>CM056051.1:125140810-126535750 GCA_029574335.1 Rana kukunoris
CTCCAGGACAGGTAAGTGTCCCAATATTAAAAGTCAGCAGCTGCAGTATTTGTAGCTGCTGGCTTTTAATATTTTTTTTTTTGAGCGGACATCCGCTTTAAAGTGTATTTTTTCCCAAAAAAATTTGTTTGAAAGACCACTGCGCAAATACCGTGTGACATAAAATATTGCAACAACCGCTATTTTATTCCCTAGGGTCTCTGCTAAATATATATATATATATAATGTTTGGGGGTTCTAAGTAATTTTCTAGCAGAAAATACAGGATTTTTAATTGTAAGCAACAAGTGTCAGAAAAGATTTAGTCTTTAAATGGTTAAACTGAGAACTTCTACACACTGAGTTCAATTCATTGATAAGTAGTAACATTGTAATCTTTTCTAAAACTTGGCAGGCTCCACAGGAAGCTTCAGGCAACTTGCAAATGACTTTTGTATCATAGAAGTCAATGCAAGTCGCGCTGAAGTAAATCAGCTTTTGTTTTTTAAACAATCGGCCGATGCCAATTAATTAAAAAGTGGCAAAAATCAGCCGATATATCGATCGACCTCTGAAGAAAAAAAAAAAACAAACACGTTGTATAGAACGTGAGAACTGCACCATACAAGTCAGTGAAGTATATATATGGATTGGCGATAAAAAGAATTTGAGTTTACTCTAACCTGCTGTGAGGTCCTTTCTAGTTTCACACTGAGATGCTTGTCAAGGGGAACATCTTCTAAACCAAATGCATGCATCTGTCACATGTCATTTTCAAGGACAAAACCTGACAACGTTGTGATTCCTCTTTTGTTGTTGCTTGTCATGCATACTTTGCGTACTTCAAAAGACCAGCAGCAATCAAAGGGGGGAGTGAGTTGAATACTGTACACTTACTTGCTATTAAAAAGAAAAATTATTTCAAACAAGATTTCTTTTATGCTTTCTTGGATTAAATAAGAATATATTAAACCTGTCTTATAAATTATTCAGACCACAGAAAGAAAAAAAAAAAAAACTGTTAAAATACACAAACATCAGTTCATGTAATTGAATTTGTCAAAAATGTCATTTGTTAACACAAAATAAAGTATTTAAAAAGGTGGTACTTCCCTGCAGCCTAAATATACACTAAATATATATGAACACATTTACACCGAATTTTACTCACTAGTTTTTAACCATTTTTTTTTTTTTATGTAATGTCTTATTAGTAGTGAAGAAAAGTTGGATTATGTGTAAGAGGGTTAAAGTGGATGTAAACCCGAAAAATTATTTGATGTCGTAATGTACAGTATAAGATTACCTATCATCTGTGCCCAGTCTTGCCACACAGAGTTAATCCAGCTCTGAGCAATCCTCTTTTATTGTACAGTAAAATAAAACAGACTTACAGAGAAAAACCTTGGTCCGTTCCGCCACCTTGCTGTGAGTGACAGGTTATTTACATATCTCATGCACTAGCCTGGAGACATGCATTATTTTTTAATTCCCACCCCCACTCCTTTTCTTAAGTCATGTGGTTACTTTACTGGATTTTGACTGGATGTTGGTGATCATAGCAGAATTCAGCGTAAGGAATACATAGGAAAAAATGCATGTTGACAAGGGGAGGGTAGAGGAGGGCGGGGAGTCTACTGACATCACGACTCGCAGAGCTCCAGACAACAGATCCACCCACAGAATCTGCAGTTTTTCAATTCTTATAACAGACAGAGGGGAGACATTTGACAGGTTAGGATACATGCAGGAGGCATGTATATCCTTATAGATCAGCACTATGGCAGTAGTTTAGAAAGGATGAGGGTGGGTTTACATCCACTTTAAGGTGCATTTGTTACCAAATTGGCAAATGTTTAAAGGGAATGAAAATCAAATCCCACTACGCTGTGCCATCTTCTTTTTAAATACACAAAGACAAGACAAGACAAGACAAGATTGATATCATGTCCAATTTTTCCATAAAAAAAAAAAATTCCCAGCAGTCATTCTGGTACTATTTTCTAATTATTATAGCAAAAATAAAACTGATTTTAAAAGGAAAATTATATAAAACAGATACCTACAATCATGACCATTGATGCACACTTTAAAAAAAAAAAAAAAAAAAACGTAGATGAATAAAACGACCATAATTTATCAGTAACTTAATCTGGAAGATTTACCCCCCCCCCCCCCTTCACGACCAGGCATTTTTTTTTCGATACGACACTGCGTTACTTTAACTGACAATTGCGCAAAACTGTACCCAAATAAAAGTTGTCCTTTATTTACCCACAAATAGAGCTTTCTTTTGGTGGTATTGATCACCTCTATGTTTTTTATGTTTGCGCAATAAAAATAAAAAAATTAAAAAAAACTGACAAGTAAAAAAAATATATACTTTTTACTTTCTGCTATAAAAAATAAAAAATAAAATAAAAAAAAACATCAAATAAAAAAATATATATATATATATATATATATATATATATATATATATATATATATATATATATATATATATATATATATATATATAAAAAAATTAAATATCTTCATCAATTTAGGCCAAAAAGTATTGTGCTATATATTTTTGTTTAAAAAAAAAAGCCTAATAAGCGTATATTAAATTGTTTTTTTTTTTCAAGTTATAGCGTCCACAAACTATGGGATAGATTTATGGATATTTTTAACTAGTAATGGCAGCGGTCAGCGACTTATAGTGGCAGACAAATCAGACAATGACATTTGAAATATGCACTGTCACTATACTAAGGACACTGGCTGCGAAGGGGTTAACTTTGTGCCTAGCCAGTGCTTGTGTACTGCGTGGGAGGTGCTTTTAACAGGGGAAGGCATTGATCCATGTTCCTTTGCAAGAACAAAAGATCAATGCCTTCCCTACTGACAGAATGGCAATCTGCCTTGTTTATATAGGTAGATTGCCGTTCTGTCTCTCTGCCTAATTATTGGTCTTAAAGGAGTTGTAAAGGAAAATGTTTTTTCACCTTAATGCAATCTATGCATTAAGGTGAAAAAACATCTGCTGCTGCCGGCCCCCCTTCCCCACGTTATACATACCTGACCCCTCGAAAGTCCTGCGCGGTCCCGATATCCTCTTCGGCGCTCAGCCTGTTCGCTGATTGGCTAGAGCGGATTGGTTTGAGAGCAGCGCAGCCATTGGCTGGCACTTCCGTCAATCACATCCAGTGACGCGGCGCGCCGAGGGGCGGGGCCGAGTGATACAGTGACTATGGCCGCTCGCTGTAGCACGCCCGCAATTAGTGACCACCAAGCGAGCTCTTGCATGACTGTGGTTACTAATTGCAGGGAGGACCAGAGACAGCCGCCGAGGGACCCCAGAAGTCATGGATCGGGGCACTCTGTGCAAAACGAACTGCACAGTGGAGGCAAGTATAACATGTTGGTTATTTAAAAAAAAAAAAAGGGGCAGATTCACGTAGATCGGCGCATTATCATTCCGGCGTAGCGCACCACTTTTCCGTTAGACTTGCGCAATCTAGCCGCGTAATCCGGCGATTCACGTAGCTTTTACGCAAGAGCTTGCGCAAACGTAAGGTTTTTTCCGTAGGCGTAAGGAGGAGTAATACAAATTGGGAGGGACGTGGGCGTGTTACATTGAAATGAGCCGTGACCCCATGCAAATGAAGGGCCGGCCGACTCGCGCATGCGCGCGTGAAGGAAACCATGTCAGCTCCGTTGTGCGCATGCTCACAACTCGGGAGCGGCGCAATCATTGAAATTGGAAATGGACTAGGGCAATGTTGTGAACTACGCAGACAGCATAAATAGACACACACAAACGCCCTTCCATTGCAAAAGTACATCCCTTTGTGTCCCTTCCCATTGAATCAAGTGCTTTTGCTCTGTTGTTCGTTAGAGTGTGTTTTGTAGTTGTGAGATTAGTGTTCTGTGTGATCTTGTGCTTGTTGGTAGTTTTGTGAAAGTGTATTTTGATAAGTGTTTGAGACTGTTTGTTTGATTGATAGATTTCTGAGCGTTTGTTTTCTTGCTTTTTTTTTTCATCTGATTTTTTTGTGTGTGTTTCTTGCTGAGTGCTAGTGTGATTTTTGGCTGTTCTTTTTCTCTTTGTGTGTGTTCTTGTCTGATTGGTTGTGCTTGTATTTGTGACAGATTTTTGGTGACTGCTAGTGAGTTTGTTTGGAAGTATGACTGAGAGAAAAAGAAAGCTCAATTTTACTGTGGGGGAAAAAAGAATTCTTGCCCGGGCCATTACCGACTATGGGCGTTTTCTCCACGGCCCGCAGAGTGCCACCACCACCCCGGCCAGGAGGAGGGAGATCTTGGATATGATCACAGAGCAGGTCAATTCATCGGGGGAGGGGGAGACACGGACCCGCTCTGGGATAGAAAAGAAAATAAATGACCTCCGGCGTGAGGTGAAAAAAAAACTGGCCGCAATAAATGCCCATGCCAGGGGCACAGGAGGGGGCCCACCATGCCGGGTTAGATTTTCAGAGACGGAGCGTGTGGTGGCCCTGACCTTTCACCGGCATGAAGTGGAGGGCCTGCCAGGCTTTGACACAAGTCCGGTCCCCGCGGTGCCAGGTAAGGTTTTTATTTCTCTCAGGTGTGTAGCATGTGTGGGGGAGGGGGTGAAAGGGAATATGTGGCAAGTGTGTGGATCCTCCAACCTGTGAATGGTTTGTGTCATCCACAGATGTGCAGGAGGGTGCAGGGCCATCTGGACTGACCGCTCCAACCCCAGGACAGCAGCCTAATGAGGCCCCCCCAACAAGGCCAGAGTCCGCAGAGGAGGAACAAGAGGAGGGGGAGGATCATGCGGAGGACGATCATGAGGAGGAGCAGAATCATGAGGAGGAGGAGTCCATGGAAGGCACTGGCCCTTTGGTTTCTGCGGACTCTTCCCCTCTGGCTGCAAGAAGCCTGCCCTCCCTAAGGGTCAGCCCCCCCCCCTCCTCCCCCAACATGGCTCCCCTCACAAGGGCCTCCCCTTCTCCCCGGCCACAACCATCAGCTGGAGCCAGGAGGTCATCCCCAAGCACCAGGGGGGCGCCCAATCTCATGCCCGCCTGTCTGAGAAGGAACCTGGCCACCCAGACCCGCCTTCTGAGACAGCTCTGCCAGACTATGGGGCGGGTGGATCAGAGCCTGTCCTCCATTAATGATAGCCTGGGTAACCTGGACTCCCACTCCCGGGCCTCCACAACCTGCCTTAATGACCTGCAAACTACAGCAGCAGGCGTTGGGCAGGATGTGAGGGCCCTTACCCAGGCTATCCAGGGCAACACGGCAACACTTGGTGCTGCCCTGGACAGAATAGCCGTGGCCTTGGAGGGCAGGCCGCCAGGTGGGCAGATCTCAGGGGCTGCTCCTCCTTCCCCGGCTTTTCCCCTCCCCCATGCGTCTCCCCTGAGGGTCCGGGGCCGTGGCCGGGGGCGCCCCAGGCGTGGCTCAGGCAGAGGGCAATAATTTTTTTTTCCACCTTTTGTTTGTTTTGAAAGCTTTTTTATTTTTGCTCTCTGCTTGTTTTTGTTTTTTCTAAGCATTTTTTTTTTCCTATGCATTTTTTGTTTCTATGCATTTTTGTTTGTTTGACTTTTTTGGCATATTTTGGGTTGTGAATGATGTTTGAATGTGGGGGTGACATTCCTGCTGGAAAAGGGGTGTCACCCTCAATTTTGGTGGAGAAGGGTTCCCCAGGACCAGGGAGAAGTGATTCCCAGGTCCGTGTGAATGGTGTATGAATGTACAGTGACATAATTGGAGCCTTGACGTGGCGTTACTGCTCACCAGTCTTGCATGGTGGACTGGTGCCAATCCAATTTGATGAGGATGTGGGGTGTGTGTGCTAGGGACCATAGTGGTGTGCATGCATGCATTCTCATTGTGCCATGATTAATGTGTGTGTTTAACGTGCAAAGATGCCCAATATGAGCTGCCTCCTGACTGCTCTTCCCTCAGAAGACGGGGTATCCTCGGTTAGGGGTTGATTTTCTGGTTGGGGGGTCAGATCATCACGTAGCTCAACCTGCAGGCCCTTCCTCACTGCGAGATTGTGTAGCATGCAACATGCAGCGATGATATGGCACACGAAGTTTGGGGAATACAACAGTGTACCCCCAGACTTATCCAGGCATCGGAAACGTGACTTCAGGAGGCCAAAGGTGCGCTCCACCACTGCACGGGTTTTGATGTGTGCTTCATTGTATCGTTCCTCTCCTGGGGTTTGGGGGTTCCGGATAGGAGTCATGAGATGGGGTCCCAGTGCATATGCAGAGTCACCTGTAAAGGAAAAGACAGGAGAATGTTAGTCATGCATGTGCCACTTCTGTTGTGCATCACGGGAGGGGATAGTCATGCCTGACTCCCATGTCACTCACCAACCAGCCAGGTGTTCCCATACACGTTCTGTTCGAATTCTGTTCGGATGTGGCTTTGATTGTAGATGTAGCTGTCATGGCTGGACCCTGGGTGTTTGGCACGGACGTGCCATATGAGGCCTTGGGCATCAACTATCACCTGTACGTTGATGGAGTGCCAATTCTTCCGATTGCGGTACATGTGCTCGGTCTCATGGGGGGGCTGGAGTGCCACATGTGTGCAATCAATGGCCCCGATGGTGCGTGGGAATCTGGCAATTCGGTAGAAATCTGCCATTGCCTTGATTCGAAGCTCCTCAGTGGTGGGTTTGATGATTTGGTTGGCCAAGCGTGTGAGGATTGCAGGGACAACCTGGTGCACACATCTGCTCATGGAGGATTGTGACATCCCAGCCACCACTCCACTTGTACGCTGAAAAGAGCCACTGGCAAGGACATGGAGTGTTGCCAGGACCTTGACCAGTGGCTGCACTGCATGTGAGCGTTGTGTTGGGCTGGTGATGTCCTCCTGCAAGGTTGTGGTTAATTCCAGGATGGCATGAGGGGGGAATCTGAAGATGCGAAAGACCTCTGAATCATTCATGCCAAACAGGTGTATGCGGGTGCGGTATACCCTCTCCCGTGCCATCCTCCGTGCCCTCCTCCTTCTTTGGTCATCTATATTCACTAGTGCAGCTATGAGCGACGATGCCCCTAGCATGTTGGCAGTCAAATTGTAGTGCAACACGTGTGTGTGGTCTGCTCCTCAGTAACGGTGTTGCTTTATCTGACAATTAGACTTTTTTTCAAAAGTTAGATCAGCTTTTATGGGCTCTAACTTTAGACAGGACATTTTGCAGTTGCGCACATCGCGTAGCCTGCGCAGCAACTGCGTTTTTTTGTGGATCCCCGTAACTCCCTCATTAGCATATTTGACTAGCAAATCAATGGTGTGTCTAGCGCAGTTTTGCGCGAAGGGAAGCGAATGTCTAACTCAATTACGCCGGACCAAAAAACGTAGATTTCTGGCGTATATTGTTTTGTGAATCGCGTCCAACTATACGCACGCGCACATTTAGACTTACGCACGCGCAACAGCAGTTGCGCACGCGTAATCGCTCTGTGAATCTGGGCCAAAGTGTTTTCCTTTAATCTTAAAAATACACCTTTCCAAAAAAAAAAACAGTAAAGTTAGCCACATTTTTATATATTGTGAAAGAGAATTTTAGAGCAAGTAAATTGATACCCAACATGTCACCCTTTAAATTTGCGCCCACTCGTGGAATGGCGACAAACGTTTACCCTTTAAAATCTCCATAGGCAACGTTTAAAAAAAATCTAGGCGGTTGCATGTTTTGAGTTAGGGAGGAGGTCCGACGATCTTGCCCTCGCTCCAACGATCGCAGTGATACCTCACGTGTGGTTTGAACACGGTTTTCATATGCGGGAGCTGCTCATGTATGTGGGAGCTTCTGCATGCGAGCTAGGTGCGTTAAAAAAATAAAATCTTGTTTACCTGTTATCTTTTTACACTGTCTTTAAATATAAAAAAATTGGGTCACCTTTATTTTTATTACAAGGAATGTAAACATCCCTTGTAATAGAAAAAAAGCATAACAGCACAGGACCTCTTAAATATGAGATCTGGGGTCAAAAAGACCTCAGATCTCCTATATACACAAAAATGCAATACAAATATAAAAATAAATGTAATGTCATTAAAAAATAAAAACATTTTTAATAAAAATGTCCCTATAAGAGCATTGGGAGGAAGTGAAGTTTTGACGTCACTTCAGCCCTGCAAAGATATGGAGACGGGTGGAGGCCATCTTCCCCTCGCTCGTCTCCATGTTAGGCCAGGAGAAGCATCTGATTGCTTCCGTCACTGTTGACGGCTTTGGTAAGTGGCGGAGAACACCGGAGAGCGGCAGGAACCCCCGACAAAAAATGTGAACTTGCGATGAATCTGCCACACAGACCACTTTTATCTTGAAGTGGGCCACCTGCTCTTAAAGAGGATACTGAGGTTATGGTAGCTAGCTGCTACCATAACGATATTTCTCTTCAAAGTAGCGACATAAAACGACGGCGGTTAGTCTGGAAGTTGTTAAGGGTGTGCACACTTATCTTTAAATGGAAACTAATGTTTTTCTTTAACCACTTAAGGACCGCATCCTGCACATTTACGTCAGAAGAATGGAACGGCTGGGCAGATCCACGTATAGGTATGTCCTGTACTACTCTACCCAGCAGTGGGTCACGTGCTTCACTGTGGTGGCAGCATCGATCGCGTCATCCCTTTTATAGGGTGGACACAATCGATGACGTCTTACCTACAGCCACACCCCCCTACAGTTGTAAACACACACAGGGAAAACATAACCCCGACAGCGCCCCCTTGTGGTTAACTCCTAAACTGCAACTGTCATTTCCACATTAAACAATGCAATTTAAATGCATTTTTTGCTGTGAAAATGACAATTGTCCCAAAAATGTGTCAAAATTGTCCGAAGTGTCCGTTATAACGTCGCAGTCACAAAAAAAAAAAAAAAAAAAACGCTGATCGCCGCCATTAGTAGTAAAATATATATATATATATTATATATATATATATATATATATTAAAATGCAATAAAAATTATCCCCTATTTTGTAAACGCTATAAATTTAGTGCAAACCAACCGATAAACGCTTATTGTGTTTTTTTTTTATTATAGCAAAAAGTAAAAAACATTGCATTTTTTTTTCAAAATTGTCGCTCGATTTTTGGTTATAGCGCAAAAACTAAAAAACGCAGGAGGTGATCAAATACCACCAAAAGAAAAAAAGAAAGCTCTATATGTGGGGGAAAAAAAGGACGCTAATTTTGTTTGACAATTGCGTGGTCGTGCGACGTGGCTCCCAGTTAAAGCAACGCAGTGCCAATTTGCAAAAAGGGGCAAGGTCCTTTAGCTGCATTTTGGTCCGGGGCTGAAGTGGTTAACTTGCTCTCTGGCTCCTGGACATCCTAATTTTCTATAGCTTTAATTATCTTAAACAACGAACGTCTTCTGCGTTGAGTAATGAGCTAAATGATCTATGCAATATTCACTCCAGGTTAGTAAACCCAATTTCAGTGTTGCATTACTGAACGATGTAATCATCTTTTTCAAATGTGATACTCTAAGCTTCACTTAGCAATGGGCTATCCACAAGCAAATATTTGATTTATGTGAAATATTTGGAAAGAACTCTGCAGGGCAAAATGTGTATTTGGCGTATAACACTCACTTTTTCACCCTGAAAATAGAGGGTAAACTGTGCCTGCGTGTTATACGCAGGGGGCTGCATTTTTCCCTGAGACTTCGCTCTTAAAGTTAGGGTGTGTGTTATATGCCTGTGCGTGTTATAATCTGATAAATACGGTACCTACCTGACCTCCTCCTCTCTCCAGCAATGTCCACAATCCCCTCAGACATCCAGTACACTCTTCCTGAAGGGCTGAGAGAACAGCGGGGCTATTAGCTCCCACGGCTGTCAAAGTCAGTGAGCCAATCAGGGGAACGAGGGGGCGGGCCAGGTCGGGCTCCGTGTCTGAATAAATACATAGAGCTTTGACTCAGCTTGGGTGACAACCTGTAACAAGCTGCTGGCTGAGGGGCACTCGAAGGAGGGAGGGACTAGGAGCAGCAAAGAGTTCCAAATACAGAAGGATCTGGGCTGCTCTGTGCAAAACCAAGAGGTGGGGGGCACCGGAGAGCCTCGGAAACGCGCGGAAGGGCCCAAAGACAGCTCGGCTGACCTCTGCAAACCTCGAAAGCCTTGTTAACTGTCTTTCCGAGCACTTCCGAACGGCTACACCCCCCCCCCCCCCCCTCACCTCAGGCCAAGCGTGGTACTGCACACCGCTTTGGCTTGAACCCTGCTCGTTTTGCGAGACAACACTCGCAAACCGAGTTAGGATTTTTTTTTAACTACAGTGCTCGTATTGCAAAACGCTCGTTAACCGCATTACTCGCAATCCGAGGTTCCACTGTATATTAACCACTTAAGCCCCGGACCATTTTGCTGGTCCAAAGACCGGGCCAGTTTTTGGTATTTGTCACTGCGTCGCTTTAACGGACAATTGCGCGGTCGTGTGACGTGGCTCCCAAACTGTCATCTTTTTTTCCCACAAATAGAGCTTTCCTTTGGTAGTATTTGATCACCTCTGCGACAATTTTGAAGAAAAATTCAATACGTTTAACTTTTTGCTATAATAAATATCCCCCACCCCAAAAAAAAATGTTTTCCCTCAGTTTAAGCCGAAACGTATTCTTCTACATATTTTTGGTAAAAAAATAAAATAAAATCGCAATAAACATTTATTGATTGGTTTGCGCAAAAGTTATAGCGTCTACAAAATAGGGTTGGGTTTTATGGCATTTTTACTAATATTTTTCTTTTACTAGTAATGGCAGCGATCAGCGATTTTTTATCGTGACTGTGACATTATGGCGGACTTAAACACTTGACAAATTTTTGGGACCATTGTCATTTTTACAGTGAACGGTGCTATAAAAATGCACCGATTACTGTGAAAATGACACTTGTCAATGGAGGGGTTAACCATTAGGTGGCGCTGAAGGGGTTAAGTGTGCCTAGAGACATATTCTAAATGTAGGGGGGATGGGCTTACTGTGACACTACAGTGATCACAGCTTCTGATTAGGAAGCTGTGTACACTGTCCTGTCACTAGGAAGAATGGGGAAATGATTGTTTACATAAGCATTTCCCCCCTTCTTCCTCATCGTGACACAATCGCGGGTATGCCCGCGGTCATAGAGTGTGCAGGACCCGCGGTCGGAGTCATGGAGCTCCCAGCGGGCGCACCCACAATGCCGGCTTCTTAAAGGGGACACATATATACACGTCCTTCTGCCTGTCCGTGCCATGTTGTCGACGTATTTTTTTAAAACAAACATGTCATACTTACCTGCTCTGTGCAGTGGTTTTGTACAGGGGAGCTCAATCCTCCTCTTCGAGTTCCAACACTACTCCTGGCCCCTCCCACTTGTGCATGCTCGCTCTGGATCCGCCTCCTTGTGTCCATGAGACACCGAGGGCAGCTCAGCCACCTTCCCTTTTCACTGCTGTGTTCTCAGCCAATGAGAATGGAGAAATCCGGAAGAGCAGCTGCTGTTTTGCACAAAGCTGGATGGAGATGGAGCTCGGGTAAGTATTAGTACCACCCCAAAAAAGTTCCAAAAGTAGGAGGAGGGGGGGAAGAGGACGACATAAAGCCAAACTTTCTCTTTATGATGAAGTTCTGCTTTAAGTTAAATAATGAGTCAAGTAACATTATTTGCAAGTGCATGTTCTGATTTATTTTCTGAATGATCTAGTCTGGATGTTTTTCAGAAGAGCTTGCCAAGTTGTCCTTAAAATAAAAGCACAAACCCAGCCTGTCCAGGGCCCTCACAGCCTTTATACCAATTTTTACCCTTGCAGTCTGAAGCATGTGCCAAACTCTAGGATGGGCGTCTGGCCACTGAGAATGATGACATGGTCTATCCCTGTCCTCAAAATGCAACATGCAATGAGAGAGAGAAAAAAGACCCAGCCTTAGTGTAGGCCAGGTAGTAAAAATGTACCTTCCCTTTGTCTTGGGTATGCAAATATTTATCAGTAAATTAAAGTAGATACTGGGAAACATAAAAGACTAAGGCCTTTTTTTTTTAGGTGCACTTAGCCATTCAGCACTAACAATTGCCAAAAATATTTATTTCAGTAAATACGCATAAATATAGTTACGCTAACATATTGTATGGTAAGACTATATAAAACAAGATGTTTTACATCTAGGACATACATATAATATATAATTGGGTACTGGAATCTGTTTATTCGAAGTTTCTGAAGACAATTATTAGTCGTTTGTATGCTGCTTCTCGAGAGCCGATTATCACACCTTTCACTTTCAGTCTTACAATTTATGATACACTAATCATGTTAGCAGTACTTATTAGTGCAGCGGGTTGTTAATTGCTTAATTGATACATCATTTTAAATAGATAACCGTATTAAAAAAAATGTTTCCCTCTGCAGTTTTTGGGAGAAAACACTACAAAGTGCTTTGTGCACCTGCTGCATTTTCTTGCCAGTTGGAATCGGCCCAGATATTTAAATTTATACCTTGGAAAATGTTTCACAGAACTCAATTATGTTGATGTTTATCTAATAATGTTTTGTATTAAATTATTCACTTCTAAAACCACATAAAACACCGACATATTCAGACTGTAGACAAAATATAATGCTGTTTTAGGTCATCTATTATACAAACTGTGCAGCTGAAGATTATTTAAACAAAGAAAAGATGCTACATTTATTTTTCCCGCAAATTATATTTTTTTCCTAAACTGTTAAATTGGATGTAAAGTCTATGCATGTTTTTATAATGCTCAGGACTAAAATATGAATAAAACAGCACTTATGCCTGGCAGCACTAGAGTCACTGGTTCAAATCCCAACCATACCTTTAGGGCTAGTTTACACTTCAAATCAAGGCTTTAGTAAAGCTCTCTTAACACTAGGCAAAGCTCCTGTCACTAAATAAAATGGTTAGCTTACAGTCCTGTTTACACCTGCTTTTGCTTGGTGATTCGATGCAGCTTCAAGTGAGCTTTGCCATAAACTTCTAAGGAGTAGATTTATCGTCAAGAATCGTTATCGCGATATTTTCCAATCTTGACAAAGGGTTTCCTGATCTTCCCTGATCTTTGGTATGCAGAAAATTTCTCTGCTCTCAGCCTGTAAAAGTCAGTCTGGGCAGTCTGCCAAGTTTTAGAAGTCTAAACATTGTATTAATTTGACTTTTACATCCAAGGAATACACCTCTGTATATAAAATTAGGAAGTTAAAAAATATATATATATATATATATTATATATATATATATATATATATATATATATATATATATATATATATATATATATATATATATATTATTTTTTTATTTATTTTTTGCTAGAAAATTACTTAAAACCCCAAAAACATACATATATATCTATCTATCTCATACACAGGAGTCGACAATATCCGGGCGCCAGGTCGCAATTGCAACAAGAAATTGTGACATGGCCCCCGTAACCGCCGCCGCGGCCCTGCTGCGATCGCGCAGTGGGGGAGGAGGGGGAGCCCGGAGACCCGGGATCCTGTGTCTCCGTGCGCCCCCCACCTCCCCCGCCGTGCGATCGCGGCAGGCTCGCGACCGCCGGTAATTGAGGCCCCGGCTTCGCGGCCTTGTTAAGTCCCAAGCTCTCCCTTCTGTGAGCTGCCACCATCTGGTGGTGTCATCGTTGTCATTACATGTTAAACAGCAATTCTAAGTGAAAAATGACAATTTTCACTGCCATCTAATTTCCTCAGATTTGAACCCCCAAACATTATATATATTTTTGATTCTAACACCCTAGAGAATAAAAAATAGTGATGGTTGCAATACTTTCTGTCACGCCGTATTTGCGCAGCGGTCTTCCAAGCGCACTTTTTTGGGGAAAAAAATACACTTTTTTTTAATAAAAAAATAAGACAACAGTAAAGTTATCCCATTTTTTTTATATTGTGAAAGATAATGTTACACCAAGTAAATTGATACCCAACATGTCACGCTTCAAAAATGCGTCCGCTCGTGGAATGGCGACAAACTTTTACCGTTTAAAATCTCCATAGGCGACGTTTAAAAAAAAAATACAGGTTGCATGTTTTGAGCTAGAATTATTGCTCTCGCTCTAACGATCTAACGTTCTGGCTGACTAACCCCCATGGATGATGGGGGAAAGCTTACTGAGGAGAAACAGGAAGTTCAAGACCAAGAAAAAAAAACATTTAGAAAGGAAATCGAAGGAAAAGGTGAACCAACAATCTACTAGTTTAAAGAACCTTTAGAAAATAAAACAACAAACCTTTACAACCCCTTTAAGTATTAAAGCCAGAGGATCAACATGAAAGCCACAAACAGTTGAACCTTGGATTGCGAGCATAATCTCCATTTGATATGCAAGTACTTTGGATTACGAGCATACTCCTATGCTCGTAATCCAAAGTACTCGCATATCAAATGGAGTTTTCCCATTAAAGTCAATGAAAAACGAAAATAATTTGTTCCGCATTGACTTGTGGGGAGGTGAGGGGCACCAGAGAGTACCGAAAAAACGGACGAAAAGGCTGTGGAAAACTTTGGCTCGCCCGCATACATCAGGCAAAATGAGGTACTGCACATCAATGTTCGGCTCCTGCGCCCCGTACCTTAGGCCAAATGAGGTACTGCAGGCCCATTTTCGCCTCCTGTGTCCCCGTACCTTAAGCCAAATGATGTACTGCACATCAATGTTCGGCTCCTGTGCCCCGTACCTTAGGCCAAATGAGGTACTGCAGGCCTATTTAGCTTGAATTCTGTTCGTCTTGCGAGTAAACACTCGCAAACTGAGTCAGGATTTAAAAAACGCTCTCAAACCAAGTTACTCTTAAACCGAGGTTCTACTGTATCTAGAATTTTGGAAAGGAGTTGTCAGAAACAGAAACTTCCATGTTTCTCACAAAATAGGATTTCTACAACGCAAACACAAATATAAACAAATCAGATCATTAGCTCAATAATAGCATGCAATGCCAAACTGCGGTTTCCAAAGCAAGCAAAGTCCTTTCTTGTATTAAAAGAGGTATGGACTTCAGAGAGAGAGGGAGATATAATTTTGCCCCTGTACAAATCATTAGTAAGACCTCATCTGGAATATGCAGTTAAGTTTTGGGCACCAATTCACAAGAAGGATATCGGGGAACTGGAGGAAGTGCAGAGAAGGGCAACCAAACTGATAAGAGGCATGGAGGAGCTCAGCTATGAGGAAAGATTAGAGGAACTGAATTTATTCACTCTTGAGAAGAGGAGATTAAGGGGGATATGATCAACATGTACAAATATATAAGGGGTCCATATAGTGTGTTGCGTTATTCACTTTAGGGTCAACACTGAGGACAAGGGGGCACTCTTTACGTCTAGAGGAAAAGAGATTTCACCTCCAAATATGGAAAGGTTTCTTCAAAGTAAGAGCTGTGAAAATGTGGAACAGACTCCCTGCAGAGGTGGTTCTGGCCAGCTCAGTAGATTGCTTTAAGAGAGGCCTGGATATTTTACTAAATGTACATAATCTAACTGGGTACTGACATTTATAGGTAAAGTTGATCCGGGGAATATCAGATTGCCTCATGGGGGAGCGGGAAGGAATTTTTTCACCTGCTGTAGCAAATTGGATCATGCTTTGCTTTTTTTTTTTTCCTCTGGATCAATTAGGTACATGTAATTGTACGATATTATTATTATTTTATTTCTTATGGTTGAACTTGATGGACTTGTGTCTTTTTTCAACCTGACTAACTATGTAACAATGTATTTAAGCTTGTTTAGGTACATTTACAGGTGCCAAGCTAAAACTCTGCTGCCCCTGAACACACTGGCAGTGGGGATTTGTAACTATATGTAGCTCATACATAATCAGTGAAGAAAACCTACCCAATTCAGCTCTACCATCTAGTTATCATACAAGCATAAATCAGCATCCGGGGGAGTGGTTTAAGATGTACACGATTATGATTTAAATTAAAGGCACATTTAAGTTTACATGCTTGAGGAATAAAACAGGTCTCTAAAATGTGCCTGGCACTGCTGTTCACCTTCTGTACATGCTAGTTGCCAGGCTGTCAATTATGCAGAAAAACATGGAGATTAGGAAGTAACCAGTGTTGATTCTTATTAATGATATAAGAAAGGAATACCATAAAAGCCATAACAGCATACTTACAAAGGTCTTAGCTTTAAGTCTTTCATCCTCAGTAGCAGCTTTCTCACGCAGGACTGCTCTGGTCAGTTGTTCAGTTGAAGCATTTCTTTCCCGTTCCAAGACTTTGCCAATTTCCTCTTGCATCAGTATTCCATGATCTAATCTGTTTAAAAAAAAAAAAGGGAGGGTGGGATATTAAATATGCCATAACAAAGGATGTAATCCCGCCCCTTTACCCATGCAGGCCACTACTGAAACTTTAGTAACTATAAAAAAAAAAAAAGTCCTCTTTAAACCCCTGAACATTAAAGATCATGTTACCCAACATTTAATTTTCCTAATATGTGTCTGTTGTACTATGTACAGTACTTGTTTACATGTTAAAAAGTATCCTGTTCTTACCGAATTGCTTCCTTTGTGTATAATAACCAGTGATCTTGCCAGTCTCCCTCATTTTCTATTTCACATTTTCACTAGGAAGATCAGTGTGTACTGCTGTTTCTCCACCCCCACACGCCTCTTATTCAGCTGAAAACAGATTATGTGATTGCTTATAAGAAAAAAAATATATATACAGTGGAACCTTGGATTATGAGCATAATCCAATCCAGGAGAATGCTTGTAATCCAAAGCACTCGCATATCAAAGCGAGTTTCCCCATAGAAGTCAATGGAAACAAAGATAATTCGGTCCATATTCTATTGCATGCAATACCACACCCTTTCTTGCCAAGTAAACCGTATGTGTGTACGAGGCTGAGAGGTTTCTTGTCGAGAAAACTGGCCAGAATCTAGACGAGAAAAAGAGAACCTGCTCTCTATTTTCTCGTCGAGATTCTCGGCAGTGTTTTCCTGCCGAGAAACCCGAGCGTCTGTATACTTGCCTGCCTCTGTGTACTTGTATGAGAAAGTATCCGTTTGCTTTTTATTGCCTCGTTTGTGTAAAATCCCTGGTGTTCTTGTCAGTCCGTCTGCTTTCTTATTAACTGCTTGCCGACCGCGCACCGTCGTTTTACGGTGGCAGGTTGGCTCTCCTGCGCGAGAGCCCGTAGCTCTACGTCGGCTCTAAAAGCGGGCACTAGGGACGCGCGCCCCCGGCGGCCCGCACGCCCGCCCCCTGCTCGCCCCCGAGTCCGGCGGGCGTGATCGCCGCCAGCAACTCGCGATTGCTCATTACAGAACAAGCAGCTCCCGGTCCTGTCAGGGAGAGAAACGCTGATCTTCTGTTCATACAATGTATGAACAGAAGATCAGTGATTTCCCCTAGTGAGTCCACCCCACCCCCCCCATACAGTTAGAACACACCCAGGAACATACTTAACCCCTTCCCCGCCCCCTAGTGTTAACCCCTTCACTGCCAGTGGCATTTTTATAGTAATCCAATGCATTTTTATAGCACTGATCGCTATAAAAATGCCAATGGTCCCAAAAATGTGTCCAAAGTGTCCGCCATAATGTCGCAGTACTGAGGGAAAAAAAAAATATCGCTGATCGCCGCCATTACTAGTAAAAAAAATATATTAATAAAAATGCCATGAAACTACCCCCTATTTTGTTAATCCTATAACTTTTGCGCAAACCAATCAAACGCTTATTGTGATTTTTTTTTTAATGAAAAATATGTAGAAGAATACGTATCGGCCTAAACTTTTTTTTTATATATTTTTGGGCGATATTTATTAAAGCAATTTTCGTTTATAGCGCAAAAAATAAAAAAACGCAGAGGTGATCAAATACGACCAAAAGAAAGCTCCGTTTGTGGGGGGAAAAAAAAGGACGCCAATTTTGTTTTGGAGCCACGTCGCACAACCGCGCAATTGTCAGTTAAAGAGACGTAGTGCAAAATAACAAAAAGTGCTCTGGTCATTGGGCAGCAATATGGTCCGGGGGTTAAGTGGTTAAATACTGACCACAGTTCTCTAGGTATGCTGGCTATACAAGTCCAATAAAAGACTTGTCCTGCACAGCCTGTCATTGGGAAGCTCAGTGTACATTTGCATCTCCTCCCCCAGCTCTTATGCAGATGAGAACAGAGGAAATGTGATCACTTATTAAAAAAAAAAAAAAAGGGAAAAGGGGCATTTATAATGTTTTTTTTTTTTTTTAAATCTATACAAATTCTATTCTAAACTAAAAGGCTTGTTTTACAAGGGGACAAAAAAAAACCCTGCCACATTTCAAAGTAAATAAGTGATCAATTTGGATGAACTCCACAGAAAATATTAATTTCGGAGGACAAAGTAAAGGTGTGTACTGGGCATAAATACAGTAAAGGTCTGCCACCATTGCTTACAATTATGCTATCCTGGCCCAGACAATAAACGGAATCTGTCGATTTGAAGTTGTCCCCCTTGAACTAACAACATGAATAATTTAGCTCTCAATCAGCTTGGCTTCATTATATCCTCAGCCATTTACCAAAGCTATCAGTCCCTGCTCATTCAACTCAGGGCTAGATGTAACTACAGGGAGTGCAGAATTATTAGGCAAATTAGTATTTTGACCACATCATCCTCTTTATGCATGTTGTCTTACTCCAAGCTGTATAGGCTCGAAAGCCTACTACCAATTAAGCATATTAGGTGATGTGCATCTCTGTAATGAGAAGGGGTGTGGTCTAATGACATCAACACCCTATATCAGGTGTGCATAATTATTAGGCAACTTCCTTTCCTTTGGCAAAATGGGTCAAAAGAAGGACTTGACAGGCTCAGAAAAGTCAAAAATAGTGAAATATCTTGCAGAGGGATGCAGCACTCTTAAAATTGCAAAGCTTCTGAAGCGTGATCATCGAACAATCAAGCGCTTCATTCAAAATAATCACCAGGGTCGCAAGAAGCGTGTGGAAAAACCAAGGCGCAAAATAACTGCCCATGAACTGAGAAAAGTCAAGCGTGCAGCTGCCAAGATGCCACTTGCCACCAGTTTGGCCATATTTCAGAGCTGCAACATCACTGGAGTGCCCAAAAGCACAAGGTGTGCAATACTCAGAGACATGGCCAAGGTAAGAAAGGCTGAAAGACGAACACCACTGAACAAGACACACAAGCTGAAACGTCAAGACTGGGCCAAGAAATATCTCAAGACTGATTTTTCTAAGGTTTTATGGACTGATGAAATGAGAGTGAGTCTTGATGGGCCAGATGGATGGGCCCGTGGCTGGATTGGTAAAGGGCAGAGAGCTCCAGTCCGACTCAGACGCCAGCAAGGTGGAGGTGGAGTACTGGTTTGGGCTGGTATCATCAAAGATGAGCTTGTGGGGCCTTTTCGGGTTGAGGATGGAGTCAAGCTCAACTCCCAGTCCTACTGCCAGTTTCTGGAAGACCCCTTCTTCAAGCAGTGGTACAGGAAGAAGTCTGCATCCTTCAAGAAAAACATGATTTTCATGCAGGACAATGCTCCATCACACGCGTCCAAGTACTCCACAGCGTGGCTGGCAAGAAAGGGTATAAAAGAAGAAAAACTAATGACATGGCCTCCTTGTTCACCTGATCTGAACCCCATTGAGAACCTGTGGTCCATCATCAAATGTGAGATTTACAAGGAGGGAAAACAGTACACCTCTCTGAACAGTGTCTGGGAGGCTGTGGTTGCTGCTGCACGCAATGTTGATGGTGAACAGATCAAAACACTGACAGAATCCATGGATGGCAGGCTGCATGAGTGTCCTTGCAAAGAAAGGTGGCTATATTGGTCACTGATTTGTTTTTGTTTTGTTTTTGAATGTCAGAAATGTATATTTGTGAATGTTGAGATGTTATATTGGTTTCACTGGTAAAAATAAATAATTGAAATGGGTATATATTTGTTTTTTGTTAAGTTGCCTAATAATTATGCACAGTAATAGTCACCTGCACACACAGATATCCCCCTAAAATAGCTAAAACTAAAAACAAACTAAAAACTACTTCCAAAAATATTCAGCTTTGATATTAATGAGTTATGGGGGTTCATTGAGAACATGGTTGTTGTTCAATAATAAAATTAATCCTCAAAAATACAACTTGCCTAATAATTCTGCACTCCCTGTATATGAAAACGGCTATAATTGCAGTGAAAGTAAATCACTCAATTCAGAAAAAAAAAAAAAAAACTATAATAAAGCACATTCCCAGTGAATTCAATTACTTACACAATCACAAAACAACGTCAACATTATAATTAAAAAGTTTGGTCTTCCTCTTCTGCACTACAGGAAGTCAGGAAATTCACAAGTAGACATCAAGCTGACCACATGCAAATATCTGCCATTGTAATGCCTGTGCCCGATGATTAAACATTGATTACTAATGCATTTTTACAGCACAATTTTAGTGACTTAGGCAGAACAGTTCAGGCAAATCTTTTTTTAGACAACACAAAATAACAGATGATTTATCATGCAAGCAATTTTCTAAGGAAACTGTTCAATGATTAGTAAAGAAATCCTAGCCTTCACATTCCCAAAATTTCAAGATATTACTATTCATGTAGAGAATAAAATACTCCTCGTTTAACGACCACTCGGATTGACTACCAGCTCTCCCCACCCTAATGACCCCGCTATACATCATTGTATTTTAGTTTGCGTTTTGTACTTATGCAAATTAAAACAATGTTCTTGAGCTGGAGTTTTGGATTTAGAATTTTTTTCTCAATACAGTACAGTAGTAAAGAATGCTTAAAATATTACTTATGGCACCAAGTTTAACGACCTGGTCGTTAAGTGAGGAGAGCCAGTATATCCTATTATGGCAAACTTTTTACCTTGCTAAACTGTTGGGTCATCCTGATCTACTAAGATGGCCAGAGATGCTGAACTCACAAGACTGGTGAAAATATCGGCACCCGTGAAGGAGTTTGGGGGGCACTACATCGCTGGAGTGGAGATATAGTTAGGTACACACCGTTGTTTTGGGTGGGGTTTTCCGTATTTAGCCAGTGGGTTGAAGAACAAAAAAACAAAACTGATTCCTGCATCTACAGAACTGAAATAAATGCAGGAATCCATTCACCCACCGCTGCTGGGATATTGTATTCTGACATCAGGAACACTCCGCCCTCAACATACACTGATCAGCGCTAAAAACCACTGATCAAAAGAAGGTTTTCCAGCAGAAGAAAATCTGGAGGGGGCATGGGGAGAATTTTAATAGCGCTATTTTTACAGCGAAAACTTCTATTCCATGTGTACCCAAATTTAAAATGGAGTTTAATTTTGCTTGGAGGAATAGACAAAGGATGTATTTTGTAGTCCTGTCCCGGAGTGACAAAGCCGATTCTTGACATATAGCAAGTATGTTAATGCCAAGTTAACCAGGTAATAAAATAAGGAGAATGGCACCGACAGGCACATCAACGTATATATACGTTGGTGCCTTGAGGTGGGTCGGGGGTCCGATCGGGACCCCCGGTACATGCGGCGGTCCCCGAGGCTGGCCGAGCGATCCGGGACAAGGGGGCGGCTATTCGCTTTTGTCCGCCCCCTATGGATCGCTCCCAGCCAATCCGCGCGCTCCCCCGCCCTGCACTTCCTCCTCCTGTGTATACACAGGAAGGAGAAAGTGATGTGATCTCTCCTCTCAGCGTTTTTTTTCAACCACCGCTGAGGAGAGATCACATCGCACAGTAAGTCTGCACTAACACTACACTGACACACACTACACGCAGGCACATTAACCCCTTGCGATCACCCCCCCTCCCCCCGTCACAGTGTCACTGAATGCAGTAATCATACATGTATGATAACTGTATTTAGTGTCAGTGTGACAGTCAGTGTTAGGTCCAGGGTAGCTCCCGTACCCCCCTAATATAGTTTTAACCCCTTGATCACTGCCCTAGTTAACCCTTTCACTCCCTATTGCCAGCATCACTAAGCGATCATTTTTCTGATCGGTGTATTAGTGTCGCTGTTCCCACTAGGTAGCTAATTTTTTTTTTTACTAAAGACATGTGGCTAAATAAATTTTGGACTAAATGTTCGACTAAAATTTAATTTATTTGATTTTTCTTATAACAAAAAGTAAAAAATATTGTTTTTTTTTTCAAAAATGTCGCTCTATTTTTGTATATAGCGCAAAAAATAAAAAATCGCAGAGGCGATCAAATACCACCAAAAGAAAGCTCTATTTGTGGGAAGAAAAGGACGCAAATTTTGTTTAGGAGCCACGTCGCAATTGTCAGTTAAAGCGACGCAGTGCCGAATCGCAAAAAGGGGCCTGGTCATTTACCTGCATTTTGGTCCGGGTCTTAAGTGGTTAAAGTGGTGAAAAAAAAAAAAAAAAAACACCACCACTCTCGATCCAGCATTGTCCCTGCCAGCAGATTCGCTCCGCTCTCTCTTCCTGCAATTACCAGCGGGAGCCATTGTTTCTTGCTGCGGTCAGTCAAAGCTATCAAGGGAGTGGGAGGCGGGGTCAAGCCACACTGTGTCAACAGATGCCCACATAGCAAGTGGCTTACTATGGAGAAGGACCATACAGCACCAACAGGGGACCCCAAAAGAGGAGGTTTGGGTCCGCTCTGTGAAATACTATTGCACAAAGCAGGAAAGTATAACATGTTTGTTATTTTTATTTTTTTATTTTAAATTAACGTTACAAAAACTTTTTCAAATCACTTTAAGTTTTGATCTGCAGTTTAGATCCAATAGGCCCCTTTCATATGGACGGATAGAATGGTGCGTTTAGCTGCAGATTTTCTAGGTTTTCTACCGCAGCTAAAAGCACACAATGCTTTCCTATGGCCCCATTCACACAGCGTTTAGCTGCGATTTCCTAACATGCGGTCTGGTGCGAATATAAAATTAGAATTGAATGCGTCCAGGTGTGATTTAGCGCAGCTATATGCACATAACCGCACGTATTTACAGTCTTGTGTGTCAACTGCAGATAGCAGCGTGATTCAAGGGACCAAAAAATAAAAATTAAAAGGGGTTGCTATGGCAATGACTGCCGCAGCTAAATGCGGCCGCATGTAAACGCATGTAATCGCAATGTACAAATGCAGCTAATCGCAGTGCCTGGATCCTTGAATTTCACAGAACATTACCATGCTCTTTTGCAGCACATATATGACTTATCCCACAATTTGTGATGGCAAAGTAGCATAAGTCGTTTCCCATGATTTCTAATGACAACCATTTATTAGTACGACTTTAAAGAGGAAGTAAACCCCCGCCGATTATTTCTCTTTATCAATCAATATGTTACATAAGCTCACTGCATTGCATAGTACATGTAAAATTTGCAAAAACGAGGGCTGCAAAAACCTTTTTCCTCTTGTTCTAATTCTCTCTATTTCCGGGTATTGAAAGCGCCATTGTTTGTGCCGTTTAGTGATTCCTTATCTGTTGTCACTTCCACCCTTACAGATTCCATGTTCAAAATCTTCTGCATGCGCCGTAGTGCCTTAAACCAAGCCTCGATCTCGTTACTCAGTCTGCGGCTGCTGTGTTGTTTCACTCCCCTGTGTGACGTCTTGTTCAGTCACACGGGGGAGTATCAGGAAGAAGAAAAGAAATGAAAGAACGTGAGACTTCTCCTCTGTGCCTGACAGAGGGGAAGTTTGCTCAGTGTCAATTTCGGAATAGATTAAAATGAAAAACCGGCAAACTTTAAATGCCGGTTTTGAGGGGGAAAAGTGTGCAAGCGCGGTGACGTCATTAAAACAAAAAATATGATTTTAGAGCTAAATACAGAGGTGAGTACACTTTCACAGGCCTGTGTTAATGGCTAGTTTTTAAGATAAAGTTGGCTACGAGGGTTTACAACCACTTTAAGTCATTCCGACTTCAAAGTAGTCCCTGCACTACTTTGGTCCGATTTAGATGCCACTTACACAGACGGCTGCGAAATCGCGGTCAAGTCGCAGTAGTGTGAAAGGGGCCCTAGGACGAATTACAGAATTAAAGCTTCCCTGGGAGTTTCAACTTACTTGCACCCAAGGGATGACATTTACAATACTTGGACTGATCATGTGATTATTGGAAAGAAAAAATACCATTCATTCAGAGAGAATTCTACCGATGCACCCAAAAAGTCTCTCTCTACATTTGCATGTGATGATTTTAGTGGGGTTTGATAAAGTCCTTGCAATTTATACCATTTGATCAGCAAGAGAAGTTTCACTCTGAATTAAAAAAATTTAATAAAACATGCAGCTCTGCTCGATGAAGCCAACAAACAATAAATACATGAGTCACGTTTGGGAATATTATCACCAAACCTAAGTCTTTGCGATAATAAAAAATTCAATCCTTTCTGTTTATTCTCTCAAGGCCAAGCCAAGGAAACTAGAATAAACATGTTATTAAAACAGAGATCAATAGGAAAAAAGCTCTTGTGTGTACCAAAACACAAAAGGTTAGGCCCCATGTATCGATTTTAATATAACACTTTTTGTTCAGCCTCCCAAAGGGTTCTTTTTAAATATTACTTTCCATTTTTCTTTTCCTTTGTATCAGACCTGGGATATGAGTTATTTTCTGTGGCAAATGGGGAATTAATAAATTATTGACTGTGAAAAAGCTGTAATACATTGATAAAGGTTGGCAATATATTAAAACATAAGGCTTGATTGACATCTAAAAATTGAATTACCTTCCATGACAATTCCTGTTCAAGACTACCGCCTAAAAGTGAACAATTTTTAAGAAATTACACAAAATATATTTTATTCTAAAATTGATGCAATTGAAATAAATGCTTTCCCTCCTTTTATTTCACCTCTCTATATTATATTATAACCAATAATAATTATTGTCTATCAAAAGCACAGATTTATAACCGGTTGTATCCATACCAAACTAAGGGCTCATTAACACTTGCTCAAAATACCGACACTTATAAAACGTGCCTATAAAGTTAATGAGCATTAATAGTTTTGGTTGATAAAAGTTTAGTGAGCATTAAAAAATGCTCCCCCAAACACCCTGTGTGTGTTTGCGGCAGAGTTCACAAGCGTTTTTTGGCTTCTTAAAACTGAACAAAACGCCTACAATTGCTGGTTGTTAAAGCGGATATCCACCCTAAAGTGAAGATCCGCTGATCGGAACCCTCCCCCCCTCCGGTGTCACATTTGACACCTTTCAGGGGGGAGGGGGGTGCAGATACGTGTCTAAAGACAGGTATCTTCACCCACTTCTGGCCGGCATTCTCGGGCAAAAGTCGGGTTTTTCCTGTTGTGTGCAGGGAACTCTCGGCTCCCAGCACACAGCGGGAGCCAATCGGCGGGCGCAGTGCGACTCACGCATGCGCCGCAGGGAACCGGGAAGTGAAGCCGCAGCGCTTCACTTCCTGGTTCCCTCACCGTGGATGGAGGGGGGAGCAGCAGAGAGACGAGCGATCGCTCGTCCTCTGCTGCGGACGCCGCTGGACTCCAGGACAGGTAAGTGTCCTATTTTTAAAAGTCAGCAGCTGCAGTATTTGTAGCTGCTGGCTTTTAAAAAAAAAATATAATGGGCCATCCGCTTTAAGGAGCAGGCCGGGAACGGAGTTGCTACGTCCTTAGCAACTGACGAGTCAAAGCTGTAAGCGGGCTTCCCCGCTGACAGTTTAAAGTAAGAAAAATAATTACTGCCAATAAAAAAATAATAAAAAAAATAAAATAAAAAAAGCATGTGGTCTTCTTTAATCCCTTCGGATCTGGTATGGATTTTGAGGGGAACCACATAGCAAAATTGTCAGGAACTTTGTATGACACACAGGTAGATGGCTAATGCAAGAGCTCACAAAAGGAAAAACGTAGTATTCACCCTGCCTGCACCATTGCCAGATGTGCCAACAGAGCCTGCAGTCCCCCATTCCCTTTGTGTCCAAGGTCCGCCATGCGCGGTAATGCGATTGTCCCAAAGGGTTACTCATGAATAAACTTGATAGAGAGGGAAGCCTTGTTGCATCCACTCAAAGGCCACAGAGCCCAGTGGTGCTGTATACATGTGCTGTACACTGGAAAGAGCCATCAAGCACAACTAAATGGCACTGTGTGCTGGATATGCTGCTGCCATTATATGCAAGTATGCACATCCCCACATACACAATCCCCCTCTTTACTGTCACCAAAGTCTTCTGCTGGTCTTCAAAGTATGCCATTGGTTACTGTGTCTGCATGTACACAGGAATTACATCCTCTCTAGCCCCCAGTGTGGACAATGCCCTGAACATGTATCACAATTAGTGTTCTCAGAATAAAAAACAAATAAAAGGACTGCTGAAGGCAGCATTTTTTTTGCCAGAAGGTACTTGGCAGATATCACCAGTCCAAAACATTTTCTAGCCTTACTTTAAAAGATAGGTATAAACTAAAGTGGTTGCCATTTTTATTTAGCTAGCGTCATTCCAGCCTGCCATTGGTTACCTTCTCTTCATGTACACAGACGTTACCTTGTCTCCGACACCCAGTTTGTACACTGCCCTGCACATGCAAAGCAGTCAAAAAAAGCAAAACATGTTAAGAGCAAGTAGTAAGAAGAAACACTTCAGGTCTCCTTTCTCCAAAACCCTTTCATAGTACCCCCCCCCCCCCCCCCTATTTTAGCTCAACTTTAAAAAAAATTGCTTACATGCATTTTCACTCTTTTTCTCTTGTCCTTTGTTATGTGCCATTTGAACTCAACAGGCATTTAGCTCTGTTTCTAAAAGCAATTTGTATACATGCGACTAATTATGGTACTTTGGTAATTTGCATGTGCTTTATGTATTTTGATATAAAATAAATGTAACAATTTCCTAAAAAATATAAAACGTTAATAAAAACATTTTTTAGGTACATACAGTATATTTCTGGGATTGAATCACAAAGAGGAGAGACTTGGGCTTTGTCATTGCTAAGCATGCAAAGACCGAGTGGGAAACATCTAAACTCTGCTACACTAGGAGGCACATGGAAAAATTATAAACCAACCACAGCAGGCAGCTGTGTAAAGTTCACTTATGTAATCTGCTTCCAGAAAGCCTGGATCAAACAACAGTTATGAATATTTCCAAATATGCTTTAACCACTTAAAGACCGCCTACTGCACATTTACGTCGGCAGAATGGCACGGCTGGGCACATCAACGTATATATACGTTGATTTTAGTACCCAGCGGACCCGATCGCCGCAGCAGTGCGGCGATACGTCCCTGGAGCGGAAGAACGGGGAGAGCCGTGTGTACACACGGCTTCCCCGTGCTTCTCTGTGGCCGTAGCATCGATCGCGTCATCCCTGTAATAGGGGGACGCGATCGATGACGTCACACCCCCCTACAGTTGTAAACAAAACACATAGGCACACATCCCCTACGGCGCCACCTGTGGTTAACTCCCAAACTGCAACTGTCATTTCCACAGTAAACAATGCAAATTTAAATGCATTTTTTGCTGTGAAAATGACAATTGTCCCAAAAATGTGTCAAAATTGTCCGAAGTGTCCGCCATATTGTCGCAGTCACGAAAAAAATCGCTGATCGCCGCTATTAGTAGTAAAAAAAAAAAAATTAATAAAAATGCAATAAAACTATTCCTTATTTTGTAAACGCTATAAATTTTGGAAAACCAACCGATAAACACTTATTGCGATTTTTTTTACCAAAAATAGGTAGAAGAATACGTATCGGCCTAAACTGAGGAAAAAAAATGTTTTTTTATATATTTTTTGGGGGATTTTTATTATAGCAAAAAGTAAAAAATATTGCATTTTTTTTAAAATTGTCGCTCTATTTTTGTTTATAGCGCAAAAAATAAAAACCGCAGAGGTGATCAAACACCACCGAAAGAAAGCTCTATTTGTGGGGAAAAAAGGACGCCAATTTTGTTTGGGAGCCACGTCGCACGACCGCGCAATTGTCAGTTAAAGCGACGCAGTGCCGAATCGCAAAAAGGGGCAAGGTCCTTTACCTGCATTTTGGTCCGGGTCTTAAGTGGTTAAAGAGCACACTTTCTGATTTTGGTGAATTTCAACTTACCAAGGCACAAATTTATTTTTGTAAAGCATCTCATTCATAAGCAACTAGAACTTCAGGTTTGTTATTAAAAGGTAAAGTACAACCAAAGCTGTTTTTTTGTACTTCACCTACAGATCATAGAAGTGCAGTTTGTTCTGCACTCCTGTGACCCGTTTCCAGCAGTCAGTGTGCTGGTCCAGGCTCTGGGAAAATCGCAACAATAAAGTTGGGATCTGTCCACATGCAAGCCGCTGAGGGCCAGAGTCGGCTGCTCACACCACCAGTGGTATCTGACAGCCACCAGCTCTCTCTGCTCATGGAGCTGTGAGAACAGAGTGATCGGCAGTGTTTGATCGATTGGATCTCAGTCTAAAGCCTCATACACACAATCGGAGAAATCTGACAGGGACTGTGTGATGACAGGCTGTTGTCAGAAAATCTGACCGTTTGTATGCTTCATCGAACAATTGTCAGATTTTCCACAGACAAATGTTGGATAGCAAGCTTTAAAATTGTCCACCAACAAAATGTGTTGTCGGATTATCCAAGCGTGTGTACACATGTCCTTCGGACAAAACTCCAAAGTACAAACACGCATGTTTGGAAGCAATGATGACCATAACAACATTATCAGAAGTTGCCCAAAGGCTGTCGTTAAGAGCTGAAAAACCACATAGTTACGTGTTTGTTGGCCGACTATTCTTTGCCATTTGTTAACAAGACAAGTTCATGGCCAACGCCCTTGGGACAACAGTCCTATGCTTTGTCTGCTGAAAATCTGAATGTGTGTACGAGGTTTTAGAGCCAGTGGGGGACAGATGCAGCATCGGACCGATTCTGCATCCACCTAATAAGGATTGATTTTTAAAAAATAAAATAAAAATAAACTTCTTATTTAATGTGAATTTGTATGCAAGTCAAAACAGGTACATTTAAAAGGGGCAGTAAAGTCTAAACATTTTTTATCTTAACCACTTAAGGACCGCCTACTGCACATTTACGTCGACAGAATGGCACGGCTGGGCACATCAACGTATATATACGTTGGTTTCTAGTACCCAGGCGTGGGTCACGGGCGCGCGCCCGCGGCGGGCTCCCGTGACCCTGTCCGAAGCTCCGGGACCAGGTCCGCGGGATTCGCGGACCCGATCTGAAGAACGGGGAGAGCCGTGTGTAAACACGGCTTCCCCGTGCTTCACTGTGGCCGCAGCATCGATCGCGTCATCCCTGTTATAGGGGGACGTGATCGATGGCGTCACACCTACAGCCACACCCCCCTACAGTTGTAAACAACACACAGGGAACACTCAAATCCTACAGCGCCCCCTAGTGGTTAACTCCCAAACTGCAACTGTAATTTTCACAGTAAACAATGCAATTTAAATGCATTTTTTGCTGTGAAAATGAAAATTGTCCGAAGTGTCCGCCATAATGTCGCAGTCACGAAAAAAAACGCTGATCGCCGCTATTAGTAGTAAAAAAAAAAAAAAATTAATAAAAATGGAATAAAACTATCCCTTATTTTGTAAACGCTATACATTTTGCGAAAACCAACCGATAAACGCTTATTGCGATTTTTTTTACCAAAAATAGGTAGAAGAATACGTATCGGCCTAAACTGAGGGAAAAAAAAATTATATATATTTTTGGGGATATTTATTACAGCAAAAAGTAAAAAATATTGCATTTTTTTTAAAATTGTGGCTCTATTTTTGTTTATAGCGCAAAAAATAAAAACCGCAGAGGTGATCAAATACCACCAAAAGAAAGCTCTATTTGTGGGGAAAAAAGAACGCCAATTTTGTTTGGGAACCACGTCGCACGACCGCGCAATTGTCAGTTAAAACAATGCAGTGCCGAATCGCAAAAAGGGGCAAGGTCCTTTAGCAGCATTTTGGTCCGGGTCTTAAGTGGTTAATGCATGCTTTGCTTTAAGGCAAAAAATTTTAGGTGTCAGTGTCGCCCTTCTCTGCCCACCTTTACTTATTTGAGACCTCATTCAATCCAACACTGCTCACGTCTGCAGCTCTTCCCTCCTCTCACTGGGTCTCGCTGGGGCACAGGGGCACAGGGACACATTGGCTTCCAGTGCTGTCAAAGCCAATGATGAAAAAAAGTGGGGGCGGGAGGAGGTTCCTGTCCACTTTCTGTGATTCTATTGTACAGAGTAGGTAAGCATGTTATTTACCTTTACAACCCCTTTAAGTATAACTGTCCAAAAATTGTATTTTACATTTTTTGGATAGCATAGGGAAGGGTTAACACTCCTGTAAAATTAGTATTGCTGTCTGTGCCCTTGTTCAGATTTCATCTCACTTTCTGTCCCTGCAGCGATTGGATTTAGAAAAATGTGGGTTGCTGAGGAAACATGGATGGTTTATATAGATTCAGCGAAGACACCTTTTTCCCATGATAACTCTTACAGGAGTGAATTCCTTCTGTATCCCTCCACTTGTAAGTATGAGTTCTTTTTAAAGTGGATGTAAACCCACTCTAATTCTTTCTAAACTACTGCCATAGTTCTGATCTATAAGGATATACATGCCTCCTGCTTGTATCCTTACCTGATAAATGTCTACCCTCTGTCTGTTATAAGAACTGAAAAACTGTAGATTCTGTGGGTGGGTCTGTTGTCTGGAGCTCGGTGGGTGGAGGTGTGATGTCAGACTCCCCGCCCACCCCCACACTCCTCTTGTCAACATGCATTTTCTCCTGTGTATTCTGCTATGATCACCAGCATCCAGTCAAAATACAGAAAAGTAACCAAATGACTTCAGAAAAGGAGTGGGGGTGGGAATTAAAAAATAATGTCTGTCTCCAGGCTAGTGCATGAGATATGTAAATAACCTGTCACTCACAGCAAGAAAGCAGAACGGACAAAAGTTTTCTCCTGTTTGTCCATTCATCTCACTGGAAAAAAAAAGAAGATTGCTCAGAGCTGCACAGATGATAGGAAATATTATACTCTACATTGTGACAGCAAACAAAACAAAAAAAAAAAAATCGGGTTTACATCTACTTTAAGTTGGATTTTTGTTGAAGTCTCTGCTTCATGCACTCCTCTCCTGCTCCAGGGACTTAACTCCACGCTCCTAGTCCAGGGCCTTCACTCCATGCATTCCTCTCCCAGTCCACAGCCTCTGCTTTACACCCCCCCCTCTCTTGGTCCAGGGACTCCACTTCATGCACCCTTTTCCCAGTCCAAAACATTACTGTTTCTTAGCAACAATAGTTGTTAATCAATCCACCACTCCAGATATAGTGCTGGACTAGCCACTGCGGCTGTGTTTACAGTAAACAGAAATTAATTGGCAGCACACCACTATACACAATGTACACCACTGCATTACCCTCCCATCAGATCAACAATGCTGCTGTACAATGGTGTCTTCATCAAGCTGCAGTGAGACCCCAATACAGGAAGTGTATTACTGGTCAGATCACCAGGAAAAAACAGAGGGGGGGGGGGGGGGGGGGGCTCAAAAAATAAATAAAAGCAACCACCACATCTAAAGATTGGCAACCTGCAATATGTTGGGTTTAATACCACATTAAGACCCCCTTTCACACTGAAGCGTTTTTTACAGCGTTAAAAATAGTGCTATTAAAACTCTCATAAAACGCTCTCCATGCATCTCAATGGACCCTTTCACACCGAGTTCTGCAAGCAGCATCTTTGGAGCAGCTTTTGGGCGCTGAAAAAATGCTCCAAAAAACGCCTCTCTCCATTGAAATGAATTGAAAGCGCTGTAAAAATGCCTTGCCCTTTCACACTGAGGAGTTGCACTGGTGGGGCGTTGAGAAGAGTCCTGTAAGCAGCATCTTTTGGGTGCTAAAAAAAAAAAAAAACGCTCCAAAAACACCCCTCTCCATTGAAATTAATTGAAAGCGCTGTAAAAACGCCTTACCCTTGCACCCTGAGGCACTGCAAAAAACGCCCTAAAACTAGGGTCTTAGCGGCGCTTTACCAGCACATTGGGATTGCAGGTGAGGCTTTCTTTCGAAAAACACCCCAGTGTGAAATGGGCCTAAAGTGGTTGTAAACCCTAGGACAAAAACCTGCAAGAAAAAGGCATAATGAGCTAGTATGCATAGCATACTAGCCCTTTATGAATTACTTACCCGAGATCGAAGCCCCTGCAGCTGTCCTTGTACACCGCTCTGGCGGCAAACATCGCTCCCGGAGTTACTTATGGGTGTTTTGCGGGTCCGGGAATGTGAATGGCCGGAGGGGCCAGTAACGCCACACTCACTGAAGCGTATGCGCCATTGCTTCAGTGCATATGTGCAGATGATATCGGCACATGCAAATACAGGGGATATCTCCTAAACCGTTCAGATTAAGGAGAGGTCTATCCAGGTTAGCTACAGGTTAACCTTATAGTTTACAACCACTTTAATTCTTTCTATATGGTTGGTAATACTTTTGGGCCACTGTGTACTTATATCAGTGATGTACTTGTTTCCTTATATTCCACTGTGCATATTGATCCGATTGTGGAGCAGGTATTTTATGCGATTTCTGTACAATTGTGACAGTACAGAAAAGACAATTTGATTTAGATCCTATGCAGAACAAACCTTTTTTGATTCGCAGACTCTCTTCTTGCTTGTTCTAGAGCCAATTCTTCAGCAATTTTTCTCCTGAGCTCTTCTTCATTAACTAATAACAAAATGAGAAAATAAGTAAGGTTATTTTTTTAGGTCCCAGGATAGCTGCACAAAACAAAAATAACTTATATTTTTGCTAAAAATACACTTAACTCATTATTAGCAGACATAAAACACAGCAAAACTTTATATATATATATATATATATATATATATATATATATATATATAAACATTTTTAAATTGGAGTTTGACTTTCACCTATGCATATTGCCAACGCCCAACCGCAATGTCACGTGTGCAACAACACACCTTTGTGTGTTGTTTCAGACCTCATTCACACAGCAAATAAGGGCTGTACAACAGCAAGAAAAAGTATTTCTGTGCCCAGGAATCAAAACGCTTTGCGTACAAATCAATGACAGGCCGACAGACACCGTGGCTGTACGTACATTCAAGTGGTTACAAGAACATAGAGATTCATGAACAGCCCAGCTTCTGTCCAGGATGTGAGATTACATGTCTAAAGCCACAGTATCTGTCAGTCAATCCTTATAGGCGGGTGTACGCAAACACATGCGACTGCTGGGCGCAGAAGTGCATTCTGTGTGTTAATGAGGTCCCTGGGCTCAATCACACAGGTACTGTGGCCTGTACAGAGTTACAAGCGGTTTGCTTATGCAATATCTGCGCGTTGACAGGTCCGATTTTAACAGGCGTGTGGGTGCATGGCATCGAATGCAGACAGTGTGCATTCGGGAGTGCTTACGAGCACCTGCAACTACTTTGTACAGTCGTTGTGTCCCCACAGAGCAGGGGTCCTTAAACTACGACCCGTGGGCCACACATGGTCCGCCAAGGTAATTTACCCAGCCCGCTTGTTAGAGCCTGCCCCACCATGGGTCCCACTCCTGCAAGCCTCCCCAGCCGCTGTCATCAATTAATTCTAAATAGGCTGTCAGGTTAGTAAAACAGCGATATTGGAACCAATTCAAATTATACAGTTTGTAGTGTACATAGATTTGCAAAACAATGAGAAAAAGGAATATTCCTAAACATTGTTTTAACTCATGGTTACCGTGACATTGCGTGAATGCATCAATGCAGTTCGAAGAGGGCAGAGGACACTGTCAAGGGCAGGGCCACCCAGGGCCATATCCTCACCCACCCTGATCCCTGCATTCTGAGCACGACACACTCCTGATCCCTGCATATAAGTGCCAAGTGTTGCCCATCAGTGCCGCCCTATCAATAAAGGAGAAAACCTCTATTATTTACAAAATGTTATAACAAGAAAAACTTTGTTTGTTTTTTCATTTGTTTAGCAAAAAAAATAAAAACCTCAGTGGTGATCAAATACCACCAAAAGAATACCTTATTTTTGGGAACAAAATTATAAAAATTTAGTTTGAGTAGTGTAGCATGACCGCGCAATTGTCATTCAAGGTGCGACAGCGATGAAAGCTGAAAATTGGCCTGGGCAGGAAGGGGGGAAGTGCCCTGTATTCAAGTGGTTAATACTTGGCGTTACCTGATGGTGGAAGCACTATGACTTGTGGATGATTTGTTTCCTTTGGACTTTTACATATATTTTTGCTTTTTACCCCTTATGAATGGGCTCTTATGGACACTTGTTGTTATTTATATTTGGTGCATATACATGTTTTTCAATTAATACATTTAATGTCATTATGGCGATTCATTTTTGTGTTTTCACAATATTGGAGTTACATTTTGTTTAGTGCTGCTCCCTATATTTATCACAACTCTTGTATCCAGTGTTACAGAATGTTTAAGCAGCTGCTCATTTGTAATTTATACATGTTTTAGCTCCCGCTGCTGTCGATCACAGCCATTGAAGAGGGAGCAAGGGGTGGGGCTGAGCCGCACTCTGTGTCTCATGGACACAGAGAGTCGGCTCGACAGCGAGCAGGCACGAGTGCCCCCATAGCAAACAGCTTGCTATGGGGGCACTCAGCAAGGGAGAGGGGGGCCAGAGTGCCAGTAGGGGACCAAAGAAGAGGAGGATCAGAGCTGCTCTGAAAAAAACGTTTTTGTGTTCAGACATTGGGTGGTCCCCCCGCCAGAACACTCCGACCTTTGGCGGAGAGTGCTGATCGGCATACCTTGTTCGATCATGTCTCCTTCGACAGAAGCTGGCCCAATGGGGCCAACTCCGGTACCCATGGTCCAAATGTCGGACGGTTTCTATTGAACTAGCCAATGCCACCCACCATTCGGCCATGAAAGCGGGGCTCAACTGACAAGTTATAGGCAGTCAGCCTTAACAACACCCTCACAACTGGCCCTACATCAGCTTGGTTGCAGAATGTCAGTGCGCGGTCCTCTCTGATCCCCATATTTTTATCAAGAGCCAGGCTGTACTCTTCTGATTTCATGTCTAGCACCTGGGATTCTGGAGATTGAATGCCGTTTGCATATTCAGAATCGTGCTGGAATCACACCAAAGTAGCACAAAACCTTTTGCAAAATTGCGCTGCGCTACATTAATGTGAACAGGCACTACTGAAGACAATGCGATTGCCATTGTCATGCAATTCTGTGTGACTCAAGTCACATCTGAAGTTGCACTAGGGTGAACTAGGACTAAATGGTTAGACAGGCACCAAGTGCCAGCAAGAGCAGCAATGCCGTTTGGGACTGAAGGTGGTTTGAGATGCCACGCTGTGGCAGCAGCAGTGCACAGTCACATCTTTTAAATATAAACTATCTGTGTAAGGGGATTTCAGCGATTTTCTGTTTTGTATTTAGCCACCACAATAAAGTTATACTTATATTAGCTAAACTTTGGCTCTAATAAAATATCTTGTTTTTTCCATCACTTTCTGTGCCAGTGATAAAAGTCACTATGACAAACCCGAGAGGGTCAAAATTATTATAATTACTATTATACAGAATCTACATAGTGCCAACAGATGGCGCTGTGCATTTATACTCCATGCACACTAGCGTTTTTTTTTAACCACTTAAGGACCGCCTCCTGCACATATACGTCTGCAGAATGGCACGGCTGGGCACATACACGTACAGGTATGTGCTGTGCTAGTACCCAGCTGTGGGTCCCCAGTCCGAAACCGTGGGATTCCAGCACTCCAGCGGCGATCGGTCCCCGAAGCTGAAGTGTTCTTCACTGCGGCGGCGTCATCGATCGCGTGATCCCTTTTATAGGGAGACACAATTGATGATGTCACACCAACAGCCACACCCCCTTACAGTTGTAAACACACATTAGGGAACACATAACCCCTTCAGCGCCCCCTTGTGGTTAACTCCCAAACTGCAAATGTTATTTCCACAATAAACAATGCATTTTAAATGCATTTTTTGCATTTTTTGCTGTGAAAATGACAATTGTCCCAAAAATGTGTCAAAATTATCCGAAGTGTCCGCCATAATGTCGCAGTCACGAAAAAATAAATAAATACAATCGCTGATCGCCGCCATTAGTAGTAGTAAAAAAAAAAAAATATATATTAATAAAAATGCAATAAAACTATCCACTATTTTGTAAACGCTAAAAAAAAATTTGCGCAAACCAACCGATAAACGCTTATTCCGTTTTTTTTACCAAAAATAGGTAGAAAAATATGTATCGGCCTAAACTGAGGAAAAAAATGTTTTAGATATATTTTTGGGGGATATTATAGCAAAAAGTAAAAAATATTGAATTTTTTTCAAAATTTTCGCTCTATTTTTGTTTATAGCGCAAAAAATAAAAACCGCAGGGGTGATCAAATACCACCAAAAGAAAGCTCTATTTGTGGGAAAAAAAGGACGCCAATTTTGTTTGGGAGCCACGTCGCACGATAGTCTGTTAATGCAGTACCGAATCGCAAAACCTGGCCGGGTCCTTTAGCTGACTAAAGGTCCGGGGTCTTAGTAGTTAATTAAAGCTCCAAGAAAAAAAAATTGTATTTTGAGCGTTTTTCCAGCAGCTAAACACTACTACTGTTTTTTCCCCCCTTTCTTTTAAAGGAACCGCAAAAATGCTAATAAAACAATAATGCTCCTAAACTCTACTACAAAAAGCTATTAGCAGTGTTTTTTATCCAGCTTTTTTTTTTAAGCTTAAAAAAATATAAAAATAAATGCTACTGTGCATGGAGCCAAAAAAAAAAAAAAAACGTTGGGGAAATGGCTCACAAAAGAAGACCAATAGGGGTTTTAAACCTTATCTACTGCATTTAAAACAAAAAATGTGGATGTACTGTAGGTACACTGTGTGCATTGGATCAAGCAAATGTACCACCAATTAAAAAAAAAAAACATTGTACTTACACCCAATGTTAACGGTCTCCAAGAGCCAACAACATATATGTTGCATTAACCATACAAAGAAAAGCCTGGATAGGCAATAGTAATAGAATATCCATGTGCTTTATACATGCATTCTGTGCTATCTGGTATTAAAAAATAGATTTTAATGCAACCTTATAAAAACACCATCAAATTATTTACATCCCCGTTTTTTCATTCATGAACTTACAAACACAGGACAGACATCGTGAACCCTTTAATGACAGCACCATCTGCTTAAATACAGTAGCTGGCAGAGACGCAGTAGCATTAGAGACATAAAAGTTAATGAAGTTGTCAAAAGGAGAAGTCTTAACAGTACACTAATAATCATAAATACTGAGCCAGAAAGCACACGGTTACAAACACTATGGCGGCGACCTGCAGCACTAACAGCATCAAGGCAAGGAGTTTATTATGTGCTTTTATTGCTCCTTCAGGATTAATCTGCTTCTTTATTTCATTCCAATTTGAAACGCATAATATGCAAATAATCTTCATTTTATTATGTGCCACCTAATAAGGACCGCAGGATGTGTCACGGCTGGATATTGCACGCCACATGAAGACAAAGCACATTTATGAATTCCAGATGAGCGAGAAGAAATATATGAGCTTTTGGATCTTGATAAGAAATATCAGTGACAGCTATTTCATCTGTCTAGTCCAGGAAGACACAACAAAAAGACATTGCAGAGGAATCAAAAATAAAGTGTTTACTAAAAGACTTTATTGCAATGCACTACACATACATAATACTCTTTTTTAAATGTTATCAAGAAACGCTTCAAAGAGTTTGAATATAGGGTGGTACGCTTTTTCTAACACACACAACAATTCAGAAAAAATAAATAAATATATAAAATGTAAAGTCTAAAACTATATAAGTCCTGCTTTTCGTGTCAATAGAAGCAAAAGCAGGACAAGGGAGCGTGCCCCTACACGGATGTCCAAAAGGAGAGAACTCCGCTGACGGGCACTTGACAAGAGGAGGACCTATCAGCGCCGCTGAGGGACCCCAGAAGAGGATTGGGCCACTCTGTGGAAAACCAACTGCAAAGTGGAGGTTAGTATGACATGGTTGTTTTTTAAAACCATGAATCTTTACAACCCCTTTAAGTATGTAAGACTGGGACCTCCTGTTACTCTTAGGCCGCGTACACACGATCAGTCCAAACCGATGAAAACGGACTTAAAGAGGAGTTCCACCCAAAAATGGAACTTCCTCTTAAATCCACTCCTCACCCCCATACATGCCACATTTGGCATGTAATTTTTTTGGGGGGGGGAGTGGGGGCTTCAGTAGGAGTGGGACTTCCTGTCCCACTTCCTGCTTCCGCCGAGGGGCTGATAAGGCGAGAGGCGTAATCGCCTTATTTCAGCCCCTCCCTGTAGGCGATGGCCTAGGACACTGACAGGTCCTAGGCAATCGCCTGTCCAATCAGCGACGAGCCGCGCCGCGCGCGCATGCGCAGTGCGGCTCGCGCATGCGCAGTGGGTGCCCGGCCGTGAAGCCGAAGGCTGTCACGGCTGGGTGCCCACAGTCGGGATGGAGACGCCAACTGGAGAGGGGGGGAGAGGAGCGGAGCCCCGGTCGGCGCATCGCTGCAACGCAGAAGCAGGTAAGTGAGTGTTTATTAAAAGCCAGCAGTTTCACTTTTTGTAGCTGCTGACTTTTAATAAACACATTTTTTGGCTGGAACACCCCTTTAAGTTCAGTTTCATCGGTCCAAACCGACCCTGTGTATGGCCTATCAGTCTTTTGTCCTTCAGTCCAAAGTTTTAAAATTTGCTTTAAAATCGGACTGATTGAACAGGCGGAATCTACCAAAACAGACACATACTGTATGTGTGAAAGAGCCCTTAGTGGACAACTCTTGGCCATTGTGGGAAGAGAAAAGTAACAGATCTGCTAGCTGACAGGATCAACAGGTAATAAAATTATGTGATAGGGAACCAATTCTAATAACAGCTTCAATAATTTAAGTGATTATTTATTTTGCATAGCTACACTTTAAGAAACTCTCTCTGTCTACAAGCCTTCCAACAAAAAACATGAATAGGACTTCCTTTATATCAAAAGCATGATTATTAGTACAACAGTTGTATGGGCGCAAAATGTGCACAGTACATCATGAGTGGCTCTACATTTAAGCGTCTTTTTTTTTTTCGGTTAGCACAGAACACAGATGTACTTTTTAGAGAGCAAATCTCTTGAGTTCAGTATCTCTGTACTACAGAGAGGTTCCTGGCAATGACATTCAGACACCTGCCACTCCATGTGGAGATTCAAATGAACAGCATCTGTAGCACAGAATAAGAAATGTCATCTTGAAATTTAATTTCTACATCACAACAGACATAATTCAAAGAGTTTGGTTCTACAGAAACCATCCTTTTCATTTCCATACATATCCATGATAATGTAGGCTTCAAGCAAAAGGCAGATCACTAGTCTACCTTCTAGATTCTAGAAGGTAAACATTTTTAGGAAATCCAACACCCTTGGTTATATTATGTAAAGGCAGACTTTTAGAGTCGGTTCACACTGGGGCGACACGACTTCCAGCACGACTTTCAGAAGCAACTTCAACACGATTTGAGCATGAACCACAGGGCGATCTGGGGAGATTTACAACACGACTTGAAGGCCAATAAAACAACAATCAGCTCTGGGAGAGGGAAGGGGAGGGGTTTGCCTGAGAAATGTATGTTATCTTGCTGAAAGGTCGCTTCAATTAAAACAGTTATCAGACTTGGAAGCGACGTCCATTGAAATCAATGGGTACAAATCGCCTAGAAGTCTGATTGAAGTAGTACAGGAACCTCTTCTGAAGTCGGAGCGACATGAGTAGTGTGTATTAACACCGCTCCCATACACTTACATTGCTTTTCTAGACAGCGCGACTTGGGACGACTTGAGACGACTTCAAGTCGGATCCCAAGTCGCCCCAGTGTGAACCGACTCTAATGCCGCGTACACACGGTCGTTTTTTGCAATGAAAAAAAAACAACGTTTTCTGTGAAGTAAAAAACGAAGTTTTTAAAACGTCACTTTTCAAAGACAATTTTGCATACACACCATCGTTTTTTCACAAAAAGCGAGGTTACGTTCACCACTCTTTTCCATTGAAGCTCGCTTCATAACTAGCTTCTGGGCATGCGCGGGTTGAAAAACGTCGTTTTAAAAGACGTTTTTGCTACACACGGTGACTTTTTGTGAAACAAAAAACGACGTTTTGAAAAACGACACAAAAAATTCAAGCATGTTGGAATTTTTTTTGGTCGTTTTTTTGAAGACAAAAAACGACGTTTTGCCCACACACGATCAATTTAAATGAAGTTTTAAAAAACGTCGTTTTTTTTTCATCGCAAAAAACGACTGTGTGTACGCGGCATTAAGGATATAAAATGTGAAGCCCGGGGTTTACACATTAAAGTGTCACTAAAGGAAAATAAAAATTTAAAATAACAAACATGTGATACTTACCTCCACTGTGCATTTCGTTTTGCACAGAGTGGCCCCCGATCCACGTCTTCTGGGCCCCTCGGCGGCTGTCTCTGGTCCTCCCTGCAATTACTCACCACAGTCATGCGAGAGCACTCGCATGGTGGTCAGCAATCGCGGGCACGCTCCCGTATCACTCGGCCCAGCCCCTCGGCACACCGCATCTCTGGATGTGATTGACAGCAGCACCAGCCAATGGCTGCGCTGCTCTCAATCCATCCGCTCTAGCCAATCAGCGGCCAGGCTGAGCGGCGAAGAGGATATCGGCACCACGCGGGACTTTTGAGGGGTCACGTAAGTATAACTAGGGCTCGGGGGGGGGGGGGGCCACAACGTTCAATGTTTTTTCACCTTAACTACTTAAGACCTGGACCTTTAGGCAGCTGAAGGACCCGGCCAGGTTTTGTGATTCGGCACTGCGTCGCTTTAAAAGACAATTGCGCGGTCGTGCGACGTGGCTTCCAAACAAAATTGGTGTCCTTTTTTTTCCCCACAAATAGAGCTTTCTTTTGGTGGTATTTGATCACCTTTTGCGCTAAAAATAGAGCGACAATTTTGAAAAAAATTGCGACATTATGGCAGACACTTCGGCCAATTTTGACACATTTTTGGGACCATTGTCATTTTCACAGTAAAAAATGCATTTAAATGACATGGTTTACTGCGAAAATGACAGTGCAGTTTGGGAGTTAACCACAAGGGGGCGCTGAAGAAGAAAAAAAACATACTTTAACCACTTAAGACCCGGACCAATACGCTGGTAAATGACCCAAGGTGTTTTTGCGATTCGGCACTGCGTCGCTTTAACAGACAATTGCGCGGTCGTGCGACGTGGCTCCCAAACAAAATTTGCGTCCTTTTCTTCCCACAAATAGAGCTTTCTTTTGGTGGTATTTGATCACCTCTGCGATTTTTATTTTTTGCGCTATATACAAAAATAGAGCGACATTTTTGAAAAAAAAACACTATTTTTTACTTTTTGTTAAAAAAAAATCAAATAAACTAAATTTTAGTCAAACATTTAGGCCAAAATTTATTTAGCCACATGTCTTTAGTAAAAAAAAAAAAAAAATTCGCAATAAAAAAAAATAGCTACCTAGCGGGAACAGCGACACTAATACAGCGATCAGAAAAATGATCGCTTAGTGACGCTGGCAATAGGGACTGAAAGGGTTAACTAGGGCGGTGATCAGGGGGTTAAAACTTTATTAGGGGGGTGGGGGGGCTATCCTGAACCTAACACTAACTGCTTTTTACAGTGCCTGTCACACTGACACTAAATGCAGTGATTAAATCACTGCATTCAGTAACACTGTGACAGGGGGGTGGGGGGGGGCGATCACAAGGGGTTAATATGCCTATGTGAGTGTGTGTCAGTGTAATGTTGGTGCACACTTACTTGGCATGTCTTCTCTCATCAGCAGCACTGGGAAACAGCGCTGCGATGAGAGAATACATCATTTCCTCCTTCCTGTGTAAACACAGGAGGAGGAAGTGACAGGCTGGGAGCGCGCTCCCATTGGCTGGGAGCGATCGCGGGGGGGGCGGAAAACACGGACATCCGCCCGCAGATCCCGGATCGCTCCCAGAGGTAGGGAGACAACCGCACTCAGGCGGGGACGTAAATTTACGACCTTGTGCCTGTACGAGCCATGTTGTGGCCGTATATGTGCGTGCGGGGGTCTTTAAGTGGTTAATGTCTATTTAAATAGTTAATTTGGGCTAAGCTGGCCCAAACAATCCATTTCCTTTACGAATTAATGTGGTCATTTAGGCACTGTACAAACTAGGATTGTCCCGATACAAGGGGGAGTGTATAGACACTCCCCCTTGCTCGGTATTGGACGGATCCCCGAGAAGGGCAGTGTCTATACATGGCGGCACGGGCATTTACAAGTATTCAAAACGAAAGCTTGTAATGCACGCTACGCTATAATGCAGGGGGATTAACAGCGGTATGGAGCATCATAGCTACAGGTATGGGGGACATACATGGCTTGCATTATGTGGGGGACATACGTGGCTTGCATTATGTGGGGGACATACGTGGCTTGCATTATGTGGGGGACATACGTGGCTTGCATTATGTGGGGGACATACGTGGCTTGCATTATGTGGGGGACATACGTGGCTTGCATTATGTGGGGGACATACGTGGCTTGCATTATGTGGGGGACATACGTGGCCTGCATTATGTGGGGGACATACGTGGCCTGCATTATGTGGGGGACATACGTGGCCTGCATTATGTGGGGGACATACGTGGCCTGCATTATGTGGGGGACATACGTGGCCTGCATTATGTGGGGGACATACGTGGCCTGCATTATGTGGGGGACATACGTGGCCTGCATTATGTGGGGGACATACATGGCCTGCATTATGTGGGGGACATACATGGCCTGCATTATGTGGGGGACATACATGGCCTGCATTATGTGGGGGACATACATGGCTGCATTATGTGGGGGACATGGCTGCATTTGGGGACACATTTAAAAAAAAGTATCGGTATCGGCGACTACTTGAAAAAAAGTATCGGTACTTGTACTCGGTCCTAAAAAAGTGGTATCGGGACAACCCTAGACTACAAACAGTATGTAGCATCATCTACAAATAATATGTGGTGTGTTCATTGGCAGCAGTACGGAGATGTCCCGTCCGCTGCCAAAATAAAATTTTGTCAGGCTTCTTAGCCGTTCACAGAAAACCTTGCATTTTATCAATGAATACAAGACTTCCTCTAAGTGGATGAGGAGGAGATCGTGATGTCATCTGCCTGCTTCTCTACACAGAGTTCATTTAGCCCTGACAGCTGCTGCATCAATTCGTAAAGGGAATAGTTCTATGTAGGGCACTTTCATAGTAGCCTGTTGTGGTTTAGCAGCGCAATTGTAGCTGTGTTTTTCGTGTGGGCTAACTACGCTTTTCCATAGGCTTTTATTATGTCCTGCACTTTTGGAGCGTTTTCTGAAAGTGCATCAAAAGATGCATTGTGCAGGAGTTTGGTACGCTATCAGAAACTGCACCAAAAAAGTGGGGCATAAAAGAAGTTAATGGGAAACTGGAAACCATGGGTACACTGCGCTGAACCTGCATTGCAGCAAATAGCAGCAGGGCATTGTGAAAGTGCTCAATTAGGGAAAATAAACCTTGAGTTAAGATGTAAACAATACCTCCAACTTGAATGAACGTTCCATAACAAAGCTAGATAGGTAAAGAGAAATAATTTGCATTATGCCGAGTGGACAATAGGCAGATACAGGAAATAATATAATATAAAAGAAAACTTGTATTAAAAATATATAGAGGCTGCCTTCTAAAGTCTCCTCCTGAAAATTCCAGTTGCTTGAGTATTGGGGCCAATCTAGTGTTTTCAGTACTTTTAAAACTAAGATTCAGTATTACCTTCAGTCTTGCATAGTTGTATAGGGTACTCTCTTGTACTGATAATGCTTACCCTCGTTTCACAGCACAACAAGAGCTTCCCAAGCTGCAGCAAGACAGATAGAGCTCACTGGAACGCTGGGCTGTGGAGGGGGCGGGAGTGGCCAGCTCAGCCTCGCAACGGCTCGCCGAGAGGCTGAGCCAGGTGTCAGTCCAGAGATCTGTCTGATCCCGACTTCCATGGTCTTGATGATGCAGAGCCCAGACCGACTCTCTGACGTCAGCAGAGCGTGGACTTCAGCCTGCTCGCTGCTGAAAACGGGTCACAAGAATGCACAACAAACGGGTCACAAGAGTGCACTCCTTTAAGTTAAAAATCAGCCACGCAACTAGATTTTCAGAAAAAGTCCAACAATGGCAGCACCCACATTTCTCTCAGTACAGGGCCTCTTAAGGCCCCTGTCACACGATTGGACCGTTCAGGTCTGCCTTTTAGTTATGACGGCAGACCTCAACGGCGACTCCATGCAGTCCTACAGAGCATCAGATGTCAGCGGAGACATGTCCGCTGCCAGCCGACCCAATCTGCCAAAATCAGACGGATGGCGATACGTCCCCATCCATTCATGGCTGATTAAATCGGGTGAGATCTGATGAAAACAGACATGCTGTCCATTTTCATCAGATCTCTCCATAGGAGACAGGGGTGCTGCACAAGCCCCTCCCCGCTCAGTGAGCGGAGAGGGACTTGTCATCCGCTGGCTCAGCGGAGATATCTCCTGTTGAGCCAGCGGGAGCTGGCAGACTTCGTATCGACGAAATCCGCCTTGTGTGGAAGGGGGCTAAGTTTCAGGTGACCACTGCAAAACCAACCACATGTCAAGTTAATGCCATGGGAAGAGAACAAATAAATCATTTATTGCAGCTTACCAGTCTTTTTGAAAAGGTATAAGAACATTTTCAGCAAGTACAGAAAATACCAGTTGATCTTGCCGGAAATGCCTTGTCACTCCCTGTGAGTTGCACTGGAGAAAATAAAAATGTTATCCTTCTTATATAAACGACTAATCCCATCAACTTTGATATAATAAAGATAAATCAAAACGGCAGGCATGTTATTATCTAGGTAGCAACCATGGCTTCCCACCCATAGATATAATAAAAGGAGTAAATGTAGCCACAGAGCACAGGATTACCAAGTAAAATTGAGGGGGGGTTGGGGAATTGAGTTTATATATGCTTTAACTAGGGGGAAAATAAATAAAATGTATTTCTTTTAGTACAGTATTAAAAAGGAAAAAAACATATGAACGTATATCAATAAGTCACAGGCTGCCAAGAACGCAAAAGGTCACATTCTCTACTGACAGCAGTTATGAAGAGTACAGAAGGAGATCAAAATAATTACACATTCAGTGACTAAAGTACAGATGCCTCTTGGATTTTTTTTTATTTGAGTGGTTGCCTTCTGTATAGCTAGATGAACATATGGGGAATAAAATGCAATCAAAAGCATTAAAATCTATTCCTGATGTGAGTTTGTAAAGGATTCCGCAGCTGCAAACACAAACATTAAGGAAACACTTCTCTTCAACAATGAGTAGCTTGGCAAACAATCTTTATTAGAAGCTCACAGACCCTTCAACTTCCACTCTTGTCACCGCTAAAAAGCAAGATCCTTCTTTAGTAAAATCTACAGCATTTGTGTAGAGAGTCTAAATAACCTTTTCATCAGTCACTCCAATCAAACTTTATTTCCTGGCTGAAAATTGGTGGCTCTCCAAACTGCATACAAATGGACAGCACAATTCCAAACTAAAAGTGGAAAGAAAATATTTAAGGGGTTGTAAAAGGTATTTTTTTTTTTTTAAATAACAAACATACCGTACTTACCTCCACTGTGCAGTTTGTTTTTCAGAGTGGCCCCGGTCCTCTTCTTCTGGGGTCCCTCGGCGGCTGTCTCGGCTCCTCCCCGCAAGAACCAACCCTCTTCTGGGAAGCATTCTCCCAAAGGGATTACCTTGCGGGTGCGCTCCCATGCGATACAGTGGCGGCCATAGTCTCCAAGTGTATCACTCGGCCCCGACACGCCAATAATTTGATTGACAGCAGGAGCCAATGGCTGCGCTGCTATCAATCTCCAATTAAGAGCCGCCTCAAGCTGGGGGGAAACCATCGCGCCCAAGGAGTTTTGTGGCTCCGGTAAGTAAAACGTGGGGACTGGGGGGCCGGAGAGTGCAGGGTGTTTTTTCACCTTGGACGATACGCGTGCGGGGGGTTTTTTCATTTGATGTCAGGACAGCCACCTACCTGGTTCTTTTATTTGCTGTATACTCGTATCCATGCACTAGGACATAGTGCTTTATTTGTGAGTGCTTTTCTTTTTTAATAAATTTTCTATGCCATTGTGATTATACGGAAAGCACTATGTGTCATTCTTTTACCTTTTCATGACACCTTTTGTGTGAGAGAATATTCTGGCTGACCATCTACCACTAAGAGCTTCCAAGGAGACATCGCTGAACTGCAAATCCTCCTTTTGTGAGGGACTGCGCTTTTGACCTGCTATTCACATACAGGTCCATCTGTTCAGGTGAGCGGCATGTACTACCATTTGAAGACATCAGTTTGCTGTAGTTGTTACATCTGAACACCTTAGTGAGGCACAAGAGTCTGCTTGACCACTCCAATTGATCACCTGTCTGGACTGAATTTTTATTTATTTATTTATTTTGTTTTTTATTTCACGTTTTTGGTTTTATTTTGTAGCGCTGCACTGCTTTTTTCTATGTTTTTTCACCTTAATGCATAGGATGCATTAAAGTGAAAAAAAGCTTTGATATAAGGTGGCACAAAGCTTTACAACCCCTTTAATACTTTAATATCCCTTAGGCTTAAAGCGGAGTTCCACCCAAAATGGAATTTCCGCTTAATCTCCTCCCCCTTGCATGCCACATTTGGCATGTCGTTTTTTTGGGGGGGGAGTGGGGGCTTCAGTAGGAGTGGGACTTCCTGTCCCACTTCCTGCTTCCGCCGAGGGGCTGGTAAGGCGATTAGGCCTAATCGCCTTACTGCAGCCCCTCCCTTTGGCGATCGTCTAGGACACTGACCGGTCCTAGACGATCGTCTGTCCAATCAGCGGCTAGCCGCGCCGCAAGCGCAGTGGGTGCCCGGCAGTGAAGCCGAAGGCTGTCACGGCTGGGTGCCCACATTTGCAATGAGGATGCCGGCCGGGGAGGGGGGGTGTGGGGAGCGGACCCTTGGTCGGCACGTCGATGGAACGTTGTAGCTGCTGACTTTTAATAAACATTACATTTGGGTGGAACACCCCTTTAATGGACTTGGGACGTTTTACAAACTCTCCTGAACTATTTAACTTGACAAATAGTAACGGACGCTTAAAAATGTCCATTTTGCCGCATTTGCGTTTAGACACGCCTTTTACAAATAGTCAACAAGCATTTAGCGTTTTAATTGCCTCTGAACATCCATCCTAAAACGCATATTTTTGCTTTCCAAAAAACGCTTCTAAACTCAACTGCCCAGAAACGACCCTTGTGTACATGTACTGATAAAACAAAAGAGTTCAGGGGCAGCTGCAAAAAAAAATTAAAATTGGAATCACGCATCAAAATTCTCATTAGTGTGAACCTGGCTCAAGGAACCAAAGAGGATAGAGCGAGAAAGAAAACATAAAATGAGAAAAAAAAATTAAGAAAACCTAATTTTATTCTCAGTGAATTTATATCACCCCTATTTTTTAACATCAGACTATTCTATTCTTTTATTCAATGTGCAAAAAAAATAAAAAAAAAACACAAACAATCCATGGAGAATACTGCTAATTTCAGGGAATGATGAAGATCATGTTTGACTTTATTGCCCTGGAACTTGCATGCAAATAAGTCAGGAAATGTAAAAGCCTAATCATGTAAAAAAAAGAAAAATATTTTTTTGGCAGGTTAATTTTTTGATATATAGCGGCAGTTCTATATTTGCAAGAAATGTACTGAAGAAAATTGGTTGTTTGCTTTTATTTGTACAAAAAAAAAAATGTAAGCATAAATATTTTCAGCAGCTAGCATGTAGACTGACAGGGATTTATTTCTCATTTCTGTTTTTATGAAAATTCAATAATGTGCATTTCAAGAACATGTAGTTTGAAGTGTTTGATTTATATTGATGTCCACCACAAAACTATGTTTCTAATGTTATTCACTCCTGTAATGACTGGCTGAACATAAATTGCATGCAAGACAGGTTTAGTGTTTATGTCTGTCCAATGTATGGTAGGCATTGTACTTTTTTTGTGCATTACTTGAGTTGGTAAGCATTGTCTAATGCCAAGGTTCTCATCCTTACTGAGACCAGGTACATTTTTCCAATCCATACCCAAAGTATGCAAAATGTGTTTAAAATCTACTAAAAAACAAAAACAGAGTAATTGGTCAATTGCTGAAATTGAAATGAACACAAAGGGCCAGATTCACAGAGCCCTTACTCCTGTCTAACTCGCATTAGACTGGAGTACTTTCAAATTACGCGCGTTTTTTCACTACTCTGAAACCTCAAAGCATGAAAATACGGCTGCGGGCATCAATCCGACTGGCTTACGTGTTCGTACGCCTTCGGATCTACGCTGCAATAAATTTGCGGCCGCTGGGTGGAGTTCCCGTCGTTTTCCGCATCGGGGTATGCAAATGAGCTTTTGCCGACGATCCACGAAGTTACGAACGTCTATCGCAATCTCTTACGGCATCTTTAGTCATCTTTTTGCTGCGTAAAATGATACCAGCTTTTTGCTGGACTAATATTAGCCGTACCGTAAGGGCCAAAATCTACCAGAATTTGGCGGCGTAGTGTATCTCTGATACTCTGCGCCAATGTAATTGTATCTGAATCTGGCCCAAAGTGTGCAAATATTTTACAAAATATATTTTTTTTTAAAACAAATGTATTTGAGTGCATTCAAATACAATATTGTGTCTCAATTTCCTATTAAATATAAAAGTTCAGTAGGGCATGGTCTAGCTTACAATCACAAAATGCAGGTAAAGGACCTTGCCCCTTTTAGCGATTCGGCACTGCGTCGCTTTAACTGACAATTGCGCGGTCGTGCGACGTGGCTCCCAAACAAAATTGGCGTCCTTTTTTCCCCACAAATAGAGCTTTCTTTTGGTGGTATTTGATCACCTCTGCGGTTTTTATTTTTTGCGCTATAAACAAAAATAGAGCGACAATTTAAAAAAAAATGCAATATTTTTTACTTTTTGCTATAAGAAATATCCCCCAAAAATATATAAAAAAACATTTTTTTTCCTCAGTTTAGGCCGATACGTATTCTTCTACCTATTTTTGGTAAAAAAAAAAAAAAAAAAAAAAAATCGCAATAAGCGTTTATCGGTTGGTTTTCGCAAAATTTATAGCGTTTACAAAATAAAGGATAGTTTTATTGCATTTTTATTAATTTTTTTTTTTTACTACTAATAGCGGCGATCAGCGATTTTTTTCGTGACTGCGACAATATGGCGGACACTTCGGACAATTTTGACACATTTTTGGGACAATTGTCATTTTCACAGCAAAAAATGCATTTAAATTTGCATTGTTTACTGTGGAAATGACAGTTGCAGTTTGGGAGTTAACCACAGGTGGCGCTGTAGGGGATGTGTGCCTATGTGTTGTGTTTACAACTGTAGGGGGGTGTGGCTGTAGGTGTGACGTCATCGATCGCGTCCCCCTATTACAGGGATGACGCGATCGATGCTACAGCCACAGAGAAGCACGGGGAAGCCGTGTGTACACACGGCTCTCCCCGTTCTTCCGCTCCAGGGACGGATCGCCGCACTGCAGCGGCGATAGGGTCCGCGAATCCCGCGGTCCCGGAGCTTCGGACCGGGTCGCGGGTGCGCGCCCGTGACCCACGGCTGGGTACTAAAATCAACGTATATATACGTTGATGTGCCCAGCCGTGCCATTCTGCCGACGTAAATGTGCAGTAGGCGGTCCTTAAGTGGTTAAAACAACGTTTTTAAACCCGCGCACGCTCAGAAGCAAGTTATGAGACGGGAGCTTCAATGAAACAGAGTGCCGTCAAACGTGGTGTACGTAACTGCGCTTTGCAAGAGCATTTTCAGAAAAAGATGGTGTGTAGGCAACATCGTTTTTTAAAATGAAGTTTGAAAAACGTTGTTTTGTTTCTTAAAACAACGTTTTTTTACATCACAAAAAGTGATTGTGTGTACGCGGCATTAGTGTGAATATTTTGCGATAGACAATACAGAACATTTAAGAGAAAACAACTGGAGCGAAACAGCATTTGAAAGAGCTTGAAGACACCATACAAATTATACCCACTAAGGCTAAAATTAAACTGCTGAAAGAAAAAAAACTGATGCCCTAAGTGCAGCTGAACAGGCAAAGGTGAGCAAAAATATGAAAAACTCCCAAATGGAAAGGAACTATCACAAATGAAATCTCGCTGTTGTGGTATTAAACACAATGTCAATACGTGTATTTAGGGCTTCACCTACAAGGTGGTATCAAAATGTTTCAAGACTAGCTCTGTTTACAAGCAAGTACTTTAAGTACATTTACACACCAACACTTTAAAAATTGACCCCTTGCACAGCAATACAGTGCTTACACAGTTCCTGCCACGTGTCCTAGAAGTCTTCTTTTTGAAGCGTGTCAAGCACCTTCTGCGATTTGCACTGAATCTCCATAATATTTCAAAACGGCAACCTTTGAGCTGGATCTTCAGGAAAAGGGTGAGGTCCGGCTCCCAATGTACATAGGACGATATCATTTGGCACACTAACTTTTGCAGGTTGGTGCTCCGTGACTGCATGTGCAGCCTTGTGCTGCCATCTATTGGCATGTTACAAAACTAGTCTCGATCTTGGGGGCGTGTCTAAGATGACGCCGTGAGCGGCTGCTTCTTCTCGAGCTCTGCTTTATAGCTCCTGAGGGTGCAATTCTTTCTGCTACGACAGACTGACACCTGTATGAGATGCAGATCCCCAGGCGTATTATCCGGGAAGGGGAAGACGCTCTTCGCCAGCCTCCTTCTCCCACGTGGCAGCCCAAACTGCTCTCACATGGCCTCGCATACGGACCCTATGGAGTCGGCTGACTCTCCACCACCTATACTGGCAGATGTGATGGCAGCCATAGCTACTTGCCAGGCCAAGCCGACGGCAAAAATTGAGGCAGTTTAGATGGATGCGAGTCTCCAGGACTCACAGAGACTGAGCAGAGAGGAGGCCAGATGGAGGACACAGAAGTGGAGCACAATGTCGCCATCTGTACTCTAAAGACAAAAGGTGAAGGCTCTTTAATATAGAGCAGAAGACGTAGAGAACAGAAACCGGAGGAATAACCTCCATATCGTCCGTGGAGGGCTAGAACCCGACCAGTTTTGTGGAAGATATGCTGTGCAATCTGCTCCCAGATGCACACTTTTCTCTTCACTATGCGGTGAAATGGGTGCATCGTGTCCCGCCTAGGCCCCGGACCCCCTGGAGCTACACCCGAGAACCTTCATCCTTTGGATGCTCAACTTCCGAGACAAGAATGAAAGCAATCCATGCATCCCCAGTTCTTGGGATCTGCAGTTTCAAAACTAACAAGCTGAGGTGGATGTGCGTGCCACCGCTGTATCTATTACACAGATCGACGTACCAGCGATACGCACATCAGAGCTGACCTACCACACTATTTGTACGGCGACTGGCCGGCAAGTGGTTTATGTGCACATTCATTTATTTGCTTCACCTGACATTCTTGGTCCCCAACACCTACATTGGGTTTAAGGCAATGTAAGCACCCTCCAACTAACAAGGGGCACAGCGGGTCCTGTTGCAACGCCCTGGTGCCTCCTCAGTGTAGGAATTTGTAACCTAAGTTGGTGCCCAGGTCAGGTGTTTTCAGCAATGTGACTCAACTAACAATGTGCAGTATTTTTCTTACCTACTGGCGATTTGATCCAGGAGACTTGTCCCCTTCCGCACACACTACAGACTGTTCCAGCTCCCTTCCATCATGGCGGATGCCTGAATTGCAGGGAATGAGTTTACTGGCTCTGCACCCCCCCAGGGACTAATTGGAATAATTGAGGAGAAACTGTCTCTATACACAGGTGACACTACTCTATTTGGCCAATGCCTCCTTGTCGCTTTGCTCGGCGTTGACTCCATTTGACCAATTCAGCCTCTACTCGTAAATCCATATAAACTGGGATACGTCAGTACTTTTCCCCTTGAACACCTCGGTCCCGAGAATAGACAAACACACACACACACCTCTTAAATGGGTCGACAAATTCACTTACCAGGAAATCAGGGTGACTAGCGTGGATAATAATTATTTAGCGAAAAATGTAAATCCCCTGCTGACACAACTTGCTCATAAATGTGGAACCTGGCGTACTCTTCTATCAACACCGGTGAAAAGGAGTGAATCTATTAAAAAATTATATACTTTTATTTTTATATTTTATTTTATATTTTTTCCCAGAAAACTCTGTCCCATGTTCCCAGAGCCTTTTTTTGGGCGATTAGAGGAAGTTGTGTTTTTTTTGTGTGGGCTGGACGACCTCCCAGCATGGCAAAATGCATACTTCATCTCCTTTTATCTGGGGGGAGTTTGGCACTGCCAAATTGCCAACTTTACTACTGGGCGGTTGTTCTGGTCACTGTGAGGTGGTGGTTCTCCCAGCCCAGACAAAACCTAGCGGTGACAATGGAGGTGGCAATCCTAGACTCTTATGCAGCCTTGAGTAATCTGGTGTTTCGGGGTTCTAGGGCTTACTCTTCCTTGACAATCTCTTTGAAAACTACGATAAGGGTATGGAGGGATGCTAGGGCAGTATACAGGAAACCTCTTCACATGTCTCCACATATACCTCTTTGGGGTAATCCATTGCGCCCCCATTTATGTAGTGTTCCAGGCCCCTTTGGGCTAAGTAGAGGATCACTACTCTAGAGGAAACACATATTGGTATAATTTTCAGCGCTAAACCGTCTGAAGAAAAAAATTAAAGTTTAAAATTTAAATGAAAGGGTATGCATCTGCATGCTGATACGTGAAGGTGCAACCATGTGAATGGTGAGTGGATTGAAAGTTCTGGGGCATAAACGCCTAAAAATGGGTCTCTAAATGGAGGCTGTAAAGGGAGCGAGGGCTGCTTCAAGCATAGGCCGGGGCCAAGTCAATCCTTTAAACAGCTTGCGTGAAAAATGTTGGAGCACTTGCAGTGCTAAAGCGGGTGGGAGCTTCTACGTGCAGTGTCACAGGAGCACTGCCGGGAAGTCTCTATTGAGGGATCCACGAGCGCTGTGTGTTAGCTGCAGCTGGAGCCTCAGTAGGCCTCATGGAGACGTCTGTGTGTCTCTGGGTGGGGGCGGTCCAAGGCTGTCAAACTGGGGAGCTATTCACACGCTGCATAGCCAATCAGAACACATTTTGAAGGCACGACCTCGACTTCTTTATCACAGGACTTCACGGCAGTCCTCCTGTGACACTGCATGTGGAAGCTCCCACCAGCTCTAGCACTCTGCAAGTTCGCCAACATTTTTCACGCAAGTTTTTAGTGTTGTTTTATACTTATACACTGAATAAATTCCTAAGCTGTTTAAGGCCGGAATCACACTTGTGAGGTGCGAATTTCAGCTCTCTTATCTTTGCAGAGAGATAACAGAAGTGTTCAGCAGACTAGCTCAGTTTTAGCTGCGAATTTGGAGACCTGGGAGAGGTTCCAGGGGAGAGGAGAGTGGGGTGGAAGTGTATTGGACTGAATGAGACAAATCCTGAAGATAAATGAACACATCTGCGAATCAGCTGCATACCCATAGAAGATAATGGGCCTGAGTTCGCACCTGAGCCGCACCGCAAGGCCTAAAATATGCACAGGTTTTTTTGGCAAAGCGCAGTGCGAATGCATCGCACATATGTGAACCAGCCTCATTGAAAAAGCAGAGTTAGATTCTTACCGGTAACTCTGTTTCCAGTAGTCTTCCAAGGCAGCCCTTGAGAGATGGAGCTCCTCACCACAATCAGGAAACACGTTGCCACTAATTTTTTCCTCCCTTTCAAGAGGCAGTCCCTCAGGTCCCTGGTCAGTCATCCCCGAGAACCGAAGGCCGGAATCTGAAACGATATAGAATACACAACACAACCCCACAAGGTTAGACATTTTAGGGTGGGATCGTGCTGCCTTGGAAGACTACTGGAAACAGAGTTACCGGTAAGAATCCAACTCTGCTTTTTGCCCCAGCCGTCTTCCAAGTCAGCCCTTGAGAGGATAATCAAGAACTCACCAGATCTAGGGTGGGATAACCGCTTGGAGGACTTTCCTACCAAAAGCCTGGTCCTGGCTAGAGATCAGATCCAGTCTGTAATGTTGAACAAAGGTCGGGAATCTTGACCAGGTTGCAACTTTGCATATTTGTTCTGAAGTGGCTCCTGGTTTTTCTGCCCATGAGGCTGCTGAAGCCCTTGTAGAATGAGCTTTAAGTTCTTTTGGTGGAGTTCTCTCCATCACACTGTAAGCCTGCAGAATAGCTGCCTTGATCCATCTGGCGATCGTATATTTTGACGCCTGTTTACCCTTTTGTTGGCCGGCATACAAAACAAATAAAGCATCTGATAATCTGAATTCATTGGTCACTTCTAAGTATTGAAGTAGACATCTCCTGACATCCAGAAAACTAAATTCTTGCTCTTTGTCATTTTTTGGTGAACTACAAAACGAAGGCAAAACTATATCCTGGGATCTATGAAAAGTTGACGTCACTATTGGAGTAAATCCTGGATATGTTTGAAGAACTATTCGATCATCATATATCTTCAAAAAAGGTTCTTTAACTGATAAGGCTTGAATTTCTCCTATCCTTCGTGCCGTTGTGATGGCTACGAGAAAAACAGTCTTTAAAGTCAATAATCGCAAAGATGTTTCTTGAAGTGGTTCAAAGGGGGATTTGATGATCCCCCTAAGTACCGCCGATAAATCCCATGTGGGATATTTTTGTATCTTGGGCTTTTTGTATTTTGCTAATGCCCTGCAAAACTGAGAAACCAACGGGTCCTCCTGTAGTGTCCTTTCTAGATACACAGATAGAGCTACACAGATAGAGCTGCAACCTGAAATTTCAGTGTACTTAGCGCTAGTCCCTTGTCCGCGCCTTGTTGTAAAAACTCAAGGATAGTTGGAGTATCCATTCTCTGTCTTTGGTTTTCCGTGCACCAACTGTTAAATTTCCTCCAGATCTTTCTGTAGATGGCTCTGGTGTTTGGCTTCCTGGCGCTCAGAAGTGTTGTCACTACCTTCTCTGAGAGTCCTTTTGATTTCAAAAGTTCCTCTTCAATAACCAGGCCGTCCACTTGAAATGTTCCTGCTTTAGGCCTGTTAACGGACCCTGACACATCAGGTCTGTCCTGTGAGGTAGAAGCCATGGCTCGTCTGCTGAGAGACTGAGGAGTTGAGAGAACCAGGTTCTCTTGGGCCAGTATGGTGCAATTAGTATGAGTTTCGTTTGTACTTGTAGAAACTTTTTTATCACCCGTGGAATCAGATGAACCGGAGGGAAGGCATAGCACATTCTGAAGTTCCAGGGGTTCTGAAGAGCATCTATTCCAAGAGGTTGGTCTTGCTGGTTTAGCGAGAAAAAAACACTTCACCTGAGTGTTCTTCCGAGATGCAAACAGGTCTATGTTTGGGACTCCCCAGCGGACTGTGATTTCTTTAAAAACCTCTGGATGTAACACCCATTCCTCTTGGGAAATCTCCTGGCGGCTAAGGAAATCCGCCACTTGATTGTCTTCTCCTTTTAGATGGACTGCACTTAGTGAAAGTAAGTTCCCTTCGGCCCACCGGCATATCTGGTCGGAGATGTGGCTCAGAGATGGACTTCTTGTGCCCCCTTGTTTGTTTAGATAGGCCACTGCTGTGGCATTGTCTGAGAGTACCAGGATGTGACGATCTCTCAGCTGGTTCTGAAAAACCTCTATGGCCTTGGCTATCGCCATGAGTTCTCTCCAATTTGAGGATGCTATGGCTTCCTCTGGGGACCATATCCCCTGAGCAGGTTGTCCTCCTAGGTGAGCTCCCCAACCCCAACTGCTTGCATCTGTGGTCAACTTCTGGGATATCGGAAATGACCAAGCCAGACCCTGGTTTAGGTTTGTGTGGACCCTCCACCACCATAGTGATCTCTTTACTGACGCTGGGAGTAACACCAACTTGTCCAGATCTCCTTTTTGTTTCTTTAAGATAAAAATTTGAATGGGTCTTAGGTGAAATTTTGCCCACTGTACTGCCGGTATTGATGATGTCATCAATCCCAGAACCGACATCAGTTCTCTGATTGTTATCGGAAGGTTGTTCTGAATAGAACCCACTCTCTTGATAAGGTTTTGGATTTTTTCTTCTGGAAGAAATGTTCTCTGTTCTGTGGAACTAAGCAGATATCCCAGGAACCAAATGTTTTGGGTGGGACAAAGATTTGACTTTTCCAAGTTTAGGATCCACCCCAGCGACTTCAACCATAGTTGAGCTTCGTTGAGGTTCCTTATCAGCTGCGTTTCTGATGGTGCTGCGAACAGTAGGTCGTCTAGATACGGAACTACCATCATCTTTTTTAATCTTAGAGGGGCTAGGACTTCTGCCAACACTTTGGTGAATATCCTCAGTGATGAGGACAACCCGAACGGGAGAGCTCTGCTCTGAAAATGGTATTCCTTCCCATCTATTTCCACTGCTAACCTGAGGTATCTCTGGGATTCTTCTCTGATGGGAATGTGAAGATACGCGTCCCTGAGATCCATGGTCGCCATGAATGTTTCGGGCTGCAGAATGTTCTTGACTGAGAAAATGGATTCCATGCGGAAATTTTTGTATTGAATTGTTTGATTCAAGGGCTTGAGATTGAGTATTAGACGAAATTTCCCAGAGGGTTTCTTGATGACGAAAACGTGAGAGTAAAAACTCTTTCTTTTTTCCTTCTCTGCAACTGGGATAAGGACTTTTTGATCCACCATCTCCCCCAGCAACAGAGGTAAAGCTTTTGCTTTTTCAGAATCTCTGGCAATCTTCGTCAATAGGAATCTCTCTGGAGGATGACAATTGAATTCCAGTGAATAGCCCTTTGCGATTATTTCTAGAATAAACTGATTGGCTGTTAGCTTTTGCCACTGCGGTAGGAAGGCAGCCAATCTTTCCCCTACTGGCACTTGGTTGTCACTGCTTGGTGGCCGGGTTAGCGGCGCCAAAGAGTGGGTTACTCTTTTGTTTTCCCTTATGACCCGACCAGTTCTTCTTTGGGAACTCTTTCTTCCCTTCTTGTGGACGATTTATTTTCCCCTGAAAATATATTTTCTGTGGAAATTTTCGCCTTTCAGCAGGAAAGGGTTTTTTCTTATCTGCCGTTCTTTCCAAGGCCTCATCTAGGCCTGATCCAAAAAGCAAATTTCCTGTGAAGGGTAAATTGCATAACCTTGTTTTGGATGCGGCGTCCCCTGTCCAGGTTTTCATCCAAATCGCACGCCTAGCTGCTAGTTTAACGGACTCTGCAGAAGCATCTGCAATGTAACCTACTGCTTTAGAGAGTACTGGGAGTGTCTTCAGGATCTCCTCTCTAGGCGTACCATTTTTTATATGCTCCTGCAATTGGGTTAACCAGAATTCTAGGTTTCTTGCCACACAGGTGGTAGCTAGCACTGGTTTTCAGCTAGCGACACTTGTCTCCCAGGCTCTTTTTAGGATGATATCACCCTTCTTGTCCATGGCGTCTTTTAAATGCCCCATGTCTTCAAAAGCCAATGCCGAAATTTTTGAAAGTGGCGCATCCAGTTTTGGATTTTTGTTCCAAACCTCCTTTGGATCGTCACTAAAAGGGAATCGTTTTTTGTGGCTTGCCGCAAAGAATGTTTTTTTCTCTGGATCTTTCCACTCATTCATCACTGTATCAGACATCACCTGATGAACTGGGAATACTTTGGAATTCCTTTTCCTCAGACCTTGGTACATTAGGTCATGCTTGGAAGGTTCTTCCTTTTCATGTTCGATTTCCAGGGTTTCATAAATGGCCCCTAGTAAATCATCCACATCTTCAAGTGACAATTTGTAATTGGGAGCCTTCCTTCTTTCTTCACCCCCCTCCTCCTGTTCTGGTTCTGAGTCGTCACTTGCCAAAACGCTAGCTGCGCTGCTGCCCGCTCCCTCCCAGACTCATGAGACCCCGATGCGACTTCGGATCTGGGTGAGGCCATGGGAGAGGGGCTTCCAGAAAGAACTACCGGAGTTTTAACTTCTGTAATTAATTTTTTGAGATCCTTAAAGGTGTTAGCCATATCCTCCCTCACGGATCCAAAAATCTTCGCATAAACTGCGTCTGACTGGTTTTGTACCAGCTTGTCCATGCAAACTTGGCATAGCGCTTCAGTGTATACCAGAGGCATCTTGGCATTACACTTTACACACCGCTTCTTAGGAATGGGCTTTGGCTCTTTCGGTGTTTTTCCCTATGCAAAAGACACAAAAAATATATATACCCCTATATATAGGGGCCCCATGTCGGTGAGTCACATACTCCACCATACCGGTTACAGTGTTCACCCGGTGACACTACCCCTGTAAACTCCAGCTAAGCTAGTGCCACCACCATCTAGCTGCTGTCCCATACTATGAATACAAAGGTCACCACACTGGTGCCTACCTGTATCCTGCTGGTGCTTTCGCCTCCTGGGGCCTGGCCAGCCGAGATATCATCCTCCTCCAGCATCCCGGCCGAAGCCGCCAAGGGGATGAAGAAATGCGCCTTCTCCACGCCTGGGCACAGAAGAAAAACTTCAAACCGGGACACCTCCTGCACACCACCAAGAGGGTTGCCCGTGGCCGCACACCGTCCTCCTCCACCCGCACTGCACGGCTTTGGTAAGGTCATCTGACCCCCTGCCGCTCTGAGGCTCCACTGTCCTGTTTTTGTGAGTAGCTGCCTCGCTTATTCCTGCAGCTTTTACCCACAGGGAAAATGTGCTGCCCCAGCTGGACCCCTGCCCTGGTCAGCTCTTATAAGATGGAGCCCCCTCTCAGGTCCTCTGGCAACATGTCTCCTCCGGACGGAAGAAACACTAAGACTAAGCCGCACTCAATTCGCATAGGTGTGAATCCGGTCTTAAGGATTGGCTTGGTGCTTCTCTCTCCTCCTTTTTCCAACCACTACTCTAAAAACATGTGATGACAGCAGGAAAATGTATTTCCTTTCAGGATGAGAAGCACGTTCTCGGGAACTAGATCCTTTGAATTCAGATATTGACAGCTACGACATGCTGTTATGGCCCAATCCCCGGGTCCGGTGGTGCTTGAATCCGATCCCATTGAGCACCTTCTGACCTCCAGCGTCATGGGGAAACCTTTATCCTCCCTTTATATTTACACGACTGTGGCTTATGACACTAAACAGATAGAGGGCATAAATTCCGACCCTTGTAGAGAAGTTCATGGGAAGATTGTGTCCTGCCGCAAAAGACTGGTTCATACAACTCAAGTTCCTTCACAGGGCCTATTATACGCCACAAAGGCTGTGTGTGTGTGTGTGTGTATATGTGTATGTGTATGTGTATGTATGTATGTATATGTATATATATATATATATATATATATATATATATATATATATATATATATATATATATATATATATATATATATATATATATATATATATATATATATATATATATATATATATATATATATATATATATAGGGCTGCGGAAATTAACGATTAATTGTTCGATTAATCGTTAATTTCTATGATCGACGAAAAAAATTTTGATCGACGATCCGCGGAGTGAGCTCCGCGGTCTCGCCGATAGGAAAGACCGCGGCTTCGGCCTAGCTCTGGAGCCGCGGCCATCTTGGTCCACCCGGCGGCAAGCAAGTAGCGGCGCGCCGACGTCATCATCACCCGCAGCATCCGGCATCCTCCTTCTCCCCCCTCAGCGCCAAGTTCCCCTACATGTAGCTCCGCGCTACTTCCGGGTACTTCCGGGTTTCCTCGCTCTAGGTATGGTGGACTGGTGGAGCAGGAGGCGGCAGGGGGGATTGTGCTGGTGGTGGTGCTGCGGGACCTGGCTGGGACACCCAAGATGAGAACAGGAGGCTGAGCCGTGAACAGGTGGAGGGAGAGATGTGCGAGGCAGTGCTGCAGCTGCTGGGGAGAAGGTAATGCTGGTGCACAGAGAGCTGTGTATGTGATGTCGGATGAGCTGTATTATATGTCACACTTCTCCCCGTCACACTGCTCCTTCACCTGACACACTGCTCCCCCACCTGACACACTGCCCCCCCCAGAACTGCTACCCCACCTGACACACTGCTCCCCCACCTGACACACTGCTCCCCCACCTGACACACTGCTCCCCCAAATGTCACACTGCCCCCCCACCTGACACACTGCCCCCCCCAGAACTGCTTCCCCACCTGACACACTGCCCCCCCCCCAGAACTGCTTCCCCACCTGACACACTGCCCCCCCCCCAGAACTGCTTCCCCACCTGACACACTGCCCCCCCAGAACTGCTCCCCTACCTGACACACTGCCCCCCAGAACTGCTCCCCTACCTGACACACTGCTCCCCCACCTGACACACTGCTCCTCCACCTGTCACACTGCCCCCCCCAGAACTGCTCCCCTACCTGACACACTGCCCCCCCAGAACTGCTCCCCCACCTGTCACACTGCTTCCCCACCTGTCACACTGCTTCCCCACCTGACACACTGCTTCCCCACCTGACATACTGCCCCCCCCCCAGAACTGCTCCCCCACCTGTCACACTGCTTCCCCACCTGTCACACTGCTTCCCCACCTGACATACTGCCCCCCCCAGAACTGCTCCCCCACCTGTCACACTGCCCCCCCAGAACTGCTCCCCCACCTGTCACACTGCTTCCCCACCTGTCACACTGCTTCCCCACCTGACATACTGCCCCCCCCCAGAACTGCTCCCCCACCTGTCACACTGCTTCCCCACCTGACACACTGCTTCCCCACCTGACACACTGCTTCCCCACCTGACACACTGCCCCCCCCCCCAGAACTGCTCCCCCACCTGTCAAACTGCCCCCCCAGAACTGCTCCCCCACCTGTCGCACTGCTCCCCCACCTGACACACTACCCCCCCAGAACTGCCCCCCCAGAAACTGCTCCCCCACCTGTCACACTGCCCCCCCAGAAACTGCTTCCCCACCTGTCACACTGCTCCCCCACCTGTCACACTGCCCCCCCAGAACTGCTCCCCACCTGTCACACTGCCCCCCCCCTTTGACAAACTGCTCCCCCCACCTGTCACACTGCTCCCCTGGCTGTGTCTAACCCCCTCCCTACCGCCCCTGGCTGTGTCTAACCCCCTCCCTACCGCCCCTGGCTGTGTCTAACCCCCCCTACCACCCCTGGGGGCAGATGTGTATATTACAGCATGGGGGTAGATGCTGTAATATACACATCTGCTCCCATACTGCAAGAATATACACATCTGCCCCCATGCTGCCCCCTCCACATTTACCACTGACTAATGCAGAGTTGCAATGCAAGGAGATCAGCTAAAAGTATCTGTATGTGCGTTAATTAATCGAAATTAGTCGATTAATCGATTAAAAAAAAAAAACGATTAATCGAACACAAAAATTTTAATCAGTCACAGCCCTAATATATATATATATATATCTTTTCCTAACTTTTGCTCTTTTTTTTACGCACAGAGATTGCTAAATTGGAATATGCCTGTTGGCATATGTTTTGTACGGCTGATTTGTTCAATAAAAAACATTTCTGTTAAAAAAAAAGGAAAATGCATGGCAAGTATAACGTACTAACTAAAACATACATACACACACACACACACACACACACACACACGAGTTGTTACCTGTATAACCAGCAGTAACTGGTTGTTCAGCTGGAAATTTTGCCTGTGGAGGTGCAGGCGGTGGTGGAGTTTGCGGCCTAGTAACAGATGTTGGCTCTCTCATACGGTTAATAACATTGTCAGACAACTAAAAAAAAAGAAAAAGAAGTACAGTAGAAATAACAATAGGTCAATGGCTTTGTATGAATAAGATAATAATTATTGCAAGTGTAACTAAAGGCAAACTAAAAGAAAAGTATGCCCCTGATGGCATTGTTTATGATGTTAACACGTTGGGCGGAGCTGGAAGCCATGACATTATTGTGCATGCGTGTGCGCATTCCTAGATATTCTGGGATTCATAGTTTGTAATGCTGATTTGCAAGTCCTTTGTAAGTGATTTTACCCAATTTTAATAAACTTATTAGATGGATTTACACTATAAGAATCATTTTTTTAAAGCCTTTACATGGTTGATGCCTGAAGTTAGGTGTATTCTGCTAATAAACCGCTGTGATCATCCCAGAGGTTGCCGTTCTTTTAGCGACTCCTCTTTCTGAGGGTCACATGCACTCTGGGAAGCCTCAGAGTGATTCTTGGTGGAGAAAATGTGGCGTTTTTGGGTGATCCTTTTGCGGATGATGTCCTCTCAGTGAAGATCTCTACTGTACTCCTTTGTGGACTAGTATAGTTCCTCTTCTTAAAGGACTTTTATACCACTGCTTGGTTATTGATTTTTGACACCCCCTGTGTAAACCGGTTCTAACTATGCAAAATAAAAACAAAAATGCCTGTAGTTAAAAAAAAAAAAAATGTTTTCCTTTTTTATATAAAGTGCAGTGCTTACAAATCCCTTAGAATAATGTGAACATATATACTCTGCAAGGCGATCTGCCCACGACTTCAGAAGCGACTTGCAAAATGACTTCTGTATTAAAGTCAATGCAAGCCGCCCTGAAGTCGTCCCAAAGTAGTACAGGAACCTTTACAGGTTTACATATCTCGGCAGGACTTGCGTGTGCGTTCCCTTCTGCGCGCGAGCTACCGGGGACAGGGGCGTTTTAATTTTTTATTATTATTATTTTTTTTTTTTACATATTTATTTATACTTTTTTTTATAAATTTTTATATTACTTTTATTCCTATTACAAGGAATGTAAACATCCCTTGTAATAGGAATGTGTGTGACAGGTCCTCTTTATGGAGAGATGCAGGGTCAATAAGACCCCACATCTCTCCTCCAGGCCGGAAACCATGAGATTGTGAGAAAAAAAATCACTGATCTCATGAATACTGTGGCTTAGTTTACTTACTTACGGACCCGGGCGTGACGTCATCACATCGTGCCCGGGGTCCTCTGACGGTCATAGAGATGACTGCTGACCATCTGGTCAGCAGTCATCTCTATACTTCCTGCAAGCGCCGGACGATTCATTCTCTGGGCCCCCGATGACACGGGAGAGCCCGGAGAAGCACCGGATGGCGGCGGGATGTCCCCTCCCGCCGCCTGTAATAACGATCAAGTGGCGGAACCGCCGCTACGATCGTTCTTATGTTGTGCAGAATCGCCGGCACAAGAGATGGATATCTGGATGATGCCTCTCGCTGCAGGCATCATTCAGATATCCCCCCAAAGTCCAGGACGTCATATGACGTCAACTCTGGATGGGAGAGCCACTTTGTGGACGTCATATGACGGTGGCTGCTATTGAAGGGGTTAAGGAAGAGATTGTTTTTGTATGGCCAGTATAAGTGACAGCAAGCTTTTATCAAGCCACCTGCCTATGACGACAAGGGAGTCTATCACACATAATATATTACAGTTCTGTCAGAAAATCAGCAAAACCTTCTTCAATTTTTTTTTCCTTTAAACAAAAAAATTGATCTCCGAGTCTGATGATATTAACCAAATTCAACCTCTAATAGTACATACAGTATATCTCTTCTGTCTGTTATTCTCAGAGTGTATTAGAGATGTTGCTCCTTAACCATATAATTGGTTATTTAGATTTACCACTGCATATAAATGTTTAGGAATAAAATGTTTTTTTTTTTATAATTTATTTTACTTTTCCATATTATTTCCTAATTTTACACGCAAATACGGCGTGACACAAAGTCACGACCGCCATTTCTCATAATATAAATAAATATATATATATATATATATATATATATATATATATATATATTATACACACACAAAATAATTTTCAAGCAAAACAAATTATTTTAACTTGAAAAGGCCCGGTCCTTATGTAGTTGACAAAAAAGTAAATGAACCTGTGTCTAGCAGCCTCCCCAGCACCTCCTAATTACTTACCCGAGTCCCATATCTCTCCAGCAATATTCATGGGTGTAGGACGCTCCTCCTTATTGGCTGAGACACAGCAGCGGCATCACTGATTCACGCGGCTGTCAAAGTCAGTTAGCCAATCAGTAAGGGGGGGCGGGGCTCCATATCTGAATGGACACAGGTAGCTGCGACTCGGCATGGGTGCCCCCATAGCAAGCAGCTTGCTGTGGAGGCACTGAACTGAACAGGAGGCCAAGAAAAGCCAAGAGGGACCCGAGAAGAGGAGACGCTGGGCTGCAAATCCACTGAACAGAGGAGGGAACTATAACTTTTTTTTTGTTGTTTTTTTTAATAACACTTTACAATCACTTTAACCACTTAAGGGCCAAGCCTGTTTTTCAGACTTTACACGTTAAAAACACATTTTTTTTTGCTAGAAAATTACTTAGAACCCCCAAACATTATTTTTTGTAACACCCTAGAGCAGTGATGGCGAACCTTGGCACCCCAGATGTTTTGGAACTACATTTCCCATGATGCTCAATTACACTGCAGAGTGCATGAGCATCATGGGAAATGTAGTTCCAAAACATCTGGGGTGCCAAGGTTCGCCATGCCTGCCCTAGAGAATAAAATGGCGGTCATTACAATACTTTTTGTCACACCATATTTGCACAGCGGTCTTAAAAGCGCACTTTTTTAAAATTAAAAAATAAGACAAATTGATACCCAACATGTCATGCTTCAAAATTGCGCCTGTTCGTGGAATGGCGACAAACTTTTACCCTTAAAAATCTCCATAGGCGAGGTTTAAAAAATTCTACAGGTTGCATGCTTTAAGTTACAGAGGAGGTCTAGGGCTAGAATTATTGCTCTCGCTCTAACAATCGTGGTGATACCTCACGTGTGGTTTTCATATGGTAGCACTGCTCACGTACGAGTTTGCTTCTGCACGCAAGCTCATCGGGACAAGGCGCTTTAAAAAATATATATATTTTTTTTCTTATTTATTTTAAAAATGAAATTGGGTCACTTTTATTCCTATTACAAGGAATGTAAACATCCTTTGTAATAGAAAAAGCATGACAGGTCCTCTTAAGTATGAGATCTGGGGTCAACGAGACCTCAGATCTCATATTTAGGCAAAAATGCAATAAAAAAAAATTTAATTTGAAAAAATTACAAATAAAATATGGAATTTGAAATGACGTTTTGATGTCGCTTCCGCCCCGCTATGGTATGAAGATGGGTGGGGGCCATCTTGCCATAGCTCGTAATGATACCACTGGCGTGACAGAACCCTTTCGCCTCTGGCGCTACCGACAGCTCCAGTAAGCGGCAGAGGGCGCGGGAGAGCAGGGCTCTCTCCTGCCGCCAAAAACAGTGATCTTGCGGCAAATCTGACGCAGAGAACACCATTATCGTTAACCAAACCGCCTCCTTAAAGCGGAGGTTCACCCTAAATATACTCTTTCCATGTGATCCAGCATACTGGCGTCAGCGCCAGTATGCTGTTTTTATTTTTTTTAATGCCCCACTTACTGTCTAATCTTCAATTTTGATTTATTTCTCCGAGTCCTATTTCGGCTTTTTTTGGAGGGCGTGACGCGCCATAGCCGTAGGACTCGGACTCTCTGAGAAATACGGCGCCTGCGCAGTCAGCTCCTAGGTCTGTGCGCAGGCGCCGTATTGCGCCGGAAATACCCGAGTCCTAAATCTGGTATTTTCGGAACCAGTGACGGGCTATACAGGCGCCATCCCCCGCTGGGGAGATAAATCAAAATTGAGGATTAGACAGTAAGTGGGGCATTAAAAAAAAAAACAGCATACTGGCGCTGACGCCAGTATGCTGGATCACATGGAAAAGCGTATATTTAGGGTGAACCTTCGCTTTAAGAGATGGATATTTTGGTTATGGTGGCAGCTGCTGCCATTACCGGACTATTCCTCTTCAAAGTGCCGACGTATAGAGTCGTGCGGCGGTCGGTAAGTGGTTAAGGGGTCATTCACATTGGAGGCGGGTTTAAAATTCTGAGCGTTCAGCTGAACTTGCGCGTTTCTTAGCGAGTTCGGGCAATTTGTGCGGGGTCACGTACAGATGTCTACTGAATTCGCCAAAAGTAGTGCAGGAACTACTTCTGGACATCAGTGCGGTGCCACAAAGTCAGCGGTGCACCGATTCAAACTGTGCCGTTAATAGGCTGCAATTTGACATGTCATATCGCCCTGATGTTAACGGCTGAGTGCGATTTCAGGTGCGGCTTGCCTGACATCTATGCGACTTTATTCAAAGATGTATATGCAAGTCGCACCTGAAATTTCAAAAACGAATGCAGGAATGTGTTTTCAAAACGGTGCAGCATCGCAAAGTCAGAGTGGCACCGATTTGAACCATTCCATTGCAGACAATAGGGAGCGACTTGTCATGCGATTTGGAACTGTCAAATCCCACTGGTGGGAACGGGGGCTAAATCAGACAGTGAGAAGGTGCCATACTGTTTCCTCACCGCCTATCAGTAACCTCTGAAGGGCGATCTGAATGCAGAGCAGGCTTCAGAGGACAGAGAGATTTAGCCACACATCATCTCCCATCACACTGCTTTATTAACCAATTAGTGTCCACTAGTGACCAGCAGACCAGCCTAACACATAACCTTGAGAAGGTCAGAGCTCCCTCCTATGACACACGTGTTGTGTGAGGATTGGATTATGTGGGCAGCTCCCATCCCCCCTGTACAATACACAGACCCCCTTATCAGAGTGAGCCCACCACAGGCTGTGCTGTCCCATCTACTACATGACCTATAGAGGAGACAAGGCCTCGGGGACACACACAGTGCACCACAATCACGTGATCTCCTCCACTCACCCGGATCCCCTTCACCACAGTGATGTTATCATTTTCGTCAGCCTCGAACGAGACCCTCCTGGTGCTCCCGCTGCCCCCCATGTCACACTGCCGGTCTCTCAGCCTCTCTCCTGAGGACAGCAGCCGGGTCACCCACTACACGGGCCGCACATAGAATCCGGCAACAGCTAGGCAACTACGAGCACGCTGATTGGCAGGATTCAGAGAGGTCACGCCTGGAAAGGATGATACTGGGTGGTTATTGGTGGGTGGTTACCACGACAACACAGAGGCGGAAAGTTTGTTCGGGAGCACGCTGGAGTGTGACTGACTGTGCTTGGGATTGGTGTGCTGTACATTCACAGCGTAGAGGCGACTGGCAGACGATCTAACGCGCTTCATACAAGTTCAGTATATGGAGGAGCTGTGTCATAGAGAAGTAATGGGGGCCATGTCTGTAATGTGTGTCAGCTGGGGAGTCGGTGACGTGGGAGCAGTGTGGAGACATAGAAGAACCCGAACAAGGGATGCTCAATTTTTTTTTGGGGGGGGGGGTGCCAATCAAATGCTGTCACTGTACCCATCGAACGCTGTCACTGTGCCCATCGAACGCTGTCACTGTGCCATCGAACACAGCCACTGTGCCATCAAACACTGTCACTGTGCCCATCAAACGCTGCCACTGTGCGCATCAAACGCTGCCACTGTGCGCATCAAACGCTGCCACTGTGCGCATCAAACGCTGCCACTGTGCGCATCAAACGCTGCCACTGTACCCATCAAACGCTGCCACTGTGCGCATAAAACGCTGTCACTGTGCCCATCAAACGCTGCCACTGTGCCCATCGAACGCTGCCACTGTGCCCATCGAACGCTGCCACTGTGCCCATCGAACGCTGCCACTGTGCCCATCGAACGCTGTCACTGTGCCCATTGAACACTGCCACTGTGCCATCCAACGCAGCCACTGTGCCATCAAACACTGTCACTGTGCCATTGTAGCGAAATTTATGTGTAGATCAGGCCCCGTACACTCGGCCGAGGTTCTCTATTTGCTCGACGGCCCGTCGGGATGAATGGCTGGTTGCCATTCCCGACGGGCGGGTCGCAGATTCTGACGGCCGGCAGAGAACCTTGACGGGCGGAACGATGTGTTCCGCCCGTCGAGGTTCCCTGTCGTGTGTACGGGGCTTCAGAGTGTAGTTAAACTCTGATCCAGATTGTTAGAGCAATTATGCGGTCTCTGGGCCAGATTCAGGAACACTTGCGCTGGAGTATTTCGATATGCGCCGCGTAACTGTGATGATGCGCCGTCGTTTCTATGTGCCCGTACCCACCAAACTAGATGCGCCCAATAACGGGTCATTTGCGACCGGCGGAACGTTCCGACGCCAGAGTATCGTCAGCGCTTATTTTCGCTGGGCGCATCAGTCGCGCCCATTGATTTCCCCTGCAAATATGCAAATGAGGGATTTTTCCCAATTCACGAACGGATTAGCACCATACGCCGGCTACATGCGCCGCGCGTATCTCGTCCGTCCGGCGCAAAGTTATTTCTACAAAAGGCTGCTTTATCTTTACTCCAGACGGCCACAGGTCAGCAGGAGAGCAGCTACAGCAGCGTTACCGACGATAGGAGCTAGCTGAACAACCACACTTGCAAGGACAACACCTCTGTGTGCCAACATGCCAGGGGCAATTGTGGTCCTAGAACTACTGATGGGTCCCCCGGAACGAAGGAGGCGGGCACGTGAGAGGATATACCGCACACGTATGAGCCTCTTTGGCATGGGGGATGAGGAGGTGTATCGCCTCTTCAGATTCAGCCCAGATGCAATACTTGAACTAACCACAACCCTGCAGGATGACATCACCAGCCCAACACACCGCTCACAAGCAGTGCAGCCACTGGTGAAGGTCCTGGCAACACTTCATTTCCTTGCCAGTGGATCATTCCAGCGTACAAGTGGAGTGGTAGCTGGGATGTCACAGTCCACCATAAGCAGATGTGTGCACCAGGTTGTCCCTGCAATCCTCAGACGCATGTCCAACCAGTTCATCAGACCCACCACTGAGGAGCTGCGGCTGAAGGCAATGACAGATTTCTACAACATTGCCAGATTCCCACGCACTGTGGGGGCCATTGATTGCACACATGTGGCCCTACAGCCCCCCAGTGCCACAGAGCACATATACCGCAATCGGAAGCATTGGCATTCCATCAACGTACAGGTGATAGCTGATGCCCAACGCCTCATATGGCACGTCCGTGCCAAACACCCCGGGTCCAGCCATGACAGCTTCATATACAATCAGAGTCCCATCCCAGCAGAATTTAACCAGAACATGTATGAGGACAGCTGGCTGGTTGGTGAGTGACATGGGAGTCAGGCATGACTATCCCCTCCCGTGATGCACAACAGAAGTCGCACATGCATGACTAACATCCTCCTGTCTTTTCCCTTACAGGTGACTCTGCATATGCACTGGGACCCCATCTAATGACTCCTTTCCGGAACCCCCAAACCAGAGGAGAGTGAAAATACAATGAAGCACACATCAAAACCCGTGCAGTGGTGGAGCAAACATTTGGGCTCCTGAAGTCCCGTTTCCGCTGCCTGGATAAGTCCGGTGGGGCCCTATTGTATTCCCCTACCTTTGTGTGTCAGATCATCGGTGCATGTTGCATTCTGCACAACTTTGCTATGAGAAAAGGCGTGCAGATTGACATACGTGATGACCTGACCCCCGACCCACACAGTCCCCACCTGCCAGAGGAGACCCAGTCTGCTGATGGAAGAGCAGTCAGGAGGGTCCTCGCCGTAAGCATCTTTGGACACTAACCCAAAACATTAATTACACAGACAGTGCACGCGTGTACACCACTGATGTCCCTAGATCACACACACCACATCCACATCGCATTGGATTAGCCCAAGTCCAGCATGTAGGAGTTGGGAGCAGCAACGCCAGCGTCAAGGCCCCAATGATGTCACTGTCCATTCATACACCTTTCACACGTCATTCATTCAGCCGTGGGGTTAACTTCACCACCACGGCCGAGGGTGACACCCCTTACTGTCAGGAGTGCCACCCCCTCACATTCACACACCATTCACACTGTCCCCTGCACTCCTGACCGTGTGCAGTACAAAAAGAAATACAAAATCTCATAACCTGAGAAAATAAATAAACAAAAACTCATGACCTGAGTATAAAAATAATAATACAAAATAAACAAAAACTCATGACCTGAGTATAAAAATAATAATACAAAATAAACAAAAACTCATGACCTGAGTATAAAAATAATAATACAAAATAAACAAAAACTCATGACCTGAGTATGTCAAAAAAAATCAGATAAACCCAAAAAAATAAAAGCCTCATCGGGGATGCCGGGGGCTTCTTCTGGGGGCTCCTCTCTGGCTCCTCAGCTGCCTGGATGGAGTGGGTGGGGGTGGGGGGGCATCTGGAGGTGGCTGATCCCCAGGTGGGCCACTCCTGGCAGGTGTGGCCTGCATGCCCTCCAAGGCCATGGCTATCCGGCCGAGGTATGAGTTAGTCTGGGCCTGCATCCGGAGCTGACGGGTGACCTGGTAATGCTGGGCCCGCCGACTCAGCCTCCCCTGGTCCCGGATGGCAGCACTGTTACCCTGGATGGCAGCAGTGTTGGCCTGGACGGCTGCAGTGAGTTGTGTAATATCCCCCTGCACCTCCCCCAAACTGGTGACCACTGCAGCGCAGTTGCAGCTGACATCCTGCACTGCGTTGCTGATGTTGGCAACGGAGCCCAGGCTGTCAGACACTTTCTCCAAATGGCCTACTATGGCCCCCATTTGTTCAGTCTGCCTGGCGTGATCCCTCGCCAACTGGTCCTGGACATCATCCGACACCCCCCTGGTCTTCTGGGTGGCCTTCCTGGGGCCACAAGATGGTTGTCCCCGGGGGGAGGGAGTCGCCCTTGAGGGGCTTCCAAGGATGGGGGAGGGGATAACAGACGGCCCAGGAGAAGGGGAGGAGACCGACAAAACTAATGAAAAGTCCTGCTCTGCCACAGCAGGATCCTCCACAACCACCTCGGCAGGTGTGGTGTGGCCACTCTCCTCCACAACCTCTTCACCACCCAGTGGCTCGGGCACACGATGGCGTGGGGGGGATGGGGTTGAATGGACGCTGACCGATGATGGCCCAGCTCCGTCATCTGTGGATGACACAAAGCAGACACATGTTGGTGGTCCCACACACTTGGCACATGTACCCTCCCCCCCCCACATGCAACACACCAAATAGGGGATAAAAAACACTTACCTGTCCTGGAGCCTTCCTCCATGGAGTCATAGCCTGGGACCCCCTCCACCTGCTCCCTCTCCAGGCAGCGTGCGACCACCTCCTCCTCTGCGGTCAGGGTGACAGGACATGGGGGACCACCACCTGTGCCCCTCTCATGCCTCCTGATGGTGGCCACCTTGCCCCTCACCTTGCGCCGCAGGTCATTAATTTTCTTCTGAATGTCAGAAGCACTCCGGGTGGAGTACCCCAAGACATTCACCCTGGCAGCAATGGACTCCAGGATGCCCTGCTTCCTCTCCCGGCTGGTCTTCCGGCTTTTTTGGCCATGGAGCAAAGCATTCTCAGTCTCCATTGCAGAAATGATGACCGACACCTCCTGGGCGTTGAAATTGAGGTTCCTCCTCTCTCTGGGGGTAGCGGGAGCAGCCATCACCGAGCAAAAGTATCTTCCCTGGGGTGGGGGGAAACGGAAATACTTTTGCGCCGGAATGGCGTTTCCGCCAGCGCTTTTAAGCGCCCAGCGGAACGCATTGCGCTGACGTTTCCCGTGAAGTGGTGCCGACGGAAGTTGTGAGCATGCGCACAAGGGGGGCGAGTGGAGCCGCACTCACTGCGCATGCTCCGTGGATGATGCGCTGAACGTAAGCCTCTGCGCTGGGCTCCGCCCATCATTTACATATGATCACACCCACTTCCACTTGCGTCGGGTTACGCCAGCGCATTATCGTTACTCTGGCGCAAGTTTACGCGCAACTGCTATGTGAATAACAGTACTTGCGTTGAAAGGGTCTTCAGAGTAACGTAAATGAGAAGCGTTACTCCAGAGCAAAGATGCTCCGATCTACCTGAATCTGGCCCTCTGTCTTAGCTTGGCTGTGCTGTGAGTCAATTCTGCTGTATTGGGGTGTTCTTCCAGCCCTGGTGCTGCAGGTGGCAGTAGTGGAGTCAAGGTTTGGGTGCTCTTTTCCAGCAGCCAATCACCGGGGTTTGTCCTCGCTGTGAATGCTGGCCCGGAGCATCTGCACCAGCGATGGGGATACAGTGAGTGACTGGGTTCCCTCTTTTGAAGATCCCAAACTGTGTGCTGTTCGGTGGGGGAATTGGTCTGAGGAGCGCCATTGAGAGGCTGGCGGTCCAATAAGGCTTGGGTGAGACCACCGGGGATCACAGGTAGCCGGACACTGCGGGACTAATCACCTTTTGGTCGGTACCTGAGCGACAAGCTGAAGGAGGTCCAGACGTAACTCAATTAGGGAGGCATATCTCCATCAATCCAACCCAGAGGGAACCTGTGGCAGAGGTATCTTCTGAGGCTCATTGAGAGGGGTCTGTGACAGAGACTTTCTCTCAAGTTCACCAAGCAGGGTCTGTGGCAGAAACTTATTCCTGCAATTGTCCAAGTGATACTCCGGCTGCCAGGTCAGTGAGAGAGGCCTGTCCGGGTACACTAACCCCACTCCGTATGGCGACATTTAAAAGATGCAACAGGTTCCATGTTTTGAGTTACAGAGGAGGTCTAGGGCTAAAATTATTTCTCTTGCTTTATCGATCACTGCGATAACAACATTTTCAAATTCGGGCGCTGCTCACGGTGCTTTAAAAAAAAAAAAAATGTTTTTCTATTTTACTTATTTTGTTTATTTTGAAACTGTTTTTTAAAAAACATTTTTTTGGGTCACTTTTATTCCTATTACAAGGAATGTAAACATCCATTGTAATAGAAAAAAAGCATGACAGGTCCTCTTAAATATGAGATCTGGGGTCAAAAAGACATGCGATCTCATATTTTCACTAAAATGCAATAATTTCTTTTTTTCATGTCATTCTAAAAAAAAAAAAAATAATGTCCAGCTAGTAAGCCCCCCAGCCCTCCTCAAACACGACCCCCCCCCCCCCTCCGGCCGCAGACATCTCTCCCGAAGCTTTAATTCCGGGTATAGCGCCTCTGGCACTGTGATTGGCCCGAGCCACGATGACGTCACTCCCGCACATGCGCGCGGGAGCCGCCGGTAACGGCACATCTAACTGAATCAACGACACATCGTGCCATTGCTTCAGTGCACATGTGCCGATCATGTCGGCACATGCAGACACAGGGGAATATCTCCTAAATCGTGCAGGTTTAGAAGATATCCAGGGTAGCTACAGGTAAGACTTAATATAGGCTTAGCTGTAGCATAAAGTTATACACATGGGTTTACAACCACTTTAAGAGCTTTGGGCAGAAGTGACATTTTGATGTCGCTACCACCCTTCAGTGATATGGAGACGGTGGGGGGCCATCTTCCCCTCACTCATATCTATACCCAGGCAGGGACAGGACCAGATCGTTTCCACCGCTGCCGACGCCTCCAGGAAGCGACGGAGGGCACGGGAGGGGGGGGGCCTCTCCCGCTTTCAATAACAGTGATCTTGCGGCATATCCGCTGAAGAGACCATCTTTATCTGAAAGAGGACCGCCCGCTGAAGAAGAGAATACCGGGGTAATGGTAGCTAGCTGCTACCATAACAGCGCTATTCCTCTTCAAAGTAGCAATGTAAAACAACGTGGTCAAATTGTGCAAAATATTGGGCGTGACTTAAAGGGGTGTGGTTAAATAGAGTGTGAGATGACTTACGTAGTGCAGAATGTAGTAATGTTAAATAGGAAATGTACAGTACAAAGTGTATGGCGGTGGGTAGTATGTGCAAGAGAGGAGTGCGGAGTGTATGGCGGTGGGTAGTATGTGCAAGAGAGGAGTGCGGAGTGTATGGCGGTGGGTAGTATGTGCAGGAGAAGAGTGTATGGCGGTAGGTAGTATGCGCAGTAGAGGAGTGCGGAGTGTATGGTGGCAGGTAGCATGTGCAAGAGAGGAGTGCGGAGTGTATGGTGGCAGGTAGTATGTGCAGGAGAGGAGTGCGGAGTGTATGGTGGCAGGTAGTATGTTCAGGAGAGGAGTGCGGAGTGTATGGTGGTGAGTAGTATGTGCAGGAGAGGAGTGCGGAGTGTATGGCGGTGGGTAGTATGTGCAGAAGAGGAGTGCGGAGTGTATGGCGGTGGGTAGTATGTGAAGTAGAGGAGTGCGGAGTGTATGGTGGCAGGTAGTATGTGCAGGAGAGGAGTGCGGAGTATATGGTGGCAGGTAGTATGTGCAGGAGAGGAGTGCGGAGTGTATGGTGGCAGGTAGTATGTGCAGGAGAGGAGTGCGGAGTGTATGGTGGCAGGTAGTATGTGCAGTAGAGGAATGCAGAGTGTATGGTGGCGAGTAGTATGTGCAGGAGAGGAGTGCGGAGTGTATGGCGGTGGGTAGTATGTGCAGGAGAGGAATGCAGAGTGTATGGTGGCAGGTAGTATGTGCAGGAGAGGAGTGCGGAGTGTATGGCGGTGGGTAGTATGTGAAGTAGAGGAGTGTATGGTGGCAGGTAGTATGTGCAGGAGAGGAGTGCGGAGTGTATGGTGGCAGGTAGTATGTGCAGGAGAGGAGTGCGGAGTGTATGGTGGCAGGTAGTATGTGCAGGAGAGGAGTGCGGAGTGTATGGTGGCAGGTAGTATGTGCAGGAGAGGAGTGTGGAGTGTATGGTGGCAGGTAGTATGTGCAGGAGAGGAATGCAGAGTGTATGGTGGCAGGTAGTATGTGCAGGAGAGGAGTGCGGAGTGTATGGTGGCGAGGAGTGCGGAGTGTATGGCGGTGGGTAGTATGTGCAGGAGAGGAGTGCGGAGTGTATGGTGGCGAGTAGTATGTGAAGTAGAGTAGTGTGGAGTGTGGAGTGTATGGTGGCAGGTAGTATGTGCAGGAGAGGAGTGCGGAGTGTATGGTGGCAGGTAGTATGTGCAGGAGAGGAGTGTGGAGTGTATGGTGGCAGGTAGTATGTGCAGGAGAGGAGTGCGGAGTGTATGGTGGCGAGTAGTATGTGCAGGAGAGGAGTGCGGAGTGTATGGCGGTGGGTAGTATGTGCAGGAGAGGAGTGCGGAGTGTATGGCGGTGGGTAGTATGTGCAGGAGAGGAGTGCGGAGTGTATGGCGGTGGGTAGTATGTGCAGAAGAGGAGTGCGGAGTGTATGGCGGTGGGTAGTATGTGAAGTAGAGGAGTGCGGAGTGTATGGTGGCAGGTAGTATGTGCAGGAGAGGAGTGCGGAGTGTATGGTGGCAGGTAGTATGTGCAGGAGAGGAGTGCGGAGTGTATGGTGGCAGGTAGTATGTGCAGGAGAGGAATGCAGAGTGTATGGTGGCGAGTAGTATATGCAGGAGAGGAGTGCGGAGTGTATGGTGGCAGGTAGTATGTGCAGGAGAGGAGTGCGGAGTGTATGGCGGTGGGTAGTATGTGAAGTAGAGGAGTGTATGGTGGCAGGTAGTATGTGCAGGAGAGGAGTGCGGAGTGTATGGTGGCAGGTAGTATGTGCAGGAGAGGAGTGCGGAGTGTATGGTGGCAGGTAGTATGTGCAGGAGAGGAGTGCGGAGTGTATGGTGGCAGGTAGTATGTGCAGGAGAGGAGTGTGGAGTGTATGGTGGCAGGTAGTATGTGCAGGAGAGGAGTGCGGAGTGTATGGTGGCAGGTAGTATGTGCAGGAGAGGAATGCAGAGTGTATGGTGGCAGGTAGTATGTGCAGGAGAGGAGTGCGGAGTGTACGGTGGCGAGGAGTGCGGAGTGTATGGCGGTGGGTAGTATGTGCAGGAGAGGAGTGCGGAGTGTATGGTGGCGAGTAGTATGTGAAGTAGAGGAGTGTGGAGTGTGGAGTGTATGGTGGCAGGTAGTATGTGCAGGAGAGGAGTGCGGAGTGTATGGTGGCAGGTAGTATGTGCAGGAGAGGAGTGTGGAGTGTATGGTGGCAGGTAGTATGTGCAGGAGAGGAGTGCGGAGTGTATGGTGGCGAGTAGTATGTGCAGGAGAGGAGTGCGGAGTGTATGGCGGTGGGTAGTATGTGCAGGAGAGGAGTGCGGAGTGTATGGCGGTGGGTAGTATGTGCAGGAGAGGAGTGCGGAGTGTATGGTGGCAGGTAGTATGTGCAGGAGAGGAGTGCGGAGTGTATGGCGGTGGGTAGTATGTGCAGAAGAGGAGTGCGGAGTGTATGGCGGTGGGTAGTATGTGAAGTAGAGGAGTGCGGAGTGTATGGTGGCAGGTAGTATGTGCAGGAGAGGAGTGCGGAGTGTATGGTGGCAGGTAGTATGTGCAGGAGAGGAGTGCGGAGTGTATGGTGGCAGGTAGTATGTGCAGGAGAGGAATGCAGAGTGTATGGTGGCGAGTAGTATATGCAGGAGAGGAGTGCGGAGTGTATGGTGGCAGGTAGTATGTGCAGGAGAGGAGTGCGGAGTGTATGGCGGTGGGTAGTATGTGAAGTAGAGGAGTGTATGGTGGCAGGTAGTATGTGCAGGAGAGGAGTGCGGAGTGTATGGTGGCAGGTAGTATGTGCAGGAGAGGAGTGCGGAGTGTATGGTGGCAGGTAGTATGTGCAGGAGAGGAGTGCGGAGTGTATGGTGGCAGGTAGTATGTGCAGGAGAGGAGTGTGGAGTGTATGGTGGCAGGTAGTATGTGCAGGAGAGGAGTGCGGAGTGTATGGTGGCAGGTAGTATGTGCAGGAGAGGAATGCAGAGTGTATGGTGGCAGGTAGTATGTGCAGGAGAGGAGTGCGGAGTGTACGGTGGCGAGGAGTGCGGAGTGTATGGCGGTGGGTAGTATGTGCAGGAGAGGAGTGCGGAGTGTATGGTGGCGAGTAGTATGTGAAGTAGAGGAGTGTGGAGTGTGGAGTGTATGGTGGCAGGTAGTATGTGCAGGAGAGGAGTGCGGAGTGTATGGTGGCAGGTAGTATGTGCAGGAGAGGAGTGTGGAGTGTATGGTGGCAGGTAGTATGTGCAGGAGAGGAGTGCGGAGTGTATGGTGGCGAGTAGTATGTGCAGGAGAGGAGTGCGGAGTGTATGGCGGTGGGTAGTATGTGCAGGAGAGGAGTGCGGAGTGTATGGCGGTGGGTAGTATGTGCAGGAGAGGAGTGCGGAGTGTATGGTGGCAGGTAGTATGTGCAGGAGAGGAGTGCGGAGTGTATGGCGGTGGGTAGTATGTGCAGGAGAGGAGTGCGGAGTGTATGGCGGTGGGTAGTATGTGAAGTAGAGGAGTGCGGAGTGTATGGTGGCAGGTAGTATGTGCAGGAGAGGAGTGCGGAGTGTATGGTGGCAGGTAGTATGTGCAGGAGAGGAGTGCGGAGTGTATGGTGGCAGGTAGTATGTGCAGGAGAGGAGTGCGGAGTGTATGGTGGCAGGTAGTATGTGCAGGAGAGGAGTGCGGAGTGTATGGTGGCAGGTAGTATGTGCAGGAGAGGAGTGCGGAGTGTATGGCGGTGGGTAGTATGTGCAGGAGAGGAATGCAGAGTGTATGGTGGCAGGTAGTATGTGCAGGAGAGGAGTGCGGAGTGTATGGTGGCAGGTAGTATGTGCAGGAGAGGAGTGTGGAGTGTATGGCAGTTTTATTTATTAATTAATTAATTATTTTTTTCACAGTGTTAATGAACAGTGTCCGGCAGTGCTGTGGTGGGTGGAGGAGCACACATTGGGCACAGAAAGGGAGATAATCTGATGGACAGTCGGGGATTATGGTGGGGATAAGTACAAGCAATGATCTCCCTCTCTGGCTTTCCATGAAGCATAAAAACTGCATGCACTCAATAGGGAAAACTGGGGCAGTTACCAGGATCGATTATTTTATCTCATCTTTCACCCAGTCAGCAACCTCCTTGAAGTAGCATTTCAAGGAGACTACCCAGAAATACTCCTTGCCCGTCTATCATGTTGATCAAATAGCTTCTGTACTCGCTCATCAAAAAAAAATTGTATATTAGGGGCTCTGCATTCACTCTAAATGTTCTGTTTTTGTAGGTTCAACTATTAAAGCCAGGACTGGTGCAAAGATTTTTGATACCCTAGGCCAGTGATGGCGAACCTTGGCACCCCAGATGTTTTGGAACTACATTTCCCATGATATCTCAAGCACTCTGCAGTGTAGTTGAGCATCATGGGAAATGTAGTTCCAAAACATCTGGGGTGCCAAGGTTCGCCATCACTGCCCTAGGCGAAACCTAATTTTTCTGCCCCCCCCCTATCTCCACCCCTGACTCCACCCCCTTTGCTTTGCCCATGTATACCCCACCTTTTTAATGAAGCGCTCATCAAATGCAGCCTCACCAGCATCCATCAAATTCAGCCTCGCCAGCACCCATCAAATTCAGCCTCGCCAGCGCCCATCAAATTCAGCCTCGCCAGCGCCCATCAAATTCAGCCTCGCCAGCGCCCATCAAATTCAGCCTCGCCAGCGCCCATCAAATTCAGCCTCGCCAGCGCCCATCAAATTCAGCCTCGCCAGCGCCCATCAAATTCAGCCTCGCCAGCGCCCATCAAATGCAGCCTCGCCAGCGCCCATCAATGCAGTCTCGCTAGTGCCCATCAATGAATGTTTGCTTGCTTCCATTCATTCAGGAGTCGGGACACAGACACAGTCTGGGCCTCTGACACTGTGTGTGAATGGAGCGGCGGCTGCCTGCTGATGCTGAGACTTAGTTGCTTGTTGCAGAGAGAAGAGAGTAGGAACACCAGTGGCCGGGCGTCCAGTTGCCTAGTTGTAGCACCGGCCCTGATTAAAGCCATGAGGATAAGAATGACTGCCTAATAACTAACATTTTCATGGAAATGTGGTCTGCAAAGGCAGCCTTGGTATTTCTGTCTATACAGGATTCCTTTATAGAATGTGATGTCTTACAAAGCCAGCTATGATGACTTTTCGGAGGCATTTATGTTCTTAGTGAAGCCTGTCTGGACATAGAATTAGGTTATGTGCAGAACAAGACATAACATTTAAATTCAAATTTGCCAGAAGGGTAATGTGCACAAAAATGGCCATACAGCTGTTTTTATAAAGCATATGCCCATATTGGTATTCCTGGGTCATAGATAATTTCACTGAATTGTGTTCAACAAATCAATTTAGAAATGAGTTAAATATTCATATTAGCCAATTTAGCAATTCATTAAGTCAAACAGTGCTGTAAAACTAATAACAGCATAAATGGTAAAATTATATCTACTAGTTTGTATGCATCGTGGTTATGTATTAATTGTCGGGCTCTGCAATTATCAGAGCTTTACACACACAGAGACTGCTGAGAACTGAGAAACAGCATATCTGTAAGGTCAGACAGACATGGAAAATGACAAGGCATTGTCAGATCAAAGAACAACACTGTTCACCCTTAAAAAATATGTACATTCCTTATATTACTAGTGTCAATTCATGTCCCCCCCCAACGGCAAGTTGCTTGCTATGGGGACACTCATGTGGGGGTCACTCCTGAGCCAGCTCTGTGTGTCAATTGACACACACAGCACGACTCGGCCCTGCCCCCACTAACTCCCCACCGGCTGTGATTGGCAGCAGCGAAAGCCAATGGCTTCCGCAGCTGTCTCTGAGCCAATGAGGAGTGAGAGAGCTGCTGCTCTTGTGCACATTGCTGGATAGAGATTGGCTCAGGTAAGTATAAGGGGTCGGCTGCACTCAGAAGTTTTTTATTACCTTAATGCAGAGAATGCACTATGATAAAAAAAACAAAAAACCTTCAGCATTTAGAACCACTTTAAATTGGAGTTCCACCTAAAAATGGAACTTCCGCTTTAAGGAAAGGTGACCCCCTGACATGCCACATTTGGCATGTCATTTTTTGGGGGGGGAGGAAACCCTCTTTTTAGAGGTTTTCAGCTCCCACTTCCTCCCAGGGCACCGTGGTGCCGGAAGGAAGTTTACCTCTCCCCCTCCCTCTCGGCAATCATCTGGGACACGTCGCAAGTCCCAGATGATTGCTCTGCCAGTCACGGTGCGCAATGGCGCTCGCGCTTGCGCAGTGCATGACCGGCTGTGAAGCCATACTCAGGCGCCCACAGTGACAATGGCGGGGAGGGGGAGATGAGCAGGGCTTCGTTCTCCCACAATACTGGACCCTAGGACAGGTAAGTGTCCAATTATTAAAAGTCAGCAGCTGCAATATTTTTATTTTTTGTAGGAACTCGGCTTTAAGTACAGAGGATATAACATATAGCAGCAAATAATATCCCCGAAACATGGCATACAGCTGCACACACAGTATGAAGATTGCGTTTTGGTTGTGGTTTGCATATTGTGTGGGGACAAAATCTCGCTGCAATCAAACCAAAGTAGTACAGAAACTTTTTCCAAAATTGTGCCGTGCTGAATTGCATTGATGAGAATGATTGTACTATTGAAAATGTGATTTGCATTGTCATGTGAAACTGAAATCACGTGATTTTAATTTTGGATAGACTGTAGAGTGATTAGAACCCCTGTCAGGATTTTATTGTTGTCTGTACCCTATTAAGGAGATTGTCCTTCTCTATTTCCAATGGGGACACTAGTTCTAGTAACAATAAAGCATTCCCTTACTTTAGAGGGATTTTCTTCCATTTCCTGTTTTGGTTATGGGACAGGAAGTAGAGAGGAATCTCCCCAATAGGACACAAATGGCAAAAATAAAAACTTACAGGGGTTATGTTCCTCCCTTACTCATTTTATTTTGTTTCTACTGTAATGTCCACCAAGGGTTTAATAAAAGATAAGTTCACCTTTAACATATTGAAGGGTGTAACGTCTAATAGCCTCATATCCCTCCCCTTGACCCCCCCCCCCCAAGTGTGACAGTGGGTGGGGGATCATCTTTCTACACCCGCTGTTACAATTTAAAAATGCTCCAGCGGTGTGTGGCTCTGCTCACGCAGCCACATCATTCATTCACAGCAATCTGTGAATGAACTACAAGGCGCGTATTCTACTGTGGAAGATAGCTTGTAGTTCTCAATAAACTACCAAGGCACTAATAAGCGTCCTTGTAGTTTACTAACACTTCCTGCAAAGCAAACCAACCGATAAACGCTTATTGCGATTTATTTTTTATTTTTTTACCAAAAATAGGTAGACGAATACGTATCGGCCTAAACTGAGGAAAAATATTTTTTTATATATATTTTTGGGGGGTATTTATTATAGCAAAAAGTAAAAAATATTGAATTTTTTTCAAAATTGTCGCTCTATTTTTGTTTATAGCGCAAAAAATAAAAACTGCAGAGGTGATCAAATACCACCAAAAGAAAGCTCTATTTGTGGGGAAAAAAGGACACCAATTTTGTTTGGGAGCCACGTCGCTCGACCGCGCGATTGTCAGTTAAAGCGACACAGTGTCAATTTGCAAAAAGGGGCCTTGGACTTTAGCTGCATTTTGGTCCGGGGCTTAAGTGGTTAATAAACTGTTCCCTGTTTTTACGTACTTCACCATTGGGGCACTCCTTTTGTTTTCTTCTCTCCCTGTGATCAAGGGTGGATCCAGAGTCTAGTCTCGGGAGGGGCACTGCCAGAAAATAAACCGCCTCTCTCTCGACGGTGGCACCGCTGATCAGGTGATGAGCAGGGCCAGGCTGGGAATAAAAACCCGCCCTGGAAAAAAATTCATACCAGCCCTATAGCATTTTTATACCGGCCCAACAGCACAACGTCATTATTTTCTTGTTCAAGAAAGGGAAAACCATGCATTTTAAAGCACATTTGAAGAGTGTATTATATATAGAGAAGACAGATATAAAAGCACTAGTTGATAGTGCTAAAAGTGGTCAATCATTAAGGGGGACCCCAGGCACTCTGGGAACGTGGGGGGTGACTCTGTTGGTCAGAGACCACCTTTCACAGAAAGAATACACTAAAGGGGGGTTTACTAATATAGGGAGAAACCTTTATATCAGTGCCCCATTACATTGTTGTATTAACTTCCCATTTAAATCAGTGACAACCCCCCCCCCCTCAGACTGGCCTAGTGGTGCTGTCACTGACCTTCTCTCAGGTGCACCATGCAAGGCTCAGTGTCAGTCGGCTTCAGCTTGGTGGCTCTGGTTTTATTCTATAATCTGCTCTCCACATCCACACACCTCTGACTTCTCCCATGACCCCCATTCTGGCAGCTCTCCCTCTCTTGACTCCTCTCCAGACTCCCTCAGAGACTGCAGACATGATATAAGACAAGAGATGGTTAGAGGTTGTGGACATGGTGCAAGAGATGGTCAGAGACTGCAGAAATGGTACAAAAGATGGTCAGGGACTGCAGACATGGTACAAGAGATGGTCAGAGACTGAAGACATGGTACACGAGATGGTCAGAGACTGAAGACATGGTACAAGAGATGGTCAGAGAGTGCAGACATGGTACAAGAGATGGTCAGAGAGTGCAGACATGATACAAGAGATGGTCGGAGACTGCAGACATGGTACAAGAGATGGTCAGAGACTGCAGACATGGTACAAGAGATGGTCAGAGACTGCAGACATGGTACAAGAGTAAGAATAATATATATATATTGTGACAGGGTACACGATTGTATGTACACCAGTGAGAGGCTGGAAAGGTCAGCTTTCCCTGCCCTGGAAGGGGTTAAGCCTGGCCAACAGGTAAACCTCCTCTCTTCCCCCTATTAATTAACAGTCACCTGGTAGGGAAATGGGAAGTGAGAGCTCAGTGTGAGAGGTATGCTGAGCTGGACAGACAGGTTGGAAACTGTCTGCATGGAAGGAACAAGGTCTGTCATAGATTTGTTTATTTTGGACTGGTATTCTGTTTGTTTTGTACTGGAGGCCGGAATAGCCCCTCCAGTACAGTGTAGTGAGGGGCACTACTGTAAGTTAGCCTCCTAAATTGGAGTAGGCCATTTTGTTTTTGTATTATTTATTTTTGAGTGCAATAAAGCCATATTTATTGCTTAAGATCAGCGACTTTGCTGCATGACATTATCGCTATTTCTACGACTTTGTCACAATATATATATATATATATATATATATATATATAAATAATAATAATGCCCAGAACCAGACATCTTATGATAATGAGGTTTCTACATTATAATGACAATACCCAATGATCCAGTCTTATAAAATTCGGCCACTTCTAAATTATTTTTCTGAAAAATTCCCCCAGTTGTTTACCCCGGACCAACATATGTGTGGAGGAGTCACTTGTCAAGTTTAGCAGCAGGCTGGGAATTAAGCAATTTATCCCAAGTAAAAGTACCCACATATGCTTTCATAGTGTATTAAGGGAAGGACACCCAGCTGCATCCCCCTAATTGCCCAGACTACTTAGGATCAAGCGGGAATGTTTTTTGTGACCTCATAGCCTTTCTCCAGTAATAAGTATGTCACTTGTATGTAGATAACTTCTACACGAGTCTGCCCCTGTTCCAAAACCTTCACCGCAGGAAGACGCCAGCAGGTGGCACCTCAAAGGCGTCAATATGAAGTTAAGAAAAGGGGAGACGACGAGTCTGCAAAACAAGGAAATTCTGGCAGTGAAGTGGAGGGACAAAAGGGATGTCTAAATGCTGTCTTCAATCCACAATGGACGTGGAAATTCCCAGAAGGAATGTCCCAACCCAAAAGCCAACATGTGTCCACAAATACAATTTGTTCAGCGGGGAGTCGACTTCAAGGACCAAGTGCTCGAACCCTACCTTGCCACAAGACGAACATACCATTGGTATAAAAAAGTATCAATACATTTTTTTTTTTTTGACCATATACAACTCCTATATAATCAATTTCAACTCCACTAAAAGCCCCCAACCCTTCCTTGGCTACCAGGAGGAAATTATCACTGCCCTTACATTCTTGAATGGCCCACCAGAAAATATTCGATCTGATGTTCTTAGTAGCCTATCACCTGATGATGCTCCCTGCATGTTGGACTTCTCTCTGTGGCTGGGCTGTGAAAAAGTTCCACATGTCGTATTGCCATACTCAGGAGGAATAGCAGAATGTGTTTTGGGGTGCAGTTGCAAGTATGCATATGCCATGTGAGAGAAATAACTTACAATGACAATTTTGTGGAAAATATAAAATCTTCATTTTGCAAAGAATTGTGGGAAAAAATTACAACTTCAAAAAACTCACCATGCCTCTTACTAAATACATTGGAATGTCTACTTTTCCAAAAGGGGTCATTTGTACTCTCCTGGTTTTTTAGTGTCTCAAGAAATGAGATATGCCGCCAGCACATTGGGTGTGATCAATTTTTTATGATTTGCACCATAGCTTGTAGAATCTCTAAATTTCACACAGACCAAATAATATCCACTAATTTTGGTTATTTTTTACCAAAGATATGTAGCAGTATAAATTGTGGTCAAAATTTATGAAGAAAAATTACTAATTTGCAAAACGGAAACAAATAAAATTATTTTATTTTGAATGTTGTCGGTCTTTTTTCATTTATGGTACAAAAAATGAAAAACCAGCAGTGAATACATACCACCAAAAGAAAACTCTATTTGTATTAAAAACATTAATTTGGGTACAGTGTTGCATGACTGAGTAATTGTCATTCAAAATGTGAGAGCACTGAAAGCTGAAAATTGGTCTGGGCAGGAGGGGGGTTTAAGTGTCCAGTAGGCAAGTGGTTAAAAGAGAAGGTGGCCAATTTGGACAGCAAGTACAATAGGCTTGCAAGATTGGAACAACCATCCCCAAGCAGGAGGTTGTGTAATAAGATGACCAACAAGTAGATGTGATGGTCAGGTGTCCACGTACAGTCAGGGGCACAGACCTTTTAGCAAAACTATCCTGCTTCTCCAGACAAACCCTCTAGCAGTACAAATCCATTTCAGTGGTAAACCAGATATACATTAGTTTTATCTAAATGTATTAACCATTACTGTGTTGTCAGACCTCTCTAGTCCCCATGCTTCTGGGTCGCATAGTAGTAGTTTGGTCTGCTAATGCTATAGTTATGCCTCAGACTTTGACCACTGCAGAGAGCTCCTTGACACTTGATTTCAAAGGAAAATACAGTTGGCCAACTAATCACCATTGTTTCCTCAAGGTAAGGTTAAGGAAGAGTGTACTCTTTCTAATGACTTCTGACCACCAATATATGTGTATAGGAACAATAACACATTTCTAGAAAAAAGATACTTATGTACATATCCTCCAATTTTACCTAATTGAATATTGTATCTCATTTTAAGATGCAATTCAGATCACCCTAAATCTTTACCTGTGGTCACTATTTTCATTTGAAAAACATTTCAAAGGCATAGTGGCTAAGCCAATGCCATGTGAGATTAAGATATTGGTAAACCGTTTTCCAAATGTAATTATAAGAGCAGTTTGACGCCTAGTAAATCAGGGATCAATAAAGTGTAAGCAGCTTTGCTTGGTTCAGTCTTCTGATTTTTATCACTGTAATGAGATGCAAACGTCTTGAAATTAAATTGACTTTAAAATATAATCCGTAAAAAAAGTTTTAAAGTTTATACAGTATAAAAAGACACAAAGAAAACTGCAATGCCATATATTTTTTGTTTGATTTTTTACCTTGAAATGCAAGTACATCATGACCCATGATAAAATATGTGTTGGAAGATTCCATTATAACTAAAAATATAATCTTGTTAAACCTTACTATGGAGTTGTAGAATATGTTTTCCAAAATACCGTTTTATTTTGTTATATAAGGGAACATGACTAAGCGCAAGTGTAGAACTCTTACAATCACTTGCCGAACAGGAAGATTTCAGGTCTAGTCTACATATTTTCTTTAAAAGTCAGCAAAAATGAAAGATCATTTAATTTAGTGACCATTGATCAACATTCCAAAATTACTTGATTAAAACATAGGCATATACACAGATATTATTATTCCAAAGGTTAGAAGTATAACTTCTGCCGCAACGAGTCTAACAAATGTTGGAAAATTCAAATGGTACCCAGAACTTGTAATAGTCCACCTATTATTTTTAGAAAAATAGAAAAAATAAAATAAACTGTACAGGTTACACAGTAGAAGCTATGCTATAATCTATGTATTGTGGTAAAGGCTGTACAGAATAAAAATGAAACATATATGGGACATATATATTTATTCCCACTAGTTTTAGTTTTAATGAATTAACATGGGTTACATGCATTGATTTTTCCCTAGGGCACCAATCAATAGAACTGCATAAGCAGTGAATACGGTACATTGATTAAAGATATGTGTTGCCTAGAAGTCAGGCAGTAAACGTAGCTTGTTTAAGCTTATGGGCTATTAGCTGAATAGCTGCAAGATTAAAGGGTACCAAAGTCTATTATTATTATACATACTTTCTTTCAAGGACATAATAAGGACCATATGGAGAACACAATGCCTTTGAACATGTTAGGCCACGTACACGCGATCCTCTTACATTAAAGTCTGCCAGTAGCTGATAAGGTAAAAAGTAATGTTTTGCATTATAACTAGTTTGATACCTGTTGAAATCGAGCCGTTTTATTCACCTTCGTCACTCCTGAATCTTTATTCTCACTGACTTCCTGGTTTGCGGTGCGCATTCTTTCTTGCTACATCCTGGCCTAATGGGAACTACAGTTCCCATTAGGCTTAGCCTCCATGCCTGTGAGGGATAAGGGAGCATCTTCACGCAGGGCTGTAGTCATAGGGAGGGGGTGAGCACATTCTGCTTTCCACCATGCAAAACGGCTCAGATGCTGGTGGAAAGCAAGAAGAGGAGAGACAGCAATCAATTGATCTAATAAAAAAACTAACTTTTAGTGTTCCTTTAAGTGCAGCCCACTGATCTGTTTAAACTTGTGTTGGATGCATGTGTTAGACATCCCTGACATGCCATGGGACTCCTGACTGACACTGTCTGACTCTGTAGAACTTGCTAAATACACACCTGGCTTGTATAGTCAAAGGAAGGGCTATCTGTCTCGCATATATCCTTCACTGAAATCCTGATATAACTGCCCCAAAGGCTGCCACCCCTCCAGTGAAAGGAGCTTGCCCCTGTTCCTGAGTAGAAAGGCCTACTTCCTGCATGCCAATCTAATCACCCTGGTGAACCAATAGAAGATGACTCAAGAACATTACAGTGAAATTAAAAGTTTGTCCACTTTCCTCACATCTTTGACCTTGGCATGTACACTGTTAGCAACTTGTCCTTGTGCAAGGACCTGAAGTCTTCCTACTGTGTACTCAGTGACTCCATGTGAATACTTGGAAGGACTGCCCCCAGGTTTTCCTGGAAACTGGATATCACTTTACAATTGAGATTTAGAGTTGGATACAACAATGGATCTTTGCAGGAAAGTGCTGCAACCTCCAACATCCTTCCGTTTGGCGCAAAGGATGCCTGTACTAGTGCTAGTGCCTGTACTAGTGCTGTACTAGTGCTTTCAGAACCAAGCCTAAGTCCTGTGAAAGAAGTCCCTTGGTGGTTATATATGGATTACGGCCTGAATGAAGCATTTGCTGGGGGACACAAGATAAAAAAAAAAATTTGCTGAGCAAACATAACAAACTTCCTTCATATCCTCATATGTAACGTTCATGATCGTGTGGTCTTCACCAAGGTCTGAACCACCTCGGATGAGAATCCCTGAACCTCTAGTCCGGCTGATTCATTAGCCAGGCTATTAGGAATCTCACTGGATTGGGTTGCTGCTATTGACATTGGCATAAAAGATCTTGTTTGACCGGAAACAGGATTGGTGGTGCATCTGGGGGGGGGGGGGGGGGGGTGCGGTGAAAACCAAGGCCTCCTCAGCAGGTGGAAAGCACCTATATGGCCTAAACATGTTCTGTCCAAATCATCAGAAGAATTTTTATAATTAAGGACACTGGAGGAAGAGAAACACCAACAGAAAAAGCCCAGCTCTCCGCCTAGCAAAAAGTTTGTTTGCCCTTGGTGGGCAATGTAGGTCACTGTTTTCTTGTTATCAGTCATCAACTTCACTCGGCCCCTTGGAAGAAGATCCTGAAAGGCTTGCACAAAAGACTGGTGTCCAAAAACTTTAGTTTTTGCTAATTTATGCAGACACAAAGACCTCCTGATCCATAGCCCATCCTATTGACTGAGGAAGACAAATTGAAGAGCCCCCATATGCCACCTGACCCAAGCCAGCACTTGAATGGCTACTGTAAAATGTCCCAATGGGGACAATGCAATCCCCCACTGACATAAATGCTGTCTCCATGACTCTTCGTACGCAGATTTTAATTTTGCAAATTTTGCAGTTTTTCGAAAACTACTCTAATTATTCGGGCATGCAAAGCTACTCCAAGATCCTTCATACATAAGGACAGAGTTAACTGCTTTTCCTTTGTGATGACTAGCCGACTGAACTTGGAAAATAATTTCTAGGACAAGGTTGTAATGCTTTGCCAGCTCCTGGCTTACACATACGACAATCAAAACGTTGTCAAAGTAGTGATCAAGCCTTATCCCCAAAGACGAATTATTGCCACTTCTGCCAACAAAATGTTCAAAAAGGTTTCTTGGTGCTGTGCCAACTCTAAAAATGCCAAACACCTTAACTGGAAGTGACAGCCAGTCGCTGCACATCTCAGATGTCTCTGATGTTACGCACCAATTAGTACATGGCAGTATACATCAGGCAGGTTGATTGACTAACTGTACCTCACGCTGAACTATCGTCATGACTGTTTGCATGGACTGAATTTTAAACCTTTGTTGTGTATGTACCCATTTGATTTCTTCAAATCCAGACAGTAGGGAAAGCTCCTGGTGCCTTCGGTACTAGAAAGAATGAGGAGAAAGTCCTAGATTTGTTCTTTTGATAGCACCAGCTTTTTGGACTTGTTGCAGTATAATTCCTTTATGTTATCTTGCAATAAGTCTTTCTTCTTGAGATCTGTTGGTCATAAATGAAAGGATTTGGTGATTGTACTCCCAGCTAACTGTCTTTGATGTTTGTCACCCAAACCTTCCAAAAAGGAGGCTATCCTGACACCCACTGGAAGACAATGGTTGGGTATACTTTCAAAGACTTTCCAAATGTCTGGGATTGATTCCATGTAAACAGGAAGTTTGAGCCTCCTTCACTGTGATCTGGTCAATTTCAGCCTGGCCTTAGTGGCCTATAAGATGCGGCCTCCTAAACCCTTCTGAAGATTGACTGACTTGAGCTGCTTCCTCTTATTAGACTGTGGCCACACTCTGGACATTTCTTCTGTCACTCGCTTCATCCAGCATTTTTTCCAAACGACAACCTTTTATTATGGAGAATGTTACAAAGGGGTGTGTGGAGGCTTCATCCACCCTCCAGTGGCACAACTACAAAGCTCTCTTTGCTGTGACTGATTGCACCAGCCCTAAAACTTGGTCTATTGAAACTCCAATGGTGACATTGCAGAGTTAGTAATACCACACCTGTGGAATATTTGTGCTATCTAAGCCTAATTGCCCACGGCCTGGCACAAAGGACACCCAGTTTTTAGGAGGGTTTACCATCCAACATTCAGGGTCTTCCAACTCCATGAGAGCCTGAACACAGAGGGATAGGTTTGGCAGGGGGGTTTCACGTACCTAATTCTAGGCCAAGATGTGCAGAGAGGCTTCCCTTGCCGCTGAGCGCAGTATACCCCTGGAGGTGGAACAGTGGGTATAATGCTCAAAGAAGTATGGGTTGCCAGCAGGGTTAAGAAGACTGGAACAGGTGATTCCTGAAAGCCACTTGAGACTATTGCAGGAGTTTAGAGAACCGTGCTGAGTGCAGTGAGCTTGAGAATCCAAGAAGTTTGGTAAAAGCCTGGCAGAGGATCTAGGATCAGGCTGCAGCTGCTGCAAGTGGGACCCGTATTGCAAGCTGTGGTTAAGTATGGTACATGAGAGATAGCAACGTCCATCAGGCAGGCTGGGGTCATACACAGGTGATCAAGCATGTTTAAAGCAGAAGCAAATTCCTTAGGACATGCCAAGGTCATTCACAGGTGGTCAGGCAGGTAAAGCAGAAGCGAGATCCTTAAGACAGGGTCAAAGGTAGGAGAAGATCAGAGCAGGTCACAGGGTAATCCCAGTCACAACAGGAAGCACATCAGGTTTCAGGAACAGCTGAAGACAATCCAGCAACTTGGGTCAGACATCAGGCAGCTTTATATAGGCCAGCAGGGGTTACCATCTGTCATTTCTTCTATTGACAAGATTGCCAGTAATTCCCTGGCCTATTCTCTGACAGGGGGATATCCTTTCAGCAAACCACAGTAACCCACAGGTGGCCTAGAGCCTGACCAAAAAAATGAACACTTCAGTGGGGAAAGAGTTGTCATTTAATTAGCTATGAAGCGTTGGTCCTGTGAGCTCTAGAGGAGGCATTAACCCATTGTGTGCTGATGTGAGGTCGGCCAGGAAAGAGCTATTCGCAGCATTAAACTGTATTTGATTGGAAAGCTATACTAAACCAAGCTGATGGAAGACCAGCATATGCAGGATTACATAAGGCACACCTTGGAAATGGTTGAACATCTGAGAGGTATAGGAGAAGAAATAGAAAATTTTCGCAGCACTATTATTCGGTGGTTTACCCGTAGGTGAAACACTTTTCACAGCACTTGATGCACATCCAGATGATGAACTGACATTGGAATATGTTAAGGGCAAGATTATGGATGAACAAGTGTAAAAAAGAACTAGTGATGGTGTTTCTGTCACAGAGTCTGCTTTAACCTCCCTGGCGGTATGATTCTTTCTGATTTTAGGTGCTGAAAGCGGTACTATTATTTGCAAGGAAATTTGGTGTTTTATACTGTAGGCTTGTAATTCTTAAGAATAACTCACTTAAATCTGACCAAACAAGAGTCTAGTAGGCATCCCGGGTATGACATATTTTTTTTTAAAATAAAATTATAAATTATAATATAATAATTATAATAAATGAAAAAATAATTATAATACAAATAATTCAATAATGTAATCAACTCAAAATCACTGAAATTTGCTCAGTTGCAAAATTGTTGCTGTCATTACTTTTTTTTTATGACTAATTTCCCCACAAATCGCTATCGCTCAATTTTGCAAGTGATTATAATTTATTATCGCTGTTTTTTAGCTGCTCTAAACCCATTTTTGACATAAAGGGACACTTTTGGTTGCTATGGACAATCTACAGTTTGCAGGCAGAAAGAACCGTTTTTATTTTATAAAAGAACATGCAAGACACAGGGCAGACCACTAGGGACAAGGGGGGTGTGTATTTTTTACATACAGTACTGTAATCTATAAGATTACAGTATACCGTATGTATAGTGTTTGTTTACTTTTTTGAATTTGGTGCCGATCTTCGCCCCCCGTGCGTCGTAACGTCGAAGGGGAACGGAGCTCGGCGGCACACGGGGACACTGTGTGATTCGAGCGCACACAGCTCACACAGCTCACACAGCGCGGATGCATCACTGGATCCAGGAACAAGGTAAGTAAACCTTGCCTGTGGACAATGCGAGGCGAGCCCGAGTCTGACTCAGGGTTACCGATCGCAGCATGAAAATTTAACCCCAAGTCAGACTCGGGAATACCGCCAGGGGGGTTAAAGATGCAAAAATAGGAATAAAAACAGTAACATGCAACAAAAGAAAGTAATTTAAAAGCATATTGCAGAATCTGGAAAGCTAGAATGCAAAAATAAACTAAACTGCAAAAGGCCAAATTGTAAAGGAAAAAGTTTGCTTCAGATAATGAATATGTTTTTCAAAACAAAAGTTACACCTCATCTTTGCAGGCATGGTGTGCTACATTCCAGGCATCTTCATGGGCATTTTTATAAATGTTATCTGTAGAAGGAAGGAGATGCTTTCTCGGCTAAGCACACACTTCTGCCTGCATGCTATTTTGTAAAGTAAATGCTATATGAATTATTGACCTTTTAATCCAGATGGCCATGGCTAGAAATGCTAGGGGGGTGTTTTTCAAAATGATTTCTTAACAAAATAAAGCATGGAGACATGATAAATGAAAAACTCAGATGGCTGTACTCCCAAAAACAGTACAAAATTACTGTTTTCAGCAAAAAGTTAAAACCATTGCTGAATAAATGACAGGGGAGGAAAAGAAATGTTGACGCGTTTCATATGATAAATGTGCTTTGTCCAAAAAAATTCTACACCCACTAATATATAGAGTCAACACAATAAAACAATCGTGTTCAATTAGGTAATTGCATCCAGCATTCCAAAAAACTTTCCCAATTAGACCCCTTTCACACTGAGGCGATATAGCACTAAAAATAGCGCATGCAAAGCGCCTGTAAAGCACCTCTCCTGTCTCTCCAATGTGAAAGGCAGAGGGCTTTCACACACATTAAAATCAATGAGCAGCGCCGCCGAAGATCTGGCGGCCACTAGCGGGGGTTAAAAGCGTCCCGCTAGCAGCCAAAAAGTGCAGTTAAAAATAGCAACGCTTTACCACCGACGCTCACAGCGCCCAGTGTGAAAGGGATCTTAGAGTAAAACATAATTCAGTGAAGAGACAAAAGAAAACAAACACAAATGTAACAAAAAAAAAAAATCTTATAATAAAATGTAAAATAATAATAATAAACAACACAAATAGAAAAATAAAACGTAACAACATAAGGACCGCCGCACGACTATATACGTCGTCAGAATGGCACGAAGCTCTGTGACCGAGGGACCCACGGACCCGATGTGTCCGCCATAATGTCGCAGTCATGAAAAAAATCGCTGATCGCCGACATTAATAGTTAAAAAAATTATTAATAAAAATGCCATAAAACTATCCCCTATTTTGTAAACGCTATACATTTTGCGCAAACCAATCAATAAACGCTTATTGCGATTTTTTTTTTTTTTTTTTTTACAAAAAGTAAAAAATATCAAAACTGTCACTATTTTTGTTTATAGCGCAAAAAATAAAAACCACAGAGGTAATCAAATGCCACCAAAAGAAAGCTCTTTTTGTATGGAAAAATGGGCGTCAATTTTGTTTGGGAGCCACGTCGCACGACCGCGCAATTGTCGGTTAAAGCGACGCAGTGCCGAATTGCAAAAAGGGGCAAGGTCCTTAACCTGCATAATGGTCCGGGTCTTACCCAGTTAAAGTGGTTGTAATCCCTCTGGGGGAAGTTACACCTACAGGTAAGCCTAGATTAACCTGTCTGGCAGTATTCCCGAGTCTGGCTGGGGGTTACATTTTTGTGCTGTGATCGGTAACCCCGAGCCAGACCCGGGATCGCCTCGCAGCATCCACAGGCAGTCTTTATCGTACTTACCTTGTCCCTTGATCCTGCAATGCCGCCGCGCTGTGTGAGTCCTCCTCGCTAGATTCACAGTGCCCGTGTGCCGCCGATCTCCGTTCCCTGCGACGTTGCGACGCACAGGGGCGGAGAATGGCGCAAAATTCAAAAAAGTAAACAAACACATTACATACAGTATACTGTAATCTTATAGATTACAGTACTGTATGTAAAAAATACATACACCCCTTTGTCCCTAGTGGTCTGCCCAGTCTCCTACATGTTCTTTTACATAATAAAAACTGTTCTTTCTGCCTGCAAACTGTAGATTGTCCGTAGCAACCAAAAGTGTCCCTTTATGTCAAAAGTGGTTTTAGAGCAGCTAGAAAACAGCGATAATGATTACATTATTGAATAATTTTTATTATAATTATATTATTATTTGTTATAATTATTATTTATTATATTATAATTTATGATTTTGTTTTTCAAACTTTTTCATAACCGGGATGTCTACTAGACTCTTGTTTGGTCAGATTTAAGTGAGTTATTCGGAAGAATTACAGGCCTACAATGTAAAACGCCAAATTTCCTTGCAAAATAATGGTACCGCTTTCAGCACTTAAAATCTGAAATAATCATACTGCCAGGGAGGTTAAGGCTTACCTGTAGGTGTTTGCAATATCTCCTAAACCTACATAGTTTAGTAGATATTTGGCAAAAAGAATACACCGATGTCTACGGTGCATGTGCGCCGTAGACATCGTCGCAGACACACTGAAAATACCGGTCTTATGAATCGATAATGCAGGCTTTGATGGCTGCCACACGCATGCACCGAGTAACATCATCGCCGCTCCGGCCAATCACATCGCCGGAGCGGCGATACCCAGAAGTAACCTTCCGGAGAGATGTCTGCGGCCGGAGAGGGAGACGAGGGTGGCTTCGATCTAAGGTAAGTAATTCATAATGAGCTAGTATGCTAGTCATACCCCCACAGACATGAATCATAGTTGGGATGTGGATCTATTCCTCAAATGACATCATCCTATCCCAACTTCAGTTTCATTGTTCACTTGTTCTAGGATTTGTCCTATTCTCTTAGTGAGTTCCTTCTGTGCTTGCTTTTTGCTTTTTATTTTTTTCCTCCTGCCATTTCTGATTAACCATTTATCTTTGATCCCCTCATAATAATTCTGTCATCAATTTTGACATTGTGTTACTATTACAAAGTATTTTGACTCAAACATCTGTATATACTTTCTATTTCTTCCAAAGAATATTTTTTCCTTTGGAAGAATAAAGTCCCAACAACTTATGCACTATTTTTTACACACTTTACTTTTGGCTCAACATTTTGTATATATGTTCTCCCTTTCTCTTCCTCTTGTTGGAAAAAACAGGTGGTCACCACACACTTGGTATCAATTAAATATGCTAATGTTCTGCGGTACTAACCTGACATGGGTGGAGCTTGTGTATGTGAGTACCGTATTTATCAGGGTATTGCGCGCTCCGGCGTATAGCACGCACCCCTAATGTGGACCTGTGTCTTGCGCAGCTTCCATTGGCGGCCTTGTCCGGTCTGGCGTCCGTCTTCGGTGTCCTCCTGGCTTCTCCAGCACTGTCTCGAGTTGAATCCCCGCTTCCCGCGCTCAGTTTGAACGCCTCTGCCGACATATACCGAGTGCAGTACACTCGGGTACATTTGGCCAGGCTCGGCTTCACGCTCTCTGACGTTTATGCGTGAGCACGAGCGAAGCCGAGCCTGGCCGAATGTACCCCAGTGTACTGCACTCGGTATATGTCGGCAGCTCAGTTCAAACTGAGCGCGGGAAGCGGGTATCGGCGTATATCGCGCACCCAAGATTTCCCCTTATTTTAAGGGAAAAAAAGTGTGCGGTATACGCCGATAAATACGGTGTATATATATATATCTTGCCATATCGGTTTCAAACTAGCTACGACTAAGGCTATTGCCAAAATGCGTCAGCCCTATTGTTTTCCTGTCACTCTGATGTACCAATAAACGACACTTCAAGGATTACAGCTTTGCCGGCTCTTCTTACTATTTGCTACGTTGGAGTGTGATGGGATACATCGAGCCTAGGCATCTGTGAGTGGACCTGGTGTATGTGTTGGCTTGTCCCTGCAGAGAGCGTTGTTCCTCTTTTCTTTTCCATGCTTTTTCATTTCAGTTATTTTATTGTGATAGTTTATTTTCACTATTTATCAGTTATCACAGTCACATTATAGATTTGTTCACAACTAGATTCCAATTTCCATTTTCAATTTTTATGAGCGCTGTACCCTATATTCCACATATTTTATTAATTTTTGTATCACAAATGTTGGTACTGGCAGCTATTTTGTGCATTATTTAAATTTAATTTTAATTCTCATTATTGATGTCATTCACATTTATATCTAGCGCAATGTTTTCCTTTTGGAATTTTTTATTGGTGTTTTTCATTTCAGTTGCCAGAATAAATTAATATTCCAGCCAATGACATAAATGCCCAAGTACTTGACGCGCCTAAACACACCTAAACACATTTAGCAAAAACACTACTTGATGTTTTTGAAGCTGCTTTCCTCCTGCTAGGAGAAAATCATTTACAAACGCCCCAGTGTGTGCAAAGCCTTTCATCCAAACGTTTTCCACATGCTCCAAAAGGAAAGTACAGGCAGAAAGGTCTGAAATTACATCAAACACATAAATCCAGTGTCCTTAGATATCGTGTTCTGTCACTTTCAAGCTGAAGCCATCATCATAAAATGTTCTTTCATCCATTATTTCAGCATTCACATATCAAAATTATCAAAAACACATTTGTTGCTGGAAATATGAGTTATTTAGTGGCGTGGATTTTTCCAGTTTTTTTTTACCAGTTACAGCTGATTGATAGCAATCATCACTGACTACTTGTTGCCCAGTTTCAAAGATGACAGGTGGCAATTACATTTTTCTGGATGGGATAAAAAGATATTGTGCTCAATTATATGACTGTTCTTAGAAACCCACAGGGGCAAGCCTTAATCAAGTAGATTCAAAACGATTTTCCTTTTTAACCACTTGCTGCCTAAGCCAATTCTGACTATTCTCACATACATGTAAACATTATCAATTTTCTGAAAGCAAAGGCCATGGAGAATAAATGGTGGTTGTTGCAATTTTTAATGTCACACAATATTTGCACAGCGGTTTATCAAATGCAGATTCTCAGGAAAACATACACATTGACCACTTCAGAACCAGAGGATTTGGCTGACAAATGACCGAGACACTTTTTGCGATTCGGCACTGCGTTGCTTTACCTAAAATTGCGCAGTGGTGCGACGTGGCTCCAAAAACAAAATTTACAGGCTTTTATTCCCACAAATAGAGCTTTCTTTTGGTCACTGATTTTTTTTTTTTGTACTATAAACAGAAATAGAGCAACAATTTTTAAAAAAAGGAATATTTTTAACTTTTCGCTATAATAAATATGTATATATATTGCAATACGCGTTTATTAATAGCGTCTACAAAATAAAGGATAGTTTTATGCCATTTTTATTAATATTTTTTTTTTCTTGTAATGCCGGCGATCAGCGATTTTTATTGTGACTGCAATATTATTGCGACACATCGGACACTTTTGACGCTATTTTGGGACCATGTCGGGGTCCCAGTTCCGTCAGGCATAGAATCGCGCACATGCGCGATAGAACAGCACCACCCACATGCCTGTGCATGAATTGCGTGTGCGTGCACGAGCGTGCACGCACACGGACCCCTCAGAACCAATCAGAGGCCTGACCGTCCTATTTAATCAGCTCTTACCCTTGGACTGGTTGCTGGTTTTTTATCAGCTACTGTGTGTTCTTCCTGTTGCTGTGACCTTGTTTGACTCGGAACTTCTTGACGACTCTCCTCTCACCCAGAACTTCGCACTTCTTGGCTTACTTACACTGGATTGCTGCTGTCTCCAGCCCCTGAACCCAGGCCTGAACCTTTGGACTTTCTCTGCCTTCTCCAACCCTTGACCTACGGCTTGTTTCCCGGATTTGTCTCCAGCCCCTGCCCTTGTCTACGAACTCTGAGTTCCAGTCAGTAGTTGCCTACTCTTCAACTGTCATTGATGATTTACCTGCTCAGCTACTACCCACTTGGGTACCAGTGCCTCCTTGTGCCTTTCCTCCTCTGTTCCCATTCCAGAGGGCGGACTGCGCTGGGTCGCAAAGGTGAGCCGCCCTCAGCATCTCGGCCTCGGTAAGTACGGTTCCTGATAGACCATTCACATTTATACAGCTATATATATATATATATATATATATATATATATATATATATATATATATATATATATATATATAGTACAGACCAAAAGTTTGGACACACCTTCTCATTCAAAGAGTTTTCTTTATTTTCATGACTATGAAAATTGTAGATTCACACTGAAGGCATCAAAACTATGAATTAACACATGTGGAATTATATACATAACAAAAAAGTGTGAAACAACTGAAAATATGTCATATTCTAGGTTCTTCAAAGTAGCCACATTTTGCTGTGATTACTGCTTTGCACACTCTTGGCATTCTCTTGATGAGCTTCAAGAGGTAGTCACCTGAAATGGTCTTCCAACAGTCTTGAAGGAGTTCCCAGAGATGCTTAGCACTTGTCGGCCCTTTTGCCTTCACTCTGCAGTCCAGCTCACCCCAAACCATCTCGATTGGGTTCAGGTCCAGTGACTGTGGAGGCTAGGTCATCTGGCGCAGCACCCCATCACTCTCCTTCTTGGTCAAATAGCCCTTACACAGCCTGGAGGTGTGTTTGGGGTCATTGTCCTGTTGAAAAATAAATGATGGTCCAACTAAACGCAAACCAGATGGAATAGCATGCCGCTGAAAGATGCTGTAGTAGCCATGCTGGTTCAGAAGGGAATAAATCCACAACAGTCTCACCAGCAAAGCACCCCCACACCATCACACCTCCTCCTCCATGCTTCACGGTGGGAACCAGGCATGTAGAGTCCATCCGTTCACCTTTTCTATGTCGCACAAAGACACGGTGGTTGGAACCAAAGATCTCAAATTTGGACTCATCAGACCAAAGCACAGATTTCCACTGGTCTAATGTCCAATCCTTGTGTTCTTTAGCCCAAACAAGTCTCTTCTGCTTGTTGCCTTTCTTTAGCAGTGGTTTCCTAGCAGATATTCTACCAAGAAGGCCTGATTCACATAGTCTCCTCTTAACAGTTTTTCTAGAGATGTGTCTGCTGCAAAAGGTGGCTACTTTGTAGAACCTAGAATATGACATATATTTTCAGTTGTTTCACACTTTTTTGTTATGTATATGATTCCACATGTGTTAATTCATAGTTTTGATGCCTTCAGTGTGACTCTACAATTTTCATAGTCATGAAAATAAAGAAAACTCTTTGAATGAGAAGATGTGTCCAAACTTTTGGTCTGTACTGTATATATACTGCTATACAAATGCACTGATTACTATATAAATGTTACTGTCAGGGAAGGGGTTAACCACTAGGGGGCTAGGAAGGGGTTAGGTGTGTACTAGGGAGTGATTCTAGCTGTGTGGGGGTGGAACTAACTGTGACACAACACTGATCACTGCTCTCGATGAGAGGGAACAGACAATTAGTGTCTTGTCACTAGGCAGAACAGGGAGTTCTGCCGCACCGATATATACCAGTTCTGTATGTCTGTGGAACCCACGTATGCATTTGCAATTGTGCGTAAGGGGACAGGGGTGCTTTACATTTTTTCTTCTTTATTTAATTTTTTACACTCTCTCTTAAATTCTTATTATCAACTTGATCCCTAGTGATAGCATGTGCTGTGACGGGTCCTCTTTATGGAGAGATGCCCTGCCCTCAAAAGCATTTGATTAAACTGAGATCGGATTGATCAGGTGCTTTACAAGCTAATATAGCTTACAAACAACAAATTGAAACCAGAAGTGACAAAAATCCTCGTCGCTTCTGGTTACATACTGTCGTTACCAGGATCCCTTTACGACCCAGCACACTCACCTGACACAGTCTTTGCCTCGGAAACAACAGTGATTGGCCAGCTCACCTTTAAATCACCTGTGTCTTCATCCAATCAGTGCTCGTGATAGTTACCTTTGTTTCCATTGTGTGATTCAGCCTGACTTTCTGCTCTGTATATTTGTGTATGACCCGGCTTGACTAGACTACGCTTTACCTGACTCTCCTGTAGCAACATTCATCTACAGCGGTGAACTATAAGGCCCAGCTGACCTGCTCATCCCACCTTCATCTGGAGCTCTGAAGTCCCAGCTGACCTGCTCTTCAGACCTGCTCATGGTATGTGCTCGATCTTGAACTGTTTGTAAAGTTAGCACACCTGAACTGTTACCTGTTCCTAACCTGACACATACACCATAGAGTGAATCGGGGTATGGAAGTTCCTCGTTCATCTCTATGGTGCGCCATCCATTTCAGTCTCGGGCTCCTCGGTGGAACAGGAGAGCCTGGGAAGGCGGCGGAAGGTTCGGTGGACCACCTTACACCACCTGTAAAAGTGATCAAATGCCTGAAGACATCCTGCTCCTCATTTTCCACATGTGCAATCCAACATTCTACTATACTGTTGGTAGTGAAAAAAAGGATTTTTAATAAACAGCTTACCTGTAAAATCCTTTTCTTGAAGTACATCACGGGACACAGAGCGCATAGCCATTACACTTGGGTTATATGGGTACCTTCAGGTGTGGACACTGGTGTAATCAATTTCACAGGAAGTTTCCTCCCTATATAACCCCCTCCCACTGGGAGTGCTTCAGTTTTGTAGCAAGCAATTCCTCCGAGGTTACACAATGTTCCCCAAAAGAGGGGTGGGAGCTCTGTGTCCCGTGATGTACTTCAAGAAAAGGATTTTACAGGTAAGCTGTTTATTAAAAATCCTTTTTTCTTTATCGTACATCACGGGACACAGAGCGCATAGCCATTACACTTGGGATGTCCTAAAGCAATGCTCTATGAAGGGAGGAAGACCGTAAGGCCAAGAATAGCCAAACAAAAAATTATCAGGAAGTAAAGTAACTCCACCAACAGAGAAAAGGGGGCGTGACCCGGACCAGAGGATTCTATACTGCTGCCCGTAGGACCGCCTGCCCAAATGCTGCGTCCGTACCCTTTGCAACGTCCAGCTTATAGAATTTAGTAAACGTATGTACGGAAGACCAGGTTGCCGCCTTGCAAACCTGTGCCATAGAGATCTGATGGTGTGCCGCCCAGGAGGCACTCATGGCCCTCGTAGAATGGGCTTTAACTGATAAGGGAGGTGGCACGCGCTTCAGACCATAGGCCTGAAAAATCAGCTGCTTAATCCACCTAGCCAAGGAAGACTTGGCAGCCGGCTGACCCTTCTTGGGGCCATCCGGAAGAACAAAAAGCACATCTGTTTTCCGAATCTTCTCTGTAGCCTTGAGATAGACCCTCATGGCTCGAACCACGTCCAAAGTATGAAGCAGTCTTTCCCCTCTGGACTGGGGAGTAGGAAAGAAGGATGGTAGGACTAGGTCCTGATTCAAGTGAAAACTGGATATGACCTTAGGAAGGAAAGAAGGTTGAGGTCGCAGAACCACTCTGTCCTTATGCAGAATAAGGTATGGCTCCCTGCATGACAAGGCTGCCAGCTCGGAAACCCTTCTGGCCGAAGCCATAGCCACCAAGAAAACCAACTTTCGGGTTAGTAGCACAAGAGGGATTTCTGTCAGAGGTTCAAACGGCTGCCTTTGTAAAGCTGACAAGACCAAATTTAAATTCCAGGGGCAGAGGGGAGCTCTAATAGGGGGATTCACATGCAAGACCCCCTGCAAGAAGGTTTTCATAAGCGAATGGGTGGCCAAGGGTCTTTGAAACCATATCGCTAAAGCCGACACCTGCCCCTTTAGAGTACTAAGAGCCAACCCTTTGTCAACGCCAACCTGGAGGAATCGCAAGATCCTGTCAATAAAAAACTTTCGAGGATGCCATTTTTGAGACTCGCACCACTCCACATAAGTTCTCCAGACTCTGTAATAAATATTTCTGGAGACCGGTTTCCTAGCCTGAATCAACGTAGATATGACCTGAGCTGAGAGGCCTCTGCCCTTAAGAATTAGGGATTCAGCCGCCAAGCCGTCAAATTTAGCTGCTGTGAAGCAGGGTGGCAGATTGGGCCCTGAGACAGCAGATCTGGGCGCAGGGGGAGCGGCCACGGTGCCTCGACTGACATCTTCACGATGAGTGCGTACCAAGCCCTCCTGGGCCAGGCTGGGGCCACCAGGATCACAGGCCTGCGCTCCACCCTGATCCTCCGTAGAAGGCGGGGAATCATCTGCAGTGGAGGGAACGCATACAGGAGAGAAAACTGGTGCCAAGGGCAAACCAACACATCTGTCCCGTAGGCCGAGGGATCCCTGGCTCGGGATATGAATTTGTCCAACTTTTTGTTGGATCTCGTTGCCATAATGTCCACATCTGGGACTCCGAATCTTTGGCAAATCTCTTGGAATACCTGGGGGTGAAGAGACCACTCCCCCGGGAGCAACTGTTGACGACTCAAAAAATCTGCTTGAGAATTGTCTATCCCTGGGATGAACACCGCCGAGATGCAGGGTACATGGGCTTCGGCCCATGAGAAAATCAGGTTTACTTCTCTTTGGGCTGCTAGGCTCCTCGTGCCCCCCTGGTGGTTTATGTATGCCACCGCAGTGGCGTTGTCGGACTGTATCCTCACTGGCAGACCCTGAAGGGGGAGAGTCCAGGTGATCAGGGCCAGCCGAGCAGCCCTGATCTCCAGGATATTGATGGGAAGCAGTTTTTCTGCCTCCGACCACTGCCCTTGCTGGGTCTGTCCTTCTAGAACTGCCCCCCAACCTGACAGGCTGGCATCCGTGGTTACTATCTTCCACGTGATGGGGCAAAAGGATTTCCCCTTTGACAAATTTTGAGGGACCAGCCACCAAAACAGGCTGCGCCGGACTTTCGGGGAGAGCACTAACGGACGATCTAACGCCTGAATGGACTTGTTCCAAGCAGAGAGAATGGCTGCCTGAAGATATCTGGTATGGATCTGGGCGTAGGGTACTGCCTCGAAGGCGGCCACCATCTTCCCCAGCAGTCGCATACATAGGCGAATAGTCGGCCTCTTCTTGCCTAGGATCACTTGAACTGCTTGAGTTATTGATCTGACCTTTGCTTGAGGTAAAAATATTCTCTGGCAGTCTGTATCTAGCCGAAGGCCTAGATATTCCAACTGCTTTGTGGGTTTCAATATCGATTTTTCTTGGTTCACAATCCACCCGAATTCCTCTAGATGCTGAACTGTGCGAACTACTGCCTGATTGAGGCTGGAAGCTGAGCTGTCGATAACCAGAAGATCGTCCAGGTATGCCAGGACCAAAATGCCTTCTGTCCTTAGTGAATGCCCGCGGAGCTGTTGCCAACCCGAAAGGGAGGGCTACGAACTGGTAATGACGGTGATCTATCATAAAACGAAGAAACTTGTGATGTGCCGGGTAGATCGGCACGTGCAGATACGCATCCTTTATGTCTATAGATGCTAGAAAGTCGTCTTGATGTAGGCTGGCTGCCACCGAACGTATGGACTCCATACGAAAGGTCTGAATCTTTAGAAAGCGATTTAGGCGTTTGAGGTCTAAGATAGGCCTGACGTCGCCATTGGGCTTTGGTATTATGAAAAGGTTGGAGTAGAATCCCAGACCCCATTCCTGGGTTGGTACTTCTACAATTACTTCTTGGAGCAAGAGACGATCCAAAGCTTTTACAAGAGAGGCCCTCTTTAATGGGTCGCTTGGAAGACCCCTGAAAATGAGGAGGGGGGACTTCCCGAAACTCTAGCTTGTAGCCCGTGGCTACCATGGATAGTACCCAAGAGTCGGGAATTCTGGCCTTCCATACTTCGGAGAAAAACCGAAGCCTTCCCCCCACCCAAGAGAGTGGGGGCGCCCCTTCATGAATCTGACTTGGTGACTGGTTTAACCGGCTTGCGAGACCATGGCCTCTTGCCTGCCGAGGCTTGTCCTTGTGGGCGGCTATTAAATGTTGAACGCCTGGGAGGCCGTCGATACTGACGGGAAGTTGAAGGGGCCGAGCCTGCGAAGGCCTGTCGCTTAAACGCGGGCCCACGCGATCTTTTCTTGACAGGCAAGAAAGAACTTTTACCACTTGATATGGTCTGGATATATTTATCTAGGTCTTCACCGAATAGTCTCCCACCATGAAAGGGAAATCCTGCTAAAAGCCTTTTGCAGGGTGCCTCTGCTGACCAGTTTTTCAGCCACAAAAGGCGACGCATATGAACCAACAGCAGAGATAAACGGGACGCCTGTTGAAAGGAGTCCTTAATAGCATCTACTGCAAAGCAGAGAGCCCTTGGGAGGTCAGCCAATTCACGAGCTTGCTGAGCCGGTATGTCCCTTAATATCTGTTTAGTCTGATCCTTTAAAGCCTGACAAACGCCAATGGCTGCCACCGCTGGCTGAACCACGGCACCTACTGTGGTAAAAGAAGCCTTCAGTAGGGTCTCCAATTTTTTGTCGACTGGATCTTTAAACATCTGGACATTTTCAACCGGACAGGTCAGGGATTTATTTACGCAGGAAATGGCTGCGTCCACGATAGGGAGTGCCCATTTCTTTGCAAATTCTTCTTCCATAGGATAGAGAATGGTGAACCTTTTAGGAGGGATAAAAATCCTATCAGGTCGAGCCCAATCCTGAAAAATCACGCTCTCCAAAAGGGGGTGAACCGGAAAAGACGCACCACTCAATGGTGCCTTCAAGGAACCTAAAGAGGATACCGCGGGGGCTAATTGTTCTGACACTGGAAGTTTAAAAGCAGTGCGAACCATATCCGTCAGAGAGTGGATCCACAGACTCTCTGCTTGAGAAGCCGAACAAATTTCATCTATAGTGGAACCTTCAATGTCTGAACCGTCGGGACTCAGGTCCGCTTGATCCCCCTGTGGGTCCAATTCCTCCGAAGAGAGGACCTCTGCATCTGAACACACCGCTCTAGGTGATGGGGATCTAGCCCGTTTGCCATCCGGCAAAGAGCGGGCAATTAAAGCAGTTAACCTTTTCTCTAGCCCACCCAGGGTGGTCGCTAGCATTTCTTCCGTAACATAAATGGGAATGGGTTGATTGGGGGCCGCCTCTGCCCCTAGCACCCTCAATGGCTCCTGCAACATGCTGTTCGGTGGTCTATCTGGTGAGGGTGGGACCGCTGGAGCCTGGCCCAAATCCTCTGACCCCGATGGAGACCCCTTTTGTTTTTTGGTACCTTTTGCAGCCTTAGCTGGTCCTGATCCCTTGGGAGCCATTGCACAACCTTGAGACACCCCTAAAGCCAACACCCAACTGTTGTAGCTAGAAGTGAACCATTAATAAGAACAGGCTATGGTAAAAAATTTCTAAATTTTCATACGCCTGAGAAGGCGGCAATACCGAGGAAAGTCCTGTGAGTATTGCCACACCAATGCCCGTTAGCTGGAGCCCAAGGTTGCACTGACTCAGATACTGCCAGATCTAAGGCTGAGTCCCTTTAAGAAAAAAACTTTTTTTTTTTTTTTTCTGGTCAGTGTGGACTAAGTCCAGACCTGAAGATCCACAAACCACCACTGGGTGTCACTGTTAGCCAGAAATAGCTCAGCTGCGCGCTCTGTGTCCTCAGCCTCCTCTGCTCTCAGGAGGGAATGACCAGCCAGGAAATGCTTTGCTGCTTTAATTGAGACCTGACGCTGCTGGCCCGCCCCCCCCACCTGTAAAAGGCGGTGCGCGCACGCGCGCCCCCGCCCCCCCCATGCTGAAACCAACATGGAGGAAGCAGAGAGCAGAGGAGAAGCCTGGACCAGCGCTAGCAACCCAACAGACACCAGGCAAGACACTAATCTTTATTGTAGTGCACACATAGAGGAAGCTGTCCCCATAGGCTTCCTAGGAAACAGGAGTTTTGTCAGCATTTCCTCCCTCTAACACGTGGGGCTGCAGTATCATGCTAACAGGCAAGTCTGGGGGGAGTAGCGAAATACATATCTTTAAAAGCATACATATACCTACATGTTATCTGGGTAAGCATTAGCACATCCCATCCTGCCTCAAAAGCCATAGTGGAGATAGTGGCTGATGCATAAGCATACCATTAGCCGACCCAGAACCCCCAGGGGGATACCTACTGTCGAACCAAGTCCCGCAGGTTCCCTCTTACCTGCTCCACGCCGCAGGGTATTGCAAAATGCAAGAGGCCCAGCCTTCCCCCATCTCCGTGGGTATTGTCTTGGACCTTCAGGGACCGGGGTCCTGTGTTAAGGAACCCACACCCCTGGACCTATATAGCATCCTGGCATCAGTAGCGTTTAGTTCTTGGGAGAGACTAAGGCACTGGAGCCCAGAATCCAGCCCTCCTAGGAGAGGCATTATAGGCAAAACCCCACACAAGCAGGGCCCGGGTACCGTACACCTTGGCTTTGAAGCACTTCGGACGGATCCGGCTAGCTATCCTGGGTCCCGAGACCTCCGAGGGACAGCTAGACGTGACCAACACCTAAGACACTGGCGAAAAAACTGAAGCACTCCCAGTGGGAGGGGGTTATATAGGGAGGAAACTTCCTGTGAAATTGATTACACCAGTGTCCACACCTGAAGGTACCCATATATCCCAAGTGTAATGGCTATGCGCTCTGTGTCCCGTGATGTACGATAAAGAAAAAAACCTTTTCTACAGTTCTTCTTCATCCCAACCGATTAACCACTTCCGGACCGCCGCACGCCGATATACGTTAGCACTTTGAAGAAGGATATCTTTGTCATGGCAGCAGCTAGCTGCCATAACCCCGGTATCCTCTTCTTCAGTGTGCGGTCTGGTTTCCGATAATAGTGGTTTCTGTGGCGGATTCACTGCAAGATTTTATTGGCAGTGGGGCCTCCCCTCTCCCACCGCGCCTCGATCGGGTCCTTTCTCCTGCTTGGTATGGAGACGAGTGAGGGGAAGATGGCTCCCACCCGTCTCCATACCATAGCAGGGTGGAAGCAGCGTCAAAACGTCACTTATTTTTTTTGGCATTTTAGTGTAAATATGAGATCTGAGGTCTTTTTGACCCCAGATCTCATATTTAAGAGGTTCTTTCATGCTTTTTTCTATTACAAGGGATGTTTATATATTGTAAAATAAGGAAAAAAAATAAAATAAAATTAAAACGCAAAAAACTAATGTCAGCCAGCACTCAAGGTAAATTCAAAAAACACCTCAGAACAATTGATAATGGTAATAGTGCAGCGCAAAATAATTAATAATACATAAATAAACACAGTGAATAATAGAATGTATATATTAACGTGATAAACAAAGTCCACAAAGACACAAAGTGCAAGTGTGCAGATCAAAGACTCCAGCAGTTTCGTGCATAGTCCAGGGTGAAATAACCAACAGGAAACACCTCCACCAACACAGTAAGGATGGCCTCTCACCTTAAGGCTAAGACCTACAATAGGTCATACAGCATGACAAGTACTGACAGCATGACAAGCACTGACAAGCACTAAATTTCAATATCCAGCATAAAAGATTCGAAAAAATTGTGGCCAAACACTGGCCTATTTTGAAAAGTGACGCTATCTTGGGTCCGGTCCTTCCCGACCGTCTAAAATTTGTGTATAGAAAGACTCCTTCCCTGAGAGATACTATTGCCCCAGGAGTTGTTGACCCACCATATCAGTATTATAAAAAGGGGAATCAAGAATCATAGGGCCAGATTCAGGTAGATCAGAGCATCTTTGCTCTGGAGTAACGCTTCTCATTTGCGTTACTCTGCCGAAATTTTAGGAGCAAGTGCTGTTATTCATGAAGCACTTGCTCCTAAAGTTGCGGCAGCGCATCGCAAATGAGCCGGCGGAATTCAAATTGGGCGGGTACGGGGCGTGTAGTATTCAAACTAAGCGCGATCCCGCGGCGAACGTACTGCGCATGCGTCGAGTGTCAATGCATCCCAGTGCGCATGCTCCAAATTCTGTCAGTGAACGTCAATGACGTCACATCCCCATTCATGAATGTTTTACGCAAGCGACGCGATTTGTTTTTTTTCCGACGCGATGACGACGCCTATACTTAACTAGGGGGCTGCTTTATCTATACGCCGCGTATCGCTTCCGGAAACGTCGTAAAGTCACTGCGTCGCGCCCGAAAAAGATCGTGAATTGCCGATTCCCGCTCATTAACATATTTTTTGAGCGTAAATCGGCGGGAACGCCCCCGGCGCCATTTTTAAGTTGAAGTAACGATGCGATGGTGAAATTCATTTACGCTGCTCGCATCGGAACTCCAACCCGGCGTTTCTTGTTTTCTGGTTACAGAAAACAAAAACGCCGGCTTAAAGTGACAGTTAGGCTGGCGGATCCATTGATCCGCCAGCCTAACTCTACCTGAATCTGGCCCATAGTGTGTCCAAGCACTTTAGGCAGTGTCACCATAGAGATCCCAAAGGCCTCAAATTTTGGGGTATTGAAAAAGTCTCCAGACCCCACCAGAATTGCAAAATATGTTCCAAACTACCCTGATCAATGTTTCAGGGGTTGCTCTTCCCCAGGAACATTCTTTCACGTTTGATGGTCATGCCCTGCAGCACATTCATTCTGGTCAGAAATTTTTAAAATAATAAACCACCTTGTGGGTATCAATGTCCCAATGGATCCTAAATTGGCATTGTTGAATCTGAAACCGGATAATATCCCACACAAACAATTTAAACTAATCCTACAGCTTACCACAGCTGCGAATCAAACACTGGCCAAAGCTTGGAAATCCCCCAACTTACCTCTCAAAGAGGTAATAAACAGAATGAATGTGGCATCGACACACGCCAAAATGATGGCAATAGACCAGGACTCGATAACCGGATTTGAAAGAACATGGAAACCTTGGTTGGATTATGTTGTACCCGGTTTAAATACTGATGCTGTTATATTGCCATGGTAACCCAGCCAATCTTGACAAAATTCCACTTACAGTAACAACAGGCAACAAGAACCGGACCACTCCTGCAGACACCCCTCCCCCCTTTTTTTTTTTCCCTACCCCCCTCCCGCCTCCCCTCGTTTTGGATGACAGTTTGGAAAGATATTGTTGCTAACGTTATTAACTTCACTTTATGAGCAGGTTTTGTTGAATCTCTTAGATCTACGCATTAGCACATCTGTCTGTCCTACTAGCCCAGCCATCCCTAGGGCTTCTCACGATAAACTAGGTATTCTATAAAAGATCAGGTACAAACAGTCCGATGGGCTCCTACGCAAATGTACACTTTTATAGATCATTTGTAATGAACGTTTCTCCAGATGTGCTGTGATTTTGACTATATGTTATAAACTTACTCTGTAACCTACCTACTTTCTGACCTTGTACAAACCGTAAACTTCTCAATAAAGACATTTTGACAAGGAAAAAAAAAAAAAGAAAAGGTCTCCAGACACTGGCGTGGGGGACACTATATTTGCCAACTCAGTAGACGCGAATCCTACTGGATCTACGAAACTAAGGTTTCGGCGCCGGCAGGCCTAAATGTAGAATTTGATCTTAACTGTTTTATTTCTAATAGGTAATTAAAATTGTTTGTCTAGTGTTATTGTGTTTTTTTACTGACTATGTATTTTATTGCCGATTATTGTTTATGCTCTTTGACCCTGTTGGGGTTAATTTGTATGTTCCTTTCCTTGAAAATATAGAAATTGATCTTTTAAAAAGGGAGACTTTTATGAGATTGTATGCAATAATGTTATTTGGGGTTGTGATCGCAGATGACGTCAGATATATTAATTTTATATTTACTTTTATTTGTTTTAATTTTTAATTGTTCACCATTGTCGTTAATTTAACCTATATCTTGGAACGTTTATTTTATTTTCCATCATTCAGCCTGCAATTTCCAATATTGCCTGTAAACGGCGCCCTCTGGCTAACAATAGCTTTAATTGTTATCCTCTTGCTATTGCTTTAGGCTAATTATGCATAGTGGCCGCGCGTTGCATTGCATATATGGGAGGAAATGGGCTGATTAGACTGACAGGTCTGTGCGTCTGTTACCATGGTAGCGGCACGCTATTTAAATAAAGACAACGGGGGGTCTACGTCTACCCTCTCTACCCCACGCTGAGGAAGTCCCGCTCATAGGGACGTAACGCGTACGAGGGGGAGGGGCTACGTGACGTCACCCGCGATCGCCACCCAACATGAACTGAGCGGCTGGATGCCGTGTTATGTTACACGCCTGATACTGTGCACTCGGTTGTGAGTGCCAAACCATGTGAGTTTGCTTTTATCTTTTTTAATAAAGTAGCAGTTTGATTACAGAGAGCACTAGATCTCCTCTCTTTTTTTCGCATATGCTCTGGCTGCTTTTATCTTGTTGCTGGGTCTGCCTGCTGTAACATTGAGCTGTCCCATCGGCTGCTGCCCTCTGAAAACAGGACGTCAGTGCTTGTCATACTCTATGACCTATTGTAGGTCTTAGCCTTAAGGTGAGAGGCCATCCTTACTGTGTTGGTGGAGGTGTTTCCTGTTGGTTATTTCCCCCCGGGACTATGCACGAAACTGCTGGAGTCTTTGATCTGCACACTTGCACTTTGTGGTCTTTGTTTATCACGTTAATATATACATTCTATTATTCACTGTTTTTATTTATGTATCATCTTTACATATGGTGTTAGAAATACTGTATAATGTTTGGGGTTTCTAAGTATTTTTCTAGCAAAAAAAAAAAAATCATGTTTTTAACTTGTAAACAACAAATCTCAGAAAGAGTCCTTAAGTCTACAAGCTACTACGTTTGTCCAAAAGAGACTAAAATTGTAACTGTCGGCTTGTGTTGAACTAAGTTTTTGTGAAAGACCACTCGTCTCCAGCAGCCATGTGGGCTCAGGCTTCTCAAAGAACAAAGGCAATAGAGGAGGGACATGGCTTAAAAGCAAGGAGGGCTGCATAAGTACAGGAAACATGGGGGCTGTATGAGATCTGTGTGCACAGTCTGTGCCACTCCCTCATCCTCTATATCCTATCACATGAAAATTAATTTCTCTCGAGTGGTTAGATACAGGTGGAGGAAACAGGGGCAAGCTACTTGACCATGCAAAAAATCTTCAAAACCCAAAGCAAAGTGGCAGGTGTCCATCATTCTAACCAATCTGAGGACAGCAACTTCAACCTGAACAAAATGTGCCTGGAACATTTATCACCAAGTACGAGGCTTTGGAACATTTATAATGTAGCTATTGGGTTGCTGAAGAGCATAGGCATGCACAGCCTATTGCATTAGGGTGTGCCCCCCAAAGCTCAAACACACATGCCTTACTCTGCAGCCTCAGCTGCACTGGACAGTGAATGAATTGGAAGTGCTCTGTGCTGAGTGGCTTCCTGTTCATTCACAAACTCTTTACTATGCTTAGGTTACACAGTGAGTGAGTGTGTTCAGTTAGAAAAGGAAGGGGCTGGTAAATGACATCTCGATTAGCCCCATCCTGCACTTTCCATCCTGAAACATCCCTCACAGCAGCTGGGGGGAGAGGAGAGGAGGGAAGCTAGCAACACTGCAGTGGGGGCAGGGCACAATACAGAGAAAGCCTGGGCAGTAGGGAGAATCTGCAATGCACAGTAATTAGGGTGTGCCCAAGCACACCCCCTGCGCACCTCTACACTAAAGTGTCATATTCCTCTAATATGTGTCTGTCTGTTTTATAACAGTGCTACATGCTTTGCATTAGAAACAATCCAGATCTTAGGATGATAGATGTATACAGTACATATATATGTTATGCACATATAAATTATTTTGATTCTACAACAGCAGAAATGCAATTGATTGATACAGTACATAGCAGTGGCATTGCATGAGAAGTTTTCTATTGCATTTGTTTTTTTATTCAGTATTGCGGAGTTCATGAAGTTCTACATATTAAAGTATAAATCAATTTTATATTAAATTAGACTAGCAGATTTTCTTTTCTTCTCCTCTCAAAGTTGCTTGCTAGCAAATCAGTAATTCTTAAATTTCTGCAGCAAGTGTGGAAGACATAAACGGGCATTTACTTTACAGGTAGTTTAACCACTTCCAGCACGGCGGGTTTTTACGGCCACATTGTGGCTCTGAATTGCCGGGAGGTTGTCTGTATACGGCCTCCAAACCACTGGGGGGCGCACAATCGGCACCGGCGGTGTGCACGCCCGCCGCATCAGTCAGGTGCCGATGCGCGTGTCTAGCGGCCGCGATGTCAGCCAGGCACCCGCAATCGGCGGTCACAGAGACAGGGACGTGGAGCTCTGTGTGTAAACACAGAGCTCCACGTCTTGTCAGGGTGAGGAGACAGATGGTGTGTCCCTTGTACATAGGGAGAACCATCGGTCACCTCCTCCAGTGACCCCCCTCCCCCACAGTAAGAATCACTAATTAGGGAATACATTAACCCCTTCCTCGCCCCCTAGTGTTAACCCCTTCCCTGCCAGTCACATTTATACTGTAATCAATGCATATTTATATCATTGTTCACTGTATAAATGTGAATGGTCCCAAAAATGTATCAAAAGTGTCTGATGTGTCTGCCGCAATATCGAAGTCCTGACAAAAATTGCAGATCGCTGCCATTACTAGTAAAAAAAAAAAAAATAATCATAATTCTATCCCCTATTTTGTAGACGCTATAACGTTTGCGCAAACCAATCACTATACGCTTATTGCGATTTTTATTTTTACCAAAAATATGTAAAAGAATACGTATCGGACTAAACTGAGAAAAATTATAATTATTATTATTTTTTTATTGGATATTTATTATAGCAAAAGTAAAAAAATATGTATTCTTCAAAATTGTCGCTCTATTTTTGTTTATAGCGCAAAAAATAAAAAACCGCTGAGGTGATCAAATACCACCAAAAGAAAGCTCTATTTGTGGGAAAAAAAGGACACCAATTTTGTTTGGGAGCCACGTCACGCGGCCGCAATTGTCATTCAAAGCGTGACAGTGCTGAAAGCTGAAATTTCACCTGGGCAGGAAGAGGGTATATGTGCCTAGTAAGCAAGTGGTTAAAGGAAACCTATACATAGAAATACATTGCAAATCTTTCTTTCTGAAAATGCCGGTTGCCTGTCTGTACTGTTCCAGTGGATTTAACACTATAGATCACTTTTAGAGCTATTTTTAAGTTTCAAGATTTTCATGGACACTCACCAGGGAGATACTATTTTCCGTTACACCAGCATGGGCAATTTTGCCATATATCTCTGCAGCGAGTGGAATATACAGTTACTAGTATCTTCTTTGGTTAATAATGTGGTTCTTCTTTTTTTAATGTTCTTTATTGTGTATTCCATTGGATGCATTATAATGTAAAAACTAATTTGTGTACTACTTTATGAAATATTAAATATTTTTTGTTACTTTTTCATGTGCCTACAAAGTCCCTTCTCTCTAACTAGGGTGTTGATTACCACCCAAGGGCACCAGTAATCAAACTACTTAACTTTTAGATCACTGACATAAAACATGCAAATCAGGAGGTTTGATGCAAAATACATTTTCCAGGTCAATGTCCCAGAAAATACTTAAGCCAAGGGGAACCAGGTAGCTAGAATTTTCAGGAGGAGGAAAGCAATCGCAACCTACAGTATTCACCAGGGTCAAAACGAACCTCAATGCCCAAGTCTAATTTTGCAACATTGACAACTTTTTGGGGGTTATTTACTAAAGACAAATCCACTTTGCACTACAAGTGCAAAGTGCACTTGAAATTTCACTGAAAGTGCACTTGGAAGTGCAGTCGCTGTAGATCCAAGGGGGACATGCAAGGAAAATAAAAAAACAGCATTTTAGCTTGAACATGATTGGATAATAAAATCAGCAGAGCTTCCCCTCATTTCAGATCTACCCCTCATTGACACCACATCTGGGATTAGAACTACAGATCATCTGATTGTGATCCAGATTGCGGTGAACAAAGGAGCCAAAGCCTTGGGTAGAACCATAATGGCTTGGCTTGTAAGGGCCCTTTCACACTGGACGGATTCATGATGATCCGCCCAGTGAACCTCTGCTTGCTCAGCGGGGATGACGCCACTGATCCCCGCTGAGCCAGCGGATGACAGGGTGGTCCACGCACACTGTGCAGGGACCGCCCTGTCAGAGCTCCGCTCTCCCTAATGGGGGTATCGGATGAATATGGACCATCTGTCCGTGTTCACCCGATCCGATCTGCAGACGGATGGAAAAATAGGATTTTCCTCCGTCTGCAGAATCGGAGCATTGCGGACACCAATAAGATCGGGTGTCAGCAGATGTTTATCCGCTGACATCCACTATCTCAAAGGGATCAATGTATTGCAGCGTAGACACGATCACTTTTTGTGATGAAAAAAATCGACGTTTTAAAAAACTTCATTTAAAATGATCGTGTGTGGGCAAAACGTTGTTTTATGTCTTCAAAAAAACAACCAAAAAAAAATTCCAACATGCTTGAATTTTTTGTGTCGTTTTTCAAAATGTCGTTTTTTGTGTCATAAAAAGTGATGGTGTGTGGGCAAAACGTAGTTTAAAATGACGTTTTTAAACCCGCGCATGCTTAGAAGCAAGTTATGAGATGGGAGCTTCAATGGAACAGAGTGCCGTCGAAAGTGTCTTACGTCACCACGCTTTGCAAGAGCATTGTGGAAAAACGATGGTGTGTATGCACCGTCGTTTTCGAAAATGAAGTTTGAAAAAGGTCGTTTTGTTTCGTCAGATAAAATGACGTTTTTTTTCATTACAAAAAGTGATCGTGTGTACGCGGCATATGTCCCTTTTTTTTGTAAACGGACGGATGAAAAAGCGGACATACGTTCCGCAGGTGTGAAAGGGGCCTAAAGGTTAATCACACTGGCCTATAGCGTAAAGCCAAGGGTTTGGCAGTTCAGGATGGGAGAACAGCAATCTACTAGGAGCATTTCAACTTTGTGGGCAATGGCTATCCAGGTCTCATCAGGAACAATATGCAAGGCAGCAACATGGACAACGTGCATAAATTTTTCCTGGCCCACTTCACGTCAGCACACAACAGTGGCCACCTGGAGGACCATTCAGGAACAGTTCAGCAGGAGGATCAGTTGGTATCAATCGACTGGCCGACCTATACTTCAATATATCGATCAATGGCATGGACCAGAGGCGTGTGAGATTTGCGGTGGCCAGATGTCACTTCCAGTTCAGGTGGCTGCCTTTTACAGAATTGGCACAGCCCCAGGAATCTTTTTGAAGATCTTGTTGGCAGTGGTGATACCTTGGGCCAGGTGGCACACGAGGGCGTTTTGAAGTTACCTTTTTTAACCTATGAACTGGGCTGTCTATGGATCAGAAAATCTTTTTGCAAATTCAACAAGAACTGGAATTTTGAACATCGGCAATGTGCTTCTTTCTGAGGCATGCCTCTCAGCCCAGGAGATAGGATGATTCTGATGCCAGTCTTTGGGGAAATTGAAGATACAAGTGCAAGGCCATTGGAACACTGTGAAGCGCAGGCTCCCCAAGTATCTTGAATTGAAGGAAGTATTTTCTAGCATTGCAAGCCTTTCAGGATCTTCAAGGGGGCCGAGTAAGGTTGACAACAAGACAGTAGTAGCCTACATTGCCTGAGGGGACACCAAAAGTATTTTCTTGTTACATATTACTTAGTCAGTTAGTCAGGTTAGTCTTCTTGCCAGGGAAGCAAAATCAAATTATTGGTTTGTTTATGCAGAAAATTCTTTTCAACAAGTGCCTCATACCAATATTGGCCCTATGGGGCATCCCGGCAGTAGTTCTCAGGGAGACTTCACTGAACATGCAACTTCTGATATTTGCAACAGACTTTACCATATAATGAGTGCCATGGGATTTTCTGTTTGATCTTTGTCTGGTCGAATGAAATCTTTTATGACAAGGTCAGTAACAGCACCCCAATCCAATGAGAGTACTTTTAATAGCCTGGCTATGGAATAGGCTACACTAAAGGTGCAGGCATTCTCAGCTGAAGTTTTTCAGACCAGGTCCCCAAACACTTTTTATGGCAATACCATGCATAGGGTTGTCCCGATACCACTTTTTTAGGACCGAGTACAAGTACCGATACTTTTTTTCAAGTAGTCGCCGATACCGAATACCGATACTTTTTTTAAATGTGTCCCCAAATGCAGCCATGTCCCCCACATATGCAGCCATGTCCCCCACATATGCAGTCATGTCCCCCACAAATGCAGCCATGTCTCCCACATATGCAGCCATGTCCCCCACATATGCAGCCATGTCCCTCCAGCCATGTCCCCCACATATGCAGCCATGTCCCTCCAGCCATGTCCCCCACATATGCAGCCATGTCCCCGCAGCCATGTCCCCCACATATGCAGCCATGTCCCCCACATATGCAGCCATGTCCCCACAGCCATGTCCCCCACATTTGCAGCCATGTTCCCCCAGCCATGTCCCCCACATATGCAGCCATGTCCCCCACATATGCAGCCATGTCCCCGCAGCCATGTCCCTCCAGCCATATCCCTCTAGCCATGTCCCTCACATATGCAGCCATGTCCCCCCAGCCATGTCCCCCACATATGCAGCCATGTCACCGCAGCCATGTCCCCCCAGCCATGTCCCCCACATATGCAGCCATGTCCCTCCAGCCATGTCCCCCACATATGCAGCCATGTCCCCGCAGCCATGTCCCTCCAGCCATGTCCCCCATACCTAGCCGCCGAAAGCCGCCGCCGCCGCACGGAGAACATCACAGCATTCATTTGCATAGCTGTTTTGCCTGCATGAATAGACACTCCCTCTTGCTCAGGATTGGACAGATCACGATCACCCATCCAATCCCGAGCAAGGGGGAGTGTCTATACGCAGCGGGAACACTACAGCTATTCAAATGAAAGCTGTGATGTTCCCGCACGCTGTTTAACGTGGGTTTGATGCGGCGGCGGCGGCAGCGGCGGGGGGGGGAAGTATTCTATTTAGGCATCTGGGGTATTTGCGGAAGTACAAGTACTCCCGCAAATACTCGGTATCGGTCCTGATACCGATACTGGTATCGGTATCGGGACAACCCTAACCATGCATATAAACCTTTAAAATTAGCACTTTTAAAGAGTGTTTCGAATTTGCCGCGAACACCCCAAATTGTTCATTATTTAGCGAACAGGCGAACACCCGATGTTCGAGTCCCTGATTTTGAGCGACTGTCCCTGATTTGCAGCAATGTCTCGCTGTTCCTCTTTCCTCCTCATTTGTCCCTCATTTTGGTCTGATCTATATAGTTGTATATAAAATGCACTATTTAGCTATCAAAAATTGTTTTCCAGTGCTAAACCTTTCACCCAGTTTCTAAATTGCTGCATTTGTAAATTCCAAAACCAAATATAACAGAATAGTAGTGGTAAAAAAGCACTTGTGAGTTTAACCAATCATTTTTTTTGTACAATTCTCCTTTAACCACTTATTATATATTTTTGTAACTTGACGAAGGACCTTTGTGGCAGGGATCACCAGGATTTTTTTTAATAAAAATTTCAGATTTAAAAATCCTGAAATTTTCTTTAGAAATAACTTTAATATGTTAAAGTTGACATGAGATTTTGGTGATCACGTTTACATATACTGCAATTGATAAGCTACACAAGTACGCATTGTTCATTCCATTAAGCTGTTTGTTTGGACAGAAAGATTGGATGTATGAGGGATAATAAGGAAAAATATGACCAACAAATGTGTTGATGTTCGAGGGGCTAAAACCATAATTGCATAATAATAATAATGATATGAGTTGAATTAACAAATGAATAATATTTTATTACTGTTCCATAATTCATTACATTTTTAGAGCAACCTTCTGCTACAGACTGTAATTGCAGAGATTTAAAAAAAATAGCATGGTGCTATACTACAGTGTCAAGCCTTGTGAGGGGCTTGTTCTTGGGGTCTATAAAACAACAGAATTCTCCTTTGCATGCCATAGAATTTCAGTTTCTTCCTTCTCTGGGTGTAATGTTCTTGTTTATTTCTTATTCTGTTCTGTTTATCATCTGTCTTGCTTTTGTTACAGAACAGCCATGGTTATTTTTTTTTTCCTGCGGCAAAAGTCACACGGGAAGTTCTTTTTTGAAGACAATAATGAGCACAAAATGAAGGTATTTCATACTCTTTGCATATACAGGCCTTGCAGCAAAGAGTGTCATTGATGTGATTTACTAAGTGTAGTCCTCTTAATTGCTGTACAAAAGGGCACAGGATGAATTTCTATGCTTATTACATTGTTCACTCTGATCTTTTCATAAGCAGGAAATTTAGCAGAGCAACATTTCATTATGTTATTTTCCACTGAGCGTTTGTTTTCTGTACTGGTAAATTTTTCTTCCAAAATTGATTAGTCTGGTTTTGTTTGTTGTGGTAAAATGGATATGCACAAACTAAATGACAGTGTTTTTTCTTGATTTGCTAAGGATAGTCTTGACCAGGATTTTTTAGCCCCTTAAGGACCAGTTTTTACACTTGGTGTTTACAAGTTAAAATATTTTTTTTTTTGCTAGAAAGATTCTTAGGACCCCAAACATTACATATATATATTTTCAGACACCCTAAAGAAAAAAAAAGGTGGTCATTGCAATACTGTGGGGTTGATTTACTAAAACGGGAGAGTGCAAAATCTGATGCAGCTGTTCATGGTAGCCAATCAGCATCTAACTTCAGCTTGTTCAATTAAACTTTAACTACTTAAGACCCGGACCAAAATGCAGGTAAATGACCAGGCCCCTTTTTGCGTTTCGGCACTGCGTCGCTTTAACTGACAATTGCGCGGTTGTGCGACGTGGCTCCCAAACAAAATTTGCGTCCTTGTCTTCCCACAAATAGAGCTTTCTTTTGGTGGTATTTGATCGCCTCTGCAATTTTTATTTTTTGCGCTATATACAAAAATAGAGCGACATTTTTGAAAAAAAATCAATATTTTTTACTTTTTGTTATAAGTAAAATCAAACAAACTAAATTTTAGTCAAACATTTAGGCCAAAATGTATTTAGCCACATGTCTTTAGTAAAAAAAAAATCGCAATAAAAAAAAAATTAGCTACCTAGCGGGAACAGCGACACTAATACAGCGATCAGAAAAATGATCGCTTAGTGATGCTGGCAATAGGGAGTGAAAGTGTTAACTAGGGCGGTGATCAAGGGGTTAAAACTTTATTAGGGGGGGTACGGGGGCTACCCTGAACCTAACACTAACTGACTGTCACACTGACACTAAATACAGTAATCATACATGTATGATTACTGCATTCAGTGACACTGTGACGGGGGGGGGGGGGCGATCGCAAGGGGTTAATGTGCCTATGTGTAGTGTGTGTCACTGTAGTGTTGTGCAGACTTACAGTGCGATGTGATCTCTCCTCAGCAGCGGTTGAAAAAAACGCTGAGAGGAGAGATCACATCACTTCCCCCTTCCTGTGTTTACACAGGAGGAGGAAGTGCAGGGCGGGGGAGCGCGCGGATTGGCTGGGAGCGATCCGGAGGGGGCGGACAAAAATGAATAGCCGCCCCCTTGTCCCGGATCGCTCGGCCAGCCACGGGGACCGCCGCATGTACCGGGGGGGGTCCCGATCGGACCCGCGACCCACCTCAAGGCACCAACGTATATATACGTTGATGTGCCTGTCAGTGCCATTCTGCCGACGTAAATGTACATGGGGAGCGGTCCATAAGAGGTTAAAATAAAACTTGGGATCCCTCATACATCCAACCTTTCTGTCCAAACAAACAGCTTAATGGAATGAGCAATGCGTACTTGTGTATTTAGCCTATCATTTGCAGTATATGTAAACTTGATCACTAAAATCTCACGTCAACTTTAACATATTAAAGTTATTTCAAAAGTAACTTTCAGGATTTTTAAATCTGACATTTTTATTAAATAAAAAAATCCTGGTGATCCCTGCCACAAAGGTCCTTCATCAAGTTACAAAAATATATATAATGTGCATGCGCTGCTCATTTAAATGTACTCCTTCCTACTCCAACAAAAATTAACTCAACAACACCATAAATATTATACAAATAGAAAAATAAATGCAGACTTCTTTATAGAGATGAGCAATAATCCTCCTCTCCCAAATAAGTAAATCTGTAAACCTTAGCAATACAACAATAAAGTGCAATGTGCTTTAAATATATAATATAAAAATGTTATATGAAGTGCAATGATGATAACCTAAATCAATGCATATATAATAATAATAATAATTATAATATATATAAGACTATATTCCAATGAATATACAATGAAGTGCAGTTCCTCCAGTGAAATAGCCAGAGAAAATTCCCTAAAAATGGTGTGATAATGTTTTTTCAGTTCAATCACTCTCCCAAACCACTCCGTGCTCCACCTCAAACTGAACCATGCTCCATCACTAGGTGCAATGCACGCTCACCTTGATAATGGACCCATTGGGCCAGATTTACAGAGCGATTACGCCGGCGTAACAGGAGATGCGCGGCGTAAGTCTAAATTTGCGCATGCGTTTCGATACTCCGCATCCCCAAAACGAGATACGCAAGAAATCTACTTTTTTTGTCCAGCGTAATTTCGATAGACAGGCGCATCCATCCGCGCAAAACTGCGCTAGACACACCATTGATTTGCTATTCAAAAATGCTAATGAGGTAGTTACGGGGATCCACAAAAGAACGTTGGTGCAGTGCAGGCTACGCGCTGTGCGCAACAGCTGCACGGCCTGTCTAAAATTAGACCATATAAAAGGTGGTATAAAATTAGACAATTCGTCTACATGTCAGAGAAAGCAACACTGTTAGTGAGGAGCTGAGCAGTCACACGTGTTGCACAACAATCTGTATGCCAACATGCCAGTGGCATCCATGCTCATAGCTATACTACTGACTTTAGATGAGCAAAGACGGAGGAGGGCACGGAGGAGGGCACGGGAGAGGATTTTTTTTTTTTTACAATACATTTTTCTTTGCTTTAAGAAACATTTTTACAAAAAATATACATACATATATACATCAATACATAACATACAGTGCGGAAAATAAGTATTTGAACACCCTGCTATTTTGCAAGTTCTCCCACTTGGAAATCATGGAGGGGTCTGAAATTGTCATCGTAGGTGCATGTCCACTGTGAGAGACATAATCCAAAAAAAAAATTCCAGAAATCACAATTTATGATTTTTTAACTATTTATTTGTATGATACAGCTGCAAAGAAGTATTTGAACACCTGTCTATCAGCTAGAATTCTGACCCTCAAAGACCTGTTAGTCTGCCTTTAAAATGTCCACCTCCACTCCATTTATTATCCTAAATTAGATGCACCTGTTTGAGGTCATTAGCTGCATAAAGACACCTGTCCACCCCATACAATCAGTAAGAATCCAACTACTAACATGGCCAAGACCAAAGAGCTGTCCAAAGACAAAATTGTACACCTCCACAAGGCTGGAAAGGGCTACGGGGAAATTGCCAAGCAGCTTGGTGAAAAAAGGTCCACTGTTGGAGCAATCATTAGAAAATGGAAGAAGCTAAACAGGACTGTCAATCTCCCTCGGACTGGGGCTCCATGCAAAATCTCACCTCGTGGGGTCTCAATGATCCTAAGAAAGGTGAGAAATCAGCCCAGGACTACACGGGAGGAGCTGGTCAATGACCTGAAAAGAGCTGGGACCACCGTTTCCAAGGTTACTGTTGGTAATACACTAAGACGTCATGGTTTGAAATCATGCATGGCACGGAAGGTTCCCCTGCTTAAACCAGCACATGTCAAGGCCCGTCTTAAGTTTGCCAATGACCATTTGGATGATCCAGAGGAGTCATGGGAGAAAGTCATGTGGTCAGATGAGACCAAAATAGAACTTTTTGGTCATAATTCCACTAACCGGGTTTGGAGGAAGAAGAATGATGAGTACCATCCCAAGAACACCATCCCTACTGTGAAGCATGGGGGTGGTAGCATCATGCTTTGGGGGTGTTTTTCTGCACATGGGACAGGGCGACTGCACTGTATTAAGGAGAGGATGACCGGGGCCATGTATTGCAAGATTTTGGGCAACAACCTCTTTCCCTCAGTTAGAGCTTTGAAGATGGGTCGAGGCTGGGTCTTCCAACATGACAATGACCCGAAGCACACAGCCAGGATAACCAAGGAGTGGCTCTGTAAGAAGCATATCAAGGTTCTGGCGTGGCCTAGCCAGTCTCCAGACCTAAACCCAATAGAGAATCTTTGGAGGGAGCTCAAACTCCGTGTTTCTCAGTGACAGCCCAGAAACCTGACTGATCTAGAGAAGATCTGTGTGGAGGAGTGGGCCAAAATCCCTCCTCCAGTGTGTGCAAACCTGGTGAAAAACTACAAGAAATGTTTGACCTCTGTAATTGCAAACAAAGGCTACTGTACCAAATATTAACATTGATTTTCTCAGGTGTTCAAATACTTATTTGCAGCTGTATCATACAAATAAATACCATATTTTTCGCTCCATAAGACGCACCTGACCATAAGACGCACTTTGGTTTTAGAGGAGGAAAACAAGAAAAAAAAGAATTCTGTACCAAAATATTTACCAGTGCCCATGAAATGCAGCCTGACTTGTGCCCAATAAATGCAGCCTGATTTGTGCCCATTAAATGCAGCCTGACTTGTGCCCATTAAATGCAGCCTGACTTGTGCCCATTAAATGCAGCCTGACTTGTGCCCATTAAATGCAGCCTGACTTGTGCCCATTAAATGCAGCCTGACTTGTGCCCATTAAATGCAGCCTGACTTGCATCCTTACCTGTGTCCATAAAAAGCAGCCTGTTCTGTGTTCATTAAATGCAGCATGTTCTGTGCCTGGCGACTGGCAAGGACGTCATCACAGTCGCCTGTCCATCTGTCACTCAAAAGACAGAGCAGCCCGAGCGGCAGTACTCCATTCGGCCACTGGGGCTGCTCAGTTTTCTTTTTACTGTGAGTGACATAAGATCGCCCAGCGCTCGAGGGAGACGGCCGCCCTGTGTAGGGAGATGGTGGCGGCAGCAGCGGCGACAACGGGCGGGGGTTTTGTTAGTATTCACTCTATAAGACGCACAGGTATTTCTCCTCATATTTTAGGAGGAAAAAAGTGCGTCTTATAGAGCGAAAAATACGGTAGTTAAAAAAATCATACATTGTGATTTCTGGAATTTTTTTTTTTTTATTATGTCTCTCACAGTGGACATGCACCTACGATGACAATTTCAGACCCCTCCATGATTTCCAAGTGGGAGAACTTGCAAAATAGCAGGGTGTTCAAATACTTATTTTCCGCACTGTACATACAAATTACAAACACGGTCTCACTATCTTTTAATAGCCCTTTAAAACCTTGATGGATATAATAATCTAATCTGATACAAGCCCCTCACTCTTCACTTGATATATCACACACGCATAGACATCTTTGGCATGATTGATTCTGAGGTGTCTCGCATCTTCAGATTCACCCCTCATGCCATCCTGGAATTAACCACAACCCTGCAGGAGCCCAACACATGACACCACCCATGACACCCATGACAGCTACATATACAATCATAGCCCCATCCCCACAGATTTCGAACATAACATGTATGGGGACAGCTGGCTGGTTGGTGAGTGACATGGGTGGCAGGCATGACTGTCCCCCCCCGTGATGCTGAAATCACAAGGGGCACATGCACTACTAACATCCTCCTGTCTTCTCCCTTCAGGGTGACTCTGCATATGCACTGGGACCCCATCTCATGACTCCTATACGGAACCCCCCTAACCAAGGCTACCCCGTCTTCTGAGGGAAGAGCAGCCAGGAGCCAGCTCACATTAGGCATCTTTGCACGTTAAACACACACATTAATCATGGCACAATGAGAATGCATGCATGCACACCACTGTGGTCCCTAGCACAGACACATCACATCCTCATCACATTGGATTGGCGCAAGCCCACCATGCAGGACTTGTGAGCAGCAACGCCATGCCATGGCTCCAATTATGTCACTGTACATTCATACACCATTCACACGGACCTGGGGATCACTTCTTCACCACAAATGAGGGTGACACCCCTTTTCCGGCAGGAATGTCACCCCCACATTCGCAAATCATACACAAACAGAACCAAAAAAACAAAAAAATTGACCAGCAAAAATAAAAAATGCCCAGCAAAAATATAATTTAAACAAAATAACAACAAAGAAAACACATAAAAGACAAAAATCACTCTGCAAAACAGTCCCCAAATATCTCAAAGACACGTCACAAACAAACAAACAAACGCTAATAAACAACAGAACAAAAGCACCTTGCTGTATAGGAAGGGATACAAAGGGATGTACTTTTCATCGAGAAAACTCGTCGAGGAACTTGACGAGGAAAAAAGAGAGCAAGTTCTCTTTTTCCTCGACGGGAGTCTCAATTTCCTCGTCGGGCTAGTTTTCGACGAGAAACACGTTGGTGTGTATGCATAGAAACCCGCGCACCTTCGGTAAAAGTAGCGTTTGTAATGGAAATAGCACATTTGTCACGCTGTAAAGTGCAAATGTCTCTTACCAAACTTTTACCTAACACGCAGTAACATGAGATTAGCAAAAGCAGTGCCAAGGGTTGTGCCAGTGGAATCGAACTTCCCCTGCTGTCATTGTGTTGAAGTCACCGCGTTTGAGAACGAGGAGATTTGGTCTTGACTGTGTGTACGCAAAGACAGCTTTATAAGATTCTCGACAAGCTTAACAAGGAACTCGTCGAGGAAAACGATGTGTCTTTTCCGACGAGTTCCTCGGTCGTGTGTACGAGGCCTTAGTTGTAGAATTGACAGTTGTACCATGTGATGCTCTCTCTCACTTTTTGAGTGCTTTCTCCGGCATATAGTAAGCCATATGGATTTTTGATATGTAATATAAATTACATAATCGATCTGACAAGTGTAGCATGCAATAATGTTAATCAGACACCCTTTAAGCCTCAATTACATGGGCATAACAATTTGTATATTCGTACAAATGTCGTCTTCACCCACATGGGATACACAGGTGTTCTCTGCAGCTCTGAGTAGGCAGCTTGTTCAAATCAATGACAGGCATCCAAATGCAATATACTGCATGGATCTCTAAGCGCACCCGTGTGGGTCCGATGCATGGCTCAGAGCATAGTTGGTTTCTTTTGGTGGTATTTAATCACCACTGGGTTTTTCTTGTAAACAAAGCAACATTTTTTTCAGTTTTTATCATAAACTTTTGCAAATAAATAATCTTTCTTCATAATTTATTTTAGTAAAGATAACCCAAAATAGTGTATATTATTTAGTCTGTGTGAAGGTTATAGAGTCCACAAACTATAATATACTGTATATATTTGAAAATTGATAAGTACAAATGTAACTCATTTCTTGTGATCCTAAAATGCCAGGACAGTTCACCAGCCCCCCAACCCTCCCCCCGCAAATGACCCCTTTTAGGAAAGTAGACAGTCCAAGGTATTGAGTAAGAGGCATAGTGAGTTTTTAAATGTGTAATTTGTTGTCACAGTTTTCTTGAAAAATCTTAATAAATAACATTTGTTTGCCATTTTAACTTCTCATACACAGCATAGGCATACTTACAATTACACCCCAAAACACATTCTGCTATGCCTCCTGAGTATAGGGTTGCCACATGTGTGAGACTTTTTCGCAGCCTAGATGCATAGAAGGGTCAGAAAGCCAAGGAGCACTTTCAGGCGTTCCAGAAGCAAAAATTGTGCATCTAATTTCATTAGACAATCCTCTTTGTCTAATGACGGGATGCCAGGGTTTTACACTTCCCATGATCTATCTAACATAGGGGAATCAGTTCCCAGAATGGCTCTATATAAGGTTGATAGGGGTTTACTTAGATCACCTGGAGATAATAATTTCTCTATAGTATCAGTTTGGAGGAGAGGCAACTGAAGAAACTGAAATCTTGCGGCGTGTTGTAGTTGTAGGTACCGAAAGATAACAGTATGCCCAGCTGCATAACATCTGCTAATGAAGTAATTCCATACCTTGCCCAAACTTGAGGATCCGGAATGTGCGGCAAGTTAGGATTCTCCCATAAGGGCTGAGCAGTGACCATTGATTGGGACATAAAAAGTGTCGCTGAGCAGCCACCCATACTTTCTATGTGGCCGCGTCAAACCAGAAACCTCATCATATGCCTTCGGCCCTCTATAAGCAAAATTACATAGATCCACCAAGCAGCCCAGACAAATTTCCTCTAAACAGGTAGCCACATTAGATTTAGACTTAGACATTAGATTTAGAACCCATGAACCACCACTAAACTTAAACCAACATTGCTGCACAGAAACACATTTGGAAGTTAGGGAGAGCTAGCCCCCCAAGGTGGGCTTGGAGCCAAAGGGTGGATTGTGCCAATCTAGGGACTATGCCTCCCCAAATAATTAGACCCACACTTTTATCAATGTCTTTAAAAAAGGAATTAGGAACCCATATCGGACAATTTCTGAAAATATTATAACATTTTGGTAACATCATCATGTTGATAAGATTTATATGTCTTAATAGGTTCAGGGGGAGATTAGCCCATTAGGGACACTATGGGGTTGATTTACTAAAGGCAAATCCACTTTGCACTACAAGTGCACTTGGAAGTTCAGTCCCTGTAGGTCTAAGGGGAAGATCTGAAATGAGGGGAAGCTCTGCCGATTTTATTATCCAATCATGTACAAGCAAAAATGCTTTTTGTTATTTACCTTGCATGTTCCCCTCAGATCTACAGTGACTGCACTTCCAAGTGCACTCGTAGTGCAAAGTGGATTTGCCTTTAGTAAATAAACCACTATGTCTTTAGGGTTGATATAACATCCCAGATAGCAAGGATAACTTGACATTTGTGGCAGAATTGAATTGTAAGTCTGTCAACTTGCTGCACATCTTCCCTAGCATGTTGTACACTTGCGGAGCACTTAAAGCACAAGTTCTAGTTGACACTTTTCAAATTTGTAACAAATTTGCATGGTAAATCTCTAGCAAGAGAAAAGTTGCAGTGGCAAGTTTCTGAAAGTCTATAGCATGAGCCCGGCAAATCTACAGCCATAGTTTTGCAAGTCTCCAAGTAAGCAGCGCAAATTTATAATCCCACAATCTGTTTATAGTGAACCCACTGCTATTAACCTCATCCTTTACTGTACACATGTGAAATACATTCAATCCAACAATCATATAATGATAAACCCTGTGCCTGAGGCTGCATTTACACCTGAGCGTTTTGTCGCCTGAAGCGCGACGCTCAAAGACGCTAGAGGGGAAAAATAACATTATTCTCTATGAAGATGGTTCACATCTCCACTGCAAAATGCCGAATGCCTGAAGCTCAAACAAGTCCCGGACCCTTTTTTGTCGCGCGAATCGGGCGGCTTGGGCGTTTTACATTGGTGCCAATGACCTGTATAAAATTGCGGTAAAAAAAGCTGCGTTTTGTAGTGGCAAATCGCGGGAAAAAATTCCGCAAATCGCCTACGCTTAGGTGTGAATGCAGCCTTACACTGAAGTATCATCTGATATCACCTAATTCTTAAGGAGAGTTTGAAAGAAATGGGCAAGTGGCCCATTTTGTAACTACGACTCAGGGAACCACTTACATGAAGAGGGTTTTTTTTTAACATTCTGTAGTTGGAATGATTAGAACTCCATCAGATTTTTTTTGTTTTTGGCTTTCTGGTGAATTTTGGTGAAACTTCCCTTCCCTTCACTTCCTGTTCTGGAGACATATTCTGCAGTCATAGTTGAAATAGTTTATTATGTTAAAAAAATATATATTAGAAATGTGTGGGAATCCTCAAATAACCACTTCAGCCCCAGAAGGATTTACCTCCTTAATGACCAGGCTATTTTTTGCAAAACGGCACTGCATTATTTTAACTGACGATTGCGTGGGCCTATAACATTGTACCCAAAAATGTATGTCCTTTTTCCCCCCACAAATAGAGCTTTCTTTTAGTGGCATTTTATTAACTCTGCGGTTTTTATTTTTTGTGCTATAAACAAAAAAAGACTGACAATTTAAAAAAAAACTATATTTTTTTTCTTTCTGCTATAATACATATCCATATGTTTTGGTATAAAAAAACAAACAAAAGGTGTATATTGATTGGTTTGCACAAAAGTTAAAGCATTTTCAAACTATAAGAATAGATTTATGGACTTTTATTTATTTTTTATTGTTTTTACTGGTAATGGCGGCGATCAACGATTTTTTAGCGGGACTGCGACATTGCGGTGGACAAATCTGACCCTAAGGCCTCGTACACCCGACTGAGAAAGTCGTCGTAAAAGACACATTGTTTTCCTCGACGAGTTTCTTTTTAGGCTTGTCGAGAAACTTGACAAGCTTTCTTTGCGTACACACAGTCAAGACCAAATCTCCTCGTTCTCAAACGCGGTTATGTACAACACATACCATGGCAGGGGAAGTTCAATTCCACTGGCACAACCCTTGGGGCTGCTTTTTCTAATCTCATGTTACTGCGTGTTAAGTAAAAGTTTGGTAAGAGACGCTTTGCACTTTTCAGTCTGTTACATCGTGACAAATGTGCTATCTCCATTACGAACTGTACTTTTACCGAAGGTGCGCTCCCATCTCATACTTAATTCTGAGCATGCGCAGGTTTCTAAGCATACACACAAACGTGTTTCTCGTTGAAAACCAGCCCGGCGAGGAACATGACGAGGAAATTGAGACTCCCGACGAGGAAAAAGAGAACTTGTTCTCTTTTTTTCTCGTTGAGTTCCACGTCAGTTTTCTCGATGAAAAGACGACCGTTTTCCTCTGCAAAAAAGCTCTGCCACAGTTTTTTGATGGATTCTGTCGAGGAAAACGGTCGTATTACGAGGCCTCAGTGACACTTTTTGGAGACCAGTCACACCAATACAGTGATCGGTGATAAAAAAAATGCACTAATCACTGTATAAATGACACTGGCAGGTAAGGGGTTAACATCAGGGGCGCTCAAAGGGTTAAGTGTGTTCCCTCAGTGTGTTTTCTAACTTTCAAGTACTGACACATAGATTGCTGTACCTTATTAGTACGAACTCTGTATACTTCCCTGTCAGAACGGGGATCTGCGTTGTTTACATAGGCAGATTCCAGTTTTGCCTCTCTGTAGAGTAAACGCGGGTGGCTGGCAGACATCAGGTCTGCCGGACCCGCTGATTGGCTCCATCGCCATGCAGCAGGCGCATGCATGTGCCTCTGGTGTCTGAGGCACCCACGTTCCCACAATATCTATTGCATGAAACAACATACAGGTACGTTGTTTCACGCAATAGTGCCGCCCTGCCACAGTATATATGTACATTTAAGTGGTTAAAAGTTGTCACTGGAGCAAGTGTTCTTTTGATTTTTTTGATTTCCCCACTTCTTGTTAAATTGCATGTAAACCTGATTCGTGAAATCTGACCTAGGCACATATATCTGCAGTGTTTTCTAATCTCTCTCCAAAGCCCTGAGTCTCATGTCTTTCTGCTGCTCCGTTCTCTCAGCATGATAACTTCTGACAAGTTTTCAGATAACTATGATAAAACCAACCTGAAATTTGTGTCGGGATGGGTGCAATAAACAGATTAGCAGAGAGCTGGTCTATTCACAGCACAGCTCTGCACATTCCTTCCTTCCTTTGCCTATGTGGAGGGGGGGTGTGCCTTTCCTCCAATCACCTGTCACACAATGTATGCCAAGACTACACTCCCAGTCCGGAACAGGAAAATAACATTTCTAACACAATGTGCACTTACTAAAGAATATAACACGCTGAAGACAGCAGATCTACATGTGAAATGTATGTAGGGAGATTTGGTTCATCCCTGTGTATCTTCTGAGGCTGTTCACTTCACTGGGTATAGTGGAGGGTTTACGTCCACTTTAACCAAGGGTAAAAATGGCACATTTACCAGCAGGGTTTCAGACAAACGATAACTTAACAGAGGGTATAGCCCTTCTTTTCAAAACTAAAATAAAACGGTTTTGGATTATGATTTGACACTATAAAGTAAATCACAACTTTCTCAAAGTGCAGTATAGTACTAAAGCACAGTAGAGGTTATTTTCTAATTTCTGGTTGAATCTTCAGAGTGTCTTGTTAAATAACAGGAGTCCTTGCACTTATCTGCCAGCAACTGATGTCAGATAAAAATAAACAGCTTTAGCAAGATTAAGAGCAGTTGCTGGCAAAATGTGATTTTTTTTTCTATATACAGTAAATAAAAAAGAGTTTATAAGCATCAGGCAATGGTGCTTTGGGACAGGGATCCCTTTCTAACAACACCCTCCCCATGCTAAAGAGCAGGGATCCTCAAACTACGGCCCTCCAGATGTTGTAGAACTACACATCCCATGAGGCATTGTAACACACTGACATTCACAGACATGACTAGGCATTATGGGAATTGTAGTTCCTGAACAACTGGAGGGCCGTAGTTTGAAGACCCATGCTAAAGAGCATGCGTGGTATCCAAGTAAATCTTGGAAGCTGCTCCCTTTACAATTGCCAGTCCACGTGTCAAAATTATTGGGCAAATGTAGTGCAAATTTCCCAATAAATTAATAATAAATAGGACCCATAATGTGTTATAAGTTTGTACTGTGATGTGAAACATCTGCATACTTCTGAGCCTTTCTTCACATTTTGTATCGGAGCCAGGAGACATTATTGCCCTTCTTCCACAACATACGGTGCCTTTAATTATATTTTATATCTCTCCTCTGATCTGTAAATGTCAGCAATAATATCTTTTACATCTATTTTATCTCCTCTGGACTATGTGTTCTCTGCAAGATTTAACCATGACGCATACAGGGAAATTCTACAAGGACAGATAACTTTGCCATGGCTACTTAAGACCTGTTTAGTAGATGAAACAGTTTTTTTTTAAATGGCTTCGAAACTTACAGCTTGAAGTTAACTCAGTCAGTCACAAATCACAATAGAAGGGGTGTGCACACTTGCTCAATCAAACATTCAAGGGTTTTATTTTGTATCATTTTCAAAAACAACTACCGTATTTATCGGCGTATCAGGGCAAAATCGTAGGTGCGCGATATACGCCGATACTTGCATCGATTTTGAATACTGCGCCGGCATATACCGAGCGCAGTACACTCGTGTATAGTCGGGCAGGCTCGGCTACTCTCGTGCTCACGTCCTGGACGTACAGGACGTGAGTGCGAGAGTGGCCGAGCCTGCCCGACTATTCACGAGTGTACTGCGCCTGCATATACCGAGCGCAGTACACTCGCGTATAGTCGGGCAGGCTCGGCTCCTCTCGCGCTCACGTCCTGGATGTACAGGACGTGAGCGCGAGAGTAGCCGAGCCTGCCCGACTATACGCGAGTGTACTGCGTAAGGTATATGCAGGCGCAGTATTTAAAATCGGCACGGGAAAGCGAGGATCGAGCGGGGAGGACGCCGCAGAAGGACGCCGGACCCGACGAAGAGGACACCCGAAACCGCCGATGGACGCCGCACAAGACACCAAAACTGTAAGTATAAAAATCTTTTTTTCCACAGGAATGGGGGCCACTTTAGGGGTGCGCGCTATACGCGGTAGCGCGGAATACCCCGATAAATACGGTACTTAAATATTTCTCACTGCAGTCTAAAATTAACATTACTTGTCTTGATACTGCAGCAGTTGATTTACTTAAAGGAGTTGTAAAGGAAAACATTTGAAATGACTGTTTACAGGGTATAGAGACATAATAGTTAACTGATTCCTTTTTAAAACTGATTAACAATAGATAAAAATCAATCATATAATGTACCTGTAGTTTCAGTTTTTTTTTGCATCTAGTTTCGTCTTTGCATGTTATTTCCTGCCTCTGTGCTATACAGAGCCATAGAGCAGTGATGGTTTGGAAAACGAAACTAGAAGCTCCCAGTACTGTGGTCATCAGGAAACAGACAACCAGGAAGTGTCCAGAACAGAGAAGAATTACAGCAACATCAGAGCAAAAACGAACAATGAGGACATGAAACCAGGACTGCAGTAAGGTAAAGGAAGCTATTTAGCTTTAAAAAAAAAAAATCCTTTAGTGACCCTTTAAGGAATAGAGACTTAGGGCCAGATCCACAAAGCTGCTGCGCTTTGTGAGCCTAACCCATTTACTCTACGCCGCTGTAAGTTACAGCGGAGTATTACTTATCCTCAAAGAAATAGCGCTGTTACTAGATTAGATTAAATGGGCCAGGGTTTGCAGATGTAATTCAAATGGGTTGTTGGTGGGAGTGTTTTATTAAAATTATCAATGACCCGACGCAAACGACTTATTTTTTGAACTGCGCATGCGCCGGCCATGGACGTATCCCAGTGCGCATGCGTGAAACATGTCGCAAATAGTCAATGAAAATGACGTGAACGTAACTTACGCCCAGGCCCATTCTGGATCGGCATACGCAAACTACGTAAACGACATCCAATACGACGCTGTTCCGACATCCATACTTAACATTGGCTGCGCCTCACTATAGCAGGGGTTACTTTACGCCAGAGATACGCTTACGTAAACGACGTAAAGGGAATGCGCCGGCCACTCGCACGTTCGTGGATTGCCGTATCTCGCTCATTTGCATATTTTACGCTGGAAATAGACGGAAGCACCCCTAGAGTCCAGCGTAAATATGCACCTAAGATCCGACGGTGTAATAACGTTACACCAGTCGTATCTTATCGTTATTCCCGCATATCTTGTTTTGTGGATACAAAACAAAGATACGCCGGCGGGAAATTTAAATGATGTTGGCTTATCAGTAGATACGCCGCGTAATTTCTTTGTGGATCTGGCCCTTTATGTATACATTGCAAAGTAGATGATAATAGATAAGGTGAACGATATTGAGTCCAAGGACCCAAACTTGTGATTGGGTATTCAAAATGAGCACAGATCCACCTTATTTAATAACATTCCCTCTGCACTCATTTGCTTTAGTTAATCACCCTTTTTATCAAAGATGAAATTCCAATGAGGATTTGTAGATTTTTTATACCACTGTACATTTTCAATAGTAGTACTTGTAGCTCTCTTAAAGAGTAGGTAAACCCTGGTGGTTTTTACTTCCTCTTTTGCCCCATGAACAGCCTGCAAATGTAAGGCATAATGGGCTAGTATGCATCGTATATTAGGCCATTATGTGACACTTACCTGCAAAAGAATCCAGCGATGTCCCAGCTGCAGGAAGTGTCCATTTTCTTACTTTTCTTCTTTCCGGGCTGCGGACTCCGGTGCTGTGATTCGCCGGAGCCGCGTGACGTCATTCCCACGCATGAACACGAGAACCGCAATTTATGGCACAGGCTGGGGAGGATACGGCACTTAATTTTGTTTCTTCCCCACGCATGCGCCGTAGGGATTTTCGGCAGACTACAAGTGAAATATCTCCTAAACGGTGCACGTTTAGGAGATATTTCCACTACCTATAGGTAAGCCCTATTCTAGGCCTACCTATAGGTAGTAGTAGTCCAAAAGGGTTTTCAACCACTTTAAGATGACATCAAACAGTTATAATACACACATGTATTTTACTTTAAATTTAGCCATGGTTCCTCTACTTGCTGTGTTTTTAGATGTGTTCCTTGATGCAGAAAGCACTATAGTAATAATTATAATTGTTTACTATTATTAAACATTTAAAGCGGAGTTCCACCCTAAAAATGTACTTTCTATTAACAGCTTGCCTTTAATGTAAAAAAATAAAAATGTTTTACACACTTCTATCTGGCTGTTACTAGGCAGATTATGTAATCTGCCTAGTTCCTGGTCCTAGGTGATTCAACTTTCTGTCCTAAGACCCCATTGCCTCCTGGGAAATGATGACACTCATTTCCCAGGAGTCTCTGTGCAGCACAGGCTAAACCCCCCCGGGACACACGAGCAGCGCTGTATACTAAGGCTCCTGACTTACTGGGCTGCCCTTTATTGGACACTATAACCTGGTCTAGCCTACTTGATTGGATACAAACTCCTCCTTGGCTATGTTCCATGTTCACTGCTGTGATTAGTCCCGGGTCTGTTTTTGATTTCTGGCTTTATTTCAGAATACATTTGTTCATCCTTATATGATGACTCGCTGCCAACCATAGGATACTTTTTTCGTGTATTTTGGTGTACTCTGTCTGCCGCATTGAGCTCTTACAAGCCATACGGATACTTACTTCTTCATCTTCGATATAATCGGATGGATAGCAATTCTTTTGATGTATGAAATTAGCAATTATATACTACCAGCCCTCTCTCAAACTCGCCCTGAAGAAGCCGCTAGGCGAAACGCGTAGGCGAGATGAAAGCTAATATTGCTCATGTATACTCTGTATACCCTGTTTTTGTATATTTTATTCTTTGTTTTTGGATTTTATGATATGTAATTAAACTTAAAATATTTTTTCTTAACCTTTACGTCCTTGTGATTGCCTGAAAAAGTCCGCCTCTCTACTACCCTATGTAGTATTTTTCTATTTTTGATTCTCTGTGCAGTACTGTGCCTAAAAATCACCCAGCATGCACCTCTCCCTGAAAACCAGGAAGACAAAAAAAACTGGGCGTCACATGCCCAGACATATGATGGATATGGCCACAACATGAGCTGGAGGATATAAGGCAAGTATTTGCAATGATTTCTGGAATGATTGGGGAGCTATTAATATGTTTTAGGGACTATTTAATGTGATTAATTTTAGCTTGCAATTTTAGCTGCTTTAAATTATAGATTCGTCCATGGGAAAGAATGGTTTGTAATATTTTTAACAACTGTACTTTACCAGATTCTATTTTTAAGATTTTTTTAAGCTTTTATTTTTAATTTTTTTTTTTTTTTTTTTTAAAGTGTATTTTTGTGCGTGAACTCGAGAGAGAGGAGCCGGACTGCAGGAGTTGGGAGTAGGCAGACCCTCCCCCCGGAGGCAATCGCCATCCTTCTCCATGCCCCTGGTGGCAATGGCGGGTGTGAAGGGGGGCCTCCCACTCACCCCACCCTACCTGCTCCTCTTGGGAGCCCAACTGGGGCCCAACGGGACCCCAATGGGGCAGAGGGACTCCCCCTATGAGGGAGTGAGGGGGCCTAGCCCACCCAGCCAGCCCCGTAGGTCCTTCGCCTCTCTTTATTTTAGGAGACCGCATGGCCAAAGTGCGTGTGTTTTTTTTAAACCAATTTCGTGTGCGTGCAAGTGTGGTGGTTTTTGTGGGGGGGGTGGGCGTACTAAGCACAGGCGTACCTTGCATAGCACACCCACCGGGAGCCGGGCTGAGACCACCAAACTCAATTCACATGTAGCCGAGAGCGGGATCCGAACCCTTGGCTGCAGAGGTGAATGGCTTGTCAGCGCAGTGCCAATCACGTTGAGCCACCACAGCTCCCGTTCATATTTTTAATTTTTATATATTATTATAATTTTCCCTGTATAAAAAATACAGTTGGTATTTCATTTAACAATGTCAGTTTTAACCACATTTAAATGTAAATGTACAGAGAAGCTATATGAAATTTCAAAATACTTGCCAAATTACACTCAACTGCTGAAAACAAAGAGGGGGGGCAAGGTCACAGCAACTGAAATAAAGGGAGTTTAGCAATTCATTTTGTTTGTTTTTAAAGAATGAGGCAGAGAGATCAGAACAGACAACGTATCCCAATACAATAGTAGAACAAAAGGGAGAAAGAGATAACAAACCTCGGGACTTTATAGGTGTCAAATTAAGAACATATAATAACAATTACAATTAGATAAAATGTTATATTTTATTACAACAATAAAAACATGATAGAATTTTTTTCATCCTTATCAAAATCGTTTGTTCTATTCAGAGCATATACACACAATTGCCATGTTTCGCTTTAAACAGCTTCTTCAGAAGATTCAGGTGTGTTGTATGAATGCTATAGATAACAAAGAAGACAAGAATGAATTTCATGTTGTTTTTGACAGAATATTTGCTGAGAGTAGGAGAACACAATTGATTCAGTCTTTCAAGTTTTACCAAGGTAATTACCATTGTGTATTGTTCTTCAACAATCAGTGGTATATCTTATTATATTACCATTGTGTATTGTTCTTCAACAATCAGTGGTATATCTTATTATAAACATAATTAACAATCATTCATGTGGTACTCTTATACCCAATATTCTTTTTCCACCAAGGAAATTTACATTAAATTCATCTTCTTGTGGCCACTATAGGGTAAACCAATAAGGCGCCTTTTAAAATTTCAGGAAATGTTTCTATCCAATTTCCATTAAGTCCGGGTTTAATCGATTTTGGGTAGGTTCATCTTCATCTCATATACTTATACTTAAATTTGTAAATGTATGGTGATAATACTGATCTCTCTCTAAAAATATACATATTGGTTGTATGCCAACAATATGATGGATACTTTATTCTGTCAAAAACAACATGAAATTCATTCTTGTCTTCCTTGTTATCTATAGCATTCAATACAACACACCTGAATCTCCTGAAGAAGCTGTATAAAGCGAAACATGTCAAGTGGTAGTGTGTGTATATGCTTTTAATAGAACAAACAATTTTGATAAGAATGAAAACATTTCTATCATGTTTTTATTGTTGTAATTAAATATAAAATTGTATCTAATTCTAATTGTTATTATATTTTCTTGATTTGACACCTTCAAAATCCAGAGGTTTGTTCCCTCTCTACCTTTTGTTCTACTATTGTATTGAAATGCGGTGTCTGTTCTGATCTCCCTGCCCCATCCTTTAAAAATGAACTAAATTAAATGCTAAACTCCCATTATTTCAGTTGCTGTGACCTTGGCCCCCCCTCTTTGTTTTCAGTAGTTGAGTGTAATTTGGCAGTATTTTGAATTTTCATAGAGCTTCTCTGTACATTTACATTTAAATGTGGTTAAAATTGACAATCATTGTTGAATGAAATACCAACTGTATTTTTTTTGTGCAGGGAAAATTATATTAATATATATATATATATATATATATATATATATATATATATATATATATATATATATAAAGCGAAACATGGTGAGTGGTAGTGTGTGTGTGTGTGTATATGCTTTAAATAGAACAACCGATTTTGATAAGGATGAAAAAATTTCTATCATGTTTTTATTATTGTAATCTAATTGAAATTGTTATTATATTTTCTTGATTTTACACCTTTAAAGTCCTGAGGTGTGTTACCTCTTTCTTCCTTTTGTTCTACCATTTCATTTTGTTCATTTCTAGAATTGTGATGTCTACAGCAGCAGTTCTCAAACCTTTTTAACTTGAGCCTCATATGGCCTTATGACCCCTAAGCTTCAATAATTAAAACACACCCCAAGACTAAAAGTATTGTAAATATGCAACAAAACAACACAAACAAGTACTGTAACTAAAGATTTTTTTTTGATTTTTTTAGCGTTACCAGTGTTTATGTAAAAAAAAAGTTACTGTTTAAAAAAAAATGCTAATATTATTGTGCAATTTCTCACATTTAATTTAACCTTATATTGCAGCAGGTTCCCGAAAGTTGTCGTTGCTGTACGTCGGCCCTATAAGCAGGGATAGCAGGCGCACGCCTGCTGCACTGCGGGGTACCCGATGCGCGTGGCTGGCGGTCGTGATGACCACCTGCCACGCAGGTTTGCGGGCACGAGAGACAGAACAGGGATGTGTGTGTGTGTAAACATACACATCCCTGTTCTGTGAGCTGAGGAGATACAAATTGTGTGTTCCTAATAGCTAGGAACAATGATCTGTCATCTCACCTAGTCACTCTAATCCCCCTACAGTTAGAGGACACACTAGGGAACACAGTTAACCCCTTGATCGCCCCTCAAGTGTTAACTCCTTCCCTGCCAGTGACATTTACACAGTAATCGGTGCATTTTTATAGCACTGATCCCTGTATAAATGTCAATGGTTCCAAAAATTTTGCAAAAGTGTCAAATCTGTCTACCATAATGTTGCAGTCCTGATAAAAATAACCGCCATTACTAGTAAAAAATGCCATACATCTTTCCCATAGTTTGTAGACGCTATAACTTTTGCGCAAACCAATCAATATACACTTATTGCGATTTGTATTACCAGAAATATGTAGAAGAATACATATCGACTAAACTGAAGAAAAAAATAACTTTTTTTTAAATAAGTGGGGATATTTATTAGCAAAAAGTACAAAATTTATGTTTTTAGCGCAAAAAATAAAAACCGCAAAGGTGATCAAATACCACCAAAGGAAAGCTCTATTTGTGGGGAAAAAAATATGTCAATTTTGTTTGGGTAAATCGTTGCATGACAATTGTCAGTTAAAGCGACGCAGTGCCGTAACGCATAAAATGGCCAGGTCATTAAGCAGCCAAATCTTCCGGGGCTGAAGTGGTTAAAGGATGCTTAAAGCGGATCTCCACCCTAAAGTGAAGATCCGCTGATCGGAACCCTCCCCCCCTCTGGCGTCACATTTGACACCTTTCAGGGGGGAGGGGGGTGCAGATACCTGTCTAAAGACAGGTATCTGCACCCACTTCCGGCCCGCAGTCTCGGGCAAAAGACGGGTTTTTCCCGTTGTGTGCTGGGAACTCTCGGCTCCCAGCACACAGCGGGAGCCAATCGCCGGGCGCAGCGCGACTCGCGCATGCGCCGTAGGGAACCGGGCAGTGAAGCCGGAGCGATTCACTTCCTGGTTCCCTCGCCGTGGATGGAGGGGGGAGCAGCAGGGTGACGAGCGATCGCTCATCCTCTGCTGCGGACGCCGCTGGACTCCAGGACAGGTAAGTGTCCTAATATTAAAAGTCAGCAGCTGCAGTATTTGTTGCTCCTGGCTTTTAATATTTTTGTTTGGTGAACCATCCGCTTTAAGTAAAATTTCTGGTGCAAATCATAGATGATGTATTTTCAAACTAATGTGTCTTTTAGCCCTGGATCACATTGGTGCGATGCGACATGTTAAATCGGTGCGACGTTGCATTTGCGGTGCCGCACCGATTTCAAAAAGTAATTTCTGCATTACTTTTTGCGATTTCAGATGTCTGTGAAATTGAAGCCGAAATCGGGACTGACATGCAGGAGTGAAATCGGGCGAGTTCGCCTGAACTTGCATGACTTCATTCTTGCAGCTCAGTGTGAACCTGGGCTTAAGCATGTATATATGTACAGTATATAAAGAAATTAAAGCGGAATTTCACCCTAAATATAAGTCCTTCCCATGTGATCCAGCATACTGGCGTCAGCGCCAGTATGCTGTTTTTTTTTTTAAATCCATGTACTTACTGTCTTATTCAGAATTTTATTTTTTTTACCCCGCGGTGGACGGCGCCAGTATAGCGCGTCACATCTTACGAAAGTACCCGAAAAGGACTCGGGTAATCGCGGTGAAAATGCGGCGCCTGCGCACAGACCTAGGAGCTGACTGCGCAGGCGCCGTATTTCTCCGAGTCCTATTTCGGCGTTTTTCGGAGGGCGTGACGCGCCATAGCCGTAGGACTCGGAGAAATACGGCGCCTGCGCAGTCAGCTCCTAGGTCTGTGCGCAGGCGCCGCATTTTCACCGCGATTACCCGAGTCCTTTTCGGGTACTTTCGTAAGATGTGACGCGCTATACTGGCGCCGTCCACCGCGGGGTAAAAAAAATAAAATTCTGAATAAGACAGTAAGTACATGGATTTAAAAAAAAAAAACAGCATACTGGCGCTGACGCCAGTATGCTAGATCACATGGGAAGGACTTATATTTAGGGTGAAATTCCGCTTTAACCAAGCAAAAATATGTTTACAAAAAAAAATAAAAAATCACAGAAGGGATGAAAATAGTATCAATAACGCTCATTAACATTAAATAAGCTTTGATAAAGGGTTAAATATCCATTTTATTAAAAAATAGTTAGGATTTGTAAGATTACTGGAACTGACATCATGTGCAGCTGGAAAGACACTCTGTTAATCAATGTGCATAACAATATAGTGTGCAGGCTTCCTTTACACAGGAGCTGCCTGATGTGCTCCTGAGACATAGAGCGGACCCGTCTGTCACACTGATGGCCAGTCCCAGAGATTTCACCAGACACAGGAGACCACTAGACAGCTATACTTCAAGACACATGTCAATTGTGCAGTACAGTATACCTAAAATGAGATTGCTTTTATGCAAATGGTAGTCACACTGCAATGCTGCCACCTGGAATTGCCGGAACCTTCAATGTTGTACCTTAGGATATCCTGGGTGCCCTGGATGCTCAGAAACCAAGTCTATTATGCTAATTTTAACTTCAGTTTCTAAAGCCTATCTTGGTCCATTCCTTACAGACGTATGTGACTTAGTATTGGTCAGGGAGGCTTTGAATCAAGAGCTGTTGAATAATCATGAGACATGGACAATGGGGACATTAAGATCAGCATAATGGCACATTGGGTTCTCCTGGGCACTCTTCCTAATATCTGAAAGTATGCTTAGGTTCTAGCTCCCTGCTTAAAAATGTAATAAATACGCTCATACTACAGGCATACTTTAAAGGGCTAAGAAAAGCAAATCAAGAATAAAAAAGAATACTTTCTTTATCGTACATCACGGGACACAGAGCGCATAGCCATTACATATGGGTTATATGGGTACCTTCAGGTGTGGACACTGGTGTAATCAACTTCACAGGAAGTTCCTCCCTATATAACCCCCTCCCACTGAGAGTGCTTCAGTTTTTTCGCCAGTGTCTTAGGTGTTGGTCACGTCTAGCTGTCCCTCGGAGGTCTCGGGACCCAGGATAGCTAGCCGGATCCGTCCGAAGTGCTTCAAAGCCAAGGTGTACGGTACCCAGGCCCTGCCTGCGTGGGGTGTTGCCTATAATGCCTCTCCTTGGAGGGCTGGATTCTGGGCTCCAGTGCCTTGGTCTCTCCCAGGACTAAACGCTACTGATGCCAGGATGCTATATAGGTCCAGGGGTGTGGGTTCCTTAACACAGGACCCCGGTCCCTGAAGGTCCGAGACAATACCCACGGAGATGGGGGAAGATTGGGCCTCTTGCAGTTTGCAATACCCTGCGGCGTGGAGCAGGTAAGAGGGAACCTGCGGGACTTGGTTCGACAGTAGGTATCCCCCTGGGGGTTCTGGGTTGGCTAATGGTATGCTTGTGCATCAGCCACTATCTCCACTATGTCTGTGTGGGCAGGATGGGATACTAATGTTTACCCAGATAACATGTAGATATATGTATACTTGTGTAAGATATATATTTGCTACTCACCCCAGGTCTGCCTGTTAGCATTGATACTGCAACCCCACATGTTTTAAAGAGGAAATTGCTGGTGAAAACTCCTGTTTCTTAGGAAGCCCATGGGGACAGCTTCCTCTCTCTGTGCACTACAATAAGATTAGTGCTTACCTGGTGTCTGTTGGTGCTGCCTGGCGCTGGTCCATGTTTTTCCTCTGCTCTGCTTCCTCCATGTTGTTTTCAGCGTGGGGGGGTGCGCGCGCGTGCGCGCGCGCGCGTGCACGCCGCCTTTTATAGCGTCGGCGTGCGTTGGGGGGGCGGGCCAGCAGCGTCAGGGTCTGTTTTAAAAGTAAAACTTTTTCTCTGGCTGGTCTTTCCCTCCTGGAGGCAGAGGAAGAAGGACACACAGCGCGCAGCTGGGTCTTTTGGCCACAGTGACACCCAGTGGCGGTTTGTGGATCTTCAGGTCTAGGACTTAGTTCCACTATTGACCAGAAAAAAAAAAAAAAAGAGTTTTTTGCTTAAAGGGACTCAGCCTTTGATCCAGCAGTATCTGAGTCAACCTTGGACTCCGGCTAACGGGCATTGGTGTTGCAATACTCACAGGTTTTCCTCAGTATTGCCACCTCCCAGCCTGTTCTCATATTAATTACTCCTAGCTACAACAGTCAGGTGTTGGCTAGAGGGGTGACTCAAGGTTGTGCAATGGCTCCAAAGGCATCAGGACCAGCCAAGGCTGCAAAAGGTGCCAAGAAACAAAAGGTCTCCATCGGGGTCAGAGGATTTAGGCCAGGCTTCAACGGCCCCACCCTCACCAGTTAGACCACCGAGTAGCATAGTACAAGAGCCATTGGGGATGCTGGGGGCAGAGGCGGCCCCCGATCCACCCATTCCCGTTTACGTAACGGAAGAAATGCTAGCGACCACCCTGGGTGGGCTAGAGAAAAGGTTAACTGCTTTGTTTGCCCGCCCTTTGCCAAGCAGCAAACGGGCTAGATCCCCCTCACCTAGTTTGGTGTTTTCAGATGGGGAGGTCTCCTCTTCGGAGGAACGGGACCCACAAGGGGATCAAGCAGACCCAAGTTCCAAAGGTTCAGACATGGAGGGTTCCACTGTAGATGAATATTTTTCGGCCTCTCAAGCGGAGAGCCTGTGGATCCAGTCTTTGACCGATATAGTTCGCACTGCTTTTAAACTTCCAGTGCCAGAACTAGTAGCCCCTGTGGTATCCTCATTGGGTTCTTTAAAGGCTCCATTAACTTGTGTGTCTTTTCCGATTCACCCCCTTCTGCGGAGCATGATTTACCAGGATTGGGCTCGACCTGATAGGATCTTTTTCCCTCCTAAGAGGTTCTCTATTCTCTATCCTATGGAAGAGGAATTTTTAAAGAAATGGGCACTCCCCACAGTGGACGCGGCCATTTCCTGCGTGAATAAATCCCTGACCTGTCCGGTTGAAAATGTCCAGATGTTCAAGGATCCGGTCGACAAAAAATTAGAGACCCTACTGAAGGCTTCTTTCACCACAGTAGGTGCCATGGTTCAGCCAGTGGTGGCAGCCATTGGCGTTTGTCAGGCCTTAAAGGATCAGACAAAACAGATATTAAAGGACATGCCGGCTCAGCAAACTCGTGAATTAGCAGATTTCCCTAGGGCTCTCTGCTTTGCAGTAGATGCTATTAAAGACTCCATCCAACAGGCATCCCGGTTATCTCTGCTGGTGGTTCACATGCGTCGTCTTTCGTGGCTAAAGAACTGGTCAGCAGAGGCACCCTGCAAAAAGCTTTTAGCAGGGTTTCCCTTTCATGGGGGAAGACCTAGATAAATATATCCAAACCATATCAAGTGGTAAAAGTTCTTCCTTACCGGTCAAGAAAAGACCGCGTGGGCCCGCGTTTAAACGACAGGCCTTTGCAGGCTCGGCCCCTTCGACTTCCCGTCAGTATCGACGGCCTCCCGGGCGTTCAGCAGTTAATAGCCGCCCACAGGGACAAGCCGCGGCAAACAAGAGGCCCTGGTCTCGCAAGCCGGCTAAACCAGTTATCAAGTCAGATTCATGAAGGGGCGCCCCCACTCTCTTGGGTGGGGGGAAGACTTCAGTTTTTCTCCGAAGTCTGGAAGGCCAGAATTCCCGACTCTTGGGTTCGGTCCGGGGTAGCCACAGGCTACAAACTAGAGTTTCGAGAAATCCCCCCTCCTCATTTTCAGGGCTCAAGTCTTCCAAGCGACCCGTTAAAGAGGGCCTCTCTCGTAAAGGCGTTGGATCGCCTCTTGCTCCAAGGAGTAATTGTAGTACCAACCCAAGAAAGGGGTCTGGGATTCTACTCCAACCTTTTTATTATACCAAAACCCAGTGGCGGCGTCAGGCCTATCCTAGACCTCAAACGCCTAAATCGCTTTCTAAAGATTCAGACCTTTCGTATGGATTCCATACGTCCAGTGACAGCCAGCCTGCATCAAGGCGACTTTCTAGCATCTATAGACATAAAGGATGCATATCTGCATGTGCCGATCTACCCAGCACATCACAAGTTTCTTCGTTTTATGATAGATCAAAGTCATTTCCAGTTAGTAGCCCTCCCTTTCGGGTTGGCAACAGCTCCGTGGGTATTCACAAAGGTGTTAGCCCCGGTGCTAGCCGTCCTAAGGACAGAAGGCATTTTGGTCCTGGCATAACTGGACGATCTCCTGGTTATCGACAGATCAGCTTCCAACCTCAATCATGCAGTAGTCCGCACAGTTCGGCATCTACAAGAATTCGGGTAGGTTGTGAACCAAGGAAAATCGAGGTTGCAACCCACAAGACAGTTGGAATATCTAGGCCTTCGGTTAGATACAGAATGCCAGAGGATATTTTTACCTCAAGAAAAGATCAGGTCATTGACTCAAACAATTCAAATAGTCCTAGGCAAAAGAGGCCGACTATTCGCCTATGCATGCGACTGCTGGGAAAGATGGTAGCCGCCTTCGAAGCAGTGCCCTATGCCCAGATCCATACCAGAGTTCTCCAGGCAGCTATTCTCTCTGCTTGGAACAGGTCCATACAGGCATTAGACCGTCCATTAGGTCTTTCCCCAGGAGTCAGGCGCAGCCTGTACTGGTGGCTGGTCCCTCAAAATTGTCAAAAGGGAAGACCTTTTGCCCCATCACGTGGAAAATAGTAACCACAGATGCCAGCCTAACAGGTTGGGGGGCTATCTTAGGGAAACGGACCCAGCAGGGACAGTGGTCAGAGGCAGAAAGTCTGCTTCCCATCAATGTCCTAGAGATCAGAGCTGCTCGGTTGGCCCTGGTCGCCTGGACTCTCCCCCTGCAGGGTCTGCCAGTAAGGATACAGTCCGACAATGCCACGGCGGTGGCATACATAAACCACCAGGGGGGCACAAGGAGCCTAGCGGCTCAAAGGGTAGTAAACCTGATTTTCTCATGGGCCGAAGCCCATGTACCCTGCATCTCAGCAGTGTTCATCCCAGGGATAGACAATTCTCAAGCAGATTTTTTGAGTCGTCAACAGTTACTCCCGGGAGAGTGGTCTCTTCACCCCCAAGTATTCCAAGAGATTTGCCAAAGATTCGGAGTTCCCGATGTGGACATCATGGCAACAAGATTCAACAAGAAATTGGGCAAATTCGTATCCCGAGCCAGGGACCCCTCGGCCTACGGGACCGATGCGTTGGTTTGCCCCTGGCACCAGTTTTTCTCTCCTGTATGCGTTCTCTCCACTACAGATGATTCCCCGCCTTCTACGAAGGATCAGGGTGGAGCGCAGGCCGGGGATCCTGGTGGCCCCAGCCTGGCCCAGAAGGGCTTGGTACGCACTCATCGTGAGGATGTCAGTAGGGGCACCGTGGCCACTCCCCCTGCGCCCAGATCTGCTGTCTCAGGGCCCGATCTACCACCCTGCTTCACAGCAGCTAAATTTGATGGCTTGGCGGCTGAATCCCTAATTCTTAAGGGCAGAGGCCTCTCAGCCCAAGTCATATCTACGTTAATTCAGGCTAGAAAGCCAGTCTCTAGAAATATCTATTACAGAGTCTAGAGGACCTATGTGGAGTGGTGCGAGTCTCAAGGAGGGCATCCTCGCAAGTTTTTTTATTGACAGGATCTTGCGATTCCTCCAGGTTGGCATTGACAAGGGGTTGGCTCTTAGTACTCTAAAGGGGCAGGTGTCTGCCTTATCGATATGGTTTCAAAGGCCTTTGGCCACGCATTCGCTTGTGAAAACCTTCTTGCAGGGGGTCTTGCATGTGAATCCCCCTATTAGAGCTCCCCTCTGCCCCTGGAATTTAAATCTGGTCTTGTCAGCTTTACAAAGGCAGCCGTTTGAACCTCTGACAGAAATCCCTCTTGTGCTGCTAACCCGAAAGTTGGTTTTCTTGGTGGCTATGGCTTCGGCCAGAAGGGTTTGCGAGCTGGCAGCCTTGTCTTGCAGGGAACCGTACCTGATTCTGCATAAGGACAGAGTGGTTCTGCGGCCTCAGCCTTCTTTCCTTCCTAAGGTCATATCCAGTTTTCACTTGAATCAGGACCTAGTCCTACCATCCTTCTTTCCTACTCACCAGTCCAGAGAGGAAAGATTGCTTCATACTTTGGACGTGGTCCGAGCCATGAGGGTTTATCTCAAGGCTACAGAAAAGATTCGGAAAACAGATGTGCTTTTCGTTCTCCCGGATGGCCCCAAGAAGGGTCAGCCGGCTGCCAAGTCTTCCTTGGCTAGGTGGATTAAGCAGCTGATTTTTCAGGCCTATGGTCTGAAGCGCGTTCCACCTCCCTTATCAGTTAAGGCCCATTCTACGAGGGCCATGAGTGCCTCTTGGGCGGCACACCATCAGATCTCTATGGCACAGGTTTGCAAAGCGGCAACCTGGTCTTCCGTACATACGTTTACTAAATTTTATAAGTTGGACGTCACAAAAGCTACGGACGCAGCATTTGGGCAGGCGGTCCTACGGGCAGCAGTATAGAATCCTCTGGCCCGGTTCACGCCCCTTTTTTTCTGTTGGTGGAGCTATTTTTTACCTCCTGATATATTTTCTGTTTGGCTAATTTTGGCCTTACGGTCTCCCTCCCTTCATGGAGCATTGCTTTGGGACATCCCATATGTAATGGCTATGCGCTCTGTGTCCCGTGATGTACGATAAAGAAAAAAGGATTTTTAATAACAGCTTACCTGTAAAATCCTTTTCTTGAAGTACATCACGGGACACAGAGCTCCCACCCCTCTTTTGGGGAACATTGTGTAACCTCAGAGAAATTGCTTGCTACAAAACTGAAGCACTCTCAGTGGGAGGGGGTTATATAGGGAGGAACTTCCTGTGAAGTTGATTACACCAGTGTCCACACCTGAAGGTACCCATATAACCCATATGTAATGGCTATGCGCTCTGTGTCCCGTGATGTACTTCAAGAAAAGGATTTTACAGGTAAGCTGTTATTAAAAATCCTTTTTTCTCTAGCTTCTCCTGCTGTTAGTCTGCTCCTAACCTAAATATTACTTTCTGTTTGGCCCCATTAACCATCATTGCATTGTATACCATGTTCACCTCATTGTCACCCATTTAAAAATAAACTATAATGCCCCCGTACACACAATCGAAAATTCCGACAGCAAAAGTCTGATGTGAGCTTTTGAACTGAAATTCCGACCGTGTGTACGCTCAATCGGACTTTTGGTGTCGGAATTTCCGCCAACAAGAGATTGAGAGGTGGTTCTCAAATTCCAAAAAAAAACATTTGGAATCGGAAAATCCGATCGTCTGTAGCAATTCCGACACGCAAAATTCCGCATGCTCAGAAGCATTGAACTTAATTTTCGGCTCGTTGTAGTGTTGTATGTCACTGCATTCTTGGCGGACGAAAGTTCAGAGAACTTTTTTGTGACCGTGTGTATGCAAGCCAAGCTTGAGTGGAATTCCATCAGAAAAAACATCCAAAATCCGATCGTGTGTACGCGGCATAATAGTTTGGAGGCAATTGGTATAATAACAGCCTCTACTCCTTTGTGCATAGAAAAGTGTATGGTCAGAGTGGGGCAAACAATGTTATGGGTAGTATGGGCGGAATCAGCAGAATATGATAGTGATGGAGTATGCCTGTCACATCTGTCTCCTGTCTACCTCCTTAGCTTGTTTAACGGATCTCCTCCGCCTGCCACCTGTGTTGTCCTCGGCTCCCACTTAACCTTGTCTCCTCTGTGATCCACTTGGCACCGAACCTTAGCTTGTACCTACTACCCTCTGTCTCAGTGACCCTGGTTACCCACTACATCTCACAGGTGCCACCTGCCTGCAGCAGCCCCACAGCACATCATCAGCGTTCCTAAACCTTTTCTGCAAGCAACTCTGCAGGCAACCTGTGCAACTTTGAGCCTGACTCCTCCTGTCTCACCTCCAGGGGAGTCTGGAACTGAGCTGCAAGGGAAGGGAAGCCCTCTCTCCATTGGTCTCCAGCACTTTGTACCTGATAACGGCCCGGTTCCTGGGAGCTTACAATCTTATAGGGAGGGGTGGGTGAAACAAAAGTTAATAACTGTGAGGGATGAACTGATGGAAAAATTAAAACATTTAGTTATTAGCTGAAGGCAGGTTAGGTGTTTCTGAAGAGATGAGTTTTCAGGGATCACTTAAACTAGGAGAGCGTAGGAGATAGCTGGATGGATTGGGGTAGGGTGTTCCAGAGGATGGGAGAGGCTCTGGAGAAGTCCTGGAGACAAGCAGGGAATGAGGAGACACGGGAGCTAGAGAGCAGAAGTTCTTGGGAGGAGCGGAGATGATAGTTTGGGCGATATTTGGAGAGAAGATGATTGGTGATGTAGCTCAGGACAGAGTTGTAAAAAGCTTTGTATGTTATTGTTAATGTTTTAAATTGTATTTGTTGGGCTATGGGAAGCCAGTGGAGGAATAGGTAGAGAGGGGTGGTAAACACTAAACGGCTGGTAATGTGGATGAGTCTGGCAGCAGCATCATGATAGATTGAAGAGGGGATAGCCTTGCAAAGAGGTAGCCCCCTTTCACATTTATACGACTTGTCCCACGATTTTGGACTGCAAAATCGTATGACAAGTCTTTCTCCATTATTTTCAATGAACACCATTCATACTGGCACGACTTTAACCACTTAAGGCTCGGACCAAAATGCAGGTATAATGACCAGGCCCCTTTTTGCGAATCGGCACTGCGTCGCTTTAACTGACAATTGCGTGGTCGTGCGACGTGGCTCCCAAACAAAATTCGCGTCCTTTTCTTCCCACAAATAGAGCTTTCTTTTGGTGGTATTTGATCGCCTCTGCGATTTTTATTTTTTGCGCTATATACAAAGAATTTTGAAAAAAAATCTATATTTTTTTATTTTTTGTTCTAAGAAAAATCAAATAAACTAAATTTTAGTCAAACATTTAGGCCAAAATTTATTTAGCCACATGTCTTTAGTAAAAAAAAATCTCAATAAAAAAAAATTAGCTACCTAGCGGGAACAGCGACACTAATATAGCGATCAGAAAAATGATCGCTTAGTGACGCTGGCAATAGGGAGTGAAAGGGTTAACTAGGGCGGTGATCAAGGGTTTAAAACTTTATTGGGGGGGGTACGGGGGCTACCCTGAACCTAACACTGACTGCCTGTCACACTGACACAAACTGCAGTGATCATACATATAATCACTGCATTCAGTGACACTGTGACAGGGGGGAGGGGGTGGGTGGGTGATCGCAAGGGGTTAATGTGCCTACATGTCCTGGTGTCAGTGTAGTGATGTGATCTCTCCTCAGCGGTGGTTAAAAAAACGCTGAGGGAGAGATCACATCACTTCCTCCTTCCTGTGTTTACACAGGAGGAGGAAGTGCAGAGCGGGGGGCGTGCGCATTGGCTGGGAGCGATCGTGAGGGGGCGGACAAAAACGAATAGCCGCCCCCTCATCCCGGATCGCTCCCAGAGCCATCAGGACCGTCGCATGTACCGGGGGGGTCCCGATTGGACCCCCGAGCCGCGTCAAGGCAGGGACGTACAGGTAAGCCAATGTGCCTGTACGTGCCATTCTGCCGACGTAAATGTACATGCGGCGGTCCGCAAGCGGTTATGTTGTGCCTACTTCAAAGTAGTCCTTGCACTACTTTGGTCCGATTTTGATGCCACTTACACAGGCATTCATTGAAATCGCGGCCGCGAATCGCAGCAAAATCGCGGCCTCGAAATCGCGGTAAAATTGTGCTGCTTTGAAGTCGTACAAGTGTGAAAGGTGTCGTAGGCCTATGAGGAGGGAGTTACAATAGTCAAAGTGAAAGGTAACGAGAGAGTGAATATTAGACATGTGCACACTGAAATATTTTATTTCATAATTTTGTTTTCGTCTGAAAAATAAATGTATTTAGTTACTCTAGAAATTTGTTTTTATTTATTTTATTTTGTTTCGTTAAAAAATGCATTCGTCCGAAAATCTGAATTTAATTAAGGTTTAATCTGTCATTGAAGGCTTATGGTGTCTGTCGAATGTTCTAAGAAGATTTGACAGAGCAGCTAAAATGTACGATGCCGCAATTGTACATTTCCGGTCAAATTCTCTGCCTACAAGCTATAGAATAATTCTAATGTTTTATGACATTAGTCATAATTATATTTATAAATTATTATTACTAGTCAACCAACATTCAAATTCTTCTATAGCCTATGGGCCGAGCAGTTGACCGGAAATGTACGATTGCTGCGTCGTAGAGTTTAGCTGCTTGTCGAATATTCTTAGAACTTTCGACAGACACCATAAGCCTTCAATGATAGATTCGACGTTTGTATGTTTTTCGCTGCTTCGTCGAATCTTTGTTATTCATGTCGAATGGTCTACCCCAACACTGTATTTATAGTGTCAAATCTTTCCTCTCTATGTAGAATAATCTTGGACTAATAGAGCTAAGGTTAGGCACATTCGACCGCAGATTCCATAGACACAGATTGCTATTGTCAGTGTCATGTCATATCTCCTATCTATATCGAACTGTTGTAGCAACGAAAACAAAAATAAAGCATTTTTTTATGTCGGATCTTTTGGATTTCGGATTCTGCGCGTTTGTTTTAGTTTGTTAAAACAATAATGGAAATACCCGAAATTCGGACGAAAATGCATTCGTACGAAAATGAATGCACATGTCTAGTGAATATTGGACCTCCTCTATAAGTGACCACCCCTGGCCTGGAGTAACGTGCAAGAGTCCATGTAAACACACTGTCATAGAGCCTACAGGCCTCTTCAAGGGGGCTTGGAGAGAGCCAGACTTGGTGGTATTTGGCTACCATCAAAAGCTGTGCCCTTATTTTTGCCTAGTGTGCTACTCCTGAACATGGCTCCCAATGGTCAGTTGTGCCGTTCAATGAACAGAGCATAAAACATGTTTTTGGCTTGCCATATACTTTTATTACCTACCGGGAATATTAGTTCCTTTCTGTGATCCACACTATAATCCCTGTATAATTGCAGAGGTACACAATAACAGTCAGTCATACACCAAACAAATAAACTTAGTAGCATGCTTTTGATGGATAGAGTTTGGAGGATTCTGCTGGATTAGATGCACAAATACAGAGAAAACACAAATATTTCTTTATCGTACATCACGGGACACAGAGCAGCATAGTAATTACTATGTGGGTTATAGAGCCTACCTTCAGGTGATGGACACTGGCACTCTTTAGACAGGAAGTCCCTCCCTATAAAACCCCCTCCCCTAACAGGAGTACCTCAGTTTTTTCGCCAGTGTCTAGGTGTTGGTCACGGTTGAGCTAAGCTGTCTGGTCCGTTGTGGCTAGGCTATGCTGTTACCGGATCCGTCCAAGGTGCCGCAGTGCCAAAGTGGACGGTACCCGGGCCCCGTTTGGAAGAACGGGGTCTTGCCTATGATGCTTCTCTTATGAGAGCTGTATCCTGGGTTCCAGAGCATTGATCAATTAAAGGGTCAAATGTTTTTTCTGTTTGCCAGGATGCTTGTATAGGTCCAGGGGAGAGGTGACCTGCTATGGACCCCAGTCCCTGAAGGTCAGTGACAGTGCCCACGGTGAGGGGTGAAGGCTAGGCCTCTTGCTTTTAGCAACACCCTGCAGCGTGGACAGGTAAGTGGAAGGCTGCAGGACGTGGTCTGTTGGCAGTCTCTCCTAAGAAGGGGATTGTGGGTCTAGCCTAGATGTGCTGCCATGCACAGGCAATGTTTCCACTATGTCTGCCGAGACAGGATGGTCCCTCTCCCACATTACTCCCCTAGCTGGCTGGGTGTCTGTTGGCAAAAAGGGGGGGTGCACGTCTATTGGAGCAAGGGAAAAGTGCTTACAGGTCTGGATGCCTTTTGCTGGCTGATTGGAGTGGTCCTGGTTCCCCCTGCAGCGCGTTGTCTCCTCCCGCCCGACGGCATGCTCTCCCCCTGTAGGGGCCGCCGTGGATCGCAGCGTCTTCCTGCTAGTGTGCGCGCGGCTGGGCAGGAAATAGGAGGCGAGGGCGCGCGGCGGCGCACGGCGTGACGTGGCGGCCTGGAGGGGGAGGGGGAGGCGGAGCGGCGTGCGGACACCAGAAGGTAAAGGAGCGAAGCTTGTCAGTGTGGGGTTGGGAGACACGGAGCGCGGGTGCAAGTGCCTTCAGGAGGGTTTAGGACACTCAGACGTGCACCAGTTCAGGGGCCGTGAGACCAAATCTGGACACACTGCCCAGCCTAAAGTGCTGCAGGAGATACTCCCTAGCTTCCTTCCCCCCAGAGGAAACAGACTTTACACTTGGCCAGCAGATTGGTTGTTGCCTCATAGAAAGGGCAGCTACCAAAGTCCCTGAGCTCTCCTACCAGTGGCCTGATTACCCCAGAGTGGCTGTACTATAGGGGTACCTCGGGGTTGTATACATTGCTCCCAAGGGATCAGGCTCTGCCAAGGGGTCAAAGGCGGCAAAAAAAGCTAAGGGATCCCCATCGGGCTCAGAAGATTTGGGTCAGGCCTCGGTCACTCTGCCCTCCCCAGAGAGATCAGAGTTGGGGCTCCAGAGCGAGTCATTGGAACCAGCAGGTGCTGAGGCTGGCCCTAATCATCAAACCCTGGTCTATGTGACTGAGGAGGTACTGGCTTCCACCTTGGGGGGGTTGGAAAGTAGACTCGCAGCCTTGATTGCTGCCTCCCTACCGGGGAAGAAACACACTAGATCCCCTTCTCCTGCACTGCAGGCTTCAGGTTTAGATCTCTCCTCAGACGAATCGGAGTTTCTAGGAAACCAGGGAGAAGAGCTGGAGGAAGGGGAGTCTGAGGAATCCACCATCGAGGAACCCTTTTTGGCTTCTCAAGCAGAAAAGCTATGGGTCCAATCTCTAACAGAGATGGTCCGGTCCCCTTTTAAATTACCCACACCGGTACCTCCGGTAGGTACAGTATCCTCTTTGGGGTCCTTAAAGGCACCTCAGGCTTCTACGTGTTTCCTGGTTCACCCCCTCCTGGAGGATGTAATGTATAAAGAGTGGGGGAGGCCGGACAGAATCTTCGCAGGAGATTCGCTGTGCTATATCCCATGGAGGAAAAGTTTGAAAAAAAATGGGCGGTTCCAGTGGTGGATGCGGCTATTTCATGCGTCAATAAGATGCTGACCTGCCCTGTCGACAACGTCCAGATGTTCAAGGACCCGGTCGATAAGCAGTTGGAGACCTTATTAAAGGCCTCCTTTGCCACCACTGGGGCAGTGGTGCAGCCAGCTGTTGCCGCCATTGGTGTATGCCAGGCTCTAAAAGACCAGGCCAAATAGGTCCTAAGGGACCTTCCAGCCCAACAGGCGAGGGATTTGGTGGATTTGCCAAGGGCGCACTGTTTTGCGATCGACGCGATTAAGGATTCTATCCAACAAGCTTCCTGCCTCTCTATGTCTTTTGTTCATATGCGTAGACTTCTATGGCTGAAGAATTGGGCAGCCAAGACTCTGTGTAAAAGGCTCCTGACAGGGTTTCCCTTTCATGGGGAGAGGCTATTCGGGGAAGACCTGGATACATATATCCAGAAAATATCGAGCGGAAAGAGCACGTTGCTGCCAGTAAAAAAGAGATTTAGAGGGCCCACTTTTAAGCGCCCTGCTTCTCCCGTGCCGGGGTCCTCTAACCTTAGGCAGTATCGACGGCCGGCCTGCCGGGGAAAACAAATCACAGGGTCAGTTTTCAGCAAACAAGAGACCCTGGACCCGCAAATCGGGGAAACCCGCCCCAAAGGCATCTCTGTGAAGGGGCGCCCCCATCCTCGCGGGTGGGGGGAAGGCTCCAGCGATTCGCAAGGGTCTGGGAAGCAAGGATCTCCGACAGATGGGTCCCCTCCACAGTCACTTTAGGGTATCGGCTGGAGTTTCAGCATTTTCCCCCGCCTCGATTCCAGAGGTCATGCGTACCAAGCGACCCAAGGAAGGCGGCGGCGCTATTGCCGTCCTTGGATCGCCTCCTGGATCAGGAGGTGATCGTCAAGGTACCAGTTCAGGAAAGAGGATAAGGATTTTATTCCAATCTCTTCATTATCCCAAAACCAAACGGCGATGTAAGGCCTATCCTGGACTTAAAGGGCCTAAACAAGTACCTGTCTGTCCAGACCTTTCGGATGGAGTCCATCCGTTCAGTTGCCGCTGTTCTCCGTGGGGGAGAGTTTCTAGCGTCCGTAGACATAAAGGACGCGTATCTGCATGTCCCTATATTTTCTGGCCACCACAAATTCCTGCGGTTCATCGTAGGTCGGCACCATTTTCAATTCGTAGCCCTCCCCTTCGGGTTGGCCACGGCCCCCAGGGTGTTTACAAAGATCCTGGCTCCACTGCTCGCAGATCTAAGAACCCGCGGGATTCTGATTCTGGCTTATTTGGACGATCTCCTCCTGATAGATCAGTCTGCCCCCAGCCTAAAGCGGTCAGTTCAGACCACCGTTCAGTATCTACAAACCTTCGGTTGGGTTATAAACAGGGACAAATCTGCCCTGCGGCCAACCAGGGTCCTAGAATACCTAGGCATGCGTCTCGACACGTACCGACAAAGAATCTTTTTACCACAATCAAAGATTCACGCCTTAAGGGCATTAATTCTGTCAATACTAAGGAAGAAGCAACCATTCGACTCTGCATGCAGCTGTTAGGGAAGATGGTGGCAACTTTCGAGGCGGTGCCCTACGCTCTGATTTACTCAAGGAAATTGCAGTGGACTATCCTGTCGAAGTGCAACAGATTCAGGCCTTGGATCTACCCATTTCACTCTCCCCGGTAGTCCGGGAAGGTTTCAGTTGGTGGTTGGCTCCCGGGAACCTGCGGAAAGGGAGACCCTTCAACCCAGGACCGTGGCAGATAGTCACGACAGACGCCAGCCGGACAGGTTGGGGTGCAGTCCTGGAGAACCTATCCCAACAGGGGAGGTGGTCAGCCACGGAGCAACTCCTGCCCATCAATATCCTAGAGATGCGGGCCGTCCGGTTAGCTCTAAAGGCTTGGACAACCAGGCTGGTATGGACTGCCATCAGAATACAGTCGGACAATGCTACGACGGTAGCATATATAAACCACCAAGGAGGTACAAGGAGTCGGGCATCTCAGAGTGAAGCAGATCAGATATTTGCGTAGGCAGAGGCCCACATACAGTGTCTCTCAGCAGTATTCATCCCGGGAGTACAGAATTGGCGGGCAGATTATCTCAGCAGGAGACAATTATTGCCAGGGGAATGGGCCCTCCATCCCGAAGTTTTCCGAGACATCTGTCGGAGATGGGGGACGCCGGATGTGGACCTCATGGCGTCAAGATTAAATACAAAACTACCCAGGTTTGTGTCCAGAAAGAGGGACCCACGGGCCTGCGGTACGGACGCCCTGGTTTGTCCATGGCACCAGTATTCTCTGATATATGCCTTCCCGCCGCTTCAGCTGCTTCCCCGACTCCTGTGTCGGATCAGGGCAGAGGGCAAGCCCATAATCCTAGTGGCTCCAGCGTGGCCCCGGAGGTCTTGGTACTCCCTAATTGTGAAGATGTCAATCGGAGACCCCTGGCCTCTGCCACTCCGGCCAGACCTGCTGTCTTAGGGACCGATATTCCACCCTGCCTCACAGTCGCTGAGTTTGACGGCTTGGCGGCTGAGGCCTACGTCTTAAGGAAGAGGGGGCTCTCGAGGTCTGTGCTTTCCACTGTAATCAATGCGAGAAAACCAGTTTCGAGGCATATATATTACAGGGTGTGGAAAGCCTATATCGCTTGGTGTGAGACCAAGGGGTGGCACCCCTGTAGGTTTGTTATCGGTAGGATCTTGGAGTTTCTGCAACGCGGAGTAGAGAAGGGACTGGCTGTCAGCACTATTAAAAGCCAGGTGTCGGTGTTGTCAGTTCTCTTTTAGAGGCCATTAGCCACGCACTTGTTGGTCAAAACATTTTTGCAGTGAGTTCTGTGGGTTAACCCCCCCCAGTCAGACTCCCGGCTTGTCCTTGGGACTTAAATTTGGTCCTTTCGGCCCTGCAGAGGCGCCCCTTCGAGCCCTTGGGTCAGATCCCGTTGGTGCTGCTATCGAGGAAATTGATATTTTTGGTGGCCATGACCTCGGCCAGAAGGGTCTCGGAGCTGGCGGCCCTTTCTTGCAGGGAGCCGTACTTGATTATTCATGAGGACAGGGTCATTTTACGACCTTTGCCCACCTTTTGCCTAAGAGGGTCTCAAATTTCCATTTAAACCAGGACTTGGTCCTCCCGTCCTTTTTTCCCAAACCAGGTTCCAGAGAGGAAAAGTTACTACATTCCTTAGACATGGTAAGGGCTATTAAGGTCTATTTGCAGGCCACAGCCCATATCAGGAAGACGGATACGTTATTCATTCTGCCGGAGGGGCCCAGACTAGGTCAGGCAGCATCAAAAGCCACACTAGGCAGGTGGATTCGACAGGTAATCTCGCAGGCTTACGGCCTGAAGGGTAGGGACCCCCCGGCCTCTATCAAGGCTCACTCAACTAGGGCTTTAGGGACTTCTTGGGCAGTCCAGCATCAGGTTTCCATGGACCAGGTCTGCAGAGCAGCAACCTGGTCATCAGTCCACACGTTCACAAGGTTTTAGCAGGTGGACGTGAGGAGGCGCGAGGACCTTGCCTTTGGCCAAACAGTCTTAAGAGCCGCCCTTTAGATTCCTTGCGCCCGGTGGCATCTTTTGGTCCTTTCTTTTGGGCCTCCCTCCCCTCAGTTGGCATTGCTTCTGGACATCCCACATAGTAATTACTATGCTGCTCTGTGTCCCGTGATGTACGATAAAGAAAAGGGGATTTTTATAAACAGCTTACCTGTTAAATCCTTTTCTTGGAGTACATCACGGGACACAGAGCACCCACCCCTCTTTTGGGGAATTTGTGGGCCAAATTATTGCTTGCTACAAAACTGAGGTACTCCTGTTAGGGGAGGGGGTTATATAGGGAGGGACTTCCTGTCTGAAGAGTGCCAGTGTCCATTACCTGAAGGTAGGCTCTATAACCCACATAGTAATTCCTATGCTGCTTTATGTCCCGTGATGTACTCCAAGAAAAGGATTTTACAGGTAAGCTGTTTATAAAAATCCCCTTTTTTGTCAGTGAAAGCTGAACCTAAAATAATGCCGCCAGACCAACTAAATCAAGAGCCCTAGAAAAAAATAAAAGCAACTTTTAAAATGTTGGAGAAACAGTCCTTTTTCAGTTTTTAGCTTTTTCAAACGGATCAGATGGCTAGTGAGAAGATATGTAATTGTTATGGAGGTTTGAAGAGCGAAAGAAAGTGAGTAATACCATGCCTGTCTGCACTGTAATTGAAAGAGCAAACAGCCTCGTGTATTTTAGCTCAGGAACAGATGCCTGTCTGCAATGAAATCTTCATACACCTGTATTTATTCTGTTCTACTTGTCTCCAGCTGCCAGTCTCCGCCAAGGGGCCAATCAGAGCTTGTCAACTCGATGGCAGGAATAAGAAAAAAGCTCATCTCCCAACAAAGGAAATTGACATTAAATGCTGATACTTGATCACAAAGAAATGAATTTCTGATGCATGCAGTTCAACAAGTTCTAAACAATTACAGAATTTAGCATGGGCAGCTCAAGCTAAAATCCTTTATATAAAAGTGAAATAGTTGAAGTAAACCTGAGAAATTCAAACTAGCACTGAAAAAATGTCAAAATTGTCAGTAGATCCAGAAACATGGCTATATGTTTTTATGTGAAAATTTTAACTTTAATGGTCAAAGACGAGCTTGGCTTCACTTGTCAGGCTTTCCTTATGGTTATTTTTGCCCCTTGGGGTATTTTTATCTAGGGAATTTAGCAGCAATTATGTTGTGTTTTACACTGCATTAGTACTTAGGATGGGGGAGGTTGATATTTTTTTTTCTTTTATTTTATTAAAGCGGAATTCCAGCCTTTTTATGTTTATTAAAAGTCAGCAGCTACAAAAAGAGTAGCTGCTGACTTTTAATAAACAGACACTTACCTGCTCCACGGTCCAGCGATGCGACCGCCCCGAGCATCGCTCCTCTCCCCCTCTCTCCGTCTGCGCCTCCATTCAGACTGTGGGCACCTGGCCGTGACAGCTTTTGGCTTCACGGCCAGGCACGCACTGCGCATTCGGAGTGGACAGGTGATCTCCTGGGACCTGTCGTGTGTCCCAGGAGCTTGCCTAGAGGGAAGGGCCACCTAAAGCGAGAGAAAAAGTCGCTTAGGCGGTCCCTGTGCGGAATGAGGAAGTGGGACAGGAAGTCCGACTCCTACCAAAGCCCCCACTCCCCCCCCCCCAAAAAAAAATGACATGCCAAATGTGGCATGTAAGGGGGTGCTTAAAGCGGAAGTTCCATATTTGAGTGGAACTCCGCTTTAAATAAATAAATTAAAATAAACAACCTAGCCCCCCCTTCAAACACAACTAGTTTGGCAAATCAGGCATGTGGATTGGTAACTCCTGGCAAGGGCGCAGCAGGAATACAGACTACTACCTTTAAAAAGCAGACAAAACACCATTAATCTGCATTGTAGTAATTACCCTTGTTGGTTAAAGTGGAGTTCCACCCTGAAAATAAAAAATTTCACCAAAAATCCCCAAAGAATTGAAAAAAAATAATAATATTTTTTTATACTTCACCAGAAATAGCGGTTGCTATGTGGAAGTCCGTAATCTGCCTTTTCATCGTCCGCGGTGGGTCTTCTTCCTCTGTCCTAGTCGCGGTCTCTTCTGGTGAATGGGACACGCTGCCTTCTGGGAACTGTGTGTATCCCAGAGAGCAGCTGGCACATTCACAAAGAGCCGTGCAGCTCGCGAATGCGCAGTAGGAAATGGGCAGTGAAGCCGCACGGCTTCACTGCCTGTTTCCCTTACTGAGGGTGGCGGCGCCGGGAACTGCTAGGATCGTGGTATCGGCCTCGGGGGGGGGGGGGCTGACATCGCAGGCGAGTAGGACAGGTAAGTGTCCTTATTAAAAGTCAGCAGCTACAGTGTTAGTAGCTGCTGACTTTAAATAAAAAAATCACGGGTTGAACCCCCCTTTAAGTTGCTGTGTACCTTGTGGTGTACGAAAATACCCAAATTTGAAAATCCACTTGATATAACATATAATAAAAAAAAACACAAATTACTACAAATGAAAGTGGATAAAAATTGTGTAGCGCTAAATTAAGACATATATAAAATAAAATACAATACGTCCGTATATTATAAAGAATATAGGTGAATCGTGAATAAAGTCAATATACACCAAGTGAAAAAAGTGTCCAAATATAAACAGTATGATTGATATCCAATAATGGTGGGCAAAAGTGCTCTATGTAGGCAAGCGTTGTCCTAAAAGGTATCTTGCTTGGTGACAGTGAAAAAAGACCTTCACCCGCTGAAAGAATGGAGGCTTACCGGATCAAATGGACTCTACAAGCAGTATATACTTGAGAGTCATATGGGCTTTAAGACATCCAACATTGGTCAGGGCCTCATCGAATTGCAGGTAACAAAGATGTGCATCTACGCCGTAGTTTAGGAAAAAACTTCTGCTGTTCTAGGCTTGACACTCCGTGAATGTATATAGGGAAACGTTTTTGGAAGAAAAGAAGGAGCAATATAGTGTAATAACGTAAAGGTAAATAAAAATTTAATAAGTATTGCACTTACATAAATTGAGGATAAAAAGCGCTTGTAATAATAACGTGGCGACGGTAGAGTCTTCCCTGATGCGTTTCGTGTACAAACACGTTGTCAAAGGGTATTTGTCCACCATAGCCACTCCAAATATATATACAGTGTGTAGTCCCCTGATGAGAGTCACACTCGTTTCCTGTGCAGCGTCATCCACTTACTAACTTCCGGGTTACAGCCAAAATGGCGCCCGGGCTTGAGTTCCAAGTCTCTATATGGATAATTAGTAATGGCGCCGGAAACAGGAAGTACCCCCGGGGAACAAGACGCTCGTCCGCCTAATGTTATTTAATTATTGTATTTAGGGTATTGACTAGGGGCAGTGTAAGGGTAAACCAGGTATTAGTGATAAATATCATGTAAACCGGAGAGCCACACCGATAGCTGCCGTACGGATGTGGCTCTACGGTGCCTCCCACACACATCATGACGTCACGGCGTCGGGGCGGTACGTGCGTGCGTCGCACATTCGACCCTCGTAACAGAGCCAGTGCGCACGCGAGACCGCGCCTCCGAACGTCATGACGCGGCGGCGTCTATGACGCGGCAGCGTGTATGACGGAGGGCGGGCCCAGCGTGCGCTCCACAGGTCACACGATGCGCTCCATAATGTGCGCTCCACACAGCGCACACGGAAGCGCGTCTAAGCAGAATGACATAAGGAGGGAACAAAATACTAGAGAGCCGAACTATGATAATACATACAAATTTAAAATGAGTATATGAACAAAAAGCTTGCACGAGCTATTAGTATCAGGTGAATGGCTCATATTGTAAGATTTAAATGGGTGCCCAATACAGTGATAATATTAGGGACACCAGTCTAAATGGTACCAGAAAAATAAACGTAAGGGATAGAGAACTTGCCTCGGTACCAAAAAAGAGCATCTATATATACATGCGTAAATTAGAAATAAAAATTAATGTGGTCAAATGCGTAAACCGGAAAGTAAGTGGGACTCTCAACCGGGGCACCATACGCAAATAATTTTCCAGACATGATAAAAAAAATGTACAGTCAATATGAATGTTAATACAAAATTTATATTACTACAAAAAATTGTATTTATGCAATGAATAAAAGAAGAACAATCAATAAATTGGAAAAAGGCTCAGCTTCATAGATTACAAGTAACAGAAGCGGGTCTCGATAAAATGAAATAAAAATTACATATTAATTGGTAATTGGTAGTATGATTAATAAGTGTCACGCATTTAAGATTTATCGATGAAAGAGTTGATGTCCAAGTCTACATTCAGGCCTAATGGGCAGGGAGACTGGAGTTCAAAGATCCAAAATGTCTCAAGGCGTGAAACACCCCTGGTTTTGACTCCGCCCCTCCACGGAGCCTCATATCTGTCAATGATTAGAAACTGTGATCCGGTAGGGTCTCTATTATGACATTGTCTAAAGTGCCTTGGGACAGTTTGGTTAACATCACCACTTTTAATTAAGGCAATGTGTTCACCAACTCGTATCGAAAAAGATCTAATCGTACGACCGACATATTGTTTGCCGCAGGGGCACGTGATGAGATACACTATATAACTTGTTTCGCATGTACAAAACTGTTTAATAGTATACTGTTTATGTGTGACCGTAGAGGTAAAATGTGTGACTTTTCGTTGTCCTAATGTGTTGTGTTGACACACTTTACATTTTTTGCATGGAAAAAAACCGACTAGACGATGAAAAAAATAGATTTTTGTTCGGGGATTGATGATATTAGGAGCAATGCGATTATGTAGTGAGGGTGCTCCTCTAAAGACCACCTTTGCCCGTTCTGGGAGTATAGAATTGAGTACGTTATTATTCCTTAGAATGTCCCAGTGTTTGTTAATAATATTCACCACCTGTTTATGTTGAATAGAAAACGAAGTGGTCATGGCAAATTTGAAGCTCTCATCTACAGGAGGCTTAGGTTTGACTGCAACTAATAGTGATCTATCAAGAGTAAGTGCTCTTTGTATTTCGGAGCTAACTGCCTCGGTTGCGTATCCTTTCTCAACGAACCTCTGCTTAAGCATTTCTGCTTGTGTTAGAAAGGACGCAGTGTCTGTGCAATTTCTACGGAGCCTAAAAAACTGGCTCCGAGGAACGGATCTGAGCCACGAACTATGGTGACAACTATCAATGGGGATAAAACCGTTCCTGTCAGTTGGTTTAAAATACGTTTTGAAATTAAATTTACGGTTAACCAATCCTATTTCTAGATCTAGGAAGTGTATCTTGGTGTTACTATACTTAAATGTGAGTGATATCCCCCTATCATTCAAATTAAGGTCGTTAAAAAAGGATTTCAACGAGTCAGAACTGCCATTCCATAGGAGGAGGATGTCGTCTATATACCTGGCCCACAGGACAAGAGATGAATTGTTCTGTGTGTAGACGACATCCTCCTCCCACTTAGCCATAAATAGGTTCGCAAGGCTGGGTGCGAACTTGGCCCCCATCGCTACACCTTTTTGTTGGAGGTAGTAGCATTGGTTAAACCAAAAATAGTTGTGTTTGGTCGCAAATTCTAATAACTCCACGATGTCACTTTGAAATGAGGCAAGAGTGGGTTCTTTATTTAGAAAGTATTGCACTGCTGCGATGCCTAGATGGTGTGGGATACATGTATAGAGGGAGGCCACATCTGCAGTGGCCAGTATGTAGTCTCCCTTCACTTCTAGTTTCTCTAATAGCCGTATTGTGTCACCCGTTTCTTTAAGATACGATGGAGTTTTCCTGACCAAAGGCTGTAGGTAATGGTCTATGTACTGACCTATGCGTGCTGTGACGGAGTCAATACTGCTAACTATTGGCCGCCCAGGGGGTTGGGTGGGATGTTTATGTATCTTGGGCAGATAGTAAATTGAGGGTATACGAGGTGCTCTGGGCACCAGGAAAGCCTTTTCTTTTTTATTTAAAATTTTCATATCAAAACCTTTATTAACTAAGGTTTGTAGTTGTTTTTTATAGGTGTTAGTAGGGTTGCTAGGGATCTCTTTGTAGGTGTCTGGTTCCTTGAGTATCCGTTGCATCTCTGTCTCATATTGGTATTTGTCTAAAATCACGATGCCCCCGCCTTTATCGGCGGAGCGTATGACCAGATCTTTCCGATCGCACAAAGATTTCAACCCAGCCTTTGATAGGGAGGGTGCATATGGTGTCTTAACGGATAGTTTAGACAGGTCACTTAGGACACATTCCTTGAAAATCCTAACAGCTGGTGCCACTGTTACAGGGGGATTATAAAGGGAAGGGTTAGAGAGCCCAGAGTGTACCGTACCGGATGTTGCTGCCCGGTCCGTGTATCTTTGTGTATTGGAACTTAAATATCTTTGTATGTTGATCTTATGTATATATTTTTGTATGTCTATAAAGGTCCCAAACTTGCTCAATTGCTTAGGGGGAGCATATTTGAGACCCTTATCTAATATTGATTGCTCATCACGTGTAAGTGTCTTATTACTAAGGTTAAAAACGCCCTGACATTTTACACTCTCCTTCTTTTTCCTCTTCTGGATTCTCCGCCCGCCTCTGCACCCTCTCTTGGGTTTGGACCTTTCTTTGAAAAATGGTCCTCGTAAAAACCCTGTTCACCATATGTATCTGATCTCTCTTGATAATATGGGGTTTGCTCATAGTCATTCTTCCCGTAATTATGGGAGTCATGATCAAGTTTTTGTTCTCTTAGGGGAGAGAATCTATTGTGTGTTGAAACAGAGGGTGCATATTGTGGGTGGGAATATTGAGGATATGTTTCATAATATTCTCTATATGGACCTGGTGAAGCATAGCTATCTCATCCATATTGAAAACGGGGTGGGTTATATTGAGAGATACCCCTAGGTTGGCCTCTTCCGCCACGTTTTCCCCTGTTATTACCCCTCCCTCTGGTATGGTTTCTAGGGGTACGGGGACTGGGGTGTGGAGGTCTTGACTGAGAAGGCGGTATGACTTTTAAAGTATCAGAGCCTGCTTGTGTTAGATGGTTATACCCAAACTGGGCAGTCATGCTTCCAGGAACCATAGAAGGAACTGGAAGGGATGGTAATCCAGACCCTGTGGCAGGGGTCGTGTCCATTGATGGAGCGGATGTGGCGGGTATGACAGACTTTTGCCAGACAAAAACACAATTGTTTTTATAGTCGCCTACATCACGGAAGTATTTTTTATGTTTTTTAATTCGCTGGTCATGGTCCTCCTTTTTCAGATGGTTCTGAAGACTGGATGAGTGAGAACCATATTCCAGCGAATTCTTGTGTGTGGAGAGTTTGTCTTTTATTTCTTTAATCTCTGTGTCAAAGGAAAGCAATCTATTCCTTTTCTTGGAGACAAGAAAGCTCAAAAAATTAACTCCTGCTTCATTAAAGTATTTAAACCAGGCGCTAAAATCAGGATCACCTTGTTGTGGGTGTACATCCCAGCGAAGGCTGCGTGGAACCATACCCTCAGAGATGTACTGTTCCAAAAAAACTATGTCCCATAGGACGTGTAATTCTGATGTTATGATATTTTTGAGTCTTAAAAACTACAAATGAAAGCCTATGATTCTAGATGACAGAAAGCATAGAGATTAATGCTGCGTACACACAATCGGAATTTCCGACAAGAAAAGTGCGATGTAAACTTTTGGTCGGAAATTCCGACCGCGTGTAGGCCCCATCGGACATTTAATGTCGGAATTTAACAGCAGAAATTTGAGAGCTGGTTCTCAAATTTTCAGACGGGAAAAGTTATTGTTGGAAATTCCGATCGTCTGTATGCAATTCCGACGCACAAAAATACTACGCATGTTCGAAATCATTGAACTTAATTTTTCTCGGCTCGTCGTAGTGTTGTACGTCACCGTGTTCTTGACATTCAGAATTTCTGACCACATTTGTGTGACCGTGTGTATGCAACACAAGTTTGAACCCACATTCCGTTGCAAAAAAATCTGCGGTATTCTTGTCGAAATTTCTGATCGTGTGTTTGCAGCATTAGGCTTGTCACGTTTCTTCTGGACCCTGCGTTCCCCCCAAAGTGAACAAAGCAAGAATGGCCGAAGAGAAGGTGGGTTGTCCACACAAGCTAAACTGTAAGAATTTAGAATATTAAAAACATTTTTACAAATGCGGAACACATATTGGTAAATATCAGTTAATCTTCTCAGAGAATGTGCTTTAAAGCATGCCTTTTAGCATCATGAAAAAGAAACCTTGCAGGAGTAATAATATATATATTTTTTTGGAAAATGCATTTCTCAATGTCGTTTTTGAGCTGTAGCAATATTGTTGGCCCTAATGCCTGTCTGATCCATAAAAACCCTTCCATCCTTCTTTTTCTTCAGTTATGTAATTTGATACATTAGACTTCACATACACTTATACCAACAAGCTACATTTCTGACCTTTTATTATAATGGTCTAGGTCAGTGTTTCTCAAAATTTTACGGTGAAGTACCCCTGAAAGTAACCCTGCAGGTCATAAGTACCCCTGTCTCAAGAAAGACACTGATGAGGCTGCATTGATAGGCGGCACTGATAGGAGGCACTGATAGGCGGCAATGATATTAGGTACTGAGAAGGTGGCACTCATAGGAGGCACTAATGGGTGACACTGAATGGGCTGCACTGATAGGCGGCACTGATGGGGCTGCACTAATAGGGGTACTAATTAGGCTGCACTGATATTTAGCACTGATGAGGCGGCACTGATAGGAGGCACTAATGGGCACTGGTAGATGACACGGAAGGGGCATTGATAGGTGGCACTGATAAACTGCACTGATAGGTGGCACTGATAGGCAGCACTTTTAGGATAGGGTGACCAGACATCCCCGGGAATCTGATCCCGGTATTAATGGGCACAGGTGAGGCTGCATTCCTGGGCACTGATGAGGTTGCATTGATGGGCACAGATGAGGCTGCATTCCTGAGCAAAGGTGAGGCTGCATTTCTGGGCACTGATGAGGTTGCATTGATGGGCACAGATGAGGCTGCATTCCTGAGCAAAGTTGAGGCTGCATTTCTGGGCACTCGTGAGGTTGCATTCCTGGGCAATGGTGAGGCTACATTCCTTGGCACTTGTGAGGCTGCCATGCTGGGCACTGGTGAGGCTGCATTCCTAGGCATTGGTGAGGCTGCATTGATGGGCACTGGTTGGGCTGCATAGATGGGCACTGGTGAGCCTGACACCCCCCCCCAGTGTGTGGCACCTGGGGAAGACTGCCCCCCCCCTGCCTTAGCACCTGCCCAGGATCTGTGTGATGATCCGGCAAGCTCTCCTCTCTGATAAGCTGCACAGATAAGTCTGCATTCCTGGGCACATATGAGGCTGCATTCCTGGGCACAGTTGAGGCTGCATTGCTGGGCACAGACGAGGCTGCATTCCTGGGCACAGGTGAGGCTGCATTGCTGGGCTCTGATGAGTTTGTATTGGTGGGCACTGGTGAGGCTGAATTTCTATTCACTGGGGAAGGCTGCATTGCTAGGCACAGGTGAGGCTGTATTCCTTGGCACTGATGAGGCTGCATTCCTGGGCACAGATAAGGCTGCATTCCTGGGTACAGGTAAGTGAGTGAATAATTTGTATATACGCTACAAATGCGAAATGAATCGCCTCAAGGCGCTTGGTATCCATTTTCTTCCTTTGCCTTCAGAAGAGGTGGGTCTTGAGTTTTTTTCTGAAGGCTCGATGACTTTCTTCCATTCGGATGTTAGTTGGTAACGCGTTCCACAGTCGAGGTCTTTGGACTGCAAATTTTCGTTCTCCTTGTAGCGGGACTTGGGGATTTGAAGTAGATTTTGGTTGGTTGATCGAAGAACGCGATTGGGGTTGTGGTATTTTATTTTCTCACATAAATATTGGGGAATACATTTGTGAGTGAGATAGAGGGCCTTGAATGCAGCTGCCGCCGGCTTGACAAACCCCCCCTCATGCACATGGGGCAGACCGCTTCCCCCATTGGTACTACAGTGCCAAACTACAGCAAGCCCCCGGGGACTGTGTGTGTGTGTGAGGCAGAACTAGAGACACAGCACTGGGTGTACCCCCTGCCCTTGGTGCACATACCCTCAGGGGTACACATACCACGGGTTAAGAAACCTTGGTCTAGGTCATATCCAATACAATTTTTACCCTTGATGATGTTATGGTGCCCCATTCATTAATAACTTCTTCAGTGAGGTTGTTCCATACGTTTTATGTTTCCGAAAAATACACTGCGATGCAGGTGTTATTATTTATGTCACAGCTGCAAGATCTACTAAATACACCAAACCAAGAAGGAAAAACAAGGGCAGCAAGCAAATGACCCAAATAAATCCAGGATGATTTGTTGATTCCAGACTATATTGACTCAACACAAGTAATTACCAGAGTCAGTGGAGAACATAATTGACCCACACATTTGAGACCAGATTCAATGTCCAAGGAAACAGTGGCTTAAAAAAGTCACAGTATTAAGAAAGGGATGAGGGAAGGAGCAAGTGACCCAGATCAGATTGTGCAGCAGAGATGATGTGATGGATATTGGCTGACGGCTCTTTGTAATTAAATCCTCAGGACACAAACAGGAAGCAACAGAATGAGCAATCCGTGGGATTTCGACAACAAAAAGTAATGAATGTAGGACCTTTCAACTTTTAGTCATTTCTTTTCCAGTCAACCAATACACATTGAATCACTGACTTTATTACCACAAAAACATTTTATTGATATCAAAATGTCCAACTATGCACAGTAATTAAAACAATTTAATCAAGATAATCCAATACATTTAATAAAGAAATGAATGTGTTTTATTTTAGGTGATTTTATAATGTCCTTATTCTGTTGATTTTTGTAATGTCTTTTTGAAGTCATATGTAAATATTATACAGCATTTACAATATTTTATGAGAAGTTGTGATAGAGAAATAAAGTCCATCGAGTAAGGCAATAATGATATGTAATTTTAAATGTTGAAGTGTTACTCCTGCCGTTCAATACACACAAACACCATACCTTAATCACTTAAGCCCCAGACCATTTTGTTGCTAAAGGACCAGGCTCCTATTTGCGATTCATCACTGCGTCGCTTTAACTGACAATTGCGCGGTCGTGCGACGTGGCTCCCAAACAAAATTGGCGTCCTTTTTTACCACAAATAGATCTTTCTTTTGATAGTATTCGATCACCTCTGCGGTTTTTATTTTTTGCGCTATAAACAAAAATAGAGCGACAATTTGGAAAAAATTCAATCTTTTTTACTTTTTGCTATAATAAATATCCCCAAAAAATATATAATTTTTTTTTCTCAATTTAGGCCGATACGTATTCTTCTACATATTTTTGGTAAAAAAAAAATGCAATAAGCGTTTATTGATTGGTTTGCGCAAAAGTTATAGCGTCTACAAAATAGTGGATAGTTTAATGGCATTTTTATTAATATTTTTTTTTTACTAGTAATGGTGGTGATCAGCGATTTTTTTTCTCCAAAGATTTTTATTTGAAAATGTTGCAGGTACAAGCATAACATATACATCCAGTCTGTAAAATACATTGCGGATGCAGCCGCCAGGCGATCAGCGGTTTTTATCGTGACTGCGACATTATGGCAGACACATCGGACACTTTTGAGACTATTTTGGGATCATTGTAATTTTTACAGCGAACAGTGCTATAAAAATGCACTGTTTACTGTTAAATTGAAAATGACAGTGAAGGGGTTAACCTGTAGGGGGCGCTAAAGGGGTTAAGTGTGATCTAAAGAGTGATTCTTACTGTTAGGGGGCGTGGCTTGGCATGACACATCACTGATCATTGTTCCCTATGACAGGGAACAGACGATCACTGTCAGTGCCACGAGTAAGAACGGGGAAAGGTTTGTTTAAACTTACCTCTTCTCGTTCTTCAGCTCTGTGACCCGATCGCGGGACACCGGCAGCGTTCAGGCCCGCGGGTCCCACGGGAGCGGTCACGACCCACGGCTCGCACATTAAATTGGACGTACCTGTTCGCCAATGTGCGCAGCCTGCCATTCTGCCGACTTACATCGGCGTGTGGCGGTCGACAAGTGGTTAAAGAGGAAGTAAAGCCTCCATCAAAAAAAAAAAAATACACCCTGCAAGACAAAGGCATAATGAGCTAGTATGCATAGCATACTAGCTCATGATTAAGTACTTAACTGAGATCAAAGCCCCCTCAGCAGCCCTTGTTCGCCTCCAACATCGCCGCCATCTCTCCAGGTGTGACTTCCGGGTATCGCAGCTCCGGCACTGTGACTGGCCAGAGCCACAATGATGCATGCGCGTGGAAGCCGCCAGTGACGGCATGATCGCCTTCACTAATGGCACGCTCAGTGTGCCTGCACCGTTGTCGTCTTTTCTGCAAGTATCTCCTAAACTGTGTAGGTTTAGGAGATATTTCTTGTACCTACAGGTAAGCCTTAACCACTTGCCTACTGTGCACCTACACCCCCTTCCTGCCCAGACGAAATTTTAGCTTCCGGCACTGCGTCGCTTTAACTGACAATTGCGCGGTCGTGTGACGTGGCTCCCAAACAAAATTGACGTCCTTTTTTTCCCACAAATAGAGCGTTCTTTTGGTGGTATTTGATCGCCTGTGCGGTTTTTATTTTTTTGGTTTATAAATAAAAAAAAAGAGCGTAAATTTTGAAAAAAAAAGAAGGATTTTTAATAAACAGCTTACCTGTAAAATCCTTTTCTTGAAGTACATCACGGGACACAGAGCGCATAGCCATTACAATTGGGTTATATGGGTACCTTCAGGTGTGGACACTGGTGTAATCAATTTCACAGGAAGTTTCCTCCCTATATAACCCCCTCCCACTGGGAGTGCTTCAGTTTTGTAGCAAGCAATTCCTCCGAGGTTACACAATGTTCCCCAAAAGAGGGGTGGGAGCTCTGTGTCCCGTGATGTACTTCAAGAAAAGGATTTTACAGGTAAGCTGTTTATTAAAAATCCTTCTTTCTTTATCGTACATCACGGGACACAGAGCGCATAGCCATTACACTTGGGTTGTCCTAAAGCAATGCTCTATGAAGGGAGGGAGACCGTAAGGCCAAGAATAGCCACATAAAAACATTATCAGGAGAAAAAATAGCTCCACCAACAGAAAAACAAGGGGGCGTGAACCGGGCCAGAGGATTCTATACTGCTGCCCGTAGGACCGCCTGCCCAAATACTGCGTCCGTAGCTTTTGCGACGTCCAACTTATACAATTTAATAAACGTATGTACGGAAGACCAGGTTGCCGCTTTGCAAACCTGTGCCATAGAGATCTGATGGTGTGCCGCCCAAGAGGCACTCATGGCCCTCGTAGAATGGGCTTTAACTGATAAGGGAGGTGGAATGCGCTTCAGACCATAGGCCTGAAAAATCAGCTGCTTAATCCACCTAGCCAAGGAAGACTTGGCAGCCGGCTGACCCTTTTTGGGGCCATCCGGAAGAACAAAAAGCACATCTGTTTTCCGAATCTTCTCTGTAGCCCTGAGATAAACCCTCATGGCTCGGACCACGTCCAAAGTATGAAGCAGTCTTTCCTCTCTGGACTGGGGAGTAGAAAAGAAGGATGGTAGGACTAGGTCCTGATTCAAGTGAAAACTGGATATGACCTTAGGAAGGAAAGAAGGTTGAGGCCGCAGAACCACTCTGACCTTATGCCGAATCAGGTACGGTTCCCTGCAAGACAAGGCTGCCAGCTCGGAGACCCTTCTGGCCGAAGCCATAGCCCCCAAGAAAACCGACTTTCGGGTTAGCAGCACAAGAGGGATTTCTGTCAGAGGTTCAAACGGTTGTCTTTGTAAAGCTGACAAGACGAGTTTTAAATTCCAGGGGCAGAGGGGAGCTCTAATAGGGGGATTTACATGCAAGACCCCCTGCAAGAAGGTTTTCACAAGCGAATGCGCGGCCAAAGGCCTTTGAAACCATATCGATAAGGCAGACACCTGCCCCTTTAGAGTACTAAGAGCTAATCCCTTATCAACGCCAACCTGGAGGAATCGCAAGATCCTGTCGATAAAACTTACGAGGATGCCCTCTTTGAGACTCGCATCACTCCCCATAGGTCCTCCAGACTCTGTAATAGATATTTCTAGAGACTGGTTTCCTAGCCAGAATCAACGTAGATATGATCTGGGCTGAGAGGCCTCTGCCCTTAAGAATTAGGGATTCAGCCGCCAAGCCATCGAATCTAGCTGCTGTGAAGCAGGGTGGCATATCGTGCCCTGAGATAACAGGTCTGGGCGCAGGGGGAGTGGCCCCGGTGCCCCTACTGACATCCTCACGATGGGCGCGTACCCAGCCCTCCTGGGCCAGGCTGGGGCCACCAGGATCACAGGCCTGCGCTCCAACCTGATCCTTCGTAGAAGGCGGGGAATCATCTGCAGTGGAGGGAACGCATACAGGAGAGACAACTGGTGCCAGGGGCAAACCAACGCATTGGTCCCGTAGGCCGAGGGATCCCTGGCTCAGGATACAAATTTGTCCAATTCCTTGTTGACTCTCGTTGCCATGATGTCTACATCGGGAACTCCGAATCCTTGGCAAATGTCTTGGAATACCTGGGGGTGAAGAGACCAATCCCCCGGGAGCAACTGTTGAAGATTCAAAAATCTGCTTGAGAATTGTCTATCCCTGGGATGAACACTGCCGAGATGCAGGGTACATGGGCTTCGGCCCATGAGAAATCAGGTTTACTTCCCTTTGAGCCACTAGGCTCCTCGTGCCCCCCTGGTGGTTTATGTATGCCACCGCCGTGGCATTGTCGGACTGTCCCCCTACTGGCAGACCCTGAAGGGGGAGAGTCCAGACGACCAGGGCCAACCGAGCAGCTCTGATCTGTAGGATATTACTGGGAAGCAGTCTTTCTGCCTCCTATCACTGTCCCTGCTGGGTCAGTCTTCGTAACATTTTCCATGTGATGGGGCAAAAGGATTTCCCCTTTGACAAATATTGAGGGACCAGCCACCAGAACAGACTGCACCGGACCCCTGAGAGAACTAACCGGCGGTCTAGTGCCTGCATGGACTTGTTTCAAGCAGAGAGAATGGCTGCCTGGAGAACTCTGGTATGGATCTGGGCATAGGGCACTGCTTCGAAGGCGGCCACCCTCTTCCCCAGCAGTCGTATGCCTAGGCGAATAGTCAGCCTCTTCTTGCCTAAGACTATTTGAACTGTTTGAGTCAATGACCTGACTTTTGCTTGAGGAAAAAATATCCTCTGGCCGACTGTATCTAGCCGAAGGCCTAGAATTCTAACTGTTTTGTGGGTTGCAACCTTGATTTTTCTTGGTTCAAAATCCACCCAAACTCCTCTAGATGCCGAACTGTGCGGACTACTGCATGATTGAGGTTGGAAGCTGATCTGTCGATAAGCAGGAGATCGTCCAGGTATACCAGGACCAAAATGCCTTCTGTCCTTAGGACGGCCAGCACCGGGGCTAACACCTTTGTGGATACCCGCGGAGCTGTTGCCAACCCGAAAGGGAGGGCTACGAACTGGAAATGACGTTGATCTATCATAAAATGAAGAAACTTGTGATGTGCCGGGTAGATTGGCATGTGCAGATAAGCATCCTTTATGTCTATAGATGCTAGAAAGTCGTCATGATGTAGGCTGGCTGCCACCGAACGTATGGATTCCATACGAAAGCTCTATATCTTAGAAAGCGATTTAGGCGTTTGAGGTCTAAGATAGGCCTGACGTCACCATTGGGTATTTATGAAAGAGGTTGGAATAGAATCCCAGACCCCATTCCTGGGTTGGTACTTCTACAATTACTCCTTGGAGCCAGAGGCGATTCAATGCCTTTACGAGAGAGGCCCTCTTTAATGGGCCGCTTGGAAGACTTTGACCCCCGAAAATGAGGAGGGGGGACTTCTCGAAACTCTAGTTTGTAGCCCGTGGCTACCACGAACCGAACCCAAGAGTCGGGAATTCTGGCTTTCCACACTTCGGAGAAAAACCGAAGTCTTCCGCCCACCCAAGAGAGTGGGGGCGCCCCTTCATGAATCTGACTTGATGACAGGTTTAGCCGGCTTGCGAGACCATGGCCTCTTGTTTGCCGCGGCTTGTCCCTGTGGGCGGCTATTAAATGTTGAACGCCCGGGAGGCCGTCGATACTGACGGGAAGCTGAAGGGGCCGAGCCAGTAAACAGGCCCGTCGCTTAAACGCGGGCCCGCGCGGTCTTTTCTTGACCGGTAAGGAAAAACTTTTACCACTTGATATGGTTTGGATATATTTATCTAGGTCTTCACCGAATAGTCTTCCACCCTGAAAGGGAAATCCTACTAAAAGTTTTTTGCAGGGTGCCTCTGCTGATCAGTTCTTTAGCCACAAAAGACGACGCATATGAACCAACAGCAGAGATAGACGGGACGCCCGTTGAACGGAGTCCTTAATAGCATCTATTGCAAAGCAGAGAGCCCTTGGGAGGTCTGCTAATTCACAAGTCTGCTGAGCCGGCATGTCCTTTTAACAACTGTTTCTTTAAAGCCTGACAAACGCCAATGGCTGCCACTGCTGGCTGAACCACGGCACCTACTGTGGTAACCGAAGCCTTCAGTAGGGTCTCCAATTTTTTGTCGGCCGGATCTCTGAACATCTGGACATTTCCAACCGGACAGGTCAGGGATTTATTCACGCAGGAAATGGCCGCGTCCACAGTAGGGAGTGCCCATTTCTTTGCAAATTTTTCTTCCATAGGATAGAAAATAGTGAACCTTTTAGGAGGGAAAAAGATCCTATCAGGTCGAGCCCAATCCTGAAAAAAACACGCTCTCCAGAAGGGGGTGAATTGGAAAAGACACCCAAGTTAATGGTGCCTTTAAAGAACCTAATGAGGATACTGCAGGGGCTAATAGTTCTGACACTGGAAGTTTTTTTAAAAGCAGTGCGAACAATATCTGTCAGAGACTGGATCCACAGGCTCTCCGCTTGAGAAGCCGAAAAAATTTATCTAGAGTGGAACCCTCCATGTCTGACCCGTCGGGACTCTGGTCCGCTTGATCCCCTTGTGGGTCCTGTTCCTCCGGCGAGGAGACCCCGCATCTGAAAACACCAATCTAGGTGACGGGGATCTAGCCCGTTTGCCACCTGGCAAAGAGCGGGCAATCAAAGCCGTTAACCTTTCCTCTAGCCCACCCAGGGTGGTCGCTAGCATTTCTTCCGTTACGTAAACGGGAATAGGTGGATTGGGGGCCGCCTCTGCCCCCAGCACCCTCAATGGCTCCTGTAAGATGCTACTCGGTGGCCTATCTAGCGAGGGTGGGACCATCCTGACCCAAATCCTGTGACCCCGATGGAGACTTGTTCTTTGGCACCCTTTGCAGCCTTAGCTGGTCCTGATCCCTTGGGAGCCATTGCACAACCTTGAGACACCCCTGTAGCCAACACCCGACTGTTGTAGCTAGGAGTGAACAAATAAGAACAGGCTATGGAAAAAAATGTTTTGTTTTTTTTTCCACGCTCTAGAATGTGGCAATACCGAGGAAAACCTGTGAGTATTGCAACACCAATGCCCGTTAGCTGGAGCCCAAGGTAGACTCGGATGCTGCCGGATCTAAGGCTGAGTCCCTTTAAGAAAAAAAAACTTTTTTTTTTTTTTTTTTTTTCTTGGTCAAAGTGGACTTTAAGTCCAGACCTGAAGATCCACCAACCGCCACTAGGTGTCACTGCATGCCAAAAAAATGGCTCAGCTGCGCGCTCTGTGTCCTTTCTCCACCGCTCTCAGAAGGGAAAGACCAGCCGGCCCGCCCCCCCTATGCACGAGGACGCCATAAAAGACGGCGTGCACGCGCGCGCGCGCACCCTCCCCACGCTGAAATCAACATGGAGGAAGCAGGGAGCAGAGGAGAAGCATGGACCAATGCCAGCAGCCCAAACTGACACCAGGTAAGCACTAATTCTCAATGTAGTGCACACATAGAGGAAGCTGTCCCCATAGGCTTCCTAAGAAACAGGAGTTTTACCAGCATTCCCTCTTTATAGTACGTGGGGGCTGCAGTATCCATGCTAACAGGCAAATCTGGGGGGAGTAGCAAAATATATATCTTAAACAAGCATACATATATCTACATGTTATCTGGGTAAACATTAGTACATCCCATCCTGCCTCAAAAGACATAGTGGAGATAGTGGCTGATGCACAAGCATACCATTAGCCAACCCAGAACCCACAGGGGGATACCTACTGTCGAACCAAGTCCCGCAGGTTCCCTCTTACCTGCTCCACGCCGCAGGGTATTGCAAACTGCAAGAGGCCCAGCCTTCCCCCATCTCCGTGGGTATTGTCTTGGACCTTCAGGGACCGGGGTCCTGTGTTTAAGGAACCCACACCCCTGGACCTATATAGCATTCTGGCATCAGTGGCGTTTAGTTCTTGGAAGAGACTAAGGCACTGGAGCCCAGAATCCAGCCCTCCAAGGAGAGGCATTATAGGCAAAACCCCACTCCAGCAGGGCCCGGGTACCGTACACCTTGGCTTTGAAGCACTTCGGACGGATCCGGCTAGCTATCCTGGGTCCCGAGACCTCCGAGGGACAGCTAGACGTGACCAACACCTAAGACACTGGCGAAAAAACTGAAGCACTCCCAGTGGGAGGGGGTTATATAGGGAGGAAACTTTCTGTGAAATTGATTACACCAGTGTCCACACCTGAAGGTACCCATATAACCCAAGTGTAATGGCTATGCGCTCTGTGTCCCGTGATGTACGATAAAGAAAAAACACAATTTTTTGCTTTTTGCTATAATAAATATCCCATTTAAAAAAAAAAAAAATTGTTATCTCAGTTTAGGCTGATACGTATTCTTCTACATATTTTTGGTAAAAAAAAAAAAAAAAAATCGCAATAACCGTATAGTGACTGGTTTGCGCAAAAGTTATATTGCCTAAAATAGGGGACATAATAATTTTTTTTTTACTAGGAATGGCGGCGATCTGTGTTTTTTTCCGGGACTGCGACATTATAGCGGACACATCGGACACTTTTGACACATTTTTGGGACCATTCACATTTATACAGTGAACAGTGCTATAAATATGCATTGATTACTGTATAAATGTGACTGGCAGGGAAGGGGTTAACCACTAGGGGGCGGGGAAGGGGTTAAATGGTAGCCTAGTGGGTGTTCTAACTGTAGAGGGGGGTGACTGGGGGAGGTGACCGATCTGTGTCCCTATGTACAAGGAACACAGCATCGGTCTCCTCTCCCTGACAAGATGTGGAGCTCTGCGTTCACACACACACAGCTCCACATCCCTGCTCAGTTACTGGGCAATCGCGGGGTGCCCGGCGGCCATCGCAGCTGCCGGTCACACGCATTGTGTCCCAGTAACGCAGCGGGGGCGCGTGTGCGCTCCCCTAGCGGCTTTAAATGACAGAATGTCATATGACGGCCTGTCAGAACGTCATATGACCTCCTGTCAGAACAATAGGGTATTCCGCCCACCGTCATTTGACGCCGTCTAGGTTATATTTGACGTTCTTGCAAGAACTGTTTTTCTGCCAGATAGAATGATGGAACAGAAGGTACACAAAAATTACAGATTCCAAAAAATGGAAAGAGAAATATACATATAAAAGGACAACAACATGAGCTCTGCTGTACAATATTCTAATGGATGTCCAAATATCACAATAGCCATATACAATTCACCACAGTGGATTGCCATATAGGGGTTTTCCAACATGTTTCCATCTCTATTTGATATAAACGATTTTCTTCAGGGGGTAATTGTGAATATCTATAATGTACAAATATAAACCATTATAAACCATTAGCATTCAATATCATTTACTTTTCCTTTTTACATTTTATAACAACCTTTATGTAAAGGGGTCAAGGATATTAGACCAAATCCTACATTAAATGGGAAACCAAATATTCCTAACCAGAGTATGTTTTAAAATCATCACAGTTGAGGATCACTCAAACAAGCGACGAGCAGGTGGCCCCAATCTGCCTACAAGAGGTCACATGTAAAGATTAGGCGTGCAAGGGTACACGGGGGAAGAAAAGAGAGGGCGAAGGGGTGAATTTGTATATCTCTTGCACCCATATATGCCCTAGGGTTTATTGTGACTCTATAGCTTATTGTTTTGTATTTACTAATTACAGATAAAAGATTACATTAATGAATGAATGAATAAATGAATGAAAACGTATATAGCGCGGCACATGCAAACTAAATCGCCTCTGGGCGCTTGTTGTTTATGTCTCCTTTGGTATCAAAAGAGATAAGTCTTGATCTTTCTCCTGAATGCTAAGTGGTTCTCCTCCAACCGAATGTTGGTTGGTAAAGCGTTCCATAGTCTGGGACCTTGGATCGCGAATCTTCTATCTCCTTTGGACTTGTGGACATTAAGAACTTTGTATATAGTTACCTTGTTTAGTCACATATTGGAAGATATCATTTATATCTCTATTTGGCCTCTAGGTGAAATGTAATGCCCTGTACACATGATCGGTTCATTCGATGAATACGGTCTGATGGATTTTTTCATCAGTTATCTGATGAAGCTGACTTTCATCAGTCTTGCAGTCGTGTCAGAACGCGGTGACGTAAAACACAACGACGTGCTGAGAAAAATTAAGTTCAATGCTTCCGAGCATGCGTCAACTTGATTCTGAGCATTCGTGGATTTTTAAACGATGGACGTGCCCGCAAGTTCCTAGTTTTTTCATCGATGGATAAAAAAAAAACGATGGGGCCCACACACAAACGGTTCGTCTGATGAAAACGGTCCATCAGACCGTTTTCATCAGACAAACCGATCGTGTGTATGCGGCATCAGTCTATGGTGTATGTGCAGTTGATGGTCAGATTAGATATCTATCACAGGGATCCAAATTTCCATTAATACATTCATACAAATGATTCTATCTTCTAGTTAGATCCTAATGCCCCGTACACAGGGTCAGACTTTTGACCGGCCAAAATCACATCGGAATTCCGACGGATTTCCATCGGAGTAAAAGAGAACATGTTCTCCATCTAAACTCCGATGGAATCCCTCAGAATTTCCGATGAAAAAAGTCTGATGGGACATACACGCGGTCGGAATTTCTGATGGAAAAAGTCAGTCAGACTTTTTCCATCGGAAATTCCGATCGTGTGTACGGGGCGGATGTTCTGGCCTTTTGGTCTAATCTTTCACTATGATTTTTGTAGGAATATATATACAGCACATACATATATGTCCCTCATGCAGCCTATGAATGTATGAATGGAAATTTGGATTTGCTGGAAAAGCCGCATCCAATTCGCATAAGTGTGACCCTAGCCTGAAGCTAACAGAACGTTTGCTCACACCTTGATGCACAGAAAATGCACAGAAAACACATGCACATTGACATGTTTTTAAATGCATTATGCTGCTTTTTACTGTGCGGGTAACTGATTTTCTGTAACTATTTTTTTTCCACACAGATAACATCAAGGGTAAAAATTTTAACATCTTATATCAATTTTGAGGGTGATTGAGTTGACACATTGGGGTTGATTTACTAAAGGCAAATAGCAGTTGCTACAGATCTTAGTAAATGAGGGAAAGCTTCCTTTTGCAAAGAATAGCCAATCACATGCAAGGAAAATAGAAAAGAAAAACTGCATTTCGGCTTGCACATGATGGAGTCAAAAAAGAAAAATTTGCCCTTGGGACTTTGAGTGAGATGAGCAATATAGAGCCAATAAAATAACAGGAGTAATTACAGTATATGTTTAACCCCCCTGACGGTATTCCCGAGTCTGACTCGGGGTGTTACGTACCTGCCAGATGAGCCTCACGTGTAGTGGGAAGGCTTATCTTACAACCCTGGCTCAAGGGCCACGATGTTGCGACAGTGGCTGCAAGAGCCTGGCGGTGTATGGGTGCCTGGTTCGTCTTGGGTCTTGTCGGTTCAGCAGGAAACAGGAAGCAGGCTGGTGGGTGCACTGGCTGGGGAGACACTGAATACGTAGTCAGACAAGCCAGGTTTGGTAACAGACGATCAGACAGTAGCGGCATTTTCAGTGTCGTAGCAGTCGCAGTTGCGACTGGGCCCTGTAGTTCCGCCATGTCCGGGGGGCCCGCCACCCGCCCGTGCAGGGCGGGTGGCGGGCTTGAAACGCACATGTGAAGACATTCCACACACCTCTCCATCCCCCGTTCTGGCAGCCTGGTTTTTAGAGCTCTGTCCCCAGCCTACAATGCCGCCCTATCAGCGGCAGTGAGAAGAGGAGGGGAGAGAGCCGGGACACAGAGCAGTCGGCTGGAGTACTGCATGTTGGGTCAGGGCTTGCCGTGATTTCCCCTCCCTCTTCCTGGACTGTCGGGGATCTGTGGTGAGAGGACAGGCAGCAGTACCAGTCTCCATTGAGGTGAGACCACCACCGCCGCTGTCTCAGATAGTGGGAGAACAGGCAAAACAAGTGCATTGTATTGTGTATGGAGAGAAACAGGTGTGCGGGGGTACAGAGGTGAAGTAATGTGTGTGTGTGTGGGGGGGGGTGTCGGAGGGTAAGTAATGTGTGTGTGTGGGGGGGGGCAGAGGTGAAGTAATGTGTGTGTGGGGGGGGGGGGGGGCAGAGTGTAAGTAATGTGTGTGTGTGTGTGTGGGGGGGGACAGAGGTGAAGTAATGTGTGTGTGTGTGTGGGGGGGGGGCAGAGTGTAAGTAATGTGTGTGTATGTGTGTGGGGGGGGGGGACAGAGGTGAAGTAATGTGTGTGTGGGGGGGGGGTAGAGTGTAAGGAATGTGTGTGTGTGGGGACAGAGGTGAAGTAATGTGTGTGGGGGGGGGGGGGCAGAGTGTAAGTAATGTGTGTGTGTGTGGGGGGACAGAGGTGAAGTAATGTGTGTGTGTGGGGGGGGGGGGTAGAGTGGAAGTAATGTGTGTGTGTGTGGGGGGGGGGGGGGGTAACAGAGGGGAACTAATGTGTAAAATACAGATATAAATACAGATATCTTTGCAGGTAAAAATATGTGTCTGTAATAAGGGGGGCTGTGTAATACACCGTGGGTCTGCACCGAGTGGGGTGTCTATACTGTGGGGGTCTGCACCGAGTGGGGTGTCTATACTGTGGGGGTCTGCACCGAGTGGGGTGTCTATACTGTGGGGGTCTGCACCAAGTGGGGTGTCTATACTGTGGGGGTCTGCACCGAGTGGGGTGTCTATACTGATGGGGGGGTCTGTACTAAAGGGGGGTGACCTTACTGATGGGGGTCTGCACTAAGGAATGTGTCTATACTGCAGGGGTCTGCACTAAGGGGGATTCTATACTGATGGGGGGTTCTACACTAAGGGGGGATTCTATACTGATGGGGGTTTGCACCTAGGGAGGGTGTTTGCACTAAGAGGGGGGATTCTACACTGATGGGGGTGTCTGTACTGATGAGGGGGTCTGTACTGAAGCAGGGGGATCTGTTCTTAGTGAGGGGGATCTATACTGCGAGAGGGGGGTCTGTAGTTAGTGTAGAGGGGTCTGTACTGAGGGGGAGGGACACCAATTCTTTTCCGCACCAGGTGACACCAATCCTAGTGACACCACTGATTGACTTTAAGTCAATAAAGTGACAGAGATGGGCAATCTATGCCAACCTCCACCACTGTGCCTCTTACTGATTCTATCCCCCCCACCACTGATCTCATCCCTATCCCCCCATTACTTCTACAACAACGGCTTCCAGCCCCCCCCCCCCCCCTCAACACCAGCACTTCCACTGATCCCATCCCTCCTCCCCATCAGCACTGTTACTGATCCCATTCCCCAGGTCAGATTTAATTGATCCTATGATTGCTTCATAGGATCAGCAACCAATGTATTGATTAATTTACGTGAAATCCCTTGTGATTTGGCCACTCCCTCTGTTTTCCTATTAAAAACATACCACTAGGCAGGAGCGTACAGCATGGTCAGTACTCTAGTTAGGCTGGTAACTGCGTGTGCTCTCCTCCAATGATCAATATTGTCCTGACACAGCCATACACTGGGAAGCTCAATGTGCTTTTGCTTCTCCTTTCCCCAGATCGTATGCAGTTGAGAACAGAGGGAATGTTTTTTTTTTTTTTTTTGTAATATATATATATATCTATATACAAGTGTAAAAAAATAATGTATCAAAATCGTGCTTTTCGGGGGGGGGGGGCCTTTCACGATTTCTTGCACCGGGGCCCTGAAGTTTCTAGTTACGCCTCAGCGATCAGATATAGGTATAAACGGCAGGCAAAGAATGGTCAGTATACAGGCGAGTTTGGCAATGGGAAATCAAGCAGTGTAGAGCTGAGCGTGGTCACGAGGCAGGCCGGGATCAGGATAACAGAGATTAATCGTAGTCAACAAGCTGGGTCAAACACAGGAAAAAGGTCAGATCACAGTAAGTCAGGTAAGAACTGCAGATCAGGCAGCGAAGACACGGTGCTGCTGAGGTGTTTAACCTCCCTGGCGGTATGATTCTTTAAGATTTTAGGTGCTAAAAGCGGTACCATTATTTGCAAGGGAATTTGGCGTTTTATACTGTAGGCTTGTAATTCTTAGGAATAACTCACTGAAATCTATCCAAACAAGAGTCTAATAGGCATCCTGGGTATGATTTTTTTTTTTTTTCTTATTAAAAATTATAATATAATAAATAATTATAAAAAATTATAACAAATAATAATATAATTATAGTAAAAATTATTCAATAATGTAATCAAATCAAAATCACTGAAATTTGCTCAGTTGCAGAATTTTTGCTGTCATTATTTTTTTTTTTTTATGACGAATTTCCCCACAAATCGCTATCGCTAAATTCTGCAAGTGATTCTGATTTATTATCGCTGTTTTTTAGCTGCTCTAAAACAATTTTTGCCATAAAGGGACACTTTTGGTTGCTATGGGCAATCTACAGTTTGCAGGGAGAAAGAACAGTTTTTATTATATAAAAGAACATGCAGGGCACTGGGCAGACCACTAGGGACAAGGGGGGTGTGTATTTTTTACATACAGTACTGTAATCTATAAGATTACAGTGTACTGTATGTATAGTGTTTGTTTACTTTTTTAAATTTGGCGCCGTTCCCCCCCCTACGTCGCGACGCTCGCAGGGAAGGGAATCGGCGGAACACACAGCATCAGGCGGACATCCGCCCGCCGTGTACTGCGGGGATTCATCGCTGGATCGCAGAGAAAAGGTAAGTAAACTTTTTTCTGCATCCAGCGAGGCAAGTCCGTGTGTGGCACGGGGTTACCGATCGTAGCTTTAAAATCTCACCCCGTGCCACACACGGGAAGACCGCCAGGGAGGTTAAATAAGGCAGCCTGTTGCTAATCATTGGAATCAGTCTGCACTGTTAACTCTTAGGTGGCAGGTCCATGACACAGGGTTACATTTCTGTGCTGCGATCAGTAACCCAGAGTCAGACTCGGGCTCGCCCCGCAGCATCCATAGGCATGGTTTACTTACCTTGTCCCTGGATCCAGCGATGCATCCCCGCTGTGTGAGCGAGTGGCGTCCTCGCTCGATTCACACAGTGCCTGGGTGCCGCCGATCTCCGTTCCCTGTGACGTTACGCCTAACGGGGGCGGAGATCGGCGCAAAATTAAAAAAAGTAAACAAACACAGTACATACAGTATACTGTAATCTTATAGATTACAGTACTGTATGTAAAAAAATACACCCCCCCTTGTCTCTAGTGGTCTGCCCAGTGTCCAAAATGTTCTATCCTTGCAAATAATGGTACCGCTTTCAGCATCTAAAACCAGAAAGAATCATACCACCAGGGAGGTTAAATCAAGTAAACAACAGTACATACATTAATGTCATTAAAATGAGCCAGTTCATACAGAATACAGAAAATAGGTGAAATGATATTACAAGTAACTGTTAATTGGATGATGGAAGTCAACAGAGCTCTCCCTCATTTCCTAAGCTCTGCAGCAACTTCACTTGTAGAGTGCAACTGCACTTTGCAAAATGCACAGTGTATTTGACTTTAGTAAATCAACCCCTTTGTCACACACGTTTGTATGTTGTGCTGAATAAAAATGCAGCATGCCCACATTTTCCCTCAAAGCACCCAATGCATTAGGCCCCTTTCACACTGGACTGCAGTCGCTATTGCGCTTAAAATAGTGCCTGCAAACCGACCCTGCTCCTTCTCATTGAAAGCAATGGGAAACCGCGGCAGTATTAAACCCTTTTCGCCCGCTAGCGGTGGTTAAAACCGCACCGCTAGCAGCCGAATACCGCCGGAATTCCAACAGTATAGCACATCTAAAAATACCGGCGCTATACCACCACCGCACCTTCCACCCCAGTGTGAAAGGGGCCTTACTGTGGTGTGAACAAGGGCACAAAGATGACAATTGTTTTATTAGAGGGTCTTTTCTTTGAGCCTGCATTGATCAAAGCAGTTCTAGTGTGAACAAACACTAACTGTTCTGGAAAATTTATTTTATCTATTCCGCTTTGTACAACATAACGTTGACATGATGTTATGAACACATTTTTTATGCTTCACTTAGTAATACTGAATACATTCTTCATTCATTGTCAGTGTTAAAAATATGATTATAATGATAGTGCTGTACTTTATGCTCATTCCCTTGGGGGAGGGTGATTTTCCTCCTAACACATTATTTATTTAATATATTAAAAGTTATAGTATATTGGTTCATTTTCAACAGTTGTGTCTTGTTTTAAATGTTTTTATCTTGTTTTTATCTTTTTAGTGGTTAATGAAAAAAAATCTAGTTGCGATAAAACGAATGTTGTCTGATAAAGAAATTGGGCCAGATTCAGGTACAATTACATCGGCGCAGAGTATCAGAGATACACTACGCCGCCGTATTTTACCTGGCTCTACGACAAATTCAAGTAGATTTTGGCCCGTAAGGTACAGCGGCGTAGTGTATTTCTCGCGGCGGAATCGAAATACGCAATTAGGGGGGGTGAAGCATTTAAATTAGGCGCGTCCCCGCGGCGATCGAACTGCGCATGCTCCGTTCTGAAATTTCCCGCCGTGCATTGCGCGAAATAACGTCGTTACGTCATTTTTTTTTGAGTAGCGTCGTTTACGTACATTCCTATTCCCGGACGACTTCCGAAAAAAAAAAAAAATAATTTTGAAACTCGACGCGGGAACGACGGCCATACTTAACATGGGCCGGCTAACTATAGACCAGCTAATAGCTGGAATAACTTTACGCAGCAAAAAGATGACTACAGATGCCGTAAGAGATTGCGAAGGACGATCGTAACTGCGTGGATCGTCAGAAAAAGCTCATTTGCATACCCCGACATGTAAAACGACGGGAACTCCACCCAGCGGCCGCAAAATTATTGCAGCGTAGATCCGAAGGCGTACGAACACGTAAGCCAGTCGGATTGAAGCCCAAAGCCGTCGTATCATGGTTTGAGGATTCAAACTAATGATACGACGCGCGTAATTTGAAAGTACTCTGGTCTAACGTGAGATAGACCAGAGTAAAGGCTCTGTGAATCTGGCCCATTGTGAATACATTCATTCCCCTGGACATTTCCCACATTTTGTCATGTTAAAACCAAAAACGTAAAATGTATTTTATCTGGATTTTTTGTGACAGCCCAACAAACAGTGTCACATAAGTGTGAGGAAAATGATAAATGGTTTTCAATTTTTTACAAATAAATATGTGAAAAGTGTAGCATGCATTTGTATTCAGCCCCCTTTACTCTAACCTCTAACTAAAATCTAGTGGAACCAATTGCCTTCAGAAGTCACGTAATTAGTAAATAGAGTCCACATGAAAAGGAAAAATACTTTAAGTACGGTATTTGATATAATACTCTTCTGTTATGTGATCTCTAATGCCACGTACACACCACCGTTTTTAATGGTCTAGAAAAAAATATGCTTTTTTCAACCCAATTATTGTAAAGCCGGCCTTGCCTACACACGATCGTGAAAAAAAATGCTCTAGCAAAGCGCTGTGATGTACAACACGTACGACGGCACTATAAAGGGCAAGTACTATTCGGATGGCGCCACTGTTGGGGCTGCTTTTGTTGATTTTGTGTTAGTAAAACTTTGGTGAGAGGCGATTAGCGCTTTTCAGTCTGTTACAGCGTGATGAATGTGCTATCTCCATTACGAATGGTAGTTTTACCAGAACGAGCGCTCCCATTTCATAACTTGCTTCTGAGCATGCACGTTTTTTTCACGTCATTAAAGCCCGCACACGACCATTTTTTACGACGTTAAAAACTACAACATTAAAAAAGACGCAAAAATTTAGAGCATGTTCTAAATTTTTAAGAAAAAAAGGGAATGACACATGTTGCAGAGATGGTAGAGCTGCTCGCCCCGAAAGAAAAGAAAAAATGGAAGGTTTCCCCATAAGGTGGGACTTTTAGGCAGCAATGTCAAAGCAGTAAAATACTGGTAGCTGAGTAAAAAACAATACATTTATTAGCTCATAAGAGAGCTTGGATATAGCAATATATATGAATCACAATGTAAAAGCAAATGGATTGGCAAATTATCACATACCATGGTACATACGGTAAAATCATTACATATAATAGATAATAAATATACATCAAATATTCCATATTGTAGTACAATGTTGATCCCCGACGCGTTTCGACCATTGAGGGTCTCATCAGGGGGATAATTATCTGTGCAGAATATATCACAAAGGTATAAATCAATCAGAGAATATATCAATGTGTGTCGAGTAGATATTGATAACAAATATATTTACCGTGAAACATGGGATGAAAGGTATAAAAAAGCCACTGGGCACCCAGAAAGGACTGGAGGGAACCCCCGCACATCAGAGGGTGAGCGGTCCACCCAAAGGGGTCTTCAAGAGGCCTCACACATGACGCCCCACCGGCGAGGGGGGGGGAAGAGAGCCGCCACCTGCAAAGGACACCCATGGTAGCCAGGTAAGTATTAAATGAGTAAATATAAGTATAGACAACCCTAACAGAAGGGTGACTAAATTATAGGTATATAGGGTGTGAAGGGCAATGTCTATAAAATGTTGGTCAAGGCATTCCTGAAAGGATAAAAGAGTAGGGTATGCAGTGAGGAGTAAAGGAGAGTAAGGGAATATTGGGTAGGAAAATGATTCCAAAGTGATGAACGTACTAAGGTGTAAGAGTAGGATGTTTAAAGGTGATAGTGTGTGTAGTGGTGTTGGAAGTGCAGCTCAAAAATCTGAATGACAGACTGCGAATAAACTAAGCAGATAGTGGATGGAATGTGAAATAAGAAATCAAAATAAATGTGAAGTGAAAAGAGTGAAGTGAATGAAAAAGAAATGACTGTGTAGGAGCAAGTGTATATTGCCAATTATAAAATGGGCAAAGGTGATTAACGTGAAAGTAAATATTAAGGGGCAAGTAAATGAAGTTGGTGTGTGTGTGGAAAAATGTATAAGTAAAGCAAAGAGTGACCTGATATGCTGGTATGCTGTTCGTCTGTAGGAAGTGTAACTGTTGTTTGGGAGCCTAAGGGGTGGGTCTGCAAAGCAGACAGGAACAGATGCCGAGACGGTGTGGATGCGATAACATCCAACCTGATCTGTGGGGAATAAATGTATATCCCCAGAGGTCAATCATAGTGCCCTGGTGTGGTAATTAGGGTGAAGCAGGCGCAGGCTTGTAGCTCCCCCCCTCGTCAAGAAGGGCAGCGTAATGGTCCCCATGAGAACCGTGTGAGGCCCCCCGGCGTCCAAGAAGGCTGCGAAGCCCCGACCAGTGCCGTCCTCTCTGCCGCAAAAAACGTGATGTCATGACGTGTGCGCGCGCCGAAGGCTCGTTCGTGCGCACTGGTCCGACATCCAGAGGGGATCAAAAGACGCCGTCGGCAGTGGGGGCCCGCCGCGGCGTGTGAGGGCTAACCCCCAATGCATCACCGAGGCGAGGAAGAGGGGACACATGTCAACCCTTACCCCCCCTGCCGGGAGACCCTAAGGAGAAGGACCCCAAACATGCCAGGATGCTGCGGGGAGAACCGGGTCCACCGGGATCCAAAAGTGATCACATCCATATGTTACAGTGTATGATAGATACTCAGAATGTTGGGCTAATTAAAGTACTGGGGTTGGGTAAGGGTTGACATGTGTCCCCTCTTCCTCGCCTCGGTGATGCATTGGGGGTTAGCCCTCACACGCCGCGGCGGGCCCCCACTGCCGGCGGCGTCCTTTGATCCCCTCTGGATGTCGGACCAGTGCGCACGAACGAGCCTTCGGCGCGCGCACACGTCATGACGTCACGTTTTTTGCGGCAGAGAGGACGGCACTGGTCGGGGCTTCGCAGCCTTCTTGGACGCCGGGGGGGCCTCACACGGTTCCCATGGGGACCATTACGCTGCCCTTCTTGACGAGGGGGGGAGCTACAAGCCTGCGCCTGCTTCACCCTAATTACCACACCAGGGCACTATTTAATGATTGACCTCTGGGGATATACATTTATTCCCCACAGATCAGGTTGGATGTTATCGCATCCACACCGTCTCGGCATCTGTTCCTGTCTGCTTTGCAGACCCACCCCTTAGGCTCCCAAACAACGGTTACACTTCCTACAGACGAACAGCATACCAGCATATCAGGTCACTCTTTGCTTTACTTATACATTTTTCCACACACACACCAACTTCATTTACTTGCCCCTTAATATTTACTTTCACGTTAATCACCTTTGCCCATTTTATAATTGGCAATATACACTTGCTCCTACACAGTCATTTCTTTTTCATTCACTTCACTCTTTTCACTTCACATTTATTTTGATTTCTTATTTCACATTCCATCCACTATCTGCTTAGTTTATTCGCAGTCTGTCATTCAGATTTTTGAGCTGCACTTCCAACACCACTACACACACTATCACCTTTAAACATCCTACTCTTACACCTTAGTACGTTCATCACTTTGGAATCATTTTCCTACCCAATATTCCCTTACTCTCCTTTACTCCTCACTGCATACCCTACTCTTTTATCCTTTCAGGAATGCCTTGACCAACATTTTATAGACATTGCCCTTCACACCCTATATACCTATAATTTAGTCACCCTTCTGTTAGGGTTGTCTATACTTATATTTACTCATTTAATACTTACCTGGCTACCATGGGTGTCCTTTGCAGGTGGCGGCTCTCTTCCCCCCCCTCGCCGGTGGGGCGTCATGTGTGAGGCCTCTTGAAGACCCCTTTGGGTGGACCGCTCACCCTCTGATGTGCGGGGGTTCCCTCCAGTCCTTTCTGGGTGCCCAGTGGCTTTTTTATACCTTTCATCCCATGTTTCACGGTAAATATATTTGTTATCAATATCTACTCGACACACATTGATATATTCTCTGATTGATTTATACCTTTGTGATATATTCTGCACAGATAATTATCCCCCTGATGAGACCCTCAATGGTCGAAACGCATCGGGGATCAACATTGTACTACAATATGGAATATTTGATGTATATTTATTATCTATTATATGTAATGATTTTACCGTATGTACCATGGTATGTGATAATTTGCCAATCCATTTGCTTTTACATTGTGATTCATATATATTGCTATATCCAAGCTCTCTTATGAGCTAATAAATGTATTGTTTTTTACTCAGCTACCAGTATTTTACTGCTTTGACATTGCTGCCTAAAAGTCCCACCTTATGGGGAAACCTTCCATTTTTTCCGTTCTAAATTTTTAATGCCCATTTTTTACGTCAAGAAAAATGCTCTGGAACCCACACACGATCATTTTTAATGACATTAAAAAAAAAGAAATTTTTTACATCACGAAAAACGGTCGTGTGTACGTGGCTTAAGTCCCCAACAATTATGTGCATGTCACTCCTACACTGCAGAATACTGTGACTGTCAGTGAGGAAGGGCATATACATAACAAGACCTCCATGATCTTGAAGAGCACTAACTTAGGTTAGAAATATGCTGACACCTTGAAATATTTTTAAACTCAACCTGAACTAAAAAAATGAAGGTCTGCTATGTTATAGAGAACAATTATAAATGACAATTGTGCCCAAGTATTACTGGTGGTCACTACTGTGCAGCTCATTGTTCTCATCTTACTGCTTCATTCAGGCCGGATTCACACCTATGCGAATTGGTTGCGGCTTAAACCGCATCTAATACGCAGAACATTTCTAAATACATTGTTTTCAATGAGGCTGGTTCACATATGTGCGATGCATTCGCACTGCGCATTGCAGAAAAAATGTGTGCAAATTTTATGCCTTGCGGTGCGGCTCAGGTGCGAATTCAGTCCCATTATCTTCTATGGGTACACAGCTGATTCGCAGATGTGTTCATTTCTCTTCAGGAATTTCTGTCATTCAGCTCAATACATTTCTCCTCCACTCTCCTCTCACCCGGAACTTCTCCCAGGTCTCCAAATTCGCAGCTAAAACGCAATGGATCTGCTGAACACTTCTCTTATCTATCTGCAGAGATTACAGAGCTGAAATTCGCACCGCACAAGTGTGATTCCGGCCTTAAAGTTTTCTTTGAATCTGTGCTTTCTGCACCTTTCCAGCTGCTGGTACTATTTATCTGTCAGTTATCAGATCACCAGTCATCAGGGTGGGAAAGCTCTGATATAAGACAGCAAAGACCTGCCACCACCCAAATAGCTACCTACACACAGTGACACAGGTATTGGAAATCAGTCACAGGGAAAGGATCAGCTTCAGGGAGACAACTGGCAATACTAGTGTCACTCCATTTACCCTCAACTTTTTTTTGGCATAACTATTTATGGTATAGGTCCTTTTTAAGGCTATGGTCACACTTTGCACGTGCATGCCTTCACACACCCGCATGCAGCCGCACACAAAACGTGGTGCTGCACTGAAAACATACGAAATGCATTACCTCTTAGCCCCCGGGTTCACATGTTTGCAGCTCTGGGGGCACGGGGCACTTGAATGGGTTGCTGTGCCTGCATTTTCTGCAGGGAAAGGGTTCCTACACCTTATTTAAAGTGTGGCTGCACAGAAATCGCATGGTACTGTTGCACCAGGCAATGTCCCAAACAGTTGCGGCTGGTGCGGGAGATAGATGGGAAGGTGGCGATCTTCCCACCCCTCTCCACGGGAGATGGACAGGAAGGCGGCGATCACAATCCCCCCCCCGTGGGTGAAGGACGATCAGAGGCCTCCCTACCTTATGAGGCAGATGACAAGGATCCAGGGTAGGGCTGCTGCTTCTAGCTCTGGGGCTGTTGCTGCTCCTCCCAGCTGAACAGGAAGAAGGTCCTGAGACCTGATTGGCTGGTAGGCCTAAGACTCTCAGCCAATCGGGTCTCAGAACCCACTTCCTAATTGGAGGAGAATCAGGAAGACAACAGCAAATATTAATTCGCTATTGTCACATAACTGGGTACTCTGCGCTCCAAGACCACCCTTTTTTTAACCACTTGACCACTGGGCACTTAAACCCCCTTAATAACCAGACCAATTTTCAGCTTTCGGTGCTCTCACAGTTTGAATGACAATAATTCAGTCATACAACACTGTAACCAAATGAAATTGGCGTCCTTTTTTTCCCACAAATAGAGCTTTCTTTTGGTGGTATTTGATCACCTCTGCGGTTTTTACTTTTTTCGCTATTAATGAAAAAAGAACTAAAATTTTGTAAAAAAAATAATTTTTCTTCATTTCTATCATGACATTTTGCAAAAAAAAAATTTTTCCTCATAAATTTGGCTTAAAACTTATACTGCTACATATTTTTGGTATGGACACTGGCAGCACCGGACTGTAGTGGCACAGATGGGGACTGTAGGGGCACTGGGGGGACTGTAGTGGCACTGGTGGGCACTGTAGTGGCACTGGTGGCACAGATTGGGACTGTAGGGACACTGATGGGTAGTGGTAGTTGCTCTGTGTGGCACTGCTGGGCACAATATAGATGGCACTCACTTGAAAAATCTCTTCTCTCCTCACACACTGTATCCATGTGAGGAGAGAAGACGACCTCAAGATGACCCTTTTTTGTTTACATTCTTCTGCTCCCTCATTGGAGGGAGCGATCAGGTGGTGAAGAGCCGCTATCATTGGCTCTTCACCGTCATCCGTGTTGCGTCGGTTCCCCTGGACCCGGCGAGCACGGACACTTTTGCGAGCGCGTCGAAAGGGACGCGCAAACGACGAAGTGCACGAGGACGTCCCAGGGACGTCGTGTCACAGCAATTCGACCGCGCTGTAGCAGTATTTTTGCTATAGCGCGGTCGGCAAGTGGTTAAGACAATTAGAGCGTCAGGCTCTAATCATGTGCTTAAAAAACAAAAACCCACATTGAAATCCATGCATCCAGCGCCCTGCATGTAGTTTAGGGGCCGGGCGCAATGATTAGGGGGACGGTGCCCCTGTGCCCCGTATCAGCGGGTCGCCACTCGTCCTAGAGCTTGCACCATAAAAACAAGTTAGCAGGTTTTTATTCTGACTGGTGATGGTTTTAGAGCAGCTATTTTGTGTAAAGAAGGAGGCTAAATATTTTTTGTACAATCTATTTCGCATAAAAGCCATTCTCCAATTTTACAACCTTAGTCAAATTTATAGCTGGGTTGTACATAGTGGTTTGAACTGCTCTCTCATTAAAAACTATAGAAGGTGTATGTTCAGAAGAGTGTTCTTTACCAAATAACAACAGCAGGAGGGAGTTATATCTGTATTTAAATGCATAACTAAAAGGAAAAAACAAACACATAAAAAAGAAGTAATGTGACTTTTTTAATGCTTGCACTTATTCCACGCTTGCTTTTAATTAAAAGAAATATATATATCATTTTTTAGATATCACAGTAATTTAGAAAAAAAAAATCTTTGCATCCATAATATTAGGAACTAATTATGTTTTTTTGCTTCACAAGGTTGAATTAGGGAAATTAATAGTGTATAGTCAGTGAGCAGAGTCATAAACAATTCCCTGAACTGACACCTTGCATATCCCCTGCTATCCAGAAAACATAAAACACAGAGGCCCGTGACTAAAGCCAATGACCCAGGCTGTGTTTGCTATGGCCCATTTAATGCATGCTCTTTACTGAAGCATATAGGTTACATCTAAAGCCGCTTTTTAACAGAGAAAAGATCATGCTGAACAAAAGTATTTGTATCCTGAACCTCTAGGGACATAAGAGGTACATGCTGAACATCTTTTACTTGCATCCACTAATTAAAAGAGCATTTTGTCTTGGGTAAGTCGAGGTTACCCTGACTTTGTATCTCATTACAAAGAGAAACTGGATGCCTGCAAGTGTTTTAGCAATCTATCTTTTGCTAAAAAGCAGGATTTTGTTTTATGCTCTGCATATTTCTTTTTATTTTATTTTGTGCAGTAGCAGGCAACAAATGTATAATATGTAGAACTAATATGAGAAATACCAAAACAAAAAATACTACTCAAATCTGATATAAACGATCGACTGAATGAAGTTTTTTCTATCATAGATTCTTCAAAAACAAAAATAAATAAAAATTTAATCTGTCTTAATATTAATTTCCTAACGCCAACATGGCAGCATACTAGTGATAGAGCTCCGCCTCTTGTCCACTCACTCAGGACCAGTTAATAGCATAAAAAAAAGGCATAGTTAGCCACACCCAATTCTTCTTTTTTTCCTCATACCTCAACACACCAGTGATGAACTAAGCAGAGTTATGGGCAGTATCTGGCTGGGTTGAGCCTCTCCCAGTACGAGGTCCCAGTGCTCGGGTTGCTAAATGTGCTGAATAGCCTGGGAGCCTCTTCTGTGGGTCTTCATGGACCCCTGCAGTGCAGTGTGTGTGTGTGTGTGTGTGGGGGGGGGGGGGTAGATATTGCCTTTATTTAGTTTGTTTTGGTCGCCTGTGATATGCAGGGTTGCTGTCCCTTTTGTTTCCATTGTCTTACCCTTTAATATTTTCTTCTTTCTTTCTTTCTTTCTCTTTCTTTCTTTCTTTCTTTCTTTCTTTCCCAGGTCCTGGGCAGTGGCTCAGCGTTCGCGCCATCCTGGGGTGTAGAGCACATTTGTTTGGCTGTTCCAACCACACTATAGGGCCAGCGCAGCTGCCCTGTGCTCCTTTTTTTTACTAGGGGACCCTGCGATGACATCATCAGCTGGGCCGAGCCGAGCATGCTCGATGGAGGCGCCGTCCGCTATCTCTGCTATTTCTGCTATTTCTGCACAGTTACTACATAAAAAAACACATATGTATGGGTTGGGGTGTGTGTGAAATACCAAAAGGCTCCTACTGAGGCACCATCCTCTAAGAATATGCGACTATGTGTAAAAAAAAAAAGGGTTGAGCGGGGTGGGACTTTATATGTGCCTCAGGGGAGTGAATAAATATAATAATACCACAGATATAAAAAATATAAACAACTTTTATTTTCCTGCCATGTGGCAGTAATATCAAAAATATTTAAAACATGAAAGTTACAGTTTTGAGAATTTCAATCCATTTGACGTCATCAATCTCACATCACAAAGTTTTCTGAAACTGAATTGGGAGTTCTTGGTTTCTGCCCCACACGGAATGCAGATTCTTTTGAGATTGTAAAAGACATCAATTTATTTGCCAGAAAACTACATTTTAAGACCTACTGGCATAATTAAACCAACAGGGTAGATACAAATCCCCAAGCTCAAATGGTCCCGTCAGGACTATAGAATGTTGAAAATTCTAACACAGTTAGAAAAAGATGGTGGAGTCTGGGATGACCCCAAGACCATGTACCGTATACTTATGGACAAGGGGGACACAGGATCGCCCACCTTCACGCCTCTGCAATGTAGGAAGAAATCACAACAATTTCCAACTCTGTCTAACCCTAACCTTAAATTATTTGTTGATCATACAACACAAGATCTTTGCGAAGTGAGCGCCACCCTGATAAAATCTAGGAGAAATAATAAATCCAACTTAACACATAGTCAAAGAACAGCCCTTAACCAAGTTAAAGACAGAAAGGATATAACTATTAAACCGTCTGACAAAGTGGGTAATCTTGTCATACAAACTACGGAAGAGTATATGGCCATGTGTTATAAGATCCTGGAGAATCCCTCTTGGTATCGTTGAATCTCCCTCTCTAAGATTCACGATCACCAACAGGAATTCTTCAGGATCATAGATGTTGGTTTTTTCAAAAACCTTATTTCAAAAAGCACACAAGATATTTTAAAAGTACAATATCCCATTATTCCAACCCTTTATGCTCTGCCTAAAACACACAAGTCCATTTCCAACCCACCTAGCAGACCCATCATCTCAAGGATAGGTTGTCTTACCCACCAAGCGAGTTCTATGATAGATGATTACTTACGCCCACACATGGAAAGCCTTCCAACATATTTGAAAAATATCATCCACGTTTTGGATGATTCCTCGATATACCTGTGTCACACCTTGCTGTGGCGCAGGTATATCGATGACATCCTGATTTTTTGGACAGGGACATTTGAGCTTTTGATGTAGTTTGTGGAGCAATTAAATCACAACAACTACAATTTATTTTTGCTGTCAATTGGCACAATGATACTCTTCCATTTCTGGATTTAAATATACACAAAGATGTCAATGGAGCCATCACTACCAATTTGCACCGTAAAGATACAGCAGGGAATTCATTATTACAATCCACAAGTGCCCATCCATCTCATGTGTTCAACCCTAGCCCTAAAGGTCAGAACTTACGGACTAAACGTAATTGCACCAGTGATGAGGATTTTAAAATCCAGGCCTCCCTGCTGCAAAAACGTTTTTTGGACCGTGGATATAGTAAGAGATCCCTTAAAAAAGGCCTATAAAAAATGCCAGTGATAGTCCCCGTGATCTCCTTCTTTTTCAAAATAATCAAGGGGCTGTGAGTCAACCCCCAGGGATTCGCCCCATTACTAAATTTAATAACCGGTTCTTAACTATACAAAGGATACTGGGGAAACACTGGAATTTTCTAAGGGATGACCCTGTGTTAAAATTGTTTGTGGAGCTGGAACCACATGTAATTTACAAACGTAACCAGACGCTAAGAGACACTTTGGTCCCCAGCCACTTTATGCCTCAGGAGTCTAGGGATCCCTGTGGAACTTTACCACGGGGCACCTTTCCAATGTGGAAACTGCGATTTTTGCAATTTTATCCAGGTTGGAAGAAATGTCATTCTGCCCACGGGTGAGAATCTAACTCAGCCCAGGTTCACACTGGGTACGATTTAGTTCGATTTGAGATGCGATTTCACATGTGAAATCGCATCTCAAATCGGCGGCAATTGCCGTCAATGACACCGTCCTAATCGGTGCGACACCGCATCTGCGGCGCTGCACTGATTTCAAAAAGTAGTTCCTGTACTACTTTTTGCGATTTCAGGGCGCGATTTACATTGACATCTGTGCAGAAGCCTGCAAAGATGTCTTCTAAATCGAACTGAAATCGGGACTGCCGGAGGGAGTGAAATCGCGTGATTTCAGCTGAAATCGCGCAATTTCACTCCCGCAGCCCAGTGTGAACTAGGGCTAAGAAACACTTTGTAAATTGCGACACAAATGGCATTGTATATCTGCTTACATGTGGCTGTGGCAAATTTTACGTGGGCAAAACCAAAATAAATTTTTGGAGAGGCATCAAAGAACATGCTGTAGATATACAAATGGGTATCACGGAAAACCCATACCCAAACATTTTGCAGACTATTATGGTTATAGCACAAAATCCCTCAAATTCCAGGTACTGGCTCGGATACACACCCCCCCCATGGATTTTTAAACTCAGGGCAACTTAATCACCGGGACTCAATGATAGCATTAGCTACGCTTCCTATTTGTAAAAAAACTCCTTTTATTAGGTTTCTCTTTTTTTCCCCCTCCCTTTCCTCCTTTCCTCCTTCCCTCCCCTTCCCTATTTGGTTGATGTCTTGCCCTTATTCCATTCTATCCTACACGTACCTTATTTATGCCAGTATATATATTTCCACACTATGTACAAGCACCCCTATATTATGTAGATCATACAATGTAGGGAGACAAAAACGATCTGTGAATATGTATATGCATACAAAAAGTTTCAACAATGTGTGTGTGTATATATATATATATATATATATATATATATATATATATATATATATTGTAAGGGGTTAGCTCGGTAGCGTGGGTGTGTGACCCCCTGGATGGGTTCACTACACACTGAACTATACAGAGAGGCAGCCGAAGACGGTTGAAAACAAAGAGTTTGGTTTATTCTTCCATATTGCTGGAAACAAGTGCAAGCATCCAAACAGCATAAACAAAACATAAAATAAACCCTGGCCACTTGGGGCGTCTACCTTCACCACACAGAAACCTATCTATGGAGTCTGGCACAGCCTACTGCTGGGCAGACACTGCTGGTCATACAGCAGAGAAACAATAGTCTTTTAGATTTTTTTATCACACAGAAAAATCAACAACCACCTCATCTCTTCAGAAGTCTTTCTCACTGCTCTCTTTAACCACTTTCCGCCCGGCCAATAACAGATTTACGGCCGGGAAGTGGTTATGAAATCGTGACTGGCCGTTCTCAAACGGCTAGCATGATTTCAATGCCGCGCGCGCCCGTGGGGGCGCGCAGCGCGGCGATCGGTGATGCGGGGTGTCAGTCTGACACCCTGCACCTCCGATCTCGGTAACGAGTCTCCGGCGGAGCCTCGTTACCACGTGATCAGCCGTGTCCAATCACAGCTGATCACGATGTAAACAGGAAGAGCCGCCGACGGCTCTTCCTCACTCGCGTCTGACAGACGCGTGTAGAGGAGAGCCGATCAGCGGCTCTCCTGACAGGGGGGTCCCCCTGATTGTTTATCAGCGCAGCCCCCCCTCGGATCGCCACACGGACCACCAGGGAGTGCCCACACTAGACCACCAGGGTACTAAAAAAAAAATAAAAAAAAAAAAGAACAAAAAAATAGGGAAAAAAAAAAGGGGGGCAGTAAAAAAAAAAATGATGCCAATCAGTGCCCACACATGGGCACTGATTGGCAACATTGATCCATCAGTGCCACCCCTCAGTGATCATCAGTGCCACACCAGTGTCTGTCAGTGCCAATCCATGCCCAGTGCCCACCTATCAGTGCCCACCTGTGCCACCTATCAGTGCCCACCTGTGCCACCTATCAGTGCCCACCTGTGCCGCCTATGAGTGCCCACCTGTGCCGCCTATGAGTGCCCATCTGTGCCGCCTATGAGTGCCCAGTGCCGCCCATGAGTGCCCATCAGTGCCGCCCATGAGTGCCCATCAGTGCCGCCCATGAGTGCCCATCAGTGCCCCATACCAGCGCCGCCTATCAGTGCCCATCAGTGCTACCTAATTGGCGCCCATCAGAACTACCTCATCAGTGCCCATCAGTGCCACCTCATCGGTGCCCATCAGTGCCACCATATCAGTGCCCGTAATTGAAAGAGAAAACATACTAATTTACAAAAAAATTAACAGAAAAAAATAAAAACTTTATTTTTTTTTCAAAATCTTCGCTCTATTTTTAGTTGTTGCGCAAAAAAAAAAAAAAAATCGCAGAGGTGATCAAATACCACCAAAAGAAAGCTCTATTTGTGGGGAAAAAAGGACGCCAATTTTGTTTGGGTGCAGTGTAGCATGACCGCGCAATTGTCATTCAAATTGCGACAATGCTGAAAGCTGAAAATTGGCTTGGGCGGGAAGGTGCGTAAGTGCCTGGTATGGAAGTGGTTAACCACTTGCTTACCCCCCTCCTGCCCAGGTGAAATTTCAGCTTCCGGCACTGCGTCGCTTTAACTGACAATTTCTTTTGGTGGTATTTGATCACCTCTGCAGTTTTTATTTTTTGCGCTATAAACAAAAAAAAAACGACAATTTTGAAAAAAAAAAATACAATGGGCCAGATTCACAGAGCGATTACGCCTGTGCAACAGGAGATGCGCGTGCGTAAGTCTAAATGTGCGCATGCGTTTCGATGCACGACATCCCCAAAACGAGATACGCAAGAAATCTACTTTTTTTTGTCCAGCATAATTTCGTTAGACAGGCGCATCCGTCCGCGCAAAACTAGACAGACCATTGATTTGCTAGTCAAATATGCTAATGAGGGACTTACGGGGATCCACAAAAGAACGTTGGTGCAGCGCAGGCTACGCAGTGTGCGCAACAGTAAAATGTCCTGTCTAAAATTAGACCATATAAAAGCTGGTCTAAAAAGAGAAAAATCGTCTACATGTCAGATAAAGCAACACTGTTAGTGAGGAGCTCAGCAGTCACACGTGTTGCCCAACAAACTGTATGCCAACATGCCAGTGGCATCCATGCTCATAGCTATACTACTGACTTTAGATGAGCAAAGAAGGAGGAGGGCACTGAGGAGGGCACTGAGGAGGGCACTAAGGAGGGCACGGGAGATGTTTTTTTTTTTTTTTTTTTTTATTTGCTTATATAAACTTTACAATTTAATCTAATCTAATACAATATTCTTATCTGATACAAGCCCCTCACTCTCCACTCTTCACGGGAGAGGATATATCACACATGCATAGACATCTTTGGCATGAGTGATTCTGAGGTGTCTCGCATCTTCAGATTCACCCCTCATGCCATCATGGAATTAACCACAACCTTGCAGGAGGACATCAGCAGCCCAACACATGGCACTACCCATGACACCCATGACAGCTACATATACAATCCTAGCCCCATCCCCACAGATTTCGAACAGAACATGTATGGGGACAGCTGGCTGGTTGGTGAGTGACATGGGTGGCAGGCATGACTGTCCCCCCCCATGATGTACACATCACAAGGGGCACATGCACTACTAACATCCTCCTGTCTTTTCCCTTCAAGGTGACTCTGCATATGCACTGGGACCCCATCTTATGACTCCATCTCATGACCCCATCTCATGCCAGCTCACATATGCATCTTTGCACGTTAAACACACACATTAATCATGGCACAATGAGAATGCATGCATGCACACCACTGTGGTCCCTAGCACAGACACCTCACATCCTCATCACATTGGATTGGCACAAGCCCACCATGCAGGACTTGTGAGCAGCAACGCCACGCCACGGCTCCAATTATGTCACTGTACATTCATACACCATTCACACGGACCTGGGTTTCACTTCTCCACCACAAATGAGGGTGACACCCCTTTTCCCGCAGGAATATCACCCCCACATTCCAAAATCATACACAAACAGAACCAAAAAAATAAAATAAATGACGAGCAAAAATAAAAAATGCCCAGCAAAAATATAATTTAAACAAAATAACAACAAAGAAAACACATAAAAGACAAAAATCACTCTGCAAAACAGTCCCCAAATATCTCAAAGACACATCACAAACAAACAAACAAACGCTAATAAACAAAAACACCTTGCTGTATAGGGAGGGATACAAAGGGATGTACTTTTGCAAAGGAAGTGCATTTGTGTCTGTCTATTTATGCTGTCTACGTAGTTCACTAAGTTGCCCTAGTCCACTTCCAATTTCACTGATTGCGCCGTTCCCGAGTTGTGAGCATGCGCACAGAGGTGCTGACCATGGTCTGCTTCAAGCGCGCATGCGCGAGCCGGCCGGCCCTTCATTTGCATGGGGTCACCGCTCATTTCAATGTAACACGCCCACGTCCTTCCCAATTTGTAATACTCCGCCTTACGCCTCTGAAATAACGTTACGCATGCGCAATTTTCTGCGCAAAAGCTACGAGAATAGGGTGATTACCCGGCTACATTGCGCAAGTCTAACGTAAAGGCGGTGCGCTACGCCGGTCCAATAATGCGCAGATGTACCTGAATCTGGCCCAATATTTTTTACTTGTTGCTATAATAAATAGCCCAATTAAAAAAAAAAAAATCTCAGTTTAGGCCGATACGTATTCTACATATTTTTGGTAAAAAAAAACAAAAAAAAAACGCAATAAGCAACTGGTTTGCGCAAAAGTTATAGCGCCTACAAAATAGGGGACAGATTTTTTTTTTTTTACTAGTAATGGCATGGATCTGCGATTTTTATTGGGACAGCGACATTATGGCAGACACATCGGACACATTTTTGGCGCCATTCACATATATACTGCGATCAGTGCTATAAATATGCACTAATTACTGTATAAATGTGACTGGCATTGAAGGGGTTAACACTAGGGTTGAGGAAGGGGTTAAATGTATTCCCTGGATAGTGTTCTAACTGTAGGTGGAGGGGGGTGACTGGGGGAGGTGACCAAGCTGTGTCCCCATGTACAAGGGACACAGATCGGTCTCCTCTCCAGAGACAGGACGCTGTCTCTGTGTAAGACGGCAATGAGAGATGATCTCATATGTTTTTTTTCACAAGAAATTATCTCATATGTTTACATATGAGATCATCTCTCATTGGCCGCGCAGATCGCATAGCAAACGGCCACTCTGATTGGCTGTTCGCCGCGATCTGTGATTGGCTGTGTCCAAGGGACACGGCCAACACAGAATTTCCCCGCTGCGCGCTCGGGAGCGCGCGCGGGGAACGCCAAAAGGGTCAATTGACGGCCTGTTGGCAATTTAGGTCCGCACTGTAGCCGTCATTCGGCTATAACGCGGATCTCAAGTAGTCAACTCAAAAAGCCTCAGGATGCAGCAATCAGTAGTAATCCTCTGGATGACTTATAGAGGCCTTAATTGCCTCATTCTGAACAGCTGAAGTTTTCCAACACCCTAAACTTTTCTGGCTACTTCTGCAGCCGACACCTGGTAGTAATTGGTGTATTGTCTAAACAAGGCAGAAATGTATCTCCCGTCTGTGACAACACCCACAGATTTACCTGACTTCCTGTCACATACCCCCCCCCCTTGTTTCAAGGGGGGGGGGTATGTGGAGATAGCAGCAGTCCGGTAGCAATAGCCAAAGGTCAAAAAGGGTCAGGATCAAAAGGTCGTAGGTATCAGATACACTTAGAAGCTGTGACAAGCCAGCAACCAGACAGGAGGAAGAGATTGGCTTAAATAGCCCGCCTAAGCCACTGATTGGCCGGATGGAGAGCGTGTCCGTGCGCGCCCATGCGCGCGCCCGCGCCTCGCGCCTATACCGCGCACGCGCGCGCCTAAAACGTGCACGCACGCGCCCGAGCCACGCATGCGCGCGCTTGCAGTAAACGGCCGCGAACGGGCAGCTCTAATGCCCTGACAGCGACGTTTAAAAAATTCTACAGGTTGCATTTTTTGAGATGCAGAGGAGGTCTAGGGCTAGAATTATTGCTCTCGCTCTAACGATCGCGGCGATACCTCACTTGTGTGGTTTGAACACCGTTTTCATATGCGGGCGCTACTCGCGTATGCATTTGCTTCTGCGCGCGAGCTCGTCGGGACGGGGCACTTTAAAAAAAATTTTTTGGGGTTTTCGTTTTTATTTTTATTTATTTTATAATTTTTAACACTGAAAAAAAAAAATTATCACTTTTATTCCTATTACAAGGAATGTAAACATCCCTTGTAATAGAAAAAAGCATGACAGGTCCTCTTATATATGAGATCTGGGGTCAAAAAGACCTCACATCTCATATTCAGGCTTAAATGCAAAAAAAAAAAGAAAAAAAAAAGTCAAAGTGTAAACAAATTAAATGTCTCTTTAAGACGCTGGGCGGAAATGACGTTTTGACGTCACTTCCGCCCAGCAGAGGTATGGGGACGGCTGAGGGACATTTTTTCCCTCAGTCGCATCCCCGGACAGCCAGCAAGAGGACCCGATCACCTCCGCCGCTACCGACGGCTACGGTAAGCGGCGGAGGGCGCGGGAGAGCGGCGGGAGGGGGGGGGCACCCTCTCCTGCCGCCGGTAACAGTGATCTCGCGGCGAATCCGCCGCGATGACCGCCGTTATCGTTAACAGGTCCGCCCCACGAAGAGATGGATATCTCGGTTGTGGCAGCAGCTGCTGCCATTACCGAGATATCCATCTTCAAAAAAATGACGTCTTTGGACGTGGGGCTGGTCAGAAGTGGTTAAACCTTTCCACTAACCCGTCTGTTTGAGGGTGATATACTGATGTACGTAATTGGGTCACTTTCAGGAGTTTACAAAGTTCTTTGGTCACCCTAGACATAAACAGGGTGCCCTGGTCAGTTAGGACTTCCTTAGTAAGACCCACACGGCTGAAAACCTGAAATAACTCTTTGGCAATGGTTTCAGCAGAGGTGTTTCGGAGAGGAATCGCTTCTGGGTAACAGGTGGCATAGTCCATTATTACCAAGATGGTCTGGTGACCTCTGGTGGACTTCAGTAAGGGGCCCACCAAGTCCATGGCGATCCTCTCAAAAGGGACCTCGATAATGGGCAGGGGTACCAACGGACTGCGGAAATGTGGCATGGGTGCAGTAATCTGACACACTGGACAGGAAGAGCAGTACAATTCCACTTCCTTAGTGATCCCAGGCCAATAAAACCTCTGGGTGATCCTCTCCCGGTTTTTTTCTGCTCCCAAATGTCCCTTAAGAATGTGCCCATGGGCCAGTTCCAAAACCATCTTGCGGTACGGTTTAGGCACTACCAGTTGATCAATGGTGTCCTCTATCCGCTGTGACACTCGATATAACAGGTCCCTTTCAATAATGAAGTAAGGGAGTGCAACCCTCTCATCAGGTTTAACTAACTCCCCATCTATCTTCACTACATTCTCCCGGGCTCTTAGCAATGTGGGGTCCCTAAATTGCTCAGTGATAACATTTTCTCTGTGCACCTCAAGGTCATCAAACCCTATCGGCCGCTGTTCCTCTTCTGAGGTAGCAGGCTCCTCCCTAGGGACTGGTGTTTCCCCTGCTAAGACTGAGAATGGAAACACAGGAGAATCCTCACAGTTATAGGATTCTGGAGTAGATGTTTCAGGCTCAGAAGAACCACTTACTGGGGAATCTGGGCAATCCCAGAGCTCCCAGAACTTTGGGAAATCCCTTCCCACAATGGCGTCATGTGTCATTGGGGAACTAAACCCACCTGGTGACACAAGTTACCGAGGGAGGTTTCAAAGGAAACCGTAGTCACCGGATATTCTCGAGTGTCCCCATGTACACAAACTACAGCCATTTTCCTAGGATGTAAGGTTTTTCCCACCACTAGATCATATTTCACTAAGGTGACCAGGCTACCTGAATCCAACAATACCACAACATCTTTACCATCTAAGCACATTTTACATAAAGGTTTCTCATTCCCCTTTACTGCAGTGCATGTGGTTGTAAAGAAGGACTGTCGTCTCTCTGTCAGAAAGTCACACTGCATGGGTTCATCACCCGCTGGGCAAATCGCTGCTACATGTCCCTCTTCCCGGCAACGGAAACAAATCAACCTTCTGGTCCTCTCCTGTGGAATGGGTCTTCCAGGCCGCTCTCGCCAGACATTAGCAGTAGTCCCGATAATACCTCTAGTTGCTCTTTGGTCTTTCTCTCCACCCCCATCCCTTGATGCAGTCTTACCTATAGGTGGGGAGCGTCTGGTCTTGGGGTGGAAAGTCTGCGCGCCTCTGGGTGAAGAGGACAAATTCTCTGTTGTTAGGTACCCTTCGACCAGGTCTAGTAGTTTGTCTGCGGTTTCCGGACCACCATGGCTCACCCATTTCTGCAGGGTGTTAGGAAGAGACCCAAGAAATTTGTCCATGACTACTCGCTTCAAAATTTTTGGTCCGGACAGAGTTTCTGGCTGCAGCCATTTCCTAGCCAAATGAATGAGGTCATACATCTGCGACTGAGGTGGCTCCCTCAGCTGTTAACTCCAATTGTGGACCCGCTGAGCACGGACATCCAGGGTTACACCAAAACATGCCAATATTTCCTCTTTTAACCGATCATAGGCTAAATTACATCTTCCCACAGAAGTCATTAATTATTGCAGAATCAGATTCTCTGTAAACGAGTGAATCAGTAATGGATATAATCTATACCAGAACCTACCCCCTGATGTTAAGAACATCATCGAGACTAATGCCGCGTACACACGATCACTTTTTGTGATGGAAAAAAAAAACAAAGTTTTATGTTACGAAACAAAACGACGTTTTTCAAACTTCATTTTCCAAAACGACGTTGCATACACACCATCGGTTTTCCAAAATGCTCTAGCAAAGCGCGGTGACGTACACCACGTTCGACAGGACTCTGTTCCATTGAAGCTCCGTCTCATAACTTGCTTCTGAGCATGCGCGGGTTTAAAAACATCGTTTTCAACGTCGTTTTGCCCACACACGATCACTTTTTATGACACAAAAAATGACATTTTGAAAAACGACACAAAAAATTCAAGCATGTTCGATTTTTTTTTTTGGTCGTTTTCTTGAAGACATAAAACAACGTTTTGCCCACACACTATCATTTTAAATGACATTTCTGAAAACGTTGTTTTTTTTCATCACAAAAAGTGATCGTGTGTACGCGGCATTAGATTGGTAAGTGTACCCAACTGAAGGATTTCTCTCCCAGTAATTAATCGAAAACCCTATGAACCTTTGGGAGTTCCTCTCTTCTCAGACAAATGATTACAGGAAAGGTATATCTTTCTTCTACGATGTGTTATCCTCCCAACTGTTTACCAAAAACACAAATATGCTGAAATGGGAAAGAGATCTGGACCAGATTTTTTTCCCGACTCGGTGGATTAAAGCATTTCAAACAAGAAGTAAATCATCCTCTTGCATTGAACACTGGGATAATGCCCAAAAAATAATTAATAGATGGTACTTAAAGCGGAGCTCCACCCTAAAGTGGAACTCACGCTGATCGGAACCCCCCCCCCCCCCTGAAAGGTGTCAAATGTCTAAAGACAGGTATTTGCACCCACTTCCAGCCCAGCATTCTCGGGCAGAATGCGGGCATGTTGTCACCTCCCGTCGCCCCCCATTGTGTGCTGGGAACACTCGGCTCCCAGCACATAGCGGGAGCCAATCGGCGGGTGCAGCGCGACTCACGCATGCGCCGTAGGGAACCGGGCAGTGAAGCCGGAGCACTTCACTTCCTGGTTCCCTCACCGTGGATGGAGGGGGGAGCAGCAGAGTGACGAGCGATCGCTCGTCCTCTGCTGCGGACGGCGTTGGAATCCATGACAGGTAAGTGTCCTAATATTAAAGCCTGAGGGCTTTCACACTGGGGCGGTGCGCTGGCAGGATGCTCAAAAAAGTCCTGCAAGCAGCATCTTTGAGGCGCTGTAGGAGTGGTGTATACACCCCTGCCCGAAATCGATTTCAGTCAGAATTTGTGGCTGAATTAGTACCTAAAATGGACCAGAAGACGCACAGGACTCCTGTCAAATTAGTTTTGCAGCCGCTCCTGAGCTGGGTAAACCGGCTCCTTTGAGAGCCAGTAACATTCTCGTGACATGCGAATTGGATGCAAAGGAATCCACATCCTTTTTGCAATAGTGTGAACCCAGCCTTAAGGAGTATTAAAGTGAAAAGCAAACATTTATTATATTGCAGCTAGACAATTCTTAGATGCGATTGCTGTATTAATTTTTTTCTTTCTTTTATTTTCACCTGGTGATCCAACCGGTAAGTCTGTTGTCTTTCAATAAAACAAGCTCTCCTTCTAATGTAGCAGTAAGAGGGCTGAGACAAACCATTTAGCACTGACAGGTGTGCTCCAACGATCAGCCTTAATTTATGGAAAACCTTTATCCCAAAGGGAGGAGAAAAAAAAAACGTTACTATAACTGCTTGTAAAGGTGAGCTGGAGTTTGTCTTCAGTTTGTTAGTGTATTTAAATTTACTAGTACATCTAACACTCCCCTCCCCCCAGACTGACAATACTGCTGTCCAAAGGTGCCCCCTGTGCTATTTCATCCAGAATGGGGCACTCTATGACAGGAGGTGTGTTACTGACCAGACCACCAGGTGAGAACAGCCAAAAAAGAGAAAAAGGAATGCAGCCACTACATCTAAGGCAGTGATGGTGAACCTTGGCACCCCAGATGTTTTGGAACTACATTTCCCATGATCCTCTTGCACTCTGAAGTGTAGTTGAGAATCATGGGAAATGTAGTTCCAAAACATCTGGGGTGCCAAGGTTCACCATCACTGATCTAAGGGCTCTTTCACAGTGATCAGTTTGTCAGTAAAAAAAAACAACAGCAGAAAAATGCATCCTTTGAAAATTCCTACTGTATGGTGGATCTCTTCACACTGGTGTGTTGAGTTTCACTTGCTCTTTAAGTGTGCTGCATTTTTGGTGTGGCAACAAAACCACACCTCTCCATTGAAATGAATGGGATCCGTGGACAAAACGCAATGCCCCTGTGGGAAGTGCTTTGTCCAGTCACATGTCCAGGGGAAAATGCAAGGAAACGCAGCAAAAGTGCACTGCACCAAAAACACATTGAAACACATATGCATTTTAGCAGCAGAGCAGTGTGAAAGCACCCTAAAGATTAGTAGCTGCAATGTAACACATTTATGGTTTTTATCTGATTGCCCCCCCCCCCCCCACACACACACACTATAGGCGAAAGATGGCTACAGCACAGGCTTCCAATGCTGGGAGGGCATACATGGACGTCCCCTTGTGATCCTGCTGCCCGGACTCACAGATCGAGGTAAAGGGCCAATTACAGCAACCCTTTACCATGTGATCAGCTGTGTCCAATGACAGCTGATCACAGGATATAAACACAAGCCGGTTATTGGCTTTTCTTTCCTCACGCTGACAGTGTGAGGAGAGAAGAAGAAAGCCGATAACCGGCTTGTGTTAGGGACACCTGCACTTATTATCAGTATCCTGATTATCACTGCAGTCCCAACAGTGCCAACCAGTGTGGCCAATCAAAGCCCACCAGTGCCACCTATCATGTGCTGCCTCATCAGTGCCACCAATCAGTGCAGTCTCATCAGCACACATCAGTGCAGCCTCATCAGTGCCCATCAGCACACATCAGTGCAGCCTCATTATTATTATTATACAGGATTTATATAGCACCAACAGTTTGCGCATCACTTTACATCAGGGAAGACAGTACATTCACAATACAAATCAATACAGAAGCCTCATCAGTGCCCATTAGTGCAGCCTCATCAGCGCCCATTAGTGCAGCCTCATCAGTGCTCATCAGTGCAGCCTTTATCAGTGCCCCTCAGTGCAGACTCATCAGCGCCCATTAGTGCAGTCTCATCAGTGCCCATCAGTGCAGCCTTTATCAGTGCCCCTCAGTGCAGACTCATCAGCGCCCATTAGTGCAGTCTCATCAGTGCCCAATCAGCGCACATCAGTGCAGCCTCATCAGCGCACATCAGTGAAGGAGAAAATGTATATAAAATTATATTAAAATTTTATAACAAGCTATGAAAAAACATTGTTTTTTTTCTGTTTCTTTAGCAAAAAATAAAACCCCCAGTGGTGATTAAATACCACCAAAATAAAGCTCTATGTGTGTGAAAAAATTATGAAAAAAAACAACATATAGGTACAGTGTTGCATGACTGTGTAATTGTCATTCAAAATGTGAGAGCGCTGAAAGCTGAAAATTGCCTGGGGCCGGAAGGGGTATAAGTACCCAGTAGGCAAATGGTTAATATCACTTTAATAATGTCCTGGTCAGTCTGTACGTTTCCTTTGGAAACATCATACACTTTCCCGGAGTCACAGCTAATAGAGTGAGTGAGTGTGGAGGTATGGACACCCACCTCTTATTGTAACATATCTGTAACACATTGTAACCGTCCAATCTGATATCCTGTCACAGGGCGTGTGCGCTAAGTCATATGAATGAACACGCATATAACTAACCACACCCCTCATCAACCTTCCACGCTTGTCCCTTCCTTGAATTGATAAAGTTATTCAAACAGCCAGCTTCGCGTTGCATGACGGTCCTCGTAGTTCAAGAAGCCTCGTTGTCCCTCCACTGAACGATATTGCAAACTACAATTCCCGAGAACAAGCAGAAGCCTCCGTCCTGTTTTGATCGGACGAACGCCTTTCGCTGCTAGATCTGATTGGCTACGCGATTTACCGCAGCTGCGCAGTTCGTGCGTGTCAGTGTTTTGGTGTGAGAGAAGGAAGAGAGTGAACAGAGATGTCTGCATTCAGGGGCCAAATCAGCAAGAGCAAAGATCCTTCGGGGCTACTTATCTCTGTTATTAGGTAGGTGAGGACAATGGCTTGATGCTGTTCAGGCTGTTGGTGACAACATGTTAGAAGATTCATGGAGGAGGAAACGGGCGTCAGTCTGAATGGGCAGAGCAAAGCTTGCTAGCTGTGTGAAGCTGTGTCAGGGGTCTAATGACTTGTATCTAATTTGTGTATATATATATATATAAAATCTTTTATGTTCCTGTTTCCCCTTGGGAAGAATTCTCTGCTCTTCCTGTCCATTAAACACAAGAAGAAGAAATGAGGAATTCTCCGCAGAATTAGATTAGGTTACACAGAATCGCTGCTCACTGCTCCTCTGAAAACTCGACTTATATTTTCTCCATGAGCCCATCCCCCGCAGTCATTACTTTTTATATCACTTGCCCCTCCCTCTTAGATTGTAAGCTCTAATGAATAGGGATGGGTTCTGGCGTGTGCGTGCAGAGCCCGCCAGGAAGTCTGCACAGCGCTGCGCTAATCACAGGCAGTGAGACATTTCCCTATCTCTGCAGCCGAGCATCGGGACAACGTCTCCCTGCCTGTGGTTAGCGCGGCGCCATGCAGACTTTCTGGCGGGCTCTGCCGGAAAAATCAAGGACGTCATATGATGTCCAGTCTGAAGAACGAAAGGTCCCCACCAACTTCATTTTACTATGGCTCGGTCCTATAGGCCGTACACACCATCGAATTGGTCCGATAAAACTGGTCTGCAGACCAGTTTCATCGGACCGGTCTGATCGTGTGTACGCGGCCTTAAAGTGGTTGTTTTTAATGTCAGAGTTAATCCAGCGCTGAGTAATCCTCTTTTAAAGATCAGTGCAAATTAACAGAATTTCAGATAAAAACCTGCCAAATTAGGTTAAGTCCGTTTCTCTGTTTTTGCTTTCAGTGACAGGTTATTTACAAACCTAGCTTGGACATATTTATCATAACAAGAGGTGATCCAACGTTCATTGTATATTACTAGGATGCGTTATGATGTTATATCACCTCATGTTATTGTAAACATAACATATGATAAACATGTCCAAGCTAGATATGTAAATAACCTCTCACTCAAAGCAAGAAGAGAGAAAACTGACTTTTGATTTAGGCAGGGTTTCATCTGGAAGGCTGTTCATTTTCACTGAACATTCAAATAGGATTACTCAGCGCTGGATTAACTCTGTAGGGGCGAGATTGGGCACAGATGATAGGAAATCTTATACTCTACATTGTGACAACCACTTTAACCACTTAAGGACCGCCGCACGCCTATGTACGTCCACAACATGGCTCGTACAGGCACAAGGGCGTATATATACGTCCTCGCCTTTGTGCGGTTCGGGGAGCGATCGCCGACGGGCGGGCGGATGTACGTTTTTTTCCGCCCCCCCCGCGATCGCTCCCAGCCAATGGGAGCGCTCCCCCTTCGTGTCAGTTCCTCCTCCTGTGTTTACACAGGAGGAGGAAATGATGTCATCTCTCATCGCAGCGGTGTTTTCCACCGCTGCTGATGAGAGAAGACATCCACAGTAAGTGTGCACCAACACAACACTGACACACACACACATAGGCACATTAACCCCTTGTGATCACCCCCCCACCCCCCTGTCACAGTGTCACTGAATGCAGTGATCTAATCACTGCATTTAGTGTCAGTGTGACAGGCAGTGTGAAAGTTAGTTAGTGTTAGGTTCAGGGTAGCCCCGTACCCACCCCCTAATAAAGTTTTAACCCCCTGATCACTGCCCTAGTTAATCCTTTCACTCCCTATTGCCAGTGTCACTAAGCGATCATTTTTCTGATCGCTGTATTAGTGTCACTGTTCCCGCTAGGTAGCTATTTTTTTTTATTGCGATTTTTATTTTTATTTTTTAACTAAAGACATGTGGCTGAATTAATTTTGGCCTAAATGTTTTACTAAAATTTAGTTTATTTGATTTTTTTTTATAACAAAAAGTAAAAAATAGTGATTTTTTTTCAAAATTGTCACTCTATTTTAGTTTATAGCGCAAAAAATTTAAATCGCAGAGGCGATCAAATACCACCAAAAGAAAGCTCTATTTGTGGGAAGAAAAGGACGCGAATTTTGTTTGGGAGCCACGTCGCACGACCGCGCAATTGTCTGTTAAATCGACGCAGCGCCGAATTGTGAAAACACCTTGGGTCATTTAGCAGCATATGTGTCCGGGTCTTAAGTGGTTAAGAGTCGGTTCACACAGCGGCGACCTGGGATCTGACTTGAAGTTGCCCCAAGTTGTCCCAAGTCGTGTGGTTGAGGAAAATCAATGGAAATGAATGGAGCCGTCTTATACACACTACTGAAGTCGCTCTGACTTCAGAAAAGGTTCCTGTAACTTGTACCCATAGATTTCAATGAAAGTCGCTTCAGAAGTCTGATCACTGTCTTAACTGAAGCAACTTCACAGGAAGAGCACATACATATCTCAGGCAAACCCCTCCCTCCCACAGAGCTGATTGTTGTTTGGCCACTGGAAAGCCTCCTGTCCTGAAGGCGACAAAAAGTTGCCTTGTACTGTCCTGGAGGCAACTTGAAGTTGCCTTGTAAGTTGCCTGATGATTCATACGCAAGTCGTGTCCAAGTTGCCTCCCAAAGTCGTGTTGCCCCTGTGTGAACCGACTCTTAGAAATATATTTTACCTAGAGAAATGGTGATGCGTTAAATATTTGTTTTACTTGCTGTATATAAACTAGTTATGCAGTAAAATGTTATCCACATGAAAATAGTATAGTGTTGCAGCAGTGCCCTGTTTTGCATACTCTGTGCAGCTTGTTCTAGAACTGTGAACCACCCCGCCAAGTAGCCATATTCCATCGTGAGGTGAACACTACCATTTTTGTATCCATTAAAAATCTGATTCTGAAGTTTCATCTAGCATGTTTTGGTCAAGTATGTGATTTTTGTATGTATCCACTAAAGACATAACTTTACAGGATCCTGGTTTATGTAGTTTTCCTATCTATGGAATTTCTCAGGTCTCAGAAATAAAATCTAGGCAGGAAACTGAACAGGATATTCACAGTTCCTGTCATCACTCAAGTGTGGACTTTTCAGAGCTGCAAGCCTTTTTTCTAGTCCACTGCTTAATTTTTGTTTGTTTATCTAGACTATAATTTTATTTTATTTAGAATTTGTCTATGGATGCAATTCACTCAATATAATAAATAAAATCCACATTACAAATGGGCAAATCTCACAATTGTATAGTTTTGTAACCTACAAGATTAAAGTAAAACTATCAGCAAAACTTCTTCTTTTTTTTTTTTTTTTGAGCAAGGGAGGGTCATAACGCCTGTAAATGTTTCTTTGCCATCTGTGCCCCATTGGGGAGATTTCCTTTCACGTCCTGTCCCATAGCCAAACAGGAAGTGAGGGTAAATCCCTGCGAATTAAGAGAAGTGGGCTCACTCACAGTTTTGCCTATGAATAAAGAATGGTACAAAAACTTCCTTCTAGAGAAACTTCTCTCAACCATCCAAGAACAGTTTAGTGATGAACAATGCCTTTTCCACCATGATGTAGCACCTTGCCATAACGCAAAAGTGATAACTAGGTATGGGTTTAAGCATATTCGGACTGTACCTGCCAGGGAGCCATCACTGCACACTGCCAATTGTAGGCAGTGAGGCATTTCTTGGCCCGCAGCTGCACATACACATACTGCCTATGATTAGTGGTATACAGCTTCCTAGTGGGTACGACCCAAACATGCGCAAGCCCATTTTAGTGATAACTAAGTGGCTTGGGGGGGGGGGGGGGGCATTCACATTTTGTCCTGCGTGCTCCTGGCACAGTTACCAGTGGCTAATGGAAATCTCTTAATCGCTCCTTGCAATCAGGACCTTTTGGACCATTTGACTACTGGGAAATACAGTCATAGCGGTCACATAATCCTAAACCTCTCACGGCATCCTAACCACTTAAGACCCGGACCTTTAGGCAGCTTGCCCCATCCCCGACGATGCATTTACGACAAAATGTACGTAGGAGTGGCCAGCAGTGCGTGTCACGTCATCGCGTTTGCCGAAGAGAGTTGCACACACGGAGAACAGCTGACAGGACCCCATCGGGTGCAAACGCCGCATTCTGTTTTTACCACGCTGTTGATATCAGCCTAATTGTAAGTGCAATCTATCTTATTAAAATCCCCAAATCCACAGTACTTCACCATGGAGTGTTTTTTATTTTTTCCTTCAATATATGAGCCTTAACCTCTCATGTGCTGGGGACTGTTGCTGAGGACCTGACCCTCTTTTTTCACCTGCTAGATCTGAGTCTGATTGAGAAGACTATAAACATCTCTGTGCCTTACTGACTACTGCACTAACTGTCAGTGGATCCGGTAAGGAGACTACATTCACCACGCGGGTGTTCCTTTTTGGTGGAAGAAACCAACTTTATCTCCTTTCACTTCCCATCATTTAATGGACTTTATTACTTTATTATTGAGTAATTCATTATTTTGATTATTTCACCTAAACCCTCCGGGTTTTTTTCACTAATTTTGGTTTTATCTCTTATCTATTTAGCGCTGTACCTTCTTTGTATTTATGTGTTTTCTTTGGGTATTTTGAGCAATAGGTACTGGCAGCTTTCTTAATTATTTTATTCACAATATTTAATTATATTATCACTTGTTAGCGCAGTGTTTTTCCTAGGGATCTCTCTAGGGAATCTTTTTACCAGCTAAAGGACCCGGCCAGGTTTTGCGATTCGGCACTGCGTCGCTTTAACAGACAATTTCTTTTGGTGGTATTTGATCACCTCTGTGGTTTTTAATTTTTGCGCTATAGACAAAAGTAGAGCAACATTTTTGAAAAAAAATCAATATTTTTTACTTTTTGCTATAATAAATATCCCCCCAAAATATATAAAAAAAATATTTTTTCCTCAGTTTAGGTCAGGCCAATACGTATTCTTCTACCTATTTTTGGTAAAAAATTGCAATAAGCATTTATCGGTTGGTTTGCGCAAAATTTATAGCGTTTACAAAATAGGGGATAGTTTTATTGCATTTTTATTAAAAAAATGTATTTTATTCTCGTGACTGCGACATTATGGCGGTCAGTTTTGACACATTTTGGGACCATTGTCATTTTCACAGCAAAAAATGCATTTTAAATTGCATTGTTTACTGTGAAAATGACAGTGCAGTTTGGGTATTAACCACAAGGGCGCGCTGAAGGGGTTATGTGTGACCTAATGTGTGTTTACAAATGTAGGGGGGTGTGGCTGTAGGTGTGACATCATCGATTATGTATCCCTATAAAAGGGATCACACGATCGATGACGCCACCACAGTGAAGAACAGTGAAGCCGTGTTTACACACAGCTCTCCCCGTTCTTCAGCTCCGAGGACCGATCGCCGGACTCCAGCGGCGATCGGGTCCGCGAGTCCCGGAGCTTCGGACCAGGTCATGGGCACGTGCCCGCGACCCACAGCTGGGTACTAGCACATGTGCCCAGCCGTGCCATTCTGCCGACGTAAATGTGCAGGAGGCGGTCCTTAAGTGGTTAAACCCCTGGAGGCGCCTGCGCAAAGGGGTTATTTTTGCGGGAATTTCCTCTCTAGTCCTCTTTTTTGCTATGGATCAGGAAGGGAAATCTTCCCAATCGCACACAGATGACAAAACAAATCTGACAAGGGTTATAACCCTTCCTCACTCTATCCAGCTATAAAGTTCATATATCCAGCATATAAAAGTGAACGACTGTAAAACCCTGTACTGATGTAAATGTTTTCATTGTATTGGTGTTTACTTGTACATGTGCATCCAGCATATTTCCCCAAACATGGAAGAAGAGAAACCTGTAACTGCGTTTTTCTCATGGCTGGGGATCCGCAGGTAGGGGATTAATGTTTGTGCCCCCCCCAGACGCATAAAAATTATTTAGGCATATTTGATTTGATATTTGATTTGATACTTTATTTCCATATGCATGAGGCCTAATAATGTGACCCCCCCCCCCCCCCAAAAAAAATAATAATTAAGAAAGCAAAACCACAGTGAGGTAAATGCCAATTTGTTTTCTCAGTAAAGAAAAAATACTTTCCTATCCCTGTTATCGGCAGTTTGTTTCATCAATTAGTTCTTTGAAAATGATCATAATTACAGCAGGGCATGTTTCTAGTAAAGAAATGCATCTAGCCCATCATTTTACCACAAAATACTGTTCATCACGCCACTTCTGTCATTGCTGTGTGATTACTGTACAGTAATATAAAAATAATACATGGAGTTTTATTATTTTAGAACCCTTTCAACTAGTGATGATGTTGAAGACCGAGAGACAGAGCGAGGACGCTTGGAGAAAGCGTATGAACAATGTGACAAGGACTTGGATGAGAAGATTGAGCAGCACTTTACAGAGCTTACCACTGCCATACGTACTTACCAGAGCATCACTGAACGTATCACCAACTCCCGTAACAAGATCAAACAGGTGAACCACACCTATGTTCACATATTACGATATCTCTGTGATTGCTCAATACATATAGTGCTAACTTTTTTTTTTTTTTTTTTTTAACATGGCTAGCTTTTTCTATATAAACAGAGGTTCAAATGTCTAAGCAATAAAGACCACAAGGTATACTGTAAAGACAGTGGCTACAGCCTGATCTCAACTGACTTTCCAATTAGAAGGCAAATGGAGCCATGCAAGGTTCATGACAACGTATTAGTTGTGAACTATTAGCAAAAAGTATATAGTATCAGTGGTGGCCCATCCATAGGGGGTGCATGGGCGCCGCCCCCCCCCCCAAGCTGTAAAGGAAAAAAAAAAGTGCCCTTTAAGAGTGTCCGGGCGCCGGACATACGGCGGTCTATGGGAAGCTTCCCAGCTTGCAATCGGCTGATTTGCGAGCTGGGAAGCTGATTTTCCCGCATTTAGGGTGTGTGCAGGGCACAAGCTGTGCGCCCGCACACACTCCCACTCTCCACTGATTTGTTTTTGTCCTCCCTTCCTGTATTTTAATTGGCAGTGATAGAGTTCAGTGGGCGGTGCTTTTTTCAGCACACCCGAGTCACTTCCGGGTTCCCGCCTCACTGGAGTGTGAAGTAAAGTGGGCGCCAATGATAGACTGAGTGCGGCCCCATAGGCAGAGGTAAGCCCCTATGCAGAGGCAGTAACTTTACTAGGCATGATCGAAGATAAGGGGAAGCATCTCTGTATACCGTAGATGCAAGGATTGAGGGATGAACTTGGAGTCCTCCTCTCCCAGCGCAGCTCCATAGGCAGAGGTAAGCCCCTATGCAGAGCAGAGGCAGTAACTAGGAATGATGAAAGATGAGGGGAAGCAGCCCTGTATACCGTAGATGCAGGGACTGAGCACTGAGGGATGAACTTGGAGTAGTCCTCTCAGTAACAAGCTAATGCAGGGAGGGAAGTAAATGTTTCACTGACTCGTGATAACAGCTCACTGCACACTAGGCTCAGCCTTATATATTGCAGGAGATGACGATCTTCCCCAGTGACAGGTTGCCCTCAGACTGCTGCTATCTCACTGTTTATTGAACTTGTCTCCAGTTACAGAGGTATACTGTCCCAGCAGTAAATGAGGCTGAGCCTGAGTGTGCAGTGCATGTTCTGTTATCACGTGAGGACAGAGGTTAACCCTTTACTTCCCTGCATTTGTTTTGTTGGTTTCTCTGATTACCTACTGGACGTAGGGTATGAGCCCAGGTTCAGACTACTGCAACTACTACGATCTAAGACATGGCATGTGATTTGCACCCGCATTGCGGTTGAATCGCATGCGATGTCTGTGAGATGTGAGTTCAGCCATAAAGTTGTTTGGCTGAACTCGCATTAGATTTGCAGGAAAAAAAAGTGCAGGGACTTATTCCCCCCCCCCACTGAAATTGGCTCGCATGGGTGTTCTCACCTGTGCAATGCGATTTCTGTGTGAGTTCACACTGCGATCTGTGAACCGATCTGGGGGTGCCATTAACATTGTAATGACATCCGCAGCTGTTCCCAGAGGGCAGTGTGAACTGCCTGCAGGAGAGATACGATGCGTTAACCAAGGCTGAAATCGCACTGGTTCTCGCATCACAACAAGTGTGAACCCAGGCTAAAGGAGAAGGATCATCTCATAAAACCAGGGCTGGTGCTCCATGCTTCTAGATAAGAAGCATCCACTATTTTAGAATTCAACTGTTCGTTGAACCTGGGTGTATTGCAAGGATGAGGATGATGACAGGTGTATTCTATAATGACGAGGATCGGTGTATTAGCCCTGGTTCACATTAATGCTACTTTGAAATCTGGCTACTTCACTTGAATTAAAAAGTAGCAAGGTCAGCGTAATTTCAGGTGCTACTTGATAGACATCTGCGTGGTTTCATACACAGATGTCTATTGAAATCGCACCTGAAATCAGCAAAAGTAGTGCAGGAACTACTTTTGCAAATCGGTGCAGCACCACAAAATCAGTCCCTCCAGCCATGTCCCCCACATATGCAGCCATGTCCCTCCAGCCATTTCCCCCACATATGCAGCCATGTCCCTCCAGCCATGTCCCCCACATATGCAGCCATGTCCCCCACATATGCAGCCATGTCCCCCACATATGCAGCCATGTCCCTCCAGCCATGTCCATACCTAGCCGCTGTAGTACGGAGATCATCACAGCATTCATTTGAATAGCAGTTTTGCCCGCGCGTATAGACACTCCCCCTTGCTCGGGATTGGGCGGATCACGATCACCCATCCAATCCCAAGCAAGGGGGAGTGTCTATATGCGCGGGAACACTACAGCTATTCAAATGAAAGCTGTGATGTTCCCGCACGTTCTCGCGGCTTTAGATGCGGCGGCTTTGGCGGGGGGTGGGGGGGAGTGGACGGGGGGGGGGGAGTATTCTATTTAGGCATCGGGGGTATTTGCGGGAGTACAAGTACTCCCACAAATACTCGGTATCGGTACTGGTATCGGGACAACCCTATATTATACAATGATGAGGAGTATGATAATGATGGGTGTATAATATGGGGATGAAGGTGATGGGTGTATTATACAATGACTGGAGCATCGGGGTGTCAGACAGTGTTATTGAGTGCCACATCATGTCTCGCTGGTTGCTTTGCAATACATGATTTTGGGGATTTTTGCCGTGCCATGTGCTGACTATATTACACTACATAATAGTCACAAATTGTGAGTACATCTGTCCTGTAATGTATACAGCTATATACACCCACCTGTATATAGAGACCATCCTCCATCACTGACTGCAGATATACATCATTATTATTGTATTTATTTTATTTCAGGTACTTCTATAGCGCAGTCAATTTACGCAGTGCTTTACATATACATTGTACAGTCACATCAGTCCCTACCCTCAAGGAGCTTACAACCTAAGGTCCCTAGCACACATTCATACACATACTAGGGCCAATTTAGACAGGATCCAATTAACCTACCAGCATGTCCTGTTACTGTATACAGGACAGATGATGTATATCTGCAGTCGGTGATGATGGAGGAAGGTCTCTATATACAGGAAGGAAGGTTGGTGTATATAGCTAGCTGTATACAGCACAGATGATGTATGCCTGCATACCCTGATCTGTGTTATGCTGAGCAATATACCCTAAGCTGTATACTCTGTCCTGTGATGCGAGGGCTGTATACTCTGTCCTGTGATGCGAGGGCTGTATACTCTGTCCTGTGATGCGAGGGCTGTATACTCCTGACACTATGGGTGGAATACAGGGGACGGTGTTGGTGGAGTATGTAAGGGGTGTGGCTTATTGGAAGTGGGTGGGGTCAAAAATGATGGGTGGAGTCTTGTGCCCCCCATCCTAAAACTTCACCAGCCCCCACTGTATAGTATATTAAAGAGAAAGTAAACCCTCACAAAAAAAAAAAACACCCTGCAAGAGAAAGGCATAATGAGCTAGTATGCATAGCATACTAGCTCATTATGAATTACTTTCCTGAGATCGAAGCCCCCGCAGTGATTCTCGCTCTCCTCCGTCATGATACCCGGAGCGACTTCTGGGTATCGCTGCTCCGGCAGTGTGACTGGCCGGAGCAGAGATGACTTCTCTTCCACGCGAGAGACGGCAATGACGGCATGATCGCCTTCACTATGGGCATGCTCAGTGCACCTGCGCCGTTGTCTACGGCGTGCATGCGCTGTAGACGTCGGTGCCGTATTTTGTGTAGGTTTAGGAGACATTTCTTGTACCTACAGGTAAGCCTTAATTTAGGCTTACCTGTAGGTAAAAGTGGTCTGTAGGGGTTTACAACCACTTTAAGGAATTCATCTGTTTTTGTTGAGGACTTCTGTCATTTGTCCTGCAATACCAATGCATAACAAAATAATTCCTTCAGTGCTCTTAAATACTTAATAATTTAATGTCTTTGAGTACTTCCTTCTTCCCTTCATTTTAAGACAAATACTGGTCAAAGTTAGACATTTTTTTTTTATAATCCTAGGTAACTACCCTGTTTCTCTGAAAAGAAGCCCTTCCCCGAAAATAAGACCTAGGGTGAGTTTCTGGGGTGGCTGCAATATAAGCCCTACCCCAAAAATAAGCCCTAGTTAAAGTCCTTGTAAAAACATGTAATCCGTTCTGTAAAAAGATTATATAATGTGTGTCTCCTTGTGTAACTTTATTGTGGAAAATACCTTATTTACAGCACTGCTGGGCGCTCACGTGACCCACCCGAGCTCTTCTCCTCTCCTCCCGGCTGATGTCAGCTGTTTTTTTTCACTAAAACTTTATTAAGCCCCTTCCCACTGCAGTACTCTGAGTGGGGCTGATGTCATTGGGGATCTTGGCCCCTCCCTCTGCAGTATTTGGAGCAGGGAAGAAGAGCTCCAAGTGGGTCACGTGAGCGAAAAGCAGCTCTGTTAATAAGGTATTTTCCACAATAATGTTACACAAGGAGACACACTGCACATGATATCATCTTTTTACAGAACGGATTACATAATTTTATAAGGTCTTTAAACAAAGGTTTATTTTTGGGATTACAGAATTTCACAATGCTGACTCCGGAGCTGACAGGGGGAGATTTTTTTTGTTGTACATACCATAAATAAATAAGACATCCCCCTGAAAATAAGCCCTAGTGTGTTTTTTGTAGCCAGAATTAATACAAGACCCGGTCTTATTTTCGGGGAAACACGGTAGCAGAAATCGGCTGTAACTGATCATTAATGTTCACAGGCCATACACCTCAATGACTAATGAGTTAATATATTAAAGCGAACTGCAGTCTGCTCACATAATTTGTAATAAAACATCTTTGCCATTCTGAAGCTTCCCTACAACCACTTTGCATATTTTATATACACTGTAATTCTGTACTTGTGAAAATGCTGCAGAAATCTCCCTCCACTGGGTCTGGCTGCATCCATTTTAACCATGGGCAGCTGAAGCTGCTGCCTGTTACCCTTCCTGGATTTACACAGAGGCACACCTGCAGCTGTCATTGGCCCTTGTATGACTCATCCCTGGTCCATTCCTGGCAAACTCTCCCAGGAGTGAGAGAAAGGACTTTGCACGATGTCATAAGCCTAAGCTAATTACCAGACAAGAAACAGGAAGTGGGCTGTAAAAGTTATTTACTGGCTGAAAAATGTTTTACTATCTAAAGTTAAAGGGCAGGAGCTTTAATAGATGGAAATTTAAAAAAAAAAATGACTAAAGGTCCGCTTTAAGCTAGGCTAAGGTACAAAAAAATCCATACTTGGAGAATAAAAATGAACTATGTGCAGCTTTACACTAAGGGGCCTTATATTTAACCTGTCTTCCGAGAAATTCTGAGACTACCATTGGCGACCTGCTTCTAAAATTCTAGTTGTTTGGCTGTTCTGCCTAGACCTTTGCTTCAGTACTTCCCAGCGTTTGACCTAGAAGAAGTATGCAGATTAGTATAATCAGAGAAGTCACAAGACCTTATCTTTTTGTATGTTTTGTGTCAATATCACAGAAAATATTAAAGCCAAATGATCAGGACAACAATGGGGTAAGCTATTTGCCTTTTCAGCCGCCATGTTTTTCCCTTTTTTTGTTTGACTATTTTCCAAATTTTTTATCAGGTAAAAGAAAACCTTCTGTCATGTAAGATGCTTCTTCACTGCAAGCGTGATGAACTGAGAAAACTTTGGATTGAGGGTATTGAGCACAAGCATGTCCTGAACCTTTTGGATGAAATTGAGAACATTAAACAAGTGCCTCAAAAACTGGAACAGTGTATGGCCAGCAAACACTATCTGAGTGCCACTGACATGTTGGTAAGTGTTTTTTTTTTGGGACACTGTAGGTATTTTTAAGTATATATTAAACTATTTTATGTTTCAGTAATCCATTATTATATGCTTTTTTATTTTTTTTTAGGGATGTCCCGATACCGATGCTAGTATCGGTATCGATACCGAGCATTTCCTGAGTACTTGTACTCGGGGTGGGGGGGGGGAATGCTCCGATGCTTCACCCGATACCTAGGCAGTCAGGTATCAGGTGGTGGGGGGAGTTACAAGTCTTATCCGTGCCGTCTTCTCCCCCCCCCCCCCCCGTGCCGCTTCCCCCCCCCCCCCCTCAATTTGTCAGGATAAAGAGTGGAGGTAGTACCCGCTAAACCTGGCTCCTACCTTTTCCGAATGGACAGAGTCAGTGATCACAGACTCTGTCCATTCACATAAATGAGCATCGTAACCTGTGTTTACGATGCTTCAGTTTATGAATGGAGAGGAGCTTCTCTCCATTCATTTTAGCTGATGCTGCAGAGAAAGGGACTGGGGAATCTGTGTCCCTAGTCCATTTCTCTGTCTTAACCTCCCTGGCGGTATGATTCTGTCTGGAATTGCGTACCAAAAGCGGTACAATTATTTTGCATGAAAATTTGGCATTTTATACTGTAGGCCTGTAATTCTTAGGAATAACGCTCTTAAATCTGTCCAAACCAGAGTCTAGTAGACATCCCGTTTATGATAAAGTTTGAAACACAAAATCATAAAATTATAATAAATAATTATAAGAAATGATAATGTAATTATAATAAAAATTATTCAATAATGTAATCAAATCACTGAAATTTGCTCAGTTGCAGAATTGTCGCTGGCATTACTTTTATTTTTTTATGACAAATTCCCCCACAAATCTCTATTGCTCAATTCTGCAAGTGATTATAATTATTATCGCTGTTTTCTAGCTGCTCTAAAACCATTTTGACATAAAGGGACACTTTTGGTTGCAATGGGCAATCAACAGTTTGCAGGCACAAACATTTTTTTTTTTTTTATTATATGAAAGTGCATGTAGGACACTGGGCAGACCACTAGGGACAAGGGGGTGTGTGTATTTTTTACATAAAGTACTGTAATCTATAAGATTACAGTATACTGTATGTAATGTGTTTGTTTACATTTTTGAATTTGGCGCCGGTCTCCAGGCAACGGAGATCGGCGGCACGCAGGCACTGTGTGAATCGAATGGAGGACGCCGCTCACTCACACAGCGCGGATGCATCGCTGGATCCAGGGACAAGGTAAGTACCGTAATAACCTGCCTGGAAAAGGTAAGCCAGCACGCGCTGCACATCTACCCTGAGCGTGACTCGGGGTTACTGATTATAGCATTGAAAATCCACCCCAAATCACGCTCGGGGATACCGCTAAGGGGGTTAAAGGGGAGATGTCAGAGGTCTGTTAAGACCCCTGATATGTCACCAAAGCTCCCCCCAACAGGGCTGATAAAAAAAAAAAAAAAATTGAATAAGAAGAAATTGCAATAAATTAAAAAAATAAAATGTAAATAATAATAATAAAAAAAACACATTGACAATCCCCTACCCCCCTCTAAAAATAAATCACTGTAAAAAAAAAAAAAAAAGATTGAAAAAAAAAATACTGTCACATGACATTTAAAAAAAAAGTATCGGTATTAGGTATCGGCGAGTACTTGGGGAAAAAAGTATCGGTACTTGTACTCGGTCTCAAAAAAGTGGTATCGGGACAACCCTACTTTGTTTCCTGTGTTGAGCAATGGAAGCTGGTCATTTTTCTTGTGAAGTATTTTGTAGCATTTCTATTCAATAGGTGTTGTATAGTTACATTATCTGTATAATTGATATAATAGAGTAGAAATTGGATCCCTTTTACTTGATCACTATAAAGCCGGCTGTAGATGGTATGATTTTCTTTCCTGCAAGCACAATAGCTTGATTTCCCCATCAATATAGACTCTGTTGGTGGGGGAATTCCTCCTGCGGAACTATTTGTGATCTCCCGGTGGGGGGGCAAAAATTGCATGAAAAATTTGACAGGCTGGTTGTACCTAAAGTTTATCGATCAATCAAAATGGGTACAAGTAGACTACTCTTACATAGTTTAACTCTTGGCCAGTCCCTGATGATCGGCCTCAATTCGGACCATTTTTGCCCAGCTTAATACTCTAAATTAGGACTCGGCCTTCCCTAAATACTTTGAACTAATATGCTTCTAAATGCTAATATCACACGTTTTGCTAACAATTAAGTTGACAGATTGGTTGATATATCGAAAATGATTTCTTTACCAAAATTGTTTTCATACTTAAGTCCTGTAAACTTGTAGTACCTCACTAAATTCATATGGGCAAATAAATACCTTTTTGGGTAAACAAAAACAATTAAACATTCTCTTACGGGTCAGTAAGAAATACTAAACTAAGATTATATTATTGGTTAGCCAGGTGGTTAGAACAGTGTCCTGTAGTGCTGATCAGCAAACTACATATGTCAGCGAGGATCTGCATCTGTGCTTGGTGTGGGTATATTGCAAAATCAAAGAGGAGGCACTGCCAGACTAACCAGATTTTTAATGCAAAAAAAAATAATAAAAAATTCAACAGGCTACAGTTTCATACACCCGTGTAGAAAAAACCCATATCTGCAAATAAATTAAGGGCAACATACACTTTAGGTCATGGTTTGCAAACTAGTGGCCCTCCAGCTGTTGCAGAACTACAAGTTTCATGGGGTATTGTAAAGCCGCGTACACACGATCAGTCCATCCGATGGGAACAGTCTGTTGGACTGTTTTCGTCAGTTAACCGATGAAGCTGACTGATGGTCCGTCGCGCCTACACACCATCAGTTAAAAAAACGATCGGGTCAGAATGCGGTGACGTAAAACACAACGACGTGGTGAAAAAAATGAAGTTCAATGCTTCCAAGCATGCGTCAACTTGATTCTGAGCATGCATGGATTTTTAACCAATGGTCATGCCTACTAACGATCGGTTTTGACCTACCGGTTAAATTTTAAAACAAGTTGGCTTTTTTTTAACCGATGGATAATTAACCGATCGCGCCTACACACGATCGGTTTGGTCCGCTGAAAATGGTCCATCAGACCGTTCTCATCGGTTTAACCTATCGTGTGTACGCGGCCTAAGGCTGACACTTGCAAGTATGACTCCCATAAGGCAGAGGCATGATGGGACTTGTAGTTCCACAACAGCTGAAGTGCTACCAGTTTGAGACTCGTGCTTTAGGTGAGCCCGTGCCCAGGCTGTGCTCCAAGTATTTTCATATTCTAAACAAGCGGTAAAATCACTTTGAAAGAACGCCTAGTTTACTTGTGTATCTATAAGCATTCTGGAGAAAAGTCTCTTCAAATTTCATAACCAAGGCACTGAAATCCCAGCTTCTTTACCCTTCACTTTCTAAGATGAGCAGAACCCTGACAGGCTACCAGAAACCTAGCTTGAAAGTTTATGCTGATAAAAATTGTTCTTTATTGTATTGTTTTTTTTTCTGGTGCAGCTGTAGCCAATCGGCTTCTAACTTCAGCTTGTTCAGCTAGGCTTTGACAAAAAAAAAGGAATCTGATTGGTTTCTATGCAGCAGAGCTGCACCAGCACTCTTCAGTTTTAGTAAATCAACCCCATGATGTCCTATTTTCTTTCTTGTTATTTATATGTGATCAGTACTTTAGTGCAGTGCTCACCTATGAAATACTACCTGTTTTTTTTTCTTGAGGTTTCAAAGAAACATGATCAGTACCTGTTGCATGGTATCGCATGTAAAGGATACGAAAGACATGATTAGTAATAGTCATGTTTAAACAATATAAGCAATTCTGGATGCTACATCCAAACTATGGGGTATTGTCTAGCACCTCCAGACAACCCATCTGGGTGCAAACTGTGCCACTGGTGGAAGACAACACCATCAATTCACATTTCCATATACAAAAAATGTATTGTAAGGTAGAACCTATAGGTTCCCATATAGGAAACAAGTAATATAATAGAGAATGAGAACCATAGGTAATATAGCGTTAAGCGGAATTCAGGGAGGACAAATAAGGCCAGATGGTCTATCAATAGGTAACTGGTGGAGGATATTTTACCCTAAGTTGCATAAGGGCAGGTTGAAACGTTCTAGGTTTATAATACATTAACAGCAAGTGTTAGGATTTGGGGGGAGATGGGGGTGAGGAGGAGGTTTATAAGCTTAGATTTTTCATGGTCTTCCTAGACATTGATAGTGGAGGTGGCAGCTTAGCATCCTAGTAGGAGCATCTCAAGGGGCTCAAGAAATCTGGGAGACTCTAGAACAAGGGTGGAATATATTCGCATGTTTGAGGGTAAGTCTGGTTAGGAATCCAAACCAGGGGTAGGAAAGCCACGGGGGAGATAGGTGGAAGTAAGATTGAAAGAAAAAAGAATGAACAGGGGGTAAGGAGAGAAGGGAAAGCCAAGGTGAGGAAGTGGTTAGAGTGGTGGTGGGGGGGGGGATATGAGGAGGAAATGGGAGGGGGGGAGCATGGTTGTGGTGGCAGATTTCAAGGGAAGGGTGGAAAAAGCGGGTATAAAGTTATGGGGGCAATAGTGTTCGTCAAAGCCAGGGGTTCCAGAGTTTCTCGAATTTTGGAACTTTGTCCAATAGTATTGCCTCTATCTTGGCATTGATCATGGCTTGGGTGATTCTATGCTTTTCTGCGAGAACACATAAGGTAGAAGATTTCCAGGCGTTTGCAATGGTCTGCTCCGCAGCAGTAATGATTTGGGGCAGTAGCTTAAACTGGCAGTGGGTCAGGGACATGGGTCTGTTCAGGAGAGCCACCATTGGATCTGGTGATAAAGATATGGTAAAAAGATTTGATTGGATTGAGAAAATCTCTCACCAGAAGGTTTGCGCTTTGGGACAATGCCATCAAATGTGGAGGTGCGTTCCTGCTTCACTGCCAGGGCCGCCATCAGGAATTTTGGGGCCCCTTACACAGCTTCAGGCATGGGCCTCCTGGAGCAGAGAACAGGGGGGGGGGGTGCTGCCGCATGAAGTTGAGAAGCGCGGGGGGGGGGGGGGGCTTTACAAAAAGGAGAAATAAAGAAAAATATAAAAAAGGGGGGTAGCCATCCGGGGCCCTGGGGACCTCTGTGCCCTTTAACAAAAAGAAAAACAGAGTATATATATATATATATATATATATTAAAAAGGGTGGTTGCCAACTGGGGCCCCGGGGACCTTTTTTTTTTTTTTTATAAAAGGAAATTACAAAAAAAGGGGGCTTTCCATTCGGGACCTCTGGGCCCTTTAATAAATAGAAACCTCTGGGCCCTTTAAAAAAAAAAGAAGAAAGAAATAAAAAAATATATATATATATATATATATATATATAAAAAAGAAATAAACATTTATATAAAAAAAACAAGGGGGTTGCCTTCCAGGGCCCTGGGGACCTCTGGGCCCTTTAATAAAAAATAAAAAAAATATATAAATAAAAAATACAATTATAAAAAAAGGGGTTTGACACATGGGGCCCTGGGGACCTCTGAGCCCTTTAATAAAAATACATCTATATATAAAAAAAAAAAGAATATAAAAAAGAATTATAAAAAAGGATTGTCAACCGGGGGCCCTGGGACCTCTGGGCCCTTTAATATTAACAATATTACACACACACACACACACGAAAAAAGAAATATAAAAAATATATAATTTTTTTTATAAAAAAAGGGGGGGGGGGTTGTCATCTGGGGCCCTGGGGATCTCCAGGTCCCTGTGGACCTCCGGACCTCTAAAAAAATAAAAGAAAAAAAATTGGCCCTTTAATCAAAAATAAAACAAAAATATATTAAAAAAAATATATTTTTTTTTATAAAAAATTTTTTTTTATAAAAAAAATATATTTTTTTATAAAAAAGAAAAAAAGGGCTTGCCATCTGGGGCCCGGTGGTTCCCATCCGGGCCCCTGGGGACCCCCGGGCCCCTTACAGGTGTAATGCCTGTACCCCCCTGATGGCGGCCCTGTTCACTTCAGCCACAAAAGCAGTGTGGTGGGTATTGTGGGAGGAATTTATGAATCCTGGAGGGAAGCAGGTACCACCTGGTAAGCACCTCTTAGTTCGTTTCTAAAGCGGCAATGTTTTGGTAGGAAGATTAAATTGCCTGCAATGAGACTACATTTTTTTTATTACCCCTCAATATTTAGCCATAAAGATCCTTGGCATGCTTCATTTTTTGGTCTTCTTACTTTCAAGTAAACCTTTCACAATCCTTGGCAATTCAAACTGAGCATATGATGAAAAATGCATTAGCAAAGGTTGGCGTCAATGAAAACGGCATGTCAAAACAATTAGTAGATCCACAAATAAAAGCAGCAGATATGCAAATTTCAACTTTTCCAAAAAAAGGTCAAGCTTGGCCTTGAGGTCAATATCTGCTATGAATTTTTTTCTTGTCAACGGCTCAGTTTGAATTGATGAGGTTTGTCACAGGTTTACTTTAAAGTGTATGTCTGGGCAGAGGGGGGAATTCTCTCCGGTACATCTTTGCAGTACATGCATGTTTCCCGTTTATAACTGCTGCATATACAGAAAAATACCTGGTTGATCAGCCAGACATCCTATGAGCATCTAACTCCCTGTTTTAGCTGAAAACACAATGCCTTTGCTGCGCTGACAGCCCTGCCCAGTTGTCTCATCTGGACTACAGAACACATTCCTTTTTTACTCCTCTCCATAAGGCCGCGTACACACGAGGAGATATATCCGATGAAAACGGTCCGTTTTCATCGGACATGTCTCCTGGGATGTTTTGGTTTGATGTGTGTGTGTGTACACACGATCAAATCAAAGGAAGTAATCCATTCGACGCATGTGGGAGTTTTCGGTCCGCTGGTTAGGCGTACTAACCAGCGGACATATCCGACAGACGGCTTTCCAGCAGACAAGTTTTAAAGCATGCTTTAAAACTCTTGTCTGCTGGAAACCTGTCTGCTAGCCCGTACACACGATCGAATCTGTCCGCTGAAACTGGTCTGCGGACCAGTTTCAGCAGATATATTCGATCGTGTGTACGCGACCTAACAGATGAGAAGATCTTTGTCACAACTTTGATCCCGTTCACACAGGTGTACTTGAAGTGTTAAACCTCATACACATGATCGGATTGCCGTCGGACAAAGCCGTGGAATTTTGTCCGAAAGGCGTTGGCCGTGAACTTGTTCTGCATACAGACGGCAGATTTTTTTCAGCCAACATACACAAAACTACGTGGTTTTTCTGCCTTTTATCGCCACCCTTTGGGCAACTTCTGCTAATGTTGTGCTATGGTTAGCATTTCTTCTAAGCATGCGTGTTTATACTTTGGATTTTTTTCCGACGATAATCTGACTTCACACATTTTGTTGTCGGACAGTTTTATAGCATGTTTGAAAATCCGACAACAATTGTGCGATGGAGCATACAGACGGTTGGATTTTCCGACAAAACTCTGCCATCACACATTTGTTGTGGGAAACTCTGATCGTGTGTACGAGGCTTTACTAAGGCCCCTTTCACACTGAGGAGTGCCCTGCAGTCTGTGTGAAAGCCTGAGGGCTTTCACACTGAGGAGATGCGCTGGCAGGAGAGAAAAAAAATCTCCTGCAAGCAGCATTTTTGGAGCAGTGAGAGGAGCGGTGTGTATACCGCTTTTTTACCGCTCCTTCCCATTTAAAACCATGGCAAACCGCGTTAATACCGCCGTCCATGCGCCTCTGCAGAGGCGCATTGTGGGCGGTATTAACCCTTTTTCGGCCGTTAACGGGGGTTAATACCGCACCGCTAGCAGCCGAATTCGGCCGCAATTCCGACGGTATAGCGCTGCTATTTTTAGCGGCGCTATACTGCCACCGCACGTCCTGCCCCAGTGTGAAAGGGGCCTAAACCTAGGACCCTGCATTCAAAATATCTGGTCTTCCACAGTACACAGAACATGGAAATGCAATTATTTTAGTTAATATCAACTACTAAATCGCTTTTCCTGTCAGTAGTAACCTTGTGACTTCTATCAGTGTCCGGTTAAAGCTAGTAGGAGGAGTTTTGATTCTACTCTGACTGTCCTAAAAGGTTGCAGGATGCCTGACACTGTCTGGTCCTGTGCTGATCACATGCACTTTCTCAAGGGAAAAAAACCCTCTAGCAATACATGCCAAACTGAGCATGTGCAGTATGTCCTCTAGCTTCTGTTCTATCAGCATATATATTGGGGACTGTGGAAGAGGAGTAGGAATAGAGACTACAGGATCAAACAGCATTTTTACACAATGCAGAGGATTAACCCCTTTGGTTCCACAAGGAAAATGACAAGCATGTTTTATTGCGTATACAGACTGATTTTACTGTTGTGGGTTTAGTAACGCTTTAACCACTTCCCGACCGCCGCATGTACATATACGTCCACAGAATAGCACGTACAGGCAGATGGACGTATATTTACGTCCCTGCCTTTGCGCAGGTCGTTGGTCCAAACGGGACCCCGCTACACGCGGCGGTCGGAAACCCGCAGGGAGCGATCCAGGACGAGGGCGCGGCTATTCGTTTCTAGCCGCCCCCTCCCGTTCGCTCCCCGGAGCTGAAGAACGGAGAGAGCCGTATGTAAACACGGCTTCCCCGTGCTTCACTGTGGCGGCTGCATCGATCAAGTAATCCCTTTTATAGGGAGACTCGATCCATGACGTCAGACCTACAGCCACACCCCCCTACAGTTGTAAACACACACAAATCCTACAGCGCCCCCTGTGGTTAACTCCCAAGCTGCAACTGTCATTTTGACAATAAACAATGCAATTTAAGTGCATTTTTTGCTGTTAAAATGACAATGGCCCCAAAAATGTGCTGAAATTGTCCGACGTGTCCGCCATAATGTCGCAGTCACGAAAAACATCGCTGATCGGCGCCATTAGTAGTAAAAAGATAAAAAAATTATAAAAATGCAATAAAACTATCCCCTATTTAGTAAACGCTATAAATGTTGTGCAAACCAATGGATAAACGCTTATTGCGATTTATTTTTTACCAAAAATAGGTAGAAGAATACGTATCGGCCTAAACTGAGGGAAAAAAACATTATATATGTTTTTGGGGGATATTTATTATAGCAAAAAGTAAAAAATATTGCATTTTTTTCAAAATTGTCGCTGTATTTTTGTTTATAGCACAAAAAATAAAAATCGCAGAGGTGATCAAATACCACCAAAAGAAAGCTCTATTTGTGGGGGGAAAAAGGACGCCAATTTTGTTTGGGAGCCACGTCGCACGACCGCGCAATTGTCTGTTAAAGCGACGCACCCACACTGATTGCAGATTGGGAGCAGGGACTGTGTTTGTGTAGCCGCTGTGTCCCTATAGACATAAATGGGACTGCCTGTACACGGAACACATACCATGTGGTCAAACGCCACCCTTCGCACAGATGTATGCTTAACCACTTCCTGTCCGGTCAATAGCAAATTGACGTCCGGGAAGTGGTTCTATTATCCTGACTGGACGTCTATTGACGTCCAGCAGGATAACATGCCGGTGCGCAGTGTGGTGATCGATGATGCGGGGTGTCAGTCTGACACCCTGCATCTCTGATCTCTCAGAGGCTCTTTACCACATGATCAGTTGTGTCCTATCACGGCTGATCAACGGTTCTTCCTGTGTACATCGTGATCGGCTCTTACTTATTCGCGTCTAACAGATGCGAGTAGAGGAGAGCCGATTGGATTGTTTATCAGCGCAGCCCCCTCAACGGATGCCAACACTGGACCACCAGGGAAGCTGCCAGGACCCCCAGGGAAGCCCCAAGTATGTGGATGGCCAGGTACGTTTCCCATGGCCAGCCACATATGCAAATTTATGCCAAATATGTGCCAATCAGTGCCCACAAATGGGCACTGATTGGCACCATTGTGAAACACCTTAAATCTGTGATACCCAGCAATGCCACCCATCAGTGTCATCAGTGCCGTCCACCAGTCTCCAATGCTACCCATCAGTGCCACATACCAGTGCCACCTATCAGTGTCCATCGGTGCCCATCTGTGCCTCCTTACCAGTGCCTGTTAGTGCAGCCATATCAGTGCCCGTCATTGAAGTAGAAAACGTACTTATTTACAGAAAAAATAACAGAAACAAAGAAGAAGAAACAAAATTTCAACATTTTCAGTCTTTGGGAAAAAAAAAAAAAGAGGTGATCAAATACCACCAAACGAAAGCTCTAGTTGTGGGAACAAAATTATAAAAAATTAGCCTGGGTACAGTGTAGAATGACCACGCAATTGTCATTCAAATTGTGACAGCGCTGAAAGCTGAATATTGGCTTGGGCAGGAAGGTGTACAACTGCCTGGTATTGAAGTGGTTAAGAACACCCATGTGAATGCGGCCTTAATATAAAACAATAAAAGTTGGTTGAATAGTCTTAACTAGTGCATTTGAAAATTTTTGAATCATCCCCAGTACAACATCGGATCTATCATATTAAATGACTCTAAAGTATAGTGACTGCCATGCAATTATCTATAAAAAGTGTCATCAGAAAATGTGAGCACAAATGTTCTGAACGCCTATTACACCAAATAACTGACTAGTTTACCAGCTTAGTAGATATTGGCCTGGATTTTTCATGTGCTTTTTGTTCTTGTAAAATTACAGAATAAAGTGGTACCTTCATTTTAGAAAAGCTATTTTATATTTAAATCGCTTATTTAAAAGATGCTTTACATACAAAAAAAGGTACAAGGCTGCAATTCTTCCCAGAAGCACTTAAATCTGTTGAACCTGGCTGAAGATGATTAGATTGCCTGGAATTGCTCTTTAGCCATGCTGCATTCCAGAGCACTCATACATTAAATGGTGTGCATTCTGCTTTATGGAACACAGCTGCAGATGTAATTGCCACTTTCTGGATCTGTTGCCTCAAAGGTCTAAATTTTTCTAACTAACTTGTTAATAAAATATATTTTAATGACCCTTTTAGGTCATGCTCCATTAAGGGTGCATATTGGGGTGGTAATCTTAACAGTATTAAAGTGAAGTTTATTTATATTTTTTTTTTACGTACTCTAGTCAAATAACTTGCTTGTATTGAAGAATGTCCCACGTCCTGCAAGGCTGATGGTCCCTAAATAAATCTGTCCTCTTTACAGCGCTGAACTTCTGGCAGTGCAGTGGCTAACAGCTTTGGGTCTTATAGTGATTGGAAATGGCTTGTGTGTTCGTTTTTTTTTTTTTTAGAAAAATATCAAACCTGTTATACCTGCCTGCTCTGTTGCAGTGGATTTGCACAGAGCTGCTCGGATCCTCCTTTTCTTGGGTCCCTCTTCTGTGATCCTGGCCCCTTCCTTTTGTTCAGTGCCCCCACAGCAAGCAGCTTGCTATGGGGTCACCCGAGCTGAGTCACAGCTCCCTGTGTCAATCTGGACACAGATCCCTGACCAGGTTCTGTCCATCTTTGCCCTGATTTGTTAGCCGACTTTGACAGCAGCGGGAGCCAATTGGGGAAAGTGCTGTCTCATCCAATCAGGAAGGAGAATCTTGGATGGACGGGACATTTATTGACATCGCTGGAACTAGATGGACCTCAGGGGGGGCTTCACACGGAAGGCTTTTTATCTTAATTTATAGAATGCCTTTAAAATAAAAAACCTCCTGCCTTTACAATCACTTTTAAGCTCACCACACACATTACAATCTGAATGTACAATCGCCTTTAGATTTACATTGAGGGAAAACAAGTATTTGATCCCCTGCTGATTTTGTATGTCTGTTCACTGACACAGAAATTATCAGTCTATAATTTCTCCATGCAACATCTCGCTTCGTGGAGTTTCATTAATCGTGATAATGGTGAAGAATCGGCTCAGAACTACACTGGGGAATCTTGTCAATCTTAAGGTAGCTGGGACCATAGTCACCAAGAAAACAATTAGTAACACACTACACTGTGATGGATTAAAATCCTGCAGTGCCCGCCAGGTCCCCCTGCTCAAGAAAGTACATGTACAGGGCATCTGAAGTTTGCTAATGAACATCTGAATGATTCAGAGGAGAATTAAGTGAAAGTTTTGTGGTCAGATGAGACCAAAATCAAGCTCTTTGGCATTAGCTCAACTTGCTGTGTTTGGAGGAGGATGAATGCTGCCTATGACCCCCAAGAACACCATCCCCATTGTCGAACATTGAGTTGAAAACATTATGCTTTGGAGGTGTTTTTCTGCTAAGGGGACAAGACAACTTCACTGCATCAAAGAGACAATGGACGGGGCCATGTACCATCAAATCTTGGGTGAGAACCTCCTTCCTTAGCCAGGGCATTGAAAATGGGTCGTGGATGGGTATTTCAGCATGACAATGACCCCTAACACACGGCCAAGGCAACAAAAGAGTGTCTCAAGAAGAAGCACATTAAGGTCCTGGAGTGGCCTAGCCAGTCTTCAGATCCTAATCCCATAGAAAACGTGGAGGGAGCTGATGGTTCGTCGGCTTTGAAACCCTCATGACTTGGAGAGTATCTGGAAAGAGGAGTGGGACAAAATTCCTTCTGAGATGGGTGCAATCCTGGTGCACAAGAAATGTCTGACCTCTGATTTTCCAACAAGGGTTTTATCACCCAGGACTAAGTCATGTTTTGCAAAGGGGTGAAATACTTAATTCGCTCATTAAAATGCAAAACAATTTATAACTTTTTTGAAAAGTGTTTTTCAGAATTTTTTTTTATTTTGTCTATCACTGTTAAAATAAACCTACCATTTAAATTAGAACATTTGTCAGTGGGCAAATGTACAAAATCAGCAGGGGATCAAATAACTTTTCCCCTCACTGTACCCAACAACTTTGATTAAATCGGTCCTCGTATAGTTTTGGTAAATGTCAGGTTGGCTGTGCAAATGTTGTATGGGCAGATTTGTACATGTATAGTGACTCAACCCACATCCTAAAAAAACTATCAATGCTGTTCATACTCGCTCAGTCACTATGATTTATTTTCAGTATTCTGCAAGAAACCTGGATTGTCATGCTGCTCTTTAACTCAACCTTCTGTCCATGTCCCCAATTCAGATAGGAATTTTTCAGCTTTGGTGGCAATTCTGCACATGCTCAGTTTTCAGTGAGTTTATATGCTGAGCATTCCCTCCCTATCACATCTGAGCAGCCCATATGACTATACATTAAGGGAAAAGGGTATTTGACCCCCTGCCGATTTGAATAATTAGTATTTTATTTTAAAAGAAAATCAAAACAAATACCAGATACATTAACATTGGTACAGCAATACTTTACAGGATCCGAGCGCAGTCGGGCGTTGCATCTGGGATAAGGCTCTGGGAAGATAAGGGGACAGAGGTCGACCCCCTGCCGATTTTAGTACGTTTGCCCACTGACAAATAATTGATCAGTCTATCATTTTAATGGTAGGTTTATTTTAACAGTGATACCACGAGGGGAGATCTTGCATAGAGCCCCAGCTCGAGGAAGATTGACGGTGGTTTTGTGTTTTCTTCTTTTGTGAATAATTGCACAAACCGTTGTCAATATCTCATCAAGCTGCTTGGCGCTGGTCTGGTAGTTCATTTCAGCTTTGTATAGGTATACAATCTTGTCCATGACATCCTTGGACAGCTCTTTAGTCTTGGCCACGGTGGAGAAATTTGGAAACTGATTGCTTCTGTGGACAGATGTCTTTTATACAGGTAACAAGCTGAGATTACTTTTTAAGAGAGTGCTCCTAATTGCAGGTCATTGCCTATATAGAAGACACCTGAGAACCAAAAATCTAGCTGATTTATAGGGGAACAAATTCTTATTTCACTCATTAAAATGCAAATCAATTTATTTCGTTTTTGAAATGCATTTTGCTGGATCTTTTTGTTGTTCTTTTGTCTCTCACAGTTGAAATGAATCTACCACTACAATGATAGACTGATCATTTATTTGTCAGTGGGCAAACATACAAAATCGTCAGGGGATCAAATACTCCCCCCCCCCCCCCCCCCCCTCACTGTAGAGTCTCGCATGTGGGTGTATACACAGTGGTAAATGACAGGCCACTCCCCCCATCCTTCATACCCACTAACCAGCTAAACATATCGCATATAGATTAATGGAGGTTTCACCACCCTCTTATTCTAAGACATGACTGGAGGGGCGTTACAGCCTGTGGCTGGCAGAAATCTGTCCACACCATGTTATTGCCAAAATCATAATAAAGTTTTGATTTAAAAAAAATATGTATATATGTATATGTATATATATATATATATATATATAACCATTTAAATACAGACTCTGGGATCATTATTATGCCCAAGTCCTTATCAAAGTTAAAATAAATCACAACACACCTGGATATGGCCTGGTTCACACTTGTGCAGTGCGACTTGTATGTTGGTTTTCACTGGCAATAAAAAAAAAAAGCATTTGTTCAGAGGTTCAGGTGCATTTTTGATGTGGTTCTAATGCAAATTTGCAAGCCTCAGGACCAGATTTTTGTCACGGCTGCAATTTCAGTGCTGGTCAATACATAGTAGATAAAGGGTGTTGACTCCTGTAGCAGGAGAGCAATCGATGCTGAAATCCTGAACTGAATCCTGAACACATGTTCGATTTCAGAAGCATTCCCATATAATTCAATGAGCTTGGAATTCACACCTGAACTGCTTAGAAAATGCACAGGACTCTTAACTCTTCACTGCTGATGCACCACATATCTGAACTGCTTTCATGGAGATCAATATTATTATAATATTGTGAAAATAGAATATCAGTCTCTGCTTATTAGGCAGGTCTGATCCTAGCGCTCTATGGTGGTATAGTTTATAAAATGTAAATGGGTTTGTGCAGGAAAGCAGCTATTATAACAGAAAGTAAATATAAAAGGATATGTTTCTGAGAAGTGAGAAACATTAACAGCGCTGTATGGGTTAATTTAGGGTACGTGTGAGCCCAAATATACCCAAATCTGCTATGATTAATAAGTGAAAATCACATAAAAAAATCATTCATATAATCAATGTTAAATAAAGTGTGGGTGATATTGTCAATCAACAACAGCAGCATTGATATGAATGTCGCATAATGTTATCAAAAAAACATCAGCAAAGTCTCTTAATCATTGTTACGTCCTTAGTGAGGGGTTACTCTTGAGTGTATCACTGTACTTTTTCCACAAACGTCTCCCTTAGGAGTTCTACTCACCAGATTTAGGTGGTATGAATCGCCTGTAAAGATTAGTGATTGAGTCAAGTCTTCTCAGATCAGGTTTCCTCTTTCCTTTCAATCTCCACTGAACATCCAATAGTCCTCCACGGGATCAGTTATATGGTATTCCTAGGAACATTTCATGAGTGGTCCTTGTGTTGTCTTTCCCCGAAATAGCCAGCCAAAAGCCACAGAGGAGAAGGAGACGCTCCTGGATGTTTTTAGACAGGCCCCAAAAAGATCCACAGAAAAACGGGCTTCCATACTTATGTGAGGCATTTAGTAGTCCAAGTAATGGGACTCCATACTGCAGGAGAGCATGAACCTGCAATGGTTACACCATATGACGGTGAGGCAGGGCTGATCTGTGATCCTGCAGGGATGAGGACAGAAAAAAGAATCTGCCTCACCGTCATATGGTGTAACCATTGCAGTTTCATGCTCTCCTGCAGTATGGAGTCCCATTACTTGGACTGCTAAATGCCTCACATAAGTATGGGAGCCCGTTTTTCTGTGGATCTTTTTGGGGGCCTGTCTAAAAACATCCAGGAGCGTCTCCTTCTCCTCTGTGGCTTTTGGCTGGCTATTTCGGGGCAAGACAACACAAGGACCACTCATGAAATGTTCCTATGAATACCATATAACTGATCCCGTGGAGGACTATTGGATGTTCAGTGGAGATTGAAAGGAAAGAGGAAACCTGATCTGAGAAGGAGACTTGACTCAATCACTAATCTTTACAGGCGATTCATACCACCTAAATCTGGTGAGTAGAACTCCTAAGGGAGACGTTTGTGGAAAAAGTACAGTGATACACTCAAGAGTAACCCCTCACTAAGGACGTAACAATGATTAAGAGACTTTGCTGATGTTTGTTTGATAACATTATGCAACATTCATATCAATGCTGCTGTTGTTGATTGACAATATCACCCACACTTTATTTAACATTGATTATATGAATGATTTTTTTATGTGATTTTCACTTATTAATCATAGCAGATTTGGGTATATTTGGGCTCACACGTACCCTAAATTAACCTATACAACGCTGTTAATGTTTCTCACTTTATAGAAACATATCCTTTTATTATTATTATAATATTATTACATAACATGCAAATCGAATATGGTTCAAAACTCATACATTTCGCCTATATGTGAACCGAGCCAGATAGTCAAAGGTTTATATAGATGTGAATATAAAACCTTTAAATATTGTAAAGTCCACCTTTAGTGACTGAACAAGGATAATGATGACTTTGTTGCTTTATGAAGCCAGTTGGAGAGCGATTAGGTAATACATGTAGGGAGAGGAGTCTGTTGGCTGGGTTGTTTTAGCTAGAGTAGATTGGTGTATGGCGCACCTCATGTATGGATGGGGAGATGTTGTACATGTGCTGCCCTTGTAAGGCTATCATGAGACTGGAGTCTATCTTTTATATATGTACAAGTGAGTGCATCTCTTTTTGCAACAATAAAAGTTTTACTATGGAAAACACTATGCTTTTCTTTTATTGAATCTTGGAGCATGAGCGATGATTTTAAAGTTAAAGCAGTGTTCAGGCACCAGAGGAGAAGTAGCTGTGTTCAGGCTATAAAAAGAATAAGTGCTTGCGATCATTTATCTTCCAGGTCACATTAATAAGGTGAGAGTGCCCATAGGAGTATGGGTAAAGGCTTCACTGATAATAATTCTCAAGAGTACATCACAGGTGGAAGATTGCAAGAGTTTTCGTTTAGTTATTAATGGCCATTTAACCACTTGCCGACTGCTAGCATTACCCCCTGGCACGGTCTTCATTCTTCTGTATCCACAGTGCTTGTTATCATGCCACTGTAAGCAGCCCAGATACCACATGATTGCTATGCGATCACATGGCACCTAGTAAACATTAGTTCCTAAATGGAATCCATTCATGGCATCATTGTTTACTACTGTGTGTGTGATCTTTGATTAGTCACCAGTGACCGATCACATGATACCTGGGCTAATCACAGCATCACAACTGTTCAGATTGCTTGTTACAGTGATCACTGTAACAGCAATCTTCTTCTTTTCTTTCTCGTACATCACGGGACACAGAGCGGCATATTCATTACTATATGGTTATATGGAGTACCTTCAGGTGTGGACACTGGCAATCTCAAACCCCCTCCCCTAGAGGGAGACCCTCAGTTTTTTCGCCAGTGTCTTAGGTGTTGGTCACGGAATAGCTTTGCTCCACATCCTTGGGATTAAGGGCGGGCTAACCGGATCTGTCCAAGGAGCCTCAGTGCCAAAGTGGACAGTACCCGGGCCCCAAACCGTGGGGTTTTGCCTATAATGCTCCTCTTTGGAGGGCTGGACCCTGGGCCCAGGACTTGGAGTTCGTAAAGACCATAAGTTCCTGTTTGCCAGGGTGCTATATAGGTCCAGGACAGTGGGTACCTTCCAGGACCCCAGGGCCTGAAGGTCTACTACGCTACCCACGGAGATGGGCGAAGATTGGACCGTTTTGCTAGGCAAACGTCCTGCAGCATGGAGCAGGTAAGAGGGGAGCCTGCGGGACTTGGTTCGACAGCAGGCTCTCCAGGGAGACCTTAAAGGGGGGTAGCCTAAGTATGCTCTGCATTGGCAGCCTTGCTCACTATGTCTGAGAAGACAGGATGATCTCATTTCCCCCATCACTGGGTCCCCCTGTCTAAGAAACGTTGAGTTTGCTAGCTACCTGCTGCTTTCTTCCCAGGGCTAGTAAGGATCCCTATGGGGCCTTTTGGAGAGTCCTACCTGGCCGGGGGTTTGATTCTGCCCTAATAGAAGAGATTATTCAGCGCTGGGACAATTAATAAAACAAAAACAAAATTTATGCAAGCCAGCACTTGAGGACAAATTCATAGGAAATCCCAAAACAGTGATACAAAAAGAATAGTGCAGCGCAAATATTATACTAAAAACAATAATGTAGTGAATAAAGGCATAAATGAACATATGCAGCAGTGTGAAAATAATAATAATGTCCTTGGAAAGAAGCAAGAAAGAGATTCCAAAATGCAACTCCCAAGAATCCACATAAAGTGAGAGTGAATACGATGACACAAAACTAATCCTCCACCGTGTGATAGATGGCCTCTCACCTTATAGATTCGACCTAAAATAGGTCACACAGCATGTCAGCAAAATCCCAAGGCAGATGACATACGGCAGACATCCATAGGAGACAAATAGGAAATAGCAAACTCTAGGATCCGGGCTCAAACGTTCTCCATAATAACAACAAAGGAAGACAAGAAACAGGGATCTAGTGCTCTCTGGTATAACCATTTAATTGAGACATCAAATGTATTGTAAACACACTCACATTTAGAAACACTCTCCGCTGAGTGTTAGCATACAGGCATAGGCTATCCGTGGCGATCATGGGTGACGTCCTGCGTGACTCCTCCCTCCGTACGCGTTACGTCCTGTGGGCGGGACTTCTTCAGCGCGGGATAGGAAGTACACACTGGACGTCCCCATAGACTAATATAAATACGTACTCGCGAAAGCCCGCCAGCCAATCACCACTTGAGATGCATACAACCAGTCAGGAAGCAAATACATCACGGAGAACACTTCCCCCAGCAGTGATTGCACGGGCCAGCAAATACAAACGAAACAGAATCCAAACAGGAAGAACAGAGAATTAGCTCAAAGATATGAGCGGATTTGCAAATGACATACCAGCACCCGACATAAAAAGGAATAACAAAAAAAATGCCAGGTGTAGAATATCATATTTGCATTACTCCAACTTCTTGAGCATATATATATTTGGAATTCCCATATTATACGCTACATTGTGTCTGCAATATATATTTAAAACCATGGACGCCATCCACAATCGCCACAAATAGCACTGCTAAAAAATACATATCATCAAGCGCAAATTGAATACAAAAAAATCCATAGATTAAAATACAATAAATAAATACATGTACACATGTTATAGTAATACCTTATGTATATTAAAAATATATATATTAAAAGATTTTAATATGGTATAAAAATAAAATAAAAATAAAAATAAAATAAATAATAAAAATAAAAATAAAAAATATATAAATAAATAAAATAAAATACAGTATTCCAATTCATCTATCCGAAATAAAACAGTTTAGATCGAATTCAACATTCAAGCCAGCCGGAGAGGCTACTTTTAATTCAAAAATCCAATAGGATTCACGACGGCTGAGTTGACGTATATAGTGCCCACCCCTCCAATGTTTAGACACTCGCTCTATACCCCAAAATTTCAAACCTTTTGGGTTCCGTTGGTGGTGATTCCTAAAATGGCGAGAGACACTGTGCGTTTTTACCCCTCTTCTGATGCAACTCATATGCTCTCCTACCCGCACATGTAGCGCACGTGATGTGCGACCCACATATTGGAGGCCACACTCACATTCCAACATATATACTACACCCACAGTGGTGCAAGTAATAAGTTGTTTAATGGGGTAGTTGGCATGTGTAACAGAGGAAGTAAATGTTTTGCGCTTCTTAACATTATTTTTAGCTTGTTTACAAGTCGCACATCTCCCACATGCGTAAAAGCCAGACAGGAAGTTAAACATTTTTGGTTGAGCAATAATTGGTGGGTCAATAACTCCAGGGGCAATACTGTCCCTTAGAGCTGGGGCTTTTCTATAAATGAATTGTGGACGGTCGGGAATAACAGGACCCAACACAGAGTCACCTTTTAAAATAGGCCAATTTTTGGCTACTATTTTCTCAAATTTTTTGTGTTGGATATTGAAATCCAAAAGCATTTTGTAGCCGCTATTAGTATTAAGGGGCACCGAATCTAATGGTTTATCCGCAACTATAATATTCCTATCCATATTCCTCACTTTTTCAATTTCAGAATTGATAGAGGACACTGAATATCCTTTCTGGATGAATCTAGTAGCCAATACTTTGGACTGTGAAAGGAAATCTGCTTCCAATGTACAGTTTCTACGTAGTCTCACAAACTGTCCTCTTGGGATGTTACATAACCAGAGTCTGTGGTGACAGCTGGTGAGAGGTATAAAACCATTTCGATCTGTGGTCTTGAAGTGATTCCTAGTATGTAACTTATTGTCCCTCTTAAAGATTTCCAAATCTAGAAAAGAGATCTGATCACTAGCCACTGTCCAAGTAAGGACAATATTATGATCATTGGAATTCAGTTTATCCATAAAGAGTTGTAGACTAACCATGTCACCTTCCCATATCATAATTAAGTCATCTATATACCTTTTATAACACACAAGTTGCGGTGGTCGATCGCGAAAGACTATCTCCTCCTCCCAGTGGGCCATGAATAAATTGGCCACACTGGGAGCAAAACGGGCGCCCATCGCTACCCCGCGTTGTTGTAGGTAAAATTCCTTATCGTACCAGAAATAATTTTTATGGAGACAGAAACTAAGACTGTCTAAAAGGAACTGTGTATGTTGGCTATTAAAATCGGTGTTAGTTAATGCCCATACAACCGAAGCCAAAGCAGCCTCATGACTTATAATAGTGTATAAGGATCCTACATCTGCAGTGATCAAAATGGTGTTAGATGTACATGGTAAAGTGTCTATAATCTGAATGATTTGTTTAGTATCCCGTAAATAGGCTTTTATTTTAATGACTAGAGGTTGAAGGAAAAAGTCAAGGTATTGGCCCAGCCTGGAAGTGACAGAGTCTATACCATTGACTATAGGGCGACCAGGGGGTCGTACAGAATCCTTATGCAACTTAGGCAAGAAATATATAATGGGTGTGCGACAATGATAAGGATCAAGGTATGAAGCCTCTTTCTTATTCAGAATTCCCCCCTTTTTGCCCCCTTCTATCAGGGAGTGCAATTCATTTTTAAAAAGTACCATTGGGTCGCCCCTCAGACGTAGGTAGGTGTTACTGTCGCTTAGAAGTCTAGTCATCTCCTCTTGATAATAGGCCTTACTAAGCACAACCAGCCCACCCCCCTTGTCTGCAGGGCGGATGACAATGTCATTTCTTTGTTCCAATGATTTAATTCCTCGTTTAATGTTTTGGGAATCACAAACCTTTTTTATTCTTAACTCCTCTAGATCTTTACACACCATATTTTTAAAAACCTCAAGATGTCTGTTGTCATTAAGTTGTGGATTGAATACAGATTTATTCCTGAGGTTGGAATGCTGTGATACAGATGTAGGAATATTTTTCTGTATAGGATTGGAAAGAAAATACTTTTTCATGTTCAAACTTCGAACATATCTGTGGACATTAACATATGTTTGAAATTTGTTCAAATTCCTGATAGGGGCAAATTTCAGGCCCCTATCTAGAACACGGATTTCGTCCTCTGAAAGAGGAATGCCACTTAAATTAAAAATGCCTGTGCCTAATATGGTTTTGGCCTTTTGGACTCGTCGCCCCCCCCTGGTTCCTCTCGGTTTTTCCTTTTTAAATTTGATTGTCCGTTTCCGATTGGTCCCAGGGGGATCTGCGATTCCCTCCAATCTCCCCCCCATACTGGGGTATGAGGTGGAGGACCCCTCCAGGGGGTCCTCTCCTGACCTAAAAAATGTTGTTGCGGATTAGGTGATGACCCTTCCCAGTACTCATGTAAAGGAGCGTAGTGATTGTATGTGGGCAACGGGGGGGCCCTCACAGGGTATCCACCTCTGCCCCTTTGGTGTCCATTTCCCCTAGTGGGTACAGTTCTCCACTGAGGGTTATCATGTTGGGTAGGAGGTTGTGAATAAGGATGGCCATTAGCAGATTGGGTGTAACCACCTCTGCCTTTGGCCTTCCCCTTTCCTTTACCTTTAACTGGACCTTGTTCTCTAGTGGGGGTATTAGATCTAGAAGGCTTGGGGTGGGATTCAACCACCCTTGCCCAAGAAATTTGAGGGGCCTGTGCGACCAGAGTAGACTCCTCTGAAACTGGTTCCGTGGTGTCCATAGACCCTGGTTGAGAGTGATCGGATTGAGTATTGATTAGAGATTGCCACTTAAAGGCATGATGGATCCCAAAATCATTGAGGTCACGCAGAAATTTTTTGCGTTTTTTATCTTGTATCTCTTTATCCCAACGTACTAATTTAGTTTTTAATTCACCCGAAAGATGGATAAATTCGGGTGAGTCTTTGCTGGGTTCAATACGATCTGTGATAGCATTAATCTGATCCTCCAACCATTTCTTTTTCCGTTGTTTACGGGAAAGTAATAATCTTAATAATTCAAAACCTTTGTTGGTAAAAAAGTCATACCATTCTTTGTATGACTCATCATCAATTAGTCCATCATTAGGTGGTAGATCCCACCTTAGACGTCTGGGGATAATTTTTTCTGCCAGATACTGTTCAAAAGAAACTATATCCCACCAGGTTTTGATTTTCTTATCAAACAGATATCCCAATTTCCTAAATGAAACATTAATATCCCCTTGATCAGAGGAAATTGCTGTTTTAGAGAAGACATCTGTAAGTGTAACCTCACGGTTCTCGAGGTAAGAAAAGACCTCCATCCCTGCTGCTAAATAGAAATGAATTAAACGAGTGCACTAATAGAAGAGATTATTCAGCGCTGGGACAATTAATAAAACAAAAACAAAATTTATGCAAGCCAGCACTTGAGGACAAATTCATAGGAAATCCCAAAACAGTGATACAAAAAGAATAGTGCAGCGCAAATATTATACTAAAAACAATAATGTAGTGAATAAAGGCATAAATGAACATATGCAGCAGTGTGAAAATAATAATAATGTCCTTGGAAAGAAGCAAGAAAGAGATTCCAAAATGCAACTCCCAAGAATCCACATAAAGTGAGAGTGAATACGATGACACCAAACTAATCCTCCACCGTGTGATAGATGGCCTCTCACCTTATAGATTCGACCTAAAATAGGTCACACAGCATGTCAGCAAAATCCCAAGGCAGATGACATACGGCAGACATCCATAGGAGACAAATAGGAAATAGCAAACTCTAGGATCCGGGCTCAAACGTTCTCCATAATAACAACAAAGGAAGACAAGAAACAGGGATCTAGTGCTCTCTGGTATAACCATTTAATTGAGACATCAAATGTATTGTAAACACACTCACATTTAGAAACACTCTCCGCTGAGTGTTAGCATACAGGCATAGGCTATCCGTGGCGATCATGGGTGACGTCCTGCGTGACTCCTCCCTCCGTACGCGTTACGTCCTGTGGGCGGGACTTCTTCAGCGCGGGATAGGAAGTACACACTGGACGTCCCCATAGACTAATATAAATACGTACTCGCGAAAGCCCGCCAGCCAATCACCACTTGAGATGCATACAACCAGTCAGGAAGCAAATACATCACGGAGAACACTTCCCCCAGCAGTGATTGCACGGGCCAGCAAATACAAACGAAACAGAATCCAAACAGGAAGAACAGAGAATTAGCCAAAGCAAATATGAGCAAACAAATGAAACCAGCACCCGACATAAAAAGAATCCAAACAGGAAGAACAGAGAATTAGCTCAAAGATATGAGCGGATTTGCAAATGACATACCAGCACCCGACATAAAAAGGAATAACAAAAAAAATTGCCAGGTGTAGAATATCATATTTGCATTACTCCAACTTCTTGAGCATATATATATTTGGAATTCCCATATTATACGCTACATTGTGTCTGCAATATATATTTAAAACCATGGACGCCATCCACAATCGCCACAAATAGCACTGCTAAAAAATACATATCATCAAGCGCAAATTGAATACAAAAAAATCCATAGATTAAAATACAATAAATAAATACATGTACACATGTTATAGTAATACCTTATGTATATTAAAAATATATATATTAAAAGATTTTAATATGGTATAAAAATAAAATTAAAATAAATATAAAAATAAAAATAAAATAAATAATAAAAATAAAAATAAAAAATATATAAATAAATAAAATAAAATACAGTATTCCAATTCATCTATCCGAAATAAAACAGTTTAGATCGAATTCAACATTCAAGCCAGCCGGAGAGGCTACTTTTAATTCAAAAATCCAATAGGATTCACGACGGCTGAGTTGACGTTGATCATAATATTGTCCTTACTTGGACAGTGGCTAGTGATCAGATCTCTTTTCTAGATTTGGAAATCTTTAAGAGGGACAATAAGTTACATACTAGGAATCACTTCAAGACCACAGATCGAAATGGTTTTATACCTCTCACCAGCTGTCACCACAGACTCTGGTTATGTAACATCCCAAGAGGACAGTTTGTGAGACTACGTAGAAACTGTACATTGGAAGCAGATTTCCTTTCACAGTCCAAAGTATTGGCTACTAGATTCATCCAGAAAGGATATTCAGTGTCCTCTATCAATTCTGAAATTGAAAAAGTGAGGAATATGGATAGGAATATTATAGTTGCGGATAAACCATTAGATTCGGTGCCCCTTAATACTAATAGCGGCTACAAAATGCTTTTGGATTTCAATATCCAACACAAAAAATTTGAGAAAATAGTAGCCAAAAATTGGCCTATTTTAAAAGGTGACTCTGTGTTGGGTCCTGTTATTCCCGACCGTCCACAATTCATTTATAGAAAAGCCCCAGCTCTAAGGGACAGTATTGCCCCTGGAGTTATTGACCCACCAATTATTGCTCAACCAAAAATGTTTAACTTCCTGTCTGGCTTTTACGCATGTGGGAGATGTGCGACTTGTAAACAAGCTAAAAATAATGTTAAGAAGCGCAAAACATTTACTTCCTCTGTTACACATGCCAACTACCCCATTAAACAACTTATTACTTGCACCACTGTGGGTGTAGTATATATGTTGGAATGTGAGTGTGGCCTCCAATATGTGGGTCGCACATCACGTGCGCTACATGTGCGGGTAGGAGAGCATATGAGTTGCATCAGAAGAGGGGTAAAAACGCACAGTGTCTCTCGCCATTTTAGGAATCACCACCAACGGAACCCAAAAGGTTTGAAATTTTGGGGTATAGAGCGAGTGTCTAAACATTGGAGGGGTGGGCACTATATACGTCAACTCAGCCGTCGTGAATCCTATTGGATTTTTGAATTAAAAGTAGCCTCTCCGGCTGGCTTGAATGTTGAATTCGATCTAAACTGTTTTATTTCGGATAGATGAATTGGAATACTGTATTTTATTTTATTTATTTATATATTTTTTATTTTTATTTTTATTATTTATTTTATTTTTATTTTTATTTTATTTTTATACCATATTAAAATCTTTTAATATATATATTTTTAATATACATAAGGTATTACTATAACATGTGTACATGTATTTATTTATTGTATTTTAATCTATGGATTTTTTTGTATTCAATTTGCGCTTGATGATATGTATTTTTTAGCAGTGCTATTTGTGGCGATTGTGGATGGCGTCCATGGTTTTAAATATATATTGCAGACACAATGTAGCGTATAATATGGGAATTCCAAATATATATATGCTCAAGAAGTTGGAGTAATGCAAATATGATATTCTACACCTGGCATTTTTTTTGTTATTCCTTTTTATGTCGGGTGCTGGTATGTCATTTGCAAATCCGCTCATATCTTTGAGCTAATTCTCTGTTCTTCCTGTTTGGATTCTGTTTCGTTTGTATTTGCTGGCCCGTGCAATCACTGCTGGGGGAAGTGTTCTCCGTGATGTATTTGCTTCCTGACTGGTTGTATGCATCTCAAGTGGTGATTGGCTGGCGGGCTTTCGCGAGTACGTATTTATATTAGTCTATGGGGACGTCCAGTGTGTACTTCCTATCCCGCGCTGAAGAAGTCCCGCCCACAGGACGTAACGCGTACGGAGGGAGGAGTCACGCAGGACGTCACCCATGATCGCCACGGATAGCCTATGCCTGTATGCTAACACTCAGCGGAGAGTGTTTCTAAATGTGAGTGTGTTTACAATACATTTGATGTCTCAATTAAATGGTTATACCAGAGAGCACTAGATCCCTGTTTCTTGTCTTCCTTTGTTGTTATTATGGAGAACGTTTGAGCCCGGATCCTAGAGTTTGCTATTTCCTATTTGTCTCCTATGGATGTCTGCCGTATGTCATCTGCCTTGGGATTTTGCTGACATGCTGTGTGACCTATTTTAGGTTTGATTCTGCCGCCTGAAGCTGCAGTCCTGGGTCTCCAGCAGCGCGGCTCCTCCATGTGCTTCCTTCTCCGGCATACGCGCGCGTGCGCGCGCACGTCTTATAGACGTTTTTCGCACCGTTTGGAGGGGGGGGGCGTGCCTGCAGCGTCATCAGGGGCGCGCCTTATTTGCTGTTATAACAGCAGGCTATTGTCATTGCTCAGTCTGAGGCTGATCTGGAAGGGAGAGGACGCAGAGCGGCAGAACAGTGACTCCCGGTGGCGGAAGAGGGGTAGTACATGCTGGACTTTGTGTTAAGCCAAAAAATCCCCTTTGGCAACAGGTTGGAGGCTGGCAAACTAAATTTGGGGCGACGCTGTATGTTTTAAAAAAAAAAAAAAAAAAAGTTATATATTATAACAAAAAAAAAAAACATACGGGGCCCCATCGGTTTTTAGGCATTAGTGATCTATTGTCCCCTAAACCCTAGTTTTGTACTCCTGGCCACTACAGTCTGTTGTTGTAGGCGGAGTCCCTCGATTTTGTATTATGGCTTCCAAAGGTTCGGGATCAAAAGGTACAAAAAAGACCAAAAAACAAAGGGGTTCCCCCTCTGATTCTGACGATATGCCGATACTTTCCCCGCAGCTTATTCCCATGAAGGTCGCCTTGGATGAGCTATTGGGGGGGTCTGGTGCTGAGGCTGGCCCAGATCAGCCCAGCCCTGTGTTTATCACAGAGGAAATGCTAGCCGTCTCCCTAGGGGGGCTAGAAAAAAGATTAGCAGCGATGATCGCTAGCTCTATTCCTGGCAAGAAACGGGCTAGATCCCCATCACCAAAAGGTGTATCCTCAGATGCTGAATTTCTCTCTCCGGAGAATTGGAATCGCAGGAGGATCAACTAGACTGGAACCAAGAGGGTTCAGGGATTGAGGAATCTACCTCTGAGGAACCATTTTCAGACTCCCAGACAGAGAGACTGTGGGTACAGTCTTTGAGGGACATGGTCCGCTCGGCATTTAATTTACCATTACCAGAGCCTCAGGTTCCGGCGGTATCCTCCCTGGGCTCTTTGAAAGCTCCTTTGAGCAACGCGGTTTTTCCGGTCCATTCTCTGTTGGAGGAATTGATCTTTCAGGATTGGGTACGACCGGACAGGATTTTTCTGCCGCCGAAGAGATTTTCGGTCATTTACCCTATGGAGGAAAAATTCTCGAAGAGGTGGAAGCTCCCAGTGGTGGATGCAGCCATCTCATGTGTGAATAAATCACTAACTTGCCCGGTGGAAAACATACAAATGTTTAAATATCCGGTTGATAAATGGTTAGAGACACTTTTAAAGGCATCCTTTGCTACGGCAGGAGCAGTGGTACAGCCAGCTGTGGCTGCAATTGGAGTTTGTCAGGCGTTAAAGGACCAGACAAAACAAATGCTAAAAGACATGCCTACCCAATAGGCAGAAGAGTTTTCTGACATTCCCAGAGCTCTGTGTTTTGCGGTAGATGCTATAAAGGATTCCATCCAGCAGGCGTCTCGTTTATCACTATTTTTGGTGCACATGAGAAGGCTCTTATGGTTGAAGAACTGGGCGGCGGAGCCCCCATGCAAAAAACTTCTGGCAGGGTTTCCCTTCCATGGAGGACGACTCTTCGTAGAGGATCTGGATAAATACATTCAGACTATTTCAAGTGGCAAAAGTACCCTTTTACCAGTCAAAAAGAGATTCCGGGGTCCTACATTTAAAAGGCAGCTCTCTCCTGTCTCAGGGCCCCCAAATTCCAGGCAGTATCGACGGCCGCCTGCGCGATGAAACTTTAACAATAAATCGCAGGGACAGGCCCCTGGAGGTAAGAGGCCATGGTATCGCAAGCCGACAAAGCCAGCCCCTAAGTCTGCCTTATGAAGGGGCGCCCCCACTCTCGCGGGTGGGGGGAAGGCTTTGTTTCTTCTCAGAAGTTTGGGAAGCCAAGATCCCCGACAAATGGGTCCGGGCGTCTGTAACCACAGGCTACAGACTGGAGTTTCTAAAGTTTCCTCCGCCTCATTTTCAAGAGTCAAGGATACCAAAAGATCCAGCAAAGAAGGCCTCGATGCTGGCAGCTTTGGATCACCTGCTTTGCCAGGGCGTGATAATAGAGGTACCAGCCCAAGAGCAGGGGCTAGGTTTCTATTCCAATCTCTTTGTCATACCAAAGCCCAACGGCGATGTCAGGCCAATCTTGGACCTAAAGAGTTTAAATGTTTACCTAAGGGTTCGTTCCTTCTGGATGGAATCCGTCCGGTCAGCAGTCGCCACGCTCCAGAGGGACGACTTTCTGGCTTCCATAGACATAAAGGATGCTTACCTTCATGTACCAATCTTTCAGCCGCATCAAAGATTTTTACGCTTCACAGTGGGGCAGCGACACTTCCAATTCAGGGCGCTCCCCTTCGGGCTGGCCACGGCCCCCCGGGTATTCACGAAGATCCTAGCCCCAGTTCTGGCCAATCTAAGGATCCAAGGGGTCACAGTCCTAGCATACTTGGACGACATTTTAATCATAGATCACTCACGGCCGTGTCTGGAACAGGCAGTAAACCTCACGGTTCAGTACCTCGAGAGGTTCGGCTGGGTCCTAAACCGGGAAAAATCAGCGTTTCATCCTACAAAGCAGTTGGCATACCTCGGCATGAGGTTAGACACAGAACAGCAAAGGGTGTTCCTGCCCCTTGTAAAGGTCGAGGCTATCAAGGGGTTGGTTCAGTTGGTTCTAAGCAAGAAAAAACCAACTATTCGCCTGTGTATGCGATTACTAGGTAAGCTAGTTGTAACGTTCGAGGCAGTACCATACGCTCAGATCCACACTCGCGTCCTACAGGCAGCCATTCTAGCAGCCTGGAGCAAGAGAGCACATGCCTTGGAGTACCCTTTGACGCTATCATCAAAGGTCCGACAAAGCCTGGCCTGGTGGTTAAACCCTCAGAATCTTCTAAAGGGAAGGTCCTTCAGCCCCGTTGTCTGGAAGGTAGTTACCACAGACGCCAGCCTGGCAGGCTGGGGGGCGGTCTTGGAGGGGTTCACTCGCCAGGGAACTTGGGCGGAAGCGGAGAGGCAGCTACCCATCAATGTCTTGGAGATCAGAGCTGCTCGCCTAGCCCTCCTGGCATGGACTTCAAGATTACAGGGGTCCCCGGTGAGAATCCAGTCAGACAATGCCACAGCGGTGGCATACATAAACCACCAAGGGGGAACCAGGAGTCAGGCCGCTCAGAGGGAGGTGAGCTTGATTTTTCAGTGGGCAGAGGTTTATGTACCCTGCATTTCGTCGATATTCATTCCCGGAGTGGACAACCTGCAGGCAGACTTCTTAAGTCGCCAGATTCTGTCGCCGGGGGAGTGGTCTCTGCATCCCCAGGTCTTTCAGACAATCTGCCAGAAGTGGGGAATGCCAGACATAGATATAATGGCATCCAGGTTCAACAAGAAACTAGACCGGTTCGTGTCTCGAGCGAGGGACCCTATGGCCTGCGGAACCGATGCGTTGGTTTGCCCTTGGCATCAATTCAAACTTCTATATGCATTCCCTCCGCTACAGTTAGTTCCTCGCCTGTTGCGCAGGATCAGAGTGGAGCACAAGCCAGTCATACTAGTAGCTCCAGCTTGGCCCCGGAGGACATGGTACTCACTAGTCCTGAAGATGGCAGTGGGAGACCCTTGGACTCTTCCTCTACGACCAGACCTACTCTCACAAGGCCCGATCCTCCACCCTACATTACAGCGTCTAAATTTGACGGCCTGGAGGCTGAATCCCTGATTCTCAGGGCTAGAGGTCTGTCTAGGCAGGTAATTCCTACCCTGATTAGGGCTAGAAAGCCGGCCTCCAGGGTGATTTATTACAGGGTGTGGAGGACCTACGTAGGCTGGTGTGAATCCAAAAGATGGAATTCCCGCAAATATACCATTGATAGGGTGTTAAGTTTTCTCCAGCTAGGAGTGGATAAAGGCCTGGCATTAAGCACAATCAAGGGACAGATTTCAGCTCTGTCAGTGTGGTTTCAGAGGCCGCTGGCCACCCACTCGCTGGTAAAAACCTTCATACAGGGGGTCTTGCGTATTAATCCTCCTGTCAAGTCACCAATTTGTCCATGGGACTTAAATCTTGTCCTGTCCACTCTACAGAAACAACCCTTTGAGCCGTTGGCTGAGATTCCTTTAGTTTTACTGACAAGAAAGTTGGTATTCTTGGTCGCCATAGTTTCGGCCAGGAGAGTGTCAGAGTTGGCAGCCTTATCGTGTAAGGAACCATATCTCATTCTACATAAGGACAGGGCAGTTCTCCGGCCTCATCCTTCCTTTCTACCAAAGGTTATATCCAATTTTCACTTGAACCAGGATTTGGTACTTCCATCCTTCTTTCCGAAACCCACATCTAGAAAGGAGGGGTTGCTGCATACCTTGGATATTGTCCGGGCCATGAAGGCCTATCTTAAAGCTACAGAAAAGATCCGGAAAACAGAGGTGTTGTTCGTTTTACCAGATGGCCCCAAGAAGGGGCAAGCAGCTGCAAAATCCACCATCTCGAGATGGATTAGACAATTAATCATTCAGGCCTACGGTTTGAAGAGGTTGCCTCCTCCTTTGTCGGTAAAAGCCCATTCTACCAGGGCCATGGGCGCCTCCTGGGCAGCACACCATCAGATCTCTATGGCTCAGATATGCAAGGCGGCGACGTGGTCATCAGTCCACACGTTTACAAGGTTTTATCAACTAGACGTGAGAAGGAATGCGGATTCAGCTTTTGGGCAGGCAGTACTACAGGCTGCGGTTTAAGATCCTCGGGATCGGGGGCACCCTTGGTTTTTAAAAATTCAAAATTATTTCTTGACTAAGTTGGATTTATTATTATTATTTGAGTATACCTCTAAATTATATCCCTTTTGTGAAGATGTCTCCCTCCCCTCATTAAAGCATTGCTTTCGGACATCCCATATAGTAATGAATATGCCGCTCTGTGTCCCGTGATGTACTCCAAGAAAAGGATTTTACAGGTAAGCTGTATTAAAAAAATCCCTTTTTTTTTTTAAGACTAACAAAATCCCCAATTATGGTGACGCTGAACCACTCGGTGTGAAAAAAAAAAAAAGTACGAATAATTGAATAAAAAGTTTTTTTTTTTTTTTTTTTTTTTTTTTTTTTTTTTTTTTACATACGGTTACCAGTCAGTATTCCTGATCACCTTTATACCAGTCACATGATCACGCTGTACTATACTGCAATAGCTCATTATAAACATTCTATTGTTGCCAATGAAATATCCACTTAACATTACAACAGTACAGAGGCTCTACATGTTTCGCGGTTTTATTCCGTAGAATCCGCTTCCTCAGGACTTAGATACATATATAAATTTGTCAAGGGATATGCATGAATTTTGTCACATGAACTATAAATAGAAAGGGCATCATTAGTAGTATTATACATTGTGGATATATAATATAATAGACTACACTTTTTATTTATCTACTGAATAAAAACACAAGACATGTAGAGCCTCTGTACCTTGTATTGTGGATATTTCATTGGTAACAATAGAATGTTTGTAATGAGCTATTGCATGATTGTCACACTAAAATAATTTCTAAATTTTTTTATTTTACTGTACATCAATTTTTTCTATCTTTTGTAATAAAAATTATTTTATACTATATCTCTTCATACAATATTTTGATGAGACGAAGGCACCAATTTTAATAATTTTCTTACATAGCTATACTATACTGGTGGCAGTGTGTAGAAGAAAAAATTGTGACAAGTTACAAATTCCAAAAACTCTCCATGCCTCTTACTAAATACTTTGGACTGTTTACTTTCCTAAAGGGTCATTTGGGGGTATATTTGTACTGTCCTGGCATTTTAGGACTTCAAGAAATGAAATAGGCTGTTTGTACACCAGGATTGATATTTTTTTTTCTTTTTCAATGATTTTTATTGAAATTTTCAAGATAATTGAAGGGTAGGAAAATATAACATCATGACAATCAGTTATACTACAATGCAAAAGAAACTTTCCAAGAAGGATAGTAACATCACTTGGCCTACACACCCAAAGCCTCGGGTGCCCCAAAACTAAGACATACAACCTGTCTAAATTTAAAACAAATAATTTAAACAACCCGAGGAGACTATACCGCCCCCTAAGAACAATCCTGGGGAAGCTATGAATCCTCCCTTCTCACCCCAAGGGGAGAGAAGGGAAGGAAGGTATCCTGTGTAACACCACCGAAAGTTCAGCGCCAACTATCCCACACTTCATGGGAAGGATTGATCAATTTTCAAATGTTTATACCATAGTTTGTAAGTTCATTTTCACACAGATTAAATAATATACACCAATTTGGGTTATTTTTTTGCCAAAGAAATTTAGCAGAATACAGCTTGGCCTGAATCTATGAAGAAAGATAATTAGTAAAACTTAACAGAAAAACATGTTTTGGTATTTTTCCGTTTTTATATAGCAAAACATAAATCCAGTGGTTACTACCAAAATAAAGTGTTTGTGTGGGAATTTTTTTTATCAATTTCATCAGGTACAGTGGTGCATGACCAAGCAAAAAATGCCCTGATCACGAAGGGGGTAAAACATTTCAGAGATCAAGTGGTTAAAAGATGTTTATTTGTTCTATTTTTGTGATCGTAGTTTAAAATTATCATTTTTTTTTTTTTTTTTTTTTTACTGCATATGCACTTTATTTGTTTTGTGTTTTGAAACGCTAAGTACACTTATTTATTTTTTTGTGTTTAATTATTTTGTGGGTGATAATGCACATGATTTTCTCTTAATTTGGAAATGGCGCGATATCCATTTTTATTATTTTCGGGTTTGTCACTTTATGCTTGTAGTTCACTAATTTTATTTTATTCTATGTGCAATATTTAGTGAGATAATAATGGGCAGCTTTATTCATTTAGTTAAATTTTTTTTCCCCTTCTGGGATAAAGAATTTTTCTGTAATGGCTTAAAAAGTGTTAAATGGAGTTAGGTTTTCATTTGTTAGTCACTTGTGTAAAATGTTTCTAAATCTTCTAATCCATTTAACACTACTCCCAGCAGACAGTGCTGCTGGCCCAGGGGGACTCGGTTGCTCCTTCATTGATAAAGGAGCCACCCTAAAACAGGAAGTGTTACTGGCCAGCTCACCAGGTAAAACAGCCTTAAAAAGGGAAACTTATGCAGCTACTACATTTAAGGATTGGTAAGCTTCCTAATATTTATCCTTTTGTGGTTTTATACTAATTATACAAAATGTAAAACGCCTTCAACCCTTTTTGGAGGTGCATGAGGGTAATATGTCTTCATTTATCCTTGTGGCCATAGAATAGGTCACCTTGGGAAGTAAAGGAGGAGATCTAAAAAGGAAACTAATGTAACAAGAAGTATATTGGATTTATAGACTCTGGTGCCGTACAGTAGAGCTGTATGGGGAAAGTGATTTTTAATTTACAAAGAAGATGCTGCACTGCCTAGGAAACCCTCTACCAGATACCCTAGGCATTGGAATTTAGGTCCTTCAGAGTACAGATATTTATGTACCATAATTCTCCAGTGCAATATGAACCGATGACTGTTGAAACAACAAGCTTGCTCCTTCTGTGACTGCTGACTGCTTTACCTGCATAGGCTCCTCGGTGGAAAAGAGATCATTATGGAGCCAAACAGGTTATGGTAGATGTTGGCATTCTCACACATGCCAGCAAATGTTGATCTTAATACATGGCATAATCAAATTTTCCAGATTGGGTAAAAGGTCTCTCTTGACCAGTACATCCTTGATGCATTCCTTTTAGTTAGCAATCTCCGCAGCTGAAGAGGAAATCACGGGAAGGTTCATTGAAGACTATCCCTAAGTTTGATAGAAATAGCTGATAATTATGTTGTATATCAAAGCAGATGATCCTTTTTTACGAAGTGGGAAAGCACAGGCCAGTGGTTTTCTGAAAAATAGAGTCTATGTAGAGGACTGCCAAACAGAAAGTTCACTGGAAGTAATTGAAACTGAATTTGTCACTGGTTCAAGAAGCCTCAGCAGAGCTGCAGGTCCCCCGAAGATGCCAATCTTGAGCACAAAACCGTCTGTCCATGGCCAGTCAAAGCCCCTAATCTCTGGAGGTGCGGCCATTTATTTGTACAGAGTAAGGCCACTTTCACACTGAGGCGCTTCTAAACTGCCAGTAAAGAACACTGAGTGCTTTTAAAGAGCTTTCCAGGTGCTTTTGAAGAGCTTTCCATTAATTTCAATGAAGAGGGACTATCTCGGTACTGATATTCTTGACACCTATAGTATCATAAAAGTCATTTATTGCATATAAAACTATACAACATTCTAAAAAACAGATGCCAGACGCAAACCAACAAATCATTGATAGCGGGTAACCCTGGGAAGTTTCTGTTGCGGTGGAGTGTGGCACAATCCTCTACCAGTTTCGCAGGTACAACCACTTCTTCAGGAGGTATTCTGTGTAGCAAATAATACAATAAACTTACAAACGATAATAGCAACAGCATACATCTAGTAATCCATATTATCTAAACATTACATGCAATTATTATTTGTGTTTAAAAGGACCTGCTCACCCCGTTAAGGCCCTGGACCAGCGTAGGCTCATGAAAGTGCCCCCCCCCCCCCGAGGGGAATAGAAGTGTCGCTCTTTTTTAAAAGTAATATGGTCATAATATAGTTATTAAAGCTAGCTCAAAAGTAAAAAATGGAACACTGCGTGAAGGTAGTGCAGAGTGCAACTCCCCATCTGGGTGACCACATATTGGTTTAGGCAGCATCAGCACCTGCCACCATAGGTTCACCTGGTTCAATCACTCTATATTCAATCTGGATGATGGTACTTTTATGCTAAACTATTTTTTTGTCTTGCATGAGGCTTTACTCAAATTCTGCTCAATGGAGAGTAGAGTTTTTCGCAGCTCTGCCAGCACACTGCCCCAGTGTGAAAGCATTTATTGATTTTAATGGAAATGGGTTTTTGTGAGCTTTTTAAGCATTTAGTGTGAAAGCGACTGACCGCCTTGGTGTGAAAGTGGTCTAAAAATCTGCTAATGGCTAACTGCACACAGCGTAGCGTGTCAATGGGCAAAGCTTCTTCGCCAGGAGTCCCGTATTGGTAGAGTCTATTCATGGGCCTGAACCTGAAGAAAAGGCTTGCTTCCATTGTGGTGGGAGTTGCCTATGTTTTGCTCTTTGTTAGCGCTGCTGTTAATTAGCATATTTTGTATGATGGTGGGCACTGACCTAAAATATGATTTTGTAGGACCATGGACTGCTTATTCTCTCTACCTGTAAGGAACGAAGGTAAAATTGTTGGTAGCTTTTTGTTTTTAAAGCAACATTTTTAGTTCTCGGTTAGACAAGCGTTCTTTCCAAAACGAACACTAGATGAAAGTCAGTGCTATATTTTATTGCCTGTATTTTGTAATCCACATTACCAATAATGGAGCTTTTTCTTGTAGGAGTAAGCTGCCTGTTAACCCAGTTTTTTTAACGTATTTTCTGGCATCAGAGTAGCTCATGCTGTAACAGTTGATGCTGGTACACGCTTGAATGTATGGGTTAATGGTTAGTTTGTGTAGCAGAACTAAAATCCTGAGACGCACACCTCTGGCAGCTGGCACACCGGCTTAGCATTGGGTTCATTAATTGACACAACTCTTAGTTTGCTACATCACCTTTGGCGCTGTCATCTATTTATATTCTGTTCGCATTAATTGAAGTAATTTTGCCACTGAAGTGTGTTTCAGACCTCTGCATTTAAATTGAAATTTTAATTCCCTTATTGTCTGGGAGAGACGGCTGAAGATGGCTTGTTGCAGGTTTCATTATCACTCAGAACACTCCAGCTGCTGCTTCTAATGTACAATGACTGATTAATGCCGGAAAGAATTATTAAAAGAAGAATGGCAGCTTTTTCCCAGTAGGAAAGGGTAAACATGAAGTAGTATGCTGACAGCTTTATGGCGCTGATTTTACCTTTCCTCTGCTGTAGTTCGATGGAATTATTGCAAACTTGCAGTTTTATGGGCAGCATATTGCACACAGCAGAAGCAAAGCAAACATTTAGTGACTCCAGCAGTTGGCGGGTTCTGATCCACTTGTCTTCTTATTGACTGTTGTACAATATACAGCCTTTGATAATGATTCGTCTGTTTCAAAATAACCGTATTTAACAGTAATTTGTATGCAGTGAAATCTTGTTCTGTGATGCCAGTGGAAGCATGTGTTCCCCAGGTCCTTAAAAGTTCACAATGTTAAGGAATGGGATGCACCACTAATAAAAATAATTATTTGATCCCCTGCAGATTTTGTAATTTTGCCCACTTACAAAAAAAAAAAAGGGTCTATAATGTTTATCATAGGTGTATTTTAAATGAAAGAGACCGACTATCCACTTAAAAATACAGAAAAAACACACAAAACAAATACTGTAAATTAAGTTGCAGTTCTGTAGGTTTAGACTAAGAAACATGCTGACTATGACCCCAAGAACACCATTCCTACAGTCAAGCACAGGGGTGGAAACCTTATGATTTGGGGCGGTTTCTCTGCTAAAGCTAAAGACTGACTTTGCTGCATTGAGGGGCCAATGGATGGGGCTATGTATTGTAAAATCTTGGATGAAAACTTTCTTCCCTTAGCCAGATGAAAATGACCGAAAACATACTGCCAAGGCAACAAAGGAGTTGTTCAAGAAGAGGCACATTAAGGTCATGAGCCTAGCCAGTTTCCAGACCTTAATCCTCTAAAAAAATTATGGAGGGGGCTGAAACTTGGAGTTGCCAAGAGACCGCCAAGAAACCTTGAAGCGGATGTAAAACCTCACATATACCCAGTGAAATAAACAGCCTCAGATGATACACAGGGATGAAACAAATCTCCCTACATACCTTTTTTACATGTATATCTATTGTCTTCAGCTTTATATATCCTTTAGAAAGGACACATCCTGTTACAGATAGTCTCTTCCTGTTCAGCACTGAGTGTGAAGTCTGGGCATACAACTAAAACAGCTGATTATAGGAAAGGCACACACACCCCCCTTCCACATTGGCAAAGGAGAGGAAGGAATGTGCAAAGCAGTGCTGTGAGAAGGCAAGCTGTCTGCTAATCTATTTATCGCAACCTCCCCCGGTACAAATTTCAGGTTGCTTTTATCTCCTGTGTCAGAGAACTTGTCAGAAGTTATCAGGCTGATAACAGAGCTACGGAGCCGGAGAAAGTTACGGGACTCAGTGCTTTGTAGAGAGTTAAGAAAACACTATAGTTATATGTGCCCTGCTCAAATTTCATGAATCGGGTTTACATCCACTTTAAGGGCTTAAAGAAGGTTTGTAAAGAAAAGTGAACCAAAATCCCTCCCGAGATGTGTGCAAACCTGGTCACTAACTTCAAGAAATGTCTTGCTTCTGCTTGCCAACAAGAGTTTCTCCACCAAGTACTAAGTCCATGTTTTACTTAGGGATCAAATACTTTTACTCACTGAATTGCAACTTAATTTATAGCATTTGTATCATGTGCTTTTTCTAGGTTTTTAGTTGATATTCTGTCTATTAAAAATACACCTATGTTACAAAGAAATGAAGGGTCTATTATTTTTAAGTCGGCAAAGTTTCAAACTCTGCAGGAGATCAAATAATTTTCTCCACTGTACCTAGTTTTTCTGTAAAACATGTTTTACTTTCACGACTCTGTGATCCTATATTAAGAAATAATAAAAAAAAATTCAATATAAATAGCAGAAATTTATGAACGGAATTGGGACTTTAAGTATACCACTGATTGTCACGATCTAGTGTACGCAGTGAGAAAAATATATTGTAGACAAAAACAATCTAATCTTCTTCTTTTTTTTTTTTTTTTTTTTACCACTTCAATACCAGGCACTTGTACACCTTCCTGCCCAAGGCAATTTTCAGCTTTCAGCGCTGTCGCAATTTGGTTGACAATTGCACGGTCATGCTACACTGTACCCAAACAATTTTTTTTTTTTAACATTTTTGTCCCCACAAATAGAGCTTTCCTTTGGTAGTATTTGATCACCTCTGAGTTTTTTATTTTTTGCGCAACAAATAAAGACCAGCATTTTTTAGGAAAAAAAAGTTTTTTCTTTTTGTTTCTGTTCAAATCTATTGTAAATACATTTTCTTATTCAATGACAGGCACTGATGGGCATTAATAGGCGGAACTGATAGGTGGCACTGGACACTCATAGGTGGCACTGATTGGCACTCATATACAGCACTGATGGGTACTTATGGGTGGCACTGGGTACTTATGGGTGGCAAGGATGGGCACTGATGGGTGGCATTGTTTGGCATCACTTGTTTGGTCTGGACCATAATGCTGCCATTTGTGGGCACTGATTGGCATCTATTGTGCATAGTTTTTCATATGTGGATGGCCATGGGGTACATACCTGGCCATCCACATGTTGGGATCTTCCCTGTTGGGTTACCTGGTGGTCCAGTGGGGGCTGCGCTGATGAACAATTAGCGCAGACCCCCCATGTCAGGAGAGCCGCCGATCAGCTCTACTCGCGTCTGTCAGATGCGAGTGAGGAAAAGCTGATCAACACATTTTGCCTTGTATTCTATTTTAAACTTGATTGATTCTTTTAAAAAGTTACATTTTTTTTTTTTTTAAATCAGTTAGTGACAGGGTCATGTTAAGACATGATCTGTATGTATTATAACCCAGACTTACTAAACAGATAAATGCATATTATTTATGAAATTCATGTTTAAAAGCATTAGCAGCTTTAGGCTGAAAGATGAATGATATATATTTAGTCTTTTGCGAAGACCGTAATGGTGAATTATACAACTCGATTATTTACATTTAACATTTTTATGTGTGTGTGTGTATGTATATATATATATATATATATATATATATATATATATATATATATATATATATATATATATATATATATATACATATATATATATACATATATATATATACATATATATATATACATATATATATATATATACATATATATATATATACATACATACATACATACATACATACATACATACATACATACATACATACATACATACATATCTCTATCTAATTGCACATACAGTGGACCCTTGGATTACGAGCATAATCCATTCCAGGAGAATGCTTGTAATCCAAAGCACTCGCATATCAAAGCGAGTTTCTCCATGGAAACTAGGGTTGTCCCGATACCGAGTATTTGCGGGAGTATGGGATGATAGAAAAAATCCTGGATCGCCGCACTCCTCGGAAAACGATGTCTTTATTTAAGCATAAGCAAACAATAAAATTTCAATAGAAAAAAAAAAAAAAAAACAGCCAAAATGCATGCAGTCAAAAACGGTGAGTGGACAAGGAGAAAAGGGCTGACGTGTTTCACATCATGTGATGCTTACTCGTAGCTAGTGAACAAATGACCAAAATGTGTTTAAATGGAGGAGGGAATGAGGTGAAATGGGGCGTTTCACCAATTTTTTTTCTCACATGTAGCCTCCATTGCAAGCTGGAATCATTACTCCAGTGGGGGGGGGGGGGGGCAGGTTCAAGAGACTTTAGGAACATCGCGGCTCCTTTACTATTTCCCCTTTTAAAGTAAGCACAAAGCTTGTGCTCTATTTCAAATAAGGAAACAAAAAATTGAGGATAAATGTCAGTGGAGTTTCTTAAGAGGTTGTGCACTTGACACATACCACTGGGTCACTTCAGGTTTGGTTTTCGTTCATTATGTCCATTATGTCATTTTTTTCTAAAGGAAAAAAATGGTTTCCTTGGAGCATACATATTGCTCCCCTTTTTCCTTTTATGTAAACATTACAAGGATTATTTATGTCCAATAACGACATACAAACCAGAAAACCCCAGTGATATAGTGCATGGTATCATAACTACATATATACCATTTTAATCAAAACATCATATTTTTATACATATAAATCTTGCTTGTTTTTAGACATACTAAAGGCTGCAGTCTTCAGGAATTCTCACATTCTTTATCTATTGCCTATTTTATTCTATAGCCACATATGTCTATTTTATATCTTCACACCATCTTATTAACATTTGTTTTGTTCTATTTGTTCCTTTTTCACACTGGTTATGATATATATGTGTCTCACACATGGGGTTTTTCCTTTTTCCTTCTTTTTTTTCCCCCTTTTGTTTGGTTTATTATCAAGAGATTGAGAAACAAGATATTTTTCATTCACAAAACTTTTTCAACCCCACATACAGGAGCACCACATGTGTAATACATCAAGGATATTAGTGTTCCTTTGACTAATGATCACCTGGAAACGATTGGTGAAACGCCCCATTTCACCTCATTCCCTCCTCCATTTAAACACATTTTGGTCATTTGTTCACTAGCTACGAGTAAGCATCACATGATGCGAAACATGTTAGCCCTTTTCTCCTTGTCCACTCACCGTTTTTGACTGCATGCATTTTGGCTGTTTTTTTTTTTTTTCTATTGAAATTTTATTGTTTGGAGTGCTGGCGATCCAGGATTTTTTCCTTCATCCCATGCTAATTGTGCACAACCAGCACCCTCTTGGTTTGGGACGGAAGCAACGGGGATTATTTGTTTTATGTAGCGGTACACTTCTATTTGCGGGAGTACTTGTACTCTCGCAAATACCCCCGAAACCTAAATAGAATATTTACCCCTACAGCCGCCGCCGCATACCGCAAAGCCACCACTGCGTCAATCCTCCTGCATTACAGCGTGCATTGCAAGCTTTTGTTTAAATACTTGTAATGCCCGCCGCACCATGTATAGACACTCCCCTTCTCGGGATTGGATGGATCTGTCCAATCCCGAGCAAGGGGTAGTGTCTATGCACGGATCCGTGTATAGACACTCCCCATTGCTCGGTATTGGACGGATCCGTCCAATCCCGAGAAGGGGAGTGTCTATACATGGCGCGGCAGGCATTACAAGTATTCAAACGAAAGCTTGTAATGCGCGCTGTAATGCAGGGGGATTAACGCGGCGGTATGCGGCGGCATCATATCTACTACAGGTATGGGGGACATGCATGGCTGCAATATGTGGGGGACATACATGGCTGCAATATGTGGGGGACATGCATGGCTGCAATATGTGGGGGACATGCATGGCTGCAATATGTGGGGGACGTACATGGCTGCAATATGGGCGACATACATGGCTGCAATCGTTCTGCACTGACTTTTATTGCATGCAATACTGCATGTGGCCATAGAGACTCGGAAATACACGGACATTTTGGCTGAACTTGGAAACCCTCAAAAAGGCTCATGAACAGAGTGTTTCCAAGTGTTTCCGAATGGCTCCAAACCGTTACCAGTGTCGCTGGTACCCCCGCACCTCTGGCCAAATGTGCTACTGCACACTGCAGAGGGTTGAATCCTACTCGTTTTGCGAGACAACACTCGCAAACAGTCAGTATTTTTTTTTTTTAAGTTGCTTGCCTTTTAAAACGCTCGTAAACCGCATTACTCATAAACCAAGGTTCCAAGGTGTATGTGTATATGTGTGTGTGTGTTATATAATTACACACACACACACACACACACAGACCACTGATAATCTTCCGGTCTGCAAAATACATGTATAATTATACTCTCGCCCTCTTTCACTGTGTAACATTTAAATCCATTATCATTAACATAGCCCATTACCACTGTGTGTGCATAGGTTGTCTTAATTTGTATTCATACATTCTTGGCCCCCGACCCATTTACCCTTTTGCTTAATTCAGCAGCACGTACAGTATTTCCCAAATGTATGATCCACCCGACTGTTAGCTCATCTAATAAAGGACGTCTTATCTGAATGAATTCAGATTAATTAATAACTAGTAGTTAACTGTGTCTGAAATAGGTTTTTGCATGGTATCATCATTATTATGACTTTTAAGCTGCCATATGGATTCAGTAGTAATTGGAAAAGGTTGGTACAGTTAGATGCTGGCGTGTTCTTGTAGAAGTGTGTGTGTGTTTTTTTTCCTTTTTTTTTTTTTTTTTTTTTTTTTATGGTTTGTTATTTGTGTCCTGCTAATAACTTTGTAAAACTTCTTTTAATGCAGTTTGTTAGTGTATGGTGATTGCATGTTTCTCTTCTGTTCCTTTTTTGCTGGCACCCATGCTAATTCTCAAAGCGTTACAGGTATAATCTAAAAGGTGTAGTATTGTTTGTGATGCAAGTTTATCTGTTTTTCATTCCATTCCCAGATATATATAGGAAAAATGGTCTCAAACCGAACAAAGCTTAAAAGCGAAGTAAAGAATCCCCCCCCCCCCCCCCCCCCAATTCATTCTTGCCTAGATGCATGCTGCATCTGTCCCCTGGCACCTCTAACACTGAGAACCGAGCGATCGAACACCGCAGATCACTCAGTTTTCAGAGCTCCGTGAGCAGAGCGCTGTAGACTGTCAGTCACAGCTCCTTGCTCTTCTCCCTCCTCGCTCACTGGAGTGTTGGGCTGTGGAGGGGGCGGACCGGCCGCCTCGGGCTCTTAGCTGCTCACTGAGATGAGGCTGAGATGAGTGTCAGTCCGGGCACCTGACGGATCCACCCTCAGTGAGCTGGATGACGTGGGCCCTGGACTGACACTGGGTAACTCCAGCAGAGAGCGGATTTCAGCCCGCTCTCAGCGGAAAACATGTCACATGAGTGCAAAACAAATTGCACCCATGTGATCCATAGGAAAAGTACAGCCAAATGAGCTTCTCCTTTAAATTCTATATGTTGGTAGTTTTATATTTGATCTAGCGTGAACGGTTCTAGTTTTCCAGCTACTTGAGGTTAAATGCTGTGAAAAAATGCCCATGGACTTTGCACTACCTTGTGTGGCCTGGAGCACAATCAAGTGTCTTCAGAGATTCTGGGCAAAGCAGTTCCCACCATGTTATCAATCTTGGTCTTTGAGCAGCAAGGACCTTGTACACATGGATTGTTTATGTTCTTTTCCATGTTACATGGAAGACAGAGGTCCATCCACTTCAATCTGTATGTTTTTATGTATGTGTGTGATTTTTGTTCTCTAGCAATTCCCATAGCCTTGTATATTCTGCTTACTGAAGACGGCATTAAAAAAACTCTCAGCTAGTGCCACTTCCTGGGGGGGATGGAGTTCCAATTTTTTACTGCTCTGACAGTAAAGAGCTCCTTCTGCAATCTAAGATTATACCTCCTTTATACTAATCACAAATCATGGCCATGTGTCCTCTTCAGGAACCTTGGAGTAAACCATTTATTACAGTTGCTGAAGTAACCTTTGATATAAGCATTGGTTCTCAACCTTTTAGTGCTGTGAGCCCTTAATACAATTTTCCAAGTTGTGGGGACCCCTAACAGTAATTAAGGCAAAAGGCAAGAAAAGTAATTTGCGCCCCTAAGAGTTTTCTTTTGGTGGTATTAATAGAACTAAGCTAAGTTCCCTAAGGTCTCACGGGTGTAAGCCTGTATACCTGGTGTTACATTCACATTAAAGTGGTTGTAAAGCCTAATGGTCTTTAACCTTAATGCATTTTATGTGTTACGTTTATAAAAACACCCCACTAACTGTTCCAACTCTACCCCCCACCCCCAAGTATTTGCCTAGCTATTTTCACTGCTCCAGCACTGTCTCCTCTGCAGGAACGCTGTTCCATTTCTTGGTCCCACAGGAGATGCAGGCAGCAGCCAAAGCCATAAGTTCCTGCTGCTGTCATTTATGTCCAGTAAGGGGCAGGACTTTACTATTACTTTTAAATTTAATGATGACATCTACCTGGTACAATTAACCACTTAAGACCCGGACCAAAATGCTGCTAAAGGACCTTGCCCCTTTTTGCGATTCGGCACTGCATCGTTTTAACTGACAATTGCGCGGTCGTGCGACGTGGCTCCCAAACAAAATTGGCGTCCTTTTCCCCCCACAAATAGAGCTTTCTTTTGGTGGTATTTGATCACCTTTTTTTATTTTTTTGCGCTATAAACAAAAATATAGCCACAATTTTGAAAAAATGCAATATTTTTTACTTTTTGCTATAATAAATATCCCCAAAAATATATATAATTTTTTTTCCCTCAGTTTAGGCCGATACGTATTCTACCTATTTTTGGTAAAAAAAATCGCAATAAGCGTTTATTGGTTGGTTTTCGCAAAATTTATAGCGTTTACAAAATAAGGGATAGTTTTATTCCATTTTTATTATTTTTTTTTTTTTACTACTAATAGCGGCGATCATCGATTTTTTTCGTGACTGCGACATTATGGCGAACACTTCGGACAATTTTGACACATTTTTGGGTCAATTGTCATTTTCACAGCAAAAAATGCATTTAAATAGCATTGTTAACTGTGAAAATGACAGTTGCAGTTTGACAGTTAACCACAAGGAGGCGCTGTAGGATTTGAGTGTTCCCTGTGTGTGTTTACATCTGTAGGGGGGTGTGGCTGTAGGTGTGACATCATCGATCGCGTCCCCTATAACGGATGACGCGATCGATGCTGCGGCCACAGTGAAGCACGGGGAAGCCGTGTTTACACACGGCTCTCCCCGTTCTTCAGCTCCGGGGACCGATCGCCGCACTCCAGCGGCGATCGAGTCCCGTGGACCCGGTCCGAGCTTCGGACCGGGTCACGGGAGCGTGCCGCGGGCGCGCGCCTATGACCCACGGCTGGGTACTAGAAACCAACGTATATATACGTTGATGTGCCCAGCCGTGCCATTCTGCCGACGTAAATGTGCAGTAGGCGGTCCTTAAGTGGTTAAAGATGTCAAGTCATGTGGGCTGGTCTTGCCACAACAAGTTAATCCAGCGCTGAGCAATCCTCTTGCCTTTTTTTTTTGCTAGGCCCAAAACGACACACAGAAATCTGTGTCGTCGTCACATCTACTTTTTTTCCCCTCTGCTCGTGCATGACTGCAGGCTTACTGCAGATGACTGCGGGGTGTAGAAAGATGGCCATCGCAGGTGTTGTGACTGAATGTTGCTTCCATGACCTATTTTGATGGGTCTCTGATTCTGACAGAACACTGACCAAGGTAGATGACCTGTATACATTGATGGTGGCCATGAGCGTGCTCTGCCTGTGTGAGGTTCTGCCTTTGCGACGCTGCCTGGCTAGGGGGAGTGTAGAGGTGGGCGAGAGAGTCATGTGATGTAATGACTCTGCCACCCGAGTGCTGGCAAAGAGACCCACCTATGTAATCAAGACCTTTGCAGGGCCCCTACAGCCGAAAGGAGTTACATTTTAAAGGTAATGACACATGCATTACATTTCTAACTATAGCCACCTTAGTGTTGTGTCTTTAGTTTAGTTTATACTGTGTAATCACTGGATGTTCATCCACTTTAGGTTTCTCCAGTATCTTTTGTATCTGGTTAAAACATCATTAACCACTTGCTAACTGGGCACATATACCCCCTTCCTGCCCAGATGAAATTTCAGCTTTCAGCACTGTCACGCTTTGAATGACAATTGCGTGGTCGTGCGACGTGGCTCCCAAACAAAATTTACGTATTCCCCCCCCCTACAAATAGAGCTTTCTTTTGGTGGTAATTGATCACCTCTGCGATTTTTTATTTTTTGCGCTATAATCAAAAATAGAGCGACAATTTTGAAAAAAAAAACTTTTTTTTTTTTTAATTGTTGCTATAATATCCAATTTTTTTTTTTTTCTCAGTTTAGTCCGATACATATTTTTCTACATATTTTTGGTAAAAATAAAAATTGCAATACGTGTATAGTGATTGGTTTTGCACCAACGTTATAGCGTCTACAAAATTGGGTGATAGAATTGTGCCTTTTTTTTTTTTTTTTTACTAGTAATGGCGGCGATCTGTGATAATGCGTCGGACACTTTTGACACATTTTTGGGGCCATTCACATTTATACAGGGAACAATGATATAAATATGCACTGATTACTGTATGAATGTGACTGGCATGGAAGGGGTTAACACTAGGGGGCGAGGAAAGGGTTAATGTATTCCCTAATTAGTGATTCTTACTGTGGGGGGAGGGGGGTGACTGGGGGAGGTGACCGATGGTTGTTCCTATGTATAAGGGACGCACCATCAGTCTCCTCTCCCTGACAGGACATGGAGCTCTGTGTTTACACACAGAGCTCCATGTCCCTGTCTACGTGACCGCCGATCGCGGGTGCCTGGCAGACATCGCGGCCGCCAGGCACGCGCATCGGCAACTGACTGACGCAGCGGGCGTGTGCCCGTGCCGCTCTCGCGCCCCCCCCAGTGGCCTGGAGGCCTTATAAAGTCCTCTGCTCCTGGTCACATGTTCAAAATAAATTACAGCCTTCGGAATACAAAGAAAAAAAAAATATCATCAAATAAATGTTTTAAATTCTATTACAAATATTTATTATATTTGTGCAGAAAAATGATGTGGACTATTTAGGGGAGGTTCTGCCTATCGCATCTTGTTTATCGCCCTTCCAGCCTGTTCCTGTTGTTTGTATGAGCTTAGAATTACAGGAGATGATCAGTCAACAGGTAAAATCCCACCCCATTGTGTTTGGAAAGTAGACAGGTCAAGGTATTAAGAGGCTTTTGAAGTTGTAGGTTTTTGTCAATTTTTTTTGGAATATGACAAATTATTTTAACATATTTCCCACAAACAGCCTAGGCATACTTATAATCACACCCCAAAACACATTTTGCTACTCCTCCTGAGTATGGGGGTACAATATGTGTATAACTTTTTTTTCACAGTCTAGCCACATAAAGGAGCCCAAAACCCAAGGAGCATCATCAAGCGTTTTAGGCGCATAGAATAACACATCTATTTCCGCACTTCCTATTGCACTTTTGGAGACCTTGGAGCACCAGGACAGTAGAAACGCCCACAAATGACCCCATTTTACAAAGCAAATACTCCATGGTATTTCTGAAAGACATATTGAGTCTTTTGAAAGAAAAAAAAAAAAATTGCCACACGGTTTTGGAAAATGCAGGAAAGAAAATGAAAATATATATTTTAACACAAAGCACACAGAATATTCATGGATGTTCTCACAATGAATGGATTTTATAAGAGATAAGAGAAAGATGTGGCCACTTCTTTCTCTTATAAAATCCATTCATTGTAGAGAAAATCCATTTGTGGATCGCACTCCCAGTCGGTCTTCATCCATCCAAAGTATCGCCCTGTCAAGGAGCCTATTTTGACATCAGCCATTACAAGCCTATCCTGACTTTCAGTGGCGTATGCCACCTGAAGTCAATTGGTTCCGGTAAGACTGCATTGCTTTCGGTGGTGGGAACAACACAGCGGAGAAGTTACTTATTATTTCATCTATTCACCAATCATCAGATTGACTGTTATTTTTTATACACAAGGATTTGTCTTCATTTTTCTAATCCACTTTCCACGGGATAACATTGCACCTGGCATTCATGGGCCAGTAACTTATTCATGTCTTTCCAAACAAATGAACTATCTATATTTCTTTAGTATATATGTGTTTTTATATGTGAAAAATTGCATTCAATAGCAGTTGACCATATTATATATTGTTACCAATCAATAGACCATTAGCACACTGTCTATCACGCACTAGTCACACAGTGTCTGTCCCTGGATACTCCAGGGTCTCTTATTTGTTTTATTTTTCACAAAATCTATTTAACCTTTTTTTGTGCTCCTGACTGTCATTAACAGACAGTCACTTTAAGCGCTACACATTTCCCACCTATTTTATTCTTTTGCTTTTCTCATACGAGCCGTGTTAGCAGCTACCATTTAACCAATATTGGCAGCGCGGGGTAGTCATCTTCCATGATTGGGGGACAATTTGACTGGGTTCGCAGTGATCAGGGACAATATGACTGATGTGGTGGTGATCAGGGGCAGCAGGAATGGTGTGCAGGTAATCGGGGTGTGTGTGTGTGTGTGTGTGTGTGTGTGTGTGTGTATATATATATATATATATATGTATATATGTATATGTGTATATATATATATATATATACTGTGTGTATGTGTGTGTGTGTATATATATATAGTATGTGTGTAATATTATGAGAATATTATTTTCTTTTCTTTTCTCTTCATAAAGTATTCAGACCCCCCTCCACTGTTTTCAATTTTCAATTTTATGTTGCAGTCTCATACTACAGTTCATTAAATCCATATTTTTTTTTTATCATTAATCTACACTTCGTACCCATTATGACAAAGTGAAAACAACATTTTAGAAATGTCCTGTGAAGTTATAAAGAAAAAAAAAATAGAAATATCACATTAGTATACGTAATTGCAACACTGGTTCAGGGGCCTCCCTTTTCTCTTGAAACGTTGTCTTCTGTGCTTTGTCATAAATATGTGGGCCTATTGAGAGTTGATCAGTAAGAATTGCTTTTTTGGAATTTAGAGTTCTTGTCATACCTACCTCCCCTTCTGTAACTTATCTCAAATGTGATTACACCATGATCACTATTACCCAAGCTGACTCTAACTTGCACATCTGTAATGAGCTCAGTGTTATTTGACTTTTTAAGTCCAACAGAGTATTTTTCCTTGTTGGGGCTTTTACTATGTGTTCCATTAAATTGTCCTGCACATTTTTGGCAAACCGTTGTTAAAGCGGAAGGCAAGTCAATACCTTACAAAGCTTAAATCTACTCCCACCCCTTATTCTAAGCTTTTTCTGTTTGTTTCTAAAAGGCAAGATGCCTAAACTTACCCATTCAGAAGTCACACAGAAAAAAAGAGGGAGGTACATATAAGAGTAGAGTCACATTCCTAATGTCCATACACCATTTGCGTGTTCCACCTTTTTAACCAAAAGGAATAAACAAAAAAGGGGGGGGGGTGGTTACCAAACCGTGGAGGTCAAGACCCCACAATGGGCAATCCAGCGGTTATTGAGGCAGTAAACTTGGTTTACTGGAATCAATAATTCCTAATAAGGCAATATAAAAACCTATTTCATCACACAGTGCAAAAATATTTACAGTCCCTTCACCACACCATAAAAACATTGTCACTCATTGATATGTCCAGACCATATATCCATGTGTGGTGCACTTATCTGTGAGGCTGCCACATGGGTAACCTAGCAATATACAGAGTATACATTCTTTGATACCATTAAAGTGCATGCTTTTAAATAGGGATGAGCTTCGGCGTGTTCGCATGGAACACGTGCAGAGCCCGCCAGGAAGACAGTGTGGCGCTGCGCTAATCACAGCCGGGGAGACATTGTCCCGATGCTCGGCTGCAGAGATCGGGAAATGTCTCCCTGGCTGTGATTAGCGCCGTGCACACTTCCTGGCGGGCTCTGCACGTGTTCCATGCGAACACGCTGGAGCTCATCCTTGCTTTTAAACCATTCCAGTAAGTCCTGCCTCAAAGACTGTGTGAACAAAGCAAGGTCCATAAAGACAGGGATGAGCGAGTTTGAGGTGGAGGAACTTGACTGGCCTGCGCGAAAGTCTTGACCTCAACCCGATAGAACACCTTTGGGATAATTAGAGCGGACACTGCATAGGATGCATTTAAGGTGAAAAAACACAAACCTTTACAACCCCTTTAAAAACACACGTACGACTTCTTTAAAAGTACAATTTTCAGTCCTTTTTTAAAAGCAATACAAGGCACCTCTTCCCTTGAGATGGATCTTAAAGCGGATCTCCACCCTAAAGTGAAGATCCGCTGATCGGAACCCTCCCCCCCTCCGGTGTCACAATTGACACCTTTCAGGGGGAGGGGGGTGCAAATACCTGTCTAAAGACAGGTATCTGCAACCACTTCTGGCCCGCAGTCTCGGGCAAAAGTCGGGTTTTTTGGCGACATCCCGTCGCCCCCCCCCGTTGTGTGCTGGGAACTCTCGGCTCCCAGCACACAGCGGGAGCCAATCGGCGGGCGCAGCGCGACTCGCGCATGCGCCGTAGGGAACCAGGCAGTGAAGCCACAGCGCTTCACTTCCTGGTTCCCTCACCGTGGATGGAGGGGGGAGCAGCAGGGTGACGAGCGATCGCTCGTCCTCTGCTGCGGACGCCGCTGGACTCCAGGACAGGTAAGTGTCCTAATATTAAAAGTCAGCAGCTGCAGTATTTGTTGCTGCTGGCTTTTAATATTTTTTTTTACTGAACCATCCGCTTTAAGACCATTTACATAAGAGAAATATCTGCATTATGAGCTATGATTTATAGGAAAAGACTAGCCAATTTACCAATCATTTACATGAGAAAAGTTGCATCTTACTGCAGATGTGATTGTAGAAAAGTAGTCAAGGTCAATACAAGTGAATTTTCCATTATTGATACAAGAGGTGTTTTTTAGTAAGAGCAATAGAAGTAGACTTTCGTTTTAGTAAACAGAGTTACACAGGAGTTTAAATAATGTGTTTTTAAATTGGAAAGAAAAACCTTGCTTGAGGGCCTCATCTGAGGTCAACTACATTTTCTAGTTAACAAGTATTAATAATTTTAAGACTTAAGTTTTTTTTTTTAATTGACATTGATAACATTTTATTTTTTATTTGATGCTTGTCTGTTCCTTTTCTTGAGAGATAACGCACAATAAAGTCCCTTGGTACCTTTTTGGCTGGCGCTATGAACTATTATTTATGATTTATGGCACAAGGCCTGTAAGCCGAATCTGGCCTGCCATTGTCGTGGTCTTACCTCTTTGCAGGCTTCTCATTACTTACATGTGCTAGCAGCCATCTTGCTTCATGGGGTTCTTGTAACCTGCCACACCCTGCAGCTCCTCCTTCCCACTGGCTGGCTGTCCCTCTGCTCCCCGGTCCTCACTATCACTTGTAAACATAGAAACTTTCTGTATTTACTTGCCTCTAGGCCGTGTTATATTGAATACTGCTTCCCGTTGGATAATGCCTCCGATTGTCTGCGCATGTGTAGAACGCAACATCACTCTAGTTGATGTGTATCAGCAGGCGTGACATCAACCATGCACAGATAGTCCGAAGCATTATTTGACGATCTGCAAAGTACTGAGGGAGAATGTTGTCAGATTCTGCCTCGCTGTTGCAGGGCGGGTTCATCCTGTGTAGCAGGGTGGATTTACCTGCCTGGCAACACACCAAAATGTACCCTGCAATACATCAAAACCTACCCTTTAACACAGTGCAGATGGCCATACCCAGTGTTTGATGCGGATTGGCAAAGGAGGGGGGGGGGGGGGGGTGGGAATAATATAGTTTTACAGATACAACCAGCCCTTTTGAGGGCAATCCTATTACTGATGCGGCCCACAATAAAATTAAGTTGCATACCTCTGATTTATGGGATGTAGTGTCGGGTAGTTCCAAGTTGTAAAGAGAATTAACAGCAAATGTTTCTATCTGTATACCACTTATTGACAGTTGGGTTCTTTGTAAGACAGAATTGTAAGGGAACCTGATACAGATCTGCAAAATTCTAAATTAAGATTTTTAAATATGCATAATTAAAGGTTATCTTCAGTGGAAGGCATATATCACAATGATCAGTAGATCTATAGATATGGACAGCCAAAATTATACATCATGTGAATCTTAACTTTTTTAATGCCGAGCTTAGTTTGGCCTCTGCCTTCACCAAAGCTTATGTAGGTTCGTTATTGTGATGCAAGCCTCTTTTTGGTTAATAGGGAGACATGTTGGGCAGGTATGACTTCTGGATCTACTGATATTTTTGTATATGAAGGTTTCCTCCGTTTATTATTTATTTTTTTTCATTATGGTTTTACTGAGGGTACATTTGCACCAGGGATGTGGGATTTTGTTGGGTGGCTATAAAGGCACAGTCCCACCACAAGACAAGGGAAAATACCTTGTCTCCTATGTGCCCAGTTCACCACCTTGCACTGTGTGGCAGCCAATCGAACTTAAAAAAAAATTCCAGGAATACATAATCCTCAAAATTTAAACCCATTGCGCTGACCGTATGTAAATGTACGTTCTCGGCTTGAAGAGGGTTACACAGCTGCAGGCATCATCCGATACCGTTGTTTAGAGCAGGCGGTTGGCTTTCTAGTGATAACAGCCGCTGGGCTGTTATTATAAGGAGTGGAAGGGGACGTACCGCCACCTTCCGCAGCTCTCCCATCTCACTGGGACGCCCGAGCGACCAGCTGACTTGCCCACTGGCTGGCCGAAGACCTGAATGAAGCCAGAATCTACTTTGATCGGGTCTCCGATTTAGTAACCCGGAAGCGATGTCATTACATCACTTTTGGTTTACTCAGCTGCCAAAAGCGGCTATTTAAAAAAAAAAAAAAGAAGCCTAGTATTCCAAAATGCAGATTTCGATTTTTTTTTGGATACTTTTAAGTGCAAAGGAGGGATTTTGGGGTCTTATAGACCCCTGATCTCTCCATAAAGAGTACCTGTCGCTGCTTATTACTTTCACAAGGGATGTTCACATGCCTAGTGATGGCAAGAAAAATGATCAGATTTATTTTTATTTTTAAAGAGACGGTATAAATAAAAAGAGGAAAAATAAGTGCCCCTTCCCTCCGTGCTCTTGTGTAAAAGCAAATGCAAGTGTAAACATTGTTCAAACCACACATGTAGGTATCGCTACGATAATTCTAGCACAGAATCTCCTCTGTAACTCTAAACTAGTCACCTGTATTCATTTTTAAATCCTCGCCTATGGAGATACAAAGAGGAACCCATAATAAAAGATGGGGGAACAAGAATCTCACAATGCACATATTTAGTATTATTTGCTCATGCAGCACAGAGGGGGTATTATACACATATTTTACATTAATTTGTCAAAAAAGTAAGGTATCTATTATGCAAGTTCAGATTTCATCAATGATCATGATTAATATTTCCATCATTTTTTTATTTTTTTTTCGTTTAATAAAAGTCAGCAGCTACAAAAAGTAGACTTGCCTGTCCCATGGTCCTGTGATGTGGGCGCCCGGAGCCTTGCTTCTCTCTTTTAGTGCCATCTCTCTTTTAGTGACAGCATACAGCTTCACGGCCAGGAGCACATTGCGCATACACATGTCTCTGCTATTGGCCAGGCAAACTTCTGGGACCGTTGACGTGTCCCAAAAGATTGCTGGAATAGAAAGGCCGCCTAGGGCTAGAGGAGGAGTCGCCTAGGCGGCCGTAAAGAGGAAGTGGGACAGGAAGTCCCACTATGGGCTCCATGTTTATGGAGCCCATAAACATATATATATATATTTTTTAAAAGCAGAGACCCCAGATAATAAATTGATGGGCTCTACAATTTTTTTTTATGTCTCATGACATTTGCACAGCTGTTTTTCAAGTGTGTTCTTTTGGGGGAAAAAATACACGTTGTTGAATTTAAATGTTGTGGAAGGCTGCATGAGGGGGGTGGGGGGATCCCTCCCTCTGCTTGAAATGGTAATCGAGCAGCTGGTGATAGCTTTTACAAGAGAGCCGACTGTAGAAAAAAAACAATACTAGGGTGATGTCTGCAAATTACCAACAGAAGTTCAGCGACGTACGGGTACGACGCTGAATTGGAAGTGGTTAAAGTAGTAGTAAACTCTCATTACTTAGCTTTACCTAAAATAAAAAATCTCTTAAAAGTACACCGTTTATGAGATATTCTAGCGAGCAGCAGCTGGTGACGTCACTGGCGCATTCGATCTGTATGCCGATCCTTCAGAGCTGTGTTCTGTGGCCAAAGCTCCTGCCCGCGAACCTGGAAGGAAGTTTGGTGAAGAGAAAAGCCTCCTGCAGCAGTGATATTGAGCCACTGGAGGGCTTTGGTTTAAGATAAGTTCTTCTTTCTTCTTCGATCAAATCATTTCACCTCCCTTTTGTCCCTAGTGCTTTGTCCAATGGCCTGCATGCACACACATTATATATATATATATCTCTATACTGTTCTTTCTGCCTGAAAACTTGAGATTGTCCATGACAACCAAAAAGTGTCCCTTTACGTTAAAAACAGCTTGAGACCAGCTAGAAAACAGCAATAGTAAATTAGAACACTTGCAGAATTGAGCAATGGTGAATCGCGGGGAAATTAAATGAATTATTATTTTTTATAATTATATTATAATTTTATGATTTTGTTTTTCAAACTTTATCATACCCGGGATGTCTACTAGACTCTTGTTTGGACAGATGTAAGTGTGTTATTACTAAGAATTACAGGCCTCCAATATAAAACGCCAAATGTTTATGCAAAACAATGTACCACCTTGAGATTCAAGAATCTGATATAATCATACCACCAGGGAGGTTAATATATGTTGAAAGGAACTTTCTTTTGTTCTTATACAAGTGTATCCCCTGTATCTGTAGGTGCTATCTGAAGATCTAATGTTTACTGTTAAAATATGTCAAAAAAGTCAACTATTTCAATGCTTAATTTTTCATATGATTGCATAACACTGTTGGGATCGGTTCATTGGCTAGATCCTGACTTTTTTTGCTGGTTACAAATGATTGGTTTATTAGGCTAAAGTAGACAGGCAGGTTGACATAATTATTCTGGGCTATATGTTTCTCAGGCTGGGTTCACACTACGATTTTCCCGTCCGTCAGCCGCATACGATTTCAGTTTTGAAAACGTACGGGCCCGTACGGGAAAACGCATACATAGACAATGCATTGCAAATCGTATGCACTCAGATGCATCCGGGTGCGTACGATTTGCTGGCAAAACGTTTTTTAACAGTACACAAAACTGAGTCAGTTTTTGAAACCGTATGGCAAACGCATACGTTTTTTTTTTAACATTAAAGTCAATGGAAAACGCACATATGTGCGGTTCCATACGTATAAACCGTATGCGTTTTTCGTCTGCGCATGCGCATTTTCAAAACAAGAAAATCTTTTTTTATTAAATGACACTAATTCCAAAAACGTATGCGTTTTTTTAATCAAAACCGGATGGAACCGTACGCACTTTTTGAAACCGTATACGTTTTATAAACGCATAGGTTTACGTACGGTTCAATCCGTTTCAGCCGCATACGTTTTTTCATATAAATCGTATGCGGCTGACGGATGGGAAAATCGTAGTCCTCACACAGAAAATTATTTAAGAGGTGGTGTTTTTTATGTACGCCATTATGTGGTAATACCAGATTTGTAGTCGATTTGGATGACCAATTTTTTGTATTTTTTTGGATCTGTGATGGTATGGCGCAGGCTTTTATGTATTATTTAGGTTGTGTCTCTTTGTCATTTGTCAAATGTCTTCAATTTGTGCGGGGGAAAAAAAAAATCTAATAAATACAATCTGATTAAAAAAAAACAAAATGGTTATCTAGTGTGTGTGTGTGTGTGTATATATAATAAATATATATATAAAACATGTATATGTTCTAATATGCCTATTCTGTTGCAGGTGTCTGCGGTGGACTCCTTAGACGGACCTTTGCGCCAAGTGGAGGGGTTGAGTGACCTGCGTCTTGAGCTTCACAGTAAGAAAATGAACATGCACTTTGTTTTGATCGATGAGCTACATCGTCACTTGTACATTAAATCTACAAGTCGTGTGCGGCAGTGGAACAAAGACAATATGAGAACCAGGTACTGTGACATTTGTGACACTCACTTAGACATGTTCTTATCTAAATATGAAATATTCTGTATGCTTCTTTTGCTGTTAACTTCTGCTCTTCTAAGAAGTAAAGTAATCCTGCTTTTTGTTGCAGTCAATAAAATATGCTAAACTACAAGAGGATTTTGATCGTAAGAGAATACAGTACGTCCTATTCAAACAAAGTTTTTAGAACCACATCTCTTACACTCAGCCTCACTGTCCCTTCTCCACCCAACCCCCTCAGTTGTTAATGGCATTTACTTGCTGTCAAAAACTTACCAACTGCTTATCTATTTTTGACTTTAGTATGAACTCCCTTGGAGCGTGGCTGGGCTCGCATTGCAAGAGTTAAATACCTGTTTAGGTCTGCGAGCCACAAAAAACTGTTTCTTGCCTGATCCTCCATTCCCGTCTTCTTCCACATTGCAATGCTGCAGTTTCTCTTCTCTTCTGCCCTATGCTTTGGCGGTTAGAGGCCTTTTGACATCAAGTTCAATGCCACGCTCATTGCCCGGCATTGGATCTTAGGATGCTAAGGGACCGTCAACTTCCGGAGTATGGGAAGTGGACAAGAGCACTGGCTGCAGGTAATGTGATTGGTTGCTATAGAAAATGCTTGCATTATGCTCCTACCACACTTTTCAAGTCACTCTGTTTAACTCCTTGCTCTTTAACTACCTAATATTATCTTCATACGTATATAAGGCATATTTCAGCTCTTAAATGATTGCATGATATAATTTTGTTATTAACATCATGTTAACTTTAAACGTAATTTTGGACCTCAAGTGGGTTGCTGGCCAAAGCTAAGAATTCCTGATTTATTTGTTTTCTGTGTACAATATATTAAGGTTGCAGTTATTTTCCTGTTGCCTTTAATTTGAGGGCATTACCCTCAGGAGCTGTATGATCATAAAAGGTCACAAGTCAGCACATTTTGGAGTCATAGATTCTCCTTCTTCATTTTTCAGTCAGTAGGCAAATACAGAGAATGCTGATGTTGACTTTTCTTAAGCGTTTTCTGTATTGCAAATCTAATGGATGTGGTGTGTGCTTCCTGTGTTCAGAAGGCAAAATACAAATTGTCTTTTTGATTTGCAGATTGTTTGATCACATCTGTATGTTTTAGGGTGACTATACCGAGCTAAATTCTGTGCATTGTGTTTGTCATTGCTCTTCACTATGCTAAATAATGCTTTATCTGTAAAATAAATAATGTCCCTTGACTCCCCCTTTGTAACAGAAATAGGTTTAATGCAGTTACAGTAAGTTATTGCACTTCGGTGTTAGAAAAAAAATATGACTTGACAGAAAATGTTATAGATCGGATACACTTTTTAGATATGTAGCAGAAAGTCTGAAATCCTGAAGAGGTTCAGGGGCTATCTGTCTTTCAGAGGGTCTTGGTGCAATCCCTTTCTGAGATGGTTCGTTCTGAATTTAGGTTGCTTCCTGCTGAGTTTTCGTTGGCTAAGTGTTCCTCATTGGAGTACTTACAGCCACCTCAGAGTGCACAAGCTTTTCCTTTGCATCCTTTCTTGGAAGAGACGTCTACTCAGAGTTGGATCACCCAGACAGGGTGTTTGTGAAAGAGGCTTTCTTTATCTAATGAAGGTAACATTTTTGAAAAAATGGAGCATGCCCACATTGCTGCATCCAATCTTACTTGCTTGGTTGATAATGTCCAGGTTTTCAATGATCTGGCTGATGGCATGGAAACACTGTTATACCTGGTACACACGATTGGACATTCCAACAATAAAACTGTGTTTTATTTTTTTTCAACTGAATTTTGGCTCAAACTCTTGCATGCACACGGTCACACAAATGTTGTCTGAATTTCTGATCGCCAAGAACGTGGTCACGTACAACACATCGACGAGCCGAGAAAAATTAAGTTCAATGATTCCGAGCATGCGTCAAATTGATTCCGAGCATGCATAGGAATTGCATACAGACGATCGGATGTTGCATTACTATAATGTATACAAGTTGTCTTTTTAGGTCTCGGTGCCTTCAGCTTCCAGAAAATATCATTGTAATGCCTATGTGAAATGTTTTCTTTAATTTGTAGGAAAGTGTAGACCTATGCTTTTTTGTTAATAATGTTACATTTTACTAGAATATGCGTCATGGATTTTCATTTCAGGAGTTAGATCTGCTTCAGCAGCAGTAATTATTATTATTTTTTTTTATAAATGTCATAGCTCAAAATAAAATATATCTTTTGAATTAGGAAAAACACACAATTTCCTGCATCCCCATATAGGCAGTGTCATTTATGTCAATTGGGATGCAACGAATACACAGGCATAACTGCGGTTCCCAATATGACATCCGTGTGGGTGTGGGTACATGACCCCGAATGCAGACGGTGTGAGCTCAGGGACATGCATGCGCACCTACATGGATGTAAAGTTGGGAGCAACGGCTCTGTTGGTGCAGGGACTACTTCCCATTACAAGTTAATAACTCTGATTAGCAGGTTGTAATCCGCATTATAGAATTGTTCAGCAAAGTCTGCTGAACAATTCTGATATAAGCTTGTGGTCATTGAAGGTAAGGAGGTCTATACGCTGTACTGACTTGGCCACCTGCAGGCCCTTTTGTAGGTCCGTACAGAATTCGCAGTGAAAGGGTTAACCACTTAAGACCCGGACCAATATGTAAGTTAAGGACCTTGCCCCTTTTTGCGACTCAGCACTGCGTCGCTTTTACTGACAATTGCGCTGTTGTGCGACGTGGCTCCCAAACAAAATTGGCGTCCTTTTTTCCCCCTCACAAATAGAGCATTCTTTTGGTGGTATTTGATCACCTCTGCGTTTTTTATTTTTTGCGCTATAAACAAAAATACAGCGACAATTTTGGAAAAAATTCAATGTTTTTTACTTTTTGCTATAATAAATATCCCCAAAAATATATATATAAAAAAAGTTTTTTCCTCAGTTTAGGCCGATAAGTATTCTTCTACCTATTTTTGGTAAAAAAAAAAAAAAAATCGCAATAAGCGTTTAACAATTGGTTTGCGCAAAATTTATAGCGTTTACAAAATGGGGGATATTTTTATGGCATTTTTATTAATAATTGTTATCACTTTACTTTTTACCACTAATGGTGGCGATCAGCGTTTTTTTTTTCCTTGACTGCGACATTGTCAGACACATCGGACAATTTTGACACATTTTTGGGACCATTGTCCTTTTCACCACAAAAAGTGCTATAAAAATGCATTGTTTACTGTGAAAATGACAATTACAGTTTAGGCGTTAACCCCTACAGTGCCCCCTAGTGGTTAATGTGACCTCATATGTGTTTCTAACTGTAGGGGGGTGGGGCTGGACGTGTGACGTCAATGATTGTCTTTCCCTATATCAGGGAACAGACGATCAATGACAGTGCCACTGTGAAGAATGGGGAAGGTGTGTTTACACACAGCTCTCCCCGTTCTTCAGCTCCTGTGACCGATCGCGGGACATCGGCTTTATGATATATGTTATCGCAGGGATTTCCAGAGATTCTTGTAGGGAGTTATGAAATGTCTTGTAGCAAGCTGCAAGTAGAAGTGATAAATACAGAGTATTTGACATTTGTTAAATACTTTCTGTTTAGAGATGCACATGGTTATATGCAACCCCAATTCCAAAAAAGCTGGGATGCTGTGTAAAATCTACATCAAAACAGATTGCATCCCAAGAGAAAATATTTTAAATGTTTAAACTGAGAAAATGTACCATTTTAAGAAGAACACATTAAGGCCCCTTTCACACAGGGCGGATCGGTAATGATCCGCCTCCGTATACTCAGCGGGGATCGCTCCGTTGATCTCTGCTGAGCCGTCGAATGACAGGGCGGTCTCCGCAGACAGTTTTCTTCCGTCTGCAGAATCGGATCATTGTTTATCCGCTGACACCGGCAATCTCAAAGGGGCCAATATATGTCCCTTTTTATCTGCAAACAGATGGATGAAAAAGCGGACATACGGTCCGCAGGTGTGAAAGGGGCCTAATATTTTTGAAGTTAAAGAGGAAGTTAACCCAAAGAAAAAAAAAAGTGAAAAATAAAACCTGCAAGACAAAGGCATAATGAGCTAGTATAGCATACTAGCTCATTATGAATTACTTGCCTCAAATCGAAGCCCCCGCTGCCGTCCTCGTCTCCACCTTCGGCTGACATGTCGCCCGGGTCTTGCTTCTGGGTATCGCATTATTAGCCGGAGCCACGATGTCACTCCTGCATGAGCGGGACCCGGCGGTAATGGCACACAGACTGAAGCAGCGGCACATAGGAGCCATTGCTTAAGTTTACCACATTGCAACATGTGCCGATTACATCGTGCAGGTTTAGGAGATATCCTGGGTAGCTACCGGTAAGCCTTAATATAGGCTTGCCTGTAGCACAAAGTTGTTTTCAAGGGTTTACAACCACTTGTAAGGTAGCTACACGTCTCAAAGTTGAGACTTGGCCATGTTTACCACCGTGTAGCATCCCCTTTTCTTTTAACACTCTCTAAATGTCTGGGACCTGAGACCAGTTGCTGGAGTTTTGGGAGAGGAACATTCTCCCATTCTTAACTGATATAGGATTCTTACTGCTCAACAGTCCTGGGACTTCTTCATACATTTCATTTCAAGATGCACTAAATATTCAGTTTCTGGCAGGCCAGATAAGCAACTGGACTCTTAAGGCCCGTACACACGGTCGGACTTTTTGCCAACAAACTTCAAAATCTGCAAGTTTTCAACTTTGTCCGATCGTGTGTACGCTCCATCGGACCAACTTTTTCGGGTTTCACCCGACAAAAAATGTCGGTCTGCAAACGGACAAACTTTTTGGCAATAGAAGTCCATAGTGCCTTGTGCGACCGTGTGTACAGCAAGCCATCGGACTTTTGAACAAAGTGCAAATACGCATGCTCAGAACCAATGTTAAAATCAACCAACAATAGCAGAAGTTAACCAAAGGGTGGCGGTAAAGAGCAGAAAAACCACGTGATGTTGGGAAAGTTTTAGAAAAGTTTGCAGAAAAGTCTGAGCGTGTGTATGCTATGGGTGTGACCGGACAACCCCCCTTCGGACAAAAATTCAAGGGAAAGTTTGTTGGATGTCCGAACGTATGTACGAGGCTTCATACTACAAAGCCAGGCTGTTGTTGTCAATGCAGTATGTGGTTTTGCATTGTCCTGCTGAAATATGCATGGCATTAACTAAAAAAAACAATGAATGGGAGCATATGCTGCTCTAAAACCTGGATATATATTTCAGCGTTGATGGTGCCTTTTCCAGATGTGCAAGCTGCCCATTCCATGTGCACTAATGCTCCCTCATACTATAGGAGTTGTAAGCTTTTGATCTGAACGCAGATAACTTGCCAGAACGTCTCTCTTCTGTAGTCTGGTGGACGTTGCACCCATGTTTTGGCAGAAAAAGAAAAAATTTGATTAATCTAACCACAGAGCAGTTTTAGGTAATGATTAAGCACAAGATGTTTGTGTGAAACGCGTCTACCTGACCTCATCTTGGTGTCTTTGTTGTTATCACTTTGAACAATAAAAGGCAATCGGAATTCCTGGATGTGCAGCCATTTCTTTTCTTACAAGTTTCCCACAGAGGCGGGCCAGGGCTGGCACTCTACGAGACATTCCACCTCAGGTTCTCATCATACACCTGGAGATGCCGCTCTTTTTCTTTGTATACAGAGCAGTTTTCCGCTTTGTAAAGGACCTTTTTTTAAATGAGTTTTAGCCCAGAGAAGACTGAGGCGTTTCTGGATCATGTTCGGATATGACTTTCTTTGTAGGATAGAGCTTTACCTTGCAATTTTGGATGGCACAGCAAACTCTCTTCAGACAATGATTTTTGGAAGTATTCCTGACCCCATCCAGTGATGCCCATTACAGGGTCTTGCTTATTTTTAAAGCGGAGGTTCACCCTAAATATAAGATCTCCCATGTGATCCAGCATACTGGCGTCAGCGCCAGTATGCTGTTTTTTTTTTTTTTTTAATCGCACACTTACTGTATTATGGTGTAATTCCTTTTTTGTCCCCCGCGGTGGACGGCTGTAGTATTGCTCGTCACATCTTCCTAAAATACCCGATATGGACTCGGGTAATCTCGGCGAAAATGCGGCGCCTGCGCACAGACCTAGGAGCTGACTGCGCAGGCGCCGTATTTCTCCGAGTCCTATTTCGGAGGGCGTGACGCGCCATTGCCGTAGGACTCGGAGAAATACGGCGCCTGCGCAGTCAGCTCCTAGGTCTGTGCGCAGGCGCCGCATTTTCGCCGAGATTACCCGAGTCCATATCGGGTATTTTCGGAAGATGTGACGCGCTATACTGGCGCCGTCCACCACGGGGGACAAAAAAGGAATTCCACTATAATACAGTAAGTGTGCGATTAAAAAAAAAAAAAACAGCATACTGGCGCTGACGCCAGTATGCTGGATCGCATGGGAGATCTTATATTTAGGGTGAAATACCGCTTTAAGTGCACAAAGTTTATGGGCATCCACTATTACATTTCAGCCTTGTACACGGCTGAAGAACATTATTCTGAAATAGTTTGAGAATTTTTAGCTTTTCCCCGGTAGGTGAACCTCGGCCCATCTTTATTTCTGAGACACTCTGACTCTAAGATGCTTTTTTTATACCTAGTTATTGCAAAATGCTCTTGTTTGTAAGTACCACCTACTTTACCATTTTTTTGCGTTAAATATATTTATGGATCTAGGCAAAGATTGCCATTAAAAATATTACAGTAAAATTGCAAGTGCTCATCAAGAATTAGGCATTAACTGCTTGTGGACCCTGCACTAACGGCGGTCTCCGCGGTGTATTTTCAGCAAGATTGCCGTTATCGGTGGCGGGAGAGGCCCCCCCCCTCCCGCCACTCTCCCGCGCCCTCCGCCGCTTACCGTTGCCGTCGGTAGCAGCGGAGGCGATCGGGTCTGTTCGGCTGCTGTGTGGGGATCAGAGTTGGGGAAAAAAGCACCCCCCCCCCCCATAGCTTTGCTGGGCAGAAGTGAAGTCAAAACGTCAGTCCCGCCCAGCGTCTTAAAGAAACTTTGTCATTTTTTCAAATGACAAAAAAAAAAAAAAAAGTTTCAATTTTTTTTTCTTGCATTTAAGTTTAAATATGAGATCTGAGGTCTTTTTGACCCCAGATCTCATATTTAAGAGGACCTGTCATGCTTTTTTCTATTACAAGGGATGTTTACATTCCTTGTAATAGGAATAAAAGTGATCACATTTTTTTTTTTTTTTTTTTCAGTGTAATAAAAAAGTAATAAAATAAATCAGAAAACAAAAACATTTTTTTTTAAGGCACCCCGTCCCGACGAGCTCGCGTGCAGAAGTGAACGCATACGCGAGTAGCGCCCGCATATGAAAACGGTGTTCAAACCACACAAGTGAGGTATCGCCGCGATCGTTGGAGCGAGAGCATTAATTCTAGCCCTAGTCCTCCTCTGTAACTCAAAAGATGCAACCTATCGAGATTTTTAAGGGTAAAAGTTTGACGCCATGCCACGAGCGGGTGCAATTTTTAAGCGTGACATGTTGGGTATCATTTTACTTGGCGTAACATTGTCTTTCCACAATATATAAAAAAAATTGGGCCAGATTTATTGTTGTCTTGTTTTTTTAATTCAAAAAAGTGAATTTTTTCCAAAAAAAGTGCGCTTGTAAGACCGCTGCGCAAATACGGTGTGACAAAAAGTATTGCAATGACCACTATTTTATTCTATAGGGTGTTAGAAAAAAATATATATAATGTTTGGGGGTTTTAAGTAATTTTCTAGCAGAAAAAACTGTTTTAGTCTTGCAAACACCAAGTCTGAAAAACACCTAGGTCCTTAAGTGGTTAAAGACCAGGATTAAATGTAGAGAAAGACAAAGAAAAGAAAAACGGAATAAACGTCAAGGGACTGTCGACAAGATATCTGGTAATCTATAAAGAAATATGGGTGTTTTTTTATGGCCAGGTGGGGAAATTCTTGGATAGTAAGGTTGCAATGTCAGTTTTTTTTTTATTTTTTATAAAAGATATCCAGGGGAGCCATACATCCTGGAAATGAGAATATTGGTTGTGTAGCTGCGCCAATAGTTTTTCTTTTCTCATAAGCTTATTTTATTTGGTTATCCATTCTATTATTGAAAGAGTGTGCTGGGATTTCCAATATCTCTGAATTATCACCCTGGCAGCCACTAAAACAAAAAATTCCCTCCTTAACTTTTGAGACAGGTTCTGGGAACATATAGTAGATAATAGTACCATTGAGTTGGGTAATAATGACAACCATTATCAGCGCTTAGACACAGCGGCTTCGCTGCAATTGGCGCTATATAAGTGTAAACATTAATAATAATAATAATAATACTAATATTATTATTATTGCTATTTAGGGAGTTTAAGGCAAAGCACTATATATTTTAAAAACATTGTCCCAAAATGGGTGCAAAGCAGGGCAACTATATTGCCTGGTGCCTACATGAGGTAGACATCTCCAATATTGGTCCAATGTGTTTGGAAATATTTTGTGTAGTTTCCAAGGACCGCGATACCATCTCGTAATGACAGTAGTTCCATTGCTGTATTTTACTTGCAACAGAACATTTTATGGGTCCATATACAGGATTTACAAACTTCTTCCTCCGCAAAAATGACTCCTTGCGCACTTTTCCATTCCACAAAATAAGGTTTGTCAGAAAAGTCCTTGTCAGAAAATTATGGCGATGGGAAACAGTATGTGTAGGGGGAGTCAGGCTGTGTACATAGAGATTCAAAAACGGTAACGGGACGATGAAGATCGCCTCTTGTTTTTACAAAGTTAGAAATACAATAGCCACTTACTTGAGTGACAGGGAAAAAGTTAAAGGCTGGTTGAATCTGTAACATCAGTCATTAAGAAATGGATTTTAGAAGTAGCAAAAGAGGGATGCGGCTTTGATCGCAACCATAGGGGGGATTGTCTGTGAGTGGCATTAGTGGACTTATGTAAGAAGATAATTAAAGTAATGTTAAGTAAGTGATCTTGCGCTATTTATACCATTTACGTGTAAGGTGAACACTAACAGATTGTGCAGCCAATTAGCTCCTAGCTTTCAGTTACTTTTTTATTTACTCTTTAGTAGCACGAAAGACGTATCACAATATACACAATGTAAGCGGTACCATATTTTAAGAGTTGCTAAACCACAAAAAGATATAGAGTTTGCCGGAGGACGCAAGGATGGCCAGATCCATGTTGGGGACACGGGAGGGTAAGGAGATCGTAATTCTTCAATTTTGTACCCAGAATTTTCTCAAAGAATGATGAAAGCTGTCTACTACTTGAGCTATGTGAACCGCTTTGTGATAATGGCAGACACGCTCCTCCCAAATATTTGTCCAGACTTTGAGATGGGTTGCTGGCATGAATTTCAAAATGTTATCTTTTTTTTTTCTTCTTAAAATGGTACATTTTCTCAGCTTAAACATTTTAAGGTGTTTTCTAATTTCCATATTATTAATAAAGTATAGGTTTATGAGTTTTGTAAATCATTGCATTCTATTTTTATGTTGATTTTGCACCGCATCATTACTTTTTTGGAGTTGGAGTTGTACCAATACTTTTTACATCAAATCTTACAGCTGGATATATATACAAACGTCCTATTTAATTTGCGAGCCGCGTGTGCGCACCACCGGCGGTGCGCTCACGACCCTGTTGTGAGCTCCACGCCCGCAGTACCTGCGGATTCGATGTCCGCCGGTGTCACGCAATTGGGTCACAGAGCTGAAGAACGGGGAGATGTCAGTGCAAACATAACATCTCCCCATCCTTCCCCTGACATGTTGCTAATCGTCGGTTCCCTGTCATCAGGAACAGCGATCACTGACGTGTCACACAAGCCACGCTCCCTAAGGCTCCATTCAGACCTAGGCGTTTTGTCGCCCGACGCTGCAGCAGCCTGTGATACGCTGGAGGGGCGAATTTACACTGTCGGCTATGGAGATGGTTCACATCTCTACGCCGACCGCCGAAACGCCGTACGCCTGAAGCCTGAAACAAGTTCCGGACCCTTTTTTCAGGCGTATTCGGCGTTCGGCCATAGCCAACAGTGTAAAATTCTGCCCTCCAGCAAAAAAAAAATAGGCGTTTTGTCGCCGCAAATCGCGGGGACAAAACGCCTATTGCATGTCGCCCGACTACGCTGCTGCCGCCGACGCCTAGGTCTGAATGGAGCCTAACAGAAGCACTCCCTACGTCACACTTAACCCCTTTAGCACCCCCTACAGGTTAACCTCTTTACTGCCATTGTCATTTTTACAGTAATCAGTAAAAATCGCTGTAAAAATGACAATGGTGTCAAGTGTCCGATGTGTCCGCCATAATGTCGCAGTCACGATAAAAATCGCTGATGGCTGCCATTACTAGTAAAAAAAAAAAATATATTAATAAAAATGGCATAAAACTATCCCCTATTTTGTAGACGCTATAACTTTTGCGCAAACCAATCAATAAACTCTTCTTGTAATTTTTTATTTTTTCACCAAAAATATATAGAAGAATACATATCGACCTAAACTGAGGACATTTTTTTTTATATATATTTTTGGGGGATATTTATTATAGCAAAAAAGTAAAAAAAAAAAAAATAGCATTTTTAAAAAAAAAAATGTTGCTCTATTTTTGTTTATAGCACAACAAATAAAAACCACAGAGGTGATCAAATGCCACCAAAAGAAAGTTCTATTTGTGGTAAAAAAAATGGACGTCAATTTTGTTTTGTGAGCCACGTTGCACGACCACACAATTATCGGTTAAAGCGACGCAGTGCAGAATCTCAAAAAGTGGCCTGGTCTTTGGCCGGCGAAATAGTCCGGGGCTTAAGTGGTTAAAATACAATTACAGGCTTGTTGTGTTCCTTTTTATATAAACTTTGTAACCTCTCAACATCATTCATAGAGCTGATGCCCCAAATCATGTTTACATTTTTTATAATTACTGAAAAATATAATCTCAAAGTTCAGATGCAGACTGGCACCCAATTGCAAAGGGTGTTTTGAGTCGGGTTATCCAGAGCTTTCTGTGTGGTATCTAGATTCTAGAAGACCTGCATGTTGCTGCCTTAATTCCATATCTCAGAATTCATTTTGGTGCTTGGAGTAGTTGGTGGATCTGGGCAGGATAATGCAGTGCTGGTTGGAATTGGGCAGTGCTTGGCGTGGTCTAAAGTGCTAAGCTTGGGGCTAATCTGTACTTGCAGCATGTGACCCTTTGCTGTTATCAGACTGGCAATTGGGTATTATGCAGAGCTGCGAGCTGCTGCAGTGTCATCATCTGACTGGATGAAATGATGAGACAAAGCTTTGGATGCTAGTATAAAAGATAGATTGTGCAATTTATCAGGGATATTACATTGACTAAAGTTGGCTCTAGTCAGATCCTAGACAGCACCTGACATGTTTATTGGATAGGAAACGAGTGGTAAAGAGTTTTCTAGATCACCAGAATTATAAAAAGAGAAAAAAAAATCTCTTGAGTTGAGCTGCTGAGCCATTTAAATGCCTGGAAAATCTAATTTCTCAGGCAGGTAGATTGTTTCCCTTGTATGTATTCCAAAGATTACTTTTCTATTTTCAAGCTGACTGTTCTCATGCAGTATAGAAAAAACATCGCATGTCCTGTTTTTTGTTTTTTGCAGCTCTACTGCAAAAGATTCTGCAGCTCCTCTTCTTGATGTCACAAACTTGTCAACTCCACCCAGGTTTCTTGATGGCTCTCAGTTTGGCACTCCTGGCTGCTCATCTGGTATGTATTTATTTTATTTTTTTAATGTCTTTATTATGATTTTTTCATAAGACATATAACATTAAAGTGGATGTAAAGCCACTCTCATCCTTTCTAAACTACTGCCATAGTGCTGATCTATAAGGATATACATGCCTCCTGTATGTATCCTTACCTGTATCCATACCTGTCAAATGTCTCCCCTCTGTCTGTTATAAGAACTGAAAAACTGTAGATTCTGTGGGTGGATCTGTTGTCTGGAGCTCGGTGGGTGGAGTCGTGATGTCAGTAGACTCCCCATCCTCCTTTACACTTCCCTTGTCAACATGCATTTTTTACTATGTATTTCTTAGGCCCCGTACACACGACCGAGAACCTCGTCGGGCTAAACTCATCGTTCCGCCCGACGAGGTTCTTGGCCGGCCGTCGAGTTCGTCGACCAGGCTGTCGAAAAACGCGTCGAAACATTAGTCCCGATGGCCCGTCGAGCAAATAGAGAACCTGCTCTCTATTTTGGCTCGACAAGCTTCCCGACAGGACGCTCGACGAAAGTGTACACACGATCAAGCTTCTCGGCAGAATATGGATCCCAGCGAGCTTCTCGCTGGATTCTGCCGAGAAGCTCGGTCGTGTGTACGGGGCCATACACTAAATTCTGCTATGATCACTAACATCCAGTCAAAATCCAGAAGACTTGCCACATGACTTCAGAAAAGGAGTGGGGGTGGGAATTAAAACATAATGCCTGTCTCAGGCAAGTGCATGAGATATGTAAATAACCTATCATTCACAGAAAGGGGAAAGAACGCACAAACGTTCTATCCTGTTTGTACATTTATTTCATTGAAAAAAGAAGAGGATAACTCAGAGCTGGATTAACTCTTTGTAACAAGACTGGGCACAGATGATAGGGTTATCTTTTACTCTACATTGTGACAGCAGAAAAGAAAAAAGAAAATCGGGTTTACTTTTTTTTGCAAATCTCTGCAACTAAACCTCTGTTTTAATTACACACAGTTAGACAGTTTAATTTGGTTTGTGCTTCTTGGTTTGGTATTTTTGAGCCTGGTCATTATGGATTTTTTTTTTTTTCCATGAATATACTTAATCGCATATCGCTAATCGCATCTCATTTAAAGTCCCAACCCTCCATTTTTTACACACTTCCACTTTAAGTTGGCAAGAATGAGCAGCATGATGCTACTCATTTATCAGAGATTAGGGTCATCCATAATGGGCAGCAAATCTGAGTTACAATCATTCAGTGTCCATGTTCGTTACAGAGTCATTGAGTATAGTTTGGTATAATATGCCAATATATATATTTTTTTTTTTTTGGAATATAATTGCTCTATAAAAAACATTAACTAAAAAGTGCCCACATTTTTTTTAATAATAAAGATAAAGAAATAAACTCAGAATATTCCACAGTGAATTATCTAGAAGTGATTAGTCCCCATTTAGTTAGAGCATAACAAATAATTCCTCTCTTCATCCAATATCAACCAGTTTCCTAATGGTCATGCGTAAGTTGCATTGCACTTTCTGAAAGAACCCACCTTCTTCTGGGACCTGTGTGTTTGTCCCAGAAGGCAGTGTCGGGGGGCAGGTAGGAGGGTCTTGAAATGTTGTAGATCGCCAATCGGCAGACTTATTCGGAAGTGGGTAAGTCTTTTAAAAAAAAAGACAGGTTTCAATGGGCAGAGGCTCTTTAGCAGCAACGTCTCAAAGATGTGGCTGGCAGGACTTTTTTGAGCATCCTGTCAGCGGACCGCTCCAGTGTAAAAAACCCTTAGGCTTTCACATTGGAGTGAAAGATGCGGCTTTTTCAGGGTGCTTTGCAGGTGCTATTTTTAGCGCTATAGCGCCTGAAAAGCACCTCAGTGTGAAAGTAGCCTTGGTGATCTGGGCAGTAACACTTACAGTATATTAGCGTGCCCCTCACTCTGGATAAAGGGGCACAGCAGCACTGTTAATCTTGGGTGGGGGAGGGGAGTGGTAGACATACTAGCAGATTTACATACTTACTGTTACACTAGCAAGTTACAGCAAACTTTTTTTTTTTTTTTCGGATAAAGTGTTAAATGGTTTGTCTCAACACTCTTAAAGAATACATTTGCAGGAGAGCTTGTTCTGTTGGAAAACCGACTTATTGGCCAGAGGTAATAGGAAAGGAAAGAAAACCTAAAAATAGAAAACCAATGCAGCTGTCACAGCTAAGAATTGGTACACTGCAATATAATATTTTCTTTTGGGTTTAATACCGCTTTATTAGTATTTTGATGGATAATTTACTTTTATTAAAATACTAACAAGCAATTTTTATGACTGGAAATTGAGAGCTGCACAATGTCATTCTATTTGTCAAGTTTCTCTCAATCATCTTCCCAGGGCAATTATTCCTTCAGAGCACAGAATTTTGTTTTACTATGTCTATAGCTCAATCCTTTAAGTTTTTATAGAGAATACATTGTCTACTTTTGGCCACTTTATTTTGATTGAGGTACTGGTGAGTGTATTTCATAAATGTTGTATATTACTCTGTGTACTCTTAGTTAAAGTGGTTGTTAAAGGGGTTGTAAAGGTTTTTTTTTTTTCTAAATAGATTCATTTAAGCTAGTTTATTGTTGGTTCACTTACCTTTTTTCTTTCGATTTTTTTTTTTTTTTTTTTTTTTTTTTTTTATAACTTGTTTATTTTTTTTCTAATTCTGTGCCCCACAGTGTCTGTGTTTTAATTTAAAAAAAAAATCCTCCTTTATCGTATTTCACGGCAGCTCCCGACTCTTACGTTATTGGCTGTGTCTTCTCTCTGCCCATTTTTCAGTAGCAGGGGGCAGGGCCAATGTTTCCCCACTGACGTCAGCGGGATGAAAAGAGAGTTAAAACGCAATCGGTCACATGACCGAAGGGAGCCGCCGTGAAATACAGTAAAGGTGGATTTTTTTATTTTAATAAAACACAGACAGAGGGGCACAGTATTTGGAAACAAAATAGATGGTAATAAAATGTAAAGTATATTCCTGCAGAAGAAGGGGGATGGTGCGGCACTGCATGCAGAGAGGGGAGGGGGGGAGGGGAAGGACACAGAAGAGCAGGCTGCGGATGATGGAGGTAAGCAAACAGACCACAATGTCAGGGGCTCAGCAGCCATGATTATCGTGGTCTGTTTGCAGAGTGGAGGAGAGAAACTGGCAGGATCAGCCAGGTTTTTTTTAGGTGTTTACAGGGGTCCAAATTACACAGCACTGTATAAACTGCTTTAAGGCCCCTTTCACACTGGGGCGTTTTTCGAGCGTTTTTCAAACGTTTTTCGAGCGTTATTACAGCGTTATTCGAGCGAAGCCTCATCTGCAATCCCAATGTGCTGGTAAAGCACCGCTAAGACCCTAAAGGTTTAGGGCTTTTTTTAGCGCCTTAGTGTGAAAGGGTAAGGTGTTTTTACAGCACTTTTCAATTCATTTCAATGGAGAGGGGACGGTTTTTGGAGCATTTTTTTCAGCGCTCAAAAGCTGCTCCAAAGATGCTGCTTGCAGAACTCAGTGTGAAATGGGCCATTGAGATGCATGGAAAGCGTTTTATGAGCGTTTTAAGAGCGCTATTTTTAACGCTAAAATGCTGTAAAAATGCTTCAGTGTGAAAAGGGTCTAAAGGACAAACTCTTTATTCGTTTAAAGTGGTTCTACAGTTAAAACATTTTTTTACTTTATTGAATTCCTTTCATCAGGTTAAAAAATAGATGTCCCATTACTTGTATCACCTCCCCTGCACTGTAGATACTTACCTGAGTCTTTTCACGATCCAATGCTTTAACCGTCTGCAGTAGCACTCTTTTTAAAAGACACACAGGCAGCCATTGACTTCTGCTGCTGTCAATCAAATCCTGTGAGGAGGGAGCGAAAAACTGGGCCAATCCGCTCTGTGTGTGTCTTTGGATGCATACAGTACAGCTTGGGAGCACCTGCATAAGTGCCCCTATAGCAGCCGGCTTGCTGTGGGGACACTTGCAGTAGAGGATGAGCAGAGAGCACCGGCGGTGGACCCCAAAAGAGTAGGTAAGGGGTAGCTCTGTTTAATACCATTGCACAGTGCAGGTAAGTTTACTATGTTTATAATTTGAGGGGGTAATGTGCCTTTTATAAACAATTTAATAACTGGGTAATTAATTGGCTTTGAGAAAAATAATTCTTCATGTTGTTTTTATCAGTCAGGCAGAAGTTAGTTAATTTTCCTAATCTCTCCACACAAAATTATTTTAGCAAAACCTATTTTTGAATACGTAGGCAAAGGCTTGTTTTCAGAAAGGAAATGTCTACTGTTGGATAGTGAATCTGCCACAGCTGATCAGCTGATCAGCTGATGAGCTGGTCATATACCTAGGTGCACTGGTTATATACCTAGGTGCACTGGTTAGCGAGTCTTGCTATAGCATAATGATGGTACAAGGCCTGCACAGCTAGAAAAGGTGCTTTGAATACCACTAGTTGTCAAAATGTCAGTGATATGTGGAGACAATTTAACGTGTTGCAACTGGTTGGTTGACTCATTTTTTCCTAGTGAAGGAGCTGAGTCTTCAAGAGATTAAAGAAGATCCTGATTCTGACCCTGAGGAGAACAGCATTGTGTTTATGGGAATTCTCATCAAAGGTCTGGCGAAGCTGAAAAAGATACCAGAGACCGTGAAAGCCATAAAAGAACGCCTGGAGCAAGAACTAAAACAGATAGTAAAACGCTCTACTACTCAAGTGGCAGATAATGGCTATCAAAGAGGAGAAAATGTGACTCAAGAAAATCAACCAAGGTATGAAAACATGCAGGTGTATAGCTTCAAATTTATGGCATGTGCACATGAACTTTATGCATCTGGCATTTTTATGCTAGTGATGCTTTAATAACAGGTTTGAAATCTCTTTTTGCCACACCAAGAAATTAAAAAAAAGATACCAGTAAAGTACACAACATTTCCAGGAACGCGAGCCTGACCATGTAGCATCTTTATGGATCTTTATTTTCCTTTTATGCGTATTTTCATATTTTACGGGGCAAAAAATATTTTTCTGAAGCTGTGTTCAGGAGAATTGAATACTGGTAAAGCAAACTGTAACTACAATCTAAAATTCTGTTCGATCCCAGCATGCCTTAATTTATTTGTTAATGTCCTTAGGAGAAAACACATCTGGTCTCTGCTTTGAGAAAGGCCAATCCCTTTTTTTTTTTTACTTTTTATCAATAGCCTTTTTCTATCAAGATTCTTCTGTTGATGGAGAGCCACTGCGTCTCATGTTTGCAGTACCCAGATAGGTTACATCTCTGAATTACACTGGGTACTGTACCCCAAATTTGTCAGGAAGAAAATGCAGAACCAGCCTGTAATTCGGCCCTCTGGACACTGAATCATGCACTTGATACTTGCCTAAGCATGTGGTGCAATGTGTTGAGCTAGCTACAGTGTTCTTAACAGGTCTAGGGCTGAGGTCCACTTGTTGGGTGGAACCCAATTCCTGAAGACCCCATTGGGGGTATGCCCGCTGAACAAGTAAAGATTGCTGCGTAGGGCTTCCCCCTAACATCCTGCCTATCTACCTGTTGGACCCTCAGAAATTGAAGACAGGTGCAGTTAGGGCTCTTGCCCTTTAAATGCTTTGCTCTTATAGCAGTTTAACAGCAGAGCACTGACTATAACACATTAAGTCATATTTGAGTGGTGGTAGAGGATTGTTCTTTTTGAATCCCATGTCATGTTTTGTTCCCCAAGCTTTTACCTGTGTGATTGGAGGCTCTCTGTTCTCCATTACAGGCCCTGCCATGCAACCTGCTTTTGTGACCTTGTCCATCTGACAAACTCTTGCAGTCTGGTCAAGGTCATATCTGAAGACCCTGGTTCTATACTGACAGATCATTTTGTCTTTCAACATTTGAATCTGCTACCTATGGCTCTGCTATTGTGTTGATGGGCTGGTGGATACTATCTGACAACGTGTACCCATTTGCTTCAGAAAGAGGACAACAATTCCAAAGGCTAAAGCCTCTGTTCCTGTAACAAAAAAAATCCTCTTTCATTTATCTCAGGCTTTCTAGGCCTAGCCTGGAACCCAGTTTACTATGAGCCCTGGGCCCCCAAATCCACCAAGTCTGGAAGCAAATCCTCACAGTGGGAGGAAATCCCCATGTGTGAAAGTGCTCTCTGGTCCCAGAAGATTAAAGACACTTGGGTCTAAATGGTTGTCTTGGGATGCTACACAGTAACATTTAAGCCCTCGTCTTCAACCCACTATGTGTCATGCTTGCCAATGTTTCCACAAAAATTACCAGACCTCCACAATTCTTTGGAGCAGTTCCTCTGCTAAGAGGTCATAACCTTAGCTTTTAGGGGAAGTGGGTTCCAAGGTTTTAATTCCAATCTGTTTACTGTCCTTGCAGCTAATGGAGTCATCTGTCCTAAACTGTCTATAAAGATTATCAACCTTGTCTGGTTTAAATGTTTTGTAAAAAATCGACCTGATCAGCCATTGATTCCTTCAACCCAGGAGGTTTTTAAGCCTCTGTGGACATTAATGTTGAGTACTCGCACATCCCCAATAAAAACAGGAAAAAGATAGTGGAACTTTAAACAAGGGATGTCACTGCAGACAGATATTGTATAAAGCAGGGGTCTCAAACTCAAATTACCTGAGGGCCGCAAGACAAGTTTTCATATCCCATGGGGGACCGCATGCAAACTTTCAAAATTCAAAAACAGTACTGGTGTCAGCGAACGTATTAATAACCCCCAGTTCTGTGTCAGCGGACGCATTATTAACCCCCAGCACTGGTGTCAGCGGACACATTATTAACCCTCAGCACTGGTGTCAGCGAACGTATTAATAACCCCCAGTTCTGTGTCGGCGGACGCATTATTAACCCTCAGCACTGGTGTCAGCGGACACATTATTAACCCTCAGCACTGGTGTCAGCGGACGCATTATTAACCCCCAGCACTGGTGTCAGCGGACACATTATTAACCCCCAGCACTGGTGTCAGTGGACACATTATTAACCCCCAGCACTGGTGTCAGCGGACACATTATTAACCCTCAGCACTGGTGTCAGCGGACACATTATTAACCCTCAGCACTGGTGTCAGCGGACACATTATTAACCCCCAGCACTGGTGTCAGTGGACACATTATTAACCCCCAGCACTGGTGTCAGTGGACGCATTATTAACCCTCAGCACTGGTGTCAGTGGACGCATTATTAACCCCCAGCACTGGTGTCAGCGGACACTTTATTAACCCTCAGCACTGATGTCAGCGGACACATTATTAACCCTCAGCACTGATGTCAGCGGACACATTATTAACCCTCAGCACTGATGTCAGCGGACACATTATTAACCCTCAGCACTGGTGTCAGCGGACACATTATTAACCCTCAGCACTGGTGTCAGAGGACACATTATTAACCCTCAGCACTGGTGTCAGCGGACACATTATTAACCCCCAGCACTGGTGTCAGCGGACACATTATTAACCCCCAGCACTGGTGTCAGCGGACACATTATTAACCCCCAGCACTGGTGTCAGCGGACACATTATTAACCCTCAGCACTGATGTCAGCGGACACATTATTAAACCCTAATATTGGTGTCAGCAAACACATTATTAACCCTGACCACTGCACACGGACCACTGCACACGGACCACTGCACACGGACCACTGCACACGGACCACTGCACACGGACCACTGCACACGGACCACTGCACACGGACCACTGCACACGGACCACTGCACACGGACCACTGCACACGGACCACTGCACACGGACCACTGCACACGGACCACAGCACACGGACCACAGCACACGGACCACAGCACACGGACCACAGCACACGGACCACAGCACACGGACCACAGCACACGGACCACTGCCGACAGACCACTACACTGCCGACAGACCACTACACTGCCGACAGACCACTACACTGCCGACAGACCACTACACTGCCGACAGACCACTACACTGCCGACAGACCACTACACTGCCGACAGACCACTACACTACACACTGACCACTCACCATCATGGCACAGCACATCAAGGCTCACAGCCCAGCAAATTAGGGCACAGCACATCAGGGCACAGCACATCAGGGTACAGGGCACAGCATATCAGGGTACAGCACATCAAGGCACAGAGCCCAGCAAATAAGGGCACATGGCACAGCACATCAGGGCACAGGGCACAGCACATCAGGGTACAGGGCACATGAGGGCACATGGCACATCAGGGCACAGCGCACATCAGGGTACAGGGCACAGCACATCAGAGCACAACAGGGCACAGCACAACAGGCCACATCAGGGTACAGAGCACAGCACATCAGGACAGGACATATCAGGACAAGGCACATGGCACATCAGGGTACAGGACATGGCACATCAGGGTACAGGGCACATGAAACAGCACATCAGGGTTCAAAGCCCAGCAAATCAGTGTACATGGCACACATCAGGGCTCATGGGGCATATCAGGGCACATGAGAGCACATCAGGCACAGCACATCAGTACAGGGCACATGGAACTACAGGGCACAGGGTACCCTGATGTACAGAACCCAGCACATCAGGGCCCTTTTAGGGTACATGAGGCACATCAGGGTACATGGGGCACATGGCACATCAGAGCACATCAGGGTACCTGGGGCACATGGCATATCAGGGCACAATCAGAGCACATCAGGCATACCTCCCAACGAAGTTGTTGGGCCGAGGGGGGTTTGCAGATCATAGTTGATAAGCGGGGGGGGTCCGCGGATCTGAGTTGTTGAGCGGGGGGGGTTCGCAGATCAAAGTTGTTGAGCGGGGGGGGGGTCCACGGCTCGGAGTTGTTTAGGGGGGGGTCCGCAGATCAAAGTTGTTTAGGGGGGGGTTCCACGGCTTGGAGTTGTTAAACGGAGATTTACCGCGAATCGCGGGGATTTAACGTAAATCGCGGGGATTTACCGCGGATCGCGGGAATTTACCGCGAATCGCGGGGATTTATCGCGAATCGCGGGGATTTACTGCGAATGGCGGGAAATTTTCCGCGAATCGCGGGGATTTACCGCGAATCGCGGGAAATTTTCCGCGAATCGCGGGGATTTATCGCGAATCGCGGGGATTTGCCGCGGGCCATTTATTACCGGTCCGCGGGCCGTAAATGGCCCGCGGGCCGGTACTTTGAGACCCCTGGTATAAAGTATAAATATATATTAATCAAATACAGGTACATTTGAAAATTCTCTTTCAGGAGGTACGTAATGCGTTTATAGCTGGTGATAAACCATATGCAAAGGGGCTGCCATGTACACACACAAGAATACATATACATAACATTGGACTGGATAATAACAAATCTAGGTAAATACATTTTATATATGCGGCCAATAAAATTAGATGACTTTTATACTGACCTTGTCAGGGCACCCTAAAAATTTTTTACGCGTTTCATGGCTCTTTACAATTCGTCAGCAGTTGGGTGCAAAGATAAAGCTATAAATATAAAAGATTTAGGTTAATGAATGCTTCCCTTTAAAAAGGGAGAAAAATATGTTCGGGAGCAAAGGATCTGTACTCACAATTCAGCGGTGAACTGTGCCCAGCTGATGTCAAGGGAGGAGAGGCCCCCAGACTATTGTCTGTCCCAGACAATGGTGGGGAGGTGGGGTACCCTGCCCCAACCAAAAGGAGAGCCCAAAGGCAGGCTAGATCGACATGACACATTCCCTATAGAGAGTGTGTAGACCATTATAATCTAGAAAAAAAAATGGGGGGGGGGGGGGGGGGACAAAACTGTGTGCAGGTTAGGTGGATGTTCAGGCCTCAGCTGATGCCAACTTCATGCATAAGGTTCTTCAGATGGTGCTATAAGCTACCTTGAGCTTCCTGTTATCCTGTTTGTTTATATATTTTTTTTCTTGTGGGCCAGGTTGACTGCTCCTATGTTTCCAATGTTAAAATTAAAAATATACAATTTTTTTCTTGCCTGTAAAATCTTTTTCTTGGCATACAGGGAACACATGTCCCTCCATTCTATGTTTATGACCTATCATTGCTTACTTCTAAACTGAAGCATGCTGGGAGCTGGAGAGATTATCCCGGACTGTCCTTACAGCTTAGATTTGTCTGTGTCCAATTCTGAACATGGTAGTATAAACACAGTGTTTCAAAATAATGTCCTGTGTCCTGTAAGGTAATCCAAGATTTTTTTTTTTACAGTTCAGATAAAAATTAATTTTTTTTTTCCCCTCTTAAATTGTTGGTGTCTTTTGCAATAAAGATTTACTGAACTTGCATTAGATCTGTGATACTCTTATCTTTTTCACTTCTTTCTTCTTTCTATGAAGAATATCCTGAGAACCCCCAACGTTGACAGTGATCTGTCTCCTATGTATTTTTCTTTTGAAATTAGGACTTACCTGTTAAGCTTTCGGCATGTTGTTGCCTCTAATGATGTGAAAATTTTTCAGTGTTTATTGGTAGTCAAAGATGATGGGATCTAAGCTGGCAGTGGAGCCAAAATAAAAAATATGAAAAGTTGGCACAATTGATGTAATGTGCCCATTGAATCCAGTGCAGCAGGGATTAATACAACTCCAGAACTGTCATAAGCTCTTATTAATCTCTTTCCACTTGGCTCTGCCAATTTGTAGAATCGCTACTACAGCGTCTGTGAGTATAGAATGCACTCTGTGAATCAAGAGCTCAGAGCTGTCGGTCATCTACCCATCCACCATAATTGTGTCCTGTTACATTCATGACAGCTATAGTATGGTTTCTGTGAATGGCGAAGCTGGACGGAAAAGTGGGGAATAGTCAGGGGTTCTTTATTGGAGTCTGTGACAAGTCCTTTAGTTGTATTTACCCCTACCACACTGGGAAGATTGCATGAAAGCAGGATATAGAACGATAACTAACAGCAGAGGAATCGGTACAAGGGACACATCCTACTGACTGTAAGGCATGTCCCTTGTGCTGATTTTTTTGATTTTGGCTGCACATAAGCTTTAGGTCACATGAGGTAGTAGTTTATATTTACAACAAAAAAAGAGGAACATTGTTGTGTTGCTTAGTATAATTAGCTTTAGTAGTATATGAAGCACTGCTAAGCTGCATGTTTTATATATATATATATATATATATATCAGATAAAAATTTAAACAGAGCTTGAGCCTTTGCTTTTGGTAGTTAAAGTATGAGAGAGAGGGGATTGTACAATAACTATTCTTGACATATTCATCTGATTTAAAAATACAATAGAAGTGGAGCTTTTGGTCAAGAACACTTTATGCTCTTGGTGACTGAGTTGAGGAGTACCAGTCATTACCAATCATGTCACCCCCTCCAACTAACAAAGTAAAGATGAAAAGCCTGGAGGCTGTTGTCATTTAGTGAGTTTGTAAATTCAGTAGTGGCCTGTATGACTTGATTTTTTACATTTCTTATAGCTTTTCTATAGTCCTCTGTTGTTTATATTATGGATATATCATTTAAATTTGATGAACAAATTTTAAGCGTTTGCTTTATGTAATTGCATTTACCCTTCATTGCTTCCTCCTCTACCTTCGTTTCTGCAGATAGGAAAAGATGGAAAATAGGAGCGATTGATATAGACGTTTATCTGCAACTCTAATGTTTTTGTAATGGCTCCTTCCCTAGGCTTCTCTTGGAACTTCTGGAGCTGCTTTTTGACAAGTTTAATGCTGTGGCCGCTGCACACTCAGTTGTTTTAGGACATCTGCAGCAGACCGTGGCTTCTCCCACAAGTCAACACGATGGAGACATTAAGCTATATGACATGGCTGACGTCTGGGTAAAGATACAGACTGTTATCCAGGTAAAGCATTTATCACAACTGATCTAAAACAACAATATTTTACTGTGTCTACTTATATGGGTGCCAATTTTCTATGTTAATTTGTTGCATAGGTGATAGCAACTTTAAAGTACAGACAGCTAACATATATTAGAAAATGAGCCAGTTGATGTATGATTTTATTTTTTTACCCCAAATAGACATGTACTCTTGTATATTATACGTAGGATCTAGGAATAAAAATGTCATGCAATGTAAGGGCTCTTGTCAACAGGCTTGGACTTGTGTTGATGGTATCCATTTGGGATGCTTCTGAGGTTATTCAGAATTGTATGACGGGTGCATTCGACCTGCTACATTTTATATGGGAATGCAAAATCCACTTGAAGCGAACAGTAGCATCTTCACGTAGGTCCTAAAATGTCAGTTAGCAAACACCTTAGGCATTATGTTACATTTATAATTCTTGGTGTAGGTAGAGAAGTAAATCCTGTGTTTTTTCTTTACAAACTGTACATTTCCTTGAAGCAGGATTTCACCCAAAGAGTAAGTTCTGTTCTTCCTCCTCCCTACCCCCACGATCATATTTGAAATATATTGATATAGATACATCCATATTATAATTTATCTATTTTTCTAAAAGGTGCTGTGGGGGGGGGGTGTCTAGTTTTGGCTGATTTCCACTTCCACTTCTGCTCAAATTTCGTAGGCGATCCAACCAGAAGTTGGCCTCTTCATCACAGTAAATTAGAAGTCATCTTTACTTAATAACACCCACAAAGAAGCTGTTTAGGATTGCACATTCTGTCAGGTTTGGCCGGCAGTACCGCTGCCAAACCCGAGGGGGACGCAAACATGAGTCAAACGCTTGGGTAGCAGTTGTGGAACAGTATTTACATACAAAATCACTTCCTGAATTCATGGAAGCCGCTGTTCTGCGGCCCTCTAAAAAGCACTCCACTAGGATGGTTTTCAGAGGCTGCGATCTGTGTGAATGATTTGTTACCCCAACATTTAATATTCCTGGTATATGTCTGTGTTGCCATGTACTCATTTGAAATAGTATCCTGTTCTGTTTGTGTTTCTTCCTTTGTGTGAAATACCTGGTGATACTTCCAGTCCCCCGGCTTTTCTTTTTTCAAACTGACCATGCAGGATCAGCGTGCTGCAGTTTCTCAATTTCCTGATGACACGCATCCCCCCCCCGCTTAGTCTCTTCCCCCCAGCCCAGCTCTCTAAGCACTTGTGCAGCAGAGAACAGAGGTCATGTGATCACTTATTTAAAAAAATGTATTTATGTTTTTGCATACAAATATACAGAAATGTTTTGCCTTGCATTTTCATTTTAAACGGAATGAGTTGTTTTGCAAGGTGGGTTCACATATGCCTCGTTTCCACGGAACGGTTAGGGTCAGTAAATTTAAAATGGTTAGAATGGACCGGTCTATTCTGGTGAGCGTTTCCACTGCAAATCGGACCATCAGGGACCATACAGGATTTAGAAAAAATGCCTAGTGTGTCCACCAATCGGTGGAATGTATTGTAGCTCCGCCTTAACCGAACCGTTCCATTTTCTATGGCCCCACATCTGAAGCAGGACCCAGAATGGTCCGGTACGGTTTGGTTTTATGGCACACTTTCATAAAGGAAACACCCAAAATAGCGTACCGAACCGAATCGGCTCAGTGGAAAGGAGGCAATATACTTTAAAGCCATTAGTGGAAAAATGTCTGCATTCTGTGTTTGTTTAGTGCTCAGTATTCTCTACTTATTTACGAAATAAAATACTGTGTGTAGCTGCTGAATATATATTTTTTCTCGCTGTTGATAATCCTTGGTGTTTTTGCAGCGCAACTTTTTTGTAGTTTACAGACTCTACTGAGGATCTGTTTTTAAACTAGTGATTTCAAACTTGTTTTTAGTGCTGACCCCTGTATCAAGCTTTAAAGCGTTTTTAAGTTGTTGTTTTTTTTTTCACAATGCTCCTCCTCAAAGCAAAAGCTGCATCTTTCAGTATCAATATTTTTTATTAAGATTAAAATGAAAGACTGTTTCAAGATACAAATAAGTATCTAGACCAGGGTTGCCCAACCTGCGGGCCCACAACAGCTCTGGATGAGGCCCAACACAAAATTATAAGCTTGAAATTTTTTTTTGTAGGGGAGGGCTTGGGGAGCTGTTGTAAAACTGTGCTTTTACACTTCGTGAACACATGCGACCACAGAAACAATTCACAGTGCCTCTTTACTGGACCTTTTTATACATTTTATTCCCCCCCCAAAAATATCCTACTCTTCACAGCACCTATATTTGTGAGCAACTATTTTCAAGGATGAATCACACGAAGGCCAAAATTGGCACCAAAATATCTCATGAGCACCTTGAGAATTTGAGACCAACCATCAAAGCAGATATTGATGCATTAGTTTATCAAATACAGTGTCAAATGTCACACTGTTTATGTTGCCCTCTTACTTTTATTAAAAAAAATAAGTATTACTCAGGTACATTATGTATATCAGTGATCATTTAACAAGTTATCTACTCGACTTTTCCTGCTCATCAGCTTATCCCTATTGCTAGTGTTTATTTTTTTTTATTGTGGCCCTAGACCAGTCCTGTTCTTCCAATGTGTCCCAGGAATTTCAAAAGTCTGGGCACCCCTTATCTAGACCAACAAGCAAAATGTAGATGTGTCATGTAGAACAATAAAAAACTTTTGTCGGCAAATTCGCAATAACGAAACATTAAACAGGGTTTCTCAGTAAAATCTGCATTGGAATATCATGTCAACATCCCCTGTTATTCAAACATATGCAAAAAAAAGGGGGAAAAAGGGAGAGCATTTGAAGGTCAAAGTGGGGAAAAAACAAGTGGAGTGGGGAGAAGAGAGGAGAGAGAACTGCAACATATTTTCGAATATAAACTACCCAAATACCCAACTCCCCTATATGCCACCTCATCAGATTGGTGATTGTAAATATGTGATCAAGGGATTCCAAGTTTTATCAAAATCAATTGATGTAACATTTTACAGGATAGCCTATGTTTAATTGTAGCAATGCACACCCCAGGAGATTTTCAAGCTTTCTCCGTAGACATCTTTGCAGGCAGTAGTATGTAGAAGATCAGAGATCCAATATGTCTAGGTATGTAATCTGCCAAGTCATCGAGGAGCACTGTTTTTGCAATTTTGATAATGTTAACAGAGGCCACAGAATAAATCAGAGTAAACACTACCAAATATGGTACATAGTCCCCTCCTGTCTACACCCTCCTGAAACACAGTGGGGAAGCATCAGGGTAATTAACCCCTTCCATACAGGGCATTTTCACCCCCTTCCTGCCCAGACCAATTTTTTAGTTTTCAGCACTTTTGCACTTTGAATGACAATTGCGCGGTCATGCAACACTGTACCCAAATTAAATGTTTGTTTTTTCCCCCCACAAATAGAGCTTTTGTTTGGTGGTATTTGATCATCTCTGCGGTTTTTATTTTTTGTGCTATAAACAAAACAAGAGCGACATTTTTTAAAAAAAACACAATATTTTTTTATTTAATAAATATCAATTTTTTTTTTTACTTTTTTTCCCCCTCAGTTTAGGCCGATACGTATTCTTCTACATATTTTTGGTAAAAAAATCGCAATAAGCATTTATTGATTGGTTTGCACAAAATTTATAGCGTCTACAAAATAGGTGATAGATTTATGGCATTTTTATTTTATACATTTTTTTTACTAGTAATGGCGGCGATCTGCGTTTTTTTTTTTGTCACCGTGACATTACGGCGAACACATCAAACACTTTTGACACAATTAGTGCTATAAAACTGCACTGATTACTGTGTAAATGTAACTGGCAGGAAAGGGGTTAACGCTAGGAGGCGCTGAAGGGGTTAAAATGTTCCCTAAAGTGTGTTCTAACTGTAGGGGGGAGGGAACTCGCAAGGGGAGGAGACCGATGTGTGTTCCTCTGTACTGGGAACACACATCAGTCTCCTCACCGCTGACAGGAGGTGGATCTGTGTGTTTACACACACAGATCCACACTCCTGCCGTGATCACTGGCAATCGCAGGTGTCTGACGGCAATCGCGGCCGACAGGCATGCACGCCGGGTCACGAGCGGTGCCACGGGCGCGCACGGGCCCTAGATCGCCGGTAACAAAGGACGTCATATGACGTCCAACTGGATCGAGGGAGGGTTCCTGCCGGCGTCATTTTACAATGCGCCGGTAAGGAAGGGGTTAAGCAAGCCTCACTGGCACCATGTACCAACGGGAGCGTACCTTGTGGTTCCCTTCAACCAAAGTGGTATTGAGAATCACTTTGTGCACCATGGAAGACCATCTAGACTAGTCCTTCACTTTTGTTTCTGTTTTCAGGTCCCGATCCCAGGCCATCTAATTTTGTCATGGGTTCAGAGAGAAAAGGGTAAATCACTGATATATCTCCTCTTGAGCCAGGATCCTGTATACACCTGTTCTCAAACAGCATCCTTGATAAAATATCGTTTGAGTTGCTTAAGAGGATTAAAAAGAAAAAATTAAGTATTTTGATGGAGGCAAAACTTTTTAGTCTATGGTTACTGTTCCTTGTTAAGCCACCAAGAGATGCAGTGAGGAGATTGTTGACGAGAGGGGCCATCAGAGTATGGGTTTTACAGATAGTCCTAGAGATGGAGGGAATGTAAGGGTAAGCCACAAAAGCAGATCCATGAGTAGAGGGAAAATTGCTTTAGCTTCTAGCTTGACCCAATCGGTCTATAGCCAGTGGAGAAGATTGGTGTTAATTAGTACCTGTCATTATCTTTAAATTTTCAATCAAAATGACACCAATATAGGTAACTCCGGTCCTATAAACTCGGCCATGGGCAAAATATGATCTAACCAAGCATTTTATATGCCTATAATCCGTTTTGATACACGGCTTCCTAAACTAGTTGGTAGTAGTTGATTACATTTACCTGGACTTGTTGAAGATATTTCAAAGCTTATCCAAGCTTCTTCTTCTGTTCTCATTAATGTTTGCTTCTTGGGCAGCCCTTACATGAGCCCCATTCACATAAGAGAGTCCTATGTGAATGGGGGATCCCCCCCATTGAGCTTTTGTCTTCTGACAGCAGGGAGACTTCCCCTCGGTTAGAATTCAGTGTTGCAGACTATTTCCAACAGTGCTGATGGAGCAGGGAAAATCTGACAGGGTGGTTGCACAGAAGTTCTATTATTGTGCTTCATTCTTTGTAGGACTACAACTAATGAGCTGTATATCTTACCATAAAGTTCCCAAATTTATTTGATTTGTACTTTAAACTATCTAGAAAGCTGTAGAAAATTTATAACGGCGGTAGTGGAGTTTTGTGATAGCATGTTGAAAGGCTCTTTTTCCAAATTTTGGTAAAATTTTGGTAAAATGGTACAGCACAAATGTTTTCACTTAGCAGCATAATAATTAAAGATAATAATTTTTAATGCAACATGCTGTTGGATATAGGTCCCTGAAAACTGCTTAATATAATGTTGATGTATAGATCAGAGAATAAGCGTACAGATAGAAGAGGCAATATTCTGTTTCTTATAATGTAGAAGATGTATAGATCAGAGAATATGTGCACAGATAGAAATTGCAATATTTGCAGATGGAGAAGATATAACTTCTTTCTAATAAGTGTTTGCATATTTTAGTGTGTTTTTTTTTCTTCATGGTATCTGTTTAATAGCTTTACATCTAGTGGGAAATATATTTATATATATATTTTTTTATTATTTTATATATATATATATATATTTTTTCATCTGGGAAAAATGTATATTTAGTATCCACTTTTTTGATCTCTCTGTGCTTTTACTAGAACTATGTTGTCCCCCCCCCCCCCCCAATTTTTATGTGTGTATATATAATTTCAACATATTGGGGCCTCAAAGTTTGTACTAACCACTCACTGATACAGTTGGCTAGTGCTGTGAGATTGCAAAACATGGCCACCAATGCTAATGAGACCTCCTCTGCAGGAGAGTCCTTCTAATATAGGACAGGTTAATGCTTTATGCTGTTTTATCACTTACTGTGGCTGTTTCTGTAAATGTTTTCCTTTTTTAATTAAACCTTAATTTACTTAGAACAGTATTCCAATGTTCTTAATTAAAGCGATTACTTTTTCCGCAAGAATTGCATATGGAATACAAATTGCAGGATGTTTTTCAGACAAGCACAGGTTGTCATTTTTATTATATGCAGTCTCCTTATTCAATTTCTTTCTGAAGATAATTGGCTTTAATGTACTCACTGCTGTACAAATCAAGCCTTCTTTGTTATTTATTGCAGTAGTGTTGGGAGCGTCTGTTTATGTTCCATATTTGGTGAGAATGAGGATAAAAAAATGCTGTGCCATAGATTGGCAATAAAATAAAGTGCTAGTAACTTCCAGGAATCATACTGAACACGCTCTTTAATACACCATACTATGGCGTGAAATACAAGGTAGTAATCAATTTAATTAAAGTGCCCTTGTCCTGGTAGAGCATGGGTGCTCAACCTGTGGCCCTCCAGCTCTTGCCAAACTACAATTCCCATCATGCCTCTGCCTTTGGGAGTCATGCTTGTTATTATAAGCCTTGCAATGCCACTTGGGACTTGTAGTTCTGCAACAGCTGGAGGGCTACAGCTTGAGCACCCATGTTGTAGAGGGTCACTTGTATCCAGTAACATACTTGCTAAAAGAAGAGAGAATAACATTATCTTGACAGCAACTTGTGTCTTAAAATACTCCTGCTTTATGGCTCCCAGGCTGATGCAAGTATTGCACTTTTCTGGGTGTGTGGAATACCTGCTTTCTTGTACAAAACGAAGAGATGAACTGCATGAATGCTGCGGGATAACCGTTTTTCAACCCATCGGTCAAATCATTTCTTTAGCTGTTGAGCAGCTGTGTTTCAAGACACAGACAACAATAATGTTAGCTATGTTCCCTTTCCATCCACCAGGTGTGTTTATTGGATATTCCAAAACTTTTTTTTTTCTTTTACCTGCTGTCTTGTAGAATACCATGTTCTTTGAAGGAGGCAGGTGGCCAAAGTAGGTGGCATTATCATTATTATTATGAACAGGTAATACTGAAGCTAAACTCTTGGCAGATCTCAAAACAGCAGTTTATGCAATGTATTTTTGAACACCAACATTTTCCTTGATATTGGCTTACTGTGATCTTCTGCATAGTGTCATTCAGATTGATGGAGCAAGAGACGGCACTACCAACCACACAGGTTTTGCTGCAATGCTTGTGTGCCGACTGTGAATATTATGTGAAGAGAGCAGAGCTGGTGCTCCTTTTTTGTCAGAAGCCTAGGGACATTCTTTTACAAAGCTGTGCTGTTTCTAAACTGGAGGTCAGGGACTTGGCTGTGCTGTCTGGATCACAAAATTGAATACACAATAACTATTCATTTGGCAGGTAAAACCGTTCCCATGCATATATTTCAGCAGTGTATTAGGCTGCCTGTTTGGATTTCAGCCTTTAATCAAACCTTTTGGGGAAAAGGTTTTCATAACTCCATCTTTTCTCTAAAATTATCAGTATGTAACAGTATGAAATATTTGCTTCAGAAACTCCACTGCACCACTTTTTTTTATTGATGTAACAGAGATCGTGGAAATTTCGTTGATTATGTATGGACATCTTTGTCAGAATAACTTAAAAGGTTAAGTTCACCTGTAACAAAAAATAATAAATGCATATTTTTTTGCCGATATTTTTTATTTTATTTACATGCCCCTTGCCAGATGGGGACTGCCCTTTGCCAGATGGGGACTGCCCTTTGCCAGATGGGGACTGCCCTTTGCCAGATGGGGACTGCCCTTTGCCAGATGGGGACTGCCCCTTGCCAGATGGGGACTGCCCCTTGCCAGATGGGGACTGCCCCCTGCCAGATGGGGACTGCCCCTTGCCAGATGGGGACTGCCCCTTGCCAGATGGGGACTGCCCCTTGCCAGATGGGGACTGCCCCTTGCCAGATGGGGACTGCCCCTTGCCAGATGGGGACTGCCCCTTGCCAGATGGGGACTGCCCCTTGCCAAGTGAGGGTGGAATATGTGGTGGGGCAGGCAGTGAGAAATTTCATCTCTCGCCCGCCGCACCTCAGTGTAGTGTTCCCGCCAGCTGTGAAGACTGGACGGTGGTGGGGAGGGCATTGAGAGATGACATCTCTCTGAGAGATGTTTTTTTGTCAAAATTCAGGCACATTTACACAAAATTCCAAAAGCATCCCAAAACTGATTTTTTATTTTATTTATTACTATCAGCAAACATAACAAGGGAATGGAATATTAATATTTCTCCAACTGCAGAGATCATCCACAACCTCAATCAATACTGTGCTTATGAAAAAAAAACTTTGCAATATATAACAAACTCCTATTCTCTGTCTAAATTCCACTCTAGATGGAGTTCCTGGCTTACCAATCCTAAGTGTACTCTGAAATCTTGATTTCATTACTGTTTATCTTTGTGCAGACGACTACTTTAACTATAATGTTAATACATTCCTACAATTTGCATGTAAGGCAGCTCATTTTATACCGAGTACTTGTCCCTCAATTTAACAGCTTTCTTGAGAGAATGATATTGTCCTCATTTGGGACATCGCTTGTACCTTTCGATACATATGTTATCTGTATATCTGGAAACATTAACCACTTAAGGACCGCCTCCTGCACATATACGTTGGCAGAATGGCACGGCTGGGCACAAGCACGTACAGGTACGTCCTCTTTAAGTGCCCAGCCTTGGGTCGCAGGCGCGCACCCGCAACCTGGTCCGAAGCTCTGTGACCGCGGGACTGATTGCCGCTGGAGTCCCGCGATCGGTCCCCAGAGCTGAAGAACGGGGAGAGCTGCGTTCTTCACGGTGGCGACGTCATCGATTGATTGTGTTTCCCTATATTAGGGAACACACCATGATGTCATACCTACAGCCACACCCCCCTACAGTTGGAAACACAGATGAGGTCACTTAACCCCTTCGGTGCCCCCTTGTGGTTAACTCCCAAACTGCAATTGTCATTTTCACAGTAAACAATGCATTTTCAATGCATTTTTTTGCTGTGAAAATGACAATGGTCCCAAAAATGTGTCAAAATTGTCCGAAGTGTCCGCCATAATGTCACAGTCACGAAAAAATTGCTGATCACCGCCATTAGTAGTAAAATAATAAAAATGCAATAAAACTATCCCCTATTTTGTAAACGCTATACATTTTGCGCAAACCAATCGATAAATCCTATTTGCGTTTTTTTTTTTTTTAAACAAAAATAGGTAGAAGAATACGTATCGGCCTAAACTGAGGAAAAAATTTTTTTATATGTTTTTGGGGGATATTTATTATAGCAAAAAGTAAAAAATATTGATTTTTTTTCAAAATTGTCGCTCTATTTTTGTTTATAGCGCAAACAATAAAAACCGCAGAGGTGATCAAATAACACCAAAAGAAAGCTCTATTTGTGGGAAAAAAAGGATGCCAATTTTATTTGGGAGCCACGTCGCACGACCGTGCAATTGTCAGTTAAAGCGACGCAGTGCTGAATCGCAAAAACTGGCCAGGTCCTTTACCTGCCTAAAGGTCCGGGTCTTAAGTGGTTATTTGCTTCTCCACTTCGATTGGTATGCTTGCCCAGACAGTCCCCTCTGTATTTGTTCCCTTTGTTACCATTTTAACCACTTTAGCCCCGGACCATATTGCTGTCCAAAGACCAGAGCACTTTTTGTGATTCGGCACTGTGTCGCTTTAACTGACAATTGCGCAGTCATGCGACGTGGCTCCCAAACAAAATTGGCGTTCTTTTTGGCCGTCGAAAGTACCGACGTAGAATGACGGGCTCTCGCCCAGGAGAGCCGACCTGCCGCTGTAGAACGGCAAGTGGTTAAACGTCTTATAAAGACAAATGGGGAGAAAAAAAAATCTAAAAGGTACATCATTTACACTTTGCAGCTGGGGGAGGTAAAACATGTGACTGAGCTCCCCAACCACTCGCCCTTAAAGTAATACTAAACATACAATGTTTAATTGGCATTAAGCCTTCTATTACATGATCGGAAATCTGCTGCAAGTGAGGAAATATAGTATAAAATGTGGAGGGGTTGTGATAACGCAGGTGTAAGTGTAAAATTTAGAAACAATCTGCTTGTCATGGACAATTATGTCTGGCAGCTTACCTTCTCCTCCATGTGTCCATTAGAGGCCTGACTCTCTCTCTCTCTCTCTCTCTCTCTCTCTCTCTCTGACTGTCTTTTATCACCTCCTTTTCCTGTATGGCTCCACCCCAGGCCATCACAGGAACTCTATATTAACTAGTGCACTGCAGGTCTGCATTGCTGTTCAACTTTGTTTGTTAGCTTGTTCCTGTTTGCCGTGTGCTACGTTAACCTTTCTGTGTATCGATTTTGGCTTGTCTCTGACTACTCCTGTTTGCCTGTTACACTGACCTTTGGCCTGTCCATTGGTTACCCTTGCCTGCCTGTTACCCCGACCCCGGCTTACCCATCACTATGCCTTGTGTCCTAAGTGGCTGCTTCCCCTCTCTCCCTACGAAGCGTGACCTGGGGGACTCCAGGGGCCGCAACTTGGGTTCAATTGCAGCGAAGGCCAGCCTCGCCACTAGAGGCTCTGGTGAACACCTGCTGGACCTTAGACTCTGCGCCCTGGGGAATCTTGGGCTCACGTTTCCTGTCCATCCGCAGCAGTCTGCTATTGGGTTCACTACCTTGCGGTGCACCCCTCGTCTCCAATGGAGTGCATTTGTCACCTGGTCACCTGACACTGCTGTCAATTACGCAGCAGAACAAATTGTGTCAAAATACATATAAACAATAATTGCCACACTAAATACCAAAATAATAATATAACATGTGAAATGAAATAAAGTGACAGTAGTCAGTCCTTAAGATTTCCATATGGGTCCATACAGAAATTAAGTGATATATTGTTACAACACATGTTCAAATGAGAGTGTGAACGACCTTACACCCAAGTGCGCATTCCGCCATATAGATACAAGATGTGCCCTTACCAGATAGCTAGACTCCACAGAGTCTAATCACACATGGAATCACACATCATAACGGGTCCATCCACTGGAGGTAGAGAATGGTAGCATCACAGCCGCTGGTGCTAGTTAATCACTCTTTCTCATGGAGGTTTATGTAGAAAAGGCAAATAGTTGCCACAAACCAGGGAGTTTTTTTTTTTTTAAATGCCATTAAAAATGACCAAAGGTCCAATACAATGTAACAAGTGGATAAAAAGGTTCTCGCATACAAATCTAGTTTCATCAAACATGATGTCATTGAGGCATTTTGAAGAAATATACCTTTGCCATGCAAGGATGTTTTCTGCCTAAAATGTACCATTTCCACATCTCCAAAGATATCAATGAGAGATGCTTTTTACTGATCATTTCACAGATAGTGATTATTATGGAGCCATTGGTTGATCAGCCTCTACAGTGTATGTGTATATATGTGTGTGTGTATAATATCTGAGAGAGAGAGAGAGAGAGATGCACTCACCAGTGGTGTCAGTGTGTGTGTTGTCCTTGAAGAGTTTTACTATTTTTTTTTTCTCTGAACTAAGTAAATAAAATATGGCATTTTACAATTGAATAATGACCAATCTGATGTACAGTACCTTACATACACATTTTCAAGGACGTATTGTAGTCCTTGCCATAATTTTATTTTTGTGCTACGTAGTGACTCCTATTACACTGGCGATTCCCCCACTGCACTTGTACAAATAAGCACACACGTATTGAGGTTTTTTTGAGGACTTTTGCTAAGTTTCCTGTAATCTAAAAAACATGAATCATTTGGTGATCTTCAGGGAAAGAAAAAATGTATATAATTTATCACGATTGGATTTATAATGTTTGTTTATAGAAATATTCTTGTAATGCTTTTGTTCCCTAAATAAAACAAAACGGAAAAACAAACATATTTCATATTAATATGTAATGCACAAACCGTGTTAACTATACCTAATCTCTGGGGGGGGGGGACATTTCAAATGAGTGCTTCCCTAGTTTAACCACTTGCTGACAACCCTATAGCACTCTCACTGCTACAGGGCGCCGGCTGTGTGCAGGATTATATATCTGCAGGGGGCAAACGCGCATTCTAGGGCCGAAACAACTAATCGATTATGAAATTAATCGATTACAATTTTCATAATCAATTTATTCGGCCCGTAACATAATGGGGTTAAGAAAACTAAAATTAGCCCTTTATAGTACAAAAAAGCAAATCGCAACTGTAAATATTACTTTCACTGTTCCACTATAAAAAAATGAACCCCTTACAGTAGCGATTTTTTTGCTCTTTTTGTACTTTTTTTTTTTTTTTTTAACCCCATTATGTTACTAAACATCTCAGGCCTGGGGTCACACTGCTTTTTGCAGAAACACAATACAGTTAATTTACATGTTTTCCTATGGGACACATTTACATCCATTACTTTTTTTCAGCTGCTGCGTATTTGGAAAGGGCAAGGACTTTTTAACGCAAAACAATGCTATTTTTTATTTTTTTGGTTCAATATGCTTCAATGGAGAAGCAGCAGAAAAGCTTGTAATGTGTTTTTGCGGCAATTTGTGTTTTGTAATCTGCCCAACAACAAATTGGCCCAAATTTTTTTTTTTAATTCAAATATTTTTTTAACCTCCCTGGCGGTATTCCCGAGCGTGACTCGGGGTTAACATTCAGTGCCAGAAGCGGTAACCCCGAGTCACGCTCGGGGTGCATTTTTTTTTCCCCCAAAAATTCCTGGCGATCCGGCGGGGGTTTCCCGCTGGATCGCCGGTCAGACTAGCTTCCCTGGCGGTCTTCACGTGTGTGGCACGGGGTGAGATTTTTAAGCTAATATCGGTAACCCCGTGCCACACACGCGCTTACCTCGCTGGATGCAGAAAAAGTTTACTTACCTTTTCTCTGCGATCCAGCGATGAATCCCCGCAGTACACGGCGGGCGGATGTCCGCCTGATGCTGTGTGTTCCGCCGATTCCCTTCCCTGCGAGCGTCGCGACGTAGGGGGGGGAACGGCGCCAAATTTAAAAAAGTAAACAAACACTATACATACAGTACACTGTAATCTTATAGATTACAGTACTGTATGTAAAAAATACACACCCCCCATGTCCCTAGTGGTCTGCCCTGTACACTACATGTCATTTTGTATAATAAAAACTTTTCTTTCTCCCTGCAAACTGTAGATTGCCCATAGCAACCAAAAGTGTCCCTTTATGGCAAAAATTGTTTTAGAGCAGCTAAAAAACAGCGATAATAAATCAGAATCACTTGCAGAATTTAGCGATAGCGATTTATGGGGAAATTCGTCATAAAAAAAAAAAAAAAATGACAGCAAAAATTCTGCAACTGAGCAAATTTCAGTGATTTTGATTTGATTACATTATTGAATAATTTTTACTATAATTATATTATCATTTGTGATCATTTTTTATAATTATTTATTATATTATAATTTTTAATTAAAAAAAAAAAAAAAATCATACCCGGGATGCCTATTAGACTCTTGTTTGAATAGATTTAAGTGAGTTATTCCTAAGAATTACAAGCCTACAGTATAAAACGCCAAATTCCCTTGCAAATAATGGTACCGCTTTTAGCACCTAAAATCTTAAAGAATCATACCGCCAGGGAGGTTAAAGCAGAAGTAAACCCATCGATTTAACAGTTTCAAAAAGCAGTTAAATTTCCGGCATGCCGGGATTGCCAACTGTCACATTGGTTGTGCCCTCAACCAAACTATCAAACCATCCAATGGCTGGTGTCATAACTGATCACATGTGCAGCACCACGGCAGTTGAAGATTAAACATAGGCCAAGATGCAGCTTCCTTGGCTGAAAATGATAGAAGGGTTTACTTCCACTTTAAGGCTTTTATCCGAATAATCAATTGATCGAAACAATAATCGATTATGAAAATAATCGTTAGTTGCAGCCCTAGCGCATTCTGCAGGCTGCTTTTGTTGTGTTAATTCACTCTATGTATGTAAAACACAGATAACTAAGCTATGCCTATGTAAAAAAGGCATTTATTAGTTCTGAAAGGAGGAAAGGGATGTAATCTATGTCTCTGCAAAACAGGGATTAGAATCGTACTCTTCCCCTAGTCAAAGCAGCACACTTTGTACACACGAACACTGGCTAGGCACACAGTTAACCCCTTGATTGCCCTAGATGTTTGGTGTGTATAGCTTGAGAGGGTTTTTTTTCTTTGGCGAGTGCATATGATTAGCACAGGGCCAAACAGCACTGTCCAGACAGAGGGTCGGGGGTCCTGCATCCTGATAGGACAGCTCAATGCAGTATGAAAACCCTCCAAGCTTAAAGGGGTTGTAAAGGTTCAGCTATTATTATTATTTTTTTTTTCAACAAACATGTCATACTTGCCTCCACTGTGCAGTTTGTTTTGCACAGAGTGGCCCCGATTATGCTCTTCTGGGGTCCCACGGCAGCTCTCACAGCTCCTCCCTGCAAGAGCTAACCCCCTCTGGGAAGCTCTCGAGGGGGTTAGTTTGTGGGCACGCTCCCGTGCCATACAATTGTCGTCTATAGCTGCCGATAGTATGACTAGGCCCCGCCCCTGGCATCCACGTCCTTGGATTTGATTGACAGCAGCGGGAGCCAATGGCTGAGCTGCTATCAATCTATCCAATGAAGAGCCGACGAGACTTGGGGAAAGCAACGCTGGATCGTGCACATTGAGATTCAGGGGCTCAGGGAGGCCGCTGACTGCAAGGTGTTATTTCACCTTAATGTATATGATGCATTAAGGTAAAAAAACACAAAGGTTTACAACCACTTTAATCAGGAGCTAATAGAAGTCACAAGGCTGCTATATATTTCTGATAAGAAAAGGTATTTAGCAGTTTATATTTACTAAAAAAATAGCATGTCCATGTTCTGTGTACTGTGGGAGACCAGATATAGTGAATTTAGGCTCCTGGGTTTAGTTACACTTAAAACTGTAGGGATTTTTTTTTTTTATTTTTGATAAAGTGAGGGAGGGTCATAACCCAGACAGTTAGGCCAGGATTCACAAAGCACTTACGCCAACGTAAATCACTTTACGCCGACGTAGTGCAAATTTGCACCCGGCGTGTGTGTGTGCGCCAGACCGACAAAACCAACATACGTCTAAAAAAAGACCATCCTATCTTGCTTACGCCGGCATAGCGTGGGTGCAAATATGGTTTGGACGCATGTTGCTTCTCCCATTGATTAGGCATTCAAATATGCAAATGAGGGAAATCCGGCAATAAACGAACGTACGTGCGTCCGACACATGCTATGCGATGTTTGCGTAACTTGTACGTCCGGCGTAAAGTTATTCCCCATAGATGAGGCGCAACCCAGCAATTGACATGCAAAGGTCTGCCCCAGAGAACACAGGCCGGCGTATTGGGCGTACGTTGCGTTCACGGCGTACGTAGTGATCCGGAGTAGCTTAGGCAGTTGTTCCGCTGTTGTTGTGAGCATGCGCATAAGGGTGCTGTTTCATGCGTCCACGGCACGGCTACGTCACGGCACATGCGTAGTTCGTGATACGCTGGGCGTAAAACGCTGCACCATGCTCGGACTATCATTTGCATGGGGTCACGCCCACTTCCACTTACGCTGGCCTGCGCCTTTCGAAAATACGCTGGCGTATCTTGGTGAGCAATAGCTTGCTGAATACAGTGCATGCCTCTCCGCGCTGCGCCGGCGTAGCGTACTGTGTGTGCGCTACGCCGGCGTAAATGTGTGCCCACTCTCTCTGAATCTGGGCCTTAATTGTTTTGCCTTCTGTGCCTCATTGAAGAGATTTCCATCACTTCCTGTCCCATAGCCAAAACATGAAGTAAGAGGAAATCCTTGCAAATTAAAGGAATCCATTGGGGACCCCCAGTTTGACAGAACTTGTGTCCTCATTGAAAAAAAATCCCATTAGATATATATATATATATATTTTTTTTTTTTCCAATGAGGACACAAGTTCTGTCAAACTTATATATTTATTTATTTGATAAACAGGACAAAGGGTGAATCTCCTAATTTCCTATTTTCTTACACCGAAAGCAATAAAAACTGACGTGGGGTGTTCTAATCCCTCTCCACTCTATCCAAACTAAAAAAAAAAAGTTTTGCCTTTAGTTGTATTTTAACAATTCCATTTCCTTTAAAGGAGTTATAAAGGCAGAAGAATTATACATTTAATTGTTTATCTTAATGCATTGTCTGCATTAAGATAAAAAACCTTTTGTGTGCAACAGCCACACCAGCACTCCCTAATTACTTATTTATTTGCTCTGGTGCCCCCATAGCGAGCTCCTTGCTGTGTGGGCACTCGACAGGAGGGAGGGTCCAGGAGCACAGAAGAGGGACCCTAGAAATGGAGGATCTGGGCTGCTCTGTGCAAAACCAACTACACAGGGGGAAGTATAACAATAAAAAATAAAAAAAAAATAGACTTCACAATCACTTTAAGTTAATGCATATAATTTAAATGAAGTAAAGTGTTCCCAGTGTTTCTGAGCTTTTATAAGACGCGCCTTTCACCAACAGGACTGCCCCAGGTGGGTATGCTGTAACATGAATTATGTATTTCTACCTATTACAGCATGTTCGCTACGTATTACAGTGCAGAAAATAAGTATTTGAACACCCTGCTATTTTGCAAGTTCTCCCACTTGGAAATCATGGAGGGGTCTGAAATTGTCATCGTAGGTGCATGTCCACTGTGAGAGACATAATCCAAAAAAAAAATTCCAGAAATCACAATTTATGATTTTTTAACTATTATTTATTTGTATGATACAGCTGCAAAGAAGTATTTGAACACCTGTCTATCAGCTAGAATTCTGACCCTCAAAGACCTGTTAGTCTGCCTTTAAAATGTCCACCTCCACTCCATTTATTATCCTAAATTAGATGCACCTGTTTGAGGTCATTAGCTGCATAAAGACACCTGTCCACCCCATATAATCAGTAAGAATCCAACTACTAACATGGCCAAGACCAAAGAGCTGTCTAAAGACACTAGAGACAAAATTGTACACCTCCACAAGGCTGGAAAGGGCTACGGGGAAATTGCCAAGCAGCTTGGTGAAAAAAGGTCCACTGTTGGAGCAATCATTAGAAAATGGAAGAAGCTAAACATGACTGTCAATCTCCCTCGGACTGGGGCTCCATGCAAAATCTCACCTCGTGGGGTCTCAATGATCCTAAGAAAGGTGAGAAATCAGCCCAGGACTACACGGGAGGAGCTGGTCAATGACCTGAAAAGAGCTGGGACCACCGTTTCCAAGGTTACTGTTGGTAATACACTAAGACGTCATGGTTTGAAATCATGCATGGCACGGAAGGTTCCCCTGCTTAAACCAGCACATGTCAAGGCCCTTCTTAAGTTTGCCAATGACCATTTGGATGATCCAGAGGAGTCATGGGAGAAAGTCATGTGGTCAGATGAGACCAAAATAGAACTTTTTGGTCATAATTCAACTAACTGTGTTTGGAGGAAGAAGAATGATGAGTACCATCCCAAGAACACCATCCCTACTGTGAAGCATGGGGGTGGTAGCATCATGCTTTGGGGGTGTTTTTCTGCACATGGGACAGGGCGACTGCACTGTATTAAGGAGAGGATGACCGGGGCCATGTATTGCGAGATTTTGGGCAACAACCTCCTTCCGTCAGTTAGAGCTTTGAAGATGGGTCGAGGCTGGGTCTTCCAACATGACAATGACCCGAAGCACACAGCCAGGATAACCAAGGAGTGGCTCTGTAAGAAGCATATCAAGGTTCTGGCGTGGCCTAGCCAGTCTCCAGACCTAAACCCAATAGAGAATCTTTGGAGGGAGCTCAAACTCTGTGTTTCTCAGTGACAGCCCAGAAACCTGACTGATCTAGAGAAGATCTGTGTGGAGGAGTGGGCCAAAATCCCTCCTCCAGTGTGTGCAAACCTGGTGAAAAACTACAAGAAACGTTTGACCTCTGTAATTGCAAACAAAGGCTACTGTACCAAATATTAACATTGATTTTCTCAGGTGTTCAAATACTTATTTGCAGCTGTATCATACAAATAGTTTAAAAAAATCACATTGTGATTTCTGGATTTTTTTTTTTTGATTATGTCTCTCACAGTGGACATGCACCTACGATGGCAATTTCAGACCCCTCCATGATTTCCAAGTGGGAGAACTTGCAAAATAGCAGGGTGTTCAAATACTTATTTTCTGCACTGTATATTACTTCGTCATGAGACGTAAAAAAAAAAATAGTGTATGTTACATCTGGTATGCTAATGCAAAATCTAGAAAGTTAAATCAGTCTGTCCTTTTGTAGTACATTTTAATGGTAAAATTCTATGTGTACCAACTCTGTTAGCTGGTGTGAGATTTGGAAAACACCTCCTGCCAGTTCCTAACAGGCTGAAAAGGAATTAATTGCTCACTGCCTGCAGAAACACTCCTCCTGGATAAACATTTTGTTTCATATGTCTTTACTCCTCATCACTAAGGCTCTCTGTCACTTTCCTTGTGGCGGCCAGGCTGACAGATTGCAGGTTGGACATGCCCTCCCCTCAGATTTACATGCGTGGTGACAGAGCATTTAATTGTTGCCTGGCTCCAATGAATATTCATGGTTCACAGAACAATACAATTAAGCTCTCAGTTGTCACAACAAAACTTGCTGTGGCCTTTTGGTGAATGGGACCTAGCAGAACAATTAATGAGCCTAGATAATTCATTTCCAGGGCTATATGCAAAGAAATATGGAAAGAACAGCTTGTATTGGTAACACAAAACCTATGCAAAATGTATGTTTTCTTGTTATATTTACCAAATGGGCTTAGTAAACAAGTCATTTAATTAAATTCTAATAGCCTTTACAAAAATGTTACTTTAAGAAGAAAAAAATTATGTTCTAGGCCTCTTCTTCACATAGGCATAACTAGGCACTCACCCATGTAAAGGGCCCCGTTTGTCCACATAGATGCCCAGGTCCACGTGCAGGCAGTCCCATTCATGTCAATGGGAACGCAGCTTCTGCACGGACACAGTAGCTGCTCCCAATTTGACATTTGCGTGGGTACATCTCCCTGAACTTACTGTCTCCATTCGGGGACACACCCACACCCAAATGTATGTCAAATTGGGAGCAGCAGCAGTGACTGTGTAGCTGCTGCATATCAATTAACATGAATGAGATTAAATGCGTGTGGATGTAAAGAACACCTGTGCATCCCATGCAGACAAACACAGCCTTTCACACAGGTTTTCTTTAGGTTTAATACTGCTTTAAGTATACCCATGTGAACAAGAAACAACTGAGAAAAAATACGTTTGTGGATTTACATCCTTGTTTTTTTTTTACAGAATTATGTAGTGTTTTAATATTGGATAATTCTTGAACTTTTGAAACCTAGATATTACTCCTCCCCCCCCCCCAAGCAGTCTTTTTAGCTGTTCATAGGCAGTGGATGGTTGTTGAACTACTGTCAGGTCCATAAATATTGGGACATCAATACAATTCTAATCGTTTTGGCTCTATACACCACCACAATAGATTTGAAATTAAACAAACAAGATATGCTTAAACTGCAGACTTTTAACTTTAATTGGAGGGTACTTGCATCCAAATCAGGTGAACGGTGTAAGAATTACAACAGTTTGTATATGTGCCTTCCACTTTTTAAGGGACCAAAAGTAATGGGACAATTGGCTGCTCAGCTGTTCCATGGCCAGGTGTGTGTTGTTCCCTCATTATCCCATTTACAAGGAGCTGATAAAAGGTCCAGAGTTCATTTTAAGTGTGCTATTTGCATTTGGAATCTGTTGCTGTAAACTCTTAATATGAGATCCAAAGAGCTGGCAATAGCTACAAGAACCCAAGAGAAGGTATATACATTGGTGAGTAGATGGTACAGGTGTCCCTCTACCCTCCATCAATTTAACCAGGATATCTGATATCTGTTGGCGTTGTCATGATTCAAATGGAAATATGATCCATATCTGGTGGGACTGTCTCCCGGTGAGAAGGTTTTGGAAACATATCTTTGACCTATATGAAAAACTAGTGGATACAACTATCCACACATCACCCAGAGTGGCTTTCTTAACTATGATTCCAGGATCTTTAACCACTTGAGGCCCGGCGTATCGCCGAATGACGGCAACCGCGCGGACCTCAATTTCCAACATGCCGTCATTTGACGGCAGTTGCTTCCTGGTTCCCTGCGCGCGCTCTGGAGCGCGCGTCAGGGAAATTCTGTTGCTGGCCGTGTCTCTTGGACACAGCCAATCACAGATCGCCCTGAACGGCCAATCGGAGTGGCCGTTCAGATGCGATCTGAGGACGAATGAGAGATGATCTCAAATGTAAACAAATGAGATCATCTCTCATCGCCGCTTCTCCCTCCTCACACAGAGACAGCGTGTGAGGAGGGAGAAACTTCAGTGAGTTAAATACAGCGCCCATACAGTGCCATCACATTGCCACAGTGCCCATACAGTGCCACCACAGTGCCCATACAGTGCCACAGTGCCCATACAGTGCCCATACAGTGCCACAGTGCCCATACAGTTGCCACCTGTGCCCATACAGTTGCCACCTGTGCCCATACAGTTGCCACCTGTGCCCATACAGTTGCCACCTGTGCCCATACAGTTGCCACCTGTGCCGCCAATCAGTGCTCACCTGTGCCGCCAATCAGTGCTCACCTGTGCCGCCAATCAGTGCTCACCTGTGCCGCCAATCAGTGCTCACCTGTGCCGCCAATCAGTGCTCATCTGTGCCGCCAATCAGTGCCCACCTGTGTTGTGCCGCCAATCAGTGCCCACCTGTGTTGTGCCGCCAATCAGTGCCCACCTGTGTTGTGCTGCCAATCAGTGCCCACCTGTGTTGTGCCGCCAATCAGTGCTCACCTGTGCCGCCAATCAGTGCTCACCTGTGCCGCCAATCAGTGCCCACCTGTGCCGCCTCATCAGTGCCACCTCAGTGCCCACCTGTGCCAATCCGTACCCATCTGCTCCGTCAAAACATGTCAAAAAAATCCTATTCACTAGAGGAGGCATTCCAAATTATTTCTGCGCCCGATGAGAGCAACATGGACCTCTCTCGTTCAAACTCCACTTCCAATTTTTCTTCTGAGTCGGACGTCAACTATGAGCCTGCCCCCAGTAGCGGAACACTGAGTGACTCCGAGGAGGAAGATAGCCGGCCCGCTAAACGAAGGCGTTCTGGTCAGGAGGCAGTGCCATCCACCAGCACCGCAGTGCCTTCCACAAGCACCGCAGTGCCTTCCACAAGCACCGCAGTGCCTTCCACAAGCACCGCAGTGCCTTCCACAAGCACCGCAGTGCCTTCCACCAGCACCGCAGTGCCTCAGCAAGAAAGGCCAAAGACCCATGCCGGCCTTCCCTATGCCCTTCAGAACCCTTTGTGGCTTCCTCCAAATTCCGGGGAAGCCAACATTCCCCCTTTCACGGCCCAGCCAGGAGTCCAAGTGGACACGGAGAATTTTTCCCCGATCGATTTTTTCAACCTGATGTTCACAGAGGACATGCTATCTGAAATTGTGGCCCAGTGCAACCTATTTGCACAACAATTTATTGAAAGAAATCCCACATCCTATCATGCCCGTCCCTTCCAATGGAGAGACCTTACGGTGGAGGAGTTGAAAATTTTTTTAGGCCTCACATTATGTATGGGACTCAACCCAAAAAATTCTTCACGTGCCTTTTGGTCCAAAAACCCAATTTATCATATGCCAATCTTCTCCAGCATAATGCCCAGATCCCGATACTATGCCATCATGAGATTTCTACATTTTAACGATAACACCCAGTGCCATCCCCGAAATCATCCAAATCACGACAGGCTTTTTAAAATTCGGCCCTTACTGACTTATTTTTCTGAAAAATTCCCCCAATTGTATACCCCGGACCAACACATATGTGTGGATGAGTCGCTTGTGAAATTCACTGGCAGGCTTCAAATAAAACAATTTATCCCCAGCAAAAGAGCCCGCTATGGCGTGAAGATCTACAAATTGTGTGACCGAGTCACAGGATACTTGTATGCCTTCAGAGTGTACGAAGGCAAGGACACCCAACTGAATCCCCCTAATTGCCCAGACTACTTGGGATCAAGTGGCAAAATTGTTTGGGACCTCATCACCCCTCTATTGGAAAAGGGATACCATCTGTACGTGGATAACTTCTATACCTCCCTTCCCCTGTTCCACAACCTGCACCGGAAGAAGACGCCAGCATGTGGCACCATCAGGAATAATCGCAAGGGCTTTCCTCAAAGTCTCGTGAATAAGAAGCTGAAAAGTGGAGAATCGGCAAGTCTGCGAAATAAGGAGGTCCTGGCAGTAAAGTGGAAGGACAGAAGGGATGTTTACATGCTATCCACCATCCACAATGACACCGTCGTTGAAACCCGCAGAAGGCGTGGCACCGTCATTCGAAAGCCAACATGCATCCAGGACTATAATTTGTTTATGGGGGGGGTCGACTTCAATGACCAGATGCTTGAACCCTATCTTGCTACAAGGCGGACGTACCATTGGTACAAAAAAGTTGCCATTTATTTTTTTCAATTGGCCATATACAACTCTTATGTAATATACCGCAACTCCACCCAAAACCCCAAACGCTTCCTTGGCTACCAAGAGGACCTTATCACTGCCCTTATTTTCCCGAACGGCCCACCCCAAACTATCCGATCTGACGTTTTAAGTCGTCTCGTCGAGCGTCATTTTCCCGGTAAAGTCCCTCCCACAGAAACAGGCCGACGACGTCAAAAAAGATGCAAGGTGTGTTCCAGTCAAGGAATCAGACGAGACACAACTTTCCAGTGTGCCGATTGCCCTTCACAGCCTGGCCTCTGTCTAACTGACTGTTTTCGGATTTACCATACCAAACTAAATTATTAATCCTCCGTTCCTGCCTTCATACACCTTCACACCCCTTATGCCACTGCCTGCTCTGTAACTGACCCCGGCTTGTTTTTTGACCACGATTCTGCCTAACGATTTTGTAATATCTCTGCCTGAACCGGAACTGACCCACGGCTTGTTTTTTGACCATTCTTCTGCCCAACGATTCTGTAATGCCTCTGCCTGATCTGGAACTGACCTCGGACTGTTTGACCATGCCTTTTGCCTGCCCCTTGGACTGATCTTGTACCCTGCTACTGGACTAGTGGGATTTAACACAGGGGTCTCACAAATGTGAGGGGCTCCAGAAAAGTTTTTCTAGATGAAGAAAAACATTTTTTTTGTTTTCTCATCCTAGATTAGGGTCTGGTTGCCCGGAGGCTTCAAAGAGATTTGGGTGGGAGAAGCCTCTACCCCTGTCCCCATTCTGTCCTAAACGAGGCCCTACTTCTGCCTGTTACCTGTAGGACCTATGACATCATGCCTTTGCCGGTTGCATGAACTGACTACTTGTGTATGCCGTTGCTGACCAAGTCCCTGCCTGCTGCCTGGACCAGTGCTATCCTGCTGTGTAGAACTGCGCTACTATTACCACAGGTAATCTTTTGTTTACACTTTTCTCAGCATAATGTATTTTGGGGTGTAATTCTTGGTATGTGCATGCTATGTGTCTCTGGAACACCTGACGTTGTTCCTTGCATGTTGGATCTCTGTATGTGGTCAGGCTGTGTAGAAGTCTCACACATGTGGTATCGTTGTACTCAGAAGGAGTAGCAGAATGTATTTTGGGGTGTAATTTTTGCTATCTAAATGCTATGTGTTGGAAATATCTTAGAAACCGACAACTTTGTGTAAAAAAAATATGCGTTTTCATTTTTTTTCCACGTTCCAAAAACTGCTGGAAACAAATAAACCGTTCAAAAGACTAATTATGCCTCATTGATGATACGTTGGGGTGTTAGCTTTCCAAAATGGGGTCATTTTGTGGGTAATTCCATTGTCCTGGTGTTCCAGGGCCTTCAAAAGTGTAATAGGTAGTCAACTAGTTAGATGTGCAATTTATGCTCCTAAAACCCCCTGATGGCGCTTCCTGCATGTTGGGCCTCCGTATGTGGCCAGACAGTGAAAAAGTCTCACACATGGGGTATCGTTTTACTCAGGAGGAGTAGCAGAATGTATTTTGGGGTGTCATTTTTGCTATCTAAATGCTATGTGTTGGAAATATCTTAGAAACGGACAACTTTGTGTAAAAAAAATGCGTTTTCATTTTTTTCCACATTTTCCAAAAACTGCTGAAAACAAATAAACCGTTCAAAAGACTCATTATGCCTCATAGATTATACGTTGGGGTGTTAGCTTTCCAAAATGGGGTCATTTTGTGGGTAATTCCATTGTCCTGGTGTTCCAGGGCCTTCAAAAGTGTAATAGGTAGTCAACTAGTTAGATGTGCAATTTATGCTCCTAAAACCCCTGATGGCGCTTCCTGCATGTTGGGCCTCCGTATGTGGCCAGGCAGTGAAAAAGTCTCACACATGGGGTATCGTTTTACTCAGGAGGAGTAGCGGAATGTATTTTGGGGTGTCATTTGTGGTATGCACATGCCATGTGAGAGAAATAAGCTATTACAATGAAAATGTTGAGAACATTTTTAAATAAAAAATAAAAATCTTAATTTTGCAAAGTATTGTGGGAAAAAATTACAACTTCAAATAACTCACCATGCCCATTAATAAATACCTTGGAATGTCTACTTTCTAAAAAGTGGTTATTTGGGGGGCATTTGTACTTTCCTGGCTTGTTAGGGTCTCAAGAAATGAGATAGGTCTTCAATACATCAGGTGTGATCAGATGTGATATATTTTTATGATTTGCACTATAGTTTGTAGACTCTAAAACTTTCACACAGACCAAATAATTTCCAAAAATTTTGAGTTATTTTTATCAAAGACATGTAGCAGTATAAATTTTGGGCAAAATTTATGAAGAAAAATTAATCATTTGCAAAATTTTATCACAGAAACTAAGAAAAAATCATTTTTTTTCCAAATTTTCGGTCTTTTTTCATTAATAGCGCAAAAAATAAAAAACACAGAGGTGATCAAATACCACCAAAAGAAAGCTCTGTTTGTATGAAAAAAAGGACAAAAAAATCATTTGGATACAGTGTTGCATGACTGAGTAATTGTCATTCAAAGTGGGAGAGCGCTGAAAGCTGAAAATTGCTCTGGGCAGGAGGGGTGTTTAAGTGCCCAGTATGGAAGTGGTTAAACACTTGCCTACTGTGCACCTACACCCCCTTCCTGCCCAGACAAAATTTTAGCTTCCGGCACTGCGTCGCTTTAACTGACAATTGCGCGGTCGTGCGATGTGGTTCCCAAACAAAATTGGCGTCCTTTTTTTCCCACAAATAGAGCTTTCTATTGGTGCTATTTGATCGCCCGTGCGGTTTTTATTTTTTAGGCTATAAACAAAAAGAGCGACAGTTTTGAAAAAAGACACAACATTTTTTGCTTTTTGCTATAATAAATATCCCATTAAAAAAAAAAAAAAAAATTGATCTCAGTTTAAGCCGATACGTATTCTTCTACATATTTTTGGTAAAAAAAATTTTTAAATAAAATCGCAATAACCGTATAGTGACTGGTTTACGCAAGTTATATTGCCTACAAAATAGGGGACATAATTATGATTTTTTTTTTGTTTTGTTTTTACTAGGAATGCCGGTGATCTGCGTTTTTTTTTCGGGATTGCGACATTATAGCCGACACATCGGACACTTTTGACACATTTTTGGGACCATTCACATTTATACAGTGAACAATGCTATAAATATGCATTGATTACTGTATAAATGTGACTGGCAGGGAAGGGGTTAACCACTAGGGGGCGGGGAAGGGGTTAAATGTGTATCCTAAGGTGTGTTCTTACTGTGGGGGGAGGGGGGTGACTGGGGGAGGTGACCGATTGTGTCCCTATGTACAAGGGACACAATCTATCTCCTCTCTCCCTGACAGGGACGTGCAGCTCTGTGTTTACACACAGAGCTGCACGTCCCAGCTCAGTTACACGAAAATCGCGGGTGCACGCGCATGGTGTTCTTAGTTACCCGATGGGTGCGCGCGCGCGGCGCCGGCGGCGCGTGCGTGCCACGTAGTGGCTTAAATTGACATCACGTCATATGACGTGATGTCAGGATAATTGAGTATCCCGCCCGCCGTCATTTCACGGTGGGCGGGTATGAAGTGGTTAAAGAAAGCAAAGGAGGATGTGCTTAGACACTTCCTCGCTGCAGCCAGAGCAGTCATTCCACGGCACTGGAAATCAACGACAGTACCCTCCCTGGGGGAATGGGCAATTGAAATGGACTTTTTAGAGATTTAGAAGATCTGTTGGCGCGGGAAATGGTAAGAGAAGAACAGTTCTCTCATACTTAATCCGTTTGGTCCAAGTTTTGACAGTCATCTGAGTTTCTAAGCTGGGTTAAGGGAAATCCTACCATTGTTTAGCTACATCTGAGAGAATATAATTGACGTCCCACTTATAAAAATAAATACAAATTCCAGTATATATACCATAGTTAGTTTGTAAACACCATCAATATACGCGTATTGAGATTTTCTTTTCCAAAAACATGTAGCAGAATACATATTGGCCTTAATTTATGAAGAAGGTTTATTTTTTTTCAATTTTTTGATTGGGCATGTTTTTATAGCAGAAAGTAAAAAATATTGCTCTTTTTTTATTTTTATTGGCCTGTTTTTGGTTTTATAGCGCAAAAAAATAAAAACCACAGTGGTGTTCAAATACCACAAAAATAAATTTCTATTTGTGGGAAAATAACTGCATACATTTTTTTGGGGTATTTCATTGCATGACCATGCAATTGTCAGAGTAACACAGTGCCATATTGCAAAAGATGGCCTGGTCATAAGGGGGGGGTTAAATCTTCCAGAGGTCAAGTGGTTATAGTTTTCCTTTTAACAAAGAAATATTGGTTAAGTTCTACTAAGTCAATGTTGTTGTTTTTGTTTTGTTTTTTAAACATGAGCCATAACTCCCCTGCACAGACCTGAAACCAGCATAGAGGTTTTATAGAGGGACATCAAATAACAATGTGATTATATATATATATATATATATATATATATATATATATATAATCAATCTCTTTCTTCCCCCACTCTAATTTAGGTAAGCCTGAAGGCCTTTTTAAAAAAAAAACAATCTCTATGACACTACTCTAAGGCCTCGTACACACGATCAAATCTGTCTGCTGGAAACTGTCTGCCAGACCGTCCCAGCAGACAGATTTGATCGTATGTAAGGGCAAACAGACGGATTTGGCCACCCGACAGATTTGAAAGCATGCTTTGAAATCTGTCGGCTGGGAACCCGTCTGCCCGACATGTCTGCTAGTTAGTATGCTAACCAGCAGACATATCTTCTCGCACACGCGTCGAATGGTTTCGGCGCATGCGCGGAAGTGTTTTACTTCCTGGTGCGGTGACGTGGCGGCGTCAACGTCACCGCCACGTCAGCGCGCTGTCTGCCGGCGGGGATTTTGGTTTGACCGCGTGTACACGATCAAACCAATACGTCCCCAGCAGACAGATCTGTTCAATTCGGTCTGTCCGACCGATTTGAACAGACAGATTTACTCGTTTGTACGGGGCCTAAGGCCCTGTACGCACGATCAGACATGTCTGATGAAACTGGTCTGCAGACCAGTTTCATCGGACCAGTTTGATGGTGTGTACGGCCCATCAGACCGTTGTCCGTCAGACCAAAGTTTTAAAACATGCTTTAAAACCTGTCCGATGGAACCTGTCCGTTGGACAGGTTCGATGGTTAGTACACAAAAGCATCGGACCAAAAACCTGCGCATGCTCAGAATCAAGTCGACGCATGCTTGGAAGCCTTGAACTTAGTTTTTTCATCACGTCATTGTGTTCTACATCACCGCATTCTGGTCTGATCGGATTTTGGTCCGATGGTGTGTACGCACATTAGACCATCAGATAAGTTCAGAGTTGTCTGATGAAAACGGTTCGTCAGACAAGTCTGTCTGATCATGTGTACAGGGCCTAACATGTATCAATAGTAGAGTGCCACAACTGCCTAATATTAGAGGCAACATAGTTACATAAGTTAGTCACGTTAAAAAAAGACACAAGTCCATCCAGTTCAACCACAAAAAAATAAACAACTAAATAAAAAACATAGTACAATCCCATACACCCAATTCCATATCCACAGTTGATCCAGAGGAAGGCAAAGAACCCCAGCAGAGCATGATCCAATTTGCTACAGTAGGGAAAAAAAAAATCCTTCCTGATCCCCCAAGAGGCAATCAGATTTTCCCTGAATCTACTTTACCTATAAACATTAGTACTCAGTTATATTATGTACATTTAGGAAAGTATCCAGGCCTTTCTTAAAGCAATCTACTGAGCTGGCCAGAACCACCTCTGGAGGGAGTCTGTTCCACATTTTCACAGCTCTTATTGTGAAGAAACCTTTCCGTATTTGGAGATGAAATCTCTTTTCCTCTAGATGTAAAGAGTGCCCCCTTGTCCTTAGTGTTGACCGTAAAGTGAATAACTCAACACCATGTTCAGTATATGGACCTCTTATATATTTGTACATGTGGATCATATCCCCCCTTTATTCTTCTCTTCTCAAAAGTTAATACATTTAGTTCCTCTAATCATTCCTCATAGCTCCTCCGTGCCTCTTATCAGTTTGGTTGCCCTTCTCTGCACTTACTCCAGTTCCCTGATATCCTTTTTGAGAACTGGTGCCCAAAACTGAACTGCATATTCCAGATGAGGTCTTACTAATGATTTGTACAGGGGCAAAATGATATATCTCTCTCTGGAATCCATACCTCTTTTAATAAAAGAAAGGACTTTGCTCACTTTGGAAACCGCAGCTTGGCATTGCATGCCATTATTGAGCTTATGATCAACTAAGAGGGTATTTACAACCACCAGAAATGTTCATCAGATTTTCTATGTTCATCAGAACTTTCTTTCTGTATTTTTTCAGTCTCTAAAACATCATTAACATTCACTCTGAGGAAAACATCCTTGCTTTGTCTGAAACGTGATATGCATTTTGGTTTTGTGTTTGTAGGAAGAAAACCAGAGGCAAATCAATCATGTCAATAAAAAGAGATGGAACAAAAAGAGAAAATATGTTTGCTTGCAAAGTTGATAGAGCAAAAGAACATTTGTTTTCGACAGCTTTATTAGCACTGTCATTGTGTATCAATTACAATGCACAAACTTCTGAGTCTAATTTAGTTTTAAGCGACTAAGAACTTTCATCTACTATAATGATGATGCAAGTAACCTGTGATTTCAGTGGGAGCTTCAAACGCTATATTCATCCTCCACTGTAGAAAAGTCTGCAAGAGGAAGATCAGATGTACTTTGCAACATCTAGAAGCACAGCTTAATCCCACGGTGAGCCTGCTGCTCAGCTTATGTGATTATAGGGCCTTTCATTCACCATAACCTGGATATCTGTTACCAAGCATAAGGCTTTCCAAAGCGGTGGAGATAATACTAAAAAGATGAGAATGACCCCTTTAGAGGTTGAAAGAGATCTTGTTAGGTGTCAGTGCTTGAAGTGGTCTAATGCCAGAATGAGAGAATAGCTGTAGCAGAATGCTGAATGCTTTAGAGCATAGATCAGGCAGCGTGCCATCACAAGCTGTGCTAACAGGTTCTCTGAAGGAATAAATACAAGCAACCTAAGTAAGAATATGATGCATGATATGTGATGAACGGTATTCCAAGGCAGTGACAACATTTTAGACATAACATACCATTTTAATGCGTACAAACCCCCTAATTACATTTTACAATTTTAATGTGAAAACATGTCTTTTGTTAAAGCTTTAAAGTATAATAGTAGCACACCCCATTCACCCTATAAATAAAATTATTTTTTAATTCTACCGTATCCTGTTTTTCATTAGCCCCATGTAATCCTTTACACGTAAACATTTAGAGGTGGCGATGAAGGGCCTGTCAGACCATTTTATGCCATGTCTTTTTAACAAATGAAACCTGAAAATTAGAGAAGCTGGCACAGGAATGACCTCATTGGTGAGCTCCAGTTAACTACAGTAATTGTTCAGTGAGCTTCTCAGAAGTCACTGTGATAAGTCATTTACCTGCAAGTATACATTTCAGATTGAGCTACAGAGCTCTGTAAATCTGAGATTTTTCATTTAAGGGTCTTGGGGAGAGTTTAAGCATATTAAATACAATCTCTGCTTTACCTTCCGACTTAAACAATACAAAATATAAATGTGCAATACTTCATTAAAAAATAACGTGTGTGTATGTATGTGTGTGTGTGTGTGTATATGTATATATATATATATATATATATATATATATATATATATATATATATATATACACAGTACAGACCAAAAGTTTGGACACACCTTCTCATTCAAAGAGTTTTCTTTATTTTCATGACCATTGAACATTGCAGATTCACACTGAAGGCATCAAAACTATGAATTAACACATGTGGAATTATATACATAACAACAAAGTGTGAAACAACTGAAAATATGTCATATTCTAGGTTCTTCAAAGTAGCCACCTTTTTTGCTTTGATTACTGCTTTGCACACTCTTGGCATTCTCTTGATGAGCTTCAAGAGGTAGTCATCTGAAATGGTCTTCCAACAGTCTTGAAGGAGTTCCCAGAGATGCTTAGCACTTGTTGGCCCTTTTGCCTTCACTCTGCAGTCCAGCTCACCCCAAACCATCTCGATTGGGTTCAGGTCCGGTGATCTGGCGCAGCACCCCATCACTCTCCTTCTTGGTCAAATAGCCCAAATAGCCCTTACAGCCTGGAGGTGTGTTTGGGGTCATTGTCCTGTTGAAAAATAAATGATGGTCCAACTAAACGCAAACCGGATGGAATAGCATGCCGCTGCAAGATGCTGTGGTAGCCATGCTGGTTCAGTATGCCTTCAATTTTGAATAAATCCCCAACATTGTCACCAGCAAAGCACCCCCACACCATCACACCTCCTCCTCCATGCTTCACGGTGGGAACCAGGCATGTAGAGTCCATCCGTTCACCTTTTCTGCGTCGCACAAAGACACAGTGGTTGGAACCAAAGATCTCTAGTTTGGACTCAATTAGACCAAAGCACAGATTTCCACTGGTCTAATGTCCATTCCGTGTGTTCTTTAGCCCAGTGTTTTTCAACTCCAGTCCTTAAGGCACACCAACAGGTCATGTTTTCAGGCTTTCCATTATTTTGCACAGATTATTGGATCAGTTTCACTGCCTTAGTAATCACCACAGCCATTTCATCTGAGGGAAATCGTAAAAACTTGACCTGTTGGTGTGCCTTGAGGACTGGAGTTGAAAACACTGCTTTAGCCCAAACAAGTCTCTTCTGCTTGTTGCCTTTCTTTAGCAGTGGTTTCCTAGCAGATATTCTACCATGAAGGCCTGATTCACACAGTCTCCTCTTAACAGTTGTTCTAGAGACGTGTCTGCTGCAAAAGGTGGCTACTTTGAAGAACCTAGAATATGACCTATATTTTCAGTTGTTTCACACTTTTTTGTTATGTATATAATTCCACATGTGTTAATTCATAGTTTTGATGCCTTCAGTGTGACTCTACAATTTTCATAGTCCTGAAAATAAAGAAAACTCTTTGAATAAGAAGGTGTCCAAACTTTTGGTCTGTACTGTGTGTGTGTGTATATATGTATGTAAATGTGTGTATATATATATATATACATGTATGTGTGTGTGTGTGTATATATGTATGTATATATATGTGTGTGTATGTGTGTGTATATATATATATATATATATATATATATATATATATATATATATATATATATATATATATATATATATATATATATATATATATATATATTAATATAAAAACATACCGTATTTTTCGCTCTATAAGACGCATCTGACCATAAGACGCACCTAGGTTTTAGAAGAGGAAAACAAGAAAAAAAATATTCTTAACCAAATGGTGTACTAAAATATTTACCAGTGCCCATGAAATGCAGCCATTGGCACTGTGTAGCGCTCCTCTTACCTTAACTATGGATACTGTAGCTGTGGCTGGCTCCCGCGTCTTCTGTGGCTGGTTTGCTTCCACGTCCTCTGTGGCTGGCTCCTGTGACTGGCCCTGCTGTGGATGGGTCACAGTGGCTGGCTGGCTACTGTGTGTGGCTGGCTGGTTTTCCTGGTGTGGGTGAGTCACCCTGTGTGATTGGCTGGCACACTGGCTCTGCTGTAAGTGGGTCACTGTAGGTGGATGGCTGGCACCCTGCTGCGGGTGGCTGGCCTGGCTCCCTGCTGTGGGTCAGTGGGTGGGTGGCTGGCATGGTGCACCCTGCTGTGAGTTGCTGGGTGGCATGGTACACTGTGCTGGCTGGCCTGGCTCCCTACTCTAAGTCAGTGAGTGCGTGGCTGGCAAGATAGTGGGGCGCTGACAGAGAGAGGTGGGGTGGCTGCTGGCTGAGGTGGGGTGGCTGCTGACTGATAGAGAGGGGAGGTGGGCCGACACAGTGATCAGACGGATACCTTAGGAGACACACACAGTCCGCCAGGCAGAGAGGCAGGACTCACACATGCAGCTAGTCCGGTCGCCAAATCTGACAGAACACCACGATCCCTCAGACCAGCCCCGCCTCCACATGTTAAAACCTCTGCTGCGGCCAATCGCAAACTACATCAATCTGCCAATCACAGGGCGCTCGTCGCCCATCGCTAAGCACGGCTCGCAGCGGAACAGTGTTCTGTAGCTTCCGGTCAGTCCGACCCTGCAGGGAAAAAAGTGTGTCTTATAGTCCGAAAAATACGGTGTGTGAGTGTGTATGTATGTATATGTGTGTGTGTGTGTGTATGTATATATATATATATATATTGTGACAGGGTACACGATTGTATGTACACCAGTTAGAGGCTGGAAAGGTCAGTTTTCCCTGCCCTGGAAGGGGTTAAGCCTGGCCAACAGGTAAACCTCCTCTCTTCCCCCTATTAATTAACAGTCACCTGGTAGGGAAATGGGAAGTGAGAGCTCAGTGTGAGAGGTATGCTGAGCTGAACGGACAGGTTGGAAACTGTCTGCATGGAAGGAACAAGGTCTGTTATAGATTTGTTTATTTTGGACTGGTATTCTGTTTGTTTTGTACTGGAGGCCGGAATAGCCCCTCCAGTACAGTGTAGTGAGGGACACTACTGTCAGTTAGCCTCCTAAATTGGAGTAGGCCATTTTGTTTTTGTATTATTTATTTTTGAGTGCAATAAAGCCATATTTATTGCTTAAGATCAGCGACTTTGCTGCATGACATTATCGCTATTTTTACGACTTTGTCACAATATATATATATATATATATATATATATATATATATATATATATATATATATATATATAATGCAAAGAGCTGTGGGAACAGATATAATATCTATGGAAATAATGAATTGCTCCGGCAGCCCCTAATGAGTAAATGTTTTACTTTCACTTTTAAAGATAATGGTAAACAGGACAAATGGAGAGTGAATCTACTTAATGGGGGCACAGACAACAATAAAAAACTGACGCATTTTCTAATCTATCGCTACTATATCCAAAACAAAAGTTTTGCTTTTAGTTATAATTTAACCACTTCCTTACTGAGCACATATACCCTTCCTGACCAGGTGGAATTTCAGCTTGTGGCACTGCATCACTTTAACTGACAATTGCGCGCTCGTGCGACGTGGCTCCCAAACAAAATTGACGTTTTTTTTTTCCCCTACAAATAGAGCTTTCTTTTGGTGGTATTTGATCGCTTCTGCGTTTTTTTTTTTTTTTTGCGCTATAAACAAAAATAGAGCGACAATTTTGAAAAAAAAAAACTTTTTTACTTGTTGCTGTAATAAATGGCCTAATTTAAAAAAAATATAAAAAAATTCTCAGTCTAGGCGATACGTATTCTTCTACATATTTTTGGTAAAAAAAAAATCGCAATAAGCGTCTGGTTTGTGCAAAAGTTATTGCGCTTACAAAATAGGGGACAGAATTATTATTATTATTATTATTATTATTATTATTATTATTTGTTTTACTACTAATGGCGGCGATCAGCATTTTTTTCGTGACTGCGACATTATGGCAGAGACATCGGACACTTTCGACACATTTTTGGCGCCATTCGCATTTATACAGCGATCAGTACAATAAATATGCACTAATTACTGTATAAATGTGACTGGCATTGAAGGGGTTAACACTAGGGGGTGAGGAAGGGGTTGATGTGTACCCTGAATTGTGTTCTAACTGTGGGGGGAGGAGGGGTGACTGGGGGAGGTGACCGATGCTGTGTCCCTATGTACAAGTGACACAGATCGGTCTCCTCTCTCCCCTGACAGGATATGGATCTCTGTGTTTACACACAGAGATCCACATCTTGTCCCTGTAGCCGCCGACCCCGAGTGCCTGGCGGCCATCACGGCCGCCAGGCACGCGCATCGGCATGTCAGTGATGTGGCGGGCAGCGCGCGCGCGCCGCCCAGTGGCCTGGCCGCGCGCATGCCGTAAAATCACGGCCAGTTAGAGATTAGGGCCCCATTCACACGAGACACTGGTAAACTCGGGTTCAGAGGCATTTGGGCATTTTTTTTTTTAACTGCCCCTGAACACATTTATTGTTATCCTATGTGTCCATGCACACATTCATGTTTTTTTGCGTTTTATAGCAGTTGGGTTTAGGCTCGTTTTTTCAGAAGCAAAAAATTGGGTTCAGACGCAAATCGCGGCAAAACGCTGCTAATCGCGGCAAAACGCGTTACCGGCGTTTTGCCGCGATTTCGTTTATAGGCGTTTTTTAAGGTGACCTATTTTTTTACATTAGAAATCTCAAAAATGATGGCAAATGATAAAAAACCATTAAAAAAACTTTAACAACTGTAATTGCTTGCATTGCATTGTGGACAATCCACAACTTGTGGCAGGTGACGTGGCCAGGTGACATGGCAGCTGACTAGGCCAGGTGACATGGCCAGTGGACAATCCACAACTTGTGGCAGGTGACATGGCCAGTGGACAATCCAGAACTTGTGGCAGGTGACATGGCCAGGTGACGTGGCAAGTGGACAATCCAGAACTTGTGGCAGGTGACGTGGCCAGTGGACAATCCACAACTTGTGGCAGGTGACATGGCAGATGACATGGCAAGTGGACAATCCACAACTTGTGGCAGGTGACGTGGTCAGGTGACGTGGCCAGTGGACAATCCACAACTTGTGGCAGGTGACGTGGCCAGTGGACAATCCACAACTTGTGGCAGGTGATGTGGCCAGGTGACGTGGCAGGTGACGTGGCCAGTCCACAACTTGTGGCAGGTGACGTAGCCAGTTGACGTGGCAGGTGACGTGGCCAGTGGACAATCCACAACTTGTGGCAGGTGACATGGTCAGGTGATGTGGCCAGGTGAGGTGGCAAGTGGACAATCCACAACTTGTGGCAGGTGACGTGGCCAGTTGACGTGGCAGGTGACGTGGCCAGTCCACAACTTGTGGCAGGTGACGTAGCCAGTTGACGTGGCAGGTGACGTGGCCAGTGGACAATCCACAACTTGTGGCAGGTGAGGTGGCCAGGTGACGTGGCAGGTGACGTGGTCAGGTGACGTGGCAAGTGTACAATCCACAACTTGTGGCAGGTGAAGTGGCCAGTGGACAATCCACAACTTGTGGCAGGTGATGTGGCCAGGTGACGTGGCAGGTGACATGGCAAGTGGACAATCCACAACTTGTGGCAGGTGACGTGGTCAGGTGACGTTGCAAGTGGACAATCCACAACTTGTGGCAGGTGAAGTGGCCAGTGGTCAATCCACAACTTGTGGCAGGTGACATGGCCAGGTGACATGGCAAGTGGACAATCCACAACTTGTGGCAGGTGACGTGGCCAGGTGACGTGGCCAGGTGATGTGGCAAGTGGACAATCCACAGCTTGTGGCAGGTGATGTGGCAAGTGACACACTAAATACAAGTATACTGCTGCTCTTTCAGCTGCTACTCAATTTGGTCTCACAAAATGGCTGAAATGGTTAAATAATATTGTTTTTTGAGCTTAGGGAGGGTCTTATGATGATTCTTAACTAAACGCTAACGCGGCAAAACGCCGGGAGTTTTAAACGCCGGTTTTTGCCTTTGAAAACGTGTGTTTGCATTTGCGTGTGCATGGGGCCTTAGAACCACCCTTAAGTCGTACGGCCGTCGGGTAGTGGTTAATAATGCTGAACGTGTATGATGTTTTGGTTTCACTGGGTTTTATAGTCCCACGGCGATCCCAGTATATAAATGTGGCTCACTTCCTGGTCGGCCATTGGTTTGAAAAAGCAGCACATGCCCTAAAACACGTGATCGTCCACTACTGTGTGATGTCATCCCGCTGCCGCTGGGTTCCAAACTGGGTCCAGAACCCAGAAGCTATCTTGCCTACTAACGGGTCCTGTGTTCTGGTAGAGGGCAAACTTTTTGGAATACACCAAACTACTTTTTTGTTTATTAATGTAAAAGCTTTATCCTAAAAGAAATGTGTGTGTGTGTGTATATATATATAATATCTATGTAAAAAAAAAAAAATGGTTGCTCTAACTGCTTGTGTACTGTGAGCTGTAGTTTGGCTTCAAAATGTCAGTGTATCTAAATCTGCTAGTACACTGACAATGCTGCTGTCTGCTGTGCTCCCTCATCCAGATTAGGAGCACTCTAACACAGGAGGTGTGTTACTGACCAGATCACCAGGTGAAAAGAGAAGGCATTTAAAGGCTAAGGTCACCTTTCTACAAAAAATTATAAATACAGTGGTTGCCGACATCTCGCACTCGCTGGAATAGTAAAAGCACATTCCAGCGAGCGCGTCATAGAAGCGACGGGGATCCGACGTGGATTCCCGCCAATTCTACATGTGGGCGGCGTTTGTTATGAATCCTGAGGGAACTCCCCGCCGGATTTTAAATAAAAATCCGGCATGGGTTCCCCCTCAGGAGCATACCGGGCTCTTAGGTCTGTTATGGGTTGTAAGGAGACGCCCCTACGCCGGAAAAACAGCGTGGGGGTTCCCCCACAATCCATACCAGACCGTATCCAAAGCACGCCGGTCAGGAGGGGAATGGGGGCGAGCGAGCGCCCCCCCTCCTAAACCGTACCGGGCAGCATGCCCTCAACATGGGGGGGTCAGGTGCTCTGGGGCAGGGGGGCGAACTGCGGCCCCCCCACCCCAGAGCACCCTGTCCCCATGTTGATGAGGACAGGGCCCCTTCCCGACAACCCTGGGAGGCTGATCGGAATCTGGGAGCCCCTTTTAATAAGGGGGCCCCCAGATACCGGCCCCCCACCCTAAGTGAATGAGTATGGGGTACATCGTACCCCTACCCATTCACCTGCAACAAAAGTGTTAACACAAATAAACAACACAGGGTATTGAAATATTTTATTATAGTTGGCCGTCGGGGGGGGGGGGGGGTGTGTATGGTCGCTTTTAGAAAAGCGCCCCCCCCCCCCCCCCCCCCCGGCGGGCTTCTTCTGACATCTTCTGCGCGGGGGGGTCTTCTCCGCTCTTCGGGGTCTTCTCCTGCTCTCCGGGGGTCTTCTCCGCTCTTCTTCCGCTCTCCGGGGGTCTTCTCCGCTCTTCGGGGATCTTCTCCGCTCTCCGGGGGTCTTCTTCTTCGGGACTGGCCGCCGCCATCTTCGTGTGTTAGCTCAATTACTAGCGGCGGCCAGTCCGGTCTTCCGTGACGTCTTCTTCTTCTTCCCTCTTCTTCTCCAGATGTTGACTCGACGACTCCTCGCGCTGTTCTGCCGGGCGCGCAGCTCGCATCGACTTATATAGGCCTATCTTGTGACGTCGCAATCCCATCATGCTCCGGTAGGTACCACGTACCACTCGCAGATCGCCATAAATCTTTCCCCTATTTTGTAGATGCTATAACTTTTACGCAAACCAATCAATATACTCTTATTACGATTTTTTTTTTTTTTTACCAAATATATGTAGAGTACAAATCGGCCTAAACTGAGGAAAAACATTTTTTATATATATATATACTTTTGGGGGGGATATTTATTATAGCAAAGTAAAAAAATATAGCATTTTTTTTTTTTTGGGGTTCATAGCGCAAAAAATAAAAATCGCAGAGGTGATCAAATACAACCAAAAGACAGCTCTATTTGTGAGGAAAAAAGGGACATCAATTTTATTTGGGTACAATGACACACGACCGTGCAATTGTCAGCTAAGGTGACGCAGTGCCGAATCCCAAAAAAATGCTTTGGTAAGGAAGGGGGTAAATTCTTCCGGGGCTTAAGTAGTTAATATAGCTTTAATTGAAAACCAGAACATTTTCAAGGGTCCAGAAATTTGCAGATAGAAACCCTGATAAAATCACTTGAAATTTAGGACTGCTGCCAACTAATTACCTGTAACCTCTAGTCATATAAATAACCAATAATGATGTTTCAAATTAGACTGCTCTAGCTGCTGACATTTTGCAATGAGTATGGCTGTGTCTCCTAAGCGCTTATGTAAGTATTTTTTATTTTTTTCACCTTTGTTTTGTTTTTAAATTGTAGAAATATGTTAAATTGAAGTTTTGTATTTGTGAAATATAAGGTCAGCAAAGCCTATGTAAAATTTGTTTTTATTAATTGTAATGCAATGTTTCCAGACAACTGTTAGAGAATGCAACTTTTGAGCCTATTAAAAAAGCTGCTTTTAGATCAATGCTGAAAAAGCCCATTAACAGAACAGATTTCTTTCTTGACTCAGAATGTCATGTTTGGACTTTGACCGCATCTTACTTTTTTTTCATATGCTCTTATTAAGCTTTTAGTTTTGGAAATGGATGCTTTAGGTTAAAGAAACTCTTGCTTGTTCCATAAAAAAAGTATTTTGGGCAATTATATTGGTTGGAGGCTGCTTCTAGCAAGTGCCGGCAGCACAAAAGAGAGATTGATATAATAGGTCCCCATATTTTATATGACTTTAGGGAGGATCAGAGTGAAACTGACTTCAGACTATACCAAGTATGTAACAGCCAGTGTGGGTGAATCAGGCGAAGAATAAAGATTGTTTGCTTGTTATAGTGAAATCTGGCAGCTGCGGAAACCTCTCAAGGTCATGTGTACCTAGAATGACCTTGGGCATTTCATCTCTTCAAAGTAGGGTATTTGTCTCCTCTTTATATTTGATGTAAAACTATAACAGTGAACATAACTAGTCTGGAAACATACACCAGAATCGTGTCGTATTTTTAGTACAAGTTCTTTGTGATGTCTGTGTAGGCAGACTAGTTTTGTTCTGTATTTCATACCAACCTAGGAAGCATATCTTAGTGCCACAAGTACAATAGTTTAACTTGTACCTTGCACATTCCAATGGTTTTATATTTTATAATCTCCTTATATGAATATCAAATATAATACAATGTGTGTTAATTAATATTTTTATAACAACTAATATCATAACTCTAATATGCATTTGACTTCTTTGTTTTATGGCATGGAGGTAGGTGTATTTTGCCAAGACATTACCATTTTAGTAGAGTTGATTTCGCGTAGCTGGTGCTGGAGACCAATTGAGAGAGAGCTTCTCCTGTGGCTAAGCTCCAGACTCCCCTAAAAGTGGAACAGGAGGTGTCGGGCTCAAACAAACAGGGGTTGCCTTCTGACATTGCTTGCAGAGATGTTCTAACTGGAGTGTTGTCGGGCAAGATGTCAAAGTACTAAGAAGAGACACTGGGTTAGTGTTTGCAGACAGGTGGCACCAGTAGGAAGTAGCAGGACTCGGGTAGAGCAGGAGTAAGGAGAAAAGCCAATTGAAAGCCATGATCAGGTATCAAATGTGGACAAGAGCAAGTGTAGTCAGGAGGATAGTCCAGGTCATACACAGGAGAGCAGGATATGACCGTCTGCTTAGCAAGCCAACGTCAGATCAGGAGGGAGGCAGAAGACGGGTCCAGGGGCAAGCCTAGTTGGTAACAGGTATCCACAGATGCAAAGGTTAACGCAGAAACAAACACACTGGAGAGCTGAAGATCAACCAGCAATCACAGAAGGTGACTGGCTTCCTTATAAATGCCGTTAGGCACCAGGGCAGGGGCATGCACAGCCATGCGCCAGCTCACATTTGTGCATCCCTGTGTGCCAGCGGGCATTTGTAGGGCCTTGTAAGATACTTCCAAGAATGCCGGGTCTTCATGAGGCTCTGCTGCGGATAGTGCCCAGACAGTTGTCCTGTGTTTTGGTTTTTGTAAACTTTAAAATACATTTTTGGGTGCTGAGCCTAGTTCATTTCAGAAGTAACTGGTGCCTGGTAGTTAACCGCTTCTAAAAAAAGAAAACGCCAGTTTTCTGTAATGTCATGTTTTCTTTTAAGAGATCCATACACATGGGCTTCATATTTGCATATGGTATGCAAACACAGTCTTTGGAAAAGCTTCTTCGAAGAAAATCTCTCTCGTTTGCCAACAGTAGTTCTCACTGAATGCTTATTTCTGACAATGCATTCTTTCATGCAGTATCGTTGTTGTATGCTTGTATCAGATTCGTTTTCTGCCAATTTGTCGCCATGTGCAATGTACATTTTTTTTTCTTTACAAATATTTTTTTTAGGCAGTCTAATTAGATGCATTTGCCAGTGTTATTAAGAAGTCAGTGAAAATTAAGCAGTCTATGTAGGATCATTTTCATATTAAACATTTCCAGTGTTGTCACTTTGTATAGCATGCATTCCTGTACACACACAAATAGTTGGCAAAGGCAGTGGACAGCTGTCCTGGTACGCACTGTAAGCACTTGCCATTCATGGGCAGCTGTTGAATTTTTATCTCTGGGTCAGATGCTTAGCTGGGATCCATTACTATAAAGCATAGAATGTGTGTTGGAAAACATGGTCAGTAAATAAACAATACAAGTTATCCCTACTCATTATCTGAGGTAACTTTAGGAGTTATAGTGAGGACCCAGTAAGTTCTTCCAGCAGTCACAGCGGGGTAACAATTATCTAGACAATTGGCAATTCTTTTAGGAATTTAGTGAAATATCTGACATACCACATGAAAGTGAGGCGCTGTGCAAATTTGCTGCAAATCTGCACTGCATCAAAACCGCAAGCTGTACATGCAAACCGATTTGCGGAGTGTATGCTAACGACACCCGAAGTCGGTTTGCAGTATACGATTTGCAGAATCTGATCGCATGGGTGTTCCGATTCTGGTGTGGACAAAAAAGGGTCCTGCACGAGTTTGGTGCAAGTGCAGTGCGATTTGAGATGTATAAATCCATGGTTTAAATCGCACCCCAGAGACACTGCATGTAATTTGCACAGATATGCGCTGTGATTCCTGTGCAAATTACATGCTGCGTCCCATATTGCCGCAGTGTGAACTTGGCCCTCTTTATTTAAAACACAATCCCCCCCCCCCCCCCCATCCTGAACTCTGTTGTTTTTTTACTTTTTCAGCGGAACATGCTATCCAAAATTCCCACTGTATACATTCATGGAATTGTATGCTTTTACATTTGGTCATGCAAAGATCACAGTTAAGGCAGAGATGCTGATTGATTAGCTCCTAAATGTTCGTCCCCATGCCTCGTGGGGTTTTACCAAATTCCTAGTCATTGGATGTGCTACCATGGTAGTCTGAAATTGTTTTTCATTCAGCATGAGTAATACAAAGCTTTATTGTTCATCTTTTATTTTAACAAGGGGCCCTGTGGTCAGGTCAGAGTGGAACATTTTAAGTGTATTTGTTCAAAGCTGAGGGAGCAGAAAGTGACATAATCTACTGGGTAAAGTGCTGTATACATGTGCCACACACTACCTTTCCTGCCTTTTGGCCTGTAGGAAGCATCATCCTGCGCCGTTTCTAATTCTGAAGGACACCATGGCTGTCAACAGTGAACTGGTTATTCTGGGTAACCTGAAACCTGCATCAGCTGCCCAGGTTTGAGAGTACCTGGGGCTGTGCCTTGCATTGGGCATAGTTACATTTCTATCATATGAATGTGGTAGGACTGCCCTCGCTAAGACACACAGAGGACAGTCCCATTTCCATGGGTATCCTCAGCCTGTTCTCCCCATGGAGCATTTACCTGGTATCCCTTGAAGAAATTGATGCCCGGAACCTGGGATTCCTTTTAAATATAGGTTCATCAAAGTCAGTCTTTCTTGGCTCCTTCAGGTGAGGCTAAGGTCTTCCCCATGTCCACAGGGACCTATTTTGTTGCATGTGCTCAGCTGCTGTGGCACTCTGCCTTTAGAGGCTCTAAGCACACTTTGGCACTTTTGTCTTTCTAAAAACATGTTACCGTTTCTGATTAAAAATCCATTCTAGAAAATCAAAGACTGTTCTTTTTTTGTTTTTTTCTTGTGACTCTGTGGTCTTATGCCATTTACCCAGTATGTCTCCAGGTCTAGAGCAGTCCTAATATGTTCTGTTTCAGTACGTATTTAATAGCTGTTATTTGTTTTATACATTTTTATGCTATTGTGCATTGGAAATCTGTGTTTATTCATTATCTGCTTGCCGACCAGCAGCCGCATTTATACGGCGGCAGGTCCGCTCTGCTGGGCGAGATCACGTAGTTATACGTCATCTCACCGAGCAGCCAATAGGGGCGCGCACGCGTGCCCCCCCCCCCGACTTGCATGCCCGGCGGTCGCAATCACCGCTGGGCGCCCACAATCGCTCGTTACAGAGCGAGAACCGGGAGCTGTGTGTGTGTGAAAACGGCTCCCGGTCCTGTCAGGGGGAGAAATGCCTGAACAGCGATCAGTTAATTCCCCTAGTCAGTTCACCCCCCCCCCCCTTCAGTTAGAACACACCCAGGGAACATACTTAACCCCTTCTTTGCCCCCTAGTGTTAACCCCTTTTCTGCCAGTGGCATTTTTATAGTAATCAATGCATTTGTATAGCACTGATCGCTATAAATATGCCAATGGTCTCAAAAATGTGTCAAGTGTCCGTCAAATTGTCGCAGTACCAATAAAAATCGCTGATCGCCGTCATTACTAGTAAAAAAAAAATATTTAATATAAATGCTGTAAAACTATCCCCTATTTGGTTTGCGCAAAAGTTATAGCGTTTACATATCAATAAACGCTTATTGTGATTTTTTTTATTTTTTTTACGAAAAATATGTAGACTAATACGTATCGGCCTAAACTAAGGAAAACAAGTTTATTTTCATACATTTTTGGGGGATATTTATTATAGCAAAAAGTAAAAAATATTATTTTTTTTCAAAATTGTCGCTCTATTTTTGTTCATAGCTCAAAAACTAAAAACCACAGAGGTGTTCAAATACCACCAAAAGAAGGCTCTATTTGTGGGAAAAAAAGGACGCCAATTTTGTTTGGGAGCTACGTCGCACGACCGCGCAATTGTCAGTTAAAGTGACGCAGTGCCGAATCGCAAAAAGTGGCCTGGTCTTTGACCAGCAATATGGTCCGGGGCTTAAGTGCAGGGCTTTTTTTCTGGGGGAACTTGGTGGAACTCAGTTCCACCACCTTTGGCTCAGACCCTTTGGTGCCCGCTCACCACAATCACTTGTGAACACAGAAGTCTGGTTTCTGTGTTTACAAGTGACTGCTTTCTAACCCCCTGAACTCTGCACACTGTATGTAATGCAATTCTGGTATTTAATGCCCCTTTAAGACCCTTCTACTGTTTGTGAAATATGAACGGGTCGTGGTTGAGTTCCTGCACCCATTTTCTGAGAAAAAAAGCTCTGCTTAAGTGGTTATACAAAAATGTATGCAATTCATAACTGCTTATATTTTAGTTCTTATTTTCAGGCCAGGTTTTAGAGTTGTACTTTTGATTTGTGTAGGAGTGCTGACTACCCTGCTCTTGGTACCTTACTACTGCCACCTGTAACCAGGGGTTACTCTAGGGGTTCCCTATATTACTGGTTTATAACTAGTGGCTGGGTAATATTTATGGTTTGGCTTATGCCTCATATATTATGGACCTTGGATTTGTGTATTGGGAATACTGGCCCAAAAAAACAATGTCTCCTGATGTAAATCTTATGGCTTCCAGCTCATGAAAACCCCAAATCCGCAATCTCAGAAAATTAGAATATTGTGAAAAGGTGCAATATTCTAGGCTCAAAGTGTCCCACTCTAATCATCTAATTAAGCCATAACACCTGCAAAGTGTTCCTGAGCCTTTAAATGGCCTCTCAGTCTGGTTCAGTATGAACACGATCATGGCAAAGACTGCTGGCCTGACAGTTGTGCAGAAAACCATCATTGACAACCCTCCATATGAGGGAAAGCCTCAAATTTTTTTTTTGAAAAAGTTGGATATTCCCAAAGTGCTGTATCAAAGCACATTAATAGAAAGTTATGTGGAAGGGAAAAGTGTGGAAGAAAAACGTGCACAAGCAGCAGGGATGACTGCAGCCTGCAGAGTATTGTCAGGAAAATGCCATTCAAAAGTGTTGGACTTTCACAAGGAGTGGACTGAGGCTGGAGTGCATCAAGAGCCACCACACACAAACGGATCCTGGACATGGGCTTCAAATGTCGTATTCCTCTTGTCAAGCCACTCCTGAGCAACAAACATCATCATTACCTGGGCTAAAGAAAAACACACCTGGTCTGTTGCTCTTTTTCAATTAGATGCAAATTTTGGATCCAAGGACCCAGAGTATGGAGGAAGAATGGGGAGGCACACACAAGTCCCGTGTGAAGTTTCCACAGTCTGTGTTGATTTGGGGAGCTGGTGTTGGTCCACTGTGCTTCATTAAGTCCAGGGTCAGCGCAGCCGTCTACCAGGAGATTTTGGAGCACTTCATGCTTCCTTCCGCAGAGGAGCTCTATGGGGATGCTGACTTCGTATTCCAGCAGGACTTGGCACCTGTCCGCACTGCCAAAATCACCAAAACCTGCTTCAATGACCGTGGGATTACTGTGCTTGATTGGCCAGCAAACTCGCCTGACCTGAACCCCATAGAGAATCTATGGGGCATTGCCAAGAGAAAAATTAGAGATATGAGACTGAACAATGCAGGAGAGCTGAAGGCCGCTATTGGAAGCATCCTGGTTTTCCATAACACCTCAGCAGTGCCACAGGCTGATGGCTTCCATGCCACGCCGCATTGAGGCAGTAATTGTTGCAAAAGGGGCCCAAGCCAGCTACTGAGTACATATGCATGCTTATACTTTTCAGAGGTCCGATTTTGTTCTATGTACAATCCTTGTTTGATTTCATGTAATATTCTAATTTTCTAAGATTGTGGATTTGGTGTTTTCATGAGGTGGAAGCCATAATCCTCACAATTGTGACAAATCACGGCTTGAACTATCTTGCATTGCATGTAATGAGTCTATCTCATGTATGAGTTTCACCTTTTAAATTGCACTTGTAAAATAAATTAACTTTTGCACGCTATTCTAATTTTTCGAGTTTCACCTGTACTTTCTGCTGTCCACGGGGAATCCCTTGCTGAAAGCAGGAATGACACATAGGAAGACGGTGGATGCAGAGATGAGTTAATTTTTGTTTGAACGTCGAACTGATGCCGTTTCCTAACAGCACAAATTGCATTGTAAAATCAAGAATTCTGATGTGATTTTGATGTGTGCCTATTGAAATCTGTGGTCCACAAAATCGCACTGCATTGCACCAAACTTGCATAGGACCCTTTTCAAAGTTGGATCACAGTCGCACTGCATCTATGTGAATTGGCTCTATAGAAACGGTTGTTTCACTTGTAATGCAAATCAATGCATTCCAGCTCGCAATAGGAATCACATCAGTGTAAACCAGGACTTGAAACATATTGCGAGAAGCGGGGGTGATGTGCTAAAAAGCTGTACGTTTAGGAAAACCAGGAAGTAGTTGGCTTCATGCTGACCAGCTTGAGCCGAAAGCAGAAATGACATCAACGGCTCTCTGTTCTTTAGCACAATATCCCACCAGACCTTTTCCCATCTACCCGGATTGCACAAGGAGCCTGTGGAACACAGTAGACTGATTAATCAAATGTACATTAATACAAACTAAGGGCATTGCCTCCTGGAGTGCCAGATACCCAATTTACCTTCACTAAAGCATATTGCAAGGCATTGGCTGGCAGGTTTGTGATCAGTGTGTGTGTCACCTAGAATTCTCACCTACAAATGTTGAAGGGCTCCAGAGTTTGTCTGAGGTGCAGAAAAAAAACGTAATTTTCTCAGAATCTTAATTTCTGTTTTTGTATTGGATCCATAAGGCTTTGTAGTGCTTTGAGTGGGATAACGTCTCCATTTCTAGGTCCACATCTTACTATGAAAAGGCAAAGTATTGATGAACACCAAAAACAAAAAATACAAGAGCTGCCGGTTTACATTAGGGAACCCATTAAAGGCAGCTAATGGCTCAGATGAGCAGATGTTTGTTTTATGATATAGACTTGCTGTACAAGGCCTTCCTGGACTGAACTGTGTTTTTTGCTGAGTAAACCTTTATGCCTGACATTGGTCACCTGGAGAAGAAGAAAGGGATAATCTTCTTGAAGGAGACAGACGGCAGTAAAATCCTGACAGATTTTAAAGTTTTCTTACTATACTAGAGAATTTAACATTATTGCTGCCTATGTGAGCTTTTCCCACACTTCTGACACCAATGAAATAGACACTGGAAGTCTTACAAGTGGGTAAACAGCAAGAAAATAAGTTAACAGATGCAGTTCCTTTCTTACTCTATGAAAGAAAAACAATGTCTGGAGTTGAGCTGAACCAACCAAAATGACTGCTGCTACAATGATCACTGTAACAACCTATTACAACGACCATTCACTGTAATTTTGTGAATTATTACATTACCCTTGCAGCACCTATTACTGCAGATTATAGGGCTTGTTCCATAATCTTGTAATGAAAGGTGCTCCAGCACAGATATAGTAAAGGAAATGTTATTTTTTTAAAGTTTTACTTTGATTCGTCCTTGTCTCATGGTTATACTACTCATTTTTGTAATAATCCTCTATGCCCATCATGAACAAATTTGTTTAGCTCTTTATGCAATACTCTTGACTGTGCTCCAGTGATGCCCTCTGCATTTTCTTCCACCACTGACTGGTGGTCCTTTTTCAGGTTGAATGATGCCCAGTCTTAACCTCCCTGGCGGTATAATTCTTTCTGGTTTTAGGTGCTGAAAGTGGTACAATTATTTGCAAGGAAATTTGGCGTTTTATACTATAGGCCTGTAATTCTTAAGAATAACTCACTTTAATCTGACCAAACAAGAGTCTAGTAGGCACCCCGGGTATGACATTTTTTTAAAAACAAAATTATGAATTATAATATAATAATTATAACAAATAATATAATTGATAAAAAATATTCAAAAATTGAATCAACTCAAAATCACTGAAATTTGCTCAGTTGCAGAATTGTTGCTGTCATTACTTTTTTTTATAACAAATTTCCCCACAAATCGCTATCGCTCAATTCTGCAAGTGATTATAATTTATTATCGCTGTTTTCTAGCTGCTCTAAAACCATTTTTGACATAAGGAGACACTTTTGGTTGCTATGGACAATGTCCAGTTTCCAGGCAGAAAGAACATTTTTTATTATATAAAAGTGCATGCAGGACACTGGGCAGACCACTAGGGACAGGGGGTGTGTGTATTTTTTACATACAGAATACTGTAATCTGTAAGATTACAGTATACTGTATGTACTGTGTTTGTTTTTTTGAATTTGCCGCTGATCTCCGCCAAGTGCGTCATAACGTCGCAGGGAACAGAGATCGGCGGCACACGGGGACACTGTGTGAATCGAGCGAGGACCTGCACAGTTCTGTTTACCTAGGGTCTTTGAATACTTTACCTGTGTCCTGTAGGGAAAGATTAAGATAAGAAGAATGCTAACTTATCTGTAAATTGCAGTCTAGTAATAATATACAGTATAGTACAGGGTACACACTGCTCTCCCTTCTGTTCTTTAGTCACTCTGCTTTGCTTGCTACAAAATTGAGGACTCATGGAGTGGGGTAGGGTCATTGGTGAGGTGCCAAGGGGAGTGTGTTCTTGAAAGCTCTGCAGGGCCCAATCATCTGAAGGTACAAGCCTTTAACCTAGGGTCTATGAACACTTTGCCTGTGTCCTGTAGTGTACTCCAAGATAAGAAATTAACAGGTAATTCATAATTCCTCTGTTTAGTGAGTACAAAATAGGGGTTGACTTTTTTTTTTTAAGGCCAATACTGATTTTTCAGCTGCCTTTCAGGCCTGTCACCGATATCAGATGCTGATATTCTATAGATTTAAACTGACGCCTTTAGGATGCTAGTAATCTGAAAGTAATGTCATGACATCGTTCCGGGTTACTAGATCCGAGATCCAAACAAAGCTGATTATGGCTTTGTTCAGGTCTTGGGACAGTCGGCGGATGTGCCAACTGGTCGCTTGGGCCGGTGCGGTTCTCTGTATACGCATACATTATTTTATTTTTTTCCTGGAAAAGCACTACTTTTTCCTTTTACTCCCAAGAACCTCTTCATGCACAGGATGCTTTTATGAAAGTGTTTAGTAAAGATCGTTCTGGGGAGCAAGCCTATGTTAGTAAGAACTGACCTGGAGCACCCTGTTGATCGCTTCTTCGAGCAAGAAGTATTTTATAAGCTGGGTGATGATGTCTGTGATAAAAAAGAAGTTTCTAGCTACAAGAACAAAAGAAAAAAGAAAAAAAAATGTTGAAACAGCCTTGAGGAACAGGGAGTATTTTTGGTAATGAGTGCTGCTCTTATTTGATAAGAATGCAGATGCGGCAAAATCGTCGGTATACATGAACGCTTATAAATACTTTATATGTCTCTGTTGTGAAAATGAATGAAGGCAGGGAGATAATGGAGAGACTAAAAGGGAATAAATGCTCCTTGTAGATATCTCTTCCTAGATCTGGCCTTTTAAAATGTTAGCATAATATGTGTAAACGCTTATTCTACAATTACATATGTAACTACAAGTATTTGTCCCCATTTGTGACTTCAGTAAAGTTCAGTAGAGTTTTATTTATCATTATTGCTTGGCGAGAACAGGGGAGTTCCATGGAGCTAATGAGACAGGGTGCCAGAATAAGTCAATTTAACAAGCTCCCCTCAAGTAAGCAAAGCAATAAATGCAGAGATTTTTTATTTGCCATTTTTTCTCTGTAGCTAATGCAGCGGAATAACGACCATTACACTAAACAAAGAAACAGTTCCATTAGAAGTAGTTTGTCAGCATAGCTTGTGACAGGAACAAACCTTAACAAACACTGTCCTTGCAAGAGTCATTCTTCTAATAAGACATAACTAGCAATAGAGATATAGAAAAATGCCAGTGAAGTGAATCATTCCAGCAAAAATGAACCTAGGAGTGTTTTGTAACGGCAAGAAAATTACAGCCAGCATACCACAGGTTGCCTGACATGTGACAAAAATAAAGATGACTTTTTTTTATTCTCTTATCATACCTGCTACATTAAATTGTGATATGAACCTGCCTTTTCAATTTGCGGAAGATGTTGGGATTACAATTTTGGTAAATTGGTTAAGGAGCCCCACCCATAACAGAGATTTTTGCACAGTATTCCCTTTGTTTTCTTCATAGTTACCCAGTGAGCTGCCCACAAATCATATTATGTGGCCTCTGTGCCTGGGTACATGTTTCCGATTGCCCTGATTGATTCCAGTGTATTCTCAGTTCAGCTTGGAATATATCGTTATTTTACCATGGTATTGCCTTAGAGAGGCATCCCTGGAACAGATCCCAATGACACCTCCAATGACATCTGTGTAAGATGACAAAAACACCCCCCCTTTCTCCTTGTGATTCAAAGAAACAACTCTTTGAGTTTTGGGGGGTGGTTCTTGGTCCATCCTTTTTATTATGCCTTGAAGAACATTATGCTATGTATATTGAAAAGTGAAGTTTTATTTTTTTATTTTTCATGGACAGATTTCTAGGATTTTGAGCCCCAGATACCACTAATGCCCCCCTCGTACACACAATCTGAAAAGTCATACAGACTTTTTCCATCCGACCGTGTGTATTCCCCATCGGAGTAATTTCATTGGAAATTCTGATGAATTACATTGCAAATTCCCATGAATTCTATCTACGTTTACATAGAGAACATGTTCTCTTTTCCTTCGATGGAATTCCGTCGGAATTACGATGTGAATTTGGTCAGACAAAGGTCCGATTGTGTGTACAGGGCATTAGACTTTACCTTGGTTGTATATTTTTATGTCTGTCTAGATTTCCATGAAGAACATGATTGTCTGTTTCTCTTTTCCTAGAGAAAAAAAAAAATGTATATATTTTTTATTTTTATAGTATGCTTGGTGCACCAGCACTTCTGTTTGGGTTTTACCACAGAGCCATGCCATAACATGCAGAATTTTGACTACCCCCTGATTCTTGTTCCAAATAGTTGTTGCTCAGCTAACTGGTATAATTTCATCCTGTAGATTTCTTGAATTGATTCCTTGGTATATTGATGTTTCGTTTTTGGAATTAACTATATCTTTTGAGCTTTTGCGGTATCCTTGTATGTCAGTTTGACCCTCTGAAAGCTGTCCTGCTCAATACGGACAGACTAACGCTCATCAATTCACCTTACGAACATTTGGCAGGTCTCTTTCAGTAATTTCCCAGTACAGTAGGAATCAGTTTATTTTTATTCTTTTAACTCTCTGTATTTTGTATTTTTAGCTGTTTCTTAAGAACTCAACACAAACTATTCAGCAGAGGGATTACACTGTAGAATTATCAGTTAAAGGATTTGTTGTTGTCCTATAATATTGGGGATTAACTTATGGAATATATTTTTATCCTGTAATCTTCTGTGTGTTGTCCTTCTCTGCCCCGTAATCAAATCCTTAAATGAGAACTCTGCTTTCATTAAAAATAATAATGCATATACAATTGCTACACAAGTCATTTTGTAATTTAGGGCTAGTTTACACTTGCTTCAAAACAAGGCTTTAAACACACTTTGTTAAAGCTCTCTGAACGCCAGGCAAAGCCCCTGTCCCTAAATAAAATGGTTAGCTTACAGTCCCGTTTACACCTTGCTTTTGCTTCAAAAATGATATCCCATGTCGCTTTAATGGTGCTTCAAAGTGTCTTCAAAGCCTCCATTGAAGTTTATGGCACCTGCAGCTTTTGAGAGGCATTAATTCAGCTTTAGCGTTGCTTTGTTTTGGAGAAATTGCAGGTATGAGATAACTATATATATATATATATATACACACACACACACACACACACACACACACACACACACACGACATCTGCCAACCTTCAGCAAGCTTCAAAAGTGCTTCATCAAAGCACCAATAAAGCTTCATTGAATCACCACTGAAAACATCAAAAACACATAATACCACGTTGAAGCGGTAGGCACTTTAATGTGGGTCGAAGCAAAAGCAAGTGTGGATGAGCCCTTAATGTTAAAATTTACCATTCAATTTCAAACTACAGCCTCTGTCATTTTTTTCTAAAAATTTCAAAAAAATTCAATGCATTATGGCAAGCATTCTGTACACAGCTGGTATAGAGAGTACCCCCAGAAATTTTGTTTTCTGCTTATTCATGGATGATGGATTTTCAAAGACAGTTGTAATAGCATACATGCACGTCAACTTTAATGCATCCTCCGTAACAGGAAGTACAGTTTTGGTGAGCTATTCCTCAAGGATTAATTACTTCTAAAGGCATGCCAACACTGCGCCTTTCCTCACAAGAACACTGAGATTTCACCAGGTTTTTATAGTGAACCAGACTGATAGGCATACTGTGAGTTATGCCCAATGAGGTGCATGTCTCTTTATAGACTCATCTCTTTATCTCCAACAGGTTTATTGAGTTCCTGTCTGGAGCTCAGATGCTGGACTTTTTGGTCTTGGCTCTTTCAGTTGCAGAGTCCCTTCCTTCTGCCCAATCACAGAAACCTTTTGTATTATGTGAACTCATATACAAGATACAAAGGCTTCTTTGACTGGGCAGGAGGTTGGCAGGCATAGCTGCTATGTGTACTTCTCTTCTGTCAGAGCTCTGAGTCCAGGAGCTCCATAAAACTATCGTAAAGATGTAAATACTACAGATACATTTAGGAGGTAGCATGCACATCTTTGGACTTAACTCATAGTATGTTTGAACGTTTATCAATGTAGCCAAATTCCTGGAATCCAGCTCTAAAGTACCAGTAAATCTAAAGTACATGACACCATGTCTGGTTAAAATGTAAAAAAAATAAGTTTCCAGAAAGAAACCGCAACACATAGAAGTCTTTTTTTAGTTAAAGCGGTTCTAAAGATAAGAATTTTTTTTTTAACCTTCATACTTACCCTGCATTAAGCTAAAAAATGTCCCAGTAGTAGTACCTCCACTTCACCTCTCTGTATACTAAGCTAAGTCTTCTCTCAATCACTTCTTGTGAGAAGGAAGCATGGTGGATGAGGCGAAGCCTGGGTGTGTGTTTCTGTGGACACGCACAGCCTGGCTCTGGAGCGCACCCCCACATCTGCCCCCACATCAAGTGCCGTGCCTTGCTGTGGAGCAGACACACAAGAGGAGTGCACAGCACCAGTGGGGGACCCCAGAAAAAGAGTGAAGTTCAGTTCTGCTCTGTGCATTATGATACCACAGAGAAAGTAAGTATAACTAGTTTGTCAATTTAATAATACAAACAAGTTTACTTTACAACTGTTTTAGGGAGGGAAATGCTACCAACTCTGTCAGTTTTTTGTTTGTTTTCTTGTTGCAGATTGTCCCTCACTTCCCTTTTGGTAAATTGTTGTCACCAAAAATTAAAGGGAAAATCAATCTGAGCCCCAGGTAGCAATAAATTCTAACCTTTCCACATTTTGTCCACACCTAAAGAAAAAGTTTTGGGTATGGATATACTTTTTTATTGGGTCCAGTAGCTAAAACTGAAATCTGAATTTATGTTGCAGAGTTGCAATAACATTACATCATTCTTCAATGACTGGGCTTTAAAATAATCACGGTTATAACTTTGTGCAAAATTAGAGTTCCCCTTTAAAACCAAATAGAAAATCAATTATGCTACAGTATGGTTCAACCATAAAGTATTGTGCCAATTTGGTCCAAGGTATCCCCCTATTTAGGAAGAATAGAGGAACATAGTGGGCGTAGAGTATAAAGATATAAAGATCAGGAATCAAAAGTCAGGTATGGCATTTGGGTATAAGCATGGAGGTGAGAACATATATTTAATTTGCGTATTTAGCTGTTTGCCTGATGTTCTAATTTTAAATTCACTCTTTTTTTTTTTTTTTTTATGGACAAAAGGAATGGGGTGTTGCTGCATAGTGTGGGTTCAGTAAAATAGGGTCAAGTTAATCAAATATATTTAAACTATACATGTATTTATGCAAATATACGCTATATTTTCTTATATATTATACTCCCTACTGTTCATTCAGGAATCATTTACATGTAGCACAGATTGATGTACATACACATTTTTGCGAGAAGCATTCACACTGTGCATGTAGCATAGACTTGAAGATTTTTGGAGGGAATCTATCACTCAAACATTTGGAAGGCAGAGCTGAATGACATCCTGTCATTTCTGCCAGAGTACATTGTAGTTTATAATAATAATAAAAGCTCTCACCCGTGTAGGAACTCTTAGTTTTAACATTTGCAGCTGAAGATGACAAATAAAATGTCACTTCTTTGTCCAGTATTCCCATAAAATAAACTCTGCCCAGAAATCAACTATCCAAACTTATTTATGTCATTCAGTTCTTCTGCTTCCGAGACGTAAAAGAATACACATTGCTTCCACCTTCGTTGCTGTCAGGGTAAAATTGATGTGTACCTCCCTGTGTCAGGCTGAGGGTTAATTGTTTAAATAGTCTTAATAAGTGAAAGCGTTGGATGTTGAAACTTCTTTGCTGGAAGCCTTTTAGAAGAGTTTATGGTGCTTAAACAATTTAATGCCCTCTCCCAGAGTTTCCTAAAGTGCTTTTGTAAAAGTAAGGTTTTAATTTTTGTTTTCATTGAGTTAAGAAACATTAGCAAATCTACATTAATGGCGTTTCTAATTGTACAATTGGCATTCCTAATGGATTTAATTCTGCTGGCAGCTATTTCATTACCTAAATTACCCTCAATGCTTTGCTAATAATGTTTCCTTGTTTTTCTTGGTTTTAGTACAGTATCAGCTCACATAGTTTTATTATTAAATACATACAAATACATTTATATTCCCTAGCAAATGAGTGCCCATGGGACAGCAAGCAGTAAAAAAGAAGGGCCCATAATGAATAAATAAATTAAATATAGCTATCACATAAATTAATAATGAAAGACAACTTTCTGGATTTAAACGGCCGCGGCTGCTTTATTATTGGTTTCTTAAATATTATTTACACAATACTAAAAAGATAATAATACAAAATACAACTGAACCACCACGGCTCAGGCTGTATAAACATTTTTATTAAACTTAAAACATCCAAAACCAAAATAACTCGTAAACAGATTGGTCCCCCTTTGCCATATATACCTATACTTAGATACCTATATATTAACAAAGGTGACACATGACCACATAATAGCAGCTCGCGACAAAATGCAATTAAGGGGGAGGGGGGGAGGGGAACACCACAGCTTGATGCCTTCTGAGGCGAATTGATTAGCCTCACTCTAAAACCTGCCTTATATAAACTTTATTCCCGCCTAATTCAAGAAAAAGACCGGGAAACACACGTGTACCTCTCCTGAGCACACGTGAGCCTCCAGGTGTAGACCTAAGCTGCCTAGCTCCCCCAGAGATAGGGAAACTAGAAACTGCCCGTCCTGCTGCTATCCCATGGGAAAAGGGGGGAGGCTTGAAACCGTTTTTTCCCCCCTTTTCTTACATGGGACAGCAAGCAGTAAAAAAGAAGGGCCCATAATGAATAAATAAATTAAATATAGCTATCACATAAATTAATAATGATAGACAACTTTCTGGATTTAAACGGCCGCGGCTGCTTTATTATTGGTTTCTTAAATATTATTTACACAATACTAAAAAGATAATAATACAAAATACAACTGAACCACCACGGCTCAGGCTGTATAAACATTTTTATTAAACTTAAAACATCCAAAAGACAGGTGACATTAAGTCCACCTGTCACCAAAACCCACAACCGCGGCCAAATCAATACAAGAACTTAAGTCAGTATTAAAAATGTCCAAACCTATTTTGCCACTGCCCTATTAACACGCCTCCTAATTTTCTCCAAAGGGCGCAGAGGGGGAAAAGATAACCACTTCAGTCTCTGCACCACTTCAGAAAAAACAAAAACCGTATGTGGCAAAGTCACTTGAAGCCTGTTAAGGTCATCCCTTATTTTAAAAATAATGTCTAGTGTCCTGTGTTTTCCAATGTCGTTTTCCCCCAGATGTACTAACAACACATCTGGAGGGGAAAATTGTTGAAGAAGCTTGCTCACCTCCCCGATTAGGCCTGCCCATAACATTCCTTTTCTGCCAAACCAAAACACTTTAAACTGTCGTGGATCCAGACTCAAATTGCTGGAGTAGGTTCTTTTCATTGCTCTCTGGTGAGCCCAGAATACAAAAGAATGACCAATAATCCATATATTTCTGACAGGACCTAAAATGAATCAAAAACATTGATTAGGCCGAATATATGACATATACGCACTTGATCTCCACCTACCGACTTTTTTTATCATTGCTTCGTTTAAACCCAACCTAGCTGCTTCCGTAGCAGCTCCAATCCTGAAAGAATGAGAGGACAATAAACCTGTATCCATATTAATAGCTCTTAAGCATTTGTGAAAAACACTATTGAATTGGAAAGTGGTCAACGGGCGACCGGATTCGTGCAAAAAGAAATTATTGGAAAGGCATGGACGGACACTGGCGTATTGACTTACCAGTGAAACAGGGCACAGAGGGGAACCGGCGCATGCTGACAAATTAATCCAAACACCCTTCCCCATCTGGTCAGTTTTTGAGCGCCGTAAAAATAAACGAATCGACCCACCCACAATGGATATGTCTGATAGCTGAATGATGTTTAATTCGGACACCCTAAGTGCAGCAAAGAACATTAACGAGAATGCTGCTTTAAAAAGCAAAGCCTCGAAACGGGAAAAACAAACCCGGCTTGTTATAAAACATAACTGTTCTAAAAGAGCCGGAGTAATAGGCAAACGTCGATCTTTGTTAAAATTACGCCTCTTGTAACCTTTTAGCGATTGTCGCACCGAAAAGAAACTTAAACAAGGAGGTAGATTGTTAAGTTTAAAAAAGAAAGATACACCAGCCAATGTTTTGTTAACATATGACCAGGAGTAATTTTGATTAAACAGAGACTTCAAAAACAACAATATCAAATATTCCGAGAATGCGCCGGCCGGCTCTCGAATGGAATTTAGAAAAGATAGCCACATCAACCAAGCTGATCGGTATCCCGCCCAAGTTGATGGAGCCACCGACTGCACAATGAATTCAGCCATGGGTCTTACACCAGATCCCATAAGTGAGGCGGACAAGTCAATCCCGTCGGCTCTGCTTCTGGAAACAGCCGAAAAAATCGCTCCATCTGCAGGCGAGATAAAGAGTCTGCCACGTCATTATCTTTACCTGCCACATGCACAGCCTTCAAACATATATTCAAACTTAGACATTTGAACAGTATGTAACGAAGTAACGCAATAACTGGAGTGGACTTAGAGGTTAAACAATTAAGTGCGAAAAGAACCCCTTTATTATCAGTTCTAATGATAATTCTTCTATCTTTAAAAACTGTACCCCAAAGTTCCAAAGCTACCACTATGGGGAACAGTTCCAGCAAAACTATGTTTTTAAGAAAACCTTTTTTCTTCCAGCTGTGATGCCAGAGATCTGCACACCACCTCGATTGCCATATAGCACCAAAACCGCATGAGCCCGCCGCATCGGTATACAAACAGAGGTCCTTGTCTAGAATAAAGTCCTTCTGCCACACCATTCGACCATTAAAAACGCGGAGAAATTGTAGCCATACCAATATGTCTTCCTTTAATTCCGTCGTGACCCGTATGTGCGAAAAAGGGGACTTCAAACCCGAAATAGCAAGGTACATCCTTCTAGAGAATATCTTTCCCATTGGCATTATTCTGGTGGCAAAGGCCAAAGAACCTAATAAAGACTGCATTTCTTTTAGGCAAACTTTTTTTCTTCTAAGAATAGTAATAAGTAAAACACTAAGCTTCTCTAATTTATCTTCTGGCAAACGAAATTCCATTAGCTCTGAATCTATGGTGATGCCAAGAAATTCCAAACACGTAGATGGCAAAGCCGTTTTTTCCAAAGCCAATGGAACTCCAAAAAAGTGACAGATCCTGAAGAATAGGTTTAGCAACTCCAGGCACTCAAACGTATCCGCTTTTCCTAAGAATACAAAATCGTCTAAGTAGTGAATTACAAAGAGGGAACCTGACTCCTTACGGACTACCCATTCCAAAAAAGTTGAAAAAGATTCGAAATAAAAACACGATAACGAGCACCCCATGGGGAGGCATTTATCAAAATAAAATTTGTTCCGAAAGAAAAAACCCAATGAGTTGAAACTGACGGGGTTGATTGGTAATAGGCGAAAGGCTGACTGAATATCCGCCTTAGCCAACAATGCTCTTTTACCTAAAACCCTCAACTGCCCCAACGCATCTTCAAAAGAGGCGTACTGTACAGAGGAGAGACTGACATCAATTTGATCATTTAAAGAGTCCTCCTTGGGATATGACAAATGGTGAATTAAGCGGAAAGCGTTATTTTCTTTCTTCGGAACAATTCCTAACGGTGAAATCCTGAAATTTAAGAAGGGGGGCTGACTAAAAGGACCACCAACCCTACCTTCCTTGATTTCTTTTTCAATCTTTTCTGCGACAATAGAGGAATACCTATCAACCGATCGTAAGTTGTTAACAATAGTACAACCTGATCCAGAAAAAAACGGGAGTAAAAAACCATCCCGAAAACCTTCAGTTAAGAGTTGTGCTTTCCCCTTGTCTGGGTACATTTTGAGCCAAGGAAGCATTTCTTGCCATTTCACTGGTGTTACTGCCTTTTGAAACATTGCCTGACAACTGATTTGTGGTAGCCATCTTTTTAAAGCATTTGGATATTGAATGCGGTCCCGCACAAAAGGCGCATTCATGTCGATATCGACATGAATTGGGCCACTTGCATTGTCCATCGTTGAAATTAAAACAGATACCTTTTTTATATGCTGTTGATGTGACGGATTGAGCGACTGGTGCACCCTGCTTTGTATATGAGGGCCTTTGGGGGAGAAAAAGATTCAGCCAAAGGCCCACATCCTTAACCCCCCATTTCAACGACGGATGAACCGACAGCTTCTGACGAAAAGCCTCGTCATATGAAAACCAGGCAGTGCCACCAAAATTTTTATATGCTTCAAGAATTATGTCTAGATGTTGGAACAAGCCCTTACCTTTATCAGGAAAACGCTCACACAAAACACCAGAGAAAATACAAAATGACTGTAGCCAATTATTAAAAGACTTAGTAACTGGCCTCCTTCTGTCTTCATCCTCTTTTTTATCTTTTGACATAAATTCTTTTGCAGAGGGAAGAAGAGATAAAATATCTAAATATTCCCCTTTCCATATTTTTTCTTTTACAGTTGTCGCCAAATGATAACCTAAAGGGGATATCTCACACTGAATTGGCTCTTTTAAACATGTTTCCGGCAAGTTTTGGGAACGAGCAGCATTAAAAGAGGATGAAATATTTGATTCTAAAATATGTAACGTGTCATTTGAAACTTGCCCACAAGATGGCGCCCACACTGTTTTTGCTGTCTCTTGTGCTGTAAATACCTGAGATCTTTCCTTCAAAGATTGAACATCCTTAACTAAATTAGCCAATAAATCGGATATATTAGATAATGCAGGCACATTAAAAAACTCACCCGCACCTTGTGTAGCTGTGTGTGAAACGGCCTGTGCTGACACAGCCTCCGCAATCCCCCGAACATCTCGATTTAGGATCGCGCTGTCAATTCCGTCACCTAGGCTGATGACATCCTCGTCCCGCTCCGCCATCCGCTGCCATCCGACCGCCTCAGTGACCTGTGAAAAAACAGGACTCCGCTCCCTGGACCTCCTTTGGCTCTTACTAACACCACTAGCTGTGAAAACAGCTGAGGTGTTTCTTACCCTTGCTCCAGGCGCCGCCACCGATTCTCCTGCAGACGCCAACCCGGAGCCTTTCCCACGACCTTTCCCTTTCTTCCCAGAGCTTTTTGCTGCTGTTGACCTCGGAGGGGAGGGCGAAAGCCTGAGGACCGGAAGGCGCCGACTCTTCGCCGAGGAGGATTGGACCTCGGATCTAACGCTGCCGCTCCTCCCACGATCAGCTGCTTCCTCCGGCGAGACAATTTCGTCTTCTTCTGGGCACATCTCTGTCACACAGCTGCGCTCACCGGAACCAGCCGTCATGAAATCCGCTGCTGACACAGCCGACTCAGCTCCCGCCGATGCAGCTCCCACCGGAGCTTCTTGACTCGAGGTCCGTGGTAGGTTAAGGCATTCCCTAATCCAATCTTCCCCTCCTTCCTCTCCAGCTCTCTCAATCAGACGCCGAAGAAGGCTCATTTTCTGGTTGCAGAAAAAAACGCTGGTTGCTAAGTTGAAGGGGTCCCTTGGAACACCACAGCTTGATGCCTTCTGAGGCGAATTGATTAGCCTCACTCTAAAACCTGCCTTATATAAACTTTATTCCCGCCTAATTCAAGAAAAAGACCGGGAAACACACGTGTACCTCTCCTGAGCACACGTGAGCCTCCAGGTGTAGACCTAAGCTGCCTAGCTCCCCCAGAGATAGGGAAACTAGAAACTGCCCGTCCTGCTGCTATCCCATGGGAAAAGGGGGGAGGCTTGAAACCGTTTTTTCCCCCCTTTTCTTACATTCTGGGCAGATGAGGGATTCTGATTATCCAAATGTAATATTTGTGCTTCAGATTAAGTCATCAGTAGCCCTATTTTTTGGTGATTGTAGCTTACCAGCCTTAAAGTGAATAGCAGCTCAGAAACATTGGGGTTTATTTACTAAAGCAGTAGAGTGCAAAATCAGTCTCACTTCTGCATAGAAACCAATCGGCTTCTAACCTCGGCTTGTTCAATTAAGCTTTGGCAATAAAACCTGACAGCTGATTGGTTTCTATGCAGGAGTGAGCCTGATTTTCCACACTCCAACATTATTAAATAAGCCCCAATTCCTAGGTGAGTTTGAAAATTATTTTGTACCGAGGCTTAAAATGATTATTAAAGGTGACCCATGTCCTGCAGGTACTAAAGGCTGTGGTACTGTCTTATATTTGTGCCACAGTTTTGTTGAGCAATATTATTTTTTTAGTAAATCATCTAGCTACAGATTGCAGTCCTAAAAAATATCTAAAAGGTACAGTTTTTTGTCAACTTTTTTTTTTTTTTTTTTTTTAAACAATTGCAGTTTTATAGAAACACAAATAACCATAGGCTGGAATTCCATTTTAAATATAACTCGAACTATGATTAAAATGTCCCCTTCCCCCCTTGCTATCTTTCCAGCCAAACCTGTGTAAAAATTATGTATATCCTTACCTCGTTTTAGGCCAGCCATGTGATCTCTTCTGCATCAGTGAGCAGCAGCTGCAGGGCAGAAGAGGGAGTGCTTTCAACTGATGGTACTCCCCCCCTCCTCCTGGCAGTCATTGCTCACTGACACAGGGGATCACATGCCTTGACCAGAGCGGACTAAAAATGGGTAAGTATGCACATCTTTTTTACACATGTTAGGCAGGATAGGTAGAAAAAGGGTGGAGGGAACATTTTTAATAGTTAAGCATAGTTAAGGTTAAGTTAGAATCATACTTTACCTTCTATAACAGCATTTTTATATCGGGTTGCCTTCAGGATTCTTCAGGGGTGCCTTGGCAAAATGCCAAAAAATTGTCCAAAAATTGTATACCAGAGAGCGGGTGAATGAAGCCTGCTTCTTGGTTACGAAAAGCAACAGATTTTCATTGTGCACCATTACTACCTTCCTGCCACTGGTGTCCTAACAACCAATGCCATCAGTTCATAAGGAGGACATTTGCACCTGTACACCATCCTTTTTTGCCCTTCTACATTACTGGGGTCACATTAGCTGAATGAGGAAGGCAAGCTGAGGGAGAAGTGAAACATTGAAATACTAGTCAGTATTGGTGTGCAAAGGTGTACTTGCTTTGGAAGAATAAATCACCTCTAACTTTGGGTGTCCTACATGTGTGAATGTTGATGCATTATGTTGTCAGAATGTTTATACTGAAATTTTAAAACAATATAATATTTATGGAATTATGCAAAATCTGTGTTTTTTTTTATGGAGCTTTTAAACATTTTCCACAAATACAACCAATTAGTTCAAGTTTGTTTATTTGTGCTATTTTGAAGACAAGTGATTACAATGATATGCTAAAAATATATATTGACTAAAATTCAGTGTAAAATAATATCGGATATATTTGGTGATCTAAAAATCTAAAATAGATTTTCAATTATCAAATATATATTGGAAATACAGATAATACAATTTTACCACAAGCGCTTATTACAAAATGTCATATTTCAACACTTGGTAAACTTATAGTAACACTTAGTAAATAACTTTCCGTAGCTCTACGGACCACTGTAAACAGGTTAGGTGATTCTTCTCAAAACAAATAGACCTTCAAACTTACACTTGAAAAATGCACAGACAAAATGTTATACTGTGCACAAAGCTTGATAATTTAATCAAGACTTATTTAAAAAACGTAGAATTCATCTATGGTTCAACACATACTATAACTAATCCAATTCTAAGGCCGCGTACACACGATCAGTCCATCCGATGAGAACGGTCCAAAGGACCACTTTTATCGGTTAACCGATGAAGCTGACTGATGGTCTGATGTGCCTACATACCATCGGTTAAAAAAACAATGGTGTCAGAACGCGGTGACGTAAAACACAACGACGTGCTGAAAAAAACGAAGTTCAATACTTACAAGCATGCGTCGACTTGATTCTGAGCATGCGTGGCTTTTTAACCAATGCTTTTGCATACCAACGATCGGTTTTGACCTATCGGTTAAATTTTAAAGCAAGTTTTCTCTTTTTTTTTGACCGAGGGATAACTAACCGATGGGGCCCACACACGATCGGTTTTGACCGATGAAACTGACCTTCAGTCAGTTTTCATCGGTTTTGACCGATCATGTGTACGTGGCCTAAGACTGAAGTCAGTTTTGTGCGATATAACAAGATATATATCTCCCTTAGTTTAAAAGCATAACAAATTTGTCCTGCAGTTAGAATTCCATTCACTTCAAAACTGAACTACCAATATTGATTGGTTTAGTTAAGTATATGCTCAAACAACTTCAATTACCCAAAGGGTAAAAATAGATTAATACTTTTCCATGGTTTAAGATTCTTTTGTTTTGAGAAGCATCAACTAAGTGTCCAAAGGATTTTTTTGATCCTCTTTCCTACATTCTTCCGTAATCAAGATCTTAACCCCTCTCGCCTTCCACGATTGTTTCTGTGTCAAAATTCTTTCAGACCTCCCTCCCAGCTGTGTATAACCATTCTATATTGCCCTTGGAATGTGGGTGTGAAAATGCCTTTCACGTCATGAGACGTCAAAACATACGTAATTTCCTGGATAACCCTATAGGGAAATTTTAGTGTCCTATACATAGTTTTCAGTAGGGGCAGTATAGGTTAAGAAAAATATTGAAAATTAGTTTATCCAAAATCAATTTTCATGTAACCTTTAACTTTAGGCTTAACAGAAAACTATGAATTATCTAAAGCGGACACTTTTCTGTCATTCAAGCCATCAAGCCATCATGGCTCCTGTTGAAATATGTGTTTGAAAAAATATACCCCACGCAATTAACTTGTGTTCTAAATACCTTGAAAATTAAGTAACAATTCTGACTAGAAGCATAACAACTTTTCATGAATGTTCTCAATAATGGAACTCTTAAACTTTTCATAGGATTCCATATTTGTAACCCTTATCACAATAATATATATGCATTACTGGTTTATGAATACCTAAACAATACATTATGAATATATTATGAAAGAAAAACATATTATTAAAATACATAAACCAATATATGTAAAATTATTCACTTAATCATGCATATAATTTAATATAATGAAATTATATATTTTCATTATAGCTAATATGATTGTTTATGCAATACATAATACAATGTTTCATTTCAAAACACAATTTGTTAATATGTCTTTTTCTTTATCCCTCAGTCAAGGAATGAGGAAAAAAATACAGTTCTTCATAATATATATGAAAAATGTACATTATGCCTTGGGCATTAATTCTTTTTAACCCCAATAGTTCTGATAATGTAAAAGTATGTTTCATTTTCTACACTTTAGAATGGGGTGCCTCAGGACTGTGCAGAATTTTAAAGGGTGCCTTGACTGAAAAAAGGTTGAGAAATACTGTTCCTATATAATATACCTGTGAAATACTTATATTTATTATCGGCAGCAACCTCAAAGCATATCAATGGTCAAAATATAAAATCATATTATTTCTAGCTGTTAATAACCTGCAGGATCTTGAAGTTTGTAAATTTACTTTTTGAAGATCCCCTCACATTTACTTCCATGAATTATGTGAAATGTATTCACTATGCCCTGTTGATAGGCACTGCTACCTCACAGAATTCAGAAAGCCAACCTTCTGAACTGCAGGGATGCTAAGTGGAGACTTTTTAGAAGGTGAAGTCAGTACAGAAATCACTGCTTGTAGGCAGCAAGGTACCATGGGATATGTAGACCTTAGAAATTGAAAGTAAAACAGCAGAGGAGAAGCTGCAAAGCATGCAGGGAATCCAGGAAGTTGTGTGGAAAAATGGCCAGCAAACAGGCAGCCATAGGCGTGAGCACGGGGTGTGCCGGGTGTGCCTGGGCACACCCTAATCCCCCCACCAGCCAGAACTCTTTTCTGCTCTGCTCTGCCAATGGACACTTCCTGGCAGTGACAGAGCTACGAGTGAGACTAGTTTGTTAGTTATACTCCACTCCAAGACTGACCCATGAGAAGGACTACAGCAGCGGAGTAAGCGGCAGCCAGCTGCATTTTCCGATGCTGCCTCTATAGTTCCGGCAGCAGATCCCTTACTGTAGGCGGCGGAGTGATATAGCTGCACTCCGCCTGCCATCCTGTACCTCTCACCTGAGACGAGGTCAGCGGAACCTAGAGGGGAGCATGGCTTAATCACAGAGTGTGGATTTCATATGTGCACCCCCTGGCAACGTCCCTCTGGCAGAAATTGTCAAACATCCATTTCTGGAGAAGATAGAGCTGTTGTCTGCACCTCTGTTACTGTGACACAATGCCGACTGCCGAGCAATCAAAATACTACTTCCTCCCCTCCACAAACAGAAGAGGAGAGAGGGCTCGGTCCACTCCGCCTTCTCCCACCCCCGTGCCCTGTGTCTACCCCGCCCACACTGCAATCCTAGTGTGTGCAGCCTTTACCTGAGAAAGAGGATGTATGGGGGTACAGCAGCTGGAAGATCCCGTGTTAGCTGAGATACCAGCCTCTTGTGAGTGAGCAGTCCCCCATCTCCCTCCCCTCTCTCCCTCATCTGTCCCATTCCAGGAGCTGCCAGATCGATTTTTTCTCCAGCTAGCACTTAGGGAAAACTTGGCTTCTGCTGTAAGGGGGACTCTGACAGGGATTCTGGTGTAAGGGGGACTTTGACAGGGATTCTGGTGTAAGGAGGGGCTCTGACAGGGATTCTGGTGTAAGGAGGGACTCTGGCAGGGATTCTGGTGTAAGGGGGACTCTGACAGGGATTCTGGTGTAAGGAGGGACTCTGGCAGGGATTCTGGTGTAAGGGGGACTCTGACAGGGATTCTGGTGTAAGGAGGGACTCTGACAGGGATTCTGGTGTAAGGAGGAACTCTGACAGGGATTCTGGTGTAAGGAGGGACTCTGACAGGGATTCTGGTGTAAGGAGGAACTCTGACAGGGATTCTGGTGTAAGGAGGAACTCTGACAGGGATTCTGGTGTAAGGGGGACTCTGACAGGGATTCTGGTGTAAGGAGGGACTCTGACAGGGATTCTGGTGTAAGGGGGACTCTGACAGGGATTCTGGTGTGGGGAGGAACTCTGACAGGGATTCTGGTGTAAGGGGGACTCTGGCAGGGATTCTGGTGTAAGGAGGGACTCTGGCATGGATTCTGGTGTAAGGAGGGACTCTGACAGGGATTCTGGTGTAAGGAGGAACTCTGACAGGGATTCTGGTGTAAGGAGGAACTCTGACAGGGATTCTGGTGTAAGGAGGAACTCTGACAGGGATTCTGGTGTAATGAATCCTGCTGATTTAGTTCAACCTTTTTTTGCCCATACACAATTGCATAGTCATGCAACTCTGTACACAAATTATATTTATATCGATTTTTCTGTTGGTGGAATTTGATCACCTCTGGGGCCTTTTATTTTTTTATAAAATATGAAAAAAGACCAAAACATTTGAAAAAAAAAACAATACATTTCTTCATAAAATTAGACCAAACTGTATATTGCTACATGTCTTTGGTAAAAATAAATCCTGATAAGTGTATTTGAATTGGTTTGTGTGAAAGTTCTCGTGTCTACAAACTGTGGTATATATACTGGAATTTACGCAGCTATGACACTATACTGGTAATGTCAGTGACCAGCGACTTATAATGGGACTGTGATAGGGTGGCAGGCAATTTGGTGAAATACTGGCTGGGAGGGTCGCGAACTGACACTGACGCCATTAGTGACATCAATACAGTGAACGGTGATAATATTGTACACAGTACTAATGACACTGGCTGGAAAGGAGTTGACTGTTTGCCTAACAACGTGTACTGTGTGCTGCTTTTACTTATTTTGGCTATTTTTTCTCCCTGATTCTCAGGGAGAAGAACCAGATCGCTGTCCCTTCGGACACAGAGCTCCGTGTGCTGTGTGTGTGTTTATATATATATATATATATATATATATATATATATATATATATATATATATATATATATATATATATATATATATATATATATACACACACACACACATGCGTATTTGAGGTTCTGTTTGGGGTGCACACCCTAATGCAATAGGCTGCGCACGCCTATGCAGGCAGCCATCACAATATAAAAGGAGATTTATCAAGTGATCTTAAACTGGATTGTGAAATATAGATATTTATATTGTTATAATGCTGATATGTAATGAAAGTGTATACACTCTAAGCTAGTAACGTAAACTGCTTTAAAATGTTAAATGAAATAATGTGTGATGCCAAGACCAAAAAGTGAATAGATGGATAAGTAAATAAACAATTAAAAATAAAATGCAATTATAATAGGGTGAAAGACTATAAAGAATAACCTTGTACACAAATATGCTAATAAATTAATTAAATGCATACAATGAATTAATAATAAATATATCCTGTGCAAAAAGTAATCCTCCTCTCTGTAGTAACTATTTGGCTCAGGACGGTGGGAACGCCGCAGACTGGGGCAGCAGGTCTGTCTTCAGGCGATACCATCACCCCATTATACATGAGTATATCAAGGCTTATTTTTATACTATAAAATGTGAGTGTAATTTTGTGAAAATTTAAATTGTAATAAATATTTTAAAACAATATCACACTATTGCAAGCCTCTCTTGTTTCTACGTGTGTCATATATGAATTGAGGTCCCTGTTAACCAGGAGGAAGGAGTTGTTTTTGATCCGATATTTGAGCCAAATAGTTACTACGGGAAGGAGGAACCACAGAAGGACTCCCTAAGCTGTTGCAGACGCTATAAATGTTGCGCAAACAAATTAATATATGCTTGTTGCGATTTTTTTTTTCTCTCAAAAAGTAAAAATATTGTGTTTTTTATTATTTTTCAAAATTGTCGCTCTTTTATGTTTATAGCGCAAACCAATTTAAAAAAGCAGAGGTGATCAAATACCACCAAAAAAAAAACTGTATTTGTGAGGAAAAAAAGGACTTCAATTTTATTTGGGTAGAACATCGCACGGCCGCGCTATTGTCAGTTAAAGTGACGCAGTGCCGAAAAAAATGGCCTTGTCATTGAGCAGCCAAATCTTCCGGGGCTGAAGTGGTAAAAGGTTGCGATTAGGCAGGGTCTTTATTGCAGAAGAGACATGCAATGGAAGTACAGTCCCTGACAAAAGTCTTGTCGCTTGTGTACAAATTGACCTGAAGTGTCGCTAAAATATATTTCTAATCAAGATTTTGTTAAAAGAAATGGGTCATTTTAATCCCATCAGCTTTTGTAATGTTTCAGTGCAAAACGAAAGTGACAAAAGGTATTCTAATATTCACCGCTTGGTAAAGCCCATTGAGTCAATTTTTGCCAAGACCTAAGTGTTGTCGCCTTGTCATATGAGCTTCACCTGTGACTAATAATGGATCAATTAGGTCTCAGGTGTGTATAAAAAGAACCCCAGTACACTAGACCTTCTCAACATGCCTAAGATTCACCCAGAGACGAAAGTGTTGATTTATCAAAAGGCTGAAGACCAGATTCACTGCTGATGTGGCAGACACCTTCAATGTGTCTCGGTGTCAAGTTCAGAGGATAAAAAAAAGATTTGAAGAGACTGGAGACGTTTTGGACAGGGCCAGGTCAGGCCGACCCCGCAAGACAACTGCTCAAAAGGACCGTTTGTTGGTTTGAAAATCCAAGGCCAGCCCATTTTCCACTGCAGCAGAGCTCCACGAGACCTGGTCATCTAAAGTCCCTGTGTCAACCAGAACAGTTTGTCGGATCATGTCTCGAAATGGCCTCCATGGTTGAATCGGTGCCCATATGCCCATAGAATTTCAGCTCTTGAGCACCACCCTTTGGGCACCTTCTGCTAATGTTGTGTTTGGTGAGCATCCATTCCGAGCATGTTTGTTTGCCTGCTATCCAACATTTTTCCATGGAAAATCTGACAACAATTGTCCGATGGAGCATACACAGTCAGATTTTAGGCCAACAGTCTGTCAACGCACAATTCCTGTCGGAAAATCAGAACGCGTATACAAGGCTTTAGTCATGCTTTAGGTTGTTTCAGAGTTCAAAACCCCTTGAAGTGGAAATAAGTGTGTTGGTTTGGTTTTCCCTTTCGTCACGCCACAGTCAACATTGCCATCTTCCTAGACTCTTAGGCCACTGTTGGTATCTCCATACTTCATCAATAAGTCGGCCTGTGCTAATACAAATCCCATGCATGCCCGATAGCGTTGCACCTTTCTAGTATTAGACGTCACTTTTTGGCAACTAGTAACCCACACTTCACTGTACACATGCAGAAGGCAGGGTTATAGGAAAAAAAAAAAATTGCTTGCAAAAAGAGTAAGTAGTTTTTTTTCTGGGCATAAGAGACATCCAAAATCTATTTTACAGAAAGACAGGGTTAGAAAATATTTTTAATTGTGAAGTTATCCTTTAGGTATAAGCTTGTTTTTGAAGACTTTATATTAGAGGTCTTTTTTTTTTGGGCTAAAATGTTTCTTCACTAAAACGACTGGACCACATTAGTAAAGCTCATGTCTACCACAAACATATTTTTATTCAGCAATGCTCAACATCAATTACTTTGTTGAGACTAAAAAATTTTTGTTTTACATCTGTTTTTGAAATTGTATTTTTATGACAGGTTTTTAAGCGATACTGACTAGTGTATTTTGTGCAGATTCTGCTCACTGAATATCTTGACATGAAGAACACCAAGACGTCATCAGAACCATCAGCCCAGCTCAGCTATGCTAGCACTGGCAGAGAGTTTGCAGCTTTTTTTGCTAAAAAGAAACCCCAGAGGCCTAAGAATTCTCTTTTCAAGTACGTCCAAATTTATATACAGTAATATGCTTAATTTAAAATGCATGTAAACCTTATATTGACATGAAACTTTATCATTATTCTTCAAAAATAATCGATACTTTTCCGCTACCTGTTGGCCCATGCATATATTTTCACGAAGTACAATGAGTCCTCTACTTATGAAGTTCTGTGTCAGGGACTCGTTCGCAAGTCCAACTTGTTCAAAAGTCCAAACGAGTCCGACGAGTGCTAATCAATGTGTTCTGGCCGGTTGAATCCCCCTTTCAGGAAATACCCAGCAGGGGAGATGGCCGCACCAACATTGCATGTGTTATTATGGCGACCCTTTTAGTATTATAGCCTGCTGGGTTGAATAAAAAAAAGTTGGTGTACCCAGCCTTACATGACTGGACATGCAAACGTATGTTGGCATCTTTTGCAAGTTGAACATTCGTAGGTAGATGACATACTGTAATTTCTTACTGTGTTTTTCTGTTTCTTTGCAATTTCAGCCCAAACCTCTGCTTTCTCCATCACTTCTGTTTGTTTGGAATGAGCAGTGCACACTATATTTCTGTCATGTTTGCTGCTGTATGCACACTACAGATGCCATAGGCCATGGTCCCTAGCGAGTAAGATACAATGTTCTTATAAATATTTAGTGGGACTGAAGAAAAAAAAAATCTGTCCATCCGCAATGTTGCAGTACCGCTAAAAATCGCAGATCACCGCCATTCATAGTAAAATATGGCATAAATCTTTCCCATAGTTTGCAGACGCTATAACTTTTCCGCAACCCAACGATCCGCTGAGAGCCCAAGCTAGCCCCTCTCACCCTCTCCACAGCCCAGCGTTGGAGAGAAGAGCAGAGAGCCGCTGATTACCAGTCACTGACCTCTGCTCACAGTGGAGGGGGAGAACTGAGCAATCAGTGGTGTTCTCACTGCAGCATCGATCCACCTAGGTGAGTATAAATGTTTTTTTTTTTTCTTTTTTTTTATAATATTATATCAAACAGTGTTGCTTAACTTTAAGTTATGCTCTGTTGATGGGAACATTTAACAAATATGAACTGTTTTCTATTTCGGGCTGCAAAATCAGAAATACACTTCTGGGTACATGCACATGGCTGTCTGTGGCCATACAGGGTAAATTTCATGCATATTTTCCTGCAGATGTTGTTGTGTACAGCTGTCCCATTGACATGGATGGTTTTATATGGTGTATATGAAACACTGAAAACAGACCGTTGGTGTGTTCTGCATACAGCTATTTATATCAGTGGGATAGCTGTTCGCAGCACCTGCATCCAAATTTTAGGCTGTTTGGTTACAGAAGACTGTGTGCATGTATTTTAGCCTTAAAGCGAACCTCTCAGGTCCTTGCACCTATAAGCATTGTGTCTTCGTTATAATCTGCTGTTTAAATCCCACTCCTCTTCTACACAAAATGGTCTGGTGCATGCTGGTTCACCTTTTCAGGTCCGACCTCAGCCCGAATGTTGGTCTGAATTCGGACCTGAAATGCACCAAAAAAGGCACACGTTTTACCTGCACACCGCACTGGACCTGCTGCGGAGATAGGTGAACCAGCTTCATAGAGAGCCAGTCACATTCTCCTGCTAAGCGAATTGGATGCGAATTCACATAGGTGTGAACCGAGCCTTAAGGTTGTAATGTAATGTGTACCTCATATTTATCTGATTAGTATGTAATATTGAATAAACTGTTTGCTTTAGGTTTGAGTCTTCTTCTCACGCCATTAGTATGAGTGCCTACTTACGGGAACAGAGACGGGAGCTATACAGCAAAAGCGGAGAGCTTCAAGGTAAGAAGTTTACTCATCTTTTAGTTCCAACAGTTTCTCATTGTTCAAGTAAATGAGTATGCGTTTACGGCTAAGTAAAAATAAAAGAGGATGTGCATATTTCTGGACCAGCGTAATCCAATCATATCTAAACCCAAAGACCTTGAATGTGGAGACTGCATTGGTTTTCTTTTTTTAGGCTAATTATATTTTTATTAAACATGGAATATTCTCTTGATCCATACAGGAATGCAGTGTCCTTGTTACTTCACATGTGCTGAAAAGAAATCCAAATCACATCCTTCTCTTTGTAAACCGCTAATCCAATCAATCTGCAATGCATTGGTTATGAACCATAGTAGACATGTTTGAAGTCCAGCCCGTGTGACAACCTGGCTTCTTCCATAATTACAGCAGGGAAATTAGTGTTGATACGTAAGGAAAGGATTATTCACGGGATAGGATGCATTAAGTTGAAAAAACAGAACCTTTACAACCCCTTTAACAACCACCATCCTCTCTTTGCTATCCTAATTGTACAGGGCATGATTCTTCACCATGGGTTATATGCTGTTGCTACCTTCAGGTGATTGGACAATGGCAAAAGCTTGCCATTGGTTACTATGCACAGCTGCACCAGATTCTGTGTGCACCAGTTTTAGTAAATCTCCCCCATAGTTGGCTTAAAATATAAATGGAAAAATGAATTATGATAAATTTATAGAAGCACATTTGTGCTAATAATTATTCGATATACTTTGTATTTTAGCAAAAGTTTTTTTTTTTGCTTACCATTGATATATAATTGTTTTCATTGAAATTACTATAAACCTCAGTGGAGCGACTCTTGTGGGTTCAATGATGGATCAAATCAGTTTCCCACCCCTAGCCCTTTCTTTTGGGATCTGGTCTTCATTTGACAACCTTTAAAGTGGTTGTAAACCTCTGTCCGCAGTAGTCGCACATTTGCACTCGCTACCTGGAAGAGCCGGATTACTTGTATATACGTGACCTGGCGCATAGCTGCCGCCGTGTAGCAGTAAAACTGCTTTGGGGCAGACAGCAAGTGGTTAATTTCTGTTGCAGAAAGTTATGTGGTAGCTTTAAGTACTTCCAGCGACCAACGGGCTGCTATAGGGGTGGCTCCTAATAGGAGATAAAGACTTGCTGTCGAGGGGAATGGATTTATATTTTTATTTTCGCTGTACATTGCTTGTGTATATACAATTAATTTGAACTGGGTGTAGTATGTGCTATCAAAAGTAGAATTGAACCCCGAAACAAAATGTGTATTGGTTATCTTTTTGTAGACTTTCAGTAAGTCTGTTAATTTTTAACATCCTTAAGCAGACCAAGCTGTCCATACAAAATGACAGTTGAAAGGTTGAGACACAATGAATAAAACTAGATAAAAAAGGCACCTCTAAGTGCAGAACCACCTTTACTTTTATTGCCAAAGGATTAAAATCACTTACTAGAAATCTGAAGTTAAAAACCTACTCCTGTATTAAAGTAGTCCAGCCGTGGTGATATTCCTGCAGGGGTCCAATCTGCTGAAGGGTCTTTGGTATCCCAGCCGTTCAGCAGAGGGAAGCCACAGGAAGAGGGACCAGTGAGGAGACTGCCGCACTGCATTCCACGCTGGACTTGTGGGCGACGTCAGCGGAAGTGCTTGTGGAACGCATGGGCCGGTAAATGACGTCTAATAAGCGGGATGCATTTCAGAGCATCTGATAGGCTCCTTCATGCCATTGATGTCACCCACCAGTCCATTATTCCAAACTGGTTTCATACAGTGCGGCAGTCTCCTCACTCTTCCTGTGGCTTCCTGCTGGGGATTGGACCCCTGCAGGACTACCACCACAGCTGGACTCCTTTTAATACATGAGGAGTATTTTTTAACTTCAGATTTCTAGTAAGTGTTTTTAATCCTTTGGCAATAAAAGTCAAGGTGGTTCTGCACTTAGAGGTGCCTTCTTTTTTATCTAGTTTTTATTCCTTTTGTCTCAACCTTTCAACTGACATTTTGTATGGACAGCTTGGTCTGCTTAAGGAAGTTAAAAACTAACGGGCTTACTGGTTGGTTCAGCAGGTGAAAATAAATCTACTTTTGATGGCACATACTACACCTACTACACCCAGTTCAAATTTTTTTTAAACACTTAACCACTTAAGGACCGCCTCCTGAACATTTACGTCGGCAGAATGGCACGGCTGGGCACATGCACGTACAGCCGTGGGTCGCGGGCGCGCTCCCCTGACCCAGTCCGAAGCACATTAGGTCACACATAACTACCCCCTATTTTGTAAAACGCTATAAATTTTGCGCAAACCAACCGATAAACGCTTATTCCGCTTATTTTTTTTTTTTTACCAAAAATAGGTAGAAGAATACGTATCGGCCTAAACTGAGGAAAAAAAAATATTTTTTTATTTATTTTTGGGGGATATTTATTATAGCAAAAAGTAAAAAATTGGCGCTCTATTTTTGTTTATAGCGCAAAAAATAAAAACTGCAGAGGTGACCAAATACCACAAAAAGAAAGCTCTATTTGTGGGAAAAAAAAGAACGCCAATTTTGTTTGGGAGCCACGTCGCATGACCGCGCAATTGTCTGTTAAAGTGACGCAGTGTCGAATCGCAAAACCTGGCCGAGTCCTTTAGCTGCCTAAAGGTCCGGGTCTTAAAGGGTCACTAAAGAAAGAAAATGTTGGCTGAAATGACTGTTTGCAGGGTATAGAGACATAATAGTTAACTGATTCCTTTTAAAAATAATTAAAAATAGATAAAAATCACCCATATAATCAACCTACAGTTCTAGTTTAGATTTTGCTGTTGTTTCCTGTCTCTCTGATGTACAGAGCCAGAGAGCCAATAGCCAATAGAGGGCAGTGATGGTTTGTCTAAAACCCCTCAGCCCAATCTGGTTTCAGTTTACACACAGTAATCACACCTCCTTGATTAGTGACCACAGTGATAACGCTCCCAATACTGTGGTTATAAGGAAACAGACAACCAGGAAGTGTCCAGATCAGAGCAGGATTACAGCAACATCAAAGCAAAAACGAACAATGAGGATGTGAAAACAGCACTGCAATAAGTTAAAGGAAGCTATTAAGCTCAAAAAAAATGTTTCCTTTAGTGACCCTTTAAGTGGTTAAACAACGTACAGCGAATAAGACTTTTAGACTGCCCTAATAAAAGTATAAATGCTTTCCCCTCGACAGCAAGTCTTTATCTCCTATTAGGAGTCACCCCTATATCAGCCTGTTGGTCGCTGGAAGTACTTATTGCTGACAATTTTCCTTAGTACAATGCTGGAACAGTGACTGTAAAAGCTGCGGATTGGAACCCTCCAGGACTACCATCACAGCTGGACTTCTTTAATACATGAGGATTCTTTTAACTTCAGATTTCTAGTAAGTGTGTTTAATCCTTTGGCAATACAAGTCGTGGTGGTTCTGCCCTCTCGATGTGGATATCAACAATTTAGAAACCGCATTACTACCACACCGAGAACATGCTCTGGCGATAGAATTACAGATTAGTCTCAAAGATAATCTGTTGGCCTATAACCGAGGCATCCTTCAGGAAAAGGAGGTTAAGTACTGGCGTGACAAGATGGCCTTTTCTGAAGGAAAGGCTTATAAATGGAGTACTCAAAACAATAGAAGACCCCCCAAAAGGGACCAGTATGGTCCCCAAGGCTCATACAAATCCCAGAATCCAGTAGCTTCCTCCTTACAAGATTATAACAAACACCCTACACAAGATAGGAGAGGTAGAAACAAGAGAGGCCGAACCAGTAGGAGACCCAGTGAACATGAAAGTACAAAACGCTCTACGGAGAATATTAATACGAGGGAAAAAAGAGAGGCTACAAATACTCAGGAATCACAAGAATACCAACAACATTCGGGTGGGAATGACTCAGATCTCCCACCTGAAAGGATAGTGAGTACCAACAATACTCTCAATACCCTCCAAAAACCCACTGCTCAAAAACCTTTAAACCCCCCTCGGGGCCCTGGCTCCCCTCTATCGACCAGGAGCAAGAGGGGTCTAGACCCATTTGTAGTCAGACTACCTCAAACCAACTAAGTGTGGTCAATCTTTCTTCTCACTTACTCACAAAGGCCGAAATCCAGGTGCTTAGTCGTGGACTAACCTTTTGCCCAGAAGAGAACTTCGACTTATTTGGAGTCATTATTGATGTACACCTATTTGCTAGAAAATTACTATTGAAATCTATACATTCTAAAACTAACACTGAGATCGAGACGACTGATTGGTCGGGATATACTATGCGGGAATTCAAAGCACTTCGAGACCTGACTCTCCTTTATTGGGAAAGTCACCACATTGATCTTATTGACTCAATTGATTTGGAGGCTCTACTTACTCAAGTTGATAAGCCCCCATTTGATCCCAGTTCTACTTTTAAAAAACCTTCGCAGACTTTTCCACCGCTAAATTCCAATCCAAATGTTTCCCTCTTCGTTAAACAAACGATCAGAGATTTATGTAAACTCCAATGTGACAAACGTACCCCGCAAAACCTAACACCTGACGAAAATAAAGCATTGATTGCTTTATCGGCCAACACCACACTCACGATCAAGCCATCGGACAAAGGAGGCAATGTTGTCCTTATGGACAACAATGATTATGTCAACATGTGCATGTATATCCTTGAGAACAAAGACTGGTACAAACCTATCCCTGTGAATCTCATTCGACAATACCATATAGATTTCTATACCCTTGTCGATAAAGCTTTTACCTCCCAAATCATTCCCCGTAACATATACGATTTCATTCGCACCCAATATCCCAAAACGGCAACTTTTTATAGCCTTCCAAAAATACACAAAAAACTCAACCCTCCACCTGGACGGCCTATTGTTTCCGGGAACGGTTCCATTTCCGAAAACCTTAGCCGCCTAGTTGACACATACCTTCAACCGTATGTCAATGCCTTACCCTCCTTTTTAAAGGATACCATCCATCTATTAAAAATCATTGACAATATTACTATCTCGGACAATGCTTTACTAGTTGCCATTGATGTGGAGGCGTTATATAGCAGTATACCCCACATTAAGGGCCTAGAAACCATACGAAGATGTCTAACTAAAGGTCAGCTACATGACCATACTCTTGATGAGTTCCTGATGGACTCTCTTCAGTATATACTCTTTCACAATTACTTTTGTTTCAATGGCTCCCACTTCCTCCAGGTACAAGGCGTAGCGATGGGGACATGTTGTGCCCCATCCTACGCCAACATGTACCTGGGGGAGTGGGAGCTATCCCTCCCAGATGACGGATGTCTTGTCGGCCACCTGCGCCACATTAAACTGTGGCGCAGGTATATCGACGACATCCTGATCATCTGGGAGGGGCCGGAAAGTTCCTTACTGGAATTTTTCAATTGTCTAAACTGTAACCAGTACAACCTAAAATTTACTATGAGTTATGACAAATCTACTATTACCTTTTTGGACGTTAAAATATTTGTAGGTCCCCAAGGGCAACTATGTAGCACCCTGTTCCGCAAAAGTACAGCAGGAAACACGGTCCTACATGCGGACAGCTTTCACCCAGTCTTCCTTAAAAAATCCATTCCCTATGGACAGTACCTACGGCTTCGCCGTAACTGTTCGAACAATACTCTCTATCTTGAAGAAGCCGAAAGACTCCGAGACAGACTTTCTGCACGAGGCTACAGCTATTCCTGTCTACGAAAAGCCTTTAACAAAGCCAATATAAATTCTAGACAGGCATTACTATATTCTAACAAATCATCTCTAAATTCCAACCCCCAGACAACTAGGATAATTCTCGGTTTTTCGCGACAATACAAAGAGATTAGACAGATCTTTCAAAAGAACTGGAGCATTTTAACAAATGACCCACGACTGAATAATTTCCTACCTGAATATCCGTCTATTACGTATAAAAAGGCCACATCGATCAAAGACCGATTGGTCAAAAGCGAGTACACTATCGCCCCCTTAAAAGGAGCGCACTGCACATTGTTCGGCACTTTTCCTTGTGGACACTGCTCCTACTGCCCACTTATTAGGAGAGAGAAGATCTTCCCATTACCTAATGGTAATACATTCAAACCACTACACTTTACTAACTGCCAAACTAAAGGCGTGGTATACTATATGGAATGTGAATGCGGGGCTTATTATGTGGGAAAGACTAAGCAGGAATTCTGGCGGAGAATTTCTAAACATGTTTACAGTATGGAAATCGGAAACCTTCACCTACCAATTGGAAGACACGCAGTACTACAACACCATTACACTGTACCTAAAATATCCTTCACCGCCCTCTATCGAATTCATATTCCCAATAGAGGCGGGGATTGGAATAAAATTCTCCTCCAGCAGGAGCAAAGATGGATCTTCAGGACACGGGCCACTATGTATCCCGGCCTAAATGAATCCTGCTCCTTTGCTCCATTCCTAAAAGGCTTTGTCTCAGGAAAAACACAATAGTATATACTACTGTAATACCATCCTCTTCCCCGCATTTTCCCTTTTGTTTTGTCTTGTTTTGTTTAAATTAATGTAATTTTTGAACAAATACTTTGACATAGTTGCCCCGATACGATATGGAAGTTATAGAAATAATTTACTAATACCTCTCTCCCCCCCTTCCTCTCCTGTTTATTTCCTTTCTTTTCATTTCTCTTCATTTAATCCATGTCCATTGGAATCATGTACATTTACCATTGCTCAAGCATCCTAACATGTCTTTTTAGATCACTACTATGTTGTTGTTTTGCGATGCCTTAAGTATTATTTTTCCTGACATAAACCAATATACTATGATTGGTGAATGTGACTACATGTGTCACAATCGCATATAAGGGGTTAATCTGTTGCCCACTATTGATTTGTTAACCTATGCTATGCATTTAATAATGTTATGTGTGTGTTTTTCCTCTTTTCCAGTGTGGCCGCGGTGCGCTGTGGTGTGTGGGTCCGTGGCGTGTTGTCTCCTGTTCAGTCCCCCGGCCGCCTTCTCCCTGTCCCTGTCCTTGAGTTATCCCCTCGTACCACTTCCCAGCAGGGCGGGAGATACACGCGCCATGGCGCAATGTGTGTTGCATCCACAGGGTGGCGCCATACCGCCCGAGTGAATGCGAATCCCTCCCTGCTGGCGGCGTGAGCGATCGCTTCCGAGACGCGGTGACGTCATTACGTGAGCGCCGTTTGGCGCCCACGGTGGCGTCGCACATTGCTATGCGTCATGCGGAAGCGACGGCTGTGTCGGCTTCGCACGATCCTCGCCCACGCCGGAAGAACCACCTTGACAACCAGTGGGTATCGGCGGACCACCAGGTTGGATAAGGGAGATACACCTTGTCTCCTCCCACAACACGTGGGACCAGCTGGACCAATCCCGGTATCGTGAGCGGTATATATTTCCGCATCCGATCGCTGGCACTCAGAGACGCATGCGGCATCTCCATGAGTGACAGTGTCCAGCTAGTCGGTAAGCTACTTTATTTACATTATTTACTCTCTTTTCAGCCAGCTGACTATACTCCCCTGTCTTTTTAACTAAATGGTCTCATATACTTTCTAATACCTCTTTTACACAACAGACAATATTTCAGCTCCAACACCTTGGGTAAAAGTGGAAACTTTGGAGGTAACCCCGATTGTTTCAATTCATTTTATTTTCAGTCCCCTTCCCACTTACCACCGCCTACACTTCCTTTGTCAGTCACCTTGGATTTTAGTCACTTCCCACTCCCTTCTTCCACGCTCTTCCACCTGACCCTTTCCCACTGTCATCACGTTACCCCACCCCTTTGTTTCACTGTCACTACTTTTCACTCCCCCCTTCTCTTGTCTTTCACCACTTCTCACATCCCCCACTCACCCCTCATTCCCCCCTTTTTTTCTTTCTTTTTCCCCTCACTTTCTTCCACCTTTCTTCCTCCTCCTTCCCCCTTCTCCCTTTTTCTTTTCACTCCTTTATTCACATTTTTCACTTTTCTTGTCCCTTCCCATTTATCATTTTCTATTCCCTCACTGACATTCCATCCTAGCTCCACTGTCCCTCACGCTCCACTTTCCAGCCTTCTTCTCACTCCATCACTCCTCCCTTTTTCCTTCCCCGGTCTCACCTGTTTCACACTTCCTTAGTCCTTGCACCATTCACTCTACGTTTCATTTATTCCACTATTTCTTCACTCACTTTCATTTTTATTATTTTTATCACTACCCTTCTCCTTTCTGCATCCAATTTCTATTCTCCACTCCCTACCCCCACGTGCACTCACTTTCCCCCCCTCTCCCCCCCCCTTCACCCTTAGCACCAGTTTCCAATCTCCACTCCATCCTACCATCATTTCCCCTTCTGTTCCACCATCACGTTTTTCTCCTCACCTTGTTCCACCCCCCTGCCCATCCCACCTGTTTTACCTCCCCAACCCTCTTCACCAGTTTCCAATTCCCACTCCATCCTACCACAATTTCCCCCTCTGTTCCACCATCACGTTTTTTTCTTCTCACCCTATTCCACCTCCCAGTCCATCCCATCTGCTTTACCTCCCCAACCCTTTTCACTCCCGTTTGTTTCCCACCCTGTACCTCCATTATCCCACTTTTTCACGTACTCATACCTAACTAGTGGCCATTTTATGACATTAACCACTTTACTCAATTCCAGGACTCCCCTCCTTTACTTTTTGAACCCCAATTTTCTTTATCCTTCTGGTCCACCTGAACGCCACCAGTTTTGTCTGGTGCTTCCTCGCAAGTGGCTGAGGGCCACTCTTGGGCGGTCACGTTGGGGACTGGGCAAGTCCGGGGGACTGGTCGGGAGTATCGTCGGCCTGCACTCCACGCCTGCATCGGACCACAACTGGATGCTCCACAACTTAAATTTCTAGGTAAATATATGTTGCTGTTGATGATGATATTTTTTGATTACTATGGGAGGGAGAGAGAAAGCCCCTCTCCCCTCAACATACTATAGTGGTGTTGTTCTCTGTGTACATATTCTTCCCTGTGGCTCTGGGAGTCGGTGTATCCCCCCTCTGTCGTTCCCCCGTTTCTAAGGGGACAGACCCCACAGGGAGGACACAGAGACAAACCAAGAATCCCTGTACACACTTATTTACAATATTAAATCTCTTTCAGCCACAATCCTCTGAAGAAGACCGAATGGTCGAAACGCGTTAGGAATATATATCTGCCTGCCACTATTCAGGCCATGTATTTCATTATTTATCTGGAAATGTTATGGTTGTTTTAATCAATTCTGTTACTCTGCCGCAACTCATTCCTTATATACCTCTTAATTTTTATGTCAATAATTACTTTTGTAATAAAACGTTTTTACCATAGACGTTGCATTGCCACTTTACTTCACATTTGCTGCTTCAAAGCCCCATGGGACCTTTCTTCTATTCTATATATATCGGGGTGTGCAGCTAACTCTCTCCACTCAATAGGTTTGTCCCTTTTCTCCTGCCCTTTAGAGGTGCCTTCTTTTTTATCTTGTTTCTTTCCTCTTGAAGTGCTGCCCTAGTGCCTTGAATTAACGTTCATCAGCCAGATTCACAATTGCTTTATTGGGTACACTTCCTCTGGTCAGATGGTGCTATCCAGAAGTGCCCTTAATTTTCCTTAAAAAAGGAATAGAACTGACGCTGTAATGGCTTACAAAGTGTTGCCTGAAGTTCAGCTTCAGTTTATTAGTCAAGTCCATCAAAATCTGCTAGTCTATTACTACTCTTCTCCTCAGACTGAAAATGCTGCTGTCCAGAGGTGTCTACATTGCTGTTTCATGCAGAATGCAGACACCCTAAAACAGGAAGCGTGATACTGGCAGGATTACCAGGTGAAAAAAGGGGTAAAAAAGCCTAAAAAAAATAATTTAGTCACCACATCTAAGGATTGGTCATCTGCAGCATTTGTTTTTGTGTTTAATATTGCTTCGGTAAATTTCCCTTATTTGACTCGTATAAATCAGTAGGCTTGTTTCTTTTATGTATTATAAGGATGTTATTACCCCTCAAGGGTTTTGCTTTGATTTTTAGGTCGATTATTATTTGAATAGATTAAGTAATGTTCTTAGCAAGGCAAAACCTTCTTAAATGAATATAGCTGTCTTCATGTTAAAGGCCCATAATGTCATTTGTGTGATGTTCGCAGCTCAGTTTAGTTCGTGTTTAGTGTAGTACAAAGTGAGGACTCTTAACCCTATCATTTCCCTGGTTATTTTGTTTATTTTCCTACATTCTGTTATAACCAGTGCATTAAGTAAGGCTAGTTTTGTTTTTTTTTGCTGTTAATGCAGTCACCTTCACCTGAAATAATAAGGCTACATTTTACTTCTCCGTGTGTTTTCTCCAACTTGTCAGATTAGCCTCAGTCTCTCTACAAAGACCATCCAATCACAGAGGGGTTATTAAAACCAGAGAGCTTTATGACTGAGAATTAATTAGTAGAGTATTTTCATGCAAAACATCAAATTTTTTGATTAGCAACAGAGCAGAGCTGCAATTAACACTCTGGGAAGCTTATATTTCCAGCTTTTTAATTCTCAGGAAATAAGATTATCAAACTGGGGTCAGGCACTTGACAGCGGAGGGTTTCAATGTGTAAGAAAATAATTTATTTCTTGATTTGTTAGACTGCATTAAGGCCACAACATTAAGGAGAGGGGGGTGTGGGAAATGTACAAGATTATTATTATTATTTTCTATTCAGATTGTGCCATTGTCAAAAATATCATTGGAATGACAAGAAAGACTTAATTTTTAGGAAGATAATTCAGACATTTATTCATTTATTCATTCTTTTTTAGACTGGATTCCTCTTCTTTTATGAGCACCTATGCTTTGCAGGAAAAATAAAATATAACTGTGACCGTGACTTAAAGGATCACTAAAGGAACATTTTTTTTAGCTAAATAGCTTCCTTTACCTTACTGCAGTACTGGTTTCATGTCCTTATTGTTCGTTTTTGCTTTGAAGCTGATGTAATCCTGCTCTGTTCTCCACACTTCCTGCTTGTCTGTTTCCTTATAACCACAATGCTGGGAGCTTTCTCACGGTGGTCTAAGCTGTCATTACTGTGTGTCTAAAACTTCCCAGAACCAATCAGATTCATTTTAACCACTTCCTTACTGGGCACTTATACCCCTTCCTGACCAGGTGAAATTTCAGCTTCTGGCACTGCGTCGCTTTAACTGACAATTGCGCGGTCGTGCGACGTGGCTCCCAAAAAAAATTGGCGTCCTTTTTTCCCCACAAATAGAGCTTTCTTTTGGTGGTATTTGATCATCTCTGTGGTTTTTATTTTTTGCGCTATAAACAAAAAAAGAGCGACAATTTTGAAAAAAAGTCAATATTTTTTACTTATTACTATAATAAATAGCCCATTTAAAAAAATAAAAAAATTTTTTTTTTTCTCAGTTTAGGCCGATACGTATTATTCTACATATTTTTGGTAAAAAAAAAAAAAAATCACAATAAGCAACTGGTTTGCGCAAAAGTTATAGCGCATACAAAATAGGGGACAGAATTATTATAATTTTTTTTTACTAGTAATGGCGGCGATCTGCGATTTTTATTGGGACTGCGACGTTATGGTGGACACATCGGACACTTTTGACACATTTTTGGCGCCATTCCCATTTATACTGCGATCAGTGCTATAAAAATGCACCGATCACTGTATAAATGTGACTGGCAGTGAAGGGGTTAACACTAGGGGGGCATGAAAGGGGTTAAATGTATTCCCTTGGTGTGTTCTAACTGTGTGGGGGGAGGGGGGTGACTGGGGGAGGTGACCGATGCTGTGTCCCTATGTACAAGAGACACAGATCGGTCTCCTCTCTCCCCTGACAGGACATGGATCTCTGTGTTTACACACAGAGATCCATGTCTTGTCCCCGTAACCGCCATTTGCGAGTGCCCGGCGGACATCGCGGCCGCCAGGCAGTGCACCGGTATCTCAGGAATGCAGCGGGAATGCGCGCGCCGCCGGTGGCCATTAAGAGCACAGGACGCATATATGCATCCTTTGAGATTCAGGACCGCCCGACGGCCGCATATATTCGTACAGCCTTCGGGAAGTGGTTAAAAACAAAACACTGCCCTGGATTTGTTTGTTTTTGTTCTGTGTGTCTATTTCTACTTTGCAGAAACATGAAGCCAGTTCAAAAGTGAAACTGACCTGCAGGCACATTATATGATTGATTTTTATTTATTTTTAATCATTTTGAAAAGGAATCAGTTAACTTTTATGTCTCTATATCCTGTAAACGGTCATTTCAGCAAAAAATGTTTTTTCCTTTAGTGACCCTTTTACATTGGATGCATTCATTTGTTTTAACTAGGTGTAGCAACACACAGTATATTTTCTTCCTTATCCTTATGTTCTGTGTATAGTAAAAAAAAATATTTTGAGTAAACCTTTTGCTTGGAGTCCAACCCAACCCCGTGAAGGGGAACATGGTCACATTCACACACACACACACGTTACCCAACCAGAAAGGTCAGAGAGTGATCTGGTTTCCTTGAGAACTGACAGATAGGATACATAGGAAAGGTAGAAATATAGCAAGCTTAAAGGTGTTGTAAAGGTAAAAAAAAAACCTAAATAACTTCCTTTACCTTAGTGCAGTCCTCCTTCACTTACCTCATCCTTCGATTTTGCTTTTAAATGTCCTTATTTCTTCTGAGAAATCGTCACTTCCTGTTCTTTTGTCTGTAACTCCACACAGTAATGCAAAGCTTTCTCCTTGGTGTGGAGTGTCGTGCTCGCCCCCTCCCTTGGACTCCATGAGAGTCAGGACGCTATCTACGTTGCAGATAGAGAAGGGAGCTGTGTTAGTGGGTGTCCTGACTCTCCTGTAGTCCAAAGGAGGGGGTGAGCATGACACTCCACTCCACACCAGGGAGAAAGCCTTGCATTACAGTGTGGAGTTACAGACAGAAGAACAGGAAGTGAGGATTTCTCAGAAGTAATAAGGACATTTTAAAGCAAAATCGAAGGATGAGGTAAGTGAAGGGGGACTGCACTAGGGTAAAGGAAGCTATTTTAAAAAAAAAAATTAGCTTTACAACCCCTTTAACCCAATTAGAAAAGTACTAGCAAAACTCTTCCCCTTATGCATGTTTTCTACGCCATTTCTAACTAAGGCCTAGTTCACACCTATACGGGTTGCAGTTTGCATATTGCAGGTGCATTTTGCGTTTTTTCAATACACATTTTTGATCCATTGAAGTCTATGAAGAAAAAAGTCCTTGGCCCTTTCCATAAAATGCACAGATGTGAAAGTGATCCATAGGAAATCATGTTAAATGGACTGTAGTGTGTTTATGCAAAACTATACAACACACTAAAAAAAAAAAACTTAAGTGTGAACCAGGTCTCATAGCTCAGACCTGAGGGCCTGATAAAAAGCACTAGCTCCATAATGTGTGAGGAATGCAAGACAGTTGCTCCTTCTACCCATAATAATATATTCTGGGCTCAAAATTTCAAGTCCTGAGCTACTAGCCAGGCCTTAATAGTTACTCGACACAAGTTGCCCCGCCCCACCGGACCCAAAAACACGCCCCTTGTAAATAATCATATTTTATTCAGATCATACATGGTATGCAGGGTCGTCTAATGTTAAATGGACCCTGGGCAAACATTTCCGTACCTCCTGTAGAAACACTACTGGAGAGGGTCAGGAAAACTGCAGATATGGCTAGGAGAGGACCAGAGAGACTGCAGAGATGGTAAAGAGAGGGTCAGAGAGACTGCAGGCATGAGAACGAGAGTGTCAGAGACTGCAGGCATGGTTAAGGAGAGAGGGTCAGAGAGACTGCAGGCATGGTTATGCCCACCCTTTTTAAAGTTGTATTCTGACAGCTAGCAACTGTCAGAATACTCACTCAGTGATTGCACCTGATTGGATGCAGCTGCTTTTTTGCCAACAATTCAATGCCCAGCTCCTGACAGGCAGGAGGGTGCCCACAGGTCCACCCAAGCCTCAAATTTAAACCGGCTCTGCATGTGGCCAGCACAAACAGTGTTTATGGTGAAAATTTGAAAACATTATATTAATTTCCACATTGAATATTTCTAGCCTACTCCTGTTAAGCTGAACAATCTTAGAGTTTGTAAACTTACTTTGTGAAGAATCCCACATATTTACTTTCTTGACGTCTACAACACACTTTATAGAACATATATTCACTATGCAACTGTGAGTAGGCACTGTTGTGTTGCATATTTCGATAAGCTTTACCTTAGAAACTGCAGAGGTGCTGAGAGGAGGATTTTCAGGAGGCGGAGTCGGTACAGGAATCACTGCTTGCAGCAGGCAAAGTACCATGGGACGTGTAGTCCTTATAAATTTAAAGAAAAACCGAGAATAAGCTGCAAAGCATGCAGGGAATAGAGAAAGTTGTGGACAGAGATGGCCAACAGACTGTGCTCACAACAGTAAAAAAAAATTGAATTGTTAAAGTATAACTATTATAATAACAAATCTACCACAAGATTTATACATACCTTAAATAGTGGTAATAATAAATTGCCACCCAGTGAATGAAGTCCAAAAATAAAATCCTAAAAAATAACAGCACATGTGTTCAGTTGAAGAGTCCGTGATGAATCGATGTTGCTTGGAATCCACATACCACACCACATGAAAAGCATGCCACTTCCCCATAGGGTTTTAAACTCGCCAACGATAATTGCCTCACATTCTTATGTTTGGCAAAATAAGCAATGTGTCCCTCAGGGTTGAAGACAAATCGGCACTGATCTCCAGCCTTTAATGCGGACTCGCAGATCTGTCATGTATGTGAAACAAAGGAAAAACTCTAATAGTGCAATAACGTTTATCAAAAATGTGTTGGAATAAAATAAAAATCTGGGAATATTGCACTCGCATTTAGCACTGTTAGTAATTGCATATACAGGGAGTGCAGAATTATTAGGCAAATGAGTATTTTGACCACAGTATCCTCTTTATGCATGTTGTTATACTCCAAGCTGTATAGGCTCGAAAGCCTACTACCAATTAAGCATATTAGGTGATGTGCATCTCTGTAATGAGAAGGGGAGTGGTCTAATGACATCAACACCCTATATCAGGTGTGCATAATTATTAGGCAACTTCCTTTCCTTTGGCAAAATGGGTCAAAAGAAGGACTTGACAGGCTCAGAAAAGTCAAAAATAGTGAGATATCTTGCAGAGGCATGCAGCACTCTTAAAATTGCAAAGCTTCTGAAGCGTGATCATCGAACAATCAAGCGTTTCATTCAAAATAGTCAACAGGGTCGCAAGAAGCGTGTGGAAAAACCAAGGTGCAAAATAACTGCCCATGAACTGAGAAAAGTCAAGCGTGCAGCTGCCAAGATGCCACTTGCCACCAGTTTGGCCATATTTCAGAGCTGGAACATCACTGGAGTGCCCAAAAGCACAAGGTGTGCAATACTCAGAGACATGGCCAAGGTAAGAAAGGCTGAAAGACGACCACCACTGAACAAGACACACAAGCTGAAACGTCAAGACTGGGCCAAGAAATATCTCAAGATTTTTCTAAGGTTTTATGGACTGATGAAATGAGAGTGAGTCTTGATGGGCCAGATGGATGGGCCCGTGGCTGGATTGGTAAAGGGCAGAGAGCTCCAGTCCGACTCAGACGCCAGCAAGGTGGAGTACTGGTTTGGGCTGGTATCATCAAAGATGAGCTTGTGGGGCCTTTTCGAGTTGAGGATGGAGTCAAGCTCAACTCCCAGTCCTACTGCCAGTTTCTGGAAGACACCTTCTTCAAGCAGTGGTACAGGAAGAAGTCTGCATCCTTCAAGAAAAACATGATTTTCATGCAGGACAATTCTCCATCACACGTGTCCAAGTACTCCACAGCGTGGCTGGCAAGAAAGGGTATAAAAGAAGAAAAACTAATGACATGGCCTCCTTGTTCACCTGATCTGAACCCCATTGAGAACCTGTGGTCCATCATCAAATGTGAGATTTACAAGGAGGGAAAACAGTACACCTCTCTGAACAGTGTCTGGGGGGCTGTGGTTGCTGCTGCACGCAATGTTGATGGTGAACAGATCAAAACACTGACAGAATCCATGGATGGCAGGCTGCATGAGTGTCCTTGCAAAGAAAGGTGGCTATATTGGTCACTGATTTGTTTTTGTTTTGTTTTTGAATGTCAGAAATGTATATTTGTGAATGTTGAGATGTTATATTGGTTTCACTGGTAAAAATAAATAATTGAAATGGGTATATATTTGTTTTTTGTTAAGTTGCCTAATAATTATGCACAGTAATAGTCACCTGCACACACAGATATCCCCCTAAAATAGCTAAAACTAAAAACAAACTAAAAACTACTTCCAAAAATATTCAGCTTTGATATTAATGAGTTTTAAGTTCATTGAGAACATGGTGGTTGTTCAATAATAAAATTAATCCTCAAAAATACAACTTGCCTAATAATTCTGCACTCCCTGTAGAAGGCTGCAATAAGCTGGACCCAGCATTGCTATGTTAGATATGCCAGCTTATTACGCTGTTATACACTGTTTATTTAACCACTTCAGCCCTGGACCATTTTGCTGGTCAATGACCGGGCCACTTTTTGCGGTTCGGCACTGCGTCACTTTAACTGACAATTGCGCGGTTGTGCGACATTGCTCCCAACCAAAATTGACAACCTTTTTTTCCTCACAAATAGAGATTTCTTTTGGTGGTAGTTGATTACCTCTGCGGTTTTTATTTTTTGCACTATAAACAAAAATAGAGTGACAATTTTGAAAAAAAAAAAATATTTTTTACTTTTGCTATAATAAATATTCCCCGAAAATATTTCAAAAACTATTTTTTTTTTTTTTTTTTTTTTTTTAGTTTAGGCCGACACGTATGCTTCATATTTTTCGTAAAAAAAAAAAAAACGCACTGCGCGTTTATTGTTTGGTTTGCGCAAAAGTTATAGCGGCTACAAAATAGGGGATTGTTTTATGGCATTTCATTTTTATTAATAATGTTTTTTTTTTTTACTAGTAATGGCGGCAATCTGCGATTTTTATCGGTACTGCGACCTTATGGTGGGCACTTTTGACACATTTTTGAGACCATTCACATTTTTATAGCAATCGGTGCTATAAAAATGCATTGATTGTAGGTCAGGGGGGGAAAATAGGGGGTCCCCCAGGAGGGGCTGTGCAGTTCAGCACAAAGAGCAAAAACAAATAACCCCTCCCATGTCAGAAGTTCAGCACCAGGAAGAGGACCAAACACCAAAATTCCAACATGAAGCAGCAGTCTGCATGACATGGACATCTTCATTACAGGTAAATGATGTGACTGCAGCTTTAGGGGAAAAAGTCATTTTTGACTACATTGCAACAAAATAAAATTGGTTGTGTTGCTTACTGCTGATATATATATAAATATGTACATATGTTTTATTTTTTTTGTACCTCTTGCCACTGTACTTCATAACTGTATTGAGACTTATTTTTCAATAAACCGTTTGTAAACAAAAAAATAAAAATGCATTGATTACTGTAAAAATGTCACTGGCAGGGAAGTGGTAACACTAGGGGGCGATGAAGGGTTTATTAATGTTCCCTCAATGTGTTCTAACTGAAGGGGGGGGTGGGACTGACTAGGGCAAATGACAAATCGCTGTTCATGTATTGTATGAACATACGATCAGTCATTTCTCCCCCTGAAAGAACTGGGAGCTGTGTATTTACACACACAGCTCCCGGTTCTCGCTCTGTCACGAGCGATCGTGGGTGTCCGGCGGTGATTTGCGCCCGCCCAGCTTTTGCATCAGGGGCAGGTGCAAAATCATGTTATATTACAAGCGCCTAATGTGGCAGCTAGATAGTCAGTCATTTTAAGTCTGCAATAAACAATTTAGTAGTAACACCTAGTAAGAAATCATCAATGCTGACAAGAATAACCACCACAATACCAAACTAAAATAAGCACAGAGGCAAGCAAATTAGGAAAAACAATAAAAACTACTTTATACTTGCCCTATCCAACTACTAATAGGACAGTCAGGCTGGGAATCAAAAGGGACAATTGATCTTAGATGTCCTTCAGACAGAAAAGGAGGTTCTAACCGTCTGCCGTTTCTAATGAACACTGAGAGAAAATTGTAGTATGCATTTTCAGTACAGGGTAGGAGCCTCTACAACAATACAAGAGATATATAGGTGTTGAGTCCTTTCGGGGTGGAGCCGAGGGACCCCAGAAGACCAGGTTTGGGGTCACATGTGAAAAACGAGCTGCACAGTGGAGGCAAGTATAACAAGTTTGTAATTTAATTTTTTATATATATATATATATAATCTCTTTAGTGATTCTTAAATGTGTTTGTTATTTAATAACTCCATTTTGGGGTTTTAAAAAATTACACCTTCCTCTCCCCTTTACCCACTGGGGGAGATTCACTAAAACTGGTGCAGCTGTGCATAGTAATCAATCAGCTTATAACATCAGCTTGTTCAAATAAGCTTTTGACAATACACCCTAGTAACTGATTGGTTACAATGCACAGCTGCACCAGATTCCTTGTACACCGGTTTTAGTAAATCCCCCCCTACTGCATCTCCACTCCCCCTAACTGATCATTTCTACTCTACCCCCTAACCCACCTCTTATTACTGTCCTGAATTCTTTTTTCCTGCCTCACTCCATTGTCATCTCCTGTCTGCCCCCAACCGTTGTCTCTCCCTGGTCAGATCACTTCACATCCCACATCCTACACGCGATCAGAAATTCCGAAAAGAAAACCGTGGATTTTTTTCTGATGGAACTTTGGCTCAAACTTGTGTTGCATACACACGGTCACACAAAATTCCGACTGTCAAAAACGCGGTGATGTAAAATACTACGACAAGCCCAGAAAAATGAAGTTTAGTGATTCTGAGCATGCGTCGACTTGTTCCAAGCATGCGTGTTTTTTTGTGCGTTGGAATTTACTTTTTCTTATTGGAAAAATTGAGAACCAGCTCTCAAATTTTTGCTGTCAAATTCCGACAGAAAAAGTCAGATGGGGCCTACACACGATCGGAATTTCCGGCCAAAAGCTCACATCAATCTTTTCTTGTCGGAAATTTTGATCGTGTGTACGCGACATTTTTTTTTGCCACTTTGCCCTTAGTTGCTGTTCTACCTTCTCTCAAAATGTTCTATGGTGAGTTGAAGCGCCTCAATACTATAATTTCCTAAACTAGATCAGCTTCTCTTCAGGTTTGTTTGGCTAGTGTTCATGAATTCACATTCAAATTTGAGATTTCACTCTACTTTAAAAACATATTTAGTTGCTGAAAGCCTACGTTTACGGAAAACAGTAACTGAGAAAGCAGGTGATGGAAAATATCTCAGAGAGCAACACAACCAATTTTATTTTGTTGCAATGTAGTCAAAAATGACTTTTTCCCCTAAAGCTGCAGTCACATCATTTACCTGTAATGAAGATGTCCATGTCATGCAGACTGCTGCTTCATGTTGGAATTTTGGTGTTTGGTCCTCTTCCTGGTGCTTAACTTCTGACATGGGAGGGGTTATTTGTTTTTGCTCTTTGTGCTGAACTGCACAGCCCCTCCTCCCCTCTCATCTATTGTTTACAGTGAGAGCCAGTTCACACCACATGCACTCCAGTGCAATTGTTCCGCATCAAAGATGCATGGAAGTAGATTATATGGTTTCCAATGGTATAGTTCACACCAGTGCAGTCAGTTCCAGGGCTTTCCAGTTCCAGAAAAAAAAAGTAGGACATGCTGCATTTTTTTTTCTGCACTGGATTGTACTGGAACTTGGTAAAATGCATCAAAAACACACCAGAATGCATTGGAACGCACCAGACCTCTCTACAGTGATTGGAACTAGAAAAAGCACCTGGAATGCATCTGGAAACACATAAAAAATGCGCCAAAAGCGCATTAGAAGCGTGAATGCAAAAATGCATTCGAAACAGACCTGGAGTGTGTTTTGTGGCGTGAACCAGCCTTTAATCTTTAGGGGAGAGAATCCTGTCATTCATCCGCCCTCTCCCCTATTTAGAGATTGCTACATTTAATGTCTACAGTGGGTCTGTTACTTCCTAACTGAATTATGGCCAGTAGCTAAATTATGGCATTCTGGGGAAGGGAGGCCACACCTCAGGTCCTGTTGTGTTTTTTTTTTTTTTTTTAACTCTTCAAAATATGCTAGCTGTTATAGGCATAGGGATACAGAAATCAGTAACATGTTTATATATGACAAGCAGAATATGGTTGTTATACTGCAGGTTTTATACAATATCTTCAATATTTCTGAACAGATTTTTTAATTTGTATTAACACAATCTTATGTAACTTGAACAGCATGCACAGCAATGACTGCATTATGATCTTCATATGCAAGTACCACATGTTTCATTTGGCAATATGCTTAGACAGAATGTTACTTCCGTAGGAAATGTATGGCAATTTCTTGTTGGTTTATTTAAACTGTAGGACAAGTCGGGGTATATGTTAAACAAAATGAAGACAACTCCATAGTCATCCTTTCAATTCAATGAAAGACTTAGGCACCTTTCATGAAAGACTTAGGCACCTTTCATGAAAGACATAGGCACCTTTCATGAAAGACATAGGCACCTTTCATGAAAGACATAGGCACCTTTCATGAAAGACATAGGCACCTTTCATGAAAGACATAGGCACCTTTCATGAAAGACATAGGCACCTTTCATGAAAGACATAGGCACCTTTCATGAAAGACATAGGCACCTTTCATGAAAGACATAGGCACCTTTCATGAAAGACTTAGGCACCTTTCATGAAAGACTTAGGCACCTTTCATGAAAGACTTAGGCACCTTTCATGAAAGACTTAGGCACCTTTCATGAAAGACTTAGGCACCTTTTTATGAAAGACATAGGCACCTTTCATGAAAGACTTAGGCACCTTTCATGAAAGACTTAGGCACCTTTCATGAAAGACTTAGGCACCTTTCATGAAAGACTTAGGCACCTTTCATGAAAGACTTAGGCACCTTTCATGAAAGACTTAGGCACCTTTCATGAAAGACTTAGGCACCTTTCATGAAAGACTTAGGCACCTTTCATGAAAGACTTAGGCACCTTTCATGAAAGACTTAGGCACCTTTCATGAAAGACTTAGGCACCTTTCATGAAAGACTTAGGCACCTTTCATGAAAGACTTAGGCACCTTTCATGAAAGACTTAGGCACCTTTCATGAAAGACTTAGGCACCTTTCATGAAAGACTTAGGCACCTTTCATGAAAGACTTAGGCACCTTTCATGAAAGACTTTCATGAAAGACTTAGGCACCTTTCATGAAAGACTTTCATGAAAGACTTAGGCACCTTTCATGAAAGACTTTCATGAAAGACTTAGGCACCTTTCATGAAAGACTTTCATGAAAGACTTAGGCACCTTTCATGAAAGACTTTCATGAAAGACTTAGGCACCTTTCATGAAAGACTTTCATGAAAGACTTAGGCACCTTTCATGAAAGACTTTCATGAAAGACTTTCATGAAAGACTTAGGCACCTTTCATGAAAGACTTTCATGAAAGACTTAGGCACCTTTCATGAAAGACATAGGCACCTTTCATGAAAGACATAGGCACCTTTCATGAAAGACATAGGCACCCTTCATGAAAGACATAGGCACCCTTCATGAAAGACATAGGCACCTTTCATGAAAGACATAGGCACCTTTCATGAAAGACATAGGCACCCTTCATGAAAGACATAGGCACCTTTCATGAAAGACATAGGCACCTTTCATGAAAGACATAGGCACCTTTCATGAAAGACATAGGCACCTTTCATGAAAGACATGGGCACCTTTCATGAAAGACATAGGCACCTTTCATGAAAGACATAGGCACCTTTCAAAGACGCCAAGTCCAGTCCAATCAGCAGAGATTTGTGAACAAACCCCAGCTGCATTGAAACGGAACAGAACAGATGTCGCATGTGTGGCCACTGTGAGTGTTCATTTTTTTGCTCCATGTAAATACCTGGGCTTTCTAAACCCATATCGACAACCCAGATTATTATGACAGCCAGATGCAATGGATTTGTCTCCAGTTACCTCCGATCTATCACGTTTAGGTCTGAAGAAAAGGATGCAGACTTTTTCTGGACCTATGACAGACTTGGGTCCTAAATGGGTGCGAGTCAGTTTACATTCGGTCATTGTATATCTATTACTAGTCATTATTCAATGTACAGAATCTGATCAGTATCTATAAACCAAATTTATCAAAAATTCTTTCCTATATGTGCCTTCATATACCCTACAGCCTAATACATTTTCTCCCTGCTCCCGTCTGCTTGCTTTTCACCCTGAGCTCCAAGCCTCGTTTTGACATCCACTTGTTTGAGCCTCTCTGCCGTCCTTTGCTCCAAGCTTCGTTGTGGTTCTTCTTTGCCGGAGCTGCCTGACGCAGGAAGTTTGTACCCGCCGTGGTCTTGTCAGAGCTCTCCTATGCTGCCCATCGTATTGGTCCTCTGATTATCGGTTGTTCTATTCTTCACCGTGGGCTACTGATCAGGCTCGATTGGCCCTATATCCACAAAAGATCTAGATCTGATATTTCCAAAACAGTTTGTATATGTATAGTGTGTGTTTTTATATAGTGTTTTTTTTTTTTTTTTTAGGGTCGCAGTTCTTTTTGCATATATTAGTATTCATATTGTATTTACACATCTATTTAGTGTTAGGTTAATGCAGTACTTTACCCATAACAACTTGATAAAAAAAATATAATCTTTAGCAAGGAACATACATCCCACATTAATAGTCATGCTACCGAAACTAATATGTGCTGTACATTTCCTTCACCATTGTTCCTGTTTCATCTTGCTGGAGCCTGCTTTTTTGCTAAAGCCCAGAGCCTGCAAGCAGTTAACCTTTAGACCCCTTTCACACTGGGGCGTTTTTCAGGCGCTTTGGCGTTTAAAAAAAAGCGCCTGTAAAGCACCTGAAAGAAGCTGCATCTGCAATCCCAATGTGAAAGCCCGAGTGCTTTCACACTAAAGCGCCTGAAAAACCCCCAGTGTGTAAGGGGTCTTAACGTTAAAAAAAGCGCCTGTAAAGTGCCTGAAAGAACCCTTATCTGCAATCCCAATGTGAAAGCCCGAGTGCTTTCACACTGAGGCGCTACGCTGGCAGGGCATCAAAACAACTCCTGCAAGCAGCTTCTTTGCAGCGCATTAGGAGCGTTGAATACACCGCTCCTAAAGCCCCCTTCCCATTGAGGGAGCTTTTTTAATGCCAAAGCGCCTGAAAAACACCCCAGTGTGAAAGGTGTCTTAGCGGCGCTTTACCAGCGTTTAAGGGCACTGACAGTGTGAAAGGGCTCTGAAAGCACTCAGGCTTTCACATTGGGATTACAAATGTGGCTTCTTTCAGGCGCTTTACAGGATTTTTTTAACACCAAAGCACCTGAAAAACACCTGAAAAAATGCCCCAGTGTGAAAGGGACCTTAGAGTGCTTTCACACTCGCAATGCCCAGGTGTCAGCGGCTTTTTTTTTTAGCAGCCTTTTACCGTCATTTTTGCAGCACTTTAAACCCCCGCTAGTGGCCGAAAAAGGGTTAAAAGCGCCGCTGCAGCAAAACGTCACTTCCGCCCAATGCTCTAAAAGCAACAATTTTTTTTATTTTTAAAATTACATTATTATTTTTTTTATTGCATTTTAGTGTAAATATGAGATCTGAGGTTTTTGTGACCCCAGATCTCATATTTAAGAGGACCTGTCGTTTTTTTATTACAAGGGATGTTTACATTTCCTTGTAATAGGAATAAAAGTGACCCAAATTATTATTGTTTTTTTAGAACGGTGTAAAAATGAAAATTTTTAAGTAAAAAAAAATAAGAAAAAAAATTGTTTAACGCGCCTTGTCCCGACGAGCTTGTGTGCAGAAGTGAACACGTACACAAGCAGCACCCGCATATGAAAACGGTGTTCAAACCAAAACATATGAGGTATCACCGCACACGTTGGAGCAAGAGCAATAATTCTAGCCCTGAAAAAAAAGAACAGAAAAGTGACTCTGAGTAAACTGTTTAATGCTAGAACAATATAAGTATCCAACACTTAGATTTTAGTTAGTAAAGATGAGCTTCTGGGACGTCATCCGCAGGGGTGGACTGACAACTCATGAGGCCCCCGGGCAATAGAAGATTATTGGGCCCCCGGGCTTACTAATGGCCACCACGCCAGGAGGCAGTGCATTAATTATGATTAAAACAAACACTGCCCTGTGTTTTTGTTCTGTGTGTCTCTGTACTTCACAGAAACATGAAACTAGATTAAAAACTAAACTGAAACTGCAGGCACATTATATGATTAATTTTTATCTATTTTTAATCATTTTTAAAAGGAATCAGTTAACTATTATGTCTCTATACCCTGTAAACAGTAATTTCCGATTTTTTTTTTTCCTTTACAACTCCTTTAACTTACAGCTGTGGTAACATGTTTGCATACCCTGGCAGAAATGGTGAAATGTTGGCATTGATAATGAAAATGACTGATCATGACAAAAAACTGTCTGTTATTTAAGGAATAGTGATCATATAAAAATCTTTATTATCACATTTTCTGGCTCTTTTTTTAAAAACTAGAACGATAAATAATTGCCTCACTGATTTTTTTGGGGTGTGCGAGATCGAAAGGCACAGGGAATCTTGTGAAAAATGTTTTTTTTTTTTTTCTTTTAAAGTGTATTTTTGTGCGTGAACTCGAGAGAGAGGAGCCGGACTGCAGGAGTTGGGAGTAGGCAGACCCTCCCCCCGGAGGCAATCGCCATCCTTCTCCATGCCCCTGGTGGCAATGGCGGGTGTGAAGGGGGGCCTCCCACTCACCCCGCCCTACCTGCTCCTCTTGGGAGCCCAACTGGGGCCCAACGGGACCCGAATGGGGCAGAGGGACTACCCCTATGAGGGAGTGAGGGGGCCTAGCCCACCCAGCCAGCCCCGTAGGTCCTTCGCCTCTTTTATTTTAAGAGACCGCATGGCCAAAGTGCATGTGTTTTAAACCAATTTCGTGTGCGTGCAAGTGTGGTGGTTTTTGTGGGGGGGGGGGGGGGGGTGGGCGTACTAAGCACAGGCGTACCTTGCATAGCACACCCACCGGGAGCCGGGCTGAGACCACCAAACTCAATTCACATGTAGCCGAGACCGGGATCCGAACCCTTGGCTGCAGAGGTGAATGGCTTGTCAGCGCAGTGCCAATCACGTTGAGCCACCACAGCTCCCGAATCTTGTGAAAATTGATGGCAAGATGGATGCAGCATGTTCACAGAACTGTTTGCATTCTTCTGCATGAAAGCTCCGCATGGGACGCTCTTGGACTTTCCTACACGACGATCAAGAGCAAGCCAAATTGACCTTCCAATGATTACAGCAGAAAAGGTGGAGGCTCTGCAGTGGCCTTAATATCATTTAGCCACTCTGGCTCAAGACAACAAAATATTCTGCATGACCTGGAGGCATTTTGCTAAGATGAATGGGCAGCTTTACCACCTGCTAGAATTGGGGGCCTCACTGACCACTATTACAAAAGACTGCATTAAAGTTATAGGGGGTAATGAACAATATTAAAGTGCTTCTAAAGGCAGAAGTTTTTTTTAATTTTAATGCATTCTGTGTCTAGCAGCCCCACTCACTTACCTGAGCCCCATCTCGATCCGGCGATGTTGCAAGGGAGTCTCTGCTGTCTGGGGCTCTCCCTCCTCAGTGGTTGAGACAGCATTGGGCGCCATTGGCTCCCACTGTTGTCAATCTAAGTCAGCGAGCCAATGAGGCGTGTCTGAATTGACTCACAGAGCAGCAGCTTGGCTGGGGTGCCCCCAGAGCAAGCTGCTTGCTCTGGCGGCACTTGGCAGGTGGCAAGGGACCCGAGGAGAGGAGGATCTGGGCTTTTGAGCTCAACTGTATAACAAGTCTTCATTTAGGTAAACAAAATGCTTCACCACCTTAGTTGGTAATAATTTGGTAAAAAAAAAAAGCATGCAGCTGCCAAAAGATCTTTATTTGATCATGAAAACCCCAGTGATGTTATACAAAGCAGAGTTTATAGTTGATTTTGGCCAATGACTTTGGATTTTGACAATTTTTTGCTGCTTGTTTTTACAATATTCATTTTCTACAATGATGATTTCCTTTTGTTTGCCTTTCCATTACTTAATAATAATGTGAGTAATAATAACCATTAAAGTAATTATAATTTTTATATATATATATATAATATATTTTTTTTTTTTTCTTTTCTTTGGATTGTATGTTCTGTTTATAGATGAAGGTTGATTTCTGAACCTGATATCAAGTTAGTGAACTCGTGCAATCTCTGTAGATGAGAGAGAACAATTATTTCTATTCCCCCCCGAGTAATTTATTGCCGTGCTGAATTGAACAGCCTTTAAACTAAGTACTGAGGTTGTAAACACCTTGATGCAAATGCCCAAAAAACAGCTAGTAATAACAATACTCATAAAGCAATCATCCTAAAAAAAGAAAAAAGGATGAAAATGCAAAATTGTGCAAACAGAATCTTATGTGTTGAAATAAATGGTAAGAACGTCACTGACACCTAGTGGCAAATGGACAGAAATACCCACAGGGTCCCTTACTGACTATTAAAAGAAAACTTGTTAGAGAAAAATAGTCAATAGTAACCTGTCCTAAGAGTATTAATTGCCTGGATGTCATGTTGATGCTTTCCTAAAATACACATTCAATTACTAATGAATCACAGGGCTAAGGAAATGTGACTTATCTATCACTTTTATTTAGTGCATGCTTGTTACAAGTCGGTGCCTCTAGAGTATTGAAGCCAAACACAGACCTGCACATAGCATTTTTGGTCCCCTGACTGTTACCTTCAGGCTCAATTTAGCCCTTTGTTTGCATTTATTTGGCTGTTGGGCTACCATTCCTCTGACACTAGGGGCATGCACAATTCCTTCCACTTAAAATGTAGGAGCTTCTATTGCCCTGACAAACACCATGGAAGTGGCAAGGTTCCTCCCACTGAGTAAATTGTTGGAGCACATTCCTACCATTGAGATAAGGTGTGGGGCACTGTTCCACTGACACCAAGGATAGGGCAATATTCCTCCCATTAAAAATGATGTCCAATTTAGAATGATGTTGAGGCACATTCCTACCATTGATACCAGGGATTGGGGCATTGTGTTCCCACGGAGAATGATGTGGGGGGACTGTTCTACCTACTGACACCAGGGATTGTGGCATTGTATTTCCACTATTGTGTCCACTATGGAAACCATGGATGGTTCACAATTCCTTCCTCTTAAATCAATATTGGGGCAACATTCCTCCCACTAACACCAACAATGGCTCCTTCTGAGCTGATATTGCAACATTTATTCTTTCCCTCCACTGACAACAAGCTTTAGGTTATTTTATTTTTTTCCCATCGACCACCAAGCCCACCAAGCCTAGGGCATTGTTTACTCCCACAGCCTGCCCCTCCAAAAGAAGCCTAGTGAGAATGAACTGGCCCTTTGTTACCAACCCCACCATTATTTTTAGCTGTTATTAGTTTCATAGATTTTTATTGAGCACAGAAAATTGAAAAACATTGTGTCATACATAAATCAAATGCAACAGTTAAAAGCAATCATGCAAAACTTGTGATTGTGAAGGATATGTTTTAAATGATTGAATAAATAAAAAAATTACCTTCTTTGTGCAGTGACATTCCAGTGCGGTTCATTACTTCCCCTTTGGAGTCCCCGCCAGCGCTCTCCACTTCTTCTTACAAATGCCCCCATAGCATGCCATATGCCAAGGGGGCTTACACATGTGTGTGCTTTAGAGCCAGGGGTGTATGTGTCCATCAAACCCATCAGCATGGCTCAGCCATGCCTCCTGCTCACAAGATTTGACTGACAACAGCAGAAGCCTACAGCTCCCTCAGTTGCCTGTGTCTCCTGAGAAAGCTGGAAGAGAGGAGAGTGGGGCTGCAGACCAGACAACACTGGATTGATTAAGGATTCGGTTAAAGGGTTATAAATTGGGCGGGTGAATGGGGGGGGGGCGGAGACTGGTAATGAGACATCCTTTTTATTTTAATACATGTAATATATTAAAGTGATTGCAAAGGCTTGTGTGTGTGTGTTTTTTTTCTTATTAAAAAAACATGTTATACTCGCCTGCTTTGTGCAGTTGGTTTTGCACAGAGCAGCCCAGATCCTTCTCTTCTAGGGTCTCTTTGTTGCTCTGGCGCTTCCATCTTAAGTGCTCCCATAGCCAGCAGCTTCCAATGGGGGCATTGAATCCACCCCCTCTCTCCCCTGATTGGCTGACTGGCTTTTATAACTGCGGGAGCCAATGGCACTGCTGCTTTGTCTCAGCCAATAAGGAGGAGTTTCCAGGACGGCTTGGATACTCATGGACATTGCTGGAGAGAGATGGGGCTCAGATACTTTGCAAGTGCTTTGGCTCCTACAGCGCCTTAATGAAGCAGGACTTTTTTTGATGACCTGTCAGTGCAGTGCCCCAACACTCAGGCTTTCACACTGGGATTGCAGATGAGGCTTTTTTCAGGCGCTATTTTTAGTGCTAAAGTGCCTGAAAAACGCCTCCAGTGAGAAAGTGGTCAAAATGTTTTTTTATCTTATTGCATGGAATGCATTAAGATTAAAAACCTTCTGCCTTTAGAAACCCCTTTAAGGTAGAAAACCCTTAGGCAGCCTTTTAAATAGAAAAAAAACTCCCCTATCCCCCCCCCATCCACATCAAACATTCTTCCCACTGAGCCTTTATATTGTGACAACAGGGAGTCTTCCCCGCCTTCAAAATACTGAATAGTGCTGCTGTCTATAGCTGGCGGCCCTGATCGATTTGAGAAAAACTTGACAGGGTGTTTTTAAAGAAGGTGATAGGTATATCTATCATCTATATGGATTCGAATTCGGCCGGTCTCTGCTGAAACAACTAAATTTTAAGCCATATATTGCTGCCTTTAGAACCACTTTAAGGAATGCAATAGTGAGACAAGGCTGGGGTGGGGGATTAGGGCATATCATTTAAAGCAACTCTATGGCTAAAATAAAGATTCAACTCAAAAGGCCTCCTGCAACAACAAAAAAAAGAAGATACTGCCCTATGTTGCTGCCCACACTGCTTAACTTTGCAGTAAGTAAAAAGAATCCTCTGGCCAAAAAATCTGATACTGCTAGGCGTGCTTAGTTCCTGGTCTGGTCCCTACATCAGTAACGTGTCCTGTGTTGACGAATGGTCCAGCAACCAAGATGCATGGTGGGGGACCAGGAAATTAACACCCATGAAAATGTCAGATTCTGCCACCAGGTGTTTCTCTTTATTACTACAAAGTTTTCCTTGTAGGGGACCGTGTATTTTGAACATGTATTTAACAAAAGTCACTAAATCTAAACCTTCACTGAATAACTGTTTTCTAAAGCACTGTGCACATTAAACAGTTACTTGTGCAATGTGCGTCAGCATAGCCGTTTGTAATCTCCATCTGGGGCACAGGAGCACATCTGGGCAACTGTTGTCACCCTGTAACAGGAAATGTCTGGTCAAGCACCTTTATGACATTATAAACATTTAGTTTAATGAAAGCTACAGATTTAGGACGATTAAAAGCAACTTTTGCATTTACATTAGCCCTTTTCACGCACAAACTTTAGTTTTTTCATTTTCACATACATTCAAATTACCAAAACCACCAAAACATTATACTTTTTCTGAAAACAGAGGAACTATAGAATAAAACGATGTTAGCGTTTATACTGCTCATTATTTGTGCAATGGCTAATCAAACCTTTATTTTCCATAAAAAATACAAAATTATTATTTAAAGCTGAACTCTGGGTGAACTCTGGGTGGGGCTCCCCTTCACTCTGCAAAGGTTAAATGCTTGTTTTTGCCTAGAAAGCACTTTTAGGCTGGGTTCACACTGTCCCTGCATGCGGCTCACAGCTGGTTCACCTGTTCAGGTCCGATTTCAGCCCAAATTTTGGGCTGAAATCGAACCTAAAACGCACCAAAAAAGCACTGCTGTGGAGATCCATTGAGACCTAGTCACATTCTCCTGCTATGCAAATTGAATGCGGGGAAACACACATTCAATTTGCATAGATGTGAACCCAGCCTTACTTGTTTTTAACCCATGCTCCCTTGGCAGCCAGCACTCTCCTTTAAACTCTGATTCACCCCCCCCCTCCCCGGTTTGTGGATGAGCACCCCCCCCCCCCGGTTTGTGGATGAGCACTAACTTTTGTGTCAAGTAAATGGATTTATTAATATATGAAGCTTTAAAATTGTGTGCACCTACAAAGCTGTCCTTATGTGACACTTAAACTATTTTTTAGCTCATCAGTTGCATTAATCATAGAATTATTTTCCCTCCGGAGTGTGCGGCAATACCTTACATGTGTTAGACAATTGTTGTGACGTATGACTGTGCATAGTAGGTGTGTATATATGTGTAGGGGCCGTTTTTACTATTTTCTGTTTCAATCATTTTTATTATTTTAAAAAGAGTAAAAGTAACGAGCACTGTGCATAGCAGCGAACAATCCTCACAAGCTCTGTATAGACAATGGTACAGAAGTGGGGGAAACAAAATATTGGAAAAGCTTAGCAATTAGGCGATATTCACTAAGCTCAAGAGAGCATTTGACCACCGTCAGAGGTAAACTGAAATAACATATTTTGTGTTGGAACATGGGAATAAAACATCAAAACGATTGTGTACATTAAGAAGTGGTCTTCCATATGATCTCCCCTTGGATCATAGTGTGGAACAACAAAACTGTCCTGTTGAATTGAGTGGGTCAGTTTATTGCCACCCTTATCTCTTCTACATTAAAGCCCAGAGGCTGTTAAACAATTTTTAAATAGAGTTTTGCCGGGAATTCAGACAAGAAAAGTTCGATGTGACCTTTTGGTCAGAAATTTAGACCGTGTGTAGGCTCCATCTGACTTTTTCTGTCTGAATTTCCGTAAAAAAAAAATTGAGAGCTGGTTTTAAAATTTTCCAACGGGATAAGTCTGTGTATGCAATTCCAATGCACAAAAATCCATGCATGTTTGGAATCAAGCAGAAGAGCTGCATTGGCTATTGAATTTAATTTTTCTCGGCTCGTCATATGTGTTGTACGTCACCGCGTTCTTGACAGTCGGAATTTCAGATGAGATTTGTGTTACCGTGTTTATGCAACACAAGTTTTAGCAAACCTTCAGTTGAAAAAAATCCATGGTTTTCTTGTCGGAATTTCGGAATCGCCTTTTTAGTGCCATGTCATGTAGGATACATACATGGCAGTGAAAATACTAAAGATAATATAAACCCAGATAATATAAACCCAATATAAACCTCAAAGTGTTGTCATGATACACTATATATATATATATATATATATATATATATATATATATATATATATATATATATATATATATAAAAAGGGGGCAAGAGCACTAATGAGGCAGCTTCCGGATGACGCACTAGTTGTGAAATGCATAGAGGCTGCAGCACCATTGTCGGCTCAAAAAAGGCTAGGAACGCAAGCCACTAGTCGGGAACCCCAGGGCACACGTGCAGACCAAGCATATTTGTATATCTCTACTTATGGCTGGATTAGCTCAGTGCCGACTCCAAGGCACTTGTACATGTGAGTGAACAAAATCATTTTTTTTACTTTAATACATTTTCATGACCTACTATACCATGATAGTCCTTTTATATGTTTCATGAGCGATCATAAGAACACGATTTCAACTAAAGCATTGGGAGGGACTGCTGATAAGTCTGAGAGAAGGAGTGGTTATCCATATGAACCAAAGGCATATTAACTAGTACATCTGTTGAGTGGCCATTTTATCTGGTGACGGTGTAGGCACACACGTGGTGAAGGTGGAAATACAGCAGGTCACCTTTAAAAGGAATTGTTCACAGAGGACTTCTTGTGCAATCTTTTTTTTCTTTTTTTCTTTTTTTTTAAAGGCTAAATTTATATATTTGGATCCGTGGATTGCATTTGCAGCATATTTTCAGTTTTTCCACTTGGTTGATGGACTTAATGAACTATATGATATAGTTTTTTGCACATTGCACTTTTGTTGCACTTTTATTCATATTATACTTTGCAGTAAGAATTTGTTGATAAATGCATGTATCATTTGATTGATCATTTATAGGGAATTGTAGATATACTATATTATCTTTAGAGCACAAAGTTCATTTATAGGGAATTGTAGATATACTATATTATCTTTAGAGCACAAAGTTCACAAGATTTGCTGGGTTGATTTATATACTTATATATTTATTTATATATTTAATAAGATAGTGCAGTTCACTTCATAATACGCAATTCATATCCAACCCACACGGTTGCATGTTTAATTGCAGCACAACTTAAAAAAAATATTAATAGTATCTTGGCACCGGTAATACACAAATTTTCAGTGTGACAGGGGTCCTAATATTTAACCACTTGCCGCCTGCCATATAGCAGAATGACGGCGGCAAAGTGGTTGCGATATTGTGACTGCCCGTCATATGATGTGGTCAGGATATCACCGCTGGCGTGAGCCCGTGGGGGCGTGCAGCGCGGCGATCTGAGGTACTGTGTGTCAGTCTGACACACAGCAACTCCGATCATGGTATGAAGCCTCATCACAGCTGATCCTCACATGAACCAGAAAGTGACGGTAAACGTCTCATCGGTTTACGCTGACGGGGAGAGATGATCGGCGGCTCTCCCTGTCGGAGGGGTGGGGGGAGGGCTGTGCTGTACTGATAATCGTCACATTGATTATCATCAAAATGTGACAATCAGTGCCAAACACCTGCCAGCCTGTCCCCTATTAAATGCTCGTCAGTGCCATTCAGTGCCCCTCAGTAATGCCTATTGGTGTCCCATCAAAGTGCCACTCAGTAATGCCTGTCAGTAGCGCATCAACAATGCTGCCTATCCAGTGCCACCTATTAGTGCCGTCAGTGCCGCCTATCGGTGCCCATCAGTCTGGTTTTCATTAAATTGCTTGTCTTTTCATTTATAGCTCAAAAATGAAATGCCACAGAGGTGATCAAATACCACCAAAAGAAAGCTCTATTTGTGGGAAGAAAATTATAAAAATTTAATTTGGGTGCAGCGCAGCATGAGCGCGCAATTGTCATTCAAAACGTGAAAATTGTCCTGGGAAGGAAGGGGGGAAAGTGCCTGGTATGGAAGTGGTTAAGTAGTGAGCTGGTAGGCTGTTCAGTCTGTAGGCATACCAAGTGTGGTTTTATTTTCAGCTTTGACTTGAGTGTAGTTTTAAGCCGGTTGCTTATTTTTAGAATGCCTTTACTTTCAGTATAAGGTGTTGTAATGAACAATTGAAATGAAATAAAAGTCACGCTTGTTAGATGAAACGATGTTTTCGGTGGAAAATTTAGTCTGTATTTCTCCATGTCCAATGTGATTAGTGTAATCTGTTTATGCATGACATACAACCGGAGAAACGACAAAAGAGGCTGCTTGAGAAGGGTAGTTGAGAAGAAGTTAATACCAGCCATGATAAAAGCTATAAACATTTTAATAATGCACACTTGTAAGATTTCTACATGAAGGTGAAATCCATTAAAGGAAATAATAGCTTTTCTTCATAACAATGCCTCTTGCAAGCAAAGGTTTTTCAGGATGCTGCCTGTGTTTACCTTGGTTATTATTGTAAAAGCGCATTTTGCCACCATAGCCGTGCCATTATTCTAATAACACTTATCTGGGTATGTTTCTGTAAAGCCTACGGCTCTTCCCTTCACGTTTTGCCAGAGGAATTGCATTTAAATAGATGGCAAGGAAAGATGCACTTTTTTTTTTTTTTCTAAAATAGTATTGCTGCATCCATTTTTCTTGTCTGCACTATGGTCTTAAACTGTGACTTAGAGACCATTTCATGTAATGTTACAAAAATGAACATATCTGTAAAGATGCAACAGTTGTGACTGAGCTGCTACCTCCTGATAGAAATCATCCACTTCAAACACAGGGCTCTCATCCCGAAAAAGGTCTCTGCAGCCTCCATAAGCAACCAGAAAAAGGGAAAAGGCAAGCACCACTATATTGACCTAAAAATGCATGTATTTTTATTTATACAGCTTTTTTTGGCAATTTTTCACCTGTAGTAAAATAAAATACATGCATTTTTAAGTCGATATAGTGGCGCCTGCCTTTTTTCGATACCTTTAGGCTGCATTAACACCTCAGCGTTTCAGTCGCATGATTTTGCCGCGATTTTTGTACAGGTCAAAAGGTCACCAATGTAAAAAGCAGAAACCCGCCTGTAATCTGCCCCAAAGAAGCTCATGTTTTTTTTTTTGCACTTAAGCCCCCCCCCCCCCCCAAAAGATTTAAGTTTGTTCTCTAATTGAGTTGTACAGTTAATAGGTCACATTAAAAGTGGAAAAATTCAGAGATTTATCTTTGTCTCTCTCTCTCTTTTTTTTTTTTTTTTTTTTTTTTATCACAGGAATCTGTCATTTTAACGGGTGTGTAGACTTTTTATATTCAATGTATCTGTATCCAGTCAGGGGTGGACTGAACATTGAGTCACTCGGGCACTGCCTGAGGCCCCCATGCCACTAGGGGCCCCATCAGGGATGCCAGGCTCAGTAAAACCAGGGACAGTATGTAAATCTGTTTTTTTTACATCTGTCTTTGATATGTCCGAAACTGACATGCTTTTGATGTGAAAATCCTGAGATTTTAGCTGCCCCGCCTCTGCACTGCTTCCTGGCATGGTGGCCATCTGTAAGCCCAGGGGCCCCTATAATCTTATTGTGCGAGGGCCCCATGAGTTGTCAGTCCGCCCCTGTATGCAGTGCTAGACATATTAATAATGATGTTATTATAAAAGTCCATATAAAAAGTCTGCCTCCAGAGGCAAAGTCCCAAAACTGTCCTCAGTGTACAAAAGTACAATAAAATACAGGGAGTGCAGAATTATTAGGCAAATGAGTATTTTGACCACATCATCCTCTTTATGCATGTTGTCTTACTCCAAGCTGTATAGGCTCGAAAGCCTACTACCAATTAAGCATATTAGGTGATGTGCATCTCTGTAATGAGAAGGGGTGTGGTCTAATGACATCAACACCCTATATCAGGTGTGCATAATTATTAGGCAACTTCCTTTCCTTTGGCAAAATGGGTCAAAAGAAGGACTTGCCAGGCTCAGAAAAGTCAAAAATAGTGAGATATCTTGCAGAGGGATTCTTAAAATTGCAAAGCTTCTGAAGCGTGATCATCGAACAATCAAGCGTTTCATTCAAAATAGTCAACAGGGTCGCAAGAAGCGTGTGGAAAAACCAAGGCGCAAAATAACTGCCCATGAACTGAGAAAAGTCAAGCGTGCAGCTGCCAAGATGCCACTTGCCACCAGTTTGGCCATATTTCAGAGCTGCAACATCACTGGAGTGCCCAAAAGCACAAGGTGTGCAATACTCAGAGACATGGCCAAGGTAAGAAAGGCTGAAAGACGACCACCACTGAACAAGACACACAAGCTGAAACGTCAAGACTGGGCCAAGAAATATCTCAAGACTGATTTTTCTAAGGTTTTATGGACTGATGAAATGAGAGTGAGTCTTGATGGCCAGATGGATGGGCATGTGGCTGGATTGGTAAAGGGCAGAGAGCTCCAGTCCGACTCAGACGTCAGCAAGGTGGAGGTGGAGTACTGGTTTGGGCTGGTATCATCAAAGATGAGCTTGTGGGGCCTTTTCGGGTTGAGGATGGAGTGAAGCTCAACTCCCAGTCCTACTGCCAGTTTCTGGAAGACACCTTCTTCAAGCAGTGGTACAGGAAGAAGTCAGCATCCTTCAAGAAAATAATGATTTTCATGCAGGACAATGCTCCAGCAAACGCGTCCAAGTACTCCACAGCGTGGCTGGCAAGAAAGGGTATAAAAGAAGAAAAACTAATGACATGACCTCCTTGTTCACCTGATCTGAACCCCATTGCTGTGGTCTCATCAAATGTGAGATCCTACACCTCTCTGAACAGAGCCCTGCCCGCAGGATGGTGAACAGATCACATGACAGAATCATGCAGGCTGCATTCCTTGCAAAGAAAGGTATATTGCTGCAGAAATGTATATATGTGAATGTTGAGATGTTATATTGGTTTCACTGTAAAAATAAATAATTGAAATGGGTATATATTTGTTTTTGTTAAGTTGCCTATTTGCACACACAGATATCCCCCTAAAATAGCTAAAACTAAAAACAAACTGGCTTTGATATTAATGGGGCAGAGAACATAATAATAAAATGAATCCTCAAAAATACAACTTGGCACTCCCTGTAGTACTGCACTGAAATGCTCATTATCCATCATGGCCGTGGAGTGGATTAGAGGGACCCTTTGGTGGTTCTCAGCCTTGGGGTCGCGACTCCATCCAGGGTCCTGATTTTGGCTGCCCAGCTAGGGGCCACATACTCAGTCACTTCTGCGAGACACCACAGAGCTGTAGACACAGTGATTAACACTACCTGTGATTTAGAGTTGCCATTAAAAGTCCCCACTACAGTTCTCAGATCAGCAGATGGCCTTGATCAAGAGCACCTAAGTTGGCTGATTAGAACTTCCCCCAGCACTGCCACTAATCCCACCCCCCACCAGCACTGCCACTCATCCCATTCCCCCCCACCCCCTACCAAGGAGAAGGGGAAGGAATAAAAATAGAGAATACATGGAAGGGAGTGGAAAAGAGGGGGAGTAAAAAAGGAGAGAAAGATGGCTAGATAGAGGGATTTGGGGGGGGGGGGGAACAAGAGTGGTACATCCTAAAATGTACCATAAGGGGTTTTGATACTGTACGAGTAGAAGGGACTGAGGGAGCGCTAAATGTCTGTGGTTTAGGGGCGCAAATTACTTGTCTTACCTTGGGTGTTGACGACCCACGCTATGAAAATTGTTACTGTTAGGGGTCCCCATATCTTGGGAAATTTTATCAAGGGGTCACAGCACTCAGTGTTAAGAACCACTGCTCTAGCCCCTCATAGGGCCTCCAGTTTATTACTGTACTATGCTCTCAAAGCTAACATACATAGGTGGAAAGCTTCCTCAGGTCCTTCACTAAGCTTTTGGAAAAATATGGAGAATTTAGCTGACCACTTTGTAAGGCTACTTACCTTTCTCCTGGCTGTGCCACAAAGTTCAACAAAGTATGTGATATTTAGGTAGAATCCCCATTCACAAATGCTAATACTTATATGCCTGGTGAACATGCCAGTGTAATTAATGTTTTCCAGAGAAATGGTATTCTGTGTTATTGCTCTTTGCAATTGTTTATCATCCTCTTTTGTCCCTAAGCCCTGGTTTCAGTTATGAACTCACTGTGATTTCAATCTGTTTATGTGGTCTGACTGTACTTTTTCGTTTTTGTGTTACTTTTTTTGTTTTATTCGTTGTTGGTTTGTCCCGTGAGCCTGGATATGCCCAATAGACTCTGTACTAAAATTTTAAAGCTTACAATAATAATAAAAAAAAAAAAAAACAAACAGCAAAATAGCCACCGCGTCCGGCATGATGACGTTGCACGTCCCACCCTACACGTTTCATCGCAGATATTTTGTGGGAAGTTTAATGTGCATTTCTTTATACAGATGGGAGTGTAATATTTTATTAAAATGTCTTGTTAGATTTACTGCACTATGAAATCTTTTTATGCTTTTATGAGATGTACTTGGTCTGGGGGAACTGATCTATGCATATGAAGGGACTGAATGGTTTGGAAGCAAGCCCTTGCAGAGTTTTTTTTAAAGGTGTATGTTGCCACATTAAGATCTAGAGGTTCATAATGCTAGTTGTGTATATACTGAAATCCAGGGAGCAGTCCAGTTTAAGCCAAGGCCGGAGAGTGTTGAAACCTAAAGGGAAAATAACTAAAAGGCACAGTTGACCGCTATGTAATTTTTTCTCTGGAGTCGTACTTCTCTATGGACATTTATAAGTTCTTATATGGACATTATTATTTTTCATGTCTATTTACTATACTGTAGTTATTATTGCCACAGTTCCTGGCTCACCTACACCTGGGATTTTTCAGTGCTCTTTCTGAGCTTTGCTAAAAAAAAAAAAACAACAACATTATGACAAGGGTACAGGAACCCTCCAAGTTGGCCACAATAGCTATAAATAACCAGAAATTCCAGCAAAGTTTTTGCCAATAAAGTTCTAACGAGCCTTAAGAAACTTTTCTGGTTAAGTTCGACCACATGGCTGTAAAAAGTGTTAACGTTTGTGCTAACATTTGTTCTCAATTGGAGGTGTCAAAAGTAGCCTTTGTCATATCAACGATAGACACTAGATGTAAACAGGAATGAAGGATGTCAGTTGGCAAAAAGTTGTCTGTGTCCTAGGAATGCAGAATGTCAGGAAGCGGTAGATACCTGCATCCTTGGAATTATGGATGTCAGGTGGCAATAGCCATCTGCGTCCTAGCGACAGACACTAGGTGGTAGCCACCTGTGTCCTAGTGATGAAGAAGGCTAAATAGCTGGAGCCCCCTGTGTCTTCTCGGCGAAGGATGCAAGGCAGCAGAAACTGCCTGTGTTTTTGCAATAATAGATACTAGATTGCAATGGCAGACTGCACCTGGCGGATCCAGATTCCAATTGTCGGGATGACACGGTGGACCTGGTCTGATATCGTGACGTCAGCAGAGAGTAGACTTCAGCCCGCTCTCTGCTGAAAACTAATCACAGGAGTGCAAAATGAATTGCACTCCTGTGATCCATCGGAAGAAGTCCAGCCAAACGAGCTTAGGCTGGACTTCTCCTTTTAAAGCGTGCAGTTACCCCAGCATTTCATATTCCTGATATGTGCCTGCTGTACCATGTACTTGTATGAGAAAGTATCTTGTTCACTTTTTGTATTGCTTGCTTTGTGTGAAATTCCTGCTAGTCTTTCTGCTTTCCTATTAAAAACTGACAGTTTTGAACAGAAGGAAGGTACTCCCCTGTAAAAAAGGGAAACATTTAGGAAAAAAAAGGTATTTATAATTTTATTTTTATTTTTTTATATCTATGCAAAAATAGTTTTGTGTTTTTTTTTTTATTTTAAACTGAATGGGTTGTTTTATAAGGTGAGGGTTTACAATCACTTTAAACTATGGACCTTGCTACCAGTAATTTTCCCTTTCCCATTTACTTGCTACCAGTAAGATCCTGTGTTTTACTTTGTAAAACTCAGTATTCTAATGTCCATGAGCCCGCACCTTAACTGGTTAAGGACCGCCGCATGTACATTTACGTCAGCAGAATGGCACCGACAGGCACATCAATGTATATATACGTTGGTGCCTTGAGGGGGTTCGGGGGTCCGATCGGACCCCCCCCCCATACATACGGCGGTCCCTGTAGCTGGCCGAGCGATCCGGGATGAGGGGGCGGCTATTCGTTTTTGTCCGCCCCCTCCAGATCGCTCCCAGCCAAACCGCGCGCTCCCCCGTCTGCACTTCCTCCTCCTGTGTAAACACAGGAAGAAGGAAGCGATTTGATCTCTCCCCTCAGCGTTTTTTTCAACCATTGCTGAGGAGAGATCACATCGCACAGTAAGTCTGCACTAACACTACACTGACACACACTACACATAGTCACATTAACCCCTTGCGATCGCCCCCCCATGTCACAGTGTCACTGAATGCAGTAATCATACATGTATGATTACTGTATTTAGTGTCAGTGTGACAGGCAATGTGACAGGTAGTTAGTGTTAGGTTCAGGGTAGCCCCCGTACCCCCCCAATAAAGTTTTAACCCCTTAATCACCACCCTAGTTAACCCTTTCACTCCCTATTGCCAGCGTCACTAAGCGATCATTTTTCTGATCGCTGTATTAGTGTCGCTGTTCCCGCTAGGTAGCTAATTATTGTTTTATTGCGATTTTTTTTTTTTTTTTTTTTTTTTTTTACTAAAGACATGTGGCTAAATAAATATTGGCCTAAATGTTTGACCAAAATTTAGTTTATTAGATTTTTCTTATAACAAAAAGTAAAAAATATTGATTTTTTTTCAAAAATGTCGCTCTATTTTTGTTTTCTTTGTGGGAAGAAAAGGACGCAAATTTTGTTTGGGAGCCACGTTGCACGACCGCGCAATTGTCAGTTAAAGCGACGCAGTGCCGAATCGCAAAAAGGGGCTAGGTCATTTACCTGCATTTTGGTCCGGGTCTTAAGTGGTTAAAGTGGAGTACACACTATCAGAAAATCAGGCAAACGATCGTCCAATTTTTCCTCATTGTTTCACAGCAAATCGGAACCAATGACGAAAATGCATGTACGACAAAGGCCTTTTTTTTGTTGTTTATTGTGTCTGATTATGCACAGTCTTTCTTTTTCGTATGGATGTTACTGATTACAATTTTTGTGTTCGATTAATGGTTTTGTTTTTTATTGATCTACTAATTTCGATTAATTGCAACGCACATACATTTTTTGGATCACCACCATATATAGTCCCCACTGTACTCTCCGCTGTTATCTCCCCCACTGTGCTATCCACAGACCTCTCCCCCACTGTGCTATCCACAGACCTCTCCCCCACTGTGCTATCCACAGACCTCTCCCCCACTGTGCTATCCACAGACCTCTCCCCCACTGTGCTATCCACAGACCTCTCCCCCACTGTGCTATCCACAGACCTCTCCCCCACTGTGCTATCCACAGACCTCTCCCCCACTGTGCTATCCACAGACCTCTCCCCCACTGTGCTATCCACAGACCTCTCCCCCACTGTGCTATCCACAGACCTCTCCCCCACTGTGCTATCCACAGACCTCTCCCCCACTGTGCTATCCACAGACCTCTCCCCCACTGTGCTATCCACAGACCTCTCCCCCACTGTGCTATCCACAGACCTCTCCCCCACTGTGCTATCCATTGACCTCTCCCCCACTGAATAGGAAGATTAGTGCTTGCTTAGTCTTACCGGAGAAGGAATTCATCTTTAATTTCCACAGCCCTTCTTTTTAGATTTTTCTTATACGAAAATCTTAAGAAATCAGTACACATTAAACGAAGATCATTCGTTTTGTTCCCTTACCAGAAAAGGTTTGTAGTTTGTCTTCAGGGAATTTTCGTATGAATATTTTGGAATCGTCTGTTGAAAGTTGTGTACACACTATACGAAAATCGTAGGAAAATCTTTGGGCAAAAAATATTCATCCAATTTTCTTATAGTGTATACGAGCCTCAACTCTCTAGTATCGGCAATAGCCATTTTTGGTGACGCGATCCTATAAAATGTGCCCAAGTCTAGGTTCACACTGGCAGTGGGATTGAAACTATGCGAGTTCAGCCAAACTTGCACAATTTCATATACCGCATCTCAGTCTGACTAAGGGAGCGATTTCAGAAACATCTGTGCTGGTTCCTGCACAGATGTCTATACAAATCGCACACCAAAGTCATACAGAAACTACTTTTGGGAATCTGTGCAGCGCTGATTCGGACGGCGCCATTGCTGGCAATAGCCGCTGATTTGGCATGCCATTTGATATGTTAAATGGCATGTCAAATCGCATCAATGTGAATCGATGAAACCAATCCAAGGATATGAAGTGTTTTATAAGCTATTAAAGTCGAATGAGTAGCATATGGAAGCCTAGATTTTACCATTCTGAAGCCCCGTCCACCCCCTGTTTCCCACACTGTGTTTGAAACAAACTGCAGCGGGTGTCATTGTTAAGGTAGCTATACCCCAAACGCAGTGCGTTTTCCTGCACCTAATCTCAGTGCATTTTCAAAAGTAGTGTATGCATTACATTTGGTGCAATGCTGTGCAGTTTCAGTCCTTTCAAAATGAATAAGCTCAAATTGTACAGCACTGAACCGCATGTGAATCGCACAGTTAAGTGGAGCTCATTTCTGTGCAATTCCTAATGTGAGCCGGCCCTTATGAACAGTTGCTCCATTGTATTCCTGAAAAACTGTAAACCTTATATATTCAATCTGTTTTAGGTAAGTCCTGCTCTGCTGCGGGTGTGTATTAGGCTTATATTGGCTGAAAATAAAACTTCAGGAAATACCTCAGAAACATTCTGATTGCTCCCATAAACACCAGCATAGAAACAATTATTGATATTCAGCTCCCAGGGCAAAGATGCCAAACTGCACCCCCCCTCCCCCCTAGGGTGAGCGATAGGGTGCCCACATCCCTGTGATTACCTATTGCGCCCAGGGCAGCTGTTCCTTCTGCCCACCCCTTGTCCCGGCCCTGTTTTTTTTTTTATATAGACGCGCATTTGTGTGAAATGGTTAATAAATTATCAGGGTCGGGTAGCCTAATGTAGTGCTCCTTTTGCTAATAACCCTTAGAAAAATGCAATTTCCTAATTCATTACCATGTTCTAAATGTTAAATGATTTAAAACTATGTTGAAAATACAAGCTTGCTAAAATGTATTGCTTGCTCTCACTTTCCTGGGGGTGCTTATGTATTTATTTATGTTTGGCTTTTGATCCAGCAGTGAAGAGGTGCCTGCAATCTAGTGGCTGAAAGCATTTTTAGTAATTGCTCATGTTTTCCTGGTATCATAGTCATCTTTGTTTGCCAGTGGATGCTCTCCAGTGCTCTCGCTGGGCCACTACTAAAGAACCTCTCCTAGGCTTTAATCAGCCCGGAGCTGTCATTTCTAGTCCGTCACTACCACATTAGCTGCTAATCGCCACTTGCTGATTAGTAAAGTGGATGGAAATCACAGCTCTGTGTGCGTCCAAATAAGATGCTCATCAGCTGCATCTGAGATGGGCCCAGATAGCTTGTGTAAACTTTAATCAAGGACATGCTATGTCACCTCAAGAGGATTTGTTCCAAACTTTGTAATGTCTTGGTCGTATACAAGTGCAAGGAATCAAGGCCTGTTTATCAATACAACAGAAAAGCGACTTTGCAAGGAATGTTCAAAAATATTTAATCAAATTTTTTTTTTTTCCAAGATAATTATTAGTACATTTTTCCTCGCACGTTTCTTAGGATTTAACAATTCAAATATGTTTTCATTCCACAGTAATTACTTTTGGAGTTATCGATGGTAGTCAGGCACTGTGCTGTCATCATTTAGTTACAATGTGTATGTGACTGGCAGCTTAATTTCACCCCAACCCCCCCAATGTTAGCCATGGTCAGCTGCAGCAGACAACCATTCAGAAATCTATTCTATTTGTCCTGGCATGCTGCTACTGGGTACATCAGCAATGGTTGCTGGATAATTAACTAGCGTAGACACATCTTTGACTTTGACATCACCTTGTGGCAAACCAGAATGTTTCTGGGGTCCTTGTAAGCTTCTTTACCTGAAATGTAATCCCATCCTTTACTCTATTTCTGGTTCCTGAGGACAAGTCTACAGTCAAATAAAGGACTACTACTTAAGACATTCCTGGTCCTCATATAAATGTTTTATGGACTGAAGGCAGTTTTGATTCTTTACCTGTGTGCAGCGAGTCAGTTATACACACACACACACTGATCCAGGGTTTGACAAATTTGCTTGGAATCTAGAAGCCAGCTAAAAAAGTTAGGAGCCAGAAAACGCGCCCCGTCCCGACGAGCTCACGCGCAGAAGCGAACACATACGTGAGTAGCACCCGCATATGTAAACGGTATTCAAACCATACATGTGAGGTATTGCCGCGTTTGTTAGAGCGAGAGCAACAATTCTAGCCCTAGACCTCCTCTGTAACTCAAAACATGCAACCTGTAGATTTTTTTAAACGTCGCCTATGGAGATTTTAAAGGGTAAATGTTTGTCGGTATTCCACGTTGGGTATCAATTTACTCGGCGTAACATTATTTTTCACAATATTAAAAATAATTGGGATAACTTTACTGTTTTATTTTGTAATTAAAAAAAGTGAAATTTTTTCCCGAAAAAGTGCACTTGTAAGACTGCTGCGCAAAATCCGGTGTGACAAAGTATTGCAACGATCGCCATTTTATTCTCTAGGGTGTTAAAATAAAAAATATATATAATGTTTGGGGTTTTAATTAGAGGGAAGGAGATGGCAGTGAAAATAGTGATAAATTACATATGAGAATTGCTGTTTAACTTGTAATGCCAATGGCCACCACCAGATGGCGCCAGCTCACAGAAGGAAGAGCTTTGGACTTCACAAGGCCGCAAAGCCGCGGCCTCAATTACCGGCGGGCGCCAGGTCACAATTTCTTGTCGCAATTGCGACCTGGCGCCTGGATATTGTCGAGCCCTGCACTGATTAGTCTATTTAGAAAGAAGGTGTATACCAACTAAAGCCGACCATAGACAGATTCATTTTTTTTCCTTCCTACAACCACAATAAGGAGGAATAATTTGCATAGGGCTTATCTCTTAATTTAGGTAAGTCAAGCCCTTAGAGGTAAAGTTTAAACCCATTTCAGGGTAGTGCAAAAGGAGTCTGTAAAGCTTTGTATTAAATAGAATAACCAACCAGGGCATATGAACCTGGGCTATATGATTCTCCCAGGATACCAATTTCACATTCCCATTAATTTTGTTTATTAATTTCTGAAAACATAATCACATGAAATTTGTAGAGTCCGGTATGACATTTACAAACTGGAGTTCTCCTGGAGTTGGAGATTAGTGGGAATGAATAAAATTCCACTAATCAATGGTCTATGAAAATACAAAATGCCCCTATGTTGGTGGTCAGTGGGAGCACAGAAAGCTTCTATGTTGGTAGTCAGTGGAGTCACAAAATGCCTGGTGGTCAATAGGAAGTGCCCCTATGTTGATGGTCAGAGGTAGTAAGCAATTCCCCCATTTTCAGTTGTTAGTTGGAGTACAGAATGCCCTTACATCTGTTTTCATTGGAAGTGAAAAAAAATGCCCCTACGTGGGTAGTCAGAGGGAATGCACAATTCCCCCACATTGAGGGTTAATGGGAATAAAAAATATACCTAGGTTGATGGTCAATTAAAGTAGCCCCTGTGTCGGTGGTCACTATGCCTTTTTTTTTAAAACAAAATGTTTTTATCTAAAAAACAAACAAAAAAACACGTATACAAAAAAATTAAATATGGAACATTAAGGCATAAAGTTCAGTTCAGTAGAATAGATATACGGTACAGCTAAAAAAATAAAAGTATTTTACAGTATACTATGGGCTATATCCAGAGATTCTAGTATATCCACATTAAGTATAGTCACCCAAATAATTCAATAAAAATAATCAGTTCAGCTTACCATGGAATGTGGGAGGGGTGAAAGAAAAAAAGGGGGGGGGGGGCATTACAGACCAATCCATTGTCCTTTATCTTAGGAGAGATTAATTATTATTAGGAATTAGGCTTTGACCCGAGCCCCCCTAGAGTTTATCGAATGTCTTCGGGCATTTTTGGCTCATGTAAGTACATTTATATAAAGGCAAGACTGAATCTACCATAGCTCTCCATTGTGAGACCGTTGGAGGTTTATTCTGTTTTCATTTGGACAAGATGGCCTTCCTAGCATAAAATGTTGCATAAATAACAAACATTTAACTATGTGTTTTGGAGGTAACTGTGTCACAAATGCTTAAAAGAAGGATCCATATCTACAGTCAAGCTTCCCACAAAGTTTCCCAGAACTCTAGGATGAGGTGGCATGAACACAAAACATGCATAAAGTTACCAAGCTGATCATGACGTTTAGGACATCTATCATTCTGAGTAGGATATATTCTTGAGAGTCTTTGATGGGGTGTAGTATGCTCTGTGAAGAAATTTGAGTTGGATATACCTGTCGCTGGCCAATATCATCATCGGCATATATTGCTGAATTCCTAAACTCCGGTCCTCAATATTGAGGGTGGGTATGTCCTCTCGTCAGGTGTGAAACAGTCTAGTACTTCTACCAGTGTCTCTACTAAGAGGTATAGAGAAGAAAGAATCCTGTCTGCATTACTGGAGATAAGGTAACACTCAACCACATGAGATTGTACAGTGACCTCATCAGGAAACTGTGACTGTACCACGTGGTTAGCGAAAAGAATAGGGGAAGGGAGTGTGATCACTATGCTTAATAGAAGCTCCCTGTAGCATTGGTGTCAATAGTTTTGGGGAAAACCCCCTCTAGCTAGGGTGTCCGTTGTTCAGTAAAAGCTCTACACCATCAGCATTGGTGTCGGTGAGAGTTGTAAAACCCCCCCCCCCCACCCCAAGCATTGGTGTCAGAGATGAAGACCATTGGTGTCAGTGACCGTAATAAAAGATCCCTCAGACATGTTATGTGGTCACGTCTGTGAAGGTGTCCTGTCCCGTGTGCGCTTCCATTGTACATGTCACACCTAGGACTGTACAGGCATTGTCATGCAGCCCTATATTGCCTGTGAAAGAGTCTTAGGCCGCATACACACGATCCGTCAAAACCGATGAAAACGGACTAAAGGTCCATTTCATCGGTCCAAACCGATCGTGTGTGGGCCCCATCGGTCAGTTATCCTTCGGTCAAAAAAAAGAGAACTTGCTTTAAAATTTAACCGATGGACGCCTAACCGATAGAACAAAACCGATTTTTAGTATGCAAAAGCATTGGTTAAAAAGCAGCGCATGCTCAGAATCAAGTCGACGCATGCTTGGAAGCATTGAACTTCATTTTTTCAGCACTTTGTTGTGTTTTACATCTCCGCGTTCTGATACGATTGTTTTTTTAACCGATGGTGTGTAGGCACATCAGACCATCGGTCGGCTTCATTGATTAACCGATTAAAACGGTCCTTCGGACTGTTCTCATCGGATGGACTGATCGTGTACGTGGCCTTAGACGTTTTAACACATGGTGCCTGCTACTATTCTGCACAGTAGCCCCCCCCCCCCCATTGAGCGATGAGAAACTCCTGTATGGGCCTTCTCATTGTAAAGGCCTGTTTACAGCAACCAGCATGCTTTACTTTGGAGACTGCTTCACTAAAGCCTAGCTGTAAATATCGGATCAGAAATCTCAGGCTCTGGTGTTAATTGTGCTTCCATTGAACCTGGATATAATATTATTTGTAACTAGTATTCTCAGCTCCACTAGTATTGATTTAGAAAAGTGACAGTGGTACTTTCTTCCTGTCTCCCCATTTATTTTGTCAATATACATATCTGTCTTTTAGTGTTTATTACCACCCAGTTATGTTTCCTAAAGAAGTCCTTGGGGGGGAAAAAAATTGCAAAAATAGATACAGTATATTTTCAATTGGCAAAAAAACAGCATAGCATTACTTTCAGCAATGCTTTGAGCTATATGCTCCTGACTTGGAGAAAAAACAAAAACGGTTAGGACTTGAATTATGTCTGTGAGTTGTAAAACGTGATATGTGTTTTTTAATGAATTGTGTTAACATTTAATGCATTGCATAACTTGCATGCACTTTGCATGGGTTTTTATTCCTGGTCACCTTTGAAAAATTAGTTTTTTTGGTGCTTTTCTTTTAATTATAATGGAAGTTACATTTTTCACAAAACACACAGAGGATGCAACAGGCAGGACATTTGAAAATGCAGCGCAAAGAAGAGAACCGTTGTATAGTCATTAAAGGGGACTATTTGTCATGCACCTTTCATTCGCTGAGCAGGTGAGTTTTAGCACAACAAAAGCATACAAATGTGAATAGGCCCTTAGACTCAAATTGTCACCGATGTGTAAAGTCTTGAGGGTAAATGCTGCCTTTTTACTGTATTGAAAAAATAAAATGAAAATACTTGTAGGACTTTGGCGTGGGACATCTCATTGTAGTGTCCAGTGTTAATTTTGGCAGCAAATGCCATTTTAGTTTTAGTCCCATTTTAGTCTTCTGCAATTTGTTTTTAGTTTTAGTCGTATTTAGTCTACTAAATCTCTAGGACATTTTAGTCAAAAAAAATCATTTTAGTCATCTAAAATCGAATGCGCGTAGTTAAATTGTAATTCATTATTTAAGCATTTCTCTACAATTTCCAGACTCCTTATATACTGCTGGAGTGAACAATCGAATATGTTATTTATGGTATTGAGGTATGTTAATTTTGACATCAAATTTCTATTTAGTTTTAGTCTTAGTCCTTTGACTAAAATGGCATTTTAGTTTTAGTCATATTTTAGTCATCTCAATTGTTTTAGTTTTTGTCGTATTTTAGTTGACTAAAATATAATTAAGTTAGTCGACTAAAATGTTTTAGTCGACAAAATTAACACTGGTAGTGACCATACCACAAGGCATGTTTTTTGATTTTTTTGTGTGCAACCAATCATGTTAAGCAGTTATAGCAGTTTTGTGACTTCTATCAGTCTCCTGCTTAAAGTGGATGTAAACCCAATTTTTCATTTATTTGTATGATGTCGCAATGTATAGTATAAGATGTCCTATCATCTGTGCACAGTCTTGCCACAAAGAGTTAATCCAGCTCTGAGCAATCCTCTTTTTTTTCTTTTTTCAGCGAGATAAACGGACAAACAGGAGAAAACTTTTGTCCGTTCTTCCCCCTTTGCTGTGAATGACAGGTTATTTACATATCTCATGCACTAGCCTGTGACAGGCATTATTTTTTAATTCCCACCCCACTCCTTTCTGAAGTCATGTGGTTACTTTTCTGGATTTTGACTGGATGTTATGCCGCGTACACACGATCATTTTTCAGCATGAAAAAAAAAACGTAGTTTTTCAGCATGTCCAAAAAACAAAGGCCCAGATTCAGGTACATCTGCGCATTATTGGACCGCCGTAGCGCACCGCCTTTACGTTAGACTTGCGCAATTTTGCTGCGTAATCCCCCTATTCTCGTAGCTTTTGCGCAGGAAATTGCGCATGCGTAACGTTTTTCCCGAGGCGTAAGGAGGAGTAATACAAATTCGGAAGGACGTGGGCGTGTTACATTGAAATGAGCCGTGACCCCATGCAAATGAAGGGCCGGCTTGCGCATGCGCGCTTGAAGGAGACCATGGTCAGCTCCGCTGTGCGCATGCTCACAACTCGGGAGTGGCGCAATCAGTGAAATTGGAAATGGACTAGGGCAACGTTGTGAACTACGCAAACAGCATAAATAGACAGACACAAACGCACTTGCATTGCAAAAGTACATCCCTTTGTCCCTTCCCATTTAACCTAGTGCTTTTGTCCTGTTGTTCGTTGTGGTGTGTTTTGTAGTTGTCAGATTAGTGTTCTGTGTGATCAAGTGTTTGTTAGTAGATCTTTGAAAGTGTTTTTTGATAAGTGTTTGAGAGACTGTTTGATTGATCTATTTCTGTTCGTTTGTTTTCCTGCTGTATTTTTGTTTTGTTTTTTTGTGACTGTTTCTTGCTGAGTAGTTTTCTCTTTGTGTGTGTTCTTGCTTGATTGGTTGTGCTTGTTTGTGTGAGTGAATTTTGTTGACTGGGAGTGAGTTTTTTGGGAAGTATGACAGAGAAAGAGAAAGCTCAATTTTACAGTTGGGGAAAAACAAATTCTTGCCCGGGCCATTAGCGAGTATGGGCGTTTCCTCCACGGCCCAGACAGTGCCAACACCACCCCGGCCAGGAGGAGGGAGATTTTGGATATGATCACTGAGCAGGTCAATTCAGCGGGGCAGGGGGAGACACGGACCCGGTCTGGGATTGACAAAAAAATCAATGACCTCCGGCGTCTGGTCAAACAGAAGCTGGCCAAAATGCATGCCCATGCCAGGGGCACAGGAGGGGGCCCACCATGCCGTATTAGGCTGACAGCGGAGGAGCGTGCGGTGGCCCTGACCTTTCATCGGCATGAAGTTGAGGGCCTGCCTGGCTTTGACTCAAGTCCGGAGCCCGTGGTGCCAGGTAAGTTTTTTTTTTAATATCAGGTGTGTAGCATGTGTGGGGGAGGGGGTGAAAGGGAATATGTGGCAAGTGTGTGGATCCTCCAACCTGTGAATGTTTTGTGTCATCCACAGATGTGCAGGAGGGTGCAGGGCCATCTGGCCTGACCGCACCAACCCCAGGACAGCAGCCTAATGAGGCCCCCCCAACAAGGCCGGAGTCCGGGGAGGAGGTTCAAGAGGAGGAGGAGGAGGAGGTTCAAGAGGAGGAGGAGGTTCAAGAGGAGGAGGAGGTTCAAGAGGAGGAGGAGGAGGAGGTTCAAGAGGAGGAGGAGGAGGAGGAGGTTCAAGAGGAGGAGGAGGAGGAGGAGGTTCAAGAGGAGGAGGAGGAGGAGGTTCAAGAGGAGGAGGAGGAGGAGGTTCAAGAGGAGGAGGAGGAGGAGGTTCAAGAGGAGGAGGAGGTTCAAGAGGAGGAGGAGGAGGAGGTTCAAGAGGAGGAGGAGGAGGAGGTTCAAGAGGAGGAGGAGGAGGAGGTTCAAGAGGAGGAGGAGGAGGAGGAGGTTCAAGAGGAGGAGGAGGAGGAGGTTCAAGAGGAGGAGGAGGAGGTTCAAGAGGAGGAGGTTCAAGAGGAGGAGGAGGTTCATGAGGAGGAGGAGGTTCATGAGGAGGAGGAGTCCATGTCAGGCACTGGACGTTTGGTTTTTGAGGACTCTTCCCCTCTGGCTGGCAGCAGGCAGCCCTCCCTAAGGGGGAGCCCCCCCCTCCTCCCCCAACATGGCTCCCCTCACAAGGGCCTCCCCTTCTCCCCGGCCACAAGCATCAGCTGGAGGCAGGATTTCATCCCAGAACACCAGGGGGGTGGCCAATCTCCTGCCCGCCACTCTGAGAAGGGACCAGTTCCTCCAGACCCGCCACCTGGGACAGGTCAGCCAGACATTGGTGCGGATGGAGGAGAGCCTGTCCTCCATCAAGGATACGCTGGGGAACCTGGACTCCCACTCCCGGGCTTTCACAACCTGCCTAAACGAACTGCAGACGACATCAGCAGGCGTTGGGCAGGATGTGAGGGCCCTTACCCAGGCTATCCAGGCCAACACGGCAACACTTGGTGCTGCCCTGCACAGAATAGCCGTGGCCTTGGAGGGCAGGCCGCCAGGTGGGCAGAGATCAGGGGCTGCTCCTCCTTCCCCGGTTTTACCCCTCCCCCATGAGTCTCCCCTGAGAAGCCGTGGCCGGGGGCGCCGCAGGCGTGGCTCACGCAAGGGGCAATAATTTGTTTTTTCCCCCTTTTTTTTTTTTTTTGCAGGAAAATTTTTGCTTTTGCAGGTATTTTTTTTTTTTTTTTTGGGTTGTGAATGCTGTTTGAATGTGGGGGTGACATTCTTGCCGGAAAAGGGGTGTCACCCTCAATTTTGGTGGAGTAGGGTTCCCCAGGACCAGGGAGAAGTGATCCCCAGGTCCGTGTGAATGGCGTATGAATGTACAGTGACATAATTGGAGCCTTGGCGTGGCGTTGCTGCTCACAAGTCCAGCATGGTGGACTGGTGCCAATCCAATTTGATGTGGATGTGATGTGTCTGTGCTAGGGACCACAGTGGTGTGCATGCATGCATGCATTCTCATTGTGCCATGATTAATGTGTGTGTTTAACGTGCAAAGATGCCCAATGTGAGTTGTCTCCTGGTTGCTCTTCCCTCAGAAGACGGGGTAGCCTCGGTTAGGGGGGGATTGTCTGGTTCAGGGGTCAGGTCATCACGTAGGGCAATCTGCAGGCCCTTTCTTACTGCGAAGTTGTGCAGCATGCAACATGCACCGATGATCTGGCACACGAAGTTTGGGGAATACAAGAGGGTACCCCCAGACTTATCCAGGCATCGGAAACGTGACTTTAGTAGGCCAAAGGTGCGCTCCACCACTGCTCGTGTTTGGGCATGTGCTTGATTGTATCTTTCCTCTCCTGGAGTTTGGGGGTTCCGGATAGGAGTCATGAGATGGGGTCCCAGTGGATATGCAGAGTCACCTGTAAGGGAAAAGACAGGAGGATGTTAGTCATGCATGTGCCACTTGTGATGTGTGCATCATGGGAGGGGATAGTCATGCCTGACTCCCATGTCACTCACCAACCAGCCAGGTGTCCCCATACACGTTCTGATCGAATTCCATTCGGATGTGGCATTGATTGTATATGTAGCTGTCATGGCTGGACCCTGGGTGTTTGGCACGGACGTGCCATATGAGGCCTTGGGCATCGACTATCACCTGTACATTGATGGAATGCCAATGCTTCCGATTGCGGTACATGTGCTCTGTCTCCTGGGGGGGCTGGAGTGCCACAGTGCGTGGGAATCTGGCAATTCTGTAGAAATCTGTCATTGCCTTCAGCCGCAGGTCCTCAGTGGTGGGTTTGATGATTTGGTTGGCCATGCGTCTGAGGATTGCAGGGACAACCTGGTGCACACATCTGCTCATGGAGGATTGTGACATCCCAGCCACCACTCCACTTGTTCTTTGAAAAGAGCCACTGGCAAGACATGGAGTGTTGCCATGACCTTGACCAGTGGCTGCACTGCATGTGAGCGTTGTGTTCGGCTGGTGATGTCCTCCTGCAGGGTTGTGGTTAATTCCAGGATGACATGAGGGGTGAATCTGAAGATGCGAAACACCTCAGAATCACTCATGCCAAACAGGTCTATGCGGGTGTGGTATATCCTCTCCCGTGCCATCCTCCGTGCCATCCTCCGTGCCCTCATCCTTCTTTGTTCATCTAAAGTCAGTAGTATAGCTATGCGCGACGATGCCCCTGGCATGTTGGCATACAGATTGTTGTGCAACACGTGTGACTGCTGAGCTCCTCAATAACAGTGTTGCTTTATCTAACAAGTAGACTTTTTTTCTCTTTTTAGACCAGCTTTTATATGCTCTAATTTTAGACAGGACATTTTGCTGTTGCGCACACTGCGTCGCCTGCGCTGCCCCAACGTTCTTTTGTGGATCCCCGTAAGTCCCTCATTAGCATATTTGACTAGCAAATCAATGGTCTGCCTAGCGCACTTTTGCGCGGACGGATGCGCCAGTCTAGCGAAATTACGCGGGACAAAAAAAGTAGATTTTTTGCGTATCTCGTTCTGGGGATGCCATGCATCGAAACGCACGCGCACATTTCGACTTACGCACGTGCATCTCCTGTTGCGCAGGCGTAATCGCTCTGTGAATCTGGGCCAAAGTTTTTCCAACTTCATCATTAAAAACGACGTTGCCCACACACCATCGTTTAAAAAAAATTATGAACAAAGCCCGGTGACGTACAACACGTTCGACGGCACTCTGAAGGTATGGTTCTATTCGCCTTTGGGCTGCTTTAACTGATTCCTTGTTAGTAAAAGACGATTTGCGCTTTTCTGTCGGTTATAGCGTGATAAATGTGCTTATTTCATTGCGAACCTTAGTTTTACCAGAACGAGCGCTCCTGTCTCATAACTTGCTTTTGAGCATGCGCGGGTTTAAAACGTCGTTTTAGCCCAAACACGATCATTTTTTACATCCCGAAAACGACATAGTTTAAAACAACGTTAAAAAATGCAGCATATTCAAATTTTATTTTTTGGCCATTTTTCAGAACCTGAAAAATTATGTGTAGCCCACACACGATCATTTTAAATGAAGTTTTTTCAAAAACGACGTTTCTTTCATGCCGTAAAATGATCGTGTGTACGCGGCATTAGTGATCATAGCAGAATTCAGGGTAAGGAATACACAGGAAAAAATGCATGTTGACAAGGGGAGTGTAGAGGTGGGCGGAGAGTCTACTGACATCACGACTTCACCCACCGAGCTCCAGACAACAGACCCACCCACAGAATCTGCAGTTTTGCAGGTCTCATAATAGACAGAGGGGAGACATTTGACAGGTAATAATACATGCAGAAGACATCTATATCCTTATAGATAAACACTATGGAAGTAGTTTAGAAAGGATGAGCGTGGGTTTACATCTACTTTAAAGCTTGTAGGAGTTTTCATTCTCCCCTGACCTTCTGTCTGATGATTGGCACTGTGCTGATCACACTGTGAGGGGGTTAACTCATCAGCATGCGTGTGTGACCCCCCCATGGATGGGTTCACCACACAAAGATTAGGCACAACAGACAATGGTGGGTGAAAAAACAAAAAAGGTGTGGTTTTATTTGAACCATATACAAAGAAAAATATAACAGAAAACAAGAAAAAACACAAAAAGAAACCCTGGTCACTTGACCACTCACTAAACACAATGGGGCCCCTAACTAACACCTGGGTACAGCCTAGTGCTGCCCCAGTCCCTAACTCCCTGCTGTTTAGAGTCTTAGTAGTAGTAGCCACACAGGCTTTGTCTTACCGCACAGAGATCACACTCCCCAGACTATCCACACAGATCTGGTTCCAGGTTGGAGCATCTCTCTCTGCATGCTGGGTGTTTTTGTAGAGGACCTAATGAGCCCACCTAATTCAGCTAGGCTTATCAAGTCCTCCCAGCAAGATTCAAAGCACTCCCCTTAGAGGTATAAAATGGCATAAAGCCTGAACCTAAGACACATATATATATATATATATATATATATATATATATATATATATATATATATATATATATATATATATATATATTGCATCCTGGATGCAACCAGGGAATTTAACCTGCCTGCTGCCACAATACGTACTTTTTATGAGTGAAAAAAAACTCTAGCAATACACACCAAACTGAGCATGTGCAGCCTGACTCCTAATGCTGTGTTCTATCAAAAGATGATTTGGAGTCGGTTAAAGACAAGGAGTATCGGAGAGTCAGGGTCACACAGTCTTTATACACAATGCATTGGGTTAACCCCTTAGGTTTCATAGTGAGTATAGCAAGCATGCTTTACTGCATATACAGACTGATTTTACGGTTGTGGGTTTAGTAACACTTTAAGGTAAAAAAAAACCTTAAGCCTTTAAAACCACTTTAAATGGTTTGTATCGAACCCTGGTTTGTAGCACAACGCTACTTTGTATGGCCAGCCTGGTCTGTTAAAGGAGGTTGAAAAATAACAGCCTTAGGGCCCTTTCACACGTAAGGACCGTATGTCCGCATTTTCATCCATCCGGATGAAAACTGGACATACATTGGTTCCTATGTGATTACGGGTGTCAGCGGATGACCATCCACTGACACCCGTAATTTTCCGCCTCAGCAATGATCCGATTTTTCGGATGGAAGAATATCCTTTTTTTCTTCCGTCGATCGGATCGGATAAATACGGACATACGGTCCGTGTTCATCCGATCCCCCCATAGGGGAGAGCGGAGGAAAGACAGGGTGGTCCCTGCACAGTGTGCGGGTACCGCCCTGTCAGCCGACGGCTCAGCAGGGATTTTATGGAGGATCCCCGCTGAGCTTATGGACACACACGGAGCAGATCAATACTGATCCGACCCGTGTGAAAGGGCCCTTACTGGCGGGAACACCAGGTGAAAAAAATTAAAAATAAAGGTAGCGAATGCAGCCACCACATCCAAAAAATCTGGGGAGCAGCAATTTGATTTTTTTTTTAAGCGGTTTTATACTACTTTATGCCATGAGTCTGAGTTGTACTTAGTCCTGTGGATACCCCTTTAACGATTTCATGATAAGTATACTGAGCCTGTCCCCAGTAATCCCTATTTTGAGAGTGGAAATGTACTGTATATAACATTTTAAATGTCCTATAGCATTTAGATATAAGTATATAGTATAAGCATAGCTGTGATTTAGGCTTATGTCTATCTAGCATTTTGCAAGTTATATTTGAACACCGAAATGTTCCCTTAAAAACGTATCTTGTGGCACTGTACAATTTTTTGTACCTTTCCAGAACACGACTGATATAAAAGGATAATTTAACAAATCCTACATGCTGTCCTCTTGAGCTCTAATTGCTGAGCCTGCAGACTGATGGCTTAATCATCATATTTTTGGAGCTGCATGGTCTCTTTCTTGTATGTACTCGGGCACCTTTACAACAGAAACTGTTGATAAAAAGAGCATTTCACAGATGTATTCCAGCGTAGGCACTCTAATATACAAATCTTTAAAAGCAAGATTCATTCTCTGTGCAGTGTTCTCGTGCTGTGTAAAAGATGGTATTTTATTCATCATAATGAGCAAGTTACATTCTTTTTTTTTTTCTCCTCCTCCTCCTTTTTTTTTTATTTTCTAAAGATCCAATATTAAAGTAAACTTATCATGAAAGATTTACAGGGCTGCTATTGCTGACCTCCTTTTTGAAAATATTAGTTGCCAGGTCTTCATATGCAGCCAACATGTTCCTTTACCAGCTGTGTGTTGCATTACTTTAAAGAATTCATATGGTTCCAATACTAGGTCACTGTGAGGACACCATAGGTCCCATTCCTAGAAAGGCTTACCACTCCGTAACCCCTGTTGTATATCATGGTAGAGATGACACCTCATTCACTACTCCTATTGCTGCCTGGGGAAGACAGCTTGCAAAACCACAGAGTGAAGTGGGAGGGAAGATATCTTCAGACAGTTCTCACCCCTCTCCCAACGAGCAGCCACTGGGGCAGCAACTCCCCTCCCCATCCTATCCCCAGCTTTAAAGTGATACTGATGCTTTTTTTTGTTTTAAAATAACAAACATGTTTTACTTGCCTGCTCTGTGTAATGGTTTTGCACAGAGCAGCCCAGATACTCCTTTTCTCAGGTCCCCCACCGGCGCTCCTGGCCCCTCCCTCCTGCCTAGTGCCCTTACAGCAAGCAACTTTTTATGGGGGCACATAGCCGGTGCTGTGTGTGTCCATTCAGACAAGGAGCAGCGGCTTGGCCCTACCCTCCTGTAAGGATCAGCATCTAGGGTGACCAGACACATAGGCTACACAGAGGAACTGAGACCAAACAAAGAATATATATATATTAAAGTAAAATGTATTTACAGTGAGAAATGGCAAACCATGAACACAGCAAACACGGCACACAGTAAAATAAACATGAACTACCCCAAACAGAACCAAAAACCACACTAACAAGAACTGTTGAACCTGAACTACTAACTAACTATATATAATATATATATATATATATATATATATATATATATATATATATATATATATATATATATATATATATACACAGGGAGTGCAGAATTATTAGGCAAGTTGTATTTTTGAGGATTAATTTTATTATTGAACAACAACCATGTTCTCAATGAACCCAAAAAACTCATTAATATCAAAGCTGAATATTTTTGGAAGTAATTTTTAGTTTGTTTTTAGTTTTAGCTATTTTAGGGGGATATCTGTGTGTGCAGGTGACTATTACTGTGCATAATTATTAGGCAACTTAACAAAAAACAAATATATACCCATTTCAATTATTTATTTTTACCAGTGAAACCAATATAACATCTCAACATTCACAAATATACATTTCTGACATTCAAAAACAAAACAAAAACAAATCAGTGACCAATATAGCCACCTTTCTTTGCAAGGACACTCAAAAGCCTGCCATCCATGGATTCTGTCAGTGTTTTGATCTGTTCACCATCAACATTGCGTGCAGCAGCAACCGCAGCCCCCCAGACACTGTTCAGAGAGGTGTACTGTTTTCCCTCCTTGTAAATCTCACATTTGATGATGGACCACAGGTTCTCAATGGGGTTCAGATCAGGTGAACAAGGAGGCCATGTCATTAGTTTTTCTTCTTTTATACCCTTTCTTGCCAGCCACGCTGTGGAGTACTTGGACACGTGTGATGGAGCATTGTCCTGCATGAAAATCATGTTTTTCTTGAAGGATGCAGACTTCTTCCTGTACCACTGCTTGAAGAAGGTGTCTTCCAGAAACTGGCAGTAGAACTGGGAGTTGAGCTTGATTCCATCCTCAACCCGAAAAGGCCCCACAAGCTCATCTTTGATGATACCAGCCCAAACCAGTACTCCACCTCCACCTTGCTGGCGTCTGAGTCGGACTGGAGCCTCTGCCCTTTACCAATCCAGCCACGGCCCATCAGTCTGGCCCATAAAGACTCACTCTCATTTCATCAGTCCATAAAACCTTAGAAAAATCAGTCTTGAGATATTTCTTGGCCCAGTCTTGACGTTTCAGCTTGTGTGTCTTGTTCAGTGGTGGTCGTCTTTCAGCCTTTCTTACCTTGGCCATGTCTCTGAGTATTGCACACCTTGTGCTTTTGGGCACTCCAGTGATGTTGCAGCTCTGAAATATGGCCAAACTGGTGGCAAGTGGCATCTTGGCAGCTGCACGCTTGACTTTTCTCAGTTCATGGGCAGTTATTTAGCGCCTTGGTTTTTCCACACGCTTCTTGCGACCCTGTTGACTATTTTGAATGAAACGCTTGATTGTTCGATGATCACGCTTCAGAAGCTTTGCAATTTTAAGAGTGCTGCATCCCTCTGCAAGATATCTCACTATTTTTGACTTTTCTGAGCCTGTCAAGTCCTTCCTTTGACCCATTTTGCCAAAGGAAAGGAAGTTGACTAATAATTATGCACACCTGATATAGGGTGTTGATGTCATTAGACCACACACCTTCTCATTACAGAGTTGCACATAGCCTACTACCAATTAGGCATATTAGGTTTTCGAGCCTACACAGCTTGGAGTAAGACAACATGCATAAAGAGGATGATGTGGTCAAAATACTAATTTGCCTAATAATTCTGCACTCCCTGTATATATATATTCTCTCAAACTAGGGACATGGGTACAAGGATTGCAAGGAAGGGGGATCACGGCTGGGAACAGAACAGGGAGGCAGAAGCAAGGCACAGACTAGATCAGGACAAGGCTAAGCAGACAGGGACCAAAATCGTGATCCGCCGGGGTAAGGGAGGAAAAGCCTTAAGTAGCCACCAGGCAGCTGAACACTAATTGGCCTGATTGCAATAGCTTGCTGGGTCCTGAGCAGGGGTGCAACGGATCGTCACCGATCCGTGATCCGAACTGCTTCGGCCTAGCTCCCCAGCAGAGGCCATATTGCTACACCCAGCGGAGGCCCTCCTCTCTGTTCACACCCACAGAGGAGGAGGAGCCCACGTTCGAGGGAAACACACGCCGCTGTCTGAGGTCTGAGGTCTGCACTATTGTGGGGGTTACTGTCTGAGGTCTGCACTACTGGGGGGGAGGGTTACCGTCTGAGGTCTGCACTACTGGGGGGGGTTACCGTCTGAGGTCTGCACTACTAGGGGGTTTACCGTCTGAGGTCTGCACTACTGTGGGGTGTCTGTACTGAGGGGGGACCATAGTGGGTGGGGGGGGTTGACACAATTTTTATTGCACCGAGTGACGCCAGTCCAATCCGTGACTCCTGATCCGAGGAACTATCCGAACCATGAGTTTTTTGATCCGTTGCACCCCTAGTCCTGAGAGACACCTGCTGGTGGACCCTGGAACTGCAGCAAACAGCCCAAAGCAGGATAGTGCCACCAGCAGGTAAACTTAATCCTAACACCTCCCCCTCTTGATTCTCATTGGCTCACTGACTTTGACAGCAGCGGGAGCCAATGGCATTGGCTGTGTGTTTCAGCCAATCTGAATAGAGAGTTCCGGACAGTTGATTCTCTTCTGCAACATCGCTGGATAGAGATGGGGCTCAGGTAAGTATTAGGGGGGCTGAGGGAGGGCTGCTGCAGACTGAAGGTTTTTTATCTTAATGCATGGAATGCAATAAGATAAAAAACCTTCTGCCTTTAAAACCACTTTAGTTGGCTAACATTATTGGTTGTAAAAATGCATCTTTGGCGTTTCCCTTGATTACCAAAACAAAGTGTCCTTGGTCTTCATCTCTGGTCCTGAGGTGTATATCATGCCAACAAGCGTGATTTCACTCTCTTGTCCATGCAGGGAGACTTTTCAATCTGGGGAGTGTGGTGTATGTTGGTTTCCACAAGGTGGGGTGGAGCATGCATTGTCTAGTGCAGTGGTCTCCAAACTCCGGCCCTTTGCTTGCTTTTATCTGGCCCTTGGGGCGCGATCTCATCCACTGATACCAACAATGGGGCACAATTCCTCCCAATAACACTGACGAGAGTCACTTTGGATGTAAGGTTTGTGCAACCCAGCTTAACAATGAGATATAATTTAGGCCAATGACACTGAAGATGGGCACACTTATGCCTACTGAAACAAGTGATGGGGCATATTTTTCCCACCAACGTCAGGACCTTTTCTATTCCCAATAGACACAGTACGCCCCCCCCTAAACTCTCAAGGACAGTAAACTGGCCCTTTTGTTTAGAAGGTTTAGCGACCCCTGGTCTAGTGTATATGGCGCACGTTGGGTACATGGAACACTAAATAGAAGACTTTTGGACCTTCTCATTGGACAATTGATTGCATTTAATATTGCTAGTTTCTGCACAAGTGTAAGTACAAGTGCTATTTTTTTTCCACAATTCTTTAAAACAACTTTGTAACTGTGTCTTTTTCAGACACAAGGTTGACCATATGCCAGAATCTGCTACAAGAACTTGTCAGTTTGTGGCTGTTGTTTGATCATTTCCACCTAGTACAAGTGCATGTAATTACCGTATTTATCGGCACACCTTAATTTTAAGAGGGAAGTTTCCGGAAAAAAAAAAAATATATAAAGAATTTTAAAGCAAAAAAAGGATTGAAACAGAGCTGAGGCTGTGAATTAGGTGGAGGTCCCTCCCCTGCCGCCATTTTTCTTTTGGTGTCGGGAAAACTTGTCAGAAGAGATTCATGCTGATACCAGAGATGCCGAAGGCAGGAATTACACTTGGTGCTAATGACTAAAAGTATATACATATATTTTATAGAGGGATATGATTTGTTCATTGTTTGTGTCTAAAGTTTAAAACCACTTTAACCACTTCATTAGTGGGCACTTAAACCCCCTTCGTGCCCAGACCAATTTTCAGCTTTCAGCGCTGACACATTTTGAATGACAATTGCGCGGTCATACAACACTGTACCCAAATTATATTTTTATAATTTTTTCCCCACAAATAGAGCTTTCTTTTGGTGGTATTTGATCATCTCTGCGATGTTTATTTTTTGCGCTATAAACAGAAAAAGACAGAAAATTTTGAAAAAAAAACTCAATATTTTTTACTTCTTGTTAAAATAATATACCAATTTTTTTTAAATATTTTTCCCTCAGTTTAAGCTGATACATATTCTTCTACATATTTTTGTTAAAAAAATCACAATAAGCATTTGATTGGTTTGCGCAAAAGTTATAGCGTCTACAAAATAGGGCATAGATTTATGATTTATTTTTTACTATGGCGGATGGCGGAGATCTGCGATTTTTTATTTTTTTTGTCAGGCCTGCGATATTGCGGCGGACATATCGGACACTTTGACACAATTTTGGGACCATTCACATTTATACAGCGATCAGTGCTATAAAAATGCACTAATTACTGTATAAATGTGACTGGCAGGAAAGGGGTTAACACTAGGGGGTGAGGAAGGGGTTAAATGTATTCCCTGGGTGTGTTCTAACTGTGTGGGGGGAGGGGGGTGACTGGGGGAGGTGACCGACGCTGTGTCCCTATGTACAAGGGACACAGATCGGTCTCCTCTCTCCCTGACAGCACGTGGAGCTCTGTGTTAACACAGAGCTCCACGTCCCTGCTGTCACCTGCTGGGAATCCCGATCACGTGTACCCGCGGACATCGCGGCCGCCAGGCACACGCATTGGCTTCCCAGCGATGCGACGGCACAGTGTTTACCCGCTGCACACCCCCCAGCGGCGCGCGCGGGTAATGTAATCAAAAGCCGTCCAAAGACTTCCACCTGGCACTTCAGGTCGGCGCTGCAGGCGTCTTGACGATAGCGCCAACCTGAAGTGGTTAAGGTACTCGGATGTTTTTTTTTTATATATATATAAATATAGTGACATGATCTTTATACATTAATAGAAGAGATGATGGCAATTATACACTGTAGGCCAGATTCAGAAAGAATTGTCTAAGTTTCGGCAGGCGTAGCGTATCTCATATACACTACGCTGCCGTAACTTAGAGCGGCAGGTACCATATTCAGAAAGAACTTGCACCCTAAGTAATGGCGGCGTAGTGTAAATGGGCCGGCGTACGCGCAAGTAATTCAAAGTAGCCAGGCAGTGGGCGTGTTGTAGTAAAATGAGCCGTGACCCCATGCAAATGAGGATCCGAATGAACGGCGCATGCGGCGTCCGTAGATGTATCCCAGTGTGCATGCTCCAAAATCACATCACAAATACTCAATGCTTTCGACGTGAACGTAACTTACGCACAGCCCTATTCGCGTACGACTTACACAAAGTACGTAAACGACGTACAATTCGACGCTGTTCCGATGTCCATACAGGCATACCCCACTTTTAAGTAAACAATGGGACCAGAGCATGCATGTAAAATGAAAATGTACTTAAAGTGAAACAATATATTTTTTCACTTCTAGGGTGTAGTGGGGGGGGGGGGGTCAGGGACTGTAGTGGGGGTCTCAGGAGCTGTAGTGGACGTGTCAGGGGCACACTAGAACAGGACGGGCTATGCTCTCGGAGCTTCAGCTCCTTCTGCTACGGCTGCAAAATTTCTGTACAGTACTTGTAAGGCACTTTACATAGACTCGCGGGTATGTCCTTACTCGCGAGTGTATGTAAAGTGAGTGTATGCCTGTACTTAACATTGGCTGCGCCACATATAGCAGGGGTAACTTTACGCCGGTCAAACGCCTTACGTGAACGACGTATGTCAATACGCCGGGCGCAACTACGCTCGTGAATCGGTGTATCTAGCTCATTTTCATATTTTCCATGGGAACGCCGAATGCGTCCAGCGTAACTATGAGCCCACGATACGCCGGCGTAGGCAAGTTACGTCGGACGGCTGAAGCCATGTTTTTCGGCGTATCTTGCTTTCTGAATCGGCGTATAGATGCGACGGCGCACATTTGAAATTACGGCGGCGTATCAGGAGATACGCCGGCGTACTTTCTGAATCTGGCCCGGTATGTTTAGTATCCCTTTCAGTAACATCACAATATAAAAATTAGGTCAGTAATTTACACGTCTGCACATATAAATGCACACACTAATGAACACACACACGTATGCAAATTACATTTAATTGAAGTCTAATTTAAGTGTCTAAATGCTCTATGGACACATGTAAACAGCAGCCTCTGCCAAGAAGTTCTGCTTAGATAATCAATAATTTCCTTCATTTGCGTGTACCCATAAACCAGAGTAGTAAGTTCAAAATGCAAACCAAGCGCAGGAAAGTACATCTTACAATGCAACAATGTGCATAGCATATACATGCACATAAAATACATGCAGTTTCAAAGTGCACCAACATGAATAGTCTTCACTCTTATCTAATTAGTTTGGACATGGACATTGGGTACAGAAATCATACTATCTTGATAACACATCAGCACTCTCCTGTGTAGGGTACCTGCCTGCTTGTTTAGTAGTAGTCAGTCGCCTACATCTTGGTTATGCTGTTTGCAGTACTACTACAGCCAGCTGCTTTCACATCAGGGCTGCATGAATTAGAGCGTTGGTATTCGTGACATCAAGCAATGGGACTATTAAAGTTGCCTCTGGCTATGCATGCTGTATATGTATTTCTCTGTATATTGAGCTGTTTGCATTAACCCACATAACCTTTATATTCTGTTTTTCCCAAGTGTTAAAACTGTGCTTTGCTCATAGTATAAAGAGAGAAGGATTTCCTTTTTTATTTTTTTTCTGTTGCAGTTTATAGTCCAACGAGTGGAATATTATGCTTTGTTTAAAGAAATGCATTAGTGAAATGTCAGTTTTGTAAAGACTACATTTAAGTTTATTATGTATAAAGAATTTCAAGTTTCTGCTTATGCATTAACCACGTAAGCCCCGGACCATTTGTCAGCTTAAGGATCAGCGTTTTTTTGCGATACGGCACTGTGTCGCTTTAACTGACAATTGCGTTGTCGAGCGACGTGGCTCCCAAATAAATTTGGTGTCCTTTTTTTCCCACAAATAGAGCTTTCTTTTGGTGGTATTTGATCACCTCTGCGGGTTTTTTTTTTGCGCTATAAACAAAAATAAAGCAACAATTTTGATATTTTTTTTTATATTTTTTACTTTTTGCTATAATAAATATCCCCAAAAAATAAATTATATATATTTTTTCCCTCAGTTTAGGCCGATACTTGTTCTTCTACATATTTTTGGTAAAAAAGAAAGCAATAAGCGTTTATTGATTGGTTTGCACAAAAGTTATAGCGTTTACAAAATAGGGGATAGTTTTATGGCATTTTTATTAATATTGTTTTTTTTACTAGCAATGGTGGCGATCAGCGATTTTTATCATGACTGCGACATCATGGCGGACGCATCGGACACTTTTGACACCATTGTAATTTTTACAGCGATCAGTGCTATAAAAATACACTGTTACTGTGAAAATGATACTGGCAGTGAAGGGGTTAAGCTGTAGGGGGCGCTGAAGGGGTTAAGTGTGACCTAAGGGAGTGATTCTTACTGTGTGGGGGCGTGGCTTGGCGTGTGATGTCACTGATCGTCGTCCACTATGACATGGAACAGACAATCAGTGACACTCACTAGGAAGAACACTGAAAGGTTTGTTTACACTTACCTCTCCCCGTTCTTCAGCTCTGTGACCTGATTGCGGGACCCCAGCGGTAATCGGGTCCGTGGGTCCCGCAGACACGGTTACGGAGATCACGACAGGGTCGCGAGCGACACAGCTGGGCTCTTAAAGGGGACGTTCCTGTACGTGCTTATGTCAAGCCGTGCAGCTCTGCCGACGTATATCGTCGTTGGGTGGTCTTTAAGTGGTTAAAGAAATGCATTAGTAAAATGTCAGCTTTGTAAAGACTACATTAAAGTTTATTATGTATGAAGAATTTCACGTTTCCGCTTATGTATTAATGACAAATCAGTGGCCAGATTTTTGTTTGTATCTTTTGCCCAGTGGTACTCGGAGCTTTCTTTTGTATGTAAAAAGACAGCCATTATGTTACATAAATTAAATCACGCTATTAAGGGCTTGCTCACTTAAGTGGAAATGTTCAGCCTTTGTGCGTAGATGAGATGTCAAATGGTTTTAAAGATTTTTAGTTTAAACCTAATTTTGTTTTTAAGCGTGTTATTCCGTTTTATTCCCTTCCTTAAACCAAGCTTTTATTAGATTATAGAAGACACTTAAATCATTGTCAGAAAAAATGGCCCCATCAGATGCACTTATTTTTGCTCACTGAGCTATAACATATAACAGGGCTCTGGCGCTATCTGTAAAGCAGGATTGTTTTATGCTGCTTGCTATAAAATTTGACACTCTCGCCTTAAATAATGCTCAGCATAGCTGCTGCTCTATATTGTTACATTGTCATTATTCATGTTGTTTGTATGCTTGATTTTTGCTTAGCTGTGTTCTACTGTGAAGTGGGTAATGGAGCTCTGATATTCCATTTACTTTGTCATTTTCCATGAACTTCATTTTAAATAGCCTCACTAGACCAAAGAATGCAAACATTTTAGTTATGGGAACTTCAGTTTTCTGTCTTTTTTATGTTGTTTAGAGGAGTGCATCCCATTCTTGGGAAGCTGAGCACTCCATCATGCTGCTTGAAAGTCCCGACATGCAGTACTTTCAGAACCTTCCAGCTTGTGTCACCGTCGTCTTGAGTCTAACACTTCAGGCTTAAAAAAAAAAGTGTAAGAGTGGAATAACTCGAGTTGTAATTTGCTCAGGCTTTCTCACATTTAAGAGGAATAGGGGATGAAGTTGAGAATGTTTTACACCATCCTTTTTCGACTAGGGTGCCTTCAGATTTCTTCAGGGGTGCCTTGGTAAAATGCCTAAAAATTTCCTGAATTTTGTGTAATTGTATGCAAGCTAATGGGTGGACGAAGCCTGCCCTTTAGTTGCACAAAGCCACAGGTTTTCATTGTGCACCATTACAACCTGGCAGCTGCCGAAATCTTAATGAAGTAATCGGCTAATAAGAAGGTCAGGCACCTGCACAGCATCCTTGTTTGCCAACATCTCCCCATCCCCTGTCCATCAGCACTGGGATCACATTAGCTCTGTACAATCATTTTGTTTCTCTCTATCAGGTTGTAGCCGCTGTACTAACAATCCAATGTTAGTACCACACTCTCCCCTGCTCCTCTATTGTGCTTTGACAGGGAGATGGCCCCCCACAAGAACACTCTGGTCTAAGCTCTCAGCCCTTGGCTGAGAGCACTGATAGGGAGCTGGTTAGCACACCTTTTTCGACAGAAGCCGGCCAGCCAGACTTGCTACTATAAACACAGGCCAGGGGAGTGGAGGGGGTTTGGGTGTCACAACAAGTGGTGGGACTTAGTTACCTTAATACAGGGAATGCATTAAGGTAACTAACATGTTAAACTTTGAAACCGCTTTATTTTTTAATTTTTTTTATTGAAAATCAAAAGATGAGGACTGCTATTACTATTGCCTGGGAGAATGACCCCCATTTTGGGGTCCTTGTGATCATTGTCATCAGGATTGAAGGTGAGCAAAGATCCTGAATTTTGGTTTGTCACTCAACCAGAAATTGAGAGGATATCTTCCAGTTGGGACGCTTGTTCTGGTGACAAAATCTATAAGATTGGCTTTGTAGAAATGTTTTCTTTCTTGTAGTGTCTTTGGGAAATCTTCTCATTGGGACACATACAGCACCTGGGATTTAAACTTTTATAACTAATTGAAAACTTAATAAAGATAAAAAATTTGTCTTTAAACTTTTAAAATATACACCGTAACTTTGACTTATAACTTTAAGTGAATACACTTGATTATATTGTTACATTGGGCTGCAAGTAAGCATATTGTCATTGAAGTTGGAAAGCAGAATTTTTTGCATCACAGTTTGTTGTGTATATGGGGCTGTGTAGTCAGACTGGTCAGGGTGGGTGCCCATGCTGATCTGTGTCCATAGCCAAAGTGCCTACAATGGGCATGTGAGCATCAGAACTGGACCACAGAGCAAGAAGAAAGTAGCCTGATGAATTGCGTTTTCTTCTACATCATGTAGCTTTCTGGGTGTGTCTGTCGTGTAATTGGGGATGAGAAAGCACCAGGATGCAGTATGGAAAGAAGGCAAGCTGTCAGAAGCAGTATAATTCTTTAGGCATAGTTCTGCTGAGAAACCTTGGGTTCTGTCATTCATGTGGATGTAAACATTGTTGCTGACCAAATACATCTGTTCGTGGAAAAGGGTTTTCCTTAACCACTTAAGACCCGGACCAAAATGCAGGTAAAGGACCTTGCCCCTTTTTGCGATTCGGCACTGCGTCGTTTTAACTGACACTTGCGCGGTCGTGCGACGTGGCTCCCAAACAAAATCGGCGTCCTTTTTTCCCCACAAATAGAGCTTTCTTTTGGTGGTAATTGATCACCTCTGCGGTTTTCATTTTTTGCGCTATAAACAAAAATATAGCGACAATTTAAAAAAAAATGCAATATTTTTTACTTTTTGCTATAATAAATATCCTCCAAAAATATATAAACATTTTTTTTTTTCCTCAGTTTAGGCCGATACGTATTCTTCTACGTATTTTTGGTAAAAAAAATCGCAATAAGCGTTTATCGGTTGGTTTTCGCAAAATGTATAGTGTTTAGAAAATAAGGGATAGTTTTTTTATTGCATTTTTATTAATTATTTTTTTTTTTTTTACCAATAGCGGCGATCAACGATTTTTTTTCGTGACTGCGACAATATGGCGGACACTTCGGACAATTTTGACACATTTTTGGGACAATTGTCATTTTCACAGCAAAAAATGCATTTAAATTGCATTGTTTACTGTGGAAATGACAGTTGCAGTTTGGGAGTTAACCACAGGTGGCGCTGTAACTTTCGCTGTGACTGTGTGTTTACAACTGTAGGGGGGTGTGGCTGTAGGTGTGACATCATCGATCGCATCCCCCTATTACAGGGATGACGCGATCGATGCTGCGGCCACAGAGAAGCACGGGCAAGCTGTATTTACACACGCTCTCCCCGTTCTTCCGCTCCAGGGATGGATCGCCGCACTGCAGCGGCGATCGGGTCCGCGAATCCCGCGGTCCCGGTCCTGACCCACGGCTGGGTACTAAAATCAACGTATATATACGTTGATGTGCCCAGCCGTGCCATTCTGCCGATGTAAATGTGCAGTAGGCGGTCCTTAAGTGGTTAAAGGGTCACTAAAGGAAAAAAAATGTTTTTGCTGAAATGACTGTTTACAGGGTATAGAGACATAATAGTTAACTGATTCCTTTTAAAAATGATTAAAAATAGATAAAAATCAATCCTATAATGTGCCTCTAGTTTCACTTTCGTTTTTAAACTGGTTTCATGTTTCTGTGAAGTACAGAAGACACACAGAACAAAAACAAATCCAGGGCAGTGTTTTGTTTTTAAAATAATTCTGATTGGTTCTGAGGAGTTTTAGACACACAGCTTGGACCACAAAAAACAAAAACTGTTGTTGAGATCAGAGCAGAATTACAGCAACTTTAAAGCAAAAAAGCAATGAGAACATGAAAACAGCACTGCATTAAGGTAAAGGAAGCTATTTAGCTAAAAAATAAAATTTCCTTTAGTGACCCTTTAACGACCGTAGCCACTTTCAGCAGGAAAATGCACCCTGCCAAACTAAAAAGATGGTTCAAAAATGGTTTGAGGAACACAACAATGAGTCTAAGGTGTTGATTTGGTCTTCACATTCTCGAGATCTCAATCCAATTATGCATCTGTGGGATGTGCTGGAAAAACAAGTCCAGTCCATGCTTGGTGCCAGATACCACAGCATACCTTCAGAGGTCTAGTGATACCCATGACTCGATGGGTCAGGTTTAATTTGCTAGGAAAATTTACAAATTATTTCCAAGCACACTTACCAGCCAAAGTGACACTGTTTTTCTACAGATGTGCTTTGGTGAAATGTAAGGGTGCAACGGATCGTCACCGATCCGTGACCCGAACGGGTCACCTGTTCGGATCGGCACACCCCGCGGTGCGCTCCAGAGTCTTGGCCTAGGAAAGTCCCCGGCTTCGGCCTAGCTCCGGAGCGGCGGCCATCTTGGTACACCCGGCGGCGGCCCTCCTCTCTGTTCACACCCACAGATGAGGAGCCTGCGCTCGAGGGAAACACACGCCGCTGTCTGTCTGAGGTCTGCACTATTGTGGCGGTTACTGTCTGAGGTCTGCACTACTGGGGGATGTCTCTACTGAGGGGGGGGTCTGTACTGTGGGGGGACCATAGTGGGTGGGTGGGGTGACACAATTTTTATTATCTTTTTGCACCGAGTGACGCCACTGCAGTGGGGGGGGGGGATTTGGATATTACAGTGGGGGAGATTTGGAGTTTTTTTTGTTTTTTTGCTGATCCGAAAAATTATCCGATCCGTGACTCCTGATCCGAGGAACGATCCGAACCCTGAGTTTTTTGATCTGTTGCACCCCTAGTCAGATGAGACCAAAAATGAACTTTTTGGCCTAAAGGCTATGTGTGGTGGAAAACACTGCACATCACCCTGAACAAACCATCCCCACCGTGAAACATGGTGGTGTCGGCGTCATGTTGTGTGGATGCTTTTTTTCAGCAGGGACAGGGAAGCTGGTCAGAGTTGATGGGTAGATGTATGAAGCCAAATGCAGGGCAATCTTAGAAGAAAACCTGTTAGTCTGCAAATAACTTGAGGCGGAGGTTCACCTTCCAGCAGGACAACGACCCTAAACATACAGACAAATCTACAATGGAATGGTTTAGATCAAAGGATATTCATGTGAAAATTGCCCAGTCAGTCCAGACCTAAATCCAATTGAGAATCTGGAGCAAGACTTGAAAACTGCCGTTTTACAGATGTTCTCCATCCAATCTGACAGAGCTTGAGCTGTTTTGCAAAGAAGAATGGGCAAAATTCTCACACTTTAGATGTGAAAAGTTTGTAAAGACATTCCACAAAACGATTTGAAGCTGTAATTGCAACAAAAGGTGGTTCTACAAAGTATAAAAATATGTGAAAAGTCATACTTTTCACATATTTATTTGTAAAAAAAAAATAAACTATCATTTTCCTTCCACTTCACAATTATGTGCTACTTTGTGTTGGCCTATCACATAAAATCACTATAAAATACATGTACATTTTTGGTTGTAACATGACAATGTTGGAAATTTCAGGGGGTGTGAATACTTTTTCAAAGCACTGTATATACCCCTGCTCCATAATTGTGCCTGCTGGCTCAAACATACAACTTGTTCCAAATTTCTGCAATAAATGACGTAATGCATTTATACTTTCTTTAACCACTTAAGCCCCGGACCATATTGCTAGTCAATGACCTGGCCACTTTTTGCGATTCGGCACTGCGTCGCTTTAACTGACAATTGCGCGATCGTGCGACGTGGCTCCCAAACACAATTGGCGTCCCTTTTTCCCCCCACAAATAGAGCTTTCTTTTGGTATTTGATCATCTCTGCGGCTTTTGCACTATGAACAAAAATAGAGCGACAATTTTGAAAAGAAAAATATTTTTTACTTTTTGCTATAATAAATATCCCCCAAAAATATATAAAAAAAAACATTTTTTTTCCCTCAGTTTAGGCCGATGCGATTTTTTTTTTTACAAAAAATATGTAAAAGAATACGTAATAAGCGTTTATTGATTGGTTTGTGCAACAGTTATAGCATTTACAAAATAGGGGATGGTTTTATGGCATTTTTTTTACTAGTAATGGCGGCGATCAGCGATTTTTATCGGTACTGCGACATCATGGCGGACACTTCGGACACTTTTGACAAATTTTTGGGACCATTGGCATTTGTATAGCGATCAGTGCTATAAAGATCCAATGATTACTCTAAAAATGCCACTGGCAGGGAAGGGGTTAACACTAGGCGAGGAAGCAGTTAATTATGTTCCCTGGGTGTGTTCTAACTGAAGGGGGGCTGGGACTGACATGGGAAATAACAATTAATACATTGTATGAACAGGCGATAAGTCATTTCTCCCCCTGACAGGACCAGGAGCTGTGTGTTTTTCACACACAGCTCCCGGTTCTCGCTCTGTAATGAGCGATCGCGGGTGCCCAGCGTTGATCGTGCCTGCCACGACTGCGACGGCTGGTCAGCAAGCAGTTAAATAGTAGAGGTCTCAAATTAAATTATTCTGTGATCCAAAGTGACCAAGATGTTTATATGTTTATGTATTAGCCATAAAGTGCAATGAATGTGTTGGAACACTTATAAGAATTGTTCTTAATGTGTTTCCTAAACCTTTGTTTTTGTTTTTAAACTAAAATAACAAACATGTCATACTTGTCTAAAGTAGAATAGAAGGCAGAATCTTTGAGGACATGCTTGTGTGCGAAACGCATTGGGTAGGGCCTTTGTGCTGATGCCATTCCACCATTCCAATTTATCGGTTTGGTGGCTGATTAAGTCAGTTTTGGCCAACTGTTTGTTTTTTTTGTTTGTATGCTGCAACTTTTAATGCAAGTACATTTTTTTGGATGTAATAATTACTACACTATAGATGACTCCTTTGGACCCATGTGGTAAGCTTGTTTATTGCAGTGGTCTAAGCAATACTGTGCTATACTAGAGTGGATTGTGAGGAAACCTGAGAGAACAAATGATGCTGGGATAATTAAGAAAGTCATGATCATCATGCACCTCTGGTGAGTGCATAGCTGGCGGTAGAATCTTCACGTTCATCTACATGTTTGTATATACATATATCACAGAAAGGTGTATTTGAATGGAGATTAAACTGTCTCTTCAGTGAAGGTTTTTTTTTTTTGGTGGATTTGGACTGAAACTTTATAGTTTCTTTTCACTATAAGTGCTGCACTTTATTTTATTATGTCATACTTACCTGCTTTGTGCAATGGATTCTGCTTTTCTGGGGTCCCCCGTCTGCGCTCCAGGCCCCTTCTCTTTGGTGTTTTCCTCCATGGAAAGCCGCTTTTCCTGTGGACCAACGTGCGTGCTTGTTCCCGAGCCACCCAGTCTGTGTCTATTGAGCGACTCGCCCCCGCCCCCCTGCTTTCATATCAGCTTTTGATTGACAGCAAAACTTCCGCTTTAAGTGACGGCGACCCTCTGACATGCCATGGCATGATAATTTTTCTTGGGGATGGGGCGGGCACATACCCTCTTTTTAGAGGCATTCAGCTCCCTCTTTCTTCCGGGGCTCAGCGGCGCCGAAAGGAAGTTCACCTCTCCCCCTCCCTCCCTGCAATATTTTGGGACACGTCACAGGTCTCAGAAGTTTGCCTGGTCATTCACAGCGCGTGACTCGCTCATGTACAGTGTGTGCCCAGCTGTGAAGCCACAGTTAGAATGCCAGTGCTGTGGAGAGGAGCAGGGCTTTGTACGCCCACATCGCTGGACCGTGGGTCAGGCGAGTGTCTGATTATTAAAAGCCAGCAGCTTCACTTTTTGTAGCTGCTGACTTTAAAAATAAAATAAAAATTGCGGCCCATCTCCCCTTTAATGTATAGAATGCATTAACCATTAAGGTTAAAAAACCTTCGAGGCCTTAGAACCACTTTAACCCAGACAGTGAATTCTGCACTAAAGATTCTTGTAATTGTAAAAAAAACTGTATTGCATAATTAATGATAGAGCCAGGTATAAATGAGAAAGATATGTCGGTGCACAGGGAAGTCTGTATTACGGAATTATTTAGCAGAGGTACTTGGTTTTGCATATTAAGTACATATAAAATATTTATTTCCTTCCTTTTTCTGGAGGTGTGGTGGGTCTCCAAACTCTCATTAGCAGCTACTGTCAGGTACGGAAGTGATTGGACAAGAATGAAAAATTGATTATATGTGTCTTGGATATGAGCAGAAGAAGAGCACAAGTCAAGAAAAAAGTTGGCTTTAATGCATGTTCAATCACCTTTTAATTGTGCCTGATACCCAGTGGGTGCAATTAAGAGTATTAAACCATAATTACTTGTCAGAGTCAGTGGTTTGACTTGACACCTTCCTGCTTACTTCCCGACATCTTTTCCCTTGTGAAGGCTACTATTATGACTTTAATAACATTGAAAATGAATGCCTGGTTATAAAATGTATCTTTTCATTTTTCAATGTCATTTGCTTTGCAAAGGCTCATGTGAAAGGGAGCATCTGTAACACATATTGGGCATTGGCCAGAGGCCTGGACAAGCCAGGAGGACTTTTTTGTTTATTGCAAAGTCCATATTAATTTGTAAAAAAAAGAATACACTTCTAGCAATGGAATGAGCAGTGCTTCATTATTTAATACTCTTGTTTTGTTTTAAGTTTTGACTTTTGGTTTAGTCTAACTTTTTGTATATTACAAAAGTTTCTAGCAAGCAACTCATTGCCTTAACGGGGTTGTAAAGGTATGTTTTTTATTTTCTAACTAGGTTCCTTTTAAGCTAGTGCATTGTTGGTTCACTTACCTTTTCCTTCGATTTCCCTTTGAAATGTGTTTTTTTTTTTTTTTTTGTCTTAATTTTTCACTTCCTGTTCCTCCTTGTAAGTAAGCTTGGCTGACTAACCCCTAGCCAGCGGCTCAGATGATGGGGGCAAGCTTACTGGGGAGAAACAGGAAGTGAGAAATTCAGACAAAGGAAAAAAAAAACATTTAGAAGGGAAATCAAAGGAAAAGGTAAGTGAAGCAACAATTCACTAGCTTAAAGGAACCTATTTAGAAAATAAAAAATTAACCTTTACAACTAGGGTTGTCCAGATACCGATACTAGTATCGGTATCGGGACCGATACAGAGTATTTGCGGGAGTACTTGTACTCGCACAAATGCTCCCGATACCTAAATAGAATACTTTTTGTAATTATCAACATTTTCTGTGAAAATTCTTTGAGTTCTTTACTACTGCGTGACAAGCAAATAAAATATTTGTATTCATTTTTACTCATTTTTATTCTTTTATAATGTCTTGAGTTAGAGTTCTTCATAATTCTAAAGAAAATATCCTTATTCTGTATTGTGGTTTGAAAACTGTCACATGACATTTAAAAAAAGTATCGGTATTCGGTATCGGCGAGTACATGAAAAAAAGTATCGGTACTTGTACTCGGTCCTAAAAAAGTGGTATCGGGACAACCCTATTTACAACCCCTTTAAGGCACTGGTCATCGTCTACTGTCCTTAGGGCCCACTAACAGGTCAGGTTTGCAAGATAACTGAAATAAATCACAAGTGATATAATTTGCTGCTCAGTGATTGCAGTATTCTAGTCTGCATCTCCCCAAGGTTAAACTTAAAGTGGAGTTCCACCCATTTTTTTGTGTTTGTCTGTGCTGCATGCCCTAATCTCATAGTGTTCAGAATGAACAATTTTTTATTTATTTTGTTGCTTGTAAATACCTTTATTTTGTAGTCATTCATTACTTCCTCCTCCTTATTAGCCTAGGCCAGTGATGGCGAACCTTGGCACCCCAGATGTTTTGAAACTACATTTCCCATGATCCTCTGGCACTCTGTAGTATAGTGGAACATCATGGGAAATGTAGTTCCAAAACATCTGGGGTGCCAAGGTTCGCCATCACTGGCCTAGGCTATTAAGTCACAAGGCTATTTGCAAGGGTTTCTGGGATAGGCATCATGTTTCCCAGTAGTCCTTTCAAACCTGAAACCTGTTACATTGCTTGTGCAGCACTGAGCATATGCAAGATATGCAAATCTGAAATCCAGGAAGTCATACAGTCTGGCTTCATGATGCCCACACTTAAGATGGCCACGGTTTATTTCTATATTATAAACTATCTAAATGCTGTAACAACCTATCAAAACAGACCTTAGTTTACAGGCTAACTTTGCTAGAATACATTAAGCTTGTGTATTACAGGGGTATTTATATTTAAAAAGTGAAATTGTGGGTGCAACTCCCCTTTAACCACTTAAGACCCGGACCAATACGCTGGTAAATGACCCAAGGTGTTTTTGCGATTCGGCACTGCGTCGCTTTAACAGACAATTGCGCGGTCGTGCGACGTGGCTCCCAAACAAAATTTGCGTCCTTTTCTTCCCACAAATAGAGCTTTCTTTTGGTGGTATTTGATCACCTCTGCGATTTTTATTTTTTGCGCTATATACAAAAATAGAGCGACATTTTTGAAAAAAAAACACTATTTTTTACTTTTTGTTAAAAAAAAAATCAAATAAACTAAATTTTAGTCAAACATTTAGGCCAAAATTTATTTAGCCACATGTCTTTAGTAAAAAAAAAAATCGCAATAAAAAAAAATAGCTACCTAGCGGGAACAGCGGCACTAATACAGCGATCAGAAAAATGATCGCTTAGTGACGCTGGCAATAGGGAGTGAAAGGGTTAACTAGGGCGGTGATCAGGGGGTTAAAACTTTATTAGGGGGGGTGGGGGGTCTATCCTGAACCTAACACTAACTGTTTTTTACACTGCCTGTCACACTAACACTAAATGCAGTGATTAAATCACTGCATTCAGTGACACTGTGACAGGGGGGTGGGGGGGGCGATCACAAGGGGTTAATATGCCTATGTGAGTGTGTGTCAGTGTTGTGTTGGTGCACACTTACTTGTGATGTCTTCTCTCATCAGCAGCGCTGGGAAACAGCGCTGCGATGAGAGAATACATCATTTCCTCCTTCCTGTGTAAACACAGGAGGAGGAAGTGACAGGCTGGGAGCGCGCTCCCATTGGCTGGGAGCGATCGCGGGGGGGGGGCGGATATCACGGACATCCGCCCGCAGATCCCGGATCGCTCCCAGAGGTAGGGGGACCCCCGCACGCCGCGGAGGGGGTCCCGACGGGACCCCCGAACCGCACTCAGGCGGGGACGTAAATTTACGCCCTTGTGCCTGTACGTGCCATTCTGTGGCCGTATATGTGCGTGCGGGGGTCCTTAAGTGGTTAAAACCTGGCCTGTTAGTAGGACCTGAGGACAGGGTTGATGACCACTGCCTTAAGGGGTCGACAAGGGACCTGAGAAGGATCTGGGCTGCCCTGTGCAAAACCACTTCACAGAGCAAGTTAAATATAACGTATTTGTAAAGTCTCTTTTTTTTTCTTTAAAAATAACAATCACTTTAAGCTTGCATGGATCAAAATGTTGTCTGGTTCAACTGGGACCAGACACATTTATATGTATGTATGGGCACCCTGGTTGTACACAAGTTGATTTAATGAACAACCATCAGGTTTTTCCTTAATAATTGGTGCCATTGGCTATAACCGACAACACTAAGCATTGAGTCCTGCCAGCAGGGAGGGCTCCCCACTGGCAGAACACAATAGCGCTTACGGACTGACTGTGTTGGTGGGGCATTCAAGCTATTTACTTTCCTTCCACCCATGGTGCCTCACAGAGAGCATAATTCATCCCTTCTGTATATGTTTTTTTAATCCAGTCTTGATCTGGTCACAGCTAAATGTGAAACTATTTCCTATCTAGTGATTTAAAGATATCATTCAAAAAGGCACATTGAATTTTTGCAAGTCTGCACATTTTTCTTAGTAGTACATACCAGAGAAATGAATAACGAAAACATACAGCATTATGGACTACCTGGAATTGCACAAGTGGCCATATCTGTATGCAGAACTCGCTTGTTCCCTGGTGGTTTTATCAGCTGTCAGTGTTACTGTATGGTGCTAGAGAGACATTTCAGAGTGAAAGTGACACATTCAAGAGCCATTAAAATTTGGTACAGAGAAGCCGCTGTTGAGTAAGATTTTTTATGAGGAACACGTCTACACGTCTGTGATGTTTTTCAAGGTTTCTCTTGGCAGTGCAATTAAATCTTCCCCTAAGTGAAACATGCAATGTGGTGTGCTGCAAAAATTGTTTTTTTATTATGTTTTTATAAACATGTCTTTCAATTCACGTTTCTCAGGTTTAGCGGGTACGCTTTTCATTATTTAAAGGTCAGCTTTTGTCTTCTTCACTATATATACTGATGACAGTTATTTTACAAATTCAGTATGTGTCTGTGATGCTGAATAGGTTTTATTTATGTGTACGTATGACATGTTTTGTTTAACTTTGATTTCCACGCTAGCTTTGTGAAAAATCCTTACTACTCCTAATCACAGCCCTTTAATCCATAGATGACTCTCGTTGACTATGGAAACTGGCAGAATTGCATAGTCGGCATGCCAGTCATTCCAATTTAAACTTTCAATAATTTTGCAGTCTGCTTTGTTCTCTGGATCTATCAATCTGCACAAGACATATTAGTAGAATGCAAGCCAGCCAATAATGCAGATTCAGTGTTCTTCCTGCAGATTCTAATCTCTCAAAACAGACACACTGCATAAAAATTCAGTGTAAATGTTTCCATGAATTAAGCAGTTGTCCTTTTCATTTTTCTACCACTGAACTAAACTGTAATTTCAGGAGAATCTTCAGACCCAATTCACACAGGGGAAACCCGACTTACAGCACGACTTTGCAAGGCAACTTCAGCGTGACTTGGAGCAACTTACAATGCAACTTAAAGTTGCCTTCAGGACAGGCGACTTTGGCTGTGGCCAATCACTGAATGTTCAGCTCTGTGGGAGAGAGGAGTAAATTATTTTCTCTTCCTGTCAAGTTGCTTCAGTTAAGACGGTGATCTGACTTTGGAGGCAACTTCCATTGAAATCTATAGGTGCAAGTTGCCTACAGGTTGCCTATGAGTCGCCTTGAAGTAGTACAGGAGCCTTTTCTGAAGTCAGAGCGACTTTAGTAGTGTAAATTAAGACGGCTCTCATTCACTTCAATTGGATTTCTCATGTCCCGCAACTTGGGGCGACACAAGTCGGATCCCAAGTCGCGGTAGTGTGAACCGGAATTATTATTTTTTTGCAAACGTTCTGCAATCGCAAGTTAAAGCAAAATTAAAGTGGCAAATACTCGGCTCTTCTGCAGTGATGCAACATTTGTGAGCTCACCTGCTGGTCCTGATATCTTCAGTGGTCTTTTTCCAGGTTCGACATGCTCAGCCATCTTGATTGGCACGGCCCAGATGTTATAACTCCCACACGTGAGAACATAAGTTAATTCATCCTGGCACCAAAACATGCCGAGAATGTACACTGAACTGTACATGAGCTGCTCAGTTTTCATTCTAAACCAGTTTTCAGGCAGGTTGAGTGCTTTACTGCAAAAGATACATAAGTGTTTTTCTCGCACCTCAGCATGGAAATTGTTAGTGTTTGGGACAGGTTCATGTTCCTCTACGCAAGGTACATGAATCTGTCTTGGTAGGTGTCAGAAATGATGCCAGACTGTTTATACTGGAGGAGTTTTGTAGCAGGGTGGGCGGCGCCTGCTGGGGAAATTCAAGTCCAGCTTGCTTTTGATTGACCGCATATGGCAGTGTTTTGTGATGAGGTCATTACTAGTTGGCCACCTTTGCTGTTTCTTATTAAATGGTAGCTATGGTTTTGTGTAATAAAATGGGGAGGGGGACCATTCAAGAAGGTTTGCCCTGAATTTTTTTTTAAGTTTACATTCTAGAGCACTTTGCACAGTAAGTCAAAGGCATTAAACATCTGCCTACATGAGCTCCTACCGTGTTTCCCCGAAAATAAGACACCGTCTTATATTTTTTTTTCCTCAAGAAATCACACTATGGCTTATTTTCGGGGGGTGTCTTATTTTTATTACAGAAAATAAAGGTTGCCTGCCTGAACCACACTTGCGCTTCTTAGCATTTCCTCTGTCCACCTGTAGACTGAGATTATCGTATTCTGCACGCCATTTTTGGACCATTCGGATATCCAACTTCTTCTCTTTGCACTCATCTTGTCTGGCTGTACAGAAAGATAGGCCAGCAAAGCTGATGTGGAGCAAAGTGGAGCTGGGGTGATCTCTTTGGGCTCAGTAGCAGCTTTTCCCCCTATCCCCTGGTGTTTGTGTGGGGTGAGAGAGGGGTTTGCTGGTCAGTGCTGGGAGAAGCTTTACAGCTTTACACAGCGTTCTTCTCCTCACTTCAGTTCCAGTACAGTACTGTACGCCTATCACATGTTTTTTCCCGCTCCGCGCCACGCCGTTATGCATACGACACTATGTCTTATTATCGGAGATTCGCCACGTCTTATTTTCGGAGATTCGACACTACATCGCTACGTCTTATTTTCGGAGGGGTGTCTTATATTTCGATCTTGTGTCGAAATCCCGCTACGGCTTATTTTCGGAGTACGTCTTATTTTCGGGGAAACACGGTAACTAAACTTGGTTCGGTTTTTGACTAAGGGTGGCCATACACTAGATGAAAAAATGTTTGAAAAATCTATCATTTCGACAGTTGTTCATTTATCGTCTTTTTAACCACTTAAGACCCGGACCAATATGCAGGTAAAGGACCAGGCTCCTTTTTTAAATTTGGCACTGCGTCGCTTTAACTGTCAATTGCGTGGTAATGCGTCGTGGCTCCCAAATAAAATTGGCGTCCTTTTTTTCCCACAAATAGAGCTTTCTTTTGGTGGTATTTGATCACCCTTGCGGTTTTTATTTTTTGCGCTATAAACAAAAATAAAGCGACATTTTTGAAAAAAAAAAATATATTTTTTACTTTTTGCTATAATGAATATTGGGGATATAGAAAAACTTTTTTTTCCTCAGTTTAGGCCAAAACATATTCTAACTATTTTTGGTAAAAAAAATCGCAATAAGCGTTTATTGATTGGTTTGCGCAAAATTTATAGCGTTTATAGCGTTTACAAAAAACTTGCCTAAACTCTCATAGACTCGCCTAAACTTTGTACAATATGCTTTCATTTTGCATCTTTAAAAGATGCAAAATGAAAGCATATTGTACAAAGTTTAGGCGAGTCTATGAGGCGCCGTACACACGGCCGAGGTTCTCGCTGAAAATCAGCGAGAACCTCGCTGGAATGCACATTCCAGCGAGGACCTCGGCCGTGTGTACGGTCTCAGCGAGCTTCCCGTCGGGAAGCCCGTCGAGCCGGAATAGAGAGCACGCTCTCTATTTCCTCGACGGCCCGCCTGGAAGAATGGCTGGTTGCCATTCCCGACGGGCGGGTCGCCGAATTTGACGGCCGGGAGAGAACCTCGACGGGCGGAACGATGTGTTCTGCCCGTCGAGGTTCTCTGCCGTGTGTACGGCGCCTCAGAGTTTAGGCGAGGCTATGAGAGTAAACTCTTAGCTAGAGCATAAGAATTACAATCAAAACCAACAATAGATACAAATAAGTGATGTGAATAGTAACCAGAAACACCACAAATAAAGGTGGTTTAATTGATAATAATTAGTAAATGTGCAAAAAGTCCATTAAAAAAGTGCTTGTGCTCAAAGTTTTCTTCAAATTGTAAGGACCCTGCTGATTTCAATATACAATGACTAGAGGTCTGGAACTCTGCTACGGAGGTTACTCAGGTCTTAACCACCATGTCACTCCTTAATGCATGGAGTTTGGGGTTTAGGTCATCACAGCCTCCAGCGAGAACAGTAATTACTCACAGATAGCTTATTCTGGCATAAGCACAACTGAGAATGGTAGTAAATAAATATAAGGACTGTAGTGTGAGGATGGCTCTTATACGAATGTGCGTTGCTGCTGATATCACCAGGAGGATAGTACCAAGTAACACATATAGACCCCAAGGTGGGGAGAACCGTAGAGACTGGCAGTTTAGATCTTATCAGATTGATCAGAGTCCATTAACTACTACTGTGCCTGGATGTTAGTATTTGATAGGAATGGTACTAGCGGTTCTTAGAGTAGGAGCCAAGTTCATGCAACTAAGTATTACAGGGTGCAGTAAGCAGGTTCCTGAATTCTAGGCAGTACAAGTTAGTTCTCACTATACAGAGGTACTTGCGGTTATGGTGGTTCTCCAGAGACGTGTTTAGGTGATCCCTTGTTATCTGCAGATGGAAGAGCTGAGTACTGGTCTGAAGTGCTGGCACAGGCAGAGGATGTGCAGATGGAGGAGCTGCTGTACTGAGCCGCAACCAAGTACCCCAGTACTTATGGGTCAGGACGGTTGAGGACTCAGGCTGGTACAAGCTGGTTCTACTCCCTGATGGCGGCAGGCGTCCCACGGGAATAATCGAACACCCTGCTGCCAAAGCAGGGAGTTTAAATAACCCAGCTGGAACGAGGAGCGCGCTGGGACGCACTTCCGCGTTCCAGCGTGGAACGCATACGCCCGCGCACCGGAAGTGACGCGGGCGTTGAGTGAAACGGAGCGCAGCTGTCAGAATAGGTTACAGCTGCGCTCGTTCTAAGCATAGTAACGCAGATGGCGTTACACAAATCCACTGAGAATGGTCTCCACCTACACCACCTAAAAAAAACACCCCAACTGTGCTCAAAGGATGGCACCTTACCAGATGATGTTGACCTATTGACTATTTAAAGTAATAGCCAGATGTCACAAAAAATGGATTTCATGCGCAGCTCTTAATTCCTTGATTCAACCAGACTCCAATGTCATAAAGCGAAACAGAGAAGAGAAGGAACCGCCATAGTATTATAACGTTTTAATAAAAAATGTATAAAAACACACAAGTGACTCCTTACTCTTGCTGGTGCCTATATCCCGGCACTGAGGCTGTTCAGCGTTGCGATAGTGGAGAGACGGCTCCACGCTGGGGAAGCTGGTGTGCGTTCCACCTCTTGGATCTTCTATCATTTTAGAATACTGGAAAAAAATTCAAATATACCTTGTAATCATAACAATATAGGAAGTTATTACAACAGTGGGACTTTTCATGTGATCATAGCGGGCGGTCCCTCCAGAGAGGAAAGAGAAAGTGAAGGACCGCTGCTCTTGGGCTCAGTGCTGGACAGAGATCGGGCTCAGATAAGTATTTAGAGTGGGCGGAGATGCACATGCCTGTGATTAGCGCTGTGCAGTGCCGACTTCCTGGCGGGCTCTGCACGTGCTAGTTGCAAACATGCCTGAGCTCATCCTTACTCAGTAAGTAGGAAGGGACTGGAGGAAGTGAGAGCAACTCATGTTTTAACAGTAATGACATTATACCTGACCACCCCCCCCCCCCCCAAGTTATTAAAGTGATTGCAAAGGCTAAATATTTTTTTTTTTACCTTAATGCGTTCTTTTTCATGTGTAAGAATTTTTTTTTATGTGCATCTCCGCCCATTTAAAATACTTATCTGACCCCGATCTCCGTCCAGCACTGTGCCCAAGAGCAGCGGTCCTTCACTTTCTCTTTCCTCTCTGGAGTGGGAGCCATTGGTTCCTGCTGCCGTCAATCAAATCCATTGACACAGGAGCTGGGCTTAGGCCCCATGCACATGGGACGCCGTTGCAAACTCAGCTGAACACACGTTTTTAGGCTCCATGCACACTCAACTTAAAAAACGTTGATTCTACAGGCGTTTGATGTTTTTTTCTCCTGCCTCTAGAAGCACTTCTATTGTGCTCTGTGTCTTTGCACATTATTGACTGCTACAGGCGTTTTCTGTCAGGGACGTTCAGAGGCAGGAAAAAAAACCCTTCTCTATCGCGTTTCCTGGAGGAGTTTAGGAGCTGTAAAATCGTCAGTCTCTCTTAAACTCCTCTTAACTCTTCTGAACGTCAAGTGCCAACGTTTTTTTAAGGTGTGTTGTGGGAGTAAAAACTTTTGCAGAGGGGAGTGTAGTGCAAAAAACGCCTATAAACTAAACTCTCATAGACTCGCCTAAACTCTCATAGACTCACCTAAACTTTGTAGATTATGCTTTCATTCTGCGTCTTTTATGCCACGTTTTTCAAGCTAAAAACGTTGAAGTTTTTTCTGCTCCTAGTGTGCATGGAGCCTTAAGGCTCCATGCACACTAGGAGCAGAAAAAAATTCAAAGTTTTTAGCTTGAAAAACGTGGCATAAAAGATGCAAAATGAAAGCATATTGTACAAAGTTTAGGCGAGTCTGAGAGTTTAGGCGAGTCTGAGAGTTTAGGCGAGTCTGAGAGTTTAGGCGAGTCTGAGAGTTTAGGCGAGTCTGAGAGTTTAGGCGAGTCTGAGAGTTTAGGCGAGTCTGAGAGTTTAGGCGAGTCTGAGAGTTTAGGCGAGTCTGAGAGTTTAGGCGAGTCTGAGAGTTTAGGCGAGTCTGAGAGTTTAGGCGAGTCTGAGAGTTTAGGCGAGTCTATGATTGTTTAGTTTATAGGCTTTTTTTTGCACTACACTCCCTTGATGTTCGGAAGAGATAAGAGGAGTTTAGGAGAGACTGACATGTTTACAGCTCCTAAACTCCTCCAGGAAACGTGATAGAGAAGGTTTTGTTTTCCTGCCTCTTACTGTCCCTGACAGAAAACGCCTGTAGCAGTCAATAATGTGCAAAGACACATAGAGCACAATAGAAGTGCTTCTAGAGGCAGGAGAAAAAAACTTCAAACGCCTGTAGAATCAATGTTTTTTTAACTCTAGTGTGCATGGAGCCTAAAGGCAAAAAATGTGCTTTGCTGCATTTGCATTTATAAGCGTTTAGTTAAACTTCTGAAGACCCCACTTAAGCTCAAAAAACAGTATTTAACCATTTCAGCCATTTTGTGAGACCAGGGTGAATAGCAGCTGAGAGAGCAGCAGTGTACTTGTATTTAGCCTGTCGCTTGCCAAAAGCTGCAGAACGTCACCTGCCACAAGTTGTGAATGGTCCACTTGCCACATCACCTGACCACATCACCTGCCACAAGTTGTGGATTGTCCACTTGCCACGTCACCTGCCACAAGTTGTGGATTTCCACTGGCCATGTCACTTGGCCACGTCAACTGGCCACGTCACCTGCCACAAGTTGTGGATTGTCAACTTGCCACGTCACCTGGCACGTCACCTGGCCACGTCACCTGCCACAAGTTGTGGATTGTCCACTTGCCACGGCACCTAGCCACTTCACCTCCCACAAGTTGCGGATTGTCCACTTGCCACGTCACCTGCCACAAGTTGTGGATTTCCACTGGCCATGTCACTTGGCCACGTCAACTGGCCACGTCACCTGCCACAAGTTGTGGATTGTCAACTTGCCACGTCACCTGGCACGTCACCTGGCCACCTCACCTGCCACAAGTTGTGGATTGTCCACTTGCCACGTCACCTAGCCACTTCACCTCCCACAAGTTGCGGATTGTCCACTTGCCATGTCACCTGGCCACGTCACCTGTCCACATCACCTGGCATGTCACCTGGCACAATTTGTGCATTGTCCACAGGCCACGTCACCTGCCACACGTTGTGGATTGTTCACTTGCTACATCACCTGGCCATGTTACTTGCCACGTCACCTGCCACAAGTTGTGGATTGTCGACTTGCCACGTGACCAGGCCACATCACCTGCCACAAGTCATGGATTGTCCACTTGCCATGTCACCTGTCACGTAACCTGCAACAAGTTGTAGATTATCCACTTGCCACATCACCTGGCCATGTCACCTGCCACAAGTTGTGGATTGTCCACTTGCCACATCACCTGACCACGTCACCTGCCACAAGTTGTGGATTGTCCACTTGCCACATCACCTGGCCATGTTACTTTCCACGTCACCTGCCACAAGTTGTGGATGTCCATTTGCCATGTCACCAGGCCATTTCACCTGGCCATGCCACCTGCCACAAGTTGTGGATTTTCCACTTGCCACCTCACCTGCCACAAGTTGTGGATTGTCAACTTACCAAATCACCTGGCCACGTCACCTGGCCACGTCACCTGGCCACGTCACCTGCAACGAGTTGTGGATTGTCCACTTGTGACGTCACCTGGCACGTCACCTGGCCACAAGTTGTGGATTGTCCACTTGCCACGTCACCTGGCCAAAAGTTGTGGATTGTCCACTTGCCACGTCACCTGGCCATGTCACCTGCCACAAGTTGTGGATTGTCCACTGGCCACGCCACTTGCCACAAGTTGTGGATTGTTCATAATGCAATGCAAGCAATTAGTTTTTTGTATGCTTTTTTAATGGTTTTTCGTCATTTGCCATCATTTTTGAGATTTCTAATGTAAAAAAATAGGTCACCTTTATAAACGACTATAAACGAAATCGCGGCAAAATGCCGGTACCGCGTGTTGCGTCTAAAACGCGAAAACTTTTGCGTCTGAACCCATTTTTTTGCTTCTGGAAAAACGAGGATAAATGCAACGGCAATAAACTAGACTGTGTGCATTGACACATAGGATAACATTGAATGTGTTCAGGGGCAGTTGAAAAAAGTGTCCAACTGCCCCTGAACACGCGTTTATCAGCGTCTCGTGTGCATGGGGCCTTAGAGCCGAGCCACACAAGTGCCTCCCCAAGCAAGCAGCTTGCTGGGGGGGTACTCAAAGGTAGGAGGAGCCAAAAGAGGAGGATCGGGGCTGCTCTGTGTAAAACCATTGCACAAAGCAGGTAAGTATAATGTGTGTAATTTAAGAAAACAAAATCCTTTACAATCGCTTTAAAACATTAGCCCTGTTATTTTTAGTTGCTGTACGTACAGTGTGGTCAAACGTATGCTTTTTCTAGCCTATTAATCCACGTTTTATTGCACATAAGGGCAAGGGTACAGATTTATCACCCGTTATTTTAGTTTAAAATAAGAATCTTTATACTGTGCCTTATGAGAAAATAACAATACAAAAAAGTAAACTGTTGTGTATAAGACAAAGCATCTTTTGATGTTCTGAATGGACCAGTGTGGTGTTACATGGAATGACAGCCCACCCGCTAGCATTATCTTCTTTTTGATAACAGAGAATTGAGGTTGACCTTGCTGTATTCTGCAACCTCTGAATTTGCTGGTTATACTGACCCTGACATTGGGTAATTTCCCTGTCAATTTCCATGTGCACTAAAAAGAACTCCAATCTGCAGCTGATGCCAAATCTCCTAGATTGGAAAATGATGAAATAGATTTCAAGTGATTAACGCACATAATAAGAAATCCCTGATCAAATGAAGTGGTAATGCACCTGTTTACAGTAGAGAATTCCCTATTATTATTTTGTTGTCTTGGAAGGATGCAAAGTGTTTTATACTCTTAACGCAGGTCTTACTTTCTCCACAGATGTATTTTTTTAATCAGGTTCAGCATGATTTTGACATAGTGACTTTTGTGAAATTGGTTTTTATTAAAGCCTGCAGGATGCTCTCTCGCTGGCAACGACTTTGATTAAGCACTGTATTAGGGTCATCTCCTGGAATAACAGCAATTCCAAATCCCTGGCTGTGTTTGAAAAGAAATGTGATTAAAGTCTTGGCTGTTTTCCTGAAACGACTAATGTCTATCGAGGGTTGAGTTACCATTTCAGTTGCTGGCACTCAAGTAACCATCCTCTTTCTTCTTCTTCCATGCCGGCTTCCCTGTAATGCGATCAACTTTTCCTTGTGTGACACATTTTTACTTTCATAAACACAAGGCCTGAGGGAAGACTTGATTGTTAGCTCCCAAGGTTCACAGTTTCTTTTTAAGTGTGTTTTTATACAACACTTTTCTTTAAAGTTAACCTATGGCCAGACATAAACAGTGACATTTATACTCAATGCATGCCAGATTTTTTCTTGTGGCATGTCCTGGGTAATCCTGATGGCGATATGCAAATAGCAGCTACCTCCTATAGTCAGCTGCTCTGACCTGCCCCTCCTTATCTACTGTTTCTTAGTGTTGCTCACGAATATTTGCATTGCGAATATTCGTTACGAATATTGCATATTCGAGTATTCGCGAATAAATTTAATATCGCGGTGAATATTCGCTATTGCGAATATTCGTATTTTTTCAAATTTATTTTTAAAACAGATCACATCCCTGATCTCCATCGACGTCTAAAAGCATTGCTGGTATGATTAGAGACCCTGGGCCGAGTAGCTGAGGCGATCCTTTTATGTTGCCGAATAATCGCAATGCGAATGCGTTCTCTGCCCTTCTGTGTTTTGTGTATAAAAAAAAATAAAAAAAAATAGCTTTAGTTTAGTCATATACGTTTGTGTAAGTAGAGTTAGTGTTTTTTTTTTTTTATGTAATCAGTATTTATTAAACCAAATAAAGGAGAAAATCATACAAACAAAGGACAAGCATGTCCAACAGGATTCTGCATACTTAAACGAAAGCCTCACAGGGCTGCCAACAGTCATAATCAAATCTTAAACAGATCGCGTTGAACACGTGTGTCTAAACAATAACACATGCGGTTATAACTCAAGGGGTCGCTACAGCCACCAACCATCTAAGGAGGCCCCAGCAGCTACAGCGATCCTCAAAGCAATGGGGTAGCAAGATAGTTAGATGGGTGGCAGCCTCAGAAGAGACGGGGGCAGGCATCATGGAAGGGGAGCTTTAAAGGGGAAAAATAAAAATAAAAAATAAATACTAAATACCAAAATGGAAACATCAGAGCCCGAGCCCGGGCCCATAACCCACGGTCAGGGCGGAGGGGGGGGGCACCAAGGCCTCCAACTACCACTCACCACCCCCCGCGAGCCAGAGGGACCAAGGGCGAGTGACCACACGACGTCCCCATGTCAGGTTACGGGACCAACAGTGGTCCAGCTATGTGCTCCGAGTAGCTCCCCATAACACCCACTACACACCAACAAATAAATCCCATCAGCAATAGATCAGATAAAAGTAAAAGGAAGAGGAGGGGGGTAAAAACTCCAAAAAAAAAAAAAAAAGGGGGGGGGGGGGGGGGGGGTGGAAAGATCGCAGGATAGTGCATTCAGAAACGGAAGATAGAGAGAGTGGGGGAGAGATAAAGGGGGGGATAGAGGGAGGAAGAGAAGGAGAGCGGTGCGTACCTCTAAGCCAACGGAAAAAGAGTCCACCTCCACGTCGGGCGCATCTCTCCAGTCCGAAGTACCAGCACCATCCTGTCACCTCAGCCATGAACCACCAAGAGGGCCAACTCCTCACCTGTCGAGAGCCTGCAACCTACGAGCTTTAAGGGAAGGCTCCGCCAATTCCAGCAGAGCAACATCTAAACTAGAGGGAACAAATTTAGGGTCTGAGACATAATCAGTCCAAGGTGCCCATGTTGCTAAGTATTGTTCACGGCGATTACGACAGGTCGCCACCCAATCCTCCGCCTCTCCGATCGCACTCACCCCCCGGGTCCACTCCTCACGACTAGGAACCGTAGTCCGTCTCCAGTAAATCGGAAGCAGTCTCTTGGCCGCATTAAGTAGATGTGGCAGTACACTCTTCTTATATTGACTAAGAGGTATAGTCGGGACGTGGAGGAGAAAGTGCACCGGAGAGAGGGGGATATCAACTCCTGTGATCATCAATATCTGGTCCTTTACGTCTGCCCAGAAGGGCTTTATTAAGGGGCAGTCCCACCATATATGAAGTAGCGTACCCCTGTGTCCACAACCACGCCAACACAGCCCCGACTCAGCGGGGTAAATACAAGCCATGTCCGCGGGTACACGGTACCAGCGGGACAGAATTTTAAAATTAGTCTCCTGGGTTTTGGAATCCATGGAGGAAGTGTGAATAAGGTGGTACAGGTGGGTCAATTGATCGTCCGTAAAGACCTGATCAAGATCTCTCTCCCATCTCCGTATGTAGGCGGGTGTGGACAGAGGGGCAGCGGAACCCAGCAAGCGGTATAGTTCTGAAACTAGGTGAGGGACAGGGTCATCACTAACAAAAAAGCATTCAAACGGGGTGAGGGAGGAGGGGTTCCTAATCGTATGACCATGCTTCATAAAGAAGTGGTGAAGTTGCCTGTAGCGCCAATAATTCATTCGAGGGCCCTGTCGCCCCACAGGAAGGGCCTCATATTCCATAAGTTTACCGTCCTTCATGAGCTTGCCGCAACTGGCGCCACCATCGTCCACCCACGACCCAAAAAAGGCCGTCTGTTCCCCCGGGGGGAACCAGAGAAAGCCGCCCAGCGGTGCCAGGGGGGACATAGGGGGGGCCAGTTTTAGCAGAGCATTAACCCTATCCCAGACCGAGAGCGCATGGATCGTCAGCGGGGAAGTCGTTTCAGACAGTCCTCTATACTCCCGGGGCAACCATGGAGCGTACGAAAGGTTCCTACCTGCGAGGCGTTTCTCCAAGGAAACCCAAAGCTTTGAGTGGGAATTAAAACGCCAATTGAGCAGTCGCTGGAGAACCGTCGCCCTGTAATATCGCCTAACGTCAGGGAGCCCTAGACCCCCTTCTGTCTTAGGTCGTTTCAGTGTTGCAAGGGCTATCCGGGGCTTACGCGCATTCCAGACAAACTCAGTCAGCATGCTGGAGACACGGTCAAAGAATTGTCGGGGCAGGCGGATCGGTAGCATCTGAAAATAGAAAAGGATACGGGGCAAAATGTTCATTTTTATCACGTTCACCCGGCCAAACCAGGTGAAGGCAGTTCTAGTCCATCGAGAAAGGTCTGTTTTAATCGCAGCAAGTAGGGGAGGGTAGTTTGCGTGGTACAAGGCGTCATATCTGTCCGTAAGCTGTATTCCTAGATAGCGCAGGGATGTCCTGGCCCACGAGAAAGAAAAGGCGTCACGAAGTCTCTCCTGTAAATCCGGAGGCAAAGTGATGGGGAGGATCTCAGACTTCCCATAATTTATTTTAAAATTAGACAGGGTTCCAAAATGATTAAGTTCCTTCAGCAGGTTGGGCAACGAGGTCAGTGGGTTAACAAGGTGGAAAAGAACATCGTCAGCATAAGCTGAAAGCTTATGTTCCGTATCTCCAACCCGCAGACCTCTAATGTTCACATTGGCCCTAACGGTGCGGAGCAGAGGCTCCAGCACCAGGGCAAAAAGAAGGGGTGATAGAGGGCACCCCTGCCTCGTACCGTTCCTGATGGGGAAGCGGGTAGAAAGGGTGCTATTCACCTTCACCTGTGCACATGGATCAGAGTATAGGGCTAAAATTGAAGCCAGCATGCAAGGACCCAGTCCCAGATGACCAAGTACTTCTCGTAGATACGACCAATCAACTCGGTCGAAAGCCTTTTCGGCATCGGTTGAAAGGACAAGGTAAGGCTGAGGGAGTGCACGGGAGCGAGCCCAATGGATAAGTTGGACCGCTCTCAGGGAATTATCCCTGGCTTCCCTACCCGGAATAAAGCCAGTCTGATCAAGGTGCACAAGCTCAGGCAACAACAGTTTGAGTCTATTGGCTAATATTTTCGCTAGGACCTTCACATCCAAATTAAGGAGGGAAATAGGGCGGTAGCTCTGCGGAACAGCAGGGTCCTTGCCCTCCTTCGGAATCACCGTGATGTGGGCCAACAATGCTTCCGAAGGGATAGCCTTGCCTCCGGCTACAGAATTAAAATAGCAGAGTAGGGGAGTCTCCAGGTGAGAGAGGAAGGTTGTATAGTAGGTCTTAGTGAAACCGTCCGGGCCCGGACTCTTCCCATTGGGCAAGGATTTTATGGTTGACCTAAGTTCAGTCAGGGTAATCGGCAATTCTAAGGTTGAGGACTGGTCCTCCGTTAGCGAGGGGAGTCCAGACGAGGTCAAGTAGTCGCGAATCTCTTGGCTCCTAGCGTCTCGTGTGGAGGGAGTCAGTTCAGGAGTCAGGTTATACAAATTAGCGTAATAGTCCCGAAAGCCCGCTGCAATTTTGGAGGATAGTACCACCGGTTCTCCCGATAGGGTGGACAACTTATGGACATGCATCCGCGCAGATCGTGTCCTAAGCGCCCGTGCCAGCATACGTCCGCATTTGTTCCCATGTTCATAAAACTTATGGGACATATATCGGAGATGTTTACGTGCCTGCCTATCTAAAAGGCGCGAGAGCAGCCCTCTCAGTTCAGTCAAAGTCTCCAGCGCTCTCGGCCCTCCTGTCGCCTTATGACGAAGTTCTGCATTTTGGAGGGCAGTATAGACCCGTTGAAAGTCCGCCATGCGCTCTCGCTTCAGCCGGGACCCATGGGAGATCAGCGCTCCTCTAACCACAGCCTTATGGGCCTCCCACAGTATGCCCTCGCCTACGTCATCAGAGGAGTTCTCAGCAAAATAATGGGTCAATGTGTCCGAAACCTCACCCACCACCCCCACATCGTCCAACAGATTATCATTCAGCCGCCACGTCCAGGCGCGACGAGATCCCGAGGGTAATGCAAGGACGACCGACACCGGCGCGTGGTCCGAGATGGTGATAGAACCTATAGAGGCAGACCTCAACAGCTCCAGGGCGTCTCGGTCTACATATAGGTGGTCTATGCGAGTGTATACATCGTGTACACTAGAATAGTAGCTAAAATCACGGTCAGTGGGGTGCAATAGGCGCCAGCTATCTGTCAGGAGGAGAGCCTGAAGGGATTTGCGGAAGTGTTTAAGGAATGCGTAGGAGTGCGGGGGTCTAGCATGGGAGGTGTCGAGCAAAGGATCAGGGCTAACGTTGAAGTCCCCGCCGAGAATCAAGAAACCCTCCCTAAACTCGCCCAGGCGTTCCAATGTAGAGTCGAGAAAACTCAATTGATTAGCGTTAGGGGCGTAGACGGACGCGAACGTGTATTTATGACCCGCCAGGGAACCCTTCAGGAACACATATCGGCCTAGAGGATCAATCCTAGAGTCAGTAGGTTGAAAGGGGCACGACTTATGTATTGCAATAGCAGTACCTCTGGATTTAGGGGTCGGGGATGTACTAAGAAACCATTGGTTAAATATATGCGTAGGAAGCTTGGGAAGCGACCGAGACGTGAAGTGAGTCTCCTGTAGGAAGACCACCTGCGTCTTCAGTCGCTTCAATTCCCACCAAAGCTTGCCACGCTTGTGAGGAGAGCACAGGCCCCTGACATTATAAGAGCTTACCTGTAAAGTGGCCATAGGGGGAGTCGGAGAGAATGGAATTGCTGATCGCTGTGATGCGCCCGTCGTGGAAGGCGGATTAGGAAGTTGCACCTAGGAAGAGGAAGGAAGAGAAGGAAAGAAAGGAAAGAGCGAGGAGGAGAAGACAAAAGTGAGAAAAGAGAGAACAAGCCATGGGAAGGGAAGAGAAGAAAAAAAACAAGCATTAGGCAAACATAAAAACACATGTAAGACAAAATGGCCGAAGCCATATAGTACAGTAGAATCACTATGGACCCTGTCCGGGACCCCAATCGTGGGCGGAGAGGGGGCCCGGACCTCAGCCCAAGGTCCCAATGGGGACCAATACCCAAAGTGAGAGGGTAACCTATTGGGGGAACGTGGCCAACATGGGAAGAGGAAAAGGGGGTCATCCGCCGCCATCCACCGCATCAGATATGGGAGAGGGAGAAAAACAAGAAGTCATCAAACACTGGCGGGACATCCACAAGGGGTCGAAGAGCAGCAGGCCTGATGCGGATCAGAGTCAGTGGGTCAACGTCCGGAAGACCCAGTCATCTCCGGCCGGAGATCAACAAGAGCGGTAGGGCAAACACGGGGAAGGTCATCAGTCTCCAATGGAGGACGGTTCCTGCGAGGATCCAGAGATGGGTCGTCCACGTCCTCGCCTGCGGTTCCTGCGCTTGGCGGATTGCCAAGGCCCCGAGGATGGAAGGGAGGCAACGGGAAGATCCGATGAGGTCCTCCAGTCTGGGAAATCCACTGGGTCCAGATCTAGCGAGGAGAGAAAGTTCGGTAGGTCGTCTTTCGTGCGAAGGGTTATGGTTTTACCCTGTTTAGTGACCTGTAGATAAAAGGGGAAGCCCCAGCGATATGACAGACCCGCATCTTGTAGGGCCATCAGAAGAGGGCGCAGTGAGCGCCGCTGCATCAGTGTGCGTCTGGAAATGTCTTGGTAAAAGGACAAGTGCGCTCCGTCAAAATCAAAATAGGGTTTACCACGCATTTTTTGCATAATACGGTCCTTAAGCGTGTACTTGTGAAGTTTGCAAATGACATCTCGCGGGTTGTTCACGTCTTGAGATGGGGGCTTAAGAGCTCTGTGTGCGCGGTCAATCTCCACCACAGCCGTGGCAGGCAGACCCGAAACTTCCCTAAAAATACCTTCTAGAGTAGGAATAATGTCTCTAGCCCCCGTCGCCTCAGGCAGACCCCGTATCCTAATATTCGCCCTGCGGCTGCGATTGTCCATGTCGTCTAAGTGGCATATCAGGGCCTCAATCTGGCGACTTTGAGCAGTGCATTTCTCCTGCAGTTGAGAGATAACTGGTAGGACATCATCATCCAGCCTCTGCTCCATGGCTTCTACTCTATTACCCAGGTGGCTAGTGTCAGCTTTAAGCTGTGCTACATCCTCCTTCAGAGCCCTCTCAACGCGGTCTGCAAAGCGTTCAAGGTCAGCTTTAGTGGGGAGGGCCCAGATGTGGCGCCTGATGTCCATGTCCTCCAGGGGGTCAGGATCATCCGACAGACCCATCAGAGAGGAGGGAGAGCCTGGAGAGACAGGGGCCATTGAGTCACTCACCAACGCTGGAGAAGGCACAGGAGAGCATGCAGCAGCTGGCGATGATTTAGAGGCTCTGGCCGTGCCCTGCTGTTTCCCGGCCGGCGCCATCTTGGAGGCCTCGCGGCCGCGTCTACCCGGCTCCATAAGGAAGGAATCCAGGTGTCCCTGCCTTGTGCGGTCCGCTCGGGGGGGCTGCGAGGACGCCCGGACCTTCTGGGACATAATGTGCGGCAATCGGGTGAGATTTACTCCCGTAGCTGTGATAGTGTGCAGCGGTGGAACGGAGCAGCAGATGCACACGTCCTCACTCCTCCATAGCCAGGACACGCCCCTAGAGTTAGTGTTTAGTGCCTATTAGTTTAGTAATCCAGGAAATGATCTTCGTTTTCGCGCGTTGACGAGAATTTCGCAATCAATTTCGCATTCGCACTAGCGAAAATTCTTCTATATATTCGCGAAATATCGCAAAATCGAATATGGCGTATTCCGCTCATCACTACTGTTTCTGTGATTGGGGCCTAACTGACCATTGGAGAGGAGGAGGAGGTGGTAACCACTAGGGTGGTTTCTGTTTGCATATCAGAGAATTTTAGAATTTGAGGCTCGCAATGCATTCAATGGGTAAAGGTACCAGTTTTTCAGTTTCAGGGCTCCAAGGAAATGCTACTTTGTCCATTTGGGATAAAGTGATAGACAGACTTGCCAGAACACCCATCCAATCATCTGCACACAATACCTCCACTCTGTTCCTCTGTCTGAACAGAGCTGATAACTGTGCTGGTGTGAACTAGAGCCATTGGAATACATGGGAAAACACTGCACGCATTTTTAGTGCAGAGAACTGCAGCTGGTGTGAACTAGCACTTAGTGCAGACAAAAAGCGTGTAAACTGGCCCTAAGAGTGTAGCAAAAGATCCTGTCACTTTACTTTGAGGATGTACGTTTCAAAGAGTAGACACACAGTTTAATCAGATATAAAATACTGTAGTTGTATCTTTAGTAGCTCTAAGGATACAGGCTACCCACTTAGAATCATTATTGTGTACTCTGGCATTCATCTTTTGCAGCCGACTGTCCGGTTTGGTAATTTCCTGAGGTTGCCTAAATCTTGAACCTCAAAAAACTTGGATCCAATTGCTACCTGTGTGTTTTACATGCGCTTTAGGTGTTGGGCATTAAAAAATAAATAGATCCTGCTTGCTGGATGTTTGATGTGCTTTCATCAAAACACATGTTGTATAGAGGGGTATATGAGAGTTACATAATAACACGCCTAAAGCACACTTAACCACTTCCTGTCTGCGCTATAGCCCAATGACGGCTACAGCGCAGACGTCCTTCCCTTTGCGCGCCTCTACAGGGCACGCGCGGTGGTCACCAGAGTCGCTGAGAGTCGGGTGAACACAGATCCGAGTTAGGGGTCGGTCCCGGCCTCGTACCACATGATCAGCTGTCAGCCAATGACAGCTGATCACGCGATGTAAACAATGCTTGGTAATCCTTTATTTTTTTCTCCTCACACCGACAGCGTGAGGAGAAAAAAAGACGATCACCGGCTCAGATGTAAGGAACATCAGTCCTGAAGAGAAAGGAGGCACATCTGCATCATGTGTGCCAATGTAAACCCCCTGCCAGCGCCACCTATCGATGCTCATGATTGCCACCTATCAATGCCCACCACCATTAATGCCAATCAGTGCCACCTAGCAGTGCTGCCCATCAGTGCCCAGCACTGCCAGCTATCAATGCCACCTATTCGTGCCACTTCTCAGTGCCCACCAGTGCCACCTATCAATGCCCTTCGGGGCCACCCTCCAGTGCTGCCTATCGGTACCCACCAGTGCCGCCTTATCGGTGCCCATCAGTGCAGCCTCATCAGCGTACATCAATGAAGGAGAAAAATTACCTGTTTGCAAAATTTTATAACAAAATATAAAAAAATGTATATATATTTTTTTAATTCAGTCTTTTTAATTTTTTTAACAAACAAAATCTGCAGAGGTGATCAAATACCACCAAAGGTAAGCTCTATTTGTGGGGAAAAAATAACAATTTCATTTGGGTACAGTGTTGTAGCCATTTCTTATCAGTCAACTGTGTTTACTCTTTTTAAATCATAATGGCAAGAGAAACTACCCAAATGACCCTGATCAAAAGTTTACACACCCTGGTGATTTTGGCCTGATAACATACACACAAGTTGACAAAGAGCTTTAAATGGCTATTAAATGTAACCATCCTCACCTGTCATCTGTTTGCTTGTAATTAGTGTGCTTATAAAAGGTCAGTGCGTTTCTGGACTCCTCACAGACCCTTGCATCTTTCATCCAGTGCTGCACTAACGTTTCTGGATTCTGATTCATGGGGAAAGCAAAACAATTGTCAAAGGATCTGTGGGAAAAGGTAGTTGAACTGTATAAAACAGGAAAGAGATATAAAAAGACCCAAGGAATTGAGAATGCCAATCAGCAGTGTTCAAATGAATCAAGAAGTGAACAATGAGGGGTTCTGTTGAAACCAAACCAATATTTCAGCCACAACTGCCAGGAAGATTGTTCAGGATGGAAAGAGAAATGCACAAATAACTTCAGGTGAAATACAGGACTCTCTGAAAACATGTTGTGTGGCGGTATCTAGAAGCACAATAAGGAGGCACTTGAAGAAAGATGGGCTGCATGGTTGAGTCACCAGAAGAAAGCCATTACTAGGCAAATGCCATAAAGTATCCCGCTTACAATACGCCAAACAGCACAGAGACGAGCCTCAAACCTTCTGGCACAAAGTCATTTGGAGTGATGAGACCAAAAATGTTGCTTTTTGGCCACAACCATAAACGCTACATTTGGAAAGGAGTCAACAAAGGCCTATGATGAAAGGTACAGAGGTGGATCGCTGATGTTTTTGGGATGTGTGAGTTACAAAGGCTCAGAAAATTTGGTCAAAATTGTTGGTAAGATTAACCACTTCCATACCAGCCACTTATACACCTTCCTGCCCAAGCCAATTTTCAGCTTTCAGCGCTGTCGCAATTTGAATGACAATTGGCCGGTCATGTTACACCGTAGCCAAATGACATTTTTATCATTTTGTTCCTACAAATAGAGCTTTCTTTTGATGGTATTTGATCACCTCTGCGTTTTTTTAAAAATTTTCACGCAACAACTAAAAAAAGACCGACATTTTTGAAAAAAAATCAGTTTTTATTTTTTTGTTCATTTTTTTGTAAATAAGTACGTTTTCTTCTTCAATTATGGCCACCGATAGGCGGCACTGACGGGCACCGATAGGCGGCACTGACGGGCACCGATATGCTGCACTGATGGGCACTCATAGTTGACACTGATGGGCACTCATAGGCGGCACTGATGGTCACTTGTGGGTGGCACTTATGGGTGGCACTGATGGGCACTTATGGGTGGCACTGATAGGTGGGCACTGGGCATAGATGAACACTAAGAGGTGGCATTGATGGACACTGGGTGGCACTGATGGTATTTCTGGGCATCATTAAGTCAGTGCCCATGTTGCCAGTCAGTGCCCATTTGTGGGCACTGATTGGAATTGATTTTATTACATTTAAAAAAAATATATCTATTTGGGGGGGCACACCCTGGTGGTCCAGTGTGGGGATTCGATGGGGGGGCTGCGCTGATAAACAATCAGTGTAAACCCCCGTCAGGAGAGCCGCCGATCGTCTCTCCTCTACTCGCGTCTGTCAGACGGGAGTGAGGAAGAGCCGGTCAACGGCTCTTCCTGTTTACATCGTGGTCAGCCGTGATTGGACACGGCTGATCACATGGTAAGGAGCCTCCGCCGGGGGCTCATTACCGAGATCAGAGATGCAGGGTGTCAGACTGACACCCCGCATCACCGATAGCCGCATCACCGATAGCCGGCATGAAATTCCCAGACGTCAATTGGCCATTGACCGGGCGGGAAGTGGTTAATGCAGTATGTTATCAAAAAATACTGGAGGAACATTTGCATTTGTCATCCAGGAAGCTGCGCATGGGACGTACTTGCACATTGCAACATGACAATGGTCCAAAACACTAGGCCAAGTCGACCTGTCATTGGCTACAGCAGAATACAATGAAGGTTCTGGAGTGGCCATCTCAGTCACCTGACCATCATTGAGCCACTCTGGGGAGATCTCAAAACGTGCAGTTCATGCAAAACGGCTCAAGAATTTACATGAACTGGAGGCTTTTCTTTCTCGTACATCACGGGACACAGAGCAGCATATTCATTACTATACGGGTTATATGGAGTACCTTCAGGTGATGGACACTGGCAATCTCAAACAGGAAGTCCCCTCCCTATATAACCCCCTCCCATAGAGGAAGTACCTCAGTTTTTTCGCCAGTGTCTTAGGTGTTGGTCACGGAATAGCTTTGCCTCCACATCCTTGGGATTAAGGCGGGCTAACCGGATCTGTCCAAGGAGCCTCCGTGCCAAAGTGGACAGTACCCGGGCCCCAAACCGTGGGGTTTTGCCTATAATGCTCCTCTCTAGAGGGCTGGACCCTGGGCCCAGGACTTGGAGTTTTTTCTAAACCAAAAGATCCTGTTTGCCAGTGTGCTGTATAGGTCCAGGACAGTCGGTTCCTTCCAGGACCCCAGTGCCTGAAGGTCTACTACGCTACCCACGGAGATGGGAGAAGATTGGACCGTTTTGCTATGCAAACGTCCTGCGGCATGGAGCAGGTAAGAGGGGAGCCTGCGGGACTTGGTTAGACAGCAGGCTCTCCAGGGGAGATCTTAAGGGGGGTAGCCTGAGTATGATCTGCATGGGCACCATGGTCACTATGTCTGATGGACAGGATGGCCTGAAATGTCCCCCCCCATCACTTGATCCCCCTACCTATCTATGTATGTTTGCTAGCTACCTGCTGCTCGCTGGTTGAAGGTCTTTAAAAAAAAAAAAAACAGAAGAGATCTGTCTCTAGGCTAAAGGGACTCCTTAGGGGCCTGTTTTAAGCCTTACCTAGCCGGGATTCAAATCTGCCGCCTGATGCGTCCTCCAGCCTGCATTCCTGGGCTCCAGAGTGCGTCTCCTCCTGGGCTCTCCTCCCCCGACAGTCGCGCACGCACGCACGCACGCATGCATATAGAAATTTTTTCGCGACGTTCGGGAAGGGGGGGGGGGGCGGGGAGCGTGACTGCAGTGTAGAGTGGGTGTGCCTTCAATTGCTGTTATACACAGCAGGCACGATCTTAGCTCAGTTCAAAGCTGAGCTGGAAGAGAGAGGACGCAGAGTGGCAGCACAGTGACTCCCGGTGGCGAGAAAGGGGTAGTACATGCTGGAGTCAGCTCCAATGCTTTTTGTTAAGCCAAAAATCCCCTTGGCAACAGGTTGAATGCTGGCAAACATGTTGGGGGTGGGGCTGTATGTTGTGAAAAACAATAATATTATAAAGGAAAACATACTGAGCCCCACCGTTTTTGGGCATTAGTGATCCTATTGTCCCCTAAACCTTATTTTTTTGTACTCCTGGCTATAACAGTCTGTTGTTGTAGGCGGAGTCCCTCGGTTTTGTATTATGGCTTCCAAAGGTTCAGGATCAAAACACGAAAAAAAAAAAAAAAAGGCAAAGACAAAGGGGTTCCTCCTCTGGTTCTGATGATATGCCAATACTTTCCCCACAGGTTATTCCTATAGGGGTCGCCTTGGATAAGCCATTAAGGGGGTCTGGTGCTGAGGCTGGCCCAGATCGGCCCAACCCTGTGTTATCACAGAGGAGATGCTAGCCGTCACCCTAAGGGGGCTAGAGAAAAAACAGCTATGATCGCTTGCTCTATTAATGGCAAGAAGCGGACTAGATCCCCATCGCCAAAAGGTGTATCCTCGGATGCTGACATTCTCTCTCCGGAGGAATTAGAATTTCAGGAGGATCGGTTGGACCAGAACCTAGAGGAAGGATCTACCACTGAGGAATCATTTTCAGCCTCCCAAACGGAGAGTCTGTCGGTCCAGTCTTTGACAGACATGGTCCGCTCGGCATTTAATTTGCCATTTCCAGAGCCTCAGGTTCCTGCGGTATCCTCTTTGGGTTCTTTTTAAAGCGCCTTTAAGCAACGCAGCTTTTCCGGTCCATCCTCTGTTAGAGGAATTGGTTTTTCCAGGATTGGGACGACCGGACAGAATTTTTTCTGCCGCCTAAAGCCTACGGCCACATCACCCTGAAAGCGCCCGATCTCGTCTGATCTCGGAGGCTAAGCAGGGTCGGGCCTGGTTAGTGCCTGGATGGGAGACCGCCTGGAAGGTTTTCTGTTATTTACCCTATGGAAGAGAAATTTTTCTAAGAAATGGGCGCTCCCAACTGTGGACGCAGCCATCTCATGTGTGAATAAATCATTAACTGGCCCGGGGGGGGAAAACATACAAATGTTTAAGGTCCCGGTCGATAAACGTTTAGAGACACTTTTTCAAGCATCCTTTGCTACGGCAGGAGCAGTGGTACAGCCAGCAGTGGCTGCAATTGGAGTTTGTCAGGCGTTAAAGGACCAGACAAAACAGATGCTTAAAGACATCCCTGCCCAATAGGCAGAGGAGTTATTGGATATTCCCAGAGCTCTGTGCTTTGCGGTAGAGGCTATAAAAGACTCCATCCAGCAGGCGTCTCGTTTGTCACTATTTTTAGTGCATATGAGAAGGCTCTTATGGTTGAAGAACTGGGCGGCCGAGCCCCATGCAAAAGACTACTGGCAGGTTTTCCCTTCCATGGAAAGATCTGGATAAATACATTCAGACTGTTTCAAGTGGCAAAAGTACCCTTTTACCAGTCAAAAGAAAGTCCGGGGTCCTGGGTTTAAAAGGCAGCTCCCCCCTGTTCCGGGGCCCTCAAATTCCAGGCAGTATCGGGCATCCTGCGCGATCAAACTTTTAACAAGGGATCGCAAGGACAGGCCTCTGGGGGCAAGAGGCCATGGTATCGATCCCCGACAGAGGGGGTCCGATCATCTGTGGCCACAGGCTACAGATTAGAATTTCTAAAGTTTCCTCCAAGGAAGGCCTCAATGCGGGCGGCATTGGATCATCTGCTTTACCAGGGCATAATGGTAGAGGTACCAGCCCAAGAACAGGGGCTAGGTTTCTATTCCAATCTGTTTGTCATACCAAAGCCCATCGGCGATGTCAGACCAATTTTGGACCTAAAAGGTTTAAATGCTTACCTTAAGGGTTCGCTCTTTCCGGATGGAATCCGTTCGGTCAACAGCCGCCACACTCCAGAAGGACGACTTTCTGGCTTCTATAGACATAAAGGATGGTTACCTTCATGTACCAATCTTTCAGCCACATCAAAGATTTTTTACGCTTCGCAGTGATACAGCGTCACTTCCAATTCGTGGCGCTCCCCTTCGGGCTGGCTACGGCCCCCGTGTATTCACGAAGGTCCTAGCTCCAATTCTAGTCAATCTAAGGATCCAAGGGGTCTCGGTCCTAGCATACCTGGACGACCTCTTAATCATAGATCACTCGCTTCCTTGGCTGGAATGCGCAGTAGCCCTCATGGTTCAGTACCTCGAGAGGTTCGGCTGGGTCCAAAACCGGGGAAAAATCAGCATTTCAACCTACAAAGCAGTTGGAATATCTCGGCATGAGATTAGACACAGAACAGCAAAAGGTGTTCCTGCCCCTGGTAAAGGTCGAGGCTATCAAAAGATTGATTCAGTTGGTTCTAAGCAAAAGAGAACCAACTATTCGCCTATGTATGCGATTACTAGGCAAACTAATGGCCATGTTCGAGGCGGTACCGCACGCTTCCACACTCGCGTCCTACAGACAGCAATTCTAGCAACTTGGAGCAAGGGAGCAAAGGCCTTGGAGTTTCCTTTGACGCCGTCATTAAAGGTCCGGCAGAGTCTATGCTGGTGGTTAAACCCTCAGAACCTTCTGAAGGGGAGTCTTTCTGCCCAGTGGTCTGGAAGGCTGGAGAGCGGTCTTGAACGGGTTCACTCGCCAAGGAACTTGGGCAGAGGCGGAGAGGCAGCTGCCCATCAATGTCTGGGATATCTGAGCGGCTCGGCTAGCCCTCCTGCCATAGACATCCAGATTACAGGGGTCCTCGGTGAGAATTCATTCAGACAATGCCACAGCGGTGGCATATATGTGAACCACCAAGGGGGAACCAAGAGTCAAGCCACTCAGAGAGAGATGAGCTTGGTTTTTCGGTGGGCAGAGGTTTATGTACCCTGCATATCGGCGATATTCATTCCCGGGGTGGACAACCTGCAGGCGGACTTGCTAAGTCGCCAAACCCTGTCGCCGGGGGAGTGGTCTCTGCACCCACAGGTCTTTCAGACAATCTCCCAGAAGTGGGGAGTGCCAGACGTGGACGTCATGGCATCAGGATTCAACAAGAAGCTAGACAGGTTCATGTCTCGAACGAGGGACCCTATGGCCTGCGGAACCGATGCGTTGGTTTGCCCTTGGCATCAATCATAACTTCTATATGCATTTCCCCCGCTGCAGTTACTACCCCGCCTGTTGCGCAGGATCATACCACAGGCCGGTTATCCTGGTAGCCCCAGCTTGGTACCGAAGGGCATGGTACTCACTAGTCTTGAAATTGGCAGCGGGAGACCCTTGGACTCTTCCTCTATGGCCAGACCTACTCTCACAAGGCCCGATCCTCCACCCTGCATTACGGCGTCTAAATTTGATGGCCTGCCGGCTGAATCCCTGATTCTCAGGGGTAGAGGTCTGTCTAGGCAGGTAATTCCTACCCTCATTAAGGCTAGAAAGCCGGCCTCCAGGGTAATTTGTTACAGGGTTTGGAGGGCCTACGTAGGCTGGTGTGAGTCTAAGAGATGGTTTTCCCGCAAGTATACCATTGATAGAGTATTAAGTTTCTCCAGCTAGGAGTGGATAAAGGCCTGGCATTAAGCACGATCTAGGGACAGATTTCAGCCTTATCAGTGTGGTTTCAGAGGCCGCTGGCCGCCCACTCGCTGGTTAAGACCTTCATACAGGGAGTCTTACGTGTTAATCCTCCGGTCAAATCACCACTTTGTCCATGGGACTTAAATCTTGTTCTGTCAACTCTACAGAAACAACCCTTTGAGCCGTTGGCTGAGGTACCTTTGGTTTTACTGACTAGAAAGTCGGTATTTCTGATCGCCATAGTTTCGGCCAGGAGAGTATCGGAATTGGCAGCCTTATCTTGTAAGGAACCATATCTCATTTTACATAAGGATAGGGCGGTTTTCCGTCCTCATCCTTCCTTTCTACCAAAGGTTATATCCAGTTTCCACCTGAACCAGGATGTGGTACTTCCATCCTTCTTTCCAAAACCCACCTCTAGAAGGGAGGGGTTGCTGCATACGTTGGATATTGTCAGGGCCATAAAGGCCTATCTTAGAGCTACAGAGAAGGTTCGGAAAACAGATGTGGTGTTCGTTTTACCGGAGGGGCCCAAAATGGGTCAGGCAGCTGCTAGATCCACCATCGCAAGATGGATTAAACAATTAATCATTCAGGCCTGTGGTTTGAAGAGGTTGCCTCCTCCTTTGTCGGTAAAGGCCCATTCTACCAGGGCCATGGGCACCTCCTGGGCAGCACATCATCAGATCTCTATGGCTCAAATATGCAAGGCAGCAACGTGGTCGTCAGTCCACACGTTTACAACATTTTTATCAATTGGACGTAAGAAGGAATGCGGATACAGCCTTTGGGCAGGCAGTACTGCAGGCCGCGATTCAAGCTCCTCAGGATCTGAGAGGGCTCCCTTGATTTAGGCCTCGTTCACACATGGATCCGTTCAGGTCCGTCTGTCAGTTTTTCAGGCGGACCTGAACGGGCGCTCCATGCACCCCTATGGAGCGTCGGATGTCAGCGGAGACATGTCCGCTGACATCCGACCTGATCCGATCCGCTAAAAACAAACGTATGGGGCTCACGTCCCCATCCGTCCATGCGGATCGGATCGGGAAAGATCTGATGAAAACGGACATGCTGTCCGTTTTCATCAGATCGCTCCATAGAGGACAGCGGGACTCGACAAGCTCCTCCCCGCTCAGTGAGCAGAGAGGAGCTTGTCATCCGTCGGCTCAGCGGAGATCTGCGGACTGATCTCCCGCTGAGCTGGCAGACACAGGCGGACTCCGTCGGAACGGACTGCGACGGAGTCGGCTATGTGTGAACGAGGCCTTAGATTTCAGATTTACATTTCTTGACTAAGTTGGATTTATTATTATTTGAGTATACCTCTAAATTAAATCCTTTTTTGGAAGATGTCTCCCTCCCCTCATTAAAGCACTGCTTTCGGACATCCCGTATAGTAATGAATATGCTGCTCTGTGTCCCGTGATGTACGAGAAAGAAAAAGAGATTTTTAATACAGCTTACCTGTAAAATCTTTTTCTTGGAGTACATCACGGGACACAGAGCTCCCACCCCTCTTTTGGGGAACATTTTTGGGAGGCATACTGCTTGCTACAAAACTGAGGTACTTCCTGTATGGGAGGGGGTTATATAGGGAGGGGACTTCCTGTTTGAGATTGCCAGTGTCCATCACCTGAAGGTACTCCATATAACCCATATAGTTATGAATATGCTGCTCTGTGTCCCGTGATGTACTCCAAGAAAAAGATTTTACAGGTAAGCTGTATTAAAAATCTCTTTTTTGCCAAGAGGAATGGGCAGCTTTACCATCTGAGAAAATAAAGAGCCTCATCCACAAATACCACAAAAGACTTAAAGCTGTCTGTTCTCACGATTTTAAAAAGAGTAAGCACAGTTGATTGATAATAAATGGCTTTAGCCAAACACTAACCATGAGTGAAAGAAAAGTTTTTTTGTGTTGTTCATATTCACTGAAAAATGGCCAAGAAATCATAAATTCTGCCAGGGTATGTAAACTTATGAGCACAACTGTATATTTTTTGATTTGGATCAATGGAAAAGAGAATGCTTCTGTCAAGTGTTCTCTTTTTTTTTGTTTGTTTGCTGTAGCTGTGGCAGCAGGATAAAAAAAAAAAATAAGTGGAGCAGTAGTCATTGAAACTGGACACAAAAAAAGTAACCTGGCAGGGTTCCAACGTTTCCCCAATTTACTGGAAAGCAATCTATGTTGCAGTTTGTTTCCAATGCAGGCACAGATCACCGGTAAATCCCAATGTCCCACCCCTTCTCTCTTTCCAAAACTACAAAACTTTGTTTTGCCTTGTGTTGGACTATAATATGTGTACCAAGCCTCTAATGTGTACATGGATGTTCCAATTGTGACCTTAATATAACTTTTCTAGTAATTACCAGAGCAGACAAAACAAAGATTTGAAGCTTGACACCAAAGTTGGTGCTCAGAGATAGAATTGTCTTAAATGACATTGCAGTCTAAAATAAGGTTGGCAATTGCTGTTCTGTCCGATCTTTTTTTGATCTATTGCTTCCCCACGTCTGAGCAGACAGACTCGTTTTTAAACTGGAGAACACAGTTGTTCTCAGAAGCGCTATACAGTGACACTGTAGAAAAACGTGGTTCAATTCTCTCTGATCCTGAACTGTGTAATCATAGCATCAGCCATTATAAGCCTTAGATTGCTTTGAGACAAAGATTTTCTTTGTGGAGGGTCAGAGCACCATCCATTGCTGTATGTTCTGTTCTGGCATCAAAGCACAGTTGTCTTTGATGCTTTGGGGAGAGCTTGGAGAAAATGTTTAAGTTTATCAGTGTTGTAATTCGCAGGCAGATGTTTAATGAGAACGTTTGTGTAAAACAAGGCTGTGTACTTTCTCAGTAACAAGGTACCTTGTGTATAACCAATATCACAAAAGGTAACAATCACTGCAAAAAGAAAAAAAAAACCTGACACTGCAAGGTCTTATATTTAATGAAAGAATGATTTTGCATGATATGAGTCACCAGCAAATGTATGGCAATTTGGCGAAGCATAATGCTTAAAGAGGGAGTAAACCCTCTTGTCAAAAATAAATAAAAAAGACAACCTGCAAGACAAAGGCATAATGAGCTAGTATGCATAGCATACTAGCTCATTATGAATTGCCTGAGTTCAAAGCCCCCGCAGCGGCCCTCGTTTGCCTCCTCCGATGCCGCCATGATACACCATGACTTCCGGGTAGAGCCGGGGCAGAGGTGACGTCACTCCCATGCATGAGCGAGGGCCACTAACTGCATGATGCCGTTAGTAGCGTCACACTCGGTGCGCCTGTGCCCGATGTCTAGGCTTACCTGTAGTTTAAAAGGGTTATAAAGGGTTTACAACCACTTTAAAGCCCAAAAATAAATAATTAAAAGCCAGCAGCTACACATACTGCAGCTGGTGGCATTTAATAATAGGACACTTGTCCTGCTGCCACCATTGTGGGTAAGGGAACCTGGCAGTGTAGCCTTACGGCTTCAGGCCGGGAACCCTCCTGCGCATACATGAGGCCCCGCTCTTCTCTCCTACTGGCCCGTCGACGGAGGGAGGAGGAGGGAGCCCCACGGCGACGGCATATGCTGCGGCGCAGACTCTCTGCAGTGGGAACAGGATACCTGCCAAAGACAGATATCCTGTCCCCCCGCCAATTGTGACACCTTAGGTGGAGAGAAGACAAATGTACAGAAGTTCTACTACTGGTTGGAACTCCGCTTTAATTCCTCCTTAAAGCCATTGGGCCAGATTCTCGTACATCCCGCGCCGGCGTAGCGTAAGCCATCTACACTACGCCACTGCAACTTACTAGAGCAAGTGCCATATTCTCAAAGCACTTGCGGCGGCGTAGTGTAAATGGCCCGGCGTAAGGCCGCGTGAATCGAAGGGGGCGGCTTGTATTTAAATTAAGAGCGCCCCCCCGAAAAAAAAACCCAGTGCGCATGCTCCAACTCACGTTGGCAAACGTTGAGAAATCGACGTAAGCGCCACCTAGCGGCCGGCGTAACGTTACATTTAAGATCCGACAGTGTAAGATTATTACGCCAGTAGGATCTTAGCGTAAATCCGGCGTATCATGTTTTCAGAGTAGAAAATAATGATACGCCGGCGGGAAATTCGAATTACGCCGGTGTAGCTGTAGATACACCGGCGTAATTCTTTTGAGAATCTGGCCCATTGTCTTGTGTATACTTGTATGCTTTGGGATGTCATATAGAGTACGCAAAGAATAAACTATAAAAAGAGACACATGTATGTTTTTCTACAATGGCCTAAGCAGATTTGGTGGTACCCCTTGACAACAAAATCAATTTGATAATTATTCAAACTGTTTTGTTTAATTTCACACATATCTTCAATCTTTTAATCAATCAGTGAGATTATTTAAATAGATAACATGAGCTACAAGACCATTTCCAAGCAGTGTGGTGTTTTTGTGACTGCAGTTTCAAATATTAAAGCAGAGTTCCACCTAAAAGTGGAACTTTCGCTTATATGCCCCCCCACCCCCCATTGTCAAATTTAGCACCTTTTAGGGGGGAGGGAAACCGGGGACCCTGTTTTTGACAGATCACCCCTTCCCTGCTTCCAGGAGATGTTCTGCGGCCCGATCTCCCAGAAGTTTAGCCCCCAAACAGGTGAGTGCCCTAATATTCGTCCTCCCGGAACAGGTAAGTGCCCTAATATTAAAAGTCAGCAGCTACAGTATTTGTAACTGCTAACTTGTCATTTTTTTGCACCCTGGCTGGACCTCCTCTTTAAGAAGTTTGAGGTCTGTGTGAGTATGGAAAACTGCCCTAAACCTAGAACAGGGGTAGGCAACCTGGGGCCCTCCAGCTGTTGCAGAACTACAAGTCCCATCATGCCTCTGGGAGTAATTTTAACTGGCAGCCTTGCAATGCCTCATGGGAAATGTAGTTCCACAACTGCTGGAGGGCCCCAGGTTGCTTACCCCTGCCCTAGAAAGTCAACCTGCAATACAACAGAAGGAAATAGCGAATGGTAGCCAAAGAGCCAAGACAAAAGTACAAGGGGATGCAAGCTGAACTTCAAGGTCAAGGTACATCAGTGTACAATCTCCTCATCATTTGCTTTTTGAGCATCGGTGGCATAAAGGAAGAAGACCCTGGTATACTTCAGGATTGAAAGAAAAACAATGCTAGACTGGAATTTTCTAAAATGCATGTTACAAGTCACAAGGCTTCTTTGAGAGAATGTCCTTTGAGACCAAGCTGGAGCTTTTTGGCAAGTAACATCAGCTCTACGTTTACAGATGAAAAAAAATAAGGCTTTCAAATTAAAAAACTTCATACCTACTGTGAAACACGAAGAAGGCCCTTTTATGTTTTAGGGTTGGTCTGCTTCATCTGCCACTGAGATACCTTAAATCTGTGCAGAGCATCAAGACTTTCAAAGAATTGAGGAGCAAAACTTAGTACACAGCTCCGTTTCAGTCGTCGGCCATGAGTCTGCTAATAGGAAAATGACCAAAACACACACAGCTAAACGCACAAAAGAATGTCCAAGAACAAATACTGAAGTATCCTTCTATAAGCCCTGATCTGAATCTTATTAAACATCTGTGATGAGCTGAAACATTCAGTTCCAAGAAGACATCCTTCAAAGCTGGAGCAGTTTGTTCAAGAAGAGAGTAGGTGAAAGTAACTACCTGTTGGCAGGTGCTAAATTCTCTGAGAATTTGCTTGTTTGCGATGACTGCCTCTGAAGGTTGTGCAACATAATATTCAATTAAGGCTCCATTCAGACCTAGGCGTTTTGTCGCCCGACGCTGAAGCAGCCCTAGATACGCTAGAGGGGCGAATTAACATTGTCGGCTATGGAGATGGTTCACATCTCCACGCCAAACACCCGTACGCCTGAAGCTCAAACAAGTCCCGGACCCTTTTTTTCGGGCGTACGGGCATAGCCGGCAATGTTAATTCACCTCTTCTGCAAAAAATCAATAGGCGCTTTGTCGCCTCAAATCGCGGGGACAAAACACCTATTGATTTGTCGCCGCAATACGCCGCTGCAGCGTACGCCCAGGTCTGAAAAATCATAAGCCTAGTCTGATATAACATAAACAATTATGGATGCCAATTACTCTGGTCAGTTTCACCTTATTTCTGAGAAAATTGCAGGTTCTTTATGTGTGTGTATCTGTTTGGGCAAATTTTAACAAAAACCTAACCTTTCTATTACTAACAATCATTATAGTTATATTTATACTTGGTTTATATGTGTAGAATAAAATCTCTTGCACATATACAGTATAAACTCTACATTAAACAACTAAGAAGGCCTCATGCACACCGCACATTTGCCCCTGGTTCATGGGGTGTGGGCGGAAAGCACATGTGTCTCATTCAGGCTCTATGAAAGGCTGAAATCTGCTGTTGCTGGAGGGTGAATTGAGTGGTGCCAACATTTAGGGCAAGCAATCATCTATTACGTGCCATTTTGCCTTAAAATATATGCTTTAATGGGGTTGTAAAGTTTCATATTTTTTCACCTTGCCTGAGCCCGTTCACCTGCTGCGCTTGCCCCTGACGTCCTCTTCGCCACTCAGTCTGGCCGTTGTGGGCTAGATTGGATGGATTGGTAGCAGCCCAGCCATTGACTTGTGCTGCTGTCAATCACATTCAATTACACATCGCGCCTGGGGGCAGGGCCCAGTGATAGGGGGTTAGCTCCCATGAAGGGGGTTAGTTCTTGCGTGGAGCCACCGAGGAACCCCAGAACACCAGGATCTGGGCCACTGTGTGCAAAACGAGCTGCACAGTGGAGGTAAGTATAACATGTTTGTTATTTTTTATTTTTTTTTAAATGGAACCTTTAGTGTTCCTTTAACCACTTAAGGACCGCCTACTGCACATTTACGTCGGCCGAATGGCACGGCTGGGCACATCAACGTATATATATACGTTGATTTTAGTACCCAGCCGTGGGTCGCGGGCACGCGGCCACGACCCGGTCCGAAGCTCCGGGACCGCGGGATTCGCGGACCCGATCGCCGCTGCAGTGCGGCGATCCGTCCCTGGAGCGGAAGAACGGGGAGAGCCGTGTGTAAACACGGCTTCCCCGTGCTTCTCTGTGGCCGTAGCATCGATCGCGTCATCCCTGTAATAGGGGGACGCGATCGATGACGTCACACCTACAGCCACACCCCCCTACAGTTGTAAACACAACACATAGGTCACACATCCCCTACAGCGCCACCTGTGGTTAACTCCCAAACTGCAACTGTCATTTCCATAGTAAACAATGCAATTTAAATGCATTTTTTGCTGTGAAAATTACAATTGTCCCAAAAATGTGTCAAAATTGTCCGAAGTGTCCGCCATATTGTCGCAGTCTTGAAAAAAATCGCTGATCGCCGCTATTAGTAGTAAAAAAAAAAATAATTAATAAAAATGCAATAAAACTATCCCTTATAGAATGGCACCGACAGGCACATCAACGTATATATATACACGTTGGTGCCTTGGGGAGGATCGGGGGTCCGATCGGACCCCCCCCCCCGTACATGCGGCGGTCCGCGCGGCTGTAGGAGCGATCCGGGATGAGGGGGCGGCTATTCGTTTTTGTCCGCCCCCTCTGGATCGCTCTCAGCCAATGCGTGCGCCCGCCCGCCCTGTCACTTCCTCCTCCTGTGTTAACACAGGAAGGAGGAAGCGATGTGATCTCTCCCTCGGCGGTTTTTTCAACCACCGCGGAGGAGAGATCACAACACAGTAAGTCCTGCACCAACACTACACTACACACAGGCACATTTAACCCCCCCGATCGCCCCCCCTCCCCCTGTCACAGTGTCACTGAATGCAGTAATCATACATGTATGATTACTGTATTTAGTGTCAGTGTGACAGGCAGTGTAAAAGTCAGTTAGTGTTAGGTTCAGCATAGCCCTGTACCCCCCCTAATAAAGTTTTAACCCCTTGATCACTGCCCTAGTTAACCCTTTCACTCCCTATTGCCAGCGTCACTAAGCGATCATTGTTCTGATCGCTGTATTAGTGTCGCTGTTCCCGCTAGGTAGCTAATTTTTTTTTATTGCGATTTTTTTTTTTACTAAAGACATGTGGCTTAATACATTTTGGCCTAAATGTTTGACTAAAATTTAGTTTATTGATTTTTCTTATAACAAAAAGTAAAAAATATTGTTTTTTTTTTCAAAAATGTCGCTCTATTTTTGTATATAGCGCAAAAAATAAAAATCGCAGAGGCGATCAAATACCACCAAAAGAAAGCTCTATTGTGGACGCAAATTTTGTTTGGGAGCCACGTCGCACGACCGCGCAATTGTCTGTTAACGCGACGCAGTGCCGAATCGCAAAAACCCCTTTGGTCATTTGGCAGCATATTGGTCCGGGTCTTAAGTGATTAAAATATAATCTCTTCTGCCACCTTCCCACCAACGCATTGGACTTCCAGTACCTGCCCTGAAGTATAGGGGTGCACCATGTCCATAGCGGCAACATTCTATCAGTTTCACTTGACACAGTGTCAAAGTGGGATCTACTTGGCCCATCCCCTGCTGCACTACGCTACACACCCTTTTCCTTTCCACACTTGGAATTCAGAGCAACCCCCAAAAAGGGTACTTGAACCATCACTTAAAGGATCACTAAAGGAATTTTTTTTTTTTAGCTAAATAGCTTCCTTTACCTTACTGCAGTAATGGTTTCATGTCCTTATTGTTCGTTTTTGCTTTGAAGTTGCTGTAATCCTGCTCTGTTCTCCACACTTCCTGTTTGTCTGTTTCCTTATCACCATCGTACTGGGAGATTTCTCACAATGGTTTAAGCTGTCATTACTGTGTGTCTAAAACTTCCCAGAACCAATCAGATTCATTTTAAAAACAAAACACTGCCCTAGATTTGTTTGTTTTTGTTCTGTGTGTCTATTTCTACTTTGCAGAAACATGAAGCCAGTTCAAAAGTGAAACTAACCTGCAGGCACATTATATGATTGATTTTTATCTATTTTTAATCATTTTAAAAAGGAATCTGTTAACTTTTATGTCTCTATACCCTGTAAACAGTCATTTCAGCAAAAAAAAAAAAAAAAAATCCTTTAGTGACCCTATAAGATTCCTCATTATCCAATAGTGGGATGGTCCCCTACCAAAGCTTTATAATTATATGTGTAGATAGACAATTGTGTCCTAATTGTCGGAAAACCTTTTATTATAAATATGAACACAAAAAAATTAAATAATAGTTTATAACCTCATAAAATTCATGTATAAAAAGCATGGTGTATACCAAGATAAAATGTAGAAATGTGAGAAAGGCTAGTAGATCTTATATGTAGCTTATAAAAATATTATTTTATATTATTGTTTTATAATAAGGACAGAATTGTGAATGGCAAATTATTAACAAATATTCTATTTCAGGTCTATAACTAATGCGGTTATCAGCTATTTTAGAAATTGTGACGCTAATACCTAGGACTGATATCTAATTTGTTTCATACCTAAAAATTAGCATTATATAAAATGTGATAATATAATATAAAAAACACACGCACATATATATATATATATATATATCAGCAATAGTATCCATAAATATGCACACCCAAAAGCGTGCATAGACACTATCCATAGTGGCTTCGCGGTTAGCACTGCTATTTTGCATCACTGATAAAGAGGAAATAAACCCACAAAAAAAACACCACCTGCAAGACAAAGGCATAATGCGCTAGTGTGCATAGCATACTAGCTCATTATGTAATACTAGCCTCGGATCGAAGCCCCCTCAGCCGCCCTTGTACTCCGCTTGGTCGACCGACATGTCTCTTGGGGGTTATTTCCGGGTATGATTTGACTTGAGCCGCGATGACGTCACTCCTGCGGAAGCCACCAGGCACTGCATGGCTTCCTTTAGGAATGGCACGATCGCCGTTGCTAAAGTGCGCCTGCGCCGTAGACCTTGGCGCCTGTCATTTTTGTAAATATCTCCTAAAACGTGGAGGTTTAGGAGAAATTTCAAGCACCCACAGGTAAGCCTTAATCTAGGCTTGCCTGTAGGTAAAAGTGGTTTTACTGCAAGGAGTTTGTATTCATGTGCTCAAATGGCAACCGTTAACCGTTTCAGAGCGCAACGTGTGCTTTTGTGTTACAACTGGCAGTAAAAAAGCATGTGTTATTTTTCGTGTTGTGAGGTTTAGATTATATAAAGGCAGAAACTTGTATTTTTGTTTGAATTTTGTATTGTAAAGTAAGAGCAGCTTTTTGCCATTGTGTTACAAGTATGCTTTACAATCATAAAAATGTTTATTATATAAAAACACATTTTGTTTAATCTGTGCTTTTCATTTCGATATTTTGTTCTTAGATTACAGCACTTCAAATGTGTATCTTCCCAAAATATTAATTTTCTTTAATGCAGGGAGCGAAATTGAAAATTGCCTTCACCTTGGGAGTGAAGTACATATTTTGTCTGAGCATTTCATTTCTCATTTACATTTAAATTATCCAGTTGGAATGTGCACAAAATCTGAAGATGCCTCATAACTGTGTGAGCTTCAGCCACAATAATTACTTGGGGGCAATGGATTCCAGCTGACAGGCAGTCAATATACACATTTTTGGGACAGATTCCTATTTCTGCTGCTTGCAATCAGTTCAGTAAATTGTGCTTAATAATTTTTTTCCTCTCAAGGCATCTGGGATTACAAAAAGCATGTTTGCCAGTGTTGACCTTAAAGCTAAACTCTGGGTACAAAAGATTTCATTAAAATATATTTCTCAATAACAGTAAAGGAAAACAACTGCTTTGTATGCATTTGTTGTCTGTGCAATCTTAGTTATTGCCTTGTAACAGGACATCATCAGTGCACTGTATATTTGGTGTACAGAGTAGAGCTGTGGAAGGGACTCGGCAGGTCCACCCACTACAGCAGGGATGCCCACACTTTTGAAGAGCAAGGGCCACTTAAGTGACTTGGTAACCGGTGGAGGGCCACAGTGAGTTGAGCGGGCGCATGACAGGTCTGTGTCAATTCTGCATATGGAGAGTGGACACTGACACAGCCCACTCTACTCTATGGGCCCTTTGCTCCGATCCGCCCAGGCGGAGGGTGATGGACCCCCTTCTGTTTTTTTTTTTTTTTTTTTTTTTTAGAAGGTTTGTATTGGCGGTAGGAGGTGCACCTGGGGATCAGTTTGAAAGCAGCCCAGTAACCACTGCAGAACAGATATGCCTATATTTCGTATCACTGCCTGTGACAGGAGCCAGCACTAAATGGCTTATGTGGCTCTGCTCTGCAGCCACCTGCTTTCTCTACGCCTGGCTTCATTTACAACACTGATGCTCTGGAATGACGGATCTGGGCTTGCCATCCAGCCATCCCAGAGCAGGAGGTCGCGGGCCACATCAGAGGGCTCCGCGGGCCACATGTGGCCCCTGGGCCACTGGTTGGGCACCGGTACACTATAGGTTGCCTGTATAAAATTACAAGAGAGGCGGATACAAGATCATACTGAAGGAGAGGGAGCAGAAGTGATCGGTTTTGATAACACTGAACTCATCACAATGACAACATTTCACACTGGGTTACTGCACAGATTTGGAAAAAATAAACAAAGCGCACAGATTCAAATGAGCCTTTTGTATTTGGGCAATATTTGCTTGTACTGGAGTTTGGCTTTAAATACATTTTATTTAATTTCCATATATTATTTGGATTGATATACGCTATATTGTCAAAAGTATTGTGACACCTGCCTTTACACGCACACAAACTTTAATGGCTTCCCAGTCTTAGTAGGGGTCAATATTGGGCTGGTCCACTCTTTGCAGCTATAACGGCTTCAAATCTTCAGGGAAGGCTGTCCACAAGGTTTAGGAGTGTCTATCTCCTGTGACAGACAGAACACTGGTCCAATGCTGGTGGCAGAGGCGGGACTGTGCATGTGTGACGTGAGTGAGTGCCGAGAGGAGATGACGGCTTGGTGATTTCCGGTGAGCGCTCGTCCCCCTTCGAGGTATGCTATCGACGTATAGTGCGCACCCGTGATTTTCCCCCTATTTTCAGGGGAAAAAAGTGTGCGATATACGCCGATAAATACGGTAGTTTCTGAGCACAGCCACATTATTTTTCTTTATTTTTTGTGGGATAGTGACAATTTCAAAGTGTTTTTTCCAGGAAGGACTTTGAAACCTCTATCTAATGGTTAATTTATAAAGATGGCAATAGTAATTGCAAAAAAAAGAATCTACAGTACAAACTCTGACTTGCTTTGAGCAAAATTATTTTAATTCTTCTTTAAGGTTTTATAAACTTTTATATAATTTTTTTACTTATTGTTCGCTATACAAAGACTTTACTTTGCAAACAAAAATTTAGTTGCGGGAAGCACCAGTTGCGCTGGGTTTTCTAAAGTGAGAGAAAAGCAGAATCTGATTGTCTTCAGTCTGTCTCTCTTAAACTAAAAGCCCTAAAGGCCCTATATAAAGTGAGCAGCTAGGCTGAGACGTGAGTGGTGGGCAGAGTTTTCCATATGACTCTTGGAGTTGTATGTTTAACACCTTTGCGCCGACCATATATGCAAATTTGCGTTCATGACTTGAAGGGGTTATACTGGGGTGATGCTTGCAGCTGTACTGTTTTATTTTAGAGCCAGCAGTTGGCTTTTTAGTGATAACCGCTACAGCTAAAAGCCGCTCAGCTGTTATCCTAAAGGAGTGGGAGGGAACGCCCCACCTCCTGCCGCCTTCCACCACTCTTCTTGTCACTGTCACAAGGGTTGTTTACATTCCTTGTGACTGCAAACATTTTTCAAGGGACAATATAACAAAACAAAAATAATTAAGAAAAAAATATATATTTTTAAGCATCCCGTTCCCACGTGCTCACGCAGCAAACAAAACGCATACGTAAGTTTTTGCACCCGCAAATGCAAACGGTGTTCAAATCACACGTGAGGTATTACCGCGATCGTCAGAGAGCAATAATTCTAGCAAAAGACCTCCTCTCCAACTTTAAACTGGTAACCGTTTTTAAAGCGTCGCCTATGGAGATTTTTAGTTACCGTAGTTTGTCACCATTCCACGAGTGCGCATAATTTTAAAGCATGACATGTTGGGTATCTATTTACTCTGCGTAACATCATCATGGGATAACTTTACTGTTTAGTTTTCTTTTTAATTCATTAAAGGGTCTTTTTTTTCCCAATAAATTGCGTTTGAAAGACCGATGTGCATAAAATATTGCAACGATCACCATTTTATTCTCTAGGGTCTCTGCTAAAAAATATATGTATAATGTATGTAATTTTCTAGCAACAAATACAGTTTTTTTTTGTGAGCAACAAATGTCAGAAATAGGCTTAGGCATGAAGGGGTTACAGTTGAGCTTATTTTGTTGAACACTTTAAGCCAATTTTCAGCTAAACTTATATCTTGGAAATCTATCTAAATATATATATATATATATATATATATATATATATATATATATATATATATATATATATATATATATATATATATATATATAGTCCAGAAGTTCACTTATTGGTAGGTGTTGTAACTGTTAAAAAAAATGATATTTAGCATTTGATGCTTAGTGGACTTAAAAACCAAGCATGAGAGCCAGGAAACTAGTAAACAGGTAATGAAGGTCCTAGCCTACCCGTACTGTAATAATAAAAGCAGGGCTCTAACTCTGCCTTGGGGGTGATGCCGCTACTTCCATACATCGAGTTCTTATCTGCAGACTGCTGTACTGGGAATTGGACTTTTTCAGAGACAGATTTTCAGACTAAATGTATAAGACATTTAAAAACTTAATGTAGAACTTTAGTCAGAAAATTAAGTCCTGCTAGATGAAGGAGTTTTAAAGGTAGAAGGTTTTTTATCTTAATTCATTCTTTGCATTAAGATAAAAACTTTCTGTGTGTAGCAGCCGCCCCAGCAGCATCCAATTACCTACCTGAGCTCCTTCTCTTGCCAGAAGCCATTCAGTAGACTCCTCCTGATTGGCTGAGACAGAGCAGCAGCGATATTGGCTCCTGCAGCTGTCAATCAAAGTCAGTCAGCCAATCAGGGGAGAGAGGGGGCGGGGCCATGTTGGTGCTCCATGTCTGAATGGATACACGGAACTCTGACTTGGCTAATCCCTGAAGCAAGCTGCTGGCTGAGGGGGGAGACTAGGAGCAGCGAAGAGGGAACTGAGAAGAGGAGGATCCAGGCTGCTCTGTGCAAAACCAACTGCACAGAGGAGTTAAGTATAACATGTTTTTTATTTAAATGAGCCTTTACAATCTTCTTAAGGCTGGGCTCTTTTGCAGGTATAGCTATATACAACTTTAAAAATAAGTGTCTATATTGTTTAAAATCCAGTAATACACAGTCTCACCCTGCTCTGTACATCCCCAGTTGCTCTCCATTTTTAGGCATTGCCGCATATTTAAAAGCCAATCTGCTGACAGCATATAAGAAAAGAAATGGCTGCACATCCAGGAATTCCGATTGCCTTTTATTGTTCAAAGTGATAACACCAAAGACACCAACACGAGGCCACATAGACGCGTTTCACACAAACATCTTGTGCTTAATCATTACCTTGGTAATGATTAAGCACAAGATGTTTGTGTGAAACACGTCTAAGTGACCTTGTGTCGGTGTATTTGTTTCCTCGCGGAGGCGGGTCGGGGCTGGCACTCTACAAGACATTCCACCTCAGGTTATCATCCTACACCTGGAGCAGCGGCTCTTTTTCTTTGTATGCTGACAGCCTATACGTGGAATTAAACCCTCCTATCCTTTACAGCCAATGACGCTGTTTCTTTTAGGTCTGCTACTGCCATTGTGCTGTACATGTTATCAGTTATGACTCCAGTCAATTGATAGTTAGATTGAAGACCTAAGCAAATGTGACAGTTAGCAATTCTGGCATTCCAGGAATATAACTTATTTTAAATCATTAAATCGATGGGTTTATCTATTTACTGGAAACGTAATCCGTACGGGGGAGGAGCACACAGACGTCGCCCGCTGACGTCCTTTCGTGAAACAAATCTGTCGTTTGTTTTATGCTACTGATCGTTCGGATCTTAATGAGTAGTTTTATGCTTATCCAATAAATGTTAGCAATTTTGAAACGGAGAGCACTTAGATCTATCTTTCTTTCATACATGGTTCATTATCCTGCTGTGGATTGCTGAGGGACCTGATAAGACAACTTGTCAATGGGTTTGTCTGCATTTCTGCTTGCATGACTACCTTCTAACACAGGAGTCCATGCCTTAGCCCCGTTTTACACTGGGCTGCGGAAGTGAAGCCGTGCGAGTTCAGCTGAACTCGTATGGCTTCACTCCCGTCCGGCAGTCCTGATTTCGGCCGCGATTTCAGAGACATCTGTGCTGGTTTCTGCACAGATGTCAATGTAAATCACAGCCCCAAATCGCAAAAAGTAGTACAGGAACTACTTTTTGAAATCGGTGCAGCGCCGCAAATGTGGCGTCGCACCGATTAGGACGGTGCCATTGCCGACAATTGCTGGCAAATGCCGCCGATTTGAGATGCGATTTGACATGTCAAATCGCATCTCAAATCGTACCCAGTGTGAACCAGGGCTAAAGGTAAGAGAGTGGCCAATCCTATAGTGGTGGAGGGATCACTTATTGTTTTTTGAATCTACGTCACTGGTGAATTTTCAACGGACTCTGGAATTTGTTCGTCACACACTTTCTTGGACTTTCACGCACGTTGAATTCTGATTTTTATTGACTTTTTGGCCCAGGTTTTTTTGCTTTTTTTTTGCTTTTATTGCATCATTTAAATTTTATGCACCGTACTAACCTGTTTATTATATATTTACTGTTGTTTCGGGGCTTTAGCAAAATTGCAACCTTTAGCAAGCCGAAACAGGAGCAATGATGGAGGCAATTTACAGCACACACACTCATTTTAGTAGTATAATTATTAATGTGGAATGTACAGTGCATCCAGGAAAGTATTTTACAGCCTTTTTCCAAAATTGATATATTTCTGCACCAGAAACTGACCGAATGGTGTGAACTAGCGCCAACTAGAGCCATTGGACTACATGGAAAACACTGTGCATGCATTTTTAGTGAAAAAAATGCACACAAAACTGTACGGAACTGCGTCTGGTGTGAACTTGCCCTTAATGAAAGACATTTGGAGCCACCAGGACTCTTCGTAGAGCGGGCATCCCTACCCAAACTGAGCGATCAGGCGAGAAAGGACCTGGTTAGGGTGATGACCTAGAATCTTATAGTCACTGTGACACCGTTACAGCTTTCTCTGTGGAAAGAGGAGATCCTTCCAGAAGACAAGTGAATATCTTTGAGCTGCATCCAATTTTCATAGGTGTGAACCCAGCCTCCTTAGCAGGATGATGTTGCCGTCGATCTATGGAGCCAGTTCACATATCTCCGGGGTGGATGTGCAGCACACTGCACAGAAAAGCTGTGCGTCTTTAGCTTAGTTTCAGGGCCGAATTCAGGCAAAGATTCGTCTCTGAACCAGAGAATGGGGACTCGCAGCATTCCTTTACGATCCACAGCCTGTTCTAGTGTGAATTGAGCCTGAGTGGCCCAGCCAGAGCCCAGACTTGAACCTGATTGCACATCTCTGGAGAGATCGGAAATTGCTGTGCACCGACGCTCTGCATCCAAGCTGATGGAGCTTGAGAGGTCCTACAAAGAAGAATGGGAGAAACTGCTCCAAAAACAGGTGTGCTAGGCTTGTAGCATCATACTCAAAAAGACTCAAGTTTGTAATTGGTGCTTCAACAATGTATTGAGCAAAGGCTGTGCGTAATTATGTACATTTTATTTTTATTTTTTTAAATTTGCAAAGATTTCAAACAAACTTTCACGTTGTCATTAGGAGTTATTGTTTGTAGAATTTTGAGGAAAATAATGAATTTAATCCATTTCGGAATAAGGCTGTAACATAACAAAATGTGGAAAAATTGAAGCGCTGTGAATACTTTTCGAATGCACTCACTGTATGTTCCTTGATAAAGAACATCATTTTTCATGAGGTTGTTATGGGCAAAGTTCTGCTTAAATTTTTAATGTATCTTTGTGTATTTAGTATTAAATAAAAAATGGGCTTTAAACATGTTAGAATATCAACATTTCTGTCTGAAAAAAAGGTCTTAGTAGGGCAGTTTGAATCAACTTTAAGGCTACCATACCTTGGGAAGATTTTTTTCAGTCGAGCTTTTAATTAGCGACTGAACTATTTACCTTTTTAAATATGTCACTTTAGCCTGACACAAATTCACTGGAGATTCCTATACTTGCAGAACTGAATGGAAACTGGTAAGTAGCTTCCAGACTCAATGTTCAGTGGCATAGCCTGAAGTCGCTATTGAGGCGTTTTTCCTTTAAGAATAGCGCAGACGCTTTCCTGGCAGCAGGGTATTCATCATTTTGTCTTTATTACAACACTTCACATCCATCTTTGTGCAAGTTAATTTGTCTAACATATGAAAATACAGCCCTCGGATAAGAACTGTCTAGCTGTCTTTTGGGATATTTCTTTAGTGTTTCCAACCTACGCATTATAAACCAGATTAAACATTTACAAACCAATTAAACTAGATAGCAAGGCTTTATTTTCCCTGCAGCTGTCATGAGGATCTCACACAGACTAGGAAGTTTATGAGATAGCCGCATAGTTTTGCTAACCAAAGCACTAATTGGTTTAGGAGACAGTTTAAATTGCCATTTATCAATACTGTAATTTAATAGCCCCAGATCCACAATGATTTTAAGCTAAAATTATGTGACATACAGTTCCTGTGTTGTAACACACATAATTAGTAGGGCACTTTGAAACTATTTTAAGGCTACCATACACAGGGGAAAAAAAACAGTACATTTTTCTTTTTTTTCGATCTACGCTGAATATCTGTGCAAATGTAACTATAAAGAAATGGATAGGGAATAGGTTTTTGTAATCGATTTACAAATTTACTGGGGTGTTGATTTTTGAACCATGCCCACAGTCCTACTCATACAACATGAACCAAATCTCCCCTACACATTATGCATTTTCACTATAAAATCGCATCACAAAGGGCATTTTTATTTTATTTATTAGTTAATGGGTGTGTATACACAGTTATTATAACAATAGTCTTTTTTATCACTAGACACACACACACCTATCTAATTTTAATTCAATCTAATTTTATTTTAATGCATTTTTTTAATACGGTTTTATTATATTTATATAGTTTCAGCCACTTCATTTATATATTTTTTTAAATATGAACTACCTTTTTGTATCGATATGAATTTTTTACACAAGAAACATTTATTATATTCGTTTTTCATTATATATTTTCCAATAATCCAGACATTTCGGGGTTAAATATCAGTGATCTCTGAGACCTATTCTCACACACACACACACATGATTGTGGTTAGGGATTCAGATCTGGCAACCCCATTGGTTAATTAGTTTTGACCTATCAGGGGTTGGCATTGATCACATGTCTTTGAATGTTTGCTATATATTAGATGTGATGTTTTATATTTGTCATCTATGATTAAGCTCTAATTTATAGTGTGAAACGTGTCGGCTGTGTAGTGTGCTGTGACTTGAAGTGCATTTTTCCTTTTATAAAAGACAACCATCAAGGTTTTTTGGAGTGCGGCTGGCCATATTTTCTTGTTCCATTTGTTGCCTTGTGCATTGCCAGCACCCTTGATTTCCTGAGACCATACTGATCATCCTAACGCAATCCACCTGGAGAAGTAACTTTCTTTTTTTTAACATGAATCAAAAAGTGGGACTATCAATCATAAGTACATTTAACTCCCTAACACTGGTTCTGCCTCAACTTCAGTTTTGATTACCAAGCCTCAGAAAAGACATTAAATAAAAAAAAAGTTCAACAAAGGACAACAAAACTATTAGGGCTCATTTCCACTGGCGTTTTTACAGCCACTTTTCCGAGCGTTTTTTGCAGCTTAAAAACGCCTGTCCATGTTAGTCTATGGCCTCATGCCCACCATGACGTTTTTGAGCTGTAGATGGCTGAGACGTTTTTAACCACTTCAGTCCCCGCTTATCGTCAATTGACGGCAGCTTAGTGGATCTGAATATCCAAGCTGCCGTCAATTGACGGCATCGTGTTCTCCGGCCACTGGGGGGCGCGCGCCGATGGCGGCGCGCGCGCACCCGGCGCGTCCCCGAGGTGCCTGGCGGTCGCGATGTCCGCCAGGTACCTGCTGATCGGCAGTTTTAGAGCAGGGACGTGAAGCTCTGTGTGTAAACACAGAGCTCCACATCCTGTCAGGGAGAGGAGACAGATGCTGTTTCTCTTGTACATAGGGAGACAGCATCGGTCACCTCCCCCAGTCACCCCCCTCCCCCCACACAGAACACACCCAGGACTCACATTTAACCCCTTCCTCACCCCCTAGTGTTAACCCCTTCACTGCCAGTCACATTTATACAGTAATTAGTGCGTTTTTAGAGCACTGATTGCTGTATAAATGTGAATGGTCCCAAAAATGTGTCAGTGTCCGTCGCAATATCGCAGTCCTGACAAAATTCGCAGATCGCCGTATTACTAGTAAAAAAAAAAAAAAAAAAAAATGTCAGAATTGTATCCCTTATTTCCTAGCCACTATAACCTTTGCGCAAACCAATTATTATACGCTTATTGCGATTGTTTTTTTTTACCAAAAATATGTAGAATACATATCGGCCTAAACTGAGAAAAAAAATATATATTTTTTTTAAAAAATTGGATTTTTATTATAGCAAAAAGTAAATATTGTGTGTTTTTTTTTCAAAATTGTCGCTCTTTTTTGTTTATAGCGCAAAAAAAAAACCGCAGAGGTGATCAAATACCACCAAAAGAAAGCTCTATTTGTGGGGAAAAAAAGGACGTCAATTTTGTTTATAAGGCACGTTGCACGACCGCGCAATTTTAATTTAAAGCGACGCAGTGCTGAAAGCTGAAATTTCGCCTGGGCAGGAAGGGGGTATATGTGCCCAGTAAGCAAGTGGTTAAGCTGCAAAAAAAGTGGGACCAGTGCTGAAGCTCTAGCAAAAGAGCTGTAAAAACGCCAGACATAAAAAACGCTCAAAAACGCACACAAACGCGCAAAAACGCTCAAATCCACTGCCGCAGCGTTTTTAAAGCTTTTTTTTTTTCTAAAATAAACATGGACAGGCGTTTTTAAGCTGTAAAAAACGTGGCTGTAAAAACGCCAGTGGAAATGAAGCCTTATGGGGAATGGAGGACCTCCGCTATGAGGATCAATTACATAACTTAGAGTTATTCACTCTGGAGAGAAGGCTCTTATGAGGGGATATAATTACAATGTAAAAATATATCTAAGGGGACTTTAGCAACTGTGATAAACCATTTACTCTAAGGCCCCTAAAGAGGGCACAGCCAAGATTTGAGGTTGGTAGTAAAGAAGTTTTTAACATTATATTGTGAAAGGGATTCTTTACTGTTAGAGTAGTAAACATGTGGAGCTCCCTCTCCCAGGAAGTGGTACTAGCCAAGAGTGTCAAGAACTTAAAAAAATACCTTTCAGTGATCATGGTGCTGAAAGTGCATGTTTGTAAAACCATCTTGTTTTTCCAATTGCAAGAGTATGTACTTGGTTACTGCAATAATGCAATAAGCATTTTGGTGGAACTCCAAGAAAAACGCTAAATACATATTTTACACTGATCAACCATAAAATTATAGCCACACCACCAAGGCATGGACTCCACTAGAATGCTGTGGTATCTGACACCAAGCTGATAAAATCAGATCCTTTAAGTCCTGTAAATTAAACTGAAACAATACTGTGTGTTCTAACACTTTCCAATTGGTACCAGCATTAACTTTTCCATCAATTTGAGCTATAGAAGTTCTTCTATTGCAGGGGTATTGAATTAAAATTCATGGAGGCCGATTAGTGAAATTGCCGCCTTCACATTTCCCCCCACACAGTATTGCCCCCTTCACATATCCCCATTCACACATTACTTCCACATAGCATTGGCCCCTTCACATATCACCCCTCACAGCATTGCTCCCTTTATATATCGCCCCACACAGCATTGCCCCTCTTCACATATCAACTCACACAGCATTGCCCCCTTAAAAAATTACCCTGCATTATTATTGCCCCCTTCACTTATCACCCCACACAGCATTGTCCCCCTTCACATATCACCCCACACAGCATTGTCCCCCTTCACATATCACCCCACACAGTATTGCCCCCCTCACATATCACTCCACGCAGCACTGCCCCCCTATCCTTGACAGTATTTTCATCCTTTAAAGCCTTGTACATTCGAGTGTTGGTAGGGGGTTGTCTATTAACAGACTGTTGTCCTAAAATCTTACCGTTAGTATGCTCCTTTTGACAATTGTTGTGCAACTTTCGGCCAACAAATGTTGGATGACAGGCGGAGAACAACTGCATGTCTGATTTTCGTATGGTCAGTCACGCAATCCGTCACATAAAAGTTGAAAATACAAACACGCATGCTCGGAATCAATGCTCACCAATCTCGAAACTAGCAGAAGGGGCCCAATGGGTGGCACTCGAGAGCTAAAATAACTTGTAGTACTTCACTACATTCGTGTTTATGGCATGACAATTGTGCACCGTTTGTATGCAAGACAAGATCCTGGCACACACCCTTTTGACAAAAATCAGACGCTTTGGCCAACAATCGTACTGGGTATACAAGGCTTAACTCTCCTACTTTTCGTAGGCCTGTGTGCTTTCCTTGCCATTCTTCCTCTTGGGTTTTGACCGCCATTGGAATGCTCAGGCTGGGCTGTTTTAAAATCTGGCATAGGCTGATTACGTATATATTTCTCATTAATGGTGTATGTGTTTAAATGCCAATGAACAGTAGTAAAACCTTGGATTGCGAGCATAATTCGTTCCAGAAACATGCTTGTAATCCAAAGCACTTGTATATCAAAGCATTTTGTTTACAGGGTGTAAAAGAGAAGAGAGGCACCTCTAATGCCCTGTACACACGATCGGTTCGTCTCAGGAAAACGAACCGATGGATTTTATCATAAGATATCCGATGAAGCTGACTTTCATCAGTCTTGCATACACACCATCGGTTAAAAATCCGATCGTGTCCAATGCGGTGATGTAAAACACAACGACGTGCAGAGAAAAATGAAGTTCAATGCTTCCGAGCATGCGTCGACTTGATTCTGAGCATGCATGGATTTTTGACCGATGGATTTCTCCACAGACAATCGTTTTTTTTTTCTGCCGGTTTCTTAACCATATGAAAATTTTAAAAACTTGAAAAAATGTTTTATTTTTGATGTGCGATATTTTTTTTTTTTCTGAAGAAGCGGAAGCTCATCAGGAATTTACATTAGTGATACTAAAGTTATTTATTTTTATTTTTTACTTTAGCGCGTTCCTTTCATTATGGTAAAATAAAATTAAAATGTCTCTGTCCTCCCCCTTCTGTCTGTGAAGTGCAAGAGAGGGGAAAAGAGATCCAGCTCTGTGTACAGCTACATCTCTTCTCTCCTCTTTTCCTCCTAACACATGGACTTAAACAGCATTGGCTCCTTCTGCTATCAATCAAATGCAGTGAGAATGAGACACACAGCTCAGGAGTGAGCAGACAGCATGTGCCCCTATAGCAAACCGCTTTCTATCAGGACACACAAATAAGAGGAGGAGCCAGGATCGTGGGAGGGGGACCCGAGAAGAGGTTGATTGGGCCGCTCTGTGCAATAGTATTGCACAGAACAAATGAGTATAACATGTTTTATTTTTTATTTTTTTAAAGTTAACTCTAGTTAGTAATTAAGATAAATATATTCCATTGTTGTTGAGGTCTGATTACCGACCAGTGAACTATGATATGATATTGACACCGGTATATGTATGATAGGAAATATGTAAAGCTAAAAGTTATTGATGGGTTCACACCTGAATCAGAACACTGTCTGCAATCCTATACGATCTCTGTGTGAGTCAGTGAGGTTATTCATTTGTTTGGGCTGAAATCACTTTGGATCACACAAAAAGTAGTGAATGCACTACTTTAAAAAAAAAAAACGCACAGCACCAGATCACAGGGCACTATGGTACCCATGCAATTTGGTGTTGGCAAATTCTCTGTGTTTGCGATCTGTGTTTGGGCTTTAGAAATATATTGACAGCCACGGCAGATTGTACACCCAGTGCATCTTAAATTGGGTGTTTGTTCTAGTGTGAACAATCCCTCAGCCTTGTTTTATTTCTTAAAACCTTGCTATAATGAAAATTTGTTTTTATTATATATATATATATATATATATATATATATATATATACTGTATTTAACAGTCCAATACACCCATTATAGAATTAGATACATTTTAGATTCATTTTTTTTTGGATATAATCTGTTGCAACTATCACGTCAACAGGATTGAGGCTTGTAGATGATGGATATGGCTAACCAGTACATGAGCTTGATTATAGACTGATTTTATTTAATTATCTGTATTATTATTATTTTTAACATTGCTTTATCAGGTTCAGAGCTGTACTTAATGTATAAAACCACTAAAATATTTTTTATTAAACCATAATAAATAATTCTTCATATTTAAAAAATGTATATTCCTTTTTATCCTTAACCCTTTTACTTCTATTTTACACAGGTGCCCATGATGACAATTTAATGGGTGGAGGAGCTAGATTTGTCTGCAAGCCAGGAGCCAGAAACATCACAATCATATTTCATCCTTTGCTCAGGTAGGCACATTATTGTCATGTAGTGCTCCTAATATGCAGGATCACTAAAGGTGTCTACAGGAACAAGAGTCAGTCCAGGCTTTTGAAGGATCCCGACAATGTTAGGATCCATCCAGATGTCTGACCTGCAGCTTTCTCAGCCTGTCGGAGCGTTGCTAATAGCCTCCTGCTCCCTCCACAGCCCAGTGCTCCAGTGAGTGCTGGAGGGGGCACTCGCTGCTCTCTACTCAGAACGGACCAGACCGAGAACTGAGCAATCAGCGGTCATGTGATTTCTCAGTTCTCGTGGACTGCAGCATAAGACGGATGCTGCAGCAGGGAGGGTGAGTATTTCGTATTTTTTTATTAACCCATCCTTTTTAAAATTTTGACTGCCACCAACATATGGAGGAACAGAACCACTTCTAACTGGCCAGGTCAGTTTGCCTTCATAGTCTGCATTCTCCTGCTGCTGGAGTAACATCTACATTTTTATACTATCCATGCTGTCTCCTAATCCTGTGTCCTCCGTGTGTGTGATTTAAAAAAAAAATGCTGTATATACCTAGTTTCAAAGCGATGCTCATGTGACCGGCCGGCTCTCTACTTTTCCCCCCCGACTGACGTCAGCGAGGGAATCTTGGCCCCGCCTGCTGCAGCTGTCAGACAGGCAAAGGAGATGGCCGGACGGTCATGTGAGGGCCGAGCAGCGCTCTGAAATGAGTTATGTACTGCATTTTTTAAATGAAAATGCATACTGGGGACAGTGTGGATAGTATAAAGATGTTAGAGTGGCTTAACAACCACTTTAATTCTTTGTTCAGGGAGTGGCTCACTTCTCTCCTTTTTGTTTTTTCAGCTCTTTAGAAACCACCTTTTGAACCAATTAGGGGTATTCCTTTGTCTGACTTTACCCTTAAGGTCAACTTTATTGTGGCTATCACCTCTGCGAGGAGGTGATCTCAGTTAGCTGCCTTATTCTGTAAGGAGTGTTTCATAGTGTTGCACAAAGGCAATGTTGTCCTGAAGCCAAAGGCATCCTTCTTCCCGAATGTTGTCTCTTCCTTCCTTTCTAATCAGGATATTGTTTTCCCTTCCTTATGTCTTGCGCAGAAACGTCTTAGATAAACTTGTCTTCACTATTTGTATGCAGTGAACACTCTCGGCTTCTGCCACTTTTAGGAAATCTATGTGCTTCATGAAGGTTCCACCATGGTCTCTATGCCTTTTGCTTTAGCATGGCTACGCAGATCAGATATGTTATAGCCTATACTTTGAAAGTGGGGGTTCTTACTTTCCCTGTTTAGACTAGTTGTTTTTTTTTTCTCCTTTTTTTTTTATCACTCTTACCTAGGTTAATGCAGCATCAGTCCAATGCTGCATATGTCCCCCTGCTGGCTCAAAGACTCAGAGAACCGAGCGTTCAAACACTGCTGATTGCTCAGTTCTCAAGGCTCCCTGAGCAGAGAGCTGGTGACTATCAGTCACTGTTCTCTGCCCTGCTCGTTTATTGTAGCGCTAAGCTGTGATGGGGACAGCTCGCTGAGAGGCTGAGCTGGGTGCCGGTCCAGGCGTGTGGGTGGATCCCGACTTCATTGACGTGATTTTGCCCCAGCCTGGACAGGGTCTGTAACATCAGCCAATGGCGAGTTTCATCCCGCTGGCTGCTGAAAACGGGTAACAGAAGTGCAGAACGAACTGCACTTCTGTGATTCACCGGAGAAGTAATACAGCCAAATGAGCATTGGCTGTACTTCTACTGTTCACCTACACCCCCCTCCTGCCCAGACGAAATTTTAGCTTCCAGCACTGCGTCTCTTTAACTGACAATTGCGCTGTCGTGTGATGCGGCTCCCAAACAAAATTGGCGTCCTTTTTTCCCCACAAATGGAGCTTTCTTTTGGTGGTATTTGATCGCCGTCGGTTTTTATTTTTTGGGCTATAAACAAAAAGAGTGTACATTTAAAAAAAAAAAAAAACACAATATTTTTTGCTTTTTGCTATAATAAATATCCCATTAAAAAAAAAAAAATGTATCTCAGTCTAGGCTGATAGGTATTCTACATATTTTTGTTTAAAAAAAAAAAAAAAAAAAAAAAAAAATCGCAATAACTGTATAGTGACTGGTTTGCGCAAAAGTTATATTGCCTACAAAATAGGGGACATTATTATTATTTTTTTATTTATTTTTTACTAGGAATGGCGGCGATCTGCGTTTTTTTCGGGATTGCGACATTATAGCGGACACAACGGACACTTTTGACACATTTTTGGGACCATTCACATTTATACAGCGACCAATGCTATAAATATGCATTGATTACTATATAAATGTGACTGGCAGGGAAGGGGTTAACCACTAGGGCGCGGGGAAGGGGTTAAATGTGTTTCCTAGGTGTGTTCTAACTGTAGGGGGGAGGGGGGTGACTGTGGGAGGTGACCGATTGTGTCCCTATGTACAAAGGACACAGATCGGTCTCCTCTCTTCCTGAAAGGGAGGTGGAGCTCTGTGTTTACACACAAAGCTCCACGTTCCTGCTTAGTTACTGGGCAATCGCGGGTGCCCGGCGGCCTTCACGGCCGCTGGGCACGCACACGGTTTTCCCAGTAACACGACGGGGGCGCGCCCCCTAGAAGCTTTAAATGAGAAGACGTCATATGACGTCTTATCAGAACAACAGAGCACTCCGCCCGCATTTGACGGCGGACGGGTGTTAAGTGGTTAAAGCACATTTTGCCAAATATGTTGGCGCTTCATGGGCTTTTCAACATATGTCATCTGCTTCTTTGATTTATAATGCTGCCCCCAGTGTAATATCTTTATTGAAAATATTTCTGTTCTAGTTTTCATCAGCTGCATGTTTTCTGTGACGTAAACTAAACAAAAATACAAAATCGATTCCAATTTTTGTTTAGTCAACTAAAATATAATGGGTTTATTTAAATTGTAATGCATTATTTAAGCATTTTCTAGAATTTCCGAACTCATTATGTACTCCTGGAGTAAAAATCTAATAACATGTTATTATTTTAATTATTAAAGGTTTGAACATGTGCTACAGACACAGATTTAGCCGCTGTGATATAATGTCTTTAGAAAACAAAATCAAGTTTCATAAAAACAAACAAAAATATTGCTTTTTGACAGACCAAAGTGCAACTTTAAAATATTAACCTCTTGACACTGGCACGTACCGGCCCTTTAAGAGGTTTATGATGCTGGAAGCTGGGACGCAGCTTAAGCTCATGTGACCGCTATGATTGGCCGTTACGACGGTCACATGGCATGAAACCTTTTGGTTAGGCGACAGTAACTGTGTGTGTGCGCTTTCGGCACAAGTGTATTGAGGGCAATTCACACAAATATGCAGCCCCTCGGCACGAAGGACCAGGCGCAGAGAGGCTGCATATTTGCGCATTTCCGGCACCAATTGGTTAGAAACCCCCCCAAAAAACTAATCTCTATTGGCTGTAATGCCAGGCTGCAAGTGGGGATTTTTGAAGAAAATGGGATAGATGCATTTTACTTTGGGGATAGGGAGGTGACCTGTAAGTAGGGATTGGTAAGTAAATGTGAGTGAGGAAGTGCACAAGGCAGAGAACTGGACAGTCTGGGGAGGCCCTTTCTATCTTTTCTTTCTTTTCTTCTTTCTTTCTTTCTTTCTTTCTTTCTTTTCTTTCTTTTTCTTTTTCTTTTCTTTTTCTTTCTTTTCTTTTTCTTTCTTTTCCTTTTCTTTCTTTTCCTTTTCTTTCTTTCTTTCTTTCTTTCTTTCTTTCTTTCTTTCTTTCTTCAAAAACTCAAACCAGACAAATCATTCCCCAAAATTCTCCCACCCAAATGCAACTACCTAGAGTAGGGGAGGCTGTTGCTTGACACAGTGCTAAGCACTGTTATCTTGGTTGGAGGGGAAACACTCATCATGTTACATCCAGGCAGACGCAATTCCGATGGAAGCGTTCCTCTTCTGTCATTTGCAGGGCATTGTTCCAGAACTCCTAGGCAGCAGGCAGAAAAAGGGAGCCTGTGTCTCTCAGCCAGTACAGCTTGCCAATAAAGTCAGTGGGCAGGGACTAAAATGTACTGCAGATTTTAGTTGACTAAAAATAAACTAAAATAATTCAGGATCCAGGTATGATATACTATGTTGATATAAGTTAACAAATGACCAATGTGGAATGTACTGTTCGCCTTGTTTGTTTTTTTACATTCTCTGCTATATACAAAAAAAAATGTCAATCAAAATTATGGAACTAAAAAAATGTATTCTGATGACTAAAATATGACTAAAACTTAAATGACATGTTAGTCACAACCCTTTTGATTAAACTAAATTGAAATTTGATGTCAAAATTAAAAGTGGCCGCAACTTGGTCTGTTGTGTTGACATTCGATAAGTTCTAAAAGGTGGAGGCCCAAGCTTCCTCTAATACCTGTTTCTGGTCTAAGGTGCAACCTTCTGTTCGTATGATCTTCTAATTGCTTGCTACAAAACTGAGGCTAGCTGGGAGTGGGATTATTTTGGGGTCATTTTGAGACACCCGTGTCCTGTACTTTACTGCATCAATCTGAGTTTAGAGATGGTAACTAAAAAAAAAATCTTGTTTTCTTTTGTCTCTAGCAGAAAGCTTCTTTCTTTCATGTTTGCAGGGCATATTGGGACATAAAAGCAAAGCACTGCCTATCTACAGAATAGGTGTTTTTTAAATGCTAAACTAAACACATTTATAATCAGTAACTGATGAGCTAAATAATGAAAGTAATTGTTTCATCTTCTTCTGCTGTTTTATTTACCCGTTGCTTGCGTTTCGTGTGTAGAGCGTGAGGAATTAAAACCTAGGTTTAGTAGGCTCTTTACTAGTGTCATGTTGGTGACCCATTTTTTACTGTACGTCCTGTGCTGTGAATTCTTATATTGATCTAAGTAACATGCTTTCAGTGGACAATTTAGCTGAAGCATGCTGCTGGTGCTTTTGAGGTCAGCACAGAGAGGGAAAGAGAGACCAAGAGAGGGAAGGAAAAATGATTAAGCTTCTATTTTGATCTGATGGAGTCAAAGCATGGTCAGAGGTTGAGCTAGAAAGGTGAAATTAAATTTAATTTCTCCTGATTTTGAACAATGCGGCAGTCACCAGCACACTCTTGTGAAGTGCTCCTGACAACAAGTCACTCATTTTAAAGTTTCACTCAAGTCCTTGATGAGTTTGTTCCCGTTTTGTCTGACCTTTAATAAACCCTCAGAACTAAGCGTCTCTATGGAAAGCACAAAATTGATCTGCTAAAATACAATATTTTCTGTCTGTATGTCATGTATCGAGGGTTAACAATGAAATTACAATTCAAGTATTTGCGTAATCAAGAGGGAGCTACTGTTTCTTGGTGAAAACATATTATTATTATTTTTTTCTATTTCAAAGTAAAGTTTTTAATTTTTTTAATTGTGAGTGCATTAATTATTGTATATATGTAACTTGGGACCACAGTGCTTTAATGTTTAATGTTCAGTTGTTTACGGTCATCAGAATGTGCAGTAGACTTCTAGAATCCAGTTATTTGCATGTGTGCCAGAGCTACCTTTATAAAGGATGTGCTATGAATTTTTTGTTGGTTCACTTTTTATTTTTTTTCAAAAAAAAAGTAATCTAATTCCCTACTCCAACCCCGCCTTGACCCCCCCCCCCCACTGTTCCAAGTTCACCTCAATGGGTGACTCTGTTTCATCATCCATGTGCAGTGGTCCTGAGGTTTGAAAATGATTTTTCTTTCTCTAGTGATGCCAGGATGGATTAGAGAGGTTATAATTGGTCACTGTGGTCACATGCCAGCACTGGCCAGTCTTAACCGCTCTGATCCATCTGAATCCCAGGTCTGCTGCATCAGGTTGCCTGGATGATAAAACCAAGTCTCTCACGGGAGGTCAATGCAGCAGGGGCTGGAAGGGGTTAATTTTTTTCTGAAAAGTTGAACACTTTTTAAAGTATATCTAAAACCAAAGTTTTTTTGTTTTTCCTTTAAAGCAAAATTAAAACCCTCTGATCCTTTACAGCCAAGGAATTGCTGAATGAATGGAGAAATGTAGTAGTTATGTATGCCTTGGATGTAACTGTTTTGGGAAATGGATTAATTGATGGGTTCAGTTCCACTTGAAGTTCTTGATAGAGTATAGTTGTTTTTCTGTCCCATTGGTGAGTTCTTTCCTCTTGAGGGGCATTTTCCTGCCTCTTATTACAGGTGTTCCACTGGAATATTTTCTCTCCATTGTTGACCGTGAACACTAGGACAAATGGAGTAATGTTCCTCATTGGTGACACAGAGCAGACTTTTAATCCTTCCTTAAACTATAAAAATTGTTATGTAGATTTACAGTACTTTAATTATTAATTTCCCTTGTTGGTTGTTGCTGAAAATGTGTTTTTGACTCCAAATTTTGGAATACGTCATCAAGTCTGGTGTTTTCTAAAGGTGGGTACAGACATAAGAAAATGTTTGGGAAACATAGTAATCGGCTTCCCATGGTGGCACACAAAGAATAGAAGAAACCAGATTCGCCAGTGTGGGACTCTAGAAATGGAGGTTTGGGGCCGCTCTATATGTTTGCAAGAGCAGCAAAGTATAACAGGTTTATTATTTAAATGTATTAAAAATTAAGCTTTATAACCACTTTAAGAGTGTTGTGCAATTTTATTATTTTATTTTATAATTTTTTTGCTTAAAACTTTTTGTTTTGACTGCAAGTGTATTCAATAACCTCAGACTGAATAAAAAGCTAGAATATTGCTTGGCTTTTCCAGTGGCAGACACTTTCTTATCATGGCACTCAAATGCTTGGCTCTGGAGGGTAGTAATTATCAGACATATGTTTTACTGAGCATTTAGTTACAGATGTAGGACCACATCAAGGGAGTTATCTGACTGGGCGATGGTTAAGACTGGCAGTGAGGCTAACAGGCTCTGAATTGCAGTTCGGTAATAGTACAATGCTTGTTTAAATATCAGCCACATTTTATTAGTATCAGTATGTAATTAGCAGGGAAATGTAGCCTGAAAGGAAAAGCAAGGCACAGCTATTTTCAGCACTGGACAGCTCATGAAAATTAGTGTGTAGAAACATCATGGCTATGGGGAATCTGTTAAAGAAACAGTCTTAAAATGTTCTCTTGATTCAGCTATACTGAATTCTAATTGTAGGCTGAACTAGTTTAGCTTCACTAATAGTGATGTCAGGGCTTTATGATAATTACACGGCTTGTGAGTCTTGGCAGTCCTTGAGACTTTTTAGATAGGAGTTTTGCTTTGTAACACACTGCTTTTTTATGGTCAGCGTAGCCAAAATTGACATCTCAGTTTTGCACTTATGGTCTGGTATAGCCTTTAAGGGGACCCCCTTACACAAAACAAATGGACTGGGATCCTCCCCAAATTCTATACCAGACCTTTAGATGGGGGGGAGAGGCCCTTGTCCATGAGAGCATGTGGCATGATATGGTTCAGGGGGGAGGTGCATGCAAATCCCCACCCTTTCCTGGCCTGACTGGCTGCATGCTTCGATAAGGGTCTGGTATAGTTTTGGGGGGCAACCCACACCATTTTTTTAAATGCCCTTTGGTATATAATGCGGTCGGCAGGTATCCTGCCCGGGTATCCTGGCTCCTTAAAGCGTAACTCCACTTTTGTGAGGAAAAGAAGAGAAAATAAAGAAGAAATACAATAGCATACACAATTGCAACACAAGTCATATTTTAATTGAATGTCTAAAATGACCTTTCCTTTTCAATCTGCAGCTGCTGTAATTTTCTAAAAATGCAATGCAATATGGCTGCCCGGAGTTGTTTTGTACATAGAACACACCCCAGAAACATAATTTCCTGCTTGTGTGACTGGCTCACTGATTTTCACAGAAGTCTGCATAAGATGCAGGACCAGCAGATTTCCTCTTTAGTGCTCTGCAGCTGCACAGCTGGTTGATAATTATGAAACCACTACCATTAGACCCATTCAGCACAGAGGAACAAACAGTGATTTCTTCAGAATAACAAAAGGTAGGAATATGCAACAAACTTTGCTATAATCCTTGCAATGCACATAAATCACCCAGGGGGGATATTTAAATTTTAAAATCCGTACTACCAAAAGTAAGTCATCTTTGATCTCCCCTTCAAAAAATTAAAAACGTATTTGTATTCCATGGTGTACTAGGTAATGATAAATTATTGGCCAAAGCAAACATTGGGCTTTGGTCAAAAGGAAGTTAACAGATGCTCTCCTATTTCACTTACTAGCACCGAAGCTGTTAATTGGTATCTCAATTCAATCTGCTTGAAAGAGGTTAGTAAGTGTTTATTCTACGTACTGTATTTTATTTATTTGGAATAAATCTGCTACATTAGTACTTTGCCCTGTCTAACAGTTTTGCGCAGTATGTATTTAATCAGTGGTGACAACTTCTAAAAATATTAAGGTAGCTCTACTCAATCCTGATGACAGAGCCTAAAATCACTTACTCTACTTCAAACTCCGAAAACTAATATGTGATACATTAGTAAGAGACAGGTTGTCAAAAGAAGTGCAACATCTGATCATTCAAAATCCAAGTTTGTAAATTTGTCTTTGTCCTTTTGTGTCTAAAATCAGACAGCATGTTATCATCAGCACACTGTGCAAACAGTGCCCCAGGGAGACAGATGTGCTAACAGACGCTGAATACTGGAGAATTTGATCCTATAACTTGAAGAATGCATGGTGTATATTTAATAAAAGATCGAAACTTAAGGGGTTTCTAAATGTAAAAAAATAAATAAAAATTGTTTCTGAACTAATTTTCACATTTTTGTGTACCTTTCAATATTTATTTCATTTCAAGTATTTTTTGTTAATTTTCAAAACTCACAAAAAAGGGAAACAAGTAAAACAAATGCCAATGTGTGTTTTTTTTTTAACACATTTTACATTTCTAATATTTTTCTTACCATTGGAGCTCTCTGCAACTTCCATTGAGAGAAGTGTACAGCCTGATCCCTGCTGCTTTGGAACAGTATCTGTGTTGTGCTTCTGCCCCATCTTTTGCTGTGCAATTAAAGGAGTTGTAAAGGATTTTTTATTTTTTTTGCTGAAATGACTGTTTACAGCATAGGTGGCAAACATAAGGCCCGCGGGCCAAATCCGGCCCGCCAGGCCATTTCATGTGGCCCTCACATTTCAGCCGGCAGCTGCAGGAGAACTCCAGCCCTCCTCTGGTCCTATTCCAGACCCTTACTTTCTGCTTTCAAGCAATGCATCCAGCTTCTTTCCAGAAGCAGCATTATGAAAGGGGGATGCTCTGTGATGTAAGGGAGAGTGGGGGACTCAACTTCTATAGGTGGGGTGGCTCTTGACATCTAATGTAAGGGGAGAGGATGCCCTGGACATCTAATCTTACATATACAACCGGCCTTTTTGAGGGCAATCATAATGCTGATGCGGCCCACGATTAAATTGAGTTTGACACCCCTGGTTTACAGGGTATAGAGACATAATAGTTAAAGAAGTTGTAAAGGAAAAACATTTTTTGCCTAAAATTAATGTCTGCAAGGTAGACAGACAGAATAGTGTAATGATTCTGTTAAAAAAAAATTGTAAATACCTATTAAATTCCTTCATCTATATCACCTCCGGCATTCTAGTTTCTGTTCTCTCATTCACTTCCTGGTTTGCATCACTTGTTCATGTAAGAACTACCTTTCCCAGTATGAATTGCGTCACTCCCAGTATTTCACACCCCCTTGAAGTCTCTAACACGTAGAGGGCGTCCTGCCACACAGATGTAGTTCCCAGGAGGGGGAGAGCACTTTACTGACCACCGCAGTAAAGTCTCCCTTCATGGTGGTGATTAACAATCAGACAAGCAGGAAGTGAACAGAACAGAGAAGAAATAGAGCAACTTCTGAGCAAAAACAAATAATGAGGAAGTGAAAAGAGGAATGTCTGCAGGTCAAGGATGCTTATTATGAAAAAAATGTTTTCCTTTACAACCCCTTTAACTGATTCCTTTTAAAAACGATTAAAAATAGATAAAAATCAATCATATAATGTACCTCTAGTTTAGTTTTTGCATCTTTCCTGCTGTACAGAGCCACAGAGCCAATACAGGGCAGTGATGGTTTGGAAAACGAAACTGATTGGTGCTGTGGGGTTTTAGACACTTTGTAATTAAACCTCCTTGATTCGTGACCACAGAGAGAAAGCTCTCAGTACTGTGGTCATCAGGAAACAGCCAGGAAGTGTGGAGATCAGAGAAGAATTACAGCAATTTGAGAGCAAAAACGAACAATGAGGACATGAAAAGAGCACTGCATTAAGGTAAAGGAAGCTATTAAGATAAAATAAAAATTCCTTTACAAACCCTTTAACAAAGTACAGCAGTGTTGACATGGCAACTATGCTTAGCACAAGTTGTAAATCGCACAGCAAAGGTAGAGGTTTTGGATGGAACAGAGAAGGGAATGTTTGCTGGGTTTTATTGTGGTATGTGTCTTAATAGGGCAGATTTTCCCTAGCTTCCTCTGCTATCTCAGTAATGCCTTGGTGGGTCCTCACCCTTATCCTGGCAGAAAAAGGACAGAATTCTCAGCCTTAGTGGGGATACTTACAATAATAAAAGGATTAAAACTGATGTCATTTTTTTTTTTCCAAAGTATTTTATTGGGTTTTCAAAAGTACAGAAACCGCACAGATTATCTTTCAGAACAGCTGTCCTAAGGAGACATGTCAGATATGGTAAAAGACATATGATCACAACAGGTGTTAAATGCGATAGTCCCAGCCCCGTCGGGGGAACAAACGTGTAAAAACCATAAACTATGTCGGTCAGTAAACCTGGAATAGGGGTAAAAGGGGACTAGAGGCCCTATCTTGTGTGTAGTGAAGCATAGGACCGTTAGGGATCTTCATTTTTTTTAAGGGTCTTTCACACAGGCCTGCTCAGCTGAGGATCTGTCTGCTGATCCCCACTAAGCAGGCAGTTAACAGATCCGTGGCCTCTTTTTAGAGCCAGCTTACCTCTATGGGCAGTTGCTTGTAAATTGACCGCTTGTCTGTTTACATTCAACTGTCATCCGATCTGATCCGCCATAAGTATGGGGAATGTATCCTCCATCCGTCTGTTTCTAGCAGACTGGATTGGATGTTGGCAGGTTTAGACGGACACATGTCTGTTTACATTCACCTCTTCATAGATGGCAGTGGATGGCCCGATCAGGTCCTCCTTAAAAACTGACACAGACCCGATCAGTCCTCCCATGTGAAATGACCCTTATTCATTGTCTAAAACAAACTATACAAACATTAATATTTTCCTCATCAGAATACACTGATCAGTGCTGCCTGCTGTAGCTTGTGGCACTGATCGAGTGTAAAAAATACTGAAGTGGCTGAATTTCAATCCAGGAGCACAGGACTGTCTCTATATTTACATCAGCCCATTCTCTCTGAACCATTATAAGAAGTTTCCCTGTCTATATATTTACATCAGCCCATTCTCTCTGAACCATTATAAGAAGTTTCCCTGTACCTGTGTTTTAATAACTGCTTGCCAACCAGCCGCCGCAGATATACAGCGGCAGGTCGGCTCTGCTGGGCGAGATCACGTAGCTCTACGTCCTCTCGCCTAACAGCCAATATGGGCGTGCGTGCCCAGCGGGCACGATCACCGACGGGCACCCGCGATCACTCGTTACAGAGCGAGAACCGGGAGCTGTGTGTGTAAACACACAGCTCCCGGTTATGTCAGGGGGAGAAATGCCCGATTGTCTGTTCATACAATGTATGAACAGCGATCGGTCATTTCCCCAAGTCAGTCCCACCCCACCTTCAGTTAGAACACACCCAGGGAACATACTTAACCCCTTCCTCTCCCCCCTAGTGTTAACCCCTTCCCTGCCAGTGGCATTTTTAGTAATCAATGCATTTTTATAGAAATGCCAATGGTCCCAAAAATGTGTCAAGTGTCCACCATGATGTCGCAGTACCAATAAAAATCGCTGATCATCGCCATTACTAGTAAAAAAAAAATATTAATAAACATGCCATAAAACTATAACCTATTTTGTAAACGCTATAACTTTTGCACAAACCAATCAATAAACGCTGCTTGCGATTTTTTTTTTTTTTTACGAAAACTATGTAGAATACGTATAGGTCTAAACTGAAGAATTTTTATTTTTTTATATATTTTTGGGGGATATTTATTATAGCAAAGAAAATATTAATTGTTTTTAAAATTGTCGCTCTATTTTTGTTTATAGCGCAAAAAATAAAAACCGCAGAGGTTATCAAATATTACCAAAAGAAAGCTCTATTTGTTGGAAAAAAAGGACGCCAATTTTGTTTGGGAGCCAGGTCGCACGACCGCGCAATTGTCAGTTAAATCGACGCAGTGCTGAATCGCAAAAAGTGGCCTGGCCTTTGACCAGCAATATGGTCCAGGGCTAAAGTGGTTAAAAAAACTGCATGATTCTACCTGTATGAGCGCTACTCCGAGCGCTCTGCTGATTCCTCTCCTCTGTTCCATCTCCGGCTTATAGTTTCAGTGGTTGGAGCCGAGCCCTCCCGTCGACATCAGCCAGGGAGGAGATGAAGAGAGGAGAGAGAGCGCGGAGCCACCGGCAATCAGCTGAGCGGCGGGAGCGGAGCTCATACAGGTAGAATCATGCAGTATTTTTACAGAACACAGGCACAGGAAAACTTCTTATAATGGTGCAGAGAGGAGAGGGGAGAGAAGGACACAGAAAAGCAGGCTGTGGGTGACAGAGGCACGCAAACGGACCACAATGTCAGGGGCTCAGCAGCCATGATTATCGTGGTCTGTTTGCAGAGGGTAGGGAATAGCTAGGCAGGATCAGCCACATATTTCAGGTGATTTGGGGGTCCAAATGACACAGCACAAGCACTGTACTGTATAACATGTTTTAAGGGAACAGGATCTGTATTATTTTTTGGGGGGTTAACAAATGCTTTAAGCTGTCAATATAGATGATTACATTTTTTTTTTTTAACCAAACCACCAATTCCTAGGGAGGGTCATGCTTATTCTATTACCATACAAGGGGAAAATGATCCTATTATATTATCAGAAATACTTAAACAATGTATGACAATGGGGTCAATTCACTAACCCACTAAATAATGGCCAATAATAAAAGCGCTTGCAGTAAATGGGTTTTGAAAGTGTAATTCACTAAAAATGTTGCTGCAATTAATCAATCTGGTATTTGTTTGATTGAGCGGTAATTACCACATTAATTTTCATGCGGTAATCTACTGCATTGAGCTGGTTGCTAAGGAGTGAGCTGGGAAGCCGGCTGCTGCGTCCTTAAGAACGAATGACGGTTCCCCGCTGATAGCTGAATCTTAAGAAAAACATGCCGTCAATTAATCAATTGCTTATCCGTGCTCTTTCCTAACTTGCAAGCTGCATGCTCAGATAAAGGTCTGGTATGGATTTTGGTGGGGATCCCATGTTGTGTTTTTTTTTTTTTTTCCATACTTTTTTTTTTTTTTAGCATAGCGTTACCTTAAAATGTATACTAAACCCGAAAGGCCTGTTTTGGGGAACCCACTGACAGCTGATGAGTCATCCGTTGTTAAGGACTCGGCGGCCAGCTTTCCCTACTTACTCCTTAGCAACCAGCTATTGGGGGGGGGGGGGTCCAACTAGCTATTGGGGGGGGGGGGCGGACTGTTTTTGACAAATACCACATGTGAGAATGCCAGCAAAACCCTGATGATAAATATTGCATTTTTTTTTTCTCTCTGTTTTGTTTTTGAATTGGACTTACCACATTTTTTATGACAATATTTACTGGCACATTTTTCATGTTGTGGTAAATACTGCATAAACACTTTTTTTTTAAATAAATGCAATCATTTGTGCAAATTTGTCACGTGACCATTTATCCCATGTGGTAAACATTAGTGAATTGACCCCAACATACCATACCATGAGCTTTTTTCTAATTTTAGCCTAATGTGATTGTAAGTAAACAAGTGTCTGTGTCCAGTAAACAGACTAGGCAATGTTACAGTAATGTCTGTGTTCTGCCTCCACAGCCAAGGGAATGTAAAAGTCAACTGGCTTGCTTGAACTGTTTATTGCATGCAGGAAGCGTATTCCTTGCGATTATTCTGACCTCACAAATTATATTTATATGATATTATTGTTGGTCGTAAAATGATATGAATGTTTGTTCAGTTTAGTACAACATTACAAATTTTCCCTGCTAGCTCTTGTCTGTTTTATGGTCCACTTTTATTTAATCATTGTAAATGAAATGGAGCGGTTATTCCCAGTGCAGAGGTTTGGAGAACCTCATCCAGCACCTGTGATATGGGGGAGTTGGTAGCCATTACTAGGATTGCAGCTCTTTATTTTATATGACTTTCTATTGTCTTTACGAGAAAATTGCTGACCTTTGTGTTGTATCAGGGAAGCGTTTTGCCTTTTAATGGTTTTATTTAACCCGCATTCATTGCGTTCAGCCAAGGGTGCTGTACCACATTAAAAGTCCAAGTCATTGTGTGTCAGAAATGCACATAAATATTGTCATATAGATAAGAGTAAATAGAATGCTTATGAAATGTGTTCATGTATATAGTAATACATTTATCTGGGGGATCTGTTCCTGAAATTCATAGCACTTTTTTTCTTACCACGGAAATACTTTAATATTTCACTACTTCACCCTACCCTAGAATCACCTATTCACATCCCTATGGAAATCAGGGTTTAGATGGGAGTTAAATGGAATAACAAAATTATTACATTTTTAATCAAGTGAATGTAGTTGCACAGGTTAAGGCACAGGGGGTGGGGGCCTAATTCATTTGTGAAGTGAAATATTATGGTCATTTCAATACCATTCAGCACATAAATGATTTCCATAAACAATCACTTGTGTTCCACCAAAATGCCTAATTTAGTGATCATCTTGATTATTTAGTTGTAGTTTGTTGACTTTCATTGACTTTCATTCAGAAACTAAAAGTATATATTTTTTTTTTTTTTTTTTTAAAGTGTATTTTTGTGCGTGAACTCGAGAGAGAGGAGCCGGACTGCAGGAGTTGGGAGTAGGCAGACCCTCCCCCCGGAGGCAATCGCCATCCTTCTCCATGCCCCTGGTGGCAATGGCGGGTGTGAAGGGGGGCCTCCCACTCACCCCGCCCTACCTGCTCCTCTTGGGAGCCCAACTGGGGCCCAACGGGACCCCAATGGGGCAGAGGGACTCCCCCTATGAGGGAGTGAGGGGGCCTAGCCCACCCAGCCAGCGTCGTAGGTCCTTCGCCTCTCTTTAAATGCCTAATTTAGTGATCATCTTGATTATTTAGTTATAGTTTGTTGACTTTCATTGACTTTCATTCAGAAACTAAAAGTATAGTTACAGTATATGTGCAGAAAGGGCATATGTTAAAGTGTTACTAAATCTAGGACCCTGCATTCACTATATCTGGTCTCCCACAGTACACAGAACATGGACATATAAACTGCTAAATACATTTTCTGAACTGAGCATGTGCAGCCTGACTCCAGTATCTGTCGTATACAGACATGTTTTGGAGACAATGCAAGAAGGGGAGAATCAGAGAAAACAGGATCAAATATTTTTACACAATGCAGTTGATTAACCCCTTAGGTTCCACAGTGAGTATAACTTGTATGTTTTACTAAATATACAAACTGATTTTACTGTTGTGAGTTTAGTAACACTTTAATAAGTCCTGTTAAAACTTATATTAGTTTTTAGTAGATGCTAGAGATTCATGCCACTGCAGTTTTCCATATGTACACTGTTTTCCATATGTTTCGCAATAAAAAGTAGTTCCCAAGTGTATAAAAAAATGTTTTAAATAACCCTATTGTAACCCATCTGTACAGTAAAACTGCTATTAAAACACTTCTAAGGCTTCATTTCCATGGACGTTTTTACAGCCACTTTTCTGAGCGTTTTTTGCAGCTTAAAAACAGCGCTCCATGTTAGTCTATGGCCTCATGACCACCATGACGTTTTTGAGCTGTTGATGGCTGAGCCGTTTTTAAGCTGCAAAAAAAACCCAGGACCAGTGCTTTCTGAAGCTCCAGCAATAGAGCTGTAAAAACGCCAGACATTAAAAAACGCTCAAAAACGCTACCGCAGTTTTTGAGCTCCATGGACAGGCGTTTTTAAGCTGTAAAAAAGTGGCTGTAAAAACGTCCATGGAAATGAAGCCTTAAAGTAAATTATTTCCCATATTATGCTATGGTGGTATTTGGGGTTGATTTACTTAAACTGGAGAGTGTAGAGTCTGGTGCAGCTCTGCAGAGAAACCAATCGGCTTCTATGTTTGTTTGTTTTTTTGTCAAATCTTAACTGCTTGCCGACCGCCCGTCATATTACTGCGGGACAGTGGCACTAGTTCGCGAGAGCACGTAGCTCTACGTCCTCTTTTTCGGCCACTAGGGCCCCCCAGCACGCCCCCGAGTCCCGCACGCGTGCCTGCCGGGTACCCGCGATTGCTCGTTACAGAGCGGGGAACGGGAGCTATGTGTGTAAACACATAGCTCTCGTTCCTGTCAGCGGGGGAAACGCTGATTCGCTGTTCATACAATGTATGAACAGAAGATCAGTGATTTCTCCTAGTGAGTCCACCCCCCCATACAGTTAGAACACAAATAGGAACACACTTAACCCCTTCCCTGCCCCCTAGTGTTAACCCCTTCACTGCCAATAGCATTTTTATAGTAATACAATGCATTGATCGCTATAAAAATGCCAATGGTCCCAAAAATGTGTCAAAAGTGTCCGATGTGTCCGCCATAATATCGCAGTACCGAAAAAAAAAACGCTGATCGCGGCCATTACTAGAAAAAAAAGTATTAATAAAAATGCCATAAAACTACCCCCTTTTTTGTAAACGCTATAAATTTTGCTCTAACCAATCAATAAACGCTAATTGCGATTTTTTTTTTTTCTTTACGAAAAATATGTAGAAGAATACGTATCGGCCTAAACTGAGGAAAAAATATGTTTTTTTATATCTTTTTTGGGGATATTTATTATAGCAAAATGTAAAAAATATTGCATTTTTTTCAAAATAGTCGCTCTATTTTTGTTTATAGCGCAAAAAATAACTGCAGAGATGATCAAATACCACCAAAAGAAAGCTCTATTTGTGGAAAAAAAAAGGACGCCAATTTTGTTTGGGAGCCATGTTGCACGACCGCGCAATTGTCAGTTAAAGCGACGCAGTGCCGAATCACAAAAAGTGCTCTGGTCTTTGGACAGCAATATGGTCTGGGGCTAAAGTGGTTAACTGAACAATCTAAAGTTACAAGCTGATTGGCTACCATGCACATTCTGTTTTTAGTAAATCTACCCTAATGACCACCATAACATCATTAGGGAAAGAATTTACATTTAGAAATGTTTTAATAGTTTTACTACATGGATGGGTCAGAATCGAGTTACATTTTGATACACTTTGGAATTTACTTTAGGCATTCTGCTCACAGGGCATTTTTCCTGTCACTTTTAAGAGTGTCAGGTGTCAGCTTAAAAATGCCTCAACAAAGTATTAGGTTGCATCAAGTGTTTTTAAGCAATAGTTGTGTGATTTGGGAGTGGAAAATAGAAGAGGGCAAAAAAACACATCAAAACTGCTTGTCCAAAAATTCAGAAAGCACTGCAAAATCTACTGTAGAAAGCATCAAAAACAAACTGCATAGGTGTGAATTGAGCCTTATTGTAAAACCTTTTGATGTATTTTTTTTTGCCCATGAGAAATTAACACTAGTTTGACACATTGTATGATTAGTTTTAGTACCAGCATAAGACCTACCAATGTGAAATAAGGATTTAGAAGTCTAAACATCCAAGGTAGGCATGGGTTATACATGGCCATTCTGAATATAATCATACAAGAATATTATCTAGAAATTGACAACAGATTCCTTAATGCAAAACCATTAGGTTCAAATGTTATATTGGATATTTGAGTTTACCATATTTTTCTCAACATCAGTAGCTTGGAAAAGACATATCTGAAAGTGCAGGCACATTGAAAGCAGTGGCGGCCTGTCAATAGGGGGTGCAGGGGCGCTTACCCCAAGCTACTTATTTAAACATAAAATGTTTTTGAAGTGTCCCTTTAGGTGGGTGTTAAGGGCGCCGGCCACAGGGTGAACTTTTTAGAGAAACAAAAAAAAAATTAAAATCCCTTCCAAATAGGTTTTATTTTTAGCCTTTTATTGTATTGGCCATGGGAATATACTTTAGAGTTTGCATTCAGTCTTTTGGTAAAAGTTTCCACTAATGCAAAGTCAAATGCAGAGGGTCAGGTGTTGTATCTGCCTGGGTAGGATGGATCTGCAAAATGCACCACTGCCACCGAACCCCAAATCGCCCCCATGGAGATCCCCCATGTACCAGGGCCACTGGTGTTTCAAACACCAGAGAATGAATGGGTGCTACAAAGTGGTTGCGTTTTAGAGGGCACAGTGGCTGCGTTTGATGGTACAGTGGCTGCGTTTTATGGACACAAGGCTGCAATTGATGGGGGGGGGGGGGGATTTTTTTCTGAATTTTTCAGTCTGTTTGCACCACTGATTGAAAGTAAAATGAATTTAGGTCTTCTTTTTCTGGACTGCTCGCTGAGAGGGGTCTCTGTCACAGCTCATTAGTAATCTTCATTATGTAGCACAATGAGGACTGCTGCTTTGTAAGACCTGCCTGTTTGCTTCCTGGTGTCTGCTCACATGTCTGAAACACTACTTGTCTTTGTCTCTCTCTCTCTCTTTTTTTTTTTTTTTCAAGCCTCCCAGCGGGCCCCCCTGCAATGCTGACAGGGAAAGCACAATGTCATATCACACTTGGCATGTCACTGCCATTTTTATCATTAAACAGAAGGATGAGTTTGTCTCCAACAGCCTTCAAAATCCATCCCAAAGCTAATGTTCTCAGTGCTGCCTCGGCAGAATGAGATGTGACAGCTTGTTCTGGATCTCGGTGAAATAGGAATGTGGTTATGGGATGTCCCAGGGCAAGAGTGGTTCACAGCTGTGCTCCCAAGTCACCTAACCAGGTCATGTACAGTGCTATGACATAAAAACACGCCACCTGAAAAACTCACCAGACGGTTTTTATAACCATGTGCAAGTAAGCAGGGAGTTTAACAGCTAGCTATACAATGCAGTTACCAAGCTTTTATTTATTGCATACATTTGTTGTAATGCTGAAGAATAACCAAGTGATTCACAGTTTCCATTTCTTGTGTCTGAGGAGCAATCCCTTGATGCTTGTTATTCAATTATAACAATGTTGTGATCCTACCTAAAGTTTCAGCTGTGGGTTGCAATAGGTCTGAATAATTCTGCATATTGCATTTGCTGAGTTCAGTTCCACAGATGCCATAACATCACAATTCGAAAGCCACTTTATAATGTGTTGCATTACACTGAAAAGATTTTAACCACTTAAGTCCCGGACCATTTTGTTGCTAAATGACCTGGCCACTTTTTGCGATTCGGCACTGCGTCGCTTTAACTGACAATTGCGTGGTCGTGCGACGTGGCTCCTAAACAAAATTGATTTCCTTTTTTTCCCCCACTTTCTTTTGGTCTGATTTGATCACCTCTGCGTTTTTTTTTTTTTTTTTCGCTGTAAACTTAAATAGAGCAATCATTTTGAAAAATATATCAATATTTTTGACTTTTTGCGATAATAAATATCCCCAAAAAAGATATAATTTTTTTTTACCTCGTTTAGGCCGATATGTGTTCTACTTATTTTTGGTAAAAAAATTGCAATAAGCTTTTGATTGCTTTAGTTATAGTGTCTACAAAATTAGGGATATTTTTATAGCATTTTTATTAATATATTTTTTTTACTAGTAATGGCGGCAATCTGAGATTTTTATTGTGACTGCGACACTATAGCGGACACATCGGACACTTTTGACACATTTTTGGGACCATTGTCCTTTTTACAGCGATCAGTGCTATAAAATTGCACTGGTTACTGTGAAAATGCCACTGGCAGTGAAGGGGATAACCACTAGGTGGCACTGTAGGGGTTAAGTGTTCCCAAAGAAGTGATTCTTACTGTAGGGGGCGTGGCTTCCTGTGACACGTCACTGATCGTGTTCCCGATGACGGGGAACACGATCAGTGACCGTGTCACTAGGCAGAATGGAGAGATGTTGTGTTTACACCAACATCTCCCCGTTCTATCTCTCCGTGAGATGATCGCGGTTATGCCCGTGTATACCCACGTGCGCACTCACGGAGATCGTGACGGGCGCCCACAACAACTGCTTCTTAGAAGGAACCTACAGGTACGTCCTTTTTCCTGCCCGTGCCATGTTGCAGACATATATCTGCGGGCGGCAAGCGGTTAATGATTACAATTTAAGGGCAGAGTACGTAAAACAGGCTACTTGCCATTGAAAGTGGATGGGTGTTGCTGACCGTGTAGGGGGGGAATACTAAGGTGGCCATACATTATACAATTTACCTGTACAACTTTACTTTAGGTTTACCAAAACCATATAATATGAGGTAAAACCTAAACACTTTTAATTAGTATGCAATCAGGTAGGCCCTTGCACTACATGGTTAAAGGTAAATCCAAAGGAAATTGAATAAGAAAATTGTATAGTGTATGGCCAGCGTTACATTCTAGGAAGAGACCAGATAGTTGGTGGCTGCAGATAGGAGCAGCAAGCTGTGGGGAGGCTGCAACAGAAACAAAAGCATGTCTGACTGTGGTTGCAAGAATTTTTGTTACTTTCAGAAGAACGGCTGCAAAAACTTTAGGAGCCTGTCTAGCATTCCTAACACAATGGTAGGTCATAATTTAGTATGCAAGAACATTTGTTTTTAATTATCAATGGCCACCCACTATTGTGACAGCCCTGCTGGGGTCCCCTTTACTTTATTGTATGTTCTACACATTGCGTGATGGTGAACAATGACTCAGATGCTGCAACAATATCTTGAGTTGTATTTTAGAGTCCATTAGGCACATCTATTAAAAACAACAGGACTGCAGTCCCCATGCTTCATTTTGTTAGTCTGGCCACCACAGGATTCCTGCGTTGAGAAAATAGGTGATCAGAATGCCTAATGTGCCAATTCACAGGCAGCAAATATGTCATTCAGATCAAACTGAACTAACAATGATAAAGCTTTTGCATTAGCATTTTCTTTGCATAAATGTTTACATTTTTGATTTTCCAAAACGGCGTATAGCAGTTTTGTGCACAACTAGAAATATTAAAGGTTTTTATTGGATTTTCAAACAGTGTAAAACAAAGTACAGCTAGTCAAATTATTCTTGAGGAGAGATTTGTGAGAATTCATAGTATCAAGAAATGAAGAGAATGCCACTATAAAACAAAACATGAAGATACGCGGTTTATTTAAACTTGTACATCATTAAGGAGTACATGCCAATAAATTTCAATAGCGGATTACACAAGTGTACTTCCCTGTTTACCCCAATGGGAAGCAGTATTAATACATTTAATGGGAGACCAATCTGAGAAGGAAGTTTCTATTGTGTAGGGTACTATGCTAGAAAAGGATTAAATGCTATTCTTGCCTTCCTACTTTCTCATTTTCAGTAACAATGTGAAGTAAGCATTTTGTTTTGAACCAGTCAGAGCATTCCGCCTTCCTGGCCTGTGCCAGAATGACATCCACCAGTCAAAGCCTCCTGGGATAGCCACGTCAAGGATCCCAGGAGGCTTCAGGGCTGTGTATAACCCACTGCGTACGCACGTTACAGCATCATCAGGAGGTCAGTTTATAGGACCTGGATGAGACAGCCGGCCTCCTGATGTCATTACAAAGAAGGTGGTGGCGCAGGGCCCTGAAATGCGGCAGTTTGCATTGGTTGTAAATATTGGAGCTGCCATTATTGATAACTTGATATCCATCTGAAAGAAGAATTTCTAAAGGCATTGGCCGAAACAAGTATTGAACAATTACTAATTTCTGTTGTTGACCACTGGGCACTTAAACCCCCTTTAATAACCAGACCAATTTTCAGCTTTTTGTTCTCTCACATTTTGAATGATAATTACTCAGTCATACAACACCGTACCCAAATGAATTTTTTGTCTTTTTTTCATAGAAATAGAGCTTTCCTTTGGTGGCATTCAATCACCGTTTTTTTTTTTTTTTTTGCGCTACAAGAGAAAAAAGACTGAAAATTCTGTAAAAAAAAATAATTTTTTCTTTGCTTCTGTTATAAAATTTAGCAAATTTGTACTTCTTCTTCAAAAATGTTGGCCAAAATGTATACCGCTTCATATCTTTGGTAAAAATAAGTACAATCTGGTGTATATTTGGTCTTAGTGAAAGTTATAGAGTCCACAAGCTATGGTGCCAATATCTGAAAATTGATCACTCCTAAAGTACTGACGGCCTATCTCATTTCTTGAGACCCTAACATGCCAGAAAAGTACAAATACCCCCCAAATGACCCCTTTTTTTGTAAAAAAGACATTCCAAGGTATTTAGAAAGAGGAAAGGTGAGTTTTTTGAAGTTGTAATTTTTTCCCACAATTCTTTGCAAAATCAAAATAGGCGACGCTTTAAATATTTTTACTGCTTACATGTTTTTAGATACAGGGGAGGTCTAGGGCAAAATATTATTGCTCTTTCTCTAATGGGGGGAGTTCACGGGGTTCATTTTACTTTATTTTAGTTTGACACTTTTTTCCGCAAAAATCTATTTTTTTTTATCGCTTTTATTCCTGAAACAAGGAATGTAAACATCCCTTGTAATAGGAATATGGCATGACAGTTCCTCTTTACAGTGAGATATGGGGTCAATAAGACCCCACATGTCACCTCTAGGCTGGGAAGCCTGAAATAAAATAATACAATCCTGGCTTCGATCATAGCGGTGAGTCAGTAGAAGCACCAGAGGACTGCAGAAGGGGGGGGGACGTCCCTTCTTGCCACTCGCTTCTCGTAAGAACAATCAAGCGGCGGAACTGGGACTGGGTTCACACATATGTGAGTTGGATGCAGGTTTCCCTGCATTCAATTTACATGACAGGAAAGTGTGACTGACTCTCAATGGAGCCAGTTCACACATGTCCGGCAATTTTGTGGTGCTGGATTAGAAAATGGCCTGGTGCGTCTGTCTCCTGGTTAAATGCACATTTAGGCTAAAATTCAGACCTGAATCGCACCTGAACCTGTGTACAGGAATGCAACAGACCACCAGGCACAAACCCGCGGCCACATGTGTGTACTCGGCGTAAAAATAATATTGAAAGGATTAGCATGGCAGCCACTAAGCTAGCTTTCTCCAAAGAAGAGGTTACTAGTGACAGCAGATGAAGTTGTAAACACTAGGATTTAACCATTGGGTGGTTCAGTGGAAATGCAGTTGGCTAAAGGATAGATATCAGTGTGTGTCTGTAAATTAAGTTCCTTGGGAAGAGAGACCAGTCACTAGTGATTTACCAAAAGGCTCTATACTGGGTCTTGCTATATAAAATCTACATGTAAGTAATATAACTAATGGTTTGGTGGGTAAGGTATGTATTTTTGCTGATGACACAGAAGTGGGTAATAGGGTTGATATACCTGGAGGTGTCTGTAACATGGGACATGATTTGGCATTGCTGACAGATGATTGAAAGCAGTGGGAACTGCAGTTTGACATTTCTAAACGTTGAATAATGAACTTGGGGGAAAAATAATCCCTTAATAGAGTACAATACTGGGACTACAGTGTTGGCCAGCACTACAGAGGTAAAAGATTTGCGGGTACTCATTTCAGATAATTGCAAAATGAGCAAACAGTAAGGCGATGTAGTGGGAAAAGTGAATAGCATTCTAGTATAGATCACTAGAGGAATCACCATATTCCTCTATATACCTGTAGATCTTTAAGCCAGGCATAGAGCGATTTTCCTTTCCTGCGGCAGGTAAGAAAATCGCTTTATTCCCCCCCATTAAAACAGTCCGTGTTAATGGGGGGATTCCTTACGCTGAGCCACTGTGTTCCCTTCTCTGGGGGGCAGGGAGAGCCATCCCTGCAAAGAGACCACAGTGATTATTACTAGTAGCTATAACAGCAACTAGCAGTAATCGCATGTAAAATCCAAAAGACTGGTTGTACCCAAGTTGATCATTATGCTGAACCACATTCAGCCTGCCTGCACAAGTGTACATGGTTCGGTCCTCAGCAGGTTCAGTAGGTCTGTGACCGGGTTTGGTGATGCCTCATTTAGAATGTTGTCTTCATTTCTGGAGACCTTACTTACAAATAGATATTGATAAGATAGAACATGTCCAGAGACATAAATATAGTGAACAGTCTGAGGGATAAAACATCAGGAGAGACTTCAGCAGCTTAATTTGTACAGTCTGGAGAAAAGAAGAGAAAGGGGAGACATGATTGAAACCTTTAAATACATCAGTGGAGTAAATAAGGTTCAGAAGGGCAGCATTTTCAATATGAAACTAAGATCAAGAACACCAGGAAATGACCTCAAACTAGTAAGAGGAAAGTTCAGAACTAATCTTAGAGAGTACAGAAACATTACTCGGATTGCGAGTAATGTTTGGTTAACGAGCAGTTTGCAATAAGAGCGCTGTATTTAAAAAAAATCTTAACTCTGTTTTCGAGTGTTGTCCTGCAAATTGAGCATGATTCAGGCCAAAGCGGTGTGCAGCACAGCGTTTTGCAGCCGATTGGCACTGTTTGGAAATGCACAGAAAGGCCCGAGGACAGCTCGACGGACCCCGGCAAACCTTGGAAACGGAGTCTTTCCGAGGTGTCCTCGGGCCTTTCCGTTTCTCCAGCGCCCCCACCTCTGGCTGCAAGTGGTATTGCATGTCACTGAAGTCAATGCGGAACAAATTATTTTTTGTTTCCATTGACTTCAATGGGGAAACTCTCTTTGATATGTGAATACTTTAGATTACGAGCATTCTCCTGGAATGGATTATGCTCGTAATCTGAGGTTCCACTGTATTATTTTACAAAAGTGTATTTGATACTTGGACTAGATTTCAAGCAGAGGCAGCAAAACAGTCAACAGTGGATTCAAACATGCTTGGGGCAAACCTCAATAATCGGACAAGGAAAAGTATAAGGACAAAAGGGGAAGACATAATGGACCACTTTGTTTTGTTTTTTCTGCTGTCACTGTTCCATGTTCCTTTGTTTGTTGCTGTCCTTCACATACATCCCCATTGACAGAAACCTCATTGATGAACTAGGTGCATATTTTTATGCAGTGCTCTATAGAATGTAGTCAGAGAGCTTGTCAGATCATAACAGTATATCTGACCATTCTCTCAGTGCCAGTGGGCAGCCTAAAGCGGAAAAAGCTGATCAGCCTATAGTAGAGTGGTTCAAGTGATTCAGGCTTCCAGACAGAATGAGGCTGATTTACTGAAGAAGTTAATCCTGATCACACAAAAAAGAGTAAAAATTTCATTTAATTATCCAATTAAAAAAGAAAACAAAAAGGAAAAATTTCTTTTCTTTTCACATGATTGGATAATCGGAGTTAAAATTCACTTTTTTTTGTAAAAAGTCCAAATGCCTTGAATATGTCTGCTTTTGTTTCATAGACATTCTACACTGCTGGAGATGAGTCAATTGCATCACAATTCACAGTTAATTATGCAAATCTTTTTTTTTTAAATAAACATGTGTCTAATCTGGTCTCTGGAGGTTGATATTTTAATTAATCCTGGGGAACCTATAATTGTACAAAGTGGGGAAATTGATATTAAACCTGGTTGCAAGAATCACTCATAAGTATCCAGTTGACTTTACTTGGATTCATTTTTTAATTCTTTACTATAGCTTTGTTAGCAATGTATGTCAGAAATTTAAAGGTAAATATTTAGATTAAATAAATAATGGTGATTGTACTCTTATTAACCAATCAGAATACATCTGTCTGTGTTTAAAAAAAAAAAAAAATCTTAGGGCCCTTTACAGAGGATCCCCGCTGAGCAGACGGACACACACGGGGCGGATACATATTGATCCGCCCCGTGTGTGTCCGTCTGCTCAGCGGGGATCCTCTGTAAATCCCCGCTGAGCTGTCGGCTGACAGGGCGGTCCCCGCACACTGTGCAGGGATCGTCCTGTTTTTTCTCCGCTCTCCCCTATGGGGGAGCGGATGAACATGGACCGTATGTCCGTGTTCATTCGATCCGCTCTGCAGATGGAAGAAAAAAATAGGGTTTTCTTCCGTCCGCAAAAGCGGATCTTTGCGGAGGCGGATGATTACAAGTGTCAGCGGATGTTCATCTGCTGACACCCGCAATCACATAGGGACCAATGTATGTCCCGTTTTCATCCGCAACGGATGGATGAAAATACGGTCCGCACATGTGAAAGGGGCCTTAGATAATGAAAGCATCTGTTGGCTGCAAGGTTTATTGGTTTATTTTTTTGTGTATATGGGCCCATTTTTTTCCCTAAATTACCAGTGCCAAAGCATTTTAAAATTTGTAATGCATGTGAAATATTTGTGGTACTTTTAATTTCAATAGTTTATTAGTTTTAACAGTTTTAGACAAAACTGATGCAAACAAAATAAAATAAACATATCAATGAAATGGGTCACAAGGTGTAGAAACATCTTCGCCATACAACACTATGATGGTATCACACATAACAGATGAAGGTAATTGACTTCCTGTAACCCACTATGCATTTGGGGCTGGTTCCCATGTAGAAACGTGGTAGCATTATGTTAATAGACTTAAAATAACAAATGAGATAATATAACTAAAATAACAGAGAAAAGAAAAAAACAGAATAACAGACTAAAACTAGGGCATCATAAATAAGCACAGTCCGTCAATCCTTGCACTGGGCAATATATCTACCGTATTACAGGCCAGAACTAACTCACGGAGGACTAGACCTGGATTGAGCCTTATACCATTGATTCCAAGGTTCCCAGATTGTATTAATCTCTGTAAATTTACCCACCCCTGAGGCAAATAGTTGTTCATATGAGCCATGGGTATCAATTGGGCTAAGATTGAGGCTATATAGTAATCCTTAATATGGGTGTGGCCTATACCTCTTGCCCTCCTATGCTTAATAATTTTGCGGAACGCACATCGCGCCCCCCCCCCAAAGAAATTTGTTGAGAGTAGATTGTGCTGAAAGGAAGAAGGAGGGTGGGACCGAGATGGGCAAGGTTCTGAAGATATATATAAGTTGTGGGAGGATTTGCATTTTGAAGGCGGCCAGTCGTCCCGACCAGGATAGTTTAAACTTTGCCAGAGCCTCTAATTTGGTATGTAGCAATTGCAAAAACGGGGTGCAGTTCCCCTTTACCAACTTAGAGGTTGTGGGTGTGAGAGTTATACTCAAGTATGATATACCCTTCTCCTTCCATGTAAAGGGAAACCTTGTGCTAAGGGCATGTTTAACCTGTACAGGAATTCCCAATCCTAAAATATGCGACTTGGTCTCATTGAATTTATAGTATGACACTGTCGTAAATAATTGCAATACCTGGTGAGCCGAAGCCAGAGAGGACTCAACATTGGTGAGCATCAAAATTATATCCGCAAAAAGACTTACGGTACGTTGTATTCCTCCAACCATGAAGCCACTTATCTGAGGGTGAGAACGTATATAAGTTGCCAAGGGTTCCATAAGGAGATTAAATATAAGAGGGCACAATGGGCACCCCTGACGGGTTCCATTGGAGATATTGAATGACTTGGAGAGCATCCCCGATATATATATATATATATACACCTGAGCCGAGGGGGTCGTGTAAAGTGCCATAATAGCCGAGTATATTCTGCCCTCAAACCCAAATTTGGAAAGCACTTTGGCCAGGTAGTCCCATTATGTCAAACACCTTCTCTGCATCCAAAGCAAGGAGCAGAGAAGGCGTCTTTGGTTGGCTAGGTGCACGATATTAAACGCATGGTGGCATCGGATGTCTGTCGGCCTTTTGTGAACCCAGATTGGTTCAGGTGTATCAATGACAAGAGCCCCACCAATATATTGGCAAGGAGCTTGGCATACAGCTTCAAATCATTGTTAAGCAATGGAATGGGCCTAAAATTTTGGGGTGTGTCAGGGTCCTCCCCAGACTTCGGCAACGCCACAATCAAGGCCCTGAGCATCTCCAATGGAAAAAACGACGAGGAGGCAGCTTGATTAAAAATACTTGCTAAATAGGGGACTAGTTCCAGTTTGAACGCCTTATAATACTCTCCGGTGAAGCCAATCAGGCCCAGGAGCTTTGTTATAAAGAAGGGACTCTATGGCTTTGGCGATTTCTGCTTCTGAGAAGGGAGAGTTTAATTCCTCCAATTGAGCAGATGTTATTCGGGGGAGTTCAATTTTGTTCAGAAAGTCTGAGATAATGGATCCTGTGGGTTGAATTGTGGAAGGGTCATCTCTCAAATGGTAAAGTATGCTATAATAGCAACTGAATGTGTCAGCTATTGCTTGCGGATGGAACAATTTGTCACGGGTGAAGGGGTGATGAACAAAGGGGATTTTCGTTTTTTGTCTTAATCCCCTAAGGCGGTTGGCTAAGAGCTGCCCGGCCTTGTTGCCACTTACATAGTATGTCATTTTAAGGCGTTTGGAGGATTTTTCGAAGTCGTCAAGTATAACTAAGCCGAGCTCACCTCTAAGTTGCATCAATCGACTAGAGACTAGCAGGGATGCATTTTGTTTATTCTGGGCCTCTAGAGTATTTTTACTAGATATGAGATTTTGTATCTGCTGCCCTGTCTTCCTCTTGGCCCTCGCACCTATCTTGATCAAAACCCCTCTTATGAATGCTTTATGGGCATTTTGCAATACCATAGGGTCAGACACAGAACTTACATTACAAGAAAAAAAATCAGTTAGTTCCTTCTGCAAAGTCTTTTTACAGTGGTCAGCTTGAAACAACCTCGGGTTGAAACCCCAGACGAATGCAGTATTCACGCCTGGCAAATCAGCAACCAAGAGCGTCACAGAGGCATGATCCGACCATGTGATAACATTAATTTTAGAATCCACAATGGTAGGCAGCAACCATTTATCTACAAGAAAGAGATCTAATCTTGTGTAAACACCAAGACTCGTTAAAAAGACAGAGTAGTCCCTTTTAGTGCTATAGAGACATCTACAATCATCATAGAGATCCTGTGAGTGTAGTGTTGGTTGTAGAGAGTGATGTTGTCTGCGTGAGCAGGACGTGGAGTCAATCTGAGGGTCAGGGGGGAGATTTAAGTCTCCGCATGGAAGAAGAAAGCCTTTTTGCCAGCAGTCTAACACATCTGAGGACTTGCTTCACAAAGCGTATTTGGTGGTCATTAGGCGCATAGATATTAACCACTGTATAAGTGGTAGAGTTAATGTCACACACAAGGATGTGGTATCTTCCCTGAGAGTCAGCAATTTCCTTGTGCAACTTGAACGCCACAGTGTCCCTAATTGCAGTCATTGCCCCATTTGTGGTACTTTTAATGTCTTGACATCAAAATTTATTTTTTATATAAATTGTACCATGCTGATTTAGATTTGCAGATCACAATTATAACTTTACAGAATATTTTTTGTGGAGATCTCTATTTAGCTTCAATTACCATAACTGGTTGTTATGTGCACTTGCTCGTTTTCAGACAGTGTTATGAATTCTTTATTATTGACCATTCTTTAATTATTTTCACCTTTTAAAGTTCTCAAGGACAAAATGACACCATTCATTTTTGCATTTTTTCTCTAAACATTTTGCCTGAAGCCTAAAATAAATTGGTGGGGATGATAAAAATTTTAGGTAGTGGTTCAGCTTTCCAGTCGGATAGCTATTGAAAAGAAACATTCTTGTTTTTCTTTTTTTGTGATCATTTACAAATTTGTTTTGGTGTGCCGTGCAGATAGAAATTAAATATTTTATAGAGGCTCTGCAGGGATTGGTTAATTTCTAATAGCGCCATTTTGCCTTTGATTCTGACCCCAAAAATTAAATATATTGCCAAGCGGTGAATAAATGTGTGTGTGTGTGTGTATATGTATAATATACAATATTATATGTATAATATACCTCGAAAAAGTATTCATATCCCTTGAAATTTTCCACATTTAAATTCCACACGTAAATTTAATAATTCTTAATTGTAAAGTGGAAGGAAAATGATAAATGGTTTTCAACATTTTTTTTTTTTTACAAATACCTGAAAAGTGTGGCGTGCATTTGTATTCCGCCCCCCCTGTACTCTGATACCCCTAACTAAAATCTAGTGGAACCAATAGCCTTCAAAAGACCTCTAATTAGTAAATAGAGTCCACCTGTGTGTAGTTTAATCCCAGTATAAATACAGCTGTTTTGCAAAGCTCTCAGAGGTTTGTTAGAGAACCTTAAAGAACCTTAGTGAACAGACAGCATTATGAAGGCCAAGGAACACACCAGACAGGTCAGAGATAACATGGGGGGGGGACGTTTAAAGCAGGGTTAGGTTATAAAAAAATCCCAAGCTTTGAACTTCTCATGGAGCACTGTTCAATCCATCATCCAAAAATGAAAGTATGGCACAACGGCAAACCTACCAAGACATGGCCGTCCACCTAAACTGACAGGCCAGGCAAGGAAAGCATTAATCAGAGAAGCAGCCAAGAGGCCCATGGTAACCCGGGGGGAGCTGCAGAGATCCACAGCTCATATGGGATAATCTGTCCACAGGACAACTATTAGTAGCAAGAAGAAAGCCATTGTTGAAAGAAAGCCATAAGTCCAGTTTGCGAGAAGCCGTGGGAGGAGAGGGGGCTGGCAGCAAACATGTGGAAGATGGCGCTCAGATGAGACCAAAATTAAATTTTTGGGCCTAAAAGCAAAACGCTATGTGTGGTAGAAAACTAGCACTGCACATCACCCTGGACACACCATCCCAATCATGAAACATGGTGGTGGCAGCATTATGTTGTTGGGATGATTTTCTTCATCAAGGACAGGGAAGCTGGTCAGAGTTGATGGGAAGATTGATGGAGCCAAATCCAGGGCAATCTTAAAAGAAAACCTGTTGGAGTCTGCAAAAGACTTGAGACTGGGGCGGAGGTTCACCTTCCAGCAGGACAGCAACCCTAAACATACAGCCAGCGCTATAGTGGAATGGTTTACTGTAGATCCAAGCATATTCATGTGTTAGAATGGCTCATTCAAAGTCCAGACCTAAATCCATTTGAGAATCTGTGATAAGACTTGATAACCACATATCTTCTGATGATGTAGGCTTCCTCAATTCCTTCTGTCTCTTCATGTAAATCCCAGACAGACTCAATGTTGAGATTGGGGCTCTGTGGGGGCTAAACCTTCACTTCCAGGACTTTTGTTCTTTTCTACGCTGAAGATAGTTTTTTAATGACATAGGTTGTATGTTTAGGGTCATTGTCCTGCTGCAGAATACATTTGGAGTTGATCACGCACCTCCCTAAATGGCAAGATGGCTAATTATCTGCTTCCTGTCTAAATTAGCTCTAGTATGTTTATGTACAGTATGTAAGTTTGGGATCATAATTTCCATGAGGGCAAAAACAAGTACATTATGTAAGCTGTTGTGCAAATTGTCAGCACTATAAAAAGCCTGTAATAAACATATCTGCTTTAAAGATGGAGGCTATAATTTTTGGTAGACGGAGACATTGGAAAATGTGGTTTGAAGCTATTTTAAAGTGGATGTAAACCCAAAAAAATGTTTTTTATTTTTGATGTCACAATGTAGAGAATATGATTTCCTATCATCTGTGCCCAGTCTTGCCACACAGTTTTTTTTTTTTTTGTTATTGTTATTTTGTGCGTGTACTCGAGAGAGGAGCCAGACTGACGGAGTTTGGGAGTAGGCAGACCTCCCCCAGAGGCAATCTGCCATCTTTCTCCATGCCCCCGGGTGGCAATGGCGGGTGTGAGGGGGTCCTCCCACACAGCCCGCCCTACCTGCTCTGCTTTGAAGCCCAACGGGGCAGAGGGACTCCACTATGAGGGAGTGAGAGGACCTAGTCTGCTCAGCCAGCCTCGTTAGTCCTTCGCCTCTCTTTTTTTAGAGACCATTGCGCCAAAGTGCGTGCATGTTAACCCAATTTCGAGTATGTGTAAGTGTGGTGGTTTTGTGGGAGGGGGGTGGGCGTACTAAGCGCAGGCTTACACCCATAGCACACCCACCGGGAGCCAGGCTGAGACCACCAAACTCAATTCACATGCAGCCGAGACCGGGATCCGAACCCTTGGCTGCAGAGGTGAACGGCTTGACAGCGCAGTGCCAATCGCAGTGCCAATCGCGTTGAGCCACCGCAGCTCCTGCCACACAGAGTTAATCCAGAGCTGAGCAATCCTCTTTTTATTGTTCAGTGAAATAAAACCGACTTCCCTATAAAAACCAAAGTCCAGCCTGCAGTCATGCACAGTTTCTGTAAACAGTGCACGAATCACACCCCTCTCTCCTCCCAGAATTGGCTGCTTGTCCTGTGTTTTGATTAAATGTTTTCAAAATATGGGGTAAACTACAGTTTAATGTCATGATGAAATGCTTCAGTGAACAGCCATCAGAATATACATAAACAAGTTATTAGGGGAGATATATTTAGTCCGAGCTTGAGTGATCTTCTTATTATTGCTATATTGTAGTGTGTGTGAGGTCACATGATCACATATGCACATTTCCTATATTACCAGGATGTGTTATGTGGGGGAGGGGTGGATTTCTCACTTTTTATACTTACACCCAGTAAGGCTGAATGAACTTAGGGCTGGTTAATATCGGAGTGCTGTGCGAGATCACAAGTGATTTGCACCGCACTGCTGTTTTTCCGATCAAATGCGATGTCTGTGCGATGTGATTTCAGCCATACAAGCTGTATGGTTGAAATCGCATCTCATTTGGTCCACACCAGAATCGCATTGGTGTTAACACCCATGCGATCTGATTCATGTCCTAACTGTCAGTTCACAGTGCGATATGCGAGCTGAAATAGGGGTGTCATTAGTTACCATTGTATGACACTCCCCAGCAGTCCACATATGGCAGTGTGAACTGCCGTGCGAGTCAGGTGCGATGTGGGAACCCGCCGTGGATTCACAGGGTTCCCGAATCGCACCAGTGTGAACCCAGACTCAAAACATACAGCCTACAAATGTCACCTGACTGCTCCCACCAAGGCTCGGTTCACACTGGTGCGATTCGGTAACCCTGCAAATCCACTGCGGGTTCCCACATCGCAACCAACTCGCACGGCAGTTCACACTGCCATATGCAAACTCCTTGGGAGTGTCATGCAATGGTAATGACACCCCCATTGCAGCCCACATATCGCACTGCGAACTGACAGTTAGGACATGATGACAGTTAGGACATGGGTGTTTACATGGGTAAACACCCATGCAATTCTGGTGCAGACCAAAAAAGAGTTGTGTGCGTGTTTGGTCCAAATGCAGTGCGACATTAGCCATACTATCTGTATTTCTGAAATTGCATGCAATGTCTGGCATTGCACCACTGTGAACCGGGCCCAGGTCCCTACAAATGTCACCTAACATTTTTTACAATTTATTTTTGTACCAATTTTTTCCATAATGATGGGGGACGGGGTTTATTTTTAAAATATATTTTTTCACAGTGCTTTTGGGAAAGGAGGTGGGGGGGATGGTGCAGTGGACGGTGTCAGTAGGGCAGTGGACGGTGTCAGTAGGGCAGTGGACGGTGTCGGTAGGGCAGTGGACGGTGTCGGTAGGGCAGTGGACGGTGTCGGTAGGGCAGTGGTCGGTGTCGGTAGGGCAGTGGTCGGTGTCGGTGGGGCAGTGGTCGGTGTCGGTGGGGCAGTGGTCGGTGTCGGTGGGGCAGCGGTCGGTGTAACACACAGGTTACTCTGCTCAGTTATCACAGGACGCACAGAGATCAGTAACGAACGCTGTGTCCCAGTCAGAAAAGACAGGGGCTGGTAATTGACATACCAGCCCCTGTCTCTCCATTCTGACAGATCCCCTGTGTGCCCCCCCCCCCTCCTTGCAGCCCGCGGTAGAGGAGAGAAGATAAAGACATTTGTAAAAACACCTGCGGCTGCGGGGAGCAAGGGGGGAGAAAGACAGTGGGGGATGTGAAAGACACGGAGGGGGACGAGGGGGAGTGGAGGAGTGAGCGCCGCCTCTCTCAACTCCTGTTTCTTGTGCTCTTGTGCAGGAGTAACTAGAGCACGCTCTGTCACTCCTACACATGCACTTCAGTCTCCCCTGGCAAGAGGCTCGTCCTCGTAACGCTGGCTGGCCAGGGGAGTGTAGCAGTGGGCGGAGGAGTCCTCTGACGTCATGACTCCGCCCACCGAGCGCCAGGAATCAGAAACTCCCGCCAATTCGGCGATATTGTGGGGCTCCTTACAGCTGAGGGGGTGAGTAATAAAAAATAAAAAAACAATACATGCAGGAGGCATGTATATCATTATAGATATTAAATATGTTAATATCTTGTTAATTAGGGTTGTCCCGATACCACTTTTTTAGGACCGAGTACAAGTACGGATACTTTTTTTCAAGTAGTCGCCGATACCAAATACCGATACTTTTTTTAAATGTGTCCCTAAATGCAGCTGTGTCCCCCCACAAATGCAGCCATGTCCCCCACATATTGCAGCCATGTCATGTCCCCCACATATTGCAGCCATGTATGTCCCCCCACATATGCAGTCATGTATGTCCCCCCCCATATGCAGTCATGTATGTCCCCCATATGCAGCCATGTATGTCCCCCATATGCAGCCATGTATGTCCCCCATATGCAGCCATGTATGTCCCCCATATGCAGCCATGTATATCCCCCATATGCAGCCATGTATGTCCCCCATATGCAGCCATGTATGTCCCCCATATGCAGCCATGTATGTCCCCCATATGCAGCCATGTATGTCCCCCATATGCAGCCATGTATGTCCCCCATATGCAGCCATGTATGTCCCCCATATGCAGCCATGTATGTCCCCCATATGCAGCCATGTATGTCCCCCATATGCAGCCATGTATGTCCCCCATACCTTTTAGATATGCTGATGCTGCCTCTGCCGCATACCGCCGTATCCCCTGCACAATCGCGTAGCGCATTACAAGCTTGCATTCTAAAAACTTGTAAATGGCCACGCTCCGTGTATTAAAACTCCCCTTCTCCGAATGGAGGGATCCGTCCAATCTTACGCAAGGGGGAGTGTCTATACGCGGATTCGTGCATAGACACTCCCCATTGCTCGGGATTGGAGGGATCCCTCCAATCCGGAGAAGGGGAGTGTCAATACACCGCCATTTACAAGTATTCAGAATGAATGCTTGTAATGTAAGCTATGCGATTGTGCAGGGGGATACGGCGGTATGCGGCAGAGAGAGGCGGCGTCAGCATATCTAAAAAGGTATGAGGGACGCATCGCTGCAATATGGGGGGGGAAGTATTCTATTTCAGTATCGGGGGTATTTGCGGGAGTACAAGTACAAGTACTAGTATCGGTATCGGGACAACCCTATTGTTAATGATGGTAGTGGGTTTACATCCACTTTAAAGTATATGTCAACAGCCAAACTTTTTTTTTTTTTTTTTTTTTATAGAATGCGGAAGGATTAAATGCACTATGAATTTTTAATGCTGTCTTGTGCTCCATTTGATAGATTTCCCCTCACTTGCTGTCATCGTTGACAATGGTTTTACCAGATAAGAACTAAAGGATTGAGTGAGCTTTCCCCTACTTTGTCTAAATGTAGTATATTTATGCGGTCTCTATTGCTGTTAGAGATTTTCCCCCACTTTCTCTATAGTGAGACTACTGTCACAGGGACAGTAAATGATGGAAGTTTTGCCTAAAAAAAAAGCCATAATTTGTCACTCAGCAGTGACATAAAAGCAGTATTGTCAGATGGAGTTATCTCCTCACCTACAGCCACATTGGGGAGAGCGGCACAGGAGCATGTGATCAGATAAAGTCAAATTTCACAGCTGCTGCATTGATTACCAGTATGGAGGGGGAAAACGCTGGCAGTGACCATCGATGAGGGGGAGCACTGCCCATCAATGGGAGGCTGTAAACAATATATAAACAATAAACATATCTTTGAAAATAAATACATACTAATATCTATCTGAGGTATAGGGCTGGAGCCAGATACAAACACCTAATTTTTCATGGGGGGAGTAAATGTCCGCTTTAAGTATTAGGAATACTTAACCACTTGCCGACCAGCTGTCACAGTTTTACTGCAGCAGAATGGCATGGCTGGGGGAAGCGATGTTACCTTGCGTCAATTTGGCCACTAGGCACGCGCGCCCGCCGCACAGATGCAAGTGCCCGGCATGCACGATGACTGCCGGGCACCCACGATCACTCGTGACAGGGTGAGAATCGGGATCCATGTGTAAACACACAGATCCCAGTTCTCTTAGGGGAGAAGAGACCGATCGTGTTCATACAAAGTATGAACATCGATATCTCTCTTCCCCAAGTAAGTCCCACCCCCCTACAGTTAGAACACAGAGAGGGAAAACAGTTAATCCTTGATCGCCCCCTAGTGTTAACCCCTTATTTGCCAGTGACATTTATACAGTAATCAGGGCATTTTTATAGCATTTATCACTGTATAAATGTGAATGGTCCCAAATATGTCAAAAGTGTCTGAGGTGTCCACCGCAATATCGCAGTCCCGATAAAAATCGCAGATCGCTGCCATTACTTGTAATAAAATAATAATAAATATGCCAAAAAACGACCCCCTGTTTTGTAGATACTATAATGTCTGAGCAAACCAGTCAATATACGTTTTACATATTTTTGGTAAAAAAAAAAAAGATATATTTATTTTTTAGTGACGCTTTTCTTTTCTTTTGTTTATAGCGCAAAAAATTAAAACCACAGAGTTGATCTAATACCACCAAAAAGAAAGCTCTATTTGTGAAATAAAAAGGACCCGCATTTTGTTTGGGTACAGAATCGCACGACTGCACAATTGTCAACACAGTGCCAAATTATAAAAAGTGCTCTGGTCAGAAAGGGGGTAAAATCTTCCAGGGCTGAAGCCGTTAAAGACTTTCCTGTCTTGTAAAATATCTGGCTTTATACTTGGTTCATACAGAGCATTTTCTATTGTCTCTTACTTTCTAATATATGCAATGTCCTGCAAAGTATATATTTCACTTTCAATGCAGCATATATTAAAATTGTAAAAGTAAACTGCTGTATGGTCTTGTTTCTGGTAGGGAGTTGGTTAACTTCTGCTTATCTAGCCTCAGGAAATGTAATCTAATGAGTCATGGTAGCAGCTATGCACACTGGGAAGATGGTTGGTGATTATCTTCTCTGCATGAAGGCTAACACAACTTAAGCTAAGAAATAATGATCAAAATTTGCATGGCTCCCTTGGCCATCATTTATATACCTGAACCTAATAAAGGAAGAATTACAGTGCCTAATGTGGGACTGAGTAGATCGATGCCAAGTGTAATAGGGGTGGGAGGGAAATCTTTCTACAGATACATTTTGTCAAGCGTGTCTGCAATCACCATGGTTTATATCCAGACTGGAAACCACCAATTTGGTATTATCACGGGCAAGTTCTACATTATAAACAATTTTATTGGATTATTGTCATTGTTACGTTTGTAATGTTCAGGGACTTCTGCTGATCACTTTAGACAGATTGGATAACTTCAGGGGCAGACACTAGGAAAGCAGGATCTGAAAATCAGAGGAGACAGTCATACCAGCCAAGGCCAGAAGACTAAACTGGTAACTCAGCCAAGCCAGGGGTCAAAGATGGGTAATTAATCTGGCACAAAGCAATACTGACACCCAGTCACAGGTCCGGTTTATTCACTAGATGGAGAATACATTGTAATAGAATTTGAGGGTGCAAGAGAACTAGAGAGAAACAGCAAAAAATGTAGACAAGACCAAACATGACAAGTCTCTTTTGTCCTTCTTTCTTCCTCATTTATCTTTAATTTTGGCCTGATCTTTATACCTATAAAAATGCACTATTTATATATCAGAAAGTGAAAAATATTGTATACATATTCTAAATTGTTGTTTTTGTAAATTTCAAAAGCTTGCATAAAGAAATTGTAGCAGTAACAAAAAGAATATGGATTTAACTAATCATTTTTTGCTTACTAATTCTCCATATAAGAGGGGTGTACTAATATATACATAGAGGCTAGCATGATGCAGTATTATGCAGTGCATAGCAAAAATTGTGAGGTTGATAATGTGATTGTTTTTGCATTTACATTTTGTGTTAAAGTGAAACAAAACTCATTCAGTATAATGAAAGGCAAAACTTTTTTTTTTGTTAGAGTGAAGAGAGATTAGAACACCTTTTCAAGGTTTTATTCCTGTCTGTGCCCCCTTGATGCTCGGTTCACACTTCTGCGTTTCCAGTTTGTTCTGTTTTTTTGTCCTGTGTGAGGTGCTATTTTTTCCTGCAAATTTCTGGAGTTGGACATTCTGTGATTGATGTTCTAGCCCAGTGGTCTCCAAACTGCGCCCCGGGGCCAGATTCGGCCCTTTGCTTGCTTTTATCCGGCCCTTGGGGCACTATTTCATCCACTGATGCCAACAATGGGGCACAGTTTCTCCTACTGACACCAACAATGGGGCCAAATAAGGCCAACGATGGGGCCCAATGACATCAACGATGGGACAATTTTTCCTCAATATCACCAACAATGGGACCCAATTATGGGGCACAACTACTCCCACTGAAACAAACTATTTTTTCCCACTGATGTCAGGACCTTTTCGACTCCCACTGACCACTGTCTTGGCCCTCGTAAACTCTGAAGCACAGTAAACTGGCCCTTTGCTTACAAAGTTTGGAGACCCCTGTTCTAGCCAATAGAATCATAATGTAAACGTGTGTTAACTTCCTGTGTATTTCCTGTTTTTTTGTGGAGAGTAGTGTGGTGGAATTTACACATATGCGAACCATCAATGCGATTCCAGAATGATTTACATTGATGTCTATAGAGACTAAATTTGCAACACAACGCTGTAAACTCGCACAAGACCCTTGTAACGGAATGAACCGTGACAGACTGAGATATTCCTATGTCTAGGGTCACCTTATGTCCACTAGGGCCATAGGGTGACAAAGAATCATAAGTCATATATTACATGAGATGGGACATTAATAATAATTCATATTGCAGGACTGGAATATTACAAAGTGGATGTCTTGAGATATCACAAGCTGTTGCCTATTCAATATAGACACAATTGCATCAGAAAGACCTTTTGATGGTGTGATTCATTGTGTCTAAAACAATGTGTTAAATTTTCCATTCAGATGTACTGAATTAACATGTCATTGTCTACAGGAATGTCATGCTCTCTGAGTTACTGTAACTCTATTGATGATGCGGTGCCGACGTGTCTACATAATTAGCTTACCTGAATGCCTTTTAAGGTGATTGAAGCCCCCCATGGTGTGAAGGGGGGTGAAGACTACATTGTCCTGTGATTAACTGCATTATGCTTGAAACTGTATAAGAAGCTGAGAAAATATCAATAAATGGGTCATATCTTTGGAAGCAAGAACGGAGCTCTGTCTCGTCTTATTCTGGGAAAGGATATGGATCGTGTATGCAATATTGTCAGAGTGTGTCAGATAAGCTTGTCGTGGTTGGATGGAAGGTCGTAAACGGTGGCGACCGTTACAACCCTTTTTTATCGTATTTGTAGAGGAATCGCAATGCACGTATGTGAACGACTGTCATTGAAAACAATGACTTTATGGATGACATGCAAATTTAGAAAGGTTTTGACGCATCACATTCTTTATGAACTCGCATCAGTGTGAACTGGGCCTCAGGGATATTCAAGCTCTCTAGTTGTCCTGTTTACTATTTTCGTTTAAAGTGACAGAAAATCTCAAATTGGGTTGTTACCAAAAAAGTAATTGGGGGAAATTTTACATTGGGCACACTAGTTCTGTTGACCCTGGTGACAACCAGGGATTCTCTCACTTTGGAGGGATTGCTTCTCACTCCCTAACACATAACATATGACAGACCTACAAAGCATTCTAGGAGCAATTTTGCATAGTATTAATTAGGGTTGTCCAGATACCGATACTGGTATCGGGACCGATACCGAGTATTTGCGGGAGTACTTGTACTCGCGCAAATGCTCCCGATGCCTAAATAGAATACTTTTTTTGTATTTATCAACATGTTCTGTGAAAATTCTTTGAGTTTTTTACTACTGCGTGACAAAAAAATAAAACATTTTTATTCATTTTTACTCATTTTTATTCTTTTATAATGTCTTGAGTTAGAGTTCTTCATAATTCTAAAGAAAATATCCTTAGTCTGTATTGTGGCTTGAAAACTGTCACATGACATTTAAAAAAAGTATCGGTATTCGGTATCGGCGAGTACATGGAAAAAAGTATCGGTACTTGTACTCGGTCCTAAAAAAGTGGTATCGGGACGACCCTAGTATTAATACTAAATCACTGAAAGTCACTGTGGGTAAAGCTTCCTCTTCATGTTAACACAGTTTGGAGTGCTTGCCATTAACATTTTTTGAAGGCCAAAACATTTTATTCAGTTTTACATCGAGTAGAGAAGGTTTAGATCAGGGGTGCCCAACCTTTTAAAGAGCAAGGGCCACTTAAGCGACTTGGTAATCAGTCGCGGGCCACAATTAGCGGCACGTGTGGATGACGGGTCACGGTCACGGCTACTCTATCGGCCCTCTGAAACGCCCAGATGGAAGGGGATGAATTTCCTTCTGATTTTCGGATTGGAAGTAGGCGTAAATAGACATCTATCACTCTATAGAGGTGAATTGCGGGTCCCATTTGGTCGGGCGGATCGTGTGAAAAGGGCCCAAGACTGCTTTCACACTGTACTGCAGTTTACCCACACCACAGGGGCAGCGTAGTGCACCCGTGTCTATCCTGTGGCTTAGCTGAATTGTGCCATAGACTCCGCTTGTGGCAAAAGCTGACGCTGTAGAGGACGCATCAGCTTATGGGGCTCTGCTCCACAGCCTTTTTTTTCTCTACCACCAGCTTCATTTACAACACTGATGCTGTGGTATGGCGGGTCGGCAACCTGCGATCTGGGTTTACCAACCTGCCATTCCAGAGCAGGAGGTCGCGGGCCACTTGGTGGCCACCCCTGGTTTAGATCGTCTGTCAAGTTGTTATTGCAGTGGCCTTTGGGGACTGGGGAGGTTCACCCTTTTTATCTAGGTGAGCATTGCCACCAATGCTAAAAGTGTGGGAAATTTAAAAATATCACAAGAATAGAACTGTAGACAGTTGTGACAACTGTCTAAGGCTTTGTTTTCACAGGTTTCAGCTTGTTTAAGAGCAGTGTGTACAACAAGATTGTATAAAGCATTTTCAAAGCCCTTAGGATGATTTGAGCAGCTTTGTTAAAAACTTTAAAGCCCCATTCAGCTTTGGTCTGTAATGGTAAATACTCCTCTTAATGCAAGTTTTGAGACTGTCTAAGCACTGCATGAGCAGGTTAGTATGAAATGTTTGTTATTTAAAATAAAATTTGCCTTTAACTTCACTTAAAACAACGCAGGCTTCAGGACGTATAACCCTAGCCCCCTACTCTTTTTCTTTATGGAGCTGTATGTGCTTGTGGATGCACTGGGTTGGATAGAACTCAGTCAGTGATTGTAAAGTCTATTTTTTTAGTTAAATGTAACAAACATGTCAGCCCAGAGCCTCCTCTTCTTGGGTCCCTTTTTAAAGCTCCTGGCCTCTTCCTCCTGACGAGTGCCCCCCACGGCAAGCAGCTTGCTACAGCTCTGTTTATCCATTCAGACACACCTGCAGCCTGGCCTTGCCCTCTTTCTCTCCTCATTGGCTGAATTACTTTGACAGCAGCTGGAGACAATGGCGCCATGCTGCTGTCTCAGCCAATGAGGAGGGTAGTCCCAGTAGATGAGACATTTTTGCAACATCGCAGGATCTAGATGGGCTCAGGTAAGCATTAGGGGGGGCTGGGGGGACACTACTGCGCACAGAAGGTTTTTTATTTTAATGCATAGAATGCATTAGGATAAAAAAAAAAAACTCCTGCCTTTACAGCCACTTTAAGATAAAATGAGTACATTTTCTAAGGTTATTTAGTAGATATAAGGGGTTATTTACAAAAGGCAAATTGTGTGCTTTCTGTAGATCTGAAGGTGACATGCAAGGAAAATAAAAAACAGCATTTTAGCTTGCACATGATTGGATGATAAAATCAGCAGCGCTCCCCCCTCATTTCAGAGCTCCCCCCTCATTTCAGAGCTCCCCCCTCATTTCAGAGCTCCCCCCTCATTTCAGAGCTTCCCCCTCATTTCAGAGCTTCCCCCTTATTTCAGAGCTTCCCCTCAGATCTACAGTGCCTTTCGTAAATTACCCCCATGGCCTCACTAATAGATTGCTCTTGCTGCCTGGAGTTCCCATTTCAGATCTGGCCATAAATCCTGATCAAGATCTTAACATGGTATAACATTATGGTCAAACCTTCAGGATCAGAAAGATCAGCCAAGATCTAAACTGCTCACATAACAACAAAATCAGTCATAGCCTGATGAAATATTCTTGTCTAATTTTCTATATTGCCCTTTTAAACTCAACCAAGCATACAGATGACTTTTTATCAGGTATGGTTGGGATTTATTTAATTGGCACTCATTCTAAATATTCATAAATAGGTTTTCGCTATTTTTGATTTATTTTTCTACAGGAAAGGTTTCAGATGGCGTAGAAAATAGATACAGTACATTTGTCTATTGATTACATTTAGAGAAATTGCTCTGTTCTAATTAACATCTAATTTGAAATTGATTCATAGAAAAAGCTAGACATGTCTAGATCTGATCTACAGTGTAATGTTTTCCGATAATAAACCATTAGCAGCTATTATCAATGTACCTTACGTTTAGCGCATGGTGAAACTTCTAAACAGAACAGCAGGAGACACGAAACACATTATAATTCTGAGTGTATACCCTGTAATTACTTTGTAATGTTCTAAAGCATTTTGCTATATAATGTTTGGATATAGGTGGGAAAATAGTTTAAGGTTCTGAGGCCGGTTTTGGGAGGTTAACTCCCTGTGTGACCGCAGTGGTCATCTCCAGTCTGTCATATTTTTCTGTGTAGAATATTGTTTCCCAAGCTGAGCCTCTATCTGCAGACGTTAATCATACATGTGACTGTTAGTGAGCACAGCCAATCTAAGCTCTCAGTATGCCCCCTGTTTTTCATGACTACAATAGTGAGCTTGACGGGATACCGAGATCAACAAAATCTCATCTTCACTCACTAACTTTATTTCATTTTGACTTGTCCCGTTCAATTTGGATGATGCTAAAATCACCATTTTCTCTCTGTGACCTTGGTTACACCACTCAAGTCTTGAAGTGATAGTATACAAAGCAATACAGCAACAATCTGTCTGTCATGCAGCGCAAAACGGTACAGATTATGTTAAAACCATGGCTTTTTAAATGTGTTTTTTTTTTTTGTGACTGTAGTTCAGTTGTTAATATTCAAAAACATGGTTTCACTATTTTATTAATATCATAGAGAATTGACTGCATGCAGATATACAATTATAACAACAATTTACAGACATGGCTTTTAGTGGGTCTGTATTAAATAAGGCAGTCACAATTTTGTGTCCCGGAAAGGACAAGGGTGATTATGCAGTTAGCGTGGTCCTTTAAGTGGGATATGACAATATGGCTTTAGGACATTACAACTTGATGGGTACAGTTATAGCTGTACTATGAAGCAATGCTAATATTTTACCAATTCTTGTAGTGTAGGATGTTTTTGTTGAAAATAATTCTGCCATAGGCCAGTTATATACATTGCAAATATTTTTTATCAAACCTCATTTCAATTTAAATGATAGTACTCATTTGTTGGCCTTCTGATTGGAAGGGTCAATCAACTTCAGTCCCAATGTTGTAAGATTAGGGAATATCTCCAGCCTCTCCCAAGCTGCATGACCAAGTTTTATATCCAACAATAAAAGGCTTACTGCAGTTAACTTTAACTGGGCACTATATGACTGAAATATTATCTCAAGCTCATTGCAGAAGGTAGGAGAAAAAGTGAGCCTATCATGTCTGTAAAGCCACGTACACACGATCGGTCCAAACCGATCGTGTGTAGGCCCTAATCAGTTTGTTATCCTTCGGTCCAAAAACAGATGGCTTGCTTTAAAATTGAACCGATGGACGGCTAACCGATCGTTAGTACGCACGAGCATCGGTTAAAAATCCACGCATGCTTATAATCGATGCTTGGAAGCATTCAACTTCGTTTTTTTCATCACACTGTTGTGTTTTACGTCGCCGCATTTTGACACGATCGGTTCATGAACCGATAGTGTGTAGGCACATCAGTCCATCAGTCAGCTTCATCAGTGAACCGATGAAAACGGTCCGTCGGACCGTTCTAATCAGATGGACCGATCGTGTGTACAGGGCTTTAGAAAAACAAGAAGAAGAGAAAATACCCCCCTGGGACTTTAAGACCTTCTGTACAATGTTGCTGCTAAACGGACATTCAGAAGCAGTTGGACGCTTTTTTCAACTGCCCCTGAACTCATTTAATGTCATCTTATGTGTTCATGTACACAGGTTTGTTTTCTGTCGTTTTTAGGCAGTTGCATTTTATAGGCCTTCTTTTGAAAAAATTAGTTCAGACACCAGCGTTTTTGGCCCTTTAAAATGAAAAAAGATATATATATTTTTTTTAAAACGCGGCATGTAAGCGCAGCAAAACTGAAGTTTTAAACGTGGGTTACTATCTGTCAAGTTAAATCATTCAGGAGAGGTTGTAAAAACGTCTTATGCAAATGAAGCCTAAAGGTGACCACTAGAAATAGTAAGTTAAAACATTCAATATTTTATTATTCACAATCTTAAAATTCAAGTTTAGGGGCCTGCTCGTGCATCCATAGGCTACAATATGGCATCTGTATATTGTGACTACATGCATTTTACAGAATAGATGTACTGGAAAAACACCTGTGGTGTTTAGGTTTTTATTACTTAAGGGGTGTAGCCGATAATTGTGTCATAATATGTCTGTAATAAAATATAATAGTCAATATGTACATATGTTACAAGGACAAAAAATAAATCATACTAGTATGTCCATGGATTTAAGCACTCCTAGTTCAAGCCAAATACATTGTATACATAACCAAAGCCACATTAATGTTAAAAAGGTTTCTTGGTACTGTTTACTTTTTGCTATAATATACCCAAAAATGTTTTTAAAAAAAAAAATCTTGAGTTTAGGCTAAAATATATTCTTCTAAATATTTTTGGTAAAAAAAAATCGAAATAAACGTATATTGATTGGTTTGCGCAAACGTTATAGCATCTACAAACTATGGGAAAGTTTTATGGCATTTTTATGATTTCTTTAATTTTTACTAGTAATAGCAGTGAACTGCGTTTTTTTTTTTTTTTTTTTAGCAGCACTTCGACATTGCGACAGATCGGATACTTTTGACAAACTTTTGGGACCATTGACATTTATACAGCGATCAGAGCTATAAAAATGCTGTGTAAATGTCACTAGCAGGGAAGGGGTTAACACTAAGACGATCAAGGGGTTAACTATGTGTTCCCTCAGTGTGTTCTAACTGTATGAGGATAGGACTGAGTAGGAGAGGAGACATATTGTTGTTCCTACCTACTAGGCATTTTTAACCGCCCGATGCAATGGCGCCGGTGATCTGCCAAGCTGGTTCCAGCTATCGATTTGGTTCTGTGAGCAGTACGCAGGCACAAGCTGAGCCGAAGGAAACCTCAGAGCAGGAACAGCTGTTCTTGAGCTGTAGATGTGCTCGCTCCCGATGCCGACGCAATCTTAGCAGTCTACAGACGGCGGCTATGTACCTTCAGGTCTTTCAGGAGCCTTTATCCTATTCTCCTTCTTCCACACCGAGGCATACCGTCATCCACAACCGCTTAGTACCACCCACTGCCCACCTCCTAGTCCACTCATTGGTTAGGAACTAGTGCCCCCTTGTTTTTGGACAATCATCAGTGGGTTGCCTGTGTTGCCTGGCAAACATGGCCGAGCGCATTAACAGCTGACGATCAGATGTTGACGTTGGCTATTTTCGTGGCCTGTTATTGCGCATGCGCAGAGTCTGCGCAGTCCGTTTCCCGGAACCTGATAGCGGAACCAGATCGATAAGACACCGGCCAGACTGTCTGTAAGACATAAAAAGTAAACTATTTAAAAAAAAAACATTTGCCATTGAGTGAAATTAAAACGTGTTAAAAAAAATTGAAAATATGGCTAGATTAGTGTTTGAAATGGAATGTTGAAATCCAAATACTTGAACATTGTTTATGAATACCATTTAGTTCAATAGGTCAGTTCAGCTCTTTTATATATCCATATAACTACATGGAGTATACACCCCTATCTATGGCGGGATTTTTAAGGCGGTACTACAAATAGAATTTGAAACTGAATTTTTAGTACAAAATTACATTGGTTAAATACAGTTTTTTTTATAATGTTAGCCAACCATACAGTAACCTTTCCCCAGATAACTGGGCATGGAATTCACAACAATGCCAAACCCAGTCACCTGGGGAAAGGTAATGTATGTTTGGTGTACATTTTCAAAATGTTTGTGTTTAACTAATGTAATTTTGTAATAAAAATTCTAATCGTAGTACTGCCTTAAAAATCCCGCCATAGATAGGGTGTATACTCCATATAGTTTTTTTGATACATTACAATTGGGATGTGGCAGATTCAATGCCTATTTAAATACTAGCTATTCGGCTCTTTTATAGTCTGTAGTGGCTTGCAAACAGCTGCACTGATACCACCTTGTAAACTTGCTAATTTAATTTATTTTGTACAATTTACTTAAAGCTGAAGTTTTTTTTTATATATATACACAATAGTATCATACACATTAGTAATGATGTGTATCCCATGCCCTAGAGCAGGGGTACTGAATTAAAATTCACGGGGGTCCAGTCGGATAAAAAATTCTTCCAGCCGAGGTCCGAATGACAAATTGGTGCTATGACGCCACATGATATCCTCCACTTGACAACCTCCCATCACAGCGCCCCCCACCACCACACACATGCACACACCTTTATGACCCACACACATCACACTTTTTTTTTCTTTCAACTTTATTGAAATGTAAAAATACTTTTCATTCATTTTTATGCACCACAGTTCAATTGCGGTGCATAGAAACAGAATGCATTTTGCAACACACTGCTCAGCACGCAGGGGCGCTGTTGCAGTGTGAACAGGACGCATAGAAAACAATTGTCCAATTGCCCTTGGAGAGACTGACGTATCACAGACCCCCCCATCACAGACTGACAGCCCAAATCACAGACCCTTCATTACAGCCTAATCCCCCCCATCACAGACTGACCTGACCCATCACAGACCCCCCATCACAAACTGGTCCTGACCCGCCACAGACTGACTTGACCCATCACAGACTGACTTGACCCATCACAAACTGGTCCTGACCTATCACAGACCCCTCTATCACAGATTGACCCCCCAAATCACAGACCCCTGTCAGACTGACCTGACCCATCACAAACTGGTCCTGACCTATCACAGACCCCCCTATCACAGATTGACCCCCCCAAATTACATACCCCTGTCACAGACCCCCATCAGAAACTGGTCCTGACCCATAACAGACCCCCTATAACAGACTGACCCCCCCAAATCACAGACCCCCTATCACAGACTGACCCCCCCTCCATCACAAACTGGTCCTGACACATCAGACTCCCCATCACAGACCGCCATATCACAGACTGACCCCCCCAAATCACAGACTGACCTGATCCTCCATCACAAACTGGTCCTGACCCATAACAGACCCCCTATCACAGACTGACCCCCCCCATCACAGACCCTTTATCACAAACTGGTCCTGACACATCAGACTCCCCATATCACAGACTGACCCCCCCATATCAGACTGACCCCCCCCAAATCACAGACTGACCCCCCAAATCACAGACTGACCCCCCCTCCATCACAAACTGGTCCTGACACATCAGACTCCCCATCACAGACTGCCATATCACAGACTGACCCCCCCAAATCACAGACTGACCTAATCCATCACAGACTGATCCTCCATCACAAACTGGTCCTGACCCATAACAGACCCCCTATCACAGACCCTTTATCACAAACTGGTCCTGACACATCAGACTCCCCATCACAGACTCCCCATATCACAGACTGACCCCCCCATATCACAGACTGACCCCCCCATATCACAGACTGACCCCCCCATATCACAGACTGACCCCCCCAAATCAGACTGACCCCCCCCCCAAATCAGACTGACCCCCCCAAATCACACTGACCCCCCCAATCAGACTGACCCCCCCAATCAGACTGACCCCCCCCAATCAGACTGACCCCCCCAAATCACAGACTGATCCTCCATCACAAACTGGTCCTGACCCATAACAGACCCCCCATCACAGACTGACCCTCCCCATCACAGACTGACCCCCCCCATCACAGACTGACCCCCCCCATCCAGACTGACCCCCCCATCACAGACTGACCCCCCCCATCACAGACTGACCCCCCCCCATCACAGACTGACCCCCCCCCATCACAGACTGACCCCCCCCCATCACAGACTGACCCCCCCCCATCACAGACTGACCCCCCCCATCACAGACTGACCCCCCCCCCATCACAGACTGACCCCCCCATCACAGACTGACCCCCCCCATCACAGACTGACCCCCCCCCCATCACAGACTGACCCCCCCCCATCACAGACTGACCCCCCCCCATCACAGACTGACCCCCCCCCCATCACAAACTGACCCCCCCCCATCACAAACTGGTCCTGACCCATAACAGACCCCCTATAACAGTCTGACCCATAAATCACAGACCCCTTATCACAGACTGACCCCCCCAAATCACAAACTGGTCCTGACCCATCAGACTGACCCCCCCCCCAAATCACTGACTGACCCCCCAAATCACTGACTGCCCCCCCCAAATCACTGACTGCCCCCCCAAATCACTGACTGCCCCCCCCAAATCACTGACTGCCCCCCCCAAATCACTGACTGCCCCCCAAATCACTGACTGCCCCCCCAAATCACTGACTGACCCCCCCAAATCAGACTGGTCCTGACCCAGAACAGACACCCTATCACAAACTGACCCCCCCCCCCCATCACAAACTGGTCCTGACCCATAACAGACCCCCTATAACAGTCTGACCCATAAATCACAGACCCCTTATCACAGACTGACCCCCCCAAATCACAAACTGGTCCTGACCCATCAGACTGACCCCCCCCCAAATCACTGACTGACCCCCCCCCAAATCACTGACTGACCCCCCCAAATCACTGACTGACCCCCCAAATCACTGACTGACCCCCCCCAAATCAGACTGGTCCTGACCCAGAACAGACACCCTATCACAGACTGACCCCCCCCAAATCACAAACTGGTCCTGACCCATAACAGACCCACCATCACAAACTGGTCCTGACACATCAGACTGTCCTGTCTTCCCCACCCCACACAACCCTACCTTAATCACACAGGAAATGAAGCATGGTCGCTCTTAACAATGGGTGGGACTTTACCCATTAAAAGTGAGTAATTTATTGCTGGGACTGCCCCCGCTGCCTAGCAACCAATCACTCACTTTTTAACTTAAAAAGTCCCGCCCTTTGTCCAGAGCAGTCGCGCTTAATGTCCTGTGTGATTAAGACAGGCAGTGTGGGGAGGGGGGAGTGGGGAATGCAGCGATGTTGGAGAAGGCATGGACCCGCGCTGTGTATATAGCGGCATCCGCAGCGGCAGGCATGCGGGCGAGTGAACCGGTGACAGAGGACACACAGGAAACTACTTGACGGGGCTGCGGTCCGGATAGAATGGCCACTGGGGCCGGACCGCGGTCCGCCATTTAGTGATTCCTGCCCTAGAGACTGCTGCTTTATATTAAAATCCTCCTGATTGCTGGATTTTGCTCAGGGCAGACTTACTTCTGGTGTTGCAGGGTTAACAGTGTGTGATTGATTTGTGCTGCTTGCCGGCCCCTACCGGTACAGATAACTAGGGTGTTTGGTGCTGTATAATTCCCCCATCCACAAAAAATACTAAACTTAAGCTTAATAAAAGTTTATTCAATTTTGCACACATGAGTTTAATATTACAGCACATGTGATGTACCTCCTGTCGAGTTTCACATCTGCACTACTTAAAAAGTACACTTCAGATACATAAATAAGCCAATGCGTATAAAAGAATGGCACGAAAAACTCTTAAGATTCATAAAAATGACAACATTTGGACACACACTGTAAATAATTTGTGAGGGCAGAAAAAATGGAACAAAAACCACCTTTTATAACTCTGTATGTCCCCCTATTGTCTGTTTCCTGCAGACATTTTACATATCCTTACTGGATTTAGGTAGCTTTTTGTTTAAGAAGCTATTTCTTAAGTTCATTTCACAATCTTCCCTCTTGCACATTTGTAATGCAGAAGATTGAAACCGTGTAACTGGCTTCTTCTGTTAGGACGATGCAATGATTTTATTGCATTTAATTTACCCAATGACACTTATTCTTCCAGGTCAAATGCTTCATTTCTAATTAATGACCGATGATGTGTGAACTGATCACCAGCAAATATCTTACAGCTTGTTTGGTGAATGTCTTCTCATTATTTAGTTACTATAGGCAGTTGCGGTGTTGCAAGTTGTGCTTGGCGTCAGTTGTATTAGAACTTTCAAGCTCGGTTCACACTGGGGCGCTGTCCGACATCGGATGTGATTCACACCACACTGCAGTGCAAATCATGCAATGTCTGTGCGATGCAAACTCAGCCATACAGATTGATTTGAACCAAACTCACACAGGACCCTTTTTTTGGTCCGCACCAGAATCAGATTGCATGTTTGTTCACACCCATGCAATCTGATTGCTGTCCAAATTCAGTTTGCACCGTGATATGATTTGGGGGTGTCATTAACTTTCTATTGACACTCCCAGCAGTTCCCATATGGCAGTGTGAACTGCCTGCGAGTCGGGTGCGATGCGGGAACCCGTAGTGGATTCGCAGGTATCTCACATCACACCAATGTGAACCGAGCCTTAGCCTGATGTAGATAACCGCTTAGTCTGTACATTGGCATCCTGGTGACAAAGGCACATAAAAGAAAAGCATTTCATATAAAACTTAATTCATGTTGGCCACATTGCGCAGCTCCTGGCTCGTGCAGCTAGACTGTGAAAACAAAAAAATATCAGGCCACATTTTGTAAAAGTTGTATTAAGGTAAAAAAATATTTTACGTGCCGATCCCCGCCCCCTCCTAAATATTTACCTCAGTCCGCTCTAGATTTAGTGCTGTCCCTTTTAAGCAGTGGTGGACTCAGTGAGAGCATTGGGAGCCATTGGCAGGAGGAGCAAGGCGCATTGGTGAAGGACCACAAAAGAGGAGGATTGAAAATAATTGCACAGAGGAGGTAAGTAAAATATGTTTGTTATTTTAAACTTTCACTGTAAAGTCCCTTAGCTGTGCAGATTTAAAGCCATGTCCATTTTCTCTGATATACTTTGGCTTGTGCAGAAAGCTGTACAATTTTATTTTTATTTTTTGTATTTGTCTCCATCTCACAGTTGGGGGCCATGTTTGTTCTGATATTTGCCTGATAATGAATGTCTTCTGTGAACCACAAACCTAATCTCAGGCAACAGGACAGTGCTTTGTTTAAATCCCTAGAACATTTGACTTTGTGACACAAGGATTTATTAATATTGATCAACTTCATTTAAAGATTTACAGATAACTTGTTGTAAGCCCGAGCAATTAAGACCAATCAGAATGCATAAGCAGAGGTTACAATAAGGCTCAGATCACACCATTGTGCTAACGCCAAAAGGTCCAACTAGCTCATCTTTAAAGAGGAAGTAAACTTTTCTGTTTTTCAAATCTTAAGTTACAAGAGCTCATCACAATGCATAATAGATATAAATCTTCCAAAACGAGGCCTTCACATACTGTACCTTTTTTATGATCTTTTTCTTTTCTGCATTTCCGGGTATTGATGGCACCATTCTTACTGCTGTTTTCTGATTTAGTTTCTGACGTCACTTCCGCTCTTACTGTTTCCCTGTAGGAAATCTCGCGCATGCGCCATAATTCGGTCACAAGGACATCAGGAAGAAGAGAATAAGTGAATCATTGGAAGACTTCTCCTCTGTGCCGTACAGAGGGAAAGCTTGTTCACAGTCATTTCCTAACAAGCTGGGAATTAATAAACGGCACACTTTAGGTGCCGTTGATGAGGGGCAATACTGCGCAATCGCGGGTGACGTCATTAGCATAAAAAGGGCGAGTTTAAGAGAAAATAAAGCTGTGAGTACACTATCACAGACAGCGATCAGCTGCCTGTGTTATATACTATATGATAAGACTAAGTTGTCTCCAAGGGTTTACAACCACTTAAATAATATCAGCTCATGGCAGTACCTCACCTCCAATTTACTGGTGTCTGATTTGAAGTGGAGCTCTGTGCTCATTACTGATCCAGCCACAGGCCCATCCATCTGCTCCATAAAGAATCATTATCATATCATCAGTCCATAAAACCTTTGAAAAATATGTCTTCAGATATTTCTTGGCCTAGTCTTGATGTCTAAACTTTTCTGTCTTGTTCAGTGGTGGTCGGGTTTCAGCCTTCCTTACCTTGGCCATGTCTCTGAGCACTGAACATCTTGTACTTTTGGGCACTCCAGGTAGGTTGGAGTTCTGAAATATGACAGCACTGGAGGATAATGGATTCCTGGTAGCTTCACATTGGATTCTTCTCAAATGTTTGGCAGTTAATTTGCATCTTTTTTTTCTTAACACGTTTTTTTGCGACGTTGTTGACAATTTGCAAAAAATGTTTGATGGTTCTGTGATCACACTCCAATATCTTAGCAATTTTAAGAGTGCTGCATCCCTCTGAAAGACTTTTTACTATTTTTGACTTTTCAGAGTCAGTTAAATCTCTTTTTTGGCCCATTTTGCCTGAGGAAAAAAAAGCTACCTATTGATGCACACCTTGATATAGGGTGTTAATCTCCTTAGGCCACAGCCTCCCTCATTACACAAATACCCATCACCTGATGTGCTTAAATCCAATAAGCATTTAAGTTTATACAGCATGGAGTTGGACAATGTGCATAAAAATTATGATTTGGTCAAAATACTTAGCTAATAATTGTGCACACAGTAAACGTCAGGAGGAGGGGAGGTTTTTGTAGTCAAATCTGTAGAGCAGCTTAGAATGACAGTGTTGCGTTTCCAAAGATACATTTCAGTGTTGTCACTCTAGAACAGGAAGTATTTTAGTGACAGGATCACCTGGTGAAAATAAAGCAAAAAAGCCTGAGCGTAGGAAATGAATGCATGCATCACATCAGAGCAAGTGATACGGTGCAATATATAACATTTTTGTTTTGGGGTTTAGTTATGCTTTAAGTAAAAAGCTGCTTCTTAAAGCAATCATTCGACCCAGACTTACATGGAGTTCTCAACCTTTTCTGCAAAAGATTAACTTGGCTGCACCCTGATCACATCCTAAACCCTCATTATTGGAGCTTTAATAAGCAATTACAAACATGTCTGTACCCCCCTCCTAAACCCTGTAACCCCAGCTGCTGTATAAATATCTGAATGATATTAATAAAACATCATATACAACATGCAGTGCTACTTAGAATTCAATATTTAAAATATCATTCAGACCATAATGCATATGATCAAAAGGAGTGCAGTAAATCAATACATTTAATGCATTAATAAAAATAAAAAGTATACATATATAATAAAAAAATGTTGTACAAATCAATAAAGGTGCATCAGATGATCAAAACATCATTAGTTCGTCCAGAAAACAGTACAAATAAAAAAATAGATTGTACACAAATCAATCAGATGGAGTTGATTTACAAAAGGCTAATAGACTGTGCACTTTGCACTCATTTTCCCGAGCACGTAATAAATGTGATGAAGCTTCACTTTGTAAAGAATACAAAATTGAGTGCATAACATTTAAAAAAAAAAACAGCATTGTTGCTTGCACATGATTGGATGACGGAAATCAGCAGAGCTTCACCTCATTCACTAAACTAGAGAAATTTTTGTTGCAAAGTGCAGTTTATTTGCCTTTAGTGAATCAACCCCAGTATATAGTAAAACCATCAACCACTAAATCATGCTGGGTGTAAACAAACTTCTTCCACAGAGTGAGAAATGTGATAGCATGTCTTCAGTGTGGTAAAGTACCTGTGCTTCACAAACTTCAGGATGGTAAAACTCACCAGATTTTATTTAATGCTTGTTACAAAATAGTCAGAAAGCGCATGATAACATTGTTCAAAAGCCCAAGAATCTCTTGGTTCCTAAGATCTTCATAACTCATAAATAGAAGGTCCCATTTATAAATATAAAAAAAAAAAAAAAGAAAGCTCAAAGCATAAAGCTTCTTTATTAACCGCTTCAGATCCGGACCATTTCGCTGGCAAAAGACCAGGCCACTTTTTGCGATTTGGCACTGCCGCTCTTTAACTGATAATTGCGCGGTCGTGCAACGTGGCTCTCAGACAAAATGTATGTTCTTTTTCCTCACAAAATAGAGCTTTCTTTTGGTGGTATTTGATCACACCTGCGGTTTTTATTGTTTGCGCTATAAACAAAAACAGAGCGACAATTTTGAAAAACAAAATATTTTTTGCTATAATAAATATCCCCAAAAAATATAATTTTTTCCCCCTCAGTTTATGCCGAAACGTATTCTTCTAAATATTTTTGTTAAAAAAAAAATCGCAATAAGCATTTATTTGTTTGTTTATTCATTGGTTTGCGCAAACGTTATAGCATCTACAAAATAAGGGATAATTTTATGGCATTTTTATTTAATTTTTTTTTTTACTAGTAATGGCGGCGATCTGCAATTTTTTATATTTTTTTTGTTGTGACTGCGACTTTATTGTGGACACTTTTGACACATATTTTTTGGACCATTGTAATTTTTACAGCGATTAGTGCTATAAAAATGCACTGATTACTGTAAAAATCACACTGAAGGGGTTAACCACTAGGTGGCACTGAAGGGGTAAGTCAGTACTAGGGAGTGATTCTTATTATTAGGGGGTATGGCTACGAGTGACACGTCACTGATGACCGTTCCCGTCTGACCAAGTGTATGGGGCTTAACAATAGTATTGTTAAGCCCCATACACTTGGTCAGACTATTTTAACAACAAACATAAAAACGATCGTTTTCCGATCGTTCTCAGAAAATTTGTTTGTTTTTAAACTGCATCAGAAAACCATTTTTGGGTTCAAAAGTCTGGCCAACTGATCTCCCTTCAGATGAAAATCCACAGAAAAGTTTATTAGGCTTTACTGTACAAGTGTACTCACTATTCTGCACAAAAGAGAAGCTGCTTTCAGTCACTGAGGCTGGCCATACATGTTCAATTTTCTTGTACAATTTTCTTTTAGATTTACCAAAAAACATATATGAGGTCAAACTAAACAACACTTTCAATTGTATGCAATCAGGCAGGCCCTTGCACTACATAGTTGAAGGTAAATCTAAAGAAAATTGCACAGAAAATTGTATCATGTATGGCCAGCCTAACTCTCTGGCCATTCAAAAAAAACATAAACAAAAGATTTGCATTTGAACCTGTTTCTTTTGTTATTTTCGTATGTTGATATGACACCTATAACAAAAAATTTGCCTTCAGTATTTTGAATACACAGAAAACAGAAAAAGGAATTCATTCAATATACATAATGAAATTCTTTTGTTATAGATGTCATTGAACAATGAACATACAACTGACACTAACAAAAGAAAAGCATTCAAGATACACAGAATGCAAATTGACGAAAATTCACGATAATTATTGTCTAACAAGAAACGAACATGAATTAAACAGAATAACGAATCATCCCGCATGTACGAAAATAAAACGGTAACGGAAATACGAAACGATCGGAATACGAAAAAATCACGTCGTACGACAAACGAACGGGAACGAACGGGAAAACGGGTGTCTTTACGAAAAACGAACGGAAACGAACAGACGGGACCATACGAAACGGAACAAAAAAAAACGAAAAAAAATTCTGTGCGCATGTCTACAACTTACCAATTATTAGATGTAGTTGCTGCATTAGTTTTCTTTTTTAGGCTTGTTTTACCTTTATTTTCACCTGGTGATCCTGCAAGTAAGTCTGCCCCCCCCCAACACAACAAGCTATCCTGCAGATATAGCAGTTGGAGGGTTGAGACAACCAATTTACAAATGACTGGTGCTTACAACGATCACCTTTAAATGTATTTATGTAAAACCTTTATCTCAAAAGGAAAACAAAAACCTGTTTGCTGTAACTGTCGATCCCGGCAGCTCCTGGTGCCGCTATCCACAGTAAGGGTAACGGGCAGTAAAGCCGTGTGGCTTCACTGCCCTTTTCCTACTGCGCATGCGCGAGCAGCGTGGCACTTTGTGAATGGGCTGGCTGCTTTCTGGGATACACACAGTTCCCAGAATGCAGCGCACCCCAATCACAAGAAAAAAACGAGTGTAGGAGGAGGAAGAGATTCCACCGCGGAGAATGAAGAGGCAGATTCGGGACGACTTCCGCATAGCAACAGCTATTTCGGGTAAGTAACACCCCCCTTTTTTTTTTTGGAGGAAAACAATTTTTCAGGGTGGAACTCCACTTTAATATGATAAGTGACCTCACTGATCAATATTTTAGGAATGGAAACTACTGGCATTGTATAAGCAGTTCAACTAGCTACGGAACGTTGCTCGTATTTTTTATTTTTTTTGTTTACAAACTATTTTTTATTGTTTTTTTTTTTTTAAAAGTGGTACAAACAAGTGTTGTGATATGCCATGAGAAATATATTACATGAAGTTTACAAGTAAGGTAGATTGTCATTACGTATACAGTAGTCAATAGAAGTACTTTGTTATAGTTGACTAACATGTTGGCAGTTTTTAACCTTGAATACTATAATCTTATTTACTGGAGTGTCATTTTGGAGGGCACATTTTATAGTAGAAAAGCTGTAATCATTCGGATTTAGTAGAACTGAAAGCAAAACATTATTTTATATTTTTTAATATATATCTTGGCTATAATATAGTAGGAATGGTTATAACCCCTATGGAGACACATACACAGACAGCAATAAAAGCCTGAAAGGTGTTCTTATGCCTCTCTGTTCTTTTGCAAAACTAAATAAGTTAGCTATACTTTAAGGAAACGTTACTAGTTTCTGGGCATAACATTGGGTAATGGCAGCTCCCAGTGCTGGAAATCATCTTCATAGCAGCCTCGGTGCTCGATTATCACCCTCCGCTGTGCCAGGTAACTCCCTCCCTAACAGTTCAAAAGAAATCTTGGAGTTTCAACTGCTGACAATAAAAGTACTGATTCCGGGGCTGTTATTACCTAGTGAGTTATAGGTCTGAACAAGCATGCAGCAAGTGAAGTCTTACCATACTAAACTTCTCTTCCTTCGTTCACAGGCTATGAATGACAAGGTAATGAAAGTTCTGATCAGGATTACAGTAGAGTGCCTAAAATCAAGGCATCTACTGTTTGTCTGTCCTCACTGGTTCCCTTTAACCACTTAAGGACCGCCTACTGCACATTTACGTCGGCAGAATGGCACGGCTGGGCACATCAACGTATATATACGTTGATTTTAGTACCCAGCCGTGGGTCGCGGGCGCGCGCCCGCGACCCGGTCCGAAGCTCCGGGACCGCGGGATTCGCGGACCCGATCGCCGCTGCAGTGCGGCGATCCGTCCCTGGAGCGGAAGAATGGGGAGAGCCGTGTGTACACACGGCTTCCCCGTGCTTCTCTGTGGCTGTAGCATCGATCGCGTCATCCCTGTAATAGGGGGACGCGATCGATGACGTCACACCTACAGCCACACCCCCCTACACTAGTAAACAAACCACATAGGCACACATCCCCTACAGCGCCACCTGTGGTTAACTCCCAAACTGCAACTGTCATTTCCACAGTAAACAATGCAAATTTAAATGCATTTTTTACTGTGAAAATGACAATTGTCCCAAAAATGTGTCAAAATTGTCCGAAGTGTCCGCCATATTGTCGCAGTCACGAAAAAAATCGCTGATCGCCGCTATTAGTAGTAAAAAAAAAAAAATTAATAAAAATGCAATAAAACTATTCCTTATTTTGTAAACGCTATACATTTTGCGAAAACCAACCGATAAACGCTTATTGCCATTTTTTTTTACCAAAAATACGTAGAAGAATACGTATCGGCCTAAACTGAGGAAAAAAATAGTTTTTTTATATATTTTTGGGGTATTTTTATTATAGCAAAAAGTAAAAAATATTGCATTTTTTTTTAAATTGTCGCTCTATTTTTGTTTAAAGCGCAAAAAATAAAAACCGCAGAGGTAATCAAATACCACCAAAAGAAAGCTCTATTTGTGGGGAAAAAAGGACGCCAATTTTGTTTGGGAGCCATGTCGCACGACCGCGCAATTGTCAGTTAAAGCGACGCAGTGCCGAATCGCAAAAAGGGGCAAGGTCCTTTACCTGCATTTTGGTCCGGGTCTTAAGTGGTTAATGAAAGTGTTTACTGACTTATTATAAGAACAGATAATATATGTGAACCTAGTAAACAATGGTTCTGCCTACGCTCATAGCGAAGTCTGTGTCTTATCAAAAGGAAGTTGGCACAATGCTGAAAAGCTCTTTGCAGGCTGGGAACATTTTATAAAAGTGGGGCTGCATTGTCAGTCTGTCATAATGTTTAATGACTGACATGCGATCAATAGCTAGGTCAAATTACATCATTTCTCAGAACACCTTGTAAAAAAAAGGGTGATGTTGAAATTAAATGGGGAATGGATTTATTTCTTCTTTCAGAAAGAATAGTGACATATCCAAAGTGGCATCACATCTGAATTAGAAAAGAAAATGTTTATAAGTATTTGATGCACACGTTGAAGCACTTTTGTGTCATGTTTTACATTTTGTATTTCCTTTTGACATTTTGTATTAATGAAGTCTTACTAAAATCATGCTGGTGATCGACGCAAGTGCCAAGTGTAAAGTGAAACATGGACCTTTTGGCTTGTACTTAAGTACAGTTCTGTATCATAAAACAATTGTTTTCTAGGTGCTGCATCTTTCTGCAGCGCACTGCAACGTACCACACTGCTGGGTGGAGAAATGAATGAAGTGTTACTGTGTGACACTTCATATAAAGTAAACCATAAGTGTTTTTAACCCCAAACAACAAACAGTGCCCCGCTAAAACAGCAGTAAAGCGTCGTTAAAACGAGCCAGTACTTTCAGTGTGGAATCAGCCTAAAGAAATGCAGACTCTTATTAAGAAACCACTCCTATCAGACCCCTTTCACATCTTTAAGCGCCAAAAATAGCACCCGTAAAGTGCCTCTCAAGCCTTCCCAGTGTGAAATCACTGGAGTGGTGCGCTTGCAGGACATAAAAAAAAAAGTCCTGCAAGCAGCATCTTAGGGACAATGCGGGAGCGGTGTATACATCGCTCCTAAACCGCCCCTGCCATTGAAATCAATGGACAGTGCTGCCGAATCGCCTGCGAAGTGCCTGCATTGCGGCAAATTCAAAGTGACGTACAGGTACCTTGCTTTTCGCAGCCGTGCCATTGTGCTGACGTATATCGGCGTTAGCCAGTCGGGAAGTGGTTAATCATCATGGTAACAAGAAAATACATTTAGGGCCATTATAAAAGGACCAAAAAAACAGATAATGTATATTAATAATAATGTGTGGTGTCACCCCCCCCCCACATGAAAGTCACCATTACCCAGAGCAAAGTCTTATCCTGCAGTCTGCAAGAGTTGACCCCCCTCCCCCAGACAAAAGAGGGAGGCAATAGGATAATCTGGTAAAAAGCATAATAAACACTATTGTAGGTTGATTTGTAACATGAAAAAATATTCCATGCTAGTAGATAAGTGCCCACCATAATGGTAGGTAAAGTAGTCTACAAGAGGAACATCACTAACCACCATGTGCTATAAAGAGAAGAAAAGAAAACCATTTCCCCATCTTAGGGCCACAGAGATTTATGAGCTAAGTTAGAGAGGAAGGAAAAGACAGAGCCACGTCTATACCTTAAATCCTATTCACGGAATCAATATTAGTAGAGGCCAGTGTATATATACATGCAGAGCAGGAAGTCGCGGACCACATCAGAGGGCTCCACGGGCCACATGTGGCCCCCGGGCTACTGGTTGGGCACCCCTGTGCTAAGGGGGCTTCCTTCATAGGTCCCATGTGTCTAATGCCTCGTTTCCACTGAACGGATCGGTTCAGTACGGTACGCTTTTTTGGGTGTTTCCATTATGAAAGTGTGCCATAGAACCGAACCGTACCGGACCATTCTGGGTCCTGCTTCAGATGTGGGGCCATAGAAAATGAAATGGTTCCATTAGGGCGGAGATGCAATACATTTCACTGATTGGTGGACGCGCTAGGCATTTTTTCTTAATCCTGTATGGTCCCTGATGGTCCGATTTGCAGTGGAAATGCTCACGAGAATAGACCGGTCCATTCTAACCGTTCCAAATTTACTAACCCAAACCGTTCCGTTCAGTGGAAACGAGGCATTAAAAATGGCAGGACATCAGGCAACAGAAGCCACCTACGTCCTAGCTACAGGGGACGCAGGGCAGCTTCTTTGAGGTGCCACCTGCGTCCTTGCTTCAGGCCCATTCATGCTGTACTACTAGACGCATGTAAAAATTCGCCAAGTGATACAGTACCTGCCGCCGAGAATGTGTTTTTAGCACGACAGCATCGCGCTGATTCTCGGCGACAGGGTGCCGGCATCTCGCACTCGCTGGAATAGTAAAAGCACATTCCAGCGAGCGCGTCATAGAAGCCATGGGGATCCGACTTGGATTCCCGCCAATTATACATGCGGCGTTTGGTATGAATCCTGAGGGGGAAGGGAGCTGTGGTGGCTCAACGTGATTGGCACTGCGCTGACAAGCCGTTCACCTCTGCAGCCAAGGGTTCCAGACCCCGGTCTCGGCTACATGTGAATTGAGTTTGGTGGTCTCAGCCAGGCTCCCGGTGGGTGTGCTATGCAAGGTACGCCTGTGTTTAGTACGCCCACCCCCCCCCCCCACAAAAACCACCACACTTGCACGCACACGAAATTGGTTTAACACACACGCACTTTGGCCATGCGGTCTCCTAAAATAAAGAGAGGTGAAGGACCCCTCACTCCCTCATAGGGGGAGTCCCTCTGCCCCATTGGGCCCCAGTTGGGCTCCCAAGAGGAGCAGGTAGGGCGGGGTGAGTGGGAGGCCCCCCCTCACACCCGCCATTGCCACCAGGGGCATGGAGAAGGATGGCGATTGCCTCTGGGGGAGGGTCTGCCTACTCCCAACTCCTGCAGTCCGGCTCCTCTCTCTCGAGTTCACGCACAAAAATACACTTAAAAAAAAAAAAAAAGAAGAATCCTGAGGGGGAACTCCCACCGAATTTAAAAAAAAAAATCCGGCATGGGTTCCCCCTTCCTCCAGGAGCATACCAGGCCCTTAGGTCTAGTAAGGGTTGTAAGGAGACCCCCCTACACCGAAAAAACGGCGTCCCTCCACAATCCATACCAGACCCGTATCCAAAGCACACTGCCCGGCCGGGGTCAGGAAAGGGGTGGGGACGAGCGAGCGCCCCCCCTCCTGAGCCGTACCGGGCTGCATGCCCTCAACATGGGGGGGTCACATGCTCTGGGGCAGGGGGGGCGCAATGCGGCCCCCCCACCCCAGAGCACCCTGTCCCCATGTTGATGAGGACAGGGCCTCTTCCCGACAACCCTGGCCGTTGGTTGTCGGGGTATGCGGGCGGGAGGCTTATCGGAATGTGGGAGCCCCCTTTAATAAGGGAGCCCCCAGATACCGGCCCCCCACCCATTCACCTGCAAGCAAAGTGTAAACACAAATAAACACTGGGTATTAAAATTGTATTAGTCTGTTCCGGGGCCCGCCTCTCTTCTTTAGCTCTTTCACGAGTGGGGGCTTGCTTCTTTGACGTCTTCGGGTGGGGGGCGCTCTTCTTCCCGCCATCTGGTTCTCTTCCGCCACCAGGGGGGGGGTCGCTTTTATAAAAGTGCCCCCCCCTCCTTGCAGGCTTCCTCCGACGTCTTTGGCGGGGCGTGGGTGCCTCTCTTCTTCGCCGCCGTCTGGTTCTCTTACGCCGCCGGGGGGGGGGGTCGCTTTAATAAAAGCGCCCCCTGCCTGCGGGCTTCCTCCGACGTCTTCGGCGGGGGGTGGTGTGCCCAGGCTTCTGTCTTCTTCTTCCGTCTTCTTCTGCCTTCTCCTTCTTCTTCTCCGTCTTCTGCTGTCTTCGCTTCTTCTTCTTTCCTTTAGATGTTGACACGTCGTTTCCTTTAGCTGCAATGCCGTGTGCAATGCTTGCACCGATTTATATAGGCCACCTACGACGTCACAGTCCCATCATGCTCCAGTACCTACCCACGTGATACCTACCCACGTGGGTAGGTACCGGAGCATGATGGGACTGTGACATCGTAGGTGGCCTATATAAATCGGTGCAAGCATCGCACACGGCATTGCAGCTAAAGAAAACGACGTGTCAACATCTAAAGGAAAGAAGAAGAAGCGAGGACAGCAGAAGACAGAGAAGAAGAAGGAGAAGGCGACAGAAGAAGACGGAAGAAGAAGACAGAAGGCTGGGCACACCACCCCCCGCCGAAGACGTCGGAGGAAGCCCGCAGGCAGGGGGCGCTTTTATAAAAGCGACCCCCCCCCCCGGCGGCGTAAGAGAACCAGACGGCGGCGAAGAAGAGAGGCACCCACCCCCCACCGAAGACGTCGGAGGAAGCCCGCAGGGGGGGGGGGGGGGGGGCGCTTTTATAAAAGCGACACCCCACGCCGGCGGAAGAGAACCAGATGGCGGGAAGAAGAGCGCCCCCCACCCGAAGACGTCAGAGAAGCAAGCACCCCCTCGTGAAAGAGCTAAAGAAGAGAGGGGGGGCCCCGGAGCAGACTAATAAAATATTTTAATACCCGGTGTTGTTTATTTGTGTTTACACTTTGCTTGCAGGTGAATGGGTAGGGGTACAATGTACCCCATACACATTCACGTGGGGTGGTGGGCCGGTATCTGGGGGCCCCCTTATTAAAGAGGGCTCCCAGATTCCGATAAGCCTCCCGCCCGCATACCCCGGCAACCAACGGCCAGGGTTGTCGGGAAGAGGCCCTGTCCTCCTTAACATGGGGACAGGGTGCTCTGGGGTGGGGGGGCCGCAGTGCGCCCCCCTGCCCCAGAGCACCTGACTCCCCCCATGTTGAGGGCATGCAGCCTGGTACGGCTCAGGAGGAAGGGGGGGTGCTCGCTCGTCCCCACCCCTTTCCTGACCGGCCGGGTGGTGTGCTTTGGATACGGGTCTGGTATGGATTGTGGGGGGACCCCCACTCCGCTTTTTCGGCGTAGGGGGGGGTCTCCTTACAACCCATACCAGACCTAAGGGCCTGGTATGCTCCTGGGGGGGGGGGGACTCATGCCGGATTTTTTTTTTTTATTTGGCGGGGAGTTCCCCCTCAGGATTCATACCAAACGCTGCATGTAGAATTGGCGGGAATCCAAGTCGGATCCCCGTCGCTTCTATGATGGCATTGTCCCCATTGCGGCAAGCAGGCTCGGCGCTGGCTCCTGTGATGGGGCTCGTAGGTGGTCAATCTCGCTGAGAAAGGGAGCGCGATTGACACAATATCGCGGTTACCTACTGTACATACGTGCAACGTACAAAGCAATTGTTAGGCATTATCTTTCTGCCAGCTAGATCCTGCACAATAAAGCCGTATCCTCGCAATGTTAAGCTACTTGCTGGTCAATTCAAATGAAATGAAGTGTGAGAAATTATTTTTATTCGGAAATATTTTTAACTACGGTATATTATCTTCTAATAAAATCGCTTTGGGGAGGGAGAAGAACTATTTGCTTGCTAATACGAGAATGACTGAGATGCATTGTTTTTGTCAGTGCACGCTACTTAGTGGATGTCAGTTTTTTACATAGATGCCCCCTCTCGATTAAGCCACTGTACATGGTGCGCTGTGTATGTATTAATTGTTACATGGCTACCGTCTGCTACATTGTAATACACTGCAGAAAATGGCAATGAAATGGAAATGATAATGGGCAGGATCCTTAATGTCCAACATCTGTTTCTGAAATCCTTGTAATTAAAGAGAGTGTGACAGTAAAAATTTGCATGCACATTCTTTTTAATCAGAGAGCTTTAATAGTAGCCAGCTGAAGACTTTGTCACACACATACAAAAGATAAAATACACAATTGCAAGGTGCTCAGATAATGAACGCCTGGCTTTCATCACTTCCTCATTTTACTTGTCAGCTTTTGACAAAAGCTTTTGTCGTTTCTTTGTGGTAATCATTCATTGCTAAGTTTTCATACTTTGACAAGGGACCAGGCTTTATCTTCCAATCCACTGAAAGAATTTGATAATGAATTACATATTGAAAGAGTCCCCAAGCCAACCACCTTTTTTTATTTTATTGAAAGACATCTTCCAAAAAGGTCAGCACTTTAAACAGTGCTATAAAGCCGCATTTCATTAAGATTCACTGCTGGGAATAGATGAAATTGTTCTTTAACACAGAAAGCTTTTATGACATGAGTAGTTTGTAAAATGCACATGTATGAGGTTATGGGAGTGATGAGCTAATTCCATGGAAACTACAAGACACAATCTTTCAGCGTGTTTCACAAATGACAGATGCTCAAATACTGGGTTCCTACATTTCTCTAGGGACATCAGTGCATCAGAATTTAGAAGGAGGAATCTTAATTATAACTAGCAAGTACATAATAGTGCTTTCTTGTATCCGCATAATATAGGATTACTTTTTGCTTGGTAATATCTCCATTCATATACTGTAGGTGTAATTTACAAAAAAAACATTACAAAGAGAAACAGTGTGCATAGGTCTTAAAGTGTATATAAACCTTCACCTTGAAAAACAACTTACAACTTAAAGCGGAGTTCCACCCTTAAAATCACTTTGTTTCATTACATCCAGCATACTGGCGTCAGCGCCAGTATGCTGTTTTTTTTTTTTTTTAATGCACATACTTTATATAAAATCATTGAATTTCAGGCGCACCGCGGAATGTCGCCGCTATAAGGCGTCACGCCTTCCGGAAACAGCCGATTAGCATTCGGCTTTTCTCGGCGCCTGCGCACAGACCCAGGAGCTGACTGCGCAGGCGCCGAAAATAGCCGGTCCCAGTTCGGGTTTTTTCGGAGGGCGTGACGCGGCTATATACGGCGCCTGCGCAGTCAGCTCCTGGGTCTGTGCGCAGGCGCCGAGAAAAGCCGAATGCTAATCGGCTGTTTCCGGAAGGCGTGACGCCTTATAGCGGCGACATTCCGCGGTGCGCCTGAAATTCAATGATTTTATATAAAGTAAGTACGTGCATTAAAAAAAAAAAAAAATGCATACTGGCGCTTACGCCAGTATGCTGGATGTAATGAAACAAAGTGATTTTAAGGGTGGAACTCCGCTTTAAGCTCCAGCCTGAGCTTTTTATGCTGTGCTTCTCCCCTGAGTTTGCCACTCCTGTGACTTGTTTTCAGTGGAGGGGGGTCTGAAATCCACGCTCCACTGACGTCACTGCCATCATTTGAGGCATCGCGTCATCTTAACTTCCAAGTCGAGGTCCGCCAGCTGCCTTGATTGATGGCAGTCTCGGCGTCTCAGTTGGTCCTTAAATGTAAGTCAGTGTGGGCAGAAATGCAGGCGCTGCTTTGTGTCTTGAATATCCTGTCTTCAATGCCTAGATACTCATTGACCTGAATCAAGTAGCTAGTCTGTGAAGTCTGAAAAAATCTATTGACTCCCAACCTCCATGCTTGTTACTAACTAGGTAGTAAAGACATAACACTAAAATAAGACAGATTGGAGTTATATATAGTTTCCCACCATCAAAAACCCCTGAAAAATAAATTCTTGTGCTCCTGATGATCGCAGTGATACCACATATGTGTGTGTGATTTGTCCATAGCAGAGCCAAGAAATAATACAATGCAGCTTCTCCTCCTCGCTAGATAGAAAGTGTGTCATTTATCCTCTTCACGGAGGAAAAAACATGCAAAGGCAGGCTACAGATTGAATGGTCAGTGTAATAGCCAAGCCAATCACAGGCTATCACTGTTATCATGTAATCGGTATCCGGTTCTGCCAGGTCCCGATCATTAGTAGAGACTCGGGTGGGGGCAGTCATTGACAGTTACCATCACAAACACAAGAACACATTTATATGGCACCCATGATTCAAGCCCACCTCCTGGAAGCTGCATATGTGTGTAACGTGGTCATAAAGGGGCTAATAACAAATCAACAATGATAGCTCTTAGATTTTTATGCTTGCAGGTACCCTTTAAATCCCAACTCCAAACAGATTTGTTTTGTAAAGAGTTGGGAGGTATTAAAGCTTCTGTCTGATTTTGTTGACATTGTATCATGGGAAGGGGCAGAATTTCCTTAATTGTTTTTATTGTCGTCTATGCTTCTCTCCCCTCTGGGGTCACAAGGACAGGGAGTTAAGCCTGATACACACTATCGGATTTTCTGCGGACAAAGCGTAGGACTTTTTTTCCAAAGGGCATTGGCCATGAACTTGTCTTGCATACATATGCAAAACTATGTGGTCTTTTAGCTCTTTAGTGCCACCCTTTGGGCAACTTCTGCTAATGTTGTGTTATGGTGAGCATTGCATCTGGGCATGCGTGTTTGTACTTTGGCGTTTTATCCGACAACACACAATTGTTGGCATACAATTTTAAAGTATGCTATCTAACATTTGTCCACGGAAAATCCGACAACAATTGTCTGATGGAGAATACAAACGATCGGATTTACTGACAACAGCCTGTCATCACACAATTTCCATCTGCAAATCTGATCGTGCGTACGAGGCATTTTTCAGATTTGCTCTACAGAACATGTTTCATAGGAAACCATGTTAAAGGGGCTATAGTGCAAATCTGCAAAAAGCACAAAAAATGCATAGGTGTGAATCAAGCCTTAGGCCCCTTTCACACTAATATGTTTTTCCTGCATTTTTACTCTGCAGGAAAAAAGCAAGAATTTTTTTTTTTCCTTTTAAGGCCTCATTCACACCATAATGCGGAGACGTTAGTTTTTGTGCACACGTTCTGCAAGGGCAAAAAATAACAATGGTTCTCTATGTGCCCTGTTCACACCACAACGTTAAGATTTGTTTAAAAAGAGGGGGGGGGTTGGGACTTTGAATGAGGCATATAGCGAACTTGCCATAGGCCTCCATCCCTGTAAATGGATAAAAATTGTAAAAGTGGGACTTTGAATGAGATGCGATTTTAGCAATATGCAATTAAATATAAACATGGAAAATAAATTGTATGTAACCATGTGACCAGGCTCAGAGTTGTCAACCAAAAAGCACTAAACCAAATTAATCTGTCTAACTGATGTAAGTAAAAACAGAGGTTTAGTTGCAAGCATTTGCAAATACCTGGGAAGCTGCAGCGCCAACTTCACGGCACTCTGCATGGCTGCAGTCCTATCTATAAATTTAAGGTCTCCTGAAAGGGAACCCAGGTGTGCTAATCACCAGGCAGAGGACAGGTGATGGCCTAAAACCCTCCCCTACCTAGAGTTGGTATGGCAAATGAGAGCACTGGAAAATTAATAGATAGGACTGCAGCCATGCAGAGTGCCGTGGAGTTGGCGCTGCAGCTTCCCAGGTATTTGCAAATGCTTGCAACTAAACCTCCGTTTTTACTTACACCAGTTAGACAGATTAATTTGGTTTAGTGCTTTTTGGTTGACAACTCTGAGCCTGGTCACATGGTTACATACAATTTATTTTCCATGTTTATATTTAATTGCATATTGCTAAAATCGCATCTCATTCAAAGTCCCACTTTTACCATTTTTAACGTTCTGATTTGTTCTGCGCATGAAGCTGCAAAGTGTATGCAGTTCTCTGCACAGGAAAAAAGTGGACATGACATCAACATTGGTGTGAATAGGGAGAATAACCGATGTGCATGAAAACTGAGGTAAACGGATGTCTCTGCAAGTGAAATCTGCGTGCGTTTATCAGTTCCCATCGCTTTTTATTCACGTATGGTGTGAGCAAGCCCTTAATCCTATGGGACTTTTCACACCACTGCACTGTGAGTGCGAGGCATTTTGAAAAGTCCTGAATGCTGCATCTGTGGTGCGGTGTTGAAACCACACCAAAAACACAGCTTCCCATTGAAATTTATTGAAATTGTGGCAAAAATGCATCACAATTAGCTTTTTTGGTACGTTGTCCATTTTTCACAGGTGTGGGCAACCCAAAAACTCACCAGAAACGTATATAAAACAGCAAAATTGCAGTAAGGGCTCTTTCACACGTCCGTTCAGTTTTTTAGATCAGTTTTTTCCCCCTTCAGTTGATCCGTTTTTTCATCAGTTTTCCGTCCGTTTCCGTTCCGTTTTCCGTCCGTTTTTCATCAGTTTTTTTCATCCGTTTTTTCATCCGTTTTTTTTTTTTTTTTTAGAACTTTTTTTTTTTTTTTTACATATTTTGATGAAAAACTGACGTTAGCGGATCGGATGGTAAACGGATCATCCGCTAACGTCTGTTTTTCGTCCGTTCCGTTTTTTTGACGGAAGAAAAATCTGTTTTTTTAGTTTGGAGACAAACATAAATAAAATAAAAGTTAAAGAATAAATAAACTTCACTTTTCCAAAAAAAATTGCAGGCAGCTAGGTCTTATGGCAAAAGTCTCTGTGGGGTGTTTTAAAATATTTGCTGTGCGGATGTTTTACTGTAAGCTTTTGTATGTGTACCACAAATATTTGCATCGTGGCCAGTAGATAGAGTTAACAATCACAGGATACAATCATATTATAGACAATATGGCATTCAATCGTTATGACAGGGTGAAATCTGCCATGAAAGCTATTTTCTTGTCTGCTAGAATGTTTTTGCAAATTGTACAGTAATTGCCGTACATGCAAACCTCACTGTAAAATCACAGCATGTCTGGAGTATGCATTGGGTGCTGGGATGAAGCAACTCCTGTGCTCCTGTACTGAAGTTGCGTCATCCTTGGCCAGCCAATTGAGATGTTTGAGGACTCCAAGCCAGGAAGAAGAGCAGGAGAAGATGACAGCAGGGTCTTTGGATCTTTGGAGAAGGACACTTTGGAGTGTAAGTTTGCCATAATGCCCAAATATGCTGTGAGCCACTGTTAAATATAGGTTAGTATAAACGCTTGCCCCCACACTTCAAATTTAGAAAAAAAAGTATAGTCTGGAGTGATGCGGAGCCTCACTGACCATGAAAATACTTAAAGTGGATGTAAACCTGATTCATGAAATTTGAGCTGGGCACATATATCTGCAGTGTTTTGTTATCTCTCCAAAAAGCACAAAGTCCCATGGCTTTCTCCTGCTCTGTTATCAGCCTGATAACTTCTCACAAGTTTTCTGACACAGGAGATAAAACCAGCCTGAAATTTGTGTCGTGGGTTGATATACATAGATTAGCAGACGGCTACACTATTCACAGAACACCTCTGAGAGTCTCTGCCTATAAGGAGATGGGGTGTGTGCCTTTCCTCCAGTCAGCTGTCTTGGCTGTGTGCCCAGACTTCACACACAGTGCTCAACAAGAAGAGAAAATCTCTATCACGGTGTGAACTTTATAAAGAATATATAAAGCTGAAGACAGCAGATATACATGTAAAACTTATGTAGGGAGATTTGTTTCATCTGTGTGTCATCTGAGGCCATTCGCTTCATTGAGTATAGGAGAGGGTTAACATCCGCTTTAGGATGAAGGATCCAGTCCTGACTTTTGCAGGCAAATCTCAACCTTTCCTGTAATTTTGCTGCCTGTATATGTCTAGTATAATAATCTGATCTTTAACATACAATTTTCACAAAAGGCAACAACAGATTCCCTTTAAAGCGGAGCTCCAGCCGCGATTTTTTTTTTTTTTTAAAGTCAGCAGCTACTAACAGTGTAGCTGCTGACTTTAAATAAGGACACTTACTTGCCCGCGCTGATGGGCCCCCCGATGCCGGTCCCACGATCGCTCCGGGTCCCGCGCCGCCATTCACACTATGGGAAACAGGCAGTGAAGCCGTACGGCTTCACTGCCCATTTCCTACTGCGCCTGCGTGAGTCTCACGCTGGCTTGTGAATGGGCGCGCTGCTCTCTGAGAACACACACAGTTCCCAGAAAGCAGCGCGCCCCATTCACAAGCAGAAGGACAAGAAGAAAAGGCACCGGGTATTTCGGGTGAGTATTTTTTTTTTCAGGTTTTTTTTTTTTTAAAACAACATGGGAAAATGTTGTTTTCCTGGGTGGAGCTCTGCTTTAAGAAATACAATTCTGACATTTCCACGCCTGGAAAAAGTGAGGAACAGTATGGATGGTAAAAACACAGGAAGGAGTGTAACACACTACTTGTTTAAATTGCACATAAATCTGATAGAAAATGAACTGCTTTATTGCTCACTGACTTGTTCTTTAGGTGATTGAGGCATTTAGGAGAACAGGCAGAAAAATGATAGGTTGCGCTCACATTGGTAGAAGTTTAACAAATGCTCAGCCAGTCTACCTCCATCATCCCTGTCATTGCTGAGAGGTTCAGTGTATTATATCGATGCCGCGGCTCACATTTATTGCCGGATTCTTTTCAGATTCAATCTATCTGCAATGGGCCACTAAACATTTCAATTTACAACCTGTAGAGCTGGGCTGAAGCTTTTCAGCAGAAATAGGAGAAATGGAGGTAATATATGAATGTGTGTGCATGCGGGTATGCATGCATGTATATGGATTTTGTAGCTTCAACATACATCTCAGCGCTTACAGAGAAAAATCATATCAGCCTCTGCCCAGTGGAACTTAGTTTACGGTTCTATCATTGCATACAGTCTACAGTTAATTGTAAAGTAGTATTTCAGCTTATTACATCCTAAAAGGACATCCGATCTTGGTACTAATAAATGGGATTGATTTTATAGATTCCATGCAGAAATGGCAGAAGGGGACACACTGACTCTTGTGTGAACACCGCTATAACAAAAAAATAGTTGGCTCAATACATTTTGTTGTATGAATTGTTGTGCTTTGTGAAATATTGTATCGGGTGATAGAGTGATAAAACAAATCCTCCTACATAAGTTTTACTTGTTTATCTGCAGTCACTGCTGTGCACTGGTAGATGGCACTGGCAGGTGGTCACAGATGAGGCGGCGGCTGCTCTCCTTGATCGGGACCAATGTCCCTCTAACAGCTGCAGGTGATCAACTGTTTTTTTTTTCTCAGCGCGAGGAGAAAAAAAATTGCCAATTACCGACTCTGTTTACATCACATGATCAGCTGTCATTGGCTGACAGCTGATCACTTGGTAAGGGATCGGGATCGACTCCTTACTCTGATCTGTGATCAACCGAGTCAACCAATCGTGTGCAGAGGGTGCGCAGGCCGTTCTAGCACAGGAGGACATATATTGACACCCTCCCAGCAAAGTAGGCCCACGCTGTAGCTATCATTCGGCTATAGCTTGGATCTAATGGGGTTAAGCATTGGCAAGCTACAATATATTACATTTTCGGATTTGATTCTGCTTTAACCGCTTGCCGACCAGCCGCCTCAGTTTTACTGTCATCTCGCCGAGCAGGCAATAGGGGCACGCGACGCCAGGAACCCGCGTAAACTCACAGCTCCCGGTCCTGTCAGGGGGAGAAATTACCTATCGTCTGTTCATACAATGTATAACCAGCGATCAGTCATTTCCCCAAGTTAATCCCATACCCCCTTCAGTAAGAACACACCTAGGAAACATACTTGACCCCTTTCTCGCCCCCTAGTGTTAACCCCTTCCCTGTCAGTGCCATTTTTATAGTAATCAATGCATTTTTATAGCACTGATTGCTATAAAAATGCTAATGGTCCCAAAAATGTGTCAGAAGTGTCCACCATAATGTCGCAGTACCGATGAAAATTGCTGACCGCCGCCATTACTAGTAAGAAAAAAATTATTAATAAAAATGCCATAAAACTATCCCCTATTTTGTAAACGCTATAACTTTTGCGCAAACCAATCAATAAATACTTATTGCGATATTTTTTTTTTTACAAAAAATATGAAGAATACGTATCGGCCTAAACTGAGGAAAATAAATATTTTTTTTTTATATATTTTTGGTGGATATTTATTACAGCAAAAAGTAAAAAATATTCTTTTTTTTTAAAGTTGTCGCTCTATTTTTGTTTATAGCGCAAAAACTAAAAACCGCAGATGTGATCAAATACCACCAAAAGAAAGCTCTATTTGTGGGGAAAAAAAGGACAGCAATTTTGTTTGGGAGCCACGTCGCACGACCGCGCAATTGTCAGTTAAAGCGACGCAGTGCCGAATCGCAAAAAGTGGCCTGGTCTTTGACCAGCAATATGGTCCAGGGCTGAAGTGGTTAATGTCCATTTTACTGTGGACGACAGTAGAAGCAGTCATGCCTCTCAAACAGACCTTTCTTGATCTCCTGTATGGGGGTTATTGATTGCTGCCGAATAAGAGGAGCAGTCCTTCCATCCTACACTCCTGGCTTTGTGTGGACCACTCATCCCACTGCTGTTTCATTACATCAGCAGACGGAACTTTAATGGTACAGTCCAGCTGATATCAATACTCCTTAGCAATACAGTCAAGCAGGGCATTGAAGCCACCACTGAGTGGATATATTTCCGCTGCAATGGTGGATTGTGGCAGAAAAACCACTGAAAAACCTTCTACAAAGCCAACAGGTTGTAAGAGGAATATTTGTGTTGGTATCCATGGCATGTCTGCTTGGCAGCACATTGTGCCCCTGTTTGTCTCACCAGCTGAGTCTCTGACTAACCAATGAAAACAGTCTCAATTAACTTGATGAAATGGTGCAGCTTCTTAGTAATGTGTCACAAAATCTCCTGACAGCTATAATGAATTAGGTTAGTTATAGGAAATAGAATACAAGGGGAGAAACCAGATAATGAAACATGATGCTATTATCGTAGTATAACAGAGTGCATCCAGACTTCATTCCACTCATTGCTGATATTATACTATTAACTCACAGCTGTATTCAGCTTCTCCTCTGTGTTTCTTATTCAGTGCTGTGCAGAGATTTGGAAATGCTACCATCTACAGCCTAAGCCTGGCAGGAGAAGAATGCATATATTTGCTTATTCGTCTTTTTTCAAATAATACAAATAATTGAATTTAAAATATTATGGCTGCACTCAGATAGTTATTAGGTAGCTATATTGTCAGATATATAGTGAGGTCGTAAATTTTTTGAGCTTCTTCTAGATTTTTTAAGAAATATTACAAAATATATTTGGTTGTTTAGTAAATGACAACTATACACACAATAGGATCAGTAGTCAGCGGATCCCATTACCTTCTCCGCCTACTGCGTAGCCGTAGACTCACCCCCTTTATCCCGGAAGAGGATACAGCAGTAGTAGTCAGAACAATCATCAATTCTCGACTCGACTGCAAACTCCCTCTACTTAGGACTACCTAAATACCAGAACACGGCAGCCAGGCTGGTAACGGGGAAAAAACCCTGGGAATCCATCACCCCATCCCTGAGGACCCTTCATTGGCTAACAGTAAAGGATTGGATCACATTTAAGACCCTCTGCCTCACCACACAAATGCACACAAGGAAAGGCTCCTCAATACTTATGCGAGAAAATAAAACACTACACCCCCAATCGCACTCTCCAATCGACTAACCAAAACCTCCTCTACATCCCCAAGTCCCACTACAAATCGAAGGGAGAACGAAGATTTGCGGTCCAAGGACCACGGCTATGGAACGCTCTACCAACGAACATCGGCATGGGAGAAAACCATCGGGCCTTCAGGAAAAAACTTAAGACCCACCTCTTTTGAAGGATAAGGACAACACCGTATGGAATAAGCACCTTGAGGCGATTTAGTTTGCATTTGTAGCGCTATACAAGTTATTCACTCACTCACTTTTGCAATATGTTCCGTTCCTAAAGCTACAGCATTCCAGGTAATTTCCTTATGCTGAAAACGGCACATACAGGAAGCCTCACGATAATGTGCCCTTCAGCTTCCTGGTTCTCCCCGTCACATAGGGGGAGTGACCCAGAATAGCACACTGACTTCACATGCGCAAGATTTATACAGGGAAAGACAGGAAGGGCGGAAATGACATCCACACACGAGAAATCAGCAGTAAAGATGGCCCATCCGATCTCTGGAAGAAGATGGATATATTTTAGAAAAGCTAAAAAAGGTATTTCCAACATTCGTTTTCATAACATTTTAACCGCTTAACGCCCGCCCACTGTATATATACGTCCTATCTTTAAAGATGGATATCTCAGTAACGGCAGCAGCTGCTGCCACAACCGAGATATCCATCTCTTCAGTGGGCGGGCCTGTCTACAATAACGGTGGTGTCCGCGGCGGATTCGCCGCGCGATCGCCGTTATCGGTGGCGGGAGAGGGGCCCCCCCTGCCGCCGCTCTCCTGCTCCCTTCGCCGCTTACCGTAGTGGTGGAGGCGATCGAGTCCGCTCGGCTGCTGTGTGGGGATGCGAGTGAGGCCAACATGGCACCCACCCATCCCCATAGCTCTGCTGTGGGTAAGTGACGTCAAAACGTCAGTCCCGCCCAGCGTCTTAAAGAGACAATTTTTTTGTTTGCCTTTTTTCAAAATACATTTTTTTTTTCATTTAACCCTAAGTATGAGATCTGAGGTCTTTTTGACCCCAGATCTCATATTTAAGAGGACCTGTCATGCTTTTTTCTATTACAAGGGCTGTTTACATTCCTTGTAATAGGAATAAAAGTGATGATAATTATTTTTTTATTTCAGTGTTAAAAATTATAAAATAAATCAAAAATAAATACGAAAACAAAAAAAAATGTTTTTTTAAAGTGCCCCGTAGCGTCGAGCTTGCCCGCAGAAGCGAACGCATACACGAGTAGCGCCCGCATATGAAAACGGTGTTCAAACCACACAAGTGAGGTATCGCTGCGATCGTTAGAGCGGGAGCAATAATTCTAGCCTTAGACCTCCTCTGTAACTCAAAAAATGCAACCTATAGAATTTTTTAAACGTCGCGTATCGAGATTATTACGGGTAAAAGTTTGACGCCATGCCACTAGCGGGCGCAATTTTTAAGCGTGACATGTTGGGTATCATTTTACTTGGCGTAATTATCTTTACAATATGTAAAAAAACTGGGCCAAATTTATTGTTGTCTTATTTTTTTAATTCAATAAAGTGTTTTTTTTTTTTTAAAAAGTGTGCTTGTAAGACCGCTGCGCAAATACGGTGTGACAAAAAGTATTGCAATGACTGCCATTTTTTCTCTAGGGCAGTGATGGTGAACCTTGGCTCTCCAGAAGTTTTGGAACTACATTTCCCATGATGCTCGTGCACTCTGCAGTGTAGTGGAGCATCATGGGAAATGTAGTTCCAAAACATCTGAAGAGCCGAGGTTCTTCATCACTGCTCTAGGGTGTTAGAAAAAAATATATATAATGTTTGGGGGGTTTTAATTAATTTTATAGCAAAAAAAAAAATGTTTTAGTCTCGTAAACACCGAATCTGAAAAACAGGCTCGGGGCTTAAGTGGTTAATATGGAGGGCATCTATATACTTTGTTGCTTGATAATATATAAAGAAAAAAATGGGGTTTACTTTCTCTTTAAAAAGTGTCATAATTAATTGTTAGTAAATTAAATACATTCTTTAAGAAAAAAATAAATAAAACATTATAACAAATTAAAAGTAAAAGAAAATTGCAAAAAAAAAAAAAATATATACAACACCATTAGGGATGTGTTGGGAAAACAGTATATATGTTGGTGGAGCACAGTGCAAACACGGAAGGTTTTTTTTTTGGTGAATGCCAAATGCCAGTACAGTATCTTAGAAAAGTATTGAGATATTTCAGAATAAATATTCTTGGTGTAATCTTTGGGACTTCACACATTTCATCTTGGTTCCCTGGCATATTGTGTTTTCTGAAAGACATTTTCTAAAACATTCCTGAGGAATAACCTAGCTGCTGCTTCCAATGTGACATCTATGCAGGTGTGTATGCATGGCCCCAAACGCATCCTTGATTTTTTTTGGGGGGTCATTCACTGTGTCATTCAATATGTTAAAGCAGCCACTGCATCCCAATTGATAGCAATGGGACAGCCTGCACAATGATGCACGGAACATCCCTATGGAGCACACATTGATACATCCCATGTAAAAGTGGTCTAAGTCTTCAGCTTTCATTAAAAAAAGGCTACCTTAACCCTACCATGAAGGTCCTTGTTCAAGACCTTCCTGCTATGAGGTGATAACTATCTCACAGTTTTGGTTCTTCGCTGTCATCCTGTTGCATGTGGCCATGGCAAAGACTATAAGGGGTCCAGCCAAAATACACAGGTATTTTCCTCCATTGTCCCTATTAGTAAATTGTCCCAAAGCAATGCAACTCTTGCTGGAGTGGATGCATGTAGAGAGAACGTGTCGGAAAGAGACTAGAGAAGACCTACAACACTGATATGCAAATTAGAATCTAAAAAGATGAAAAACGCAGAATAAGATCATCAATTTAGATCGACATTATTTTTTTGTTCTTATTGTTGCATTGCAATAGAAGAGTAGTGCTCTCTCCTGAAACAACCCCCGGCATTCTAAACCTTTTATTTCCATTTCAGTATTCTTTAACCTTTTCGTGTATACAGCTAGTTATAAAAGCAGTGGACCACCAGGAAGCAGTGTGCATCCTCTTGGCATTCAGCAGGAGATCGCCAAAATCTTAGCAAGTGAGAGTCACTACATATTGTTGAAAGATCAATGCTTTAATGTTACTTAGAACATGAAGTTATTTATTTAGTGGTTTAGCTGAAATGCCAAAAAAACTATCATGTCAGAGCAGGAAAAAAAGCTTTATGTAGCCTAGAGCTATACTGGCTACTTCACCCCAGCTTTGTGAGGGAAATATCTTTTTGTGTCAGTGTGATATCAGGGGATTGTGTCTACAGATCTGTCTGATATTCACAGTAACATTTAGTATTTAACCTAATATTCACCTTATGCCTGGTCACTATTCATGTGGTTACAACATGTTGCTAGACCCCTGGGGCAGGAGGCATACAATGTGGATTTTTTATATAGTTAGCCAAATATTACTCGGGCAAGAAATTTACTACAAATATGTAATTGATGTAAGTAATTGTTAATCCTATACTGTATAAAGACATGGACAACAAAATAAGGACAGTTGAATTTTTTTTATTTTTTATCTTTGTGTCTAATGTACCGAATCAGCCTCTAAGTTGATTTCCACTTACAGCCACATGCTATCTGCTAAGGTCTTCACTGATTAGTTACTGACAAATGGTTTGTACCAAAGGCTTTGGCAATTTTGAATCACATTTTACACAGTTCTGCTTGTTCATTTAAAGTGGAAGAAAAGTGTAACACTATCTATTCCTAAAAATGCCCCCCCCCCCACCTGTATCCTCCCTAACATGGATAAAAGATATGTCTACTTGGCACCTATTTTTAATCTGCTCAAGTCAAGTGATCCTGCAGCTCTGGCTTCCCTGCGTCAGGGATTAGCTGATGCAGGGGAGTAGAGAGAGTACCAACAATGACTAGTCTATGGTAGCTATGGGTGATGTCATGGCTTTCAGAATTCCCAAACATTGTCAAGTAGGGTTGTCCCGATACCACTTTTTTGAGACTGAGTACAAGTACCGATACTTTTTTTTTCAAGTACTCGCCGATACCGATTACCGCCACTACTTTTTTTTAATGTCATGTGACAGTATTATTATTATTTTTTGTACGATTTTTTTTTTACAATTGTTTTTTTTTTTTTTTAGGGGGGGGGGGTGGATTGTCAGTGTGTTTTTTTATTTTATTTACTTTTTTTATATATATATATATATATATATATATTTATTGCAATTTTTTTTATCAGCCCTGTTGGGGGTCTTTGGAGAGATGTAAGGGGTCTTAACAGACCTTTAAGACAGAGAAAGGGACAAAGGGACTAAGGACACAGATTCCCCAGTCCCTTTATCTGCAGCCTCAGCTAAGAATGGAGAGAAGCTCCTCTCCATTCATAAACTGAAGCATCGTAAACACAGGTTACGATGCTCAGTTATATGAATGGACAGAGTCAGTGATCACTGACTCTGTTCATTCTGAAAAGGTAGGAGCCGGATTTAGCCGCTCCTACCTCCGCTCTCCATCCTGACAAATTGAGGGGGGAGAGAGGACAGCACGGAACTCGGAGGTGTGGGGGAGAGGACAGCACGGAACACAGGGGGGAAGGAGAGGACAGCATGGGGGAAAGACAGCACGGGGGGAGAACTCCCCTGCCTGCCCAGGTAACGGCTGAGGCATCGGAGCATTTCCCCCGAGTACAAGTACTGGGGAAAATGCTTGGTATCGGTAACGATACTAGTATCAGTATCGGGACATCCCTATTGTCAAGTGCTCTCTGAAGCAGAGCTGCAGGATGACATGACCAGACCAGAGTGGATTAAAAATAGGTAAGTACGCACATCATTTTTTTTATTTGTATTATTTTGGTTAGGCAGGAGGATGGGGGGGGGGGGGGAGACACGTGTAAGAATAATTAGACCTAGGCTTTATCCAGTTAAAATAAAGCACTTGTCAATATTTAAAATATATATAAACTTTTGCTTATAGCATCGAACAGGTCGCGTCAACATTTCTTACCCTGATCCTGTATGAAATTCTTGGAGGTGCAGTATGTTGCACCTGCTGAATTGATGAGCAGGGGAAAGTAGTTGCATCATAACAGTCTTGAGCTATCCTAGTAAACAGTGCAGGGAAATGGACTGTATCCAGGGCGGGACAGGGGGGCAGCGGGGTGATGGCTATATATGCAGTGGGAGGCACACTGGGAGCTCCACCCTTTCTGCAAAACCCTCCTTGAAGCAGTTCAGAGGGCGGTCATCTACAGATCAAATGCACCTGTCAGTGAGTTCTGCCTGTTCTCAAAAGCATTTCAAACTGTTGCCATTGGTACAAACCTAAAGCCCATCAACTTCCCTAAACAGGACTACTCAGGGTTTGTCACACAAAGAAAAGGTATGGAACTACCAGGTTTATTGGGTAATGCAGAGAGTGGTCGTAAACTACAGTGACCCATAGCTTTCAATGGCAGTCAAAGTTTTGAAAGCCTAAATGTGAAACCTGTTAGGACAGAAATATTGGAGATGCTTTCTTATTAAACCAACAGGCTCTAAGAATGTCATCCTGATCCTTGCTTTACAAAAACACATACTTACATGTAAAAATCCTGTAAAGATGACAACCAGTACAGAAACACGTGGGATATTGGGCAAATAACATTCTTTTAACCAGCATCACCTTTGGGGTCTTGGTTTATGAGCTTTTGAATGCTCCAGGCTAGTTTTACGTTTTCATACAAATATTTGGGAATGCAAAACCTGCTCAAAGCAGGTCAAATGCTGCTGAGAAGGAATTTGGTTGCAAGACAAATGCACCTGTTAATGATTTCTGAATCGTTTCAAAACTTTAGTTTTACGACGATTCATAAGCCCAAGGCCTACTGAAACAGGCACAAGCCCAAGGCCTACTAAACCAGGCAGGCCACTCTAAGTTGACAAAAACCGAATGCTCAGGTGTTGTTACACAATAAAATGTCCTGGTACTGTCAGGTTTATTGAGTAATGCAGACAGTGGGGTTGAGTGCTTCTCATTTTTATTAAATACATTCAAGGCTTCCTCTGATTGGCCAAGGTAGAGAGGCGGGAAGATAACATCACTCACAACACACATCGGCCAATTAGAGGAAGCCTTGTATAGATTCATAAAAAAACAAGTCTTACTCTGAATGGCTAAGAAGTACTCAGTCCAACTCGAAAATGTATTTATTTATGGAAGTCATTTGCTTGGGCCAGCTTGGCCAGAACCAACATTTTAAAGTGAAAGGACACCAGGACTTCAGTTTTACCAGGTGGATGTTAAGGCCTCAGCTGATGCTGGTTTTGGTCATAAAGTTCTTGTTAGTCTTTGCACTCTACTGTTGCAAAAAAACTTAGGCAGGCTGTGAGTGCGGAGGTGGAGGGTCTGGATCCTTACACCTTTTGTTTTCCAGTGTCCAATCTCTTGAAGTCAACAGCATATCCTATGTACCTGAATACTTTGTCCTGTATCTTTAAAGCGGAGCTCCACCCGCATTTTTTTTTTTTCAAAGTCGGCAGCTACTAACAGTGTAGCTGCTGACTTTGAATAAGGACACTTACCTGTCCTAGGCGCCCGCGCTGACGGCCCCTGCCGATCCTCGATCCCGGCACCGCCATCCACAGTCAGGGAAACAGGCAGTGAAGCCGTGCGGCTTCACTGCCCGTTTCCTACTGCGCATGTGCGAGCGACGCGGCGCTTTGTGAATGGTCTGGCTGCTTTCTGGGATACACACAGTTCCCAGAATGCAGCGCGGCCCATTCACAAGAAGACACCCAGAAGAGGAGGAGGAAGAAAACAGCACCGCGGATCATGAGGGCAGATTCGGGACTTCCGCATAGCAACAGCCTATTTAGGGTGAGTATTTTTTTTTTTCCATTTCATTTTTTTTTTTTTTTTTTCAGATTTTTAAAAAATATATATATATCAGGGTGGAGCTCCGCTTTAAGTTTATTTCAATAATAAACAGTAAGTCAAAAACTCAATTTTTTTAAAAGGCGTTGTAAAGGCAGAATGTTTTTTATCTTAATGCAGTCTATGCATTAAGATAAAAAGCCTTCTGTGTCCAGCAGCTGCCCCAGCACCCCCTAATACTTGGCTGAGCCCCATCTCTGTCAAGCGATGTGCATGAATGTTGCGGCCGTCCTGATTAACTAATACACAGCAGCGGCGCCATTGGCTCCCTCTGTGGCCAATCAGTCAGTCAGCCAACCAGGAGAGAGGGGGGCAGGGACTGGCCAGAGCTCTGTGTCTGAATAGACACATGGAGCAGTGACTCTGCTCAGGTGCCCCCATAGCAAGCATCTTGAACACAGAGTCCATGCTTTGCTTAATAAAATAAATGGAACCACCCACTGAGTCCAAAATCTATCTTTGTTCAAGTGTGATTTAGAGAGTGAAGGCCAATAAAGATCCTGTTGCTGTGCACATGACCGCTAACGCTCCTTTAGGTTTACACACTGCTATATCAGGCATAAAACTTGACAGATGGGGAGTAACTTTTCTTCATAATTGATTCTGTGCTTCTACAAAAGAAACTCTTGGGACCTATTTTGTAACTACCATCTGGTTTTATAAATAACTGAATTAACCTGTGAATTATTGTGTACAGAAAAACAGAAACTAATCACCATAGTTTACTTGTCTTTTCAAAACTTTTAAACCTGTAAAAGTGATTACTGATAGGGTTGCCATATCCTACTCCGCTGCAGTAAAACTTGGATGCATGTTTCTTGATATTGTTTTGATTAGATTTTCAACTGCTACTCCAGGCTACATGTGTGTATATATATATATATATATATATATATATATATATATATATATATATATATATATATATATATATTTTAGTTTTTTTTATAATAACGTTGAGTTTTTGAGGACTTGAGAACAAATATTACCGCAGGCTCATAGATCTACCAGCCTTTCCTTTATTAACAAACTTGGGAATTTTATGAGATGTCTTTCAGTGCACGTAGAAAGGGGTTGGGTGAGGAAAAGAAAAACCTGAGTTTCTCAAGACTCAATTTCAGTCGATGTGCTTCTTGTCCACATCTTTAAAAGTAATTAAACTTGTGAGCACACTGGGCTAGAGGAGCAGAGATCTGGGAAATTCAGTATTGGAGGCAGCAAGCTTCACTGTGCATTTGGCTACTGGCATTTTAGAAGCAAGTTATTGAAATGTTTCATCTGGCAGAGTACTAGAGGAAAATGATTTGTCAAGGATCTTGGTATTTAGCTGTGTGTATAAGTATGAAATTAATTTATTACACAGCTTAATTGACAATGCAGGTGTGAAATGACTGCATTTTTTTTTTAGTTTCTTCTGAATAAATGGTTGTTAAGAATAATCAGATGTATGTGTGTATATGTATGTGTGTATATGTGTATATATATATATATATATATATATATATATATATATATATATATATATACACAGTTGTGCTCATAAGTTTACATACCCTGGCAGAATTTGATTTCTAGGCCATTTTTCAGAGAATATGAATGATAACACAAATACATTTCTTTCACTCATGGTTAGTGTTTGGCTGAAGCCATTTATTATCAATCAACTGTTTTTACTCTTTTTAAATCAAAATGGCAACAGAAATGACCCAAATGACCCTGATCAAACGTTTACATACCCCAGTATTTAATACCGTGTATTGCCCCCTTTAACATCAATGACAGCTTGAAGTCTTTTTTGTGGTATTTGTGGATGTGATGCTCTTTATCTTCTCAGATGGTAAAGCTGCCCATTCCTCTTGGAAAAAAGCTTCCAGTTCCTGTAAATTCTTGGGCTGTCTTGCATGAACTGCACATTTGAGATCTCCCTAGAGTGGCTCAATGATATTGAGGTGAGGAGACTGAGATACACTCCAGATCCTTCACTTTATTCTGCTGTAGCCAAGGACAGGTCGACTTGGCCTTTTGTTTTGGATCATTGTCATGTTGGAATATCCAAGTGCGTCCCATGCGCAGCTTCCTGGCTGATGAATGCAGATGTCCCTCCAGTATTTTTTGATAATACTGCATTCATCTTGCCATCAATTTTGGCCCAAAAATTTCCTGTGCCTTTGAAACTCACACATCCCCAAAACATCAGCGATCCACCTCTGTGTTTCACAGTAGGAATGGCGTACCTTTCATCATAGGCTTTGTTAAGTCTCTCCAAATGTTTATGGTTGTGGCCAAAAAGCTAAATTTTGGTCTCATCACTCAAAAAGACTTTGTGCCAGAAGGTCTGAGGCTTGTCTCTGTGCTGTTTGGTGTATTTTAAGCAGGATACTTAGTGGCATTTGTGTAGCGTCTCGACCATGCAGCCCATCTTTCTTCAAGTGCCTCCTTATTATGCCTATTAAAACAGCCACACCACATGTTTTCAGAGAGTCCTGTATTTCACCTGTAGTTATTTATTTTTATTTTTTTGCATCCTGAACAATTTTCCTGGCAGTTGTGGCTGAAATTTTAGTTGGTCTACCTGACTGTGGTTTGCTTTCAACAGAACCCCTCATTTTCCACGACTTGATTAGAGTTCGAACACTGCTGATTGGCATTGTCAATTCCTTGGAATATCTTTTTATGTCCCTTTCCTTTTTTATACAGTTCAGATACCTTTTCACGCAAATCCTTTGACAATTATTTTGCTTCCCCCATGACTCAGAATCCAGAAAGTCAGTGCAGCACTGGATGAACGATGCATTGGCCTTTTATACACACACTATAATTACAAGCAAACAGATCACAGATTAGGAAAGTTACATTTTAATAGCCATTCAAACCTCTTTGTGTTAACTTGTGTGCACGTTATCAGGCCAAAATCACCAGGGTATGATAACTTTTGATCAGGGTCATTTGGGCAGTTTCTCTTGCCAATATTATTTTAAAAGAGTAAACACAGTTGATTGATAATGCATGGCTTCAGCCAAACACTAACCATGAGTGAAAGAAATGTTTGTGTTATCATTCATATTCTCTAAAACAAATTGCCAATAAATCATAAATTCTGCCAGGGTATGTAAAATTATGAGAACTGTGTGTGTGTGTGTATATACCGTATTTATCGGCGCACTTTTTTTCCCTTAAAATAAGGGGAAAATCGTGGCTGCGCGATATACGCCGATACCCACTTCAGTTTGAAGTGAGCCGTCCGACATATACCGAGTGCAGTACACTCGGGTACATTCGGCTAGGCTCGGCTTCGCTCGTGCTCACGCATAAACATCACAGAGCGTGAGCACGAGCGAAGCCGAGCCTTGCCGAATGTACCCGAGTGTATTGCACTCTGTATATGTCGGCGGAAGCGTTAAAACTGAGCGCGGGAAGAGGGGATTCGACTATATAAGTACCTGTAGTGGTTATAATAATCCCCCAGCAGTTATCAGTCGATTTCCCCTGTTGGCATTGCCAATAGTTAAAGCGGATGTCCGCTCAAAAAAAAAATATTAAAAGCCAGCAGCTTCAAATACTGCAGCTGCTGACTTTTAATATTAGGACACTTACCTGTCCTGGAGTACAGTGGCGTCCGCAGCAGAGGACGAGCGGTCGCTCGTCACCCTGCTGCTCCCCCCTCCATCCACAGTGAGGGAACCAGGAAGTGAAGCGCTCCGGCTTCACTGCCCGGTTCCCTACGGCGCAAGCGCGAGTCGCGCTGCGCCCGCCGATTGGCTCCCGCTGTGTGCTGGGAACCGAGTGTTCACAGCACACAACGGGGGGGGGGGCGGGATGTCAGAAAAAACCTGTCTTTTGCCCGAGACGTGTGGCCGGAAGTGGGTGCAGATACCTGTCTTCAGACAGGTATCTGCATCCCCCTCCCTCCTGAAAGGTGTCAAATGTGACACCGGAGGGGGGGAGGGTTCCGATCAGCGGGACTTCACTTTAGGGTGGAGCTCCGCTTTAAGTGTTTTTACTCACCAAGTGTACTCTTCTTGGTCTCCGACTGTACCACCTGCTGCTTAACCACTTGCTGATTGCTTCATGTATATGTACAGCCAGAATCACGTACAGGTACGTGATTCTGTACTTTCGGGTCTGCGTCGTGCATACGCGCCACCGGCAACCAGCTCCTGCTATGATTAGACACAGGGGGAGCCGATCATTCCCGACTGAGGTAGAATGGCGGTCTGCCTATTTAAACATGGCATATTGTCATTCTGTGACAAGGGAAGACGGAGATCTTGTGTTTCTACTAAGCAGGAACACGGATCTCTGTATTTCCACAGTATAATCACGTTTAACCCTTTGATCACCCTTGATGTTAACCCCCTTTCCTGCCAGTGTCATTAGTAAATTTTTTCCACTGATCACTGTATTGGTGTCACTGGTCCCCAAAAATTGTCACTTGGTGTTTTATTTGTCTGCTGCAATGTCGCAGTCCCGCTATAAGTTGATGATTGTCATCATTACTTGTAAAAAAAAAAAAAAAAATTCCATAAAAATATCTCATAGTTTGTAAATGCTATAACTTTTGCGCAAACCAATCAATATTTATTTTTTATTTTTTTTACCAAAAACACGTATTGGTTTCTTTTCAATAATTTTTTTTGTAAAAACCGCAGTGGTGATAAAATACCACCAACAGAAAGCTCTATTTGTGGGGGGGAAATTACATACATTTTATTTTGGTATAGTGTTGCTCGACTCTGCAATTGTCAGTTAAAGTAACACAGTGCCGTATCACAAAAAATGGCCTGGTTCTGAAGGGAGTTAACATTCCGAAGCTATATATTTTTGGTAAAGAAAATTGTAATAAGCATATATTGATTGGTTTGCGCAAAAGCTATAGCATCTAAAAAATAGGGGTTCGATTTATGGCGTTTTTATTATTAATATTATTATTTTTATTTTTTCTACTAGTAATGGTGATGATCAGACACTTTTGACAATTTTTTTGGACAAGTGACACTTATACATCGATCAGTGCTACAAAAATGCACCGATTACTGTATTAAATACACTGGCAGGGAAGGGGTTAACACTAAAGGCTGATCAAGGGGTTAAGTGTGTCCTAGGGAGGTGTTTCTAACTGGGGGGAAGTGGACTTACTTTGGCAGAACCCTGTTCTGCCTCTCTGTGGAGCAATCGCGGGTAGCCGACAGACGTCGCAACCATGCACATAGGGTTACGAAGCTGCTCCTCGATGGACACAATTCAATGAAGGAACAGTGTCACCATAGGACAGTAAGGTCCATTCACACCTGAGCAATCTACCGTGATAGCTGCAACAATTTTTTTGTGTTAAGCGTTTTTAGAGTTACACCATTCGTTTGAATGGGCCTCCCTGCACTCCAAAAACACTAAAAAAAGAAGCTCATGTACTAAATCTTGGCACGGAGCCTGGAGCGTTTGCAGTAGCGATTTTTGACGCAGTTGTAGCACAAAAAATAATGGCATCGCAAACGCGTTCAGTGTTTTTAACGCAATTCTGGAATCGTGGGCAAAATCAACGGCGATTCCAATCTGTGATCCAGAACGCTAAGGTGTGAATGGAGCCTAAAGCCCTGTACACACGATCGGACCGTTGTCCGACCAAATTCACATCGGAATTTTGACGGAATTCCATTGCAGGAAAAGAGAACATGTTCTCTATGTAAACTCTAAAGGAATTCATCGGCATTCCCAATGGAATTGCTCCGATAGAGCATATACACAGTCGGAATTCCCGATGGAAAAACAAAATTCTGATCGTGTGTATGGGGCATAAGTGTTTTACTTGCACAATCAGCAGATGAAAATAAAGAAAGAAAAGCCTGAGAAAAGTAAAACACTGAAACCAATAAATCGAACAACTGGTTAGCTGCAATATATATATAATTTTTTGTTCTTGGGTTCTTGGGTATTAAAAAAAATATGAATTCCAAATATATCCTTGGCTATGCTTCCGTGTTGTTTTATATATTTCCTGCTGCCATCTGCATTGTGCGTCTTCCAATATTTTTCTATGCTTCTAATTGTTATTGGTGCTACTTTAAACAAAAAAGAAGGGGCTTAACTCTGTCACTAAAGAGCTTGCATGTAATACCTTACAACGTCACCAATCGATTCCGAGCTCTAATGTCATTATAGTAAGTTTGTTGATGACATAGGAAGAGAAGAGATGCAGACAGGCGTTAAGGTATACCCTGCAGCAGCTGCATTGACGCAAAGAGAAACTTAATTTGCAACTCTGATCTAATATCCTCTTCTGAAAATCCTAGTGTAATGTTATCAGTAGCACACTCTCTTCTCTGTGTGACCACACAGCTCCAGATCACTGCTAGCACGCTGCTTAATTATCCTAATGAGCATTGTTGGAAAAGCCATTAAATCTGTTAATTAGCCTTGGCGATAACGGTTCACAATAGTTCATTCCAAATCTCATGACTGTTTTACAGCATCAAAGTATTGGGAAAGAAATCTAAATTCTGCATACAAGCATTTTGTGAATTGACATTAATATAGCAGCAGCTATATAAAATGAATATAAAATAAAAAGCAAGCCATATATCTCCCCATGCTTTATTTTTATGATACTGTAAGTAACCTTTTTTCTTGCCAATGTACACCACAATACAATGTTATCAGAGACAGTAATATAAATTAAAGCTGTATATATTGTATATACTTTTGAGGCCATTAAGAAATTAAAAATGGCGGTACACAGTTACAGATGTCACTGATCACTAATTTGCAAGTGCATTCAAGACAAACTTGAGTTCTTTTTGTAATTGGTCCACCCCTCCTCTAGAGATGCCAATATGGCATGTGTGCAGATGTGCCAATGGGTTCTGTCCAGTCTTTGTGTCCTGACAGAGCTCATCAGCACATGCACAGATGATTTCCTGCGCATGCACAACAATGGCTAAGGTTTGCAGGTGCTATTGCGCTAAAAATAGTGCCTGCAAACATACCTGAAACAGCGGCTGCTGTGTCTCCAGTGTGAAAACCAGAGGGCTTTCACACTGGAGCGGTGCACTAGCAGGACCGTTTCAAAAGTCCTGCTAGCTGCATCTTTTGAGCAGTGAAGGAGTGGGGGGTTTACCGCTCCTCAACTGCTCTTTCCCATTGAAAGCAATGTGAAACTGCGGCTATACCACCGGTAATGCAGAGGCACATCACGGGCGGTATTAACCCTTCTTCGGCCGCTAGCCAGGGGTAAAACTGCAAGCTAGCGACCGAATACCGCCACCATTCCAACGGCAAAGCGCCGCTAAAAATAGCAGGGCTTTACCGCCACCGCACCTCCCGCCCCAGTGTTAAAGGGGCCTAAGGATTTTACAGCTCATGGGACGGCAGACTGGTAGTGATCTGGTAGGTGGTTAGCTCGACAGTTAACTGTTTACACAGCAAACAATAGCTGTCAACGTGAGTTTTAGTAGAAACATGCACTGTTCAATACATCCACTGTAGCAATTCTGATGTTAGGAAATGTTTGTAATACATGCTCTCATAGCACTGTAATACAACAGAGTTGTACTGCACTTTGCTCTGGCGGTCTAAGGTCCTGGATTATTCCCTGCAAGGACAATCAACTGCCAAAACATAGGGGATCACTGTCTGCTGAGGGAGTGTAGAATCAGGTAAGTATAACTGCTTCCATCCGGTAGACAGGAACAAGCAGTTAAAGTGATTCCAAAGTCGTAAAGAGGTTGTAAAGGTTTGTTTTTTTTATTTTCTAAATAGGTTTCTTTAAGCTAGTGCATTGTTGGTTCACCTTACCTTTTCCTTCGATTTCCCTTCTAAATGTTTTTTTTCTTTGTTTTCTTTGTCTGAATTTCTCACTTCCTGTTTCTCCTCAGTAAGCTTGCCCCCCTCATCCGAGCTGTTCTGGCTGAGGGTTAGTCAGCCAGAACAGCTTACTGAGTAAGAGGAAGTGAGAAATTCAGACAAAGTAAACAAAGAAAAAAAAACATTTAGAAGGGAAATCGATAGAAAAGGTTTGTGAAGCAACAATGCACTAGCTTAAAAGAACCTATTTAGAAAATAAAAAACGAACCTTTACAACCCCTTTAAGGCATTCTCTGAATTAAGGTAAAAAAAGCCTTACTACCTTACCGGCACATTGTGTATCTATGGATGCACAAAGCCAGGCCTGGAAGTGCACATGCACAGGTGCCTCCTTTGCACCCAGCTTGCTAAGGAGGCACTTGGAGGAAAGGGGAATGGACAGTACTGGTGGGTGACTGCCAGAAGGAGAGATAAGTGACTAAGGCCCCTTTCAGACGTCCGCCTCCGTTCGTCTGTTTTTACAAGTCCGTAAACGGACTTGTAATGGGCCCCTATGGGATCCCGCCCGTTAGCGGATGATGCATTCGCTAACGTCCGCAAAGATCCGCATCCTTCTGGATCCGGTTTTTCGGACGGAAGAAAACCCTATTTTTCTTCCGTCCGGCGGATCGGATCGGATGAATACCGACACACGGTCCATATTCATCCGATTCCCCATAGGGGAGAGCCCTGTCCGCCGACAGCTCAGCGGGGATCCCCGCTGAGCCGACAGACACACACGGAGCAGACCAAAAAACGGTCCGCTCCGTGTGAAAGGACCCTAACCATATTGCATGGAGCAAGTATAACCTCTGCTATTTTTTTCATTTAAATTTTTTTTTTTAAGAAAAACGTTTATCACTTTAACCCTTGCTGTGTGAGCACACACTTTTAGTTTTCCCAGACTATTTCAAAATACTGATCAATACAAGAAAGAGAAAAAACTTCAAGTAAAAAAAATTACAGAAAAAGGACATTACAAAACAAAAAATTAAAGGTATAAAACAAAAGCGCTTTACAAGGTTTTGCATGGTTTGTGGTTGCGGCAGAGTCCAATGTAGAACAAGTCAGGTTGCAACAGATTCACTGGCCCAGTGCACAATTGAGAGCTATGATCCTATTTTATGATCTAAAAACCCATCATTTATTGTCCAGAATGAAATTACCTTTTTGAACAAGACCACACATGCTTTACATCTTATGGGTGCCTTTTTTAGAAAGAATGATGAGCTCCATTTGCTTTCTGTATACAGGGTGTTTAGTACCTGTGTGACCATTATTTTGTTATATATTTGGCAATATCATTCCTTTTAGAGTGGTACCAAGTACCATTGGATTTTGTAGCATGTGTAACCTCACTTCCAGTTTGGGGTCCTCAGACCTCCTCTTCACACCTGGTATTAGCGGTATAGAAGAACATGTGACAGTCTCCATGCATTCACAAACTGCAGCTCTGAGTGCCTGAGAGACAGATCACCAGATTTCAGTGATGTTACAAGGGCAAGGCTGTGTTTTCTAGATAATTGCACACAGCATATCCGGTAGGTTGAAAAAAATAAATAAATATATATATATATATATATATATATATATAACTGTTTTACCTAGCAAAGGATTTGTACATTCGGCTAGCCATTCTATGTTAAACACGCATCAACTAGCCAGGAGGACCACTCTCCCACTTCCTAGTTCATTATTACTTCTTCCTGGATTCGCACTCGTCTTTCTGGGTTCAGCTCCCTGCTCACAGATGTTGATTCACAGTCCTAAAAGAGGCTTGAGATAGAGAATTGACATGCAGTGCCGACTCAGACTTATGCAAATTCTTTGTGTATCGGATTCGATCTGAAAAGCATAGGTTTGCATGTCATATAAAAAAACACATTATTTCCAATCAAGGCTGTTCACATACAGGTATCTCACAAAAGTGAGTACACCCTCACATTTTTTTTGTAAATATTTTATTATTATATCTTTTCATGTGACAACAAAATAAATTACACTTCCACTGTACACTCACAACTTTACATTGTAGCAAAGTGTAATTTCTTCAGTGTTGTCACATGAAAAGATATAATAAAATATTTTCAAAAATGTTAGGGGTGTACTCACTTTTGTGAGATGCTGTATGTGTTATATATATAAAATTTCAACTATGTATTTTGATGTTTGGGGAGAGTTTTGTTTTAATTTACAGCATCAAACTCGCAATAAACTCTGTTTATTTAGACAGGAAAAAGTAACCTTCAAGCCCCGTATGCACGATCGGAATTTCCAATGGAAAAAGTCAGACAGACTTTTTCCTTCAGAAATTTCGAACGTGTGTATGCCCCATGGGTAATGCCGATGAATTCCATCAGAGTTTACATAGAGAACATGTTCTATTGTACTCCGATGGAATTCTGACGGAATTCCGATGTGAATTTGGTCGGACGAAGGTCCGATCATGTGTACAGGGCATTAGGCTCGGTTCACACTACAGCGATGCGGGAACCAGCGCGATTCCAGTGTGGGTTCCTGCATCGCATCTCGCTGCGGGTGTCAATGTAAAGGTAATGACATCCTCAGATCGGATCACAGTGCGAACTGTGAATTGGTACCGGAATCGCATTGCATGGGTGTTAACACCCATGCAATCCGATTCCAGTGCCGACCAAAAAAAAAGGGTCCTGCACCATTTTGGTGAAAATGTGATGCAATTTTAGCCATACAGTTTGTATGGCTGAATTTGCATCGCACAGACATCACAGCAATGCAGTACGACTCGCATGCATTGTCTGTGATCACACAAGTGTGAACCCAGCTTTAAACCTGTCAAGAACATTTCTGTATTTAGAATCACTGGTTGAGAAAATCTCTGCTATATGACATTACATTAAAGCTACTGTAATTAGGCTATATTCTAAAGTCTTATAAAATATATCTGAAATGCCCTGGCTCACAGCGTGTGCAAATAAAATCATCATAATGTTTTGAAAGCGTGTTCCCTTTCTTTGTGACTTGCAGCCCCTCTTTAATTGCTTACATACAGACATTGCCTGTCTTTCTCCATCAAGCACAATAGCATTTATTAGCATTTGTATGCTTTGTTATTTTCAATTACGCCTCTGTTCTAAGTGCCCAAACCATATAATTAAATCTTTTCAGCTTACAGTTCCAGTACAGCTGCACCAATTTATAAGTCCAACACGTATGCTCCTAATATACATTTTTACCAAGCAAAACTTTGTATTGTTTTTGTATGAAATGCTGCCAAATGGTTATTACAAAGATGGACAGAACATTTAGGTCCAAGTGTAAAACATTGTTTAGAGATACAACAAAAAATAGTTCTGTGTGAAAAATGAAATCCAAATGTTCAATAGAGATTTGACTCAAGCTGACTAAGCCACTGGCAGAGAGGCCGATTTTAGTTGTAGAAACATGCTGTCAGGTTATAGAACTACAGCAATGTGTATGCATTTCAACTGAGGACACTACTGCACTGAATATTGGATTGCCTGACACCTGTGTGGTTCTTTGAAGTGCTAGATCTAATTTATTATTATTATTTATACTTCTACAATGGCAGATTTTGGATCAGAATTGTAGTAATATGCCCCAATTTTTTTAGAATTTCTGTATCTATTTCTGCTATAGCAGACAAATGGGATTGGAGAGTTGGAACCGCTCAGCAGAGGATCAGCAGAGCTGGGGGACCGAGGCAGGAGAAACTAGCAGATGTCAGATGTGTTTTTCAGCATGGGAGCAATACAGCAGAAACTGGAGAGAAAGGACGATCAGAAAACTAGAGGACTAGCAGAGCTTGGAGTTGCTACTAAGTAGGGGATCGGCAGAGCTGGGGGCTACTACTGAGTGGGGCATCAGCAGAGCTCAGGGTTTCTACCGAGCAGGGGATCTGCTGATTGAGGGTACTAATAAGCTGGGGTTCTAGTTATTTTGCAGTTTCCTGCTTGTGTATTCTTACCTCCTTGCTGCAGTGCTTTCTTTGCTCTGATTCCTTTCATGTGTGGTTTCGGCTGTGCTCACCTATGGGTGTCGTCTGCTATTATGTGGGCTTTTATTCCCTTCCCTTCCACCACTTCCTGGCATGCCTGTTGTTTGCTTGCCTATATAAGACATTCTCCATGTAGCCCACTTTGCTTGAGCAACGTCAAAGTTCTCCGAACTCCTGTTCACTTGTTACTTGTATATTCTGTGCCTGACCACCCGTGTACCGATCCCGGCTTTGTTCACCGCATGTGCTTGTTTACTGACCATCTTTATCTTTGCTTGTCTTGTGGATTTCCTGTTGTTAATTTGTACTCTGCACAAATGTGTGGTCTCCTCATCCTCAGCTGGGGAACGTGACCTGGTTTCAGCTTGCTGCAAGTTTATCCTCACCATTGGGGGCTCTGGTGAAGAAGCAGGCTGGGGCTTAAACTCCGCGCCCTGGGGAGCCTTGAGTTGGCAATCTACAAGGGCTCGCTAACAGACACTTGACAGTAAATAATACTCTACTGAGTGTCGATAAATCCAAGCATCGCTCCCTCATATATAAAGTACAGTAATTGAGTGTTGTCATCCCAGAGCTGGAAGTGTGTTACTGGTTGGACCCCCAGGAAAAGATGAAGGAAACGAGACTAAAAAAACAAATACAGACAATAAATATAAGGACTAGTTGGCTGCAATTTCTTACATTATTGTTCTTGAATTTAGGTAAACTTTAGGCTCTCTTTACATCTAGGCGTTGGTATTTTTACAGGTGTTTTTTTCCCCCTGTTTTTTTGGGGGGGTTTTGTTTTTGCCGTTTGCAGCATTTTTGTGCATTTTTTTTGAGTTGACAATGAAAAACAGTAAAACGCCTAATCTACCAAAAAAGAAGCTTATGTACTTTCTTGAGCAACATGCATTTTACTTAAGGCAACAGAACGCTCAGATGTGAACAGGGGCCATTGAAATAAATATGATTTGTCTTGTTGGGCATTTTTTTTTTAAAGCTGAGGCTCAAGCCTCGTACACACAGGCCAGAATCTCGGCAGGATAAAACCTTTGTTTTTCCTGACGAGATTCTTGGCAAGAATGTCTTGCCGCCCGAATGTACACACAATCCTTTCAAAAGAACCGCGGTTCTTTTGAAAGGCAAGAACACGGTGACGTCATCGCATACGCCGAGCATGCGCTCGTTCCATTCGATGCCGTTGCCTCCATCTTGCTTCACCCTACCTATGCCGTGGAAGCTACCACGCATGCATCAAAGTCAATTCGAGCATGCGCGGGTTTCCACGGCAACAGGTAAGTATACAGACGCTCGGGTTTCTCGTCTGGAAACAGGCCGACAAGAATCCAGACGAGAAAATAGAGAGCATGATCTCTATTTTTCTCGTTGAGATTCTGGGCAGATTTCCAGGCGAGAAACCTGAAAGCCTCGTACACGCACTCGGTTTACTCGGCAAGTATGCTCTGCCAGCAGTTTTCTTGCTGGTTCTTGCCGAGAAAACCAAGTGTGTGTACGAGGCTTAGGAGCAGAAAATCTCCCAAAAACACCTAGATGTAAAACAAAACCCTAATGAAATGTTTTTCCTGTGCTTTACTTAACCTATATAACAACTTTTTGCTCGTATTATACAGCCTTATTGCTGAAAGTATGTACAGTGCCTTGCGAAAGTATTCGACCCCCTTGAACTTTGCAACCTTTTCCCACATTTCAGGCTTTAAACATAAAGATATAAAACTGTAATTTTTTGTGAAGAATCAACAAGTGCGACACAATCATGAAGTGGAACTAAATTTATTGGATATTTCAAACTTTTTTAACAAATAAAAAACTGAAAAATTGGGCGTGCAAAATTATTCAGCCCCTTTACTTTGTGTAGCAAACTCTCTCCAGAAGTTCAGTGAGGATCTCTGAATGATCCAATGTTGACCTAAATGACTAATGATGATAAATAGAATCCACCTGTGTGTAATCAAGTCTCCGTATAAATGCACCTGCACTGTGATAGTCTCAGAGGTCCGTTTAAAGGGCAGAGAGCATCATGAAGAACAAGGAACACACCAGGCAGATCCGAGTTACTGTTGTGGAGAAGTTTAAAGCTGGATTGGGATACAAAAAGATTTCCCAAGCTTTAAACATCCCAAGGAGCACCGTACAAGTGATACTATTGAAATGGACTTCAAAGGATTTACTTAACATCCATGAATTACTAATCCAGATGGTGCTATTCTATTGTATTTAATTTCCTATATTGTAATTTTTGCCGTGTATATTTTTTATTTGTAATAAATAATTTTTTATATTTATACTTCCGCCTTGCCTCAAAGTCCGACTTTTATTCACTCCTGTGATTGGGTTTTCTCCTTATTCTTACCGTATACGGATGTGGCTAATGTGAGTGCTTTCCTTGTGTGTCGTGTCTTACCTTCCCTCGCCCCCTGTTTTTTCCCCATCCTCAGTATTGACTTGTGTTTTTTCCCCTCCCCTCTGCCCTTCTCTCCCCCTTCCCCTTTTTTGGATTCATACCCCAAGCGACTTACAGCTGTAATCGCAGCAAAAGGTGGCACTACAAAGTATTAACTTAAAGCGGAGCTCCACCCAGGAAAACAACATTTTGCCATGTTGTTAAAAAAAAAAACCTGAAAAAAAAAAAAATACTCACCCGAAATAGCTGTTGCTATGCGGAAGTCCGTAATCTGCCTCACATGCACCGCGGTTTGATTTCTTCTTGTCCTTCTCCTTGTGAATGGGGCGCGCTGCTTTCTGGGAACTGTGTGTGTTCTCAGAGAGCAGCGCGCCCATTCACAAGCCAGCGTGAGACTCGCGCAGGCACAGTAGGAAACGGGCAGTGAAGCCGTACGGCTTCACTGCCTGTTTCCCATAGTGTGAATGGCGGCGCGGGACTCGGAGCGATCGCGGGGCCGGCATCGGGGGGGCCATCAGCGCGGGCGCCTAGGACAGGTAAGTGTCCTTATTTAAAGTCAGCAGCTACACTGTTAGTAGCTGCTGACTTTAAAAAAAAAAAAAATCGCGGCTGGAGCTCCGCTTTAAGGGGGCTGAATAATTTTGCACACCCAATTTTTCTGTTTTTTATTTGTTAAAAAAGTTTGAAATATCCAATTAATTTCGTTCCACTTCATGATTGTGTCCCACTTGTTGTTGCTTTTTCACAAAAAATTACAGTTTTATATCTTTATGTTTGAAGCCTGAAATGTGGCAAAAGGTTGCAAAGTTCAAGGGGGCCGAATACTTTCGCAAGGCACTGTATATAGAAATATGACATTGGGCGTATGGTATAATGGATTTTGTAAAGTCATTCTAATTGACTTGTTCAGAAGAAAGATATCGTGCGATTATTAAAAAATGGACCCTTTGTTAATATAACCTGGCGTATAATTGTAGGAGGGAGGGGGGAATTACTATGTTTTCTGTTTTTCCTTGCACAAGATGCACATATGGCAACTAGTCATTGCTTTAGACAGCATCTCATTAGAAGAAAAACAAGTTGCCGCCCAGGCACACACAAGGTTTCCTCATTTCATTTTCTGTTCAACATCATCAAACCCTTATTTCCCTCCCGCTCATTTCATTGTTTTATTGACAAATGCAGAAAAAATTGAGGAAACGCAAACCGTAACTACTGAAGCAGCCTCAATGCATGTCCTTTTGTACTTGGGCTTTCAAGCACAGCTTTTAAATGATAGTTCTTTGTTCCCGCAGAACAATTTCTCTTTTTTGTTATATTGCCAAAGCTATGTTATATTATACAGTTTGAACAAATTACAGTGCGCATAACATTCAGGTATGAGATAATTAATTGGCAAAGCGCAAAAATTGCAAGCTGAAGGATATTTAGAAATCTTGAGTCTATACATATCTAAACTGGACATTTTGCGGATTAAAGACGTTTCCACCACCTGGCTGTACATGTGTAGGAATAAATGTTTTAGCTAGTGTAGATCAGCATGTCTTGGGGAAACTGGAGATAATAGCCTCATGACTGCATACAATAACTGGAATATCCGTCGCATCAAAACCATTTCTGAGTGAATTGTTGTGCAAGAGTCACTTGTTTGCCATAGATATGGAGATATTGGCAAACTAGAACTACATACTATGGTTATCTTTGAGTTAGGGCTCAACAGATCATGCTTAATAAGTACCTCTAGGTATTTAGCCCATTATAAAAGACAATGACCCTGATTTACTAAAGGATTAGAAAATGTTCACGTTCAAAGTAAAATTCAATTAGTTTAATGAGTAAGGGAGTTGTGCTTTCATCCAATTATGTTTTTAATCCTTGTGATTATTAATACATATTGTATTATGTATATAGTTTATTTCCAGAACATCCCAGGAGCACATTTGCCTTTTGGTTTAAAAGTGTTTGGTAAGAAAACAAATAAAAATAAATAGATTTACCATATATACTCGTGTATACTTCGACCCAAATATAAGCCAAGGCACCAACTTTTACCACAAAAAATAAGAAAACTTATTGACTTGAGTATAAGCCTAGGGTGAAAATTCAGCAGCTACTGTAAGTGGAAAAGAGGGTCAACAATGCCCATTTGCAGCCTCACTGTGCCCATTTGCAGCCTCACTGTGCCCATTTGCAGCCTCACTGTGCCCATTTGCAGCCTCACTGTGCCCATTTGCAGCCTCACTGTGCCCATTTGCAGCCTCACTGTGCCCATTTGCAGCCTCCCTGTGCCCACTGCAAGCCTCACTGTGCCCATTGCATGCCTCACCTTGCTATGCCCATTGCAGCTTCACTTTGCCAATCTGCATACCTGCTTAGCCTGTTACATGCAGTCAGATGGCCGGCATCCAGTTTCAAAAAGCCACGAACCCCAGAGGAATTAGAGCAAAGATGAAGAGCTGCACCAGTGTCTAAACTTGCAGTAGGGTCTGAAATTAGGGGGAGGCGGAGCTGCTAGACATAAAGAGAGCAAGCTGACCAACTATAACATGGACTGTAAAAAAATCTGTTTCAGCTGTCTCGCAAGGTACCTGGGGAGAACAACCTCGCTCCGATCCTGGTCTCCGGATCTCTGGTACCTGGTCCTGAGCCGGGTGGGTGCTGAGTTCGGGGTCGGTCTGGACTTTGTCCTGTTCCTCATCCTGTTCCTTGATAGGCGGAACACTCAGTTTCCCAGCAGACACTGTGTTCAGTGTATCAGACGTCCTCTCATCATCCTCCCACAAACGAGGACGTCCGTGATAGGTGGAAAACTGAATACAGTGTATGCTGGGAAACTGATTGTTCCGCCTATCACGGAACACGACGAGAAGGATGCACAACTTTTTTAACACTGCATGCCTGCCGTCTGAATATACACGGTACACAGACTCGAGTATAAGCAGAGGGGTGCATTTTTAGCCTAAAAATTAGGCCTGAAAAACTTGGCTTATACTCAAGTATCAAGTATATACGGTAGCTTAGAGAACAAGGGAGTTGTACTGACTTCAGTAATGCAAGCATTACTTGCACATGATTGGATGTTTTTTGCAAAGTGAATCTTCACTTTTTTAAATTTCATTTACTAAGCTTAAAGTGATACTAATAGTGGCCCATTTCCTCCTCTTCTGAGGTCCCCTGCCTGTCCTTTTTGCTCCTTTACCGGCGCTCCCATTTTCTATGGGCCCCCATAGCATGCCGCTTGCCATGAGTACACCTGTGGGCGTTCTCTGGAACCAGGTTATGTGGGTCCATAGACACATACTCAGTGTGGATTGACCCCATCCCCCTGCTTCTTCCGCTGCTGTGTCTGTTCCTGTTTGAGCATGAAGAGCGGCCAGTGCTGCTGCAGACAGGCGAAGCACTGGATTAATACAGGACTAATGCAGAGAATGAAACCTTAAGTGAATGTTTACTCGGCAAAGCAAAAGTTCACTTTGAAATTGAACATGCTCTACTTCTTTAGTAAACAACCTTATTTAATAGTGCAAACTTTAAAGTGGTTCTAAAGCCAGAAGGTTTTTTACCTTAAAGCGGAGTTCCACCCTTAAAATCACTTTGTTTCATTCCATCCAGCATACTGGCGTCAGCGCCAGTATGCTGTTTTCTTTTTTTTTTTTTTTAATGCATGTACTTACTTTATATAAAATCATTGAATTTCAGGCGCACCGCGGTATGTCGCCGCTATAAGGCGTCACGCCTTCCGGAAACAGCCGATTAGCATTCGGCTCTTCTCGGCGCCTGCGCACAGACCCAGGAGCTGACTGCGCAGGCGCCGAAAATAGCCGGTCCTAGTTCGGCTTTTTTCGGAGGGCGTGACGCGGCTATATACGGCGCCTGCGCAGTCAGCTCCTGGGTCTGTGCGCAGGCGCCGAGAAGAGCCGAATGCTAATCGGCTGTTAACGGAAGGCGTGACGCCTTATAGCGGCGACATACCGCGGTGCGCCTGAAATTCAATGATTTTATATAACGTAAGTACATGCATTAAAAAAAAAAAAAAACAGCATACTGGCGCTGACGCCAGTATGCTGGATGGAATGAAACAAAGTGATTTTAAGGGTGGAACTCCGCTTTAATGCAAAGAATGCATTAAGGTTAAAAAAAAAAACTTCCGTTTGAAGCTTTCCCCGACAGCCCCTCCCCCTTTTGTTTTACTTACCGTCTGATCTCGATCTAGCGCTGTGCCTGAGAGCAGTGGGTTTCTCCACCCCCACCCTTCTCAGAGGGCAAATTAATAGCAGCGGTAGTCATTTTCCCTTGCTGCTGTCAATCAAATCCCATAATGTGGGAGCGGGGGACAGGGCCAAGCCACCTAATTTTCTGTCTATAGACACAGGCAGCACAGCTTGGGGATGGAGCCCACAGGTGTGCCACCATAGTAGGAAGTGGCTTCCTATGGTGGCATACCAAGAACAGGAGGAGCCAGGAGTCCCGGGAGGGGACCTTAGAGGAGGATTGCGGCTGCTCTGTGTAAAAGCATTGCACAGAGCAGGCTAGTATAACATGTTTATTATTTAAAAAAAAATACCCTTTACATTCACTTTAAATTGGTTGTTGGCTTAAAGCGGTGGTTCTGCGGGAAAAACGTTTTGTTTTTTTCCTGTCATTCGTGCACGGTTTGTATATGTAAACTTACACTCACCTCTCCCGTTCTTGCAGCCACATGTGTCCCCATTTTATCCAAAACGATGTTTTATAAAATACAGCGATGGACGTTTCCATCTTTAGTGTGGGCACTCCTGAATCCCACCTGTCTAGACATCCAGGATGCGGTGAATGCTGTCCCAGTAATCGGACCCGCGTCACTTCCGGTGCTCGTGCTCGGTGCTCTATGGGAGGCAGCTCCTCCCATAGAGAATACAATGTATACAGTAGACACAAGTCCCCCACACTCTATATACAATGTCCTCCCCTCCTCCGCTCTCAGCAGCAGGCTAGTGTCTGGGACAGGGCTGGAGGCGATAATGTCATTCAGAATGTTGCTCCGCCTACGCCCGCCCACCCGAGTCTATGTTGTTCACGGACCTGCTATAGGGACGGGGCTGGAGGCGGTGCTGGAGATAATGTGATTTAGAATCCTTCTCCGCCTCCGCCCGCCGATCCAAGTCTATCAGTTTCACGGACCGAAAAAAGCGTCTGCGCATGCGCCGTGGACCGGGTCCGATTTCTGCATAGGTCCCGAAGATGATCAACGGCGAAATCTTGCGCTAACACAGCAGGGGGAAAATCAAAACACACGCCCATTCCCCTGCGGTGGAAGGTGATTGACAGGACAGAAAGCCTTGAAGAAAAGGGGTAAGGCTAAAGAAAAAAAAAAAAAACTTAGTTGTTCTTTTTTAATGCAATGCTGTTTTATTGCCATGAACTCAAAAATTAGGGTGAACCTCCGCTTTAAGTAGAGCTGTTTTAATCTGTTATCGCTTTGTAGTTATCAAGATTAATGCAATACCCACGACTCCCAAACATCAGATAACCCAACTACTGTATACATAGACCCGTTATGGTTGTATTGCGTTGTCAAAATAAATTTATAATGAAAAGTAATTGTTCAAAATAAGTACACTCTACAGTATTTCAGTGCTCAATAGTATGACAATGCCCATTTCCTATGGGGTTTGCTTCTCTTTAGCAATCCTTCTCTATGCATGTTTTTAAGCAGCTGGCTCAATGCTTGGAGAACACATTGGAAATCCCTGTGGTTTTCCTGTCCTTTGATTGAGAAGGTAATTGAATCTGCATTATATAATGAGAGCAATGCAAAGTTAGCTGCAGGTAACTCGGCCTGCATCTGTAGCTGTTCAAAACGTATGTTGATTATTCACTTTGATGCTATTAGATTATACATATATCTATTGCCATTTTTTGGAAAAATGAAAACATCTTATCTATATCCCTAAGCTATAAATAATTATACAGTGGTAATTCCGTAGCAAAGCTCTTGATTAGGCCCTAATGTGATGTACATGCTGTCAGATGTAAGCGTGAAGAGGCTAGAGGTATTAATGTTTCAGATCGCAATGTCTTCTACTAACACATGGTGAGCCAGCAATGCACATTCACATGCTGTTAATCATAATTTCACACTGAAAGCATCCTTTTGTTCTTTTTTCCCCTTCCTTAACCAGTTCAGATCCGCGCTATTGACAAAAGACGTTAACAGCGCGGACCTGAGCTGCCGGGGGTCACGTCTTTGGACGTCAATATTGTTGTATTCCCCGCGCGCGCCACTGGGTGGCGCGCAGCGGGGAAAAACAGTGCTGTCCCATCGCTGAGCATTCGATGCGTGTACCCGGAGGCCGCGGTGTCCGCCAGGTACATGCGATCGGCGGTGACAGAGCAGGGACGTGGAGCTCTGTGTGTAAACACAGAGCTCCACGTCCTGTCAGGGAGAGAGGAGACCGATCTGTGTCCCTTGTACATAGGGACACAGCATCGGTCACCTCCCTCCCCCCACACAGTTGGAACACACCCAGGATACACATTTAACCCCTTCCTCACCCCCTAGTGTTAACCCATTCAATGCCAGTCACATTTATACAGTAATTAGTGCATATTTATAGCACTGGTCGCTGTATAAATGTGAATAGCGCCAAAAATGTGTCAAAAGTGTCCGATGTGTCCGCCGTAATGTCGCAGTCCCAATAAAAATCGCAGATCGCCGCCATTACTAGTAAAAAAAAAATATAAAAAAAAAACATAATTCTGTCCCCTATTTTGTAGGTGCTATAACTTTTGCGCAAAGCAGTCGCTTATTGCGATTTTTTTTTTTTTTTTTGCAAAAATACGTAGAAGAATACGTATCGGGCTTAACTGAGAATTTTTTTTTTTAAATGGATATTGTAGCAACAAGTAAAAAATATATATATATTTTTAAATTGTTGCTCTTTTTTTTTTTTTATAACGCAAAAAATAAAAACCGCACGGGCGATCAAATACCACCAAAATAAAGCTCTATTTGTGGGGAAAAAAGGACGCCAATTTTGTTTGGGAGCCACGTCGCACGACCGTGCAAATGTCAGTTAAAGTGACGCAGTGCCGGAAGCTGAAATTTCACCTGGGCACGAAGGGGGTTTATGTGCCCAGTAAGCAAGTGGTTAAAAGAGTGTTGTGACATGAGTCACTTTGGATGGGGGTTTTGTGCGGCTCAGCTTGCCTGGGAGAGCACTGGAGGCTCTTGGTCCATCTCCCATGGCCCCTCCTATGTGTAAGTTACCCTGTGTCCCTTCAGGACACAGGGAAGCGGAGAACTCCAGTTGGGTCTACCTAACCCAACTCACCGTACAACCACACCGGACTCTTTTTGACACTGTTGTCCTGGATTCTGTGTGTGTAGTTTGTGCTGAAGAAGTGAAGGGGATCTTTTCACTTGGGACATAAATGTTTGTGAGCAATATCCTTCACATTTAAGACTGCTAGACTCTTGTAAGAGTATTTTAAAGAATGGGGGCAGGGCAGCAATGGGAGGGGGGCTTCCTTCGACAGCTCTCCCTGCTGATAATGTCATTTATTGTTATTGGCCAGTTTTACCCGCCCTGAATCCAAGGGTGGGGGTGAGTATCTCTGAGTTATATATTTGAGTGAGTAACTTGTATAGCGCTACAAATGCGAACTAAATCGTCTTAAGGCACTCTGTACCCAATGTCGTCGTCCAGAAACCTTCAGAAGAGATGGGTCTTAAGTTTTTTTTTTTCTGAAGGCCCGATGGTTTGCTTCCATGCGGAGGTCCGTGGGTAGAGCATTTCATAGCCGTGTCCTTGGATTGCGAATCTTCGCTCTCCTTTAGATTTGTAGCGGGACTTGGGGATGTGGAGGAGGTTCTGGTCAATTGATCGTAGGGCCCGATTTGGGGTGTAGTGTTTTATTTTCTCGCAGAAGTATTGAGGTGCGTTTCCTTGTGTGCATTTATGGGTGAGGCAGAGGGTCTTGACTGTAACCCAATCTTTTATGGCTAGCCAATGGAGGGGTGATTGGTTCCCAGGTTTTTTTTTCTCCGTTACCAGTCTGACTGCAGTCTTCTGGATGCCTTGTAGACGATAAATCTGCTATTTTGGTAGTCCTAGGTAGAGGGCGTAGTCAAGTCTGGAATTGATGAGTGTTCCAACTACTACTGCTGTGTCCTCTTCCGGGATAAAGGGGATGAGTCTACACCGCAAGCAGAGAAGATAGTGAGATCCGCTGACTACTGATTCTATTTGTGCGTCCATAGTTATGTCTGAGTCAAAGATAACTCCCAGGATTTTGACTTTAGTGCTTTGGGTGATGGTTTGTCCAAGGATGGTGGGAGGTGTCCATGTCATCCTAGAATTTGACTTTTGGTTTGCGTTGAAAAAGAGAAGTTTTGTTTTGGATCCATTGAGTTTGAGGGAGCTCTCCGTCATCCAATTATCTTTTAATGGCAGGCACTTTTCTAGCACGTGATATTGGTCTTTTTTGTTGGTGATGTGAAGATAAAGTTGAGTGTCGTCTGCGTAGAAGTGGTAGAGCAGGTCCTGTTTGCTGATGATTTTGAGGAGTGGGCGGAGGTAGATGTTGAAGATTACGGCCAACAGGAGTGATCCTTGAGGGACTCCGCATGTGACGGTGCAAGCTTCCGAAGTGAAGGCTTCTAGTTTCACTGTCTGGAATCGATTTTCTAGGAATGATGCAAACCATGGTAGATCTGAGTCTGCGACTCCAGCTACTTCTGTGAGACGAGTGAGTAGAATTTTGTGGTCTACTGTGTCAAAAGCTGCAGGAAGGTCCAGCAGCACCAGGAGACACGATTCTCCTTTGTCTGCTGCTTCCAGAACTGTGTAACATGTGCTTGAATAAAAAGAGTCTGCTGGATTTTATGCTACACTGAAGTACGGCTGGTGACTGGGTAGGCTAAAGAGTCTTGGATAGTGCTGGTTCTGGACAGAGGAAGCATTGATGGCGGACATCGTCCTATTGAGGACGAGGGTTCGACACAAGTGTTTTAACATGTTATTGGGATCTTGGTATCAGCCAAGGAACATTTTCTTTCTAAGGAACGTTCTCAGTGCGCATGTGCGAATTCACGTCGCTTTTTCTCAATGTAAACAATGTGAGCATATCTAATGTCGAGCCCCATTCTTGAACGATTTACGCAAACGACGTAACCGACGTTCAATTCGACGCTGTCCCGACGTCCATACTTAACATTGGCTACGCCTCCTATAGCAGGGGTAACCTTGCGCCGCTCGAACGCTTACGCAAACGACGTAAAATACGACGCGCCGCCGCAAGTACGTTTCTGAATCGGCGTAAATAGCTAATTTGCATATTTTAAGCGGAAAACAACGAAAGCGCCACCTAGTGGCCAGCTTAAATATGCAACTAAGATACGACGATGTAAGCCAATTACGCCGCTCGTATCTTAGAAGAAAGCCGGCGTATCTTCTTTTTTGAATAGCAAAAAAAGATATGCCGGCTATTCTTAGTATTTACGCAGCGTATCTCTAGATACGCTGACGTAAATGCTTTCTGAATCTGGCCCTATATATTCTTAATACAGAAATCTGTAAACCTATAGACTTGAGTTGAATGTCACCTGATCTTGTCATTTACAGACAGATTTGGAAACGATTTTGAATCTATTTCCAGTCTTCAACCTCTTTATAGACTCCCTGGCAGACCTGTCCTAGGTAAAGACTTTCAGGATAGATTTCCTATATTGTTGATAGTGTTTCTCTGAGATCAGACTGCTCTTAGGACAGTGTTCTCGTTTCTTTAAAGTAGTTGTACACCCTTGCTTATATCCAATGAAATTACTAGCCTCAGGTATACACAGAAATTAACCTATGTTATACCTGCTTATTTGCAGCCATCTCTCCTCTACATCAGTTTAAAGTACAGATTTTCAGAGCTTCCAGAGGCAAGAGGTAGGAATCTGACTTGACACACCACAGTACTCGGAGTAGTATAACGAAATGCAATCATTTTATTTCATTTTGGTCAGAGTGTAGAGGGATTAGAATCGCAGTTGTTTTATTGCTGTCTGTGCCCCTTAGAGAAATTCTCACCCACTATTTGTCAGTGTTTACTATCATCACCAAAAATGAAAGAAAATTCACACTATGGACACTAGTGACCTTGGTGGCAACAAGAGATTTCCTCACTTTGGATGGATTTCCTCTCACTTCTTGTTTTGGTAATGGGACAGGATGTCACGGGAAATCTCTTAAATGGGACACGGATGACAATTTTTCTTACGCATCTGTACCCAAGAACAAATATGTATTTGCAGTTTGTTGGTCTTTAGATGTGGTGGCTGCTTTTATGTTCTCTTTGATTTTTTTTCTTTTATTTATACCTTGTGATCCTGCTGGTAACATACTTCCTGTCCTAGGGTGACAATGCTCACTTGCTATACTGTATCTGATGGGTAAACGCCATTCTCAGCCAAGGACAGGAAGTACTGTATGTCAGGACTACAGAACTCATTCCCCTCTTCCTATCTTTATAACCAGTGCTTTAAGTGGGCCAAAAGAGGTGCCGGTACTCTATTAGGCGCCGGTGCACCCCCCCCCCCTCGGGGCAGAACGTTTTTTTCCGCAGCCACTGTACCATGCCAACAAACGCACCCACTGTGCCATGCCAACAAACGCAACCACTGTGCCATCACTTGTCACCACTGTGCCATGCCAAACGCAACCACTGTGCCATGCCATCAAATGCAGCCACTCTGTCATCAATTGTCACCACTGTGCCATGCCATTACAGCGCCTCCCACTCCACCGCCCGCCAATCTCCTGCGCCATTATCTGTTTTTTTTTAGCCCTTCTGCCTAGTTGGCTGGTGTTTCCCGCCACTCCCACATCAAGGGAGACAGACAGTTCCACCAGCCAACCAGGCGGAAGGGCTGAAAAAAAAACTCATTGCGCGCCGCCGCCGGGTGTACCAAGATGACCGATAGCTCCAGAGCTAGGCCAAAGCCGCGGCCTTTCCTAAGGCGGTGGCGGCGGCGCTTTTTCGCGGACGTCAGGATTTTGCCCCCCTGCAATTTTTCGCCCGGTGCAGGAGCCCCCCCCCCCCCCTGCTACGCCAGTGCATTCCGGTACGGGAAACCCACGTACTGGGCGCACGGAGAGGTGCTGGTACTCTCCAGGGCCATTTTTGGAAGTGGCGGTACTGAGTACCGCCGCGTTCCGGCCCACTTAAAGCACTGTTTATAACATAAGTGCAAGGTGTTGTATAGTTTAGAGGTCCTTGGTAGGAATATAAGAAGGCTTGAGGTAAAATTGCTGTGTGTACAGAATACAGGGCAGCACTAAATTTCTGGCAGGATCAACAGATTTTTTTTTTAAACTTGTAATCTGCTATTATTCTAAAATGCTTTCAGTGATAAATTTAACAGACTCCAGCCCTGTGCACACGATCGGTTTGTTGGCTGAAAACCGACCGATTGACTGTTTTCATCGCACAAACCGATCGTGTGTGGGCCCTATAGGTTTTATTTCCATCGGTGTAAAAAAATAGAACATGTTTTACATTTTTCCTATAGATAAAAAACCTATAGAGAAATCAGATCGTCTGTATGGAACTCCATCGGTCAAAAATCCACGCATGCTCAGAATCAAGTCGACACATGCTCAGAAGCATTGAACTTCATTTTTTTCGGCTCGTCGTAGTGTTTTACGTCAACACGTTTGAACACGATCAGATTTTTGACTGATGGTGTGTAGACAAGACTGATGAAATTCGACAAAAAAAATCCATCGGATTAGATTCCATCAGATATCCGATCGTGTGTACAGGGCTTAGGAGTAAGCAAAATGGACAAGCTTTTGTTCGGGCTTACATACACTTATACAGAAAGATATACACTCACTGGCCACTTAATTGGGTACACCTTGCTAGTTCCACCCCCTTTTGCCTTAAAGTGGAAGTTCACCTATACAGCGCCTGCGCAGCGACATTCGGCTTCTTTCGGAAAGTCATGACGCGCAGTATGCGCGTCACGTCAACTAGGAACGCCAAGACCCGCAAGAATCATACCCGGAAGCTGAGGGATGAAACGGCGATAACGAGGTATGTACGGAAAAAAATAAAAAACCCCGGCATACCCGCAGTGTAATCAGTCTTCTCAATGTATTGTTAGAATTTTTTTTTAGGGTGAACCTCCACTTTAATGTCTGCCTTAATTCTTTGTGGCATAGCTTCAACAAGGTGATGGAAACATTTCTTAAGGTTTTGGTCCATATTGACATGATAGCATCATGCAGTTGCTGCGGATTTGCCCATCTATGATGCAAATCTCCTTTTCCACCACATCCCAAAGGTGCTCTATTGGATTGAGATCTTATGATTGTGGACGCCATTGGAGTACAGTCACCTCATTGTCATGTTCAAGTAATCAGTTTTAAGATGATTTGAGCTTCGTGACATGGTGCATTATCCTGCGGAAAATAGTAGCCATCAGAAGATGGGTACACTGAAGTCAAAAAGAGATAGACATGGTCGGCATCAATACTCAGGTAGGCCGTGGCGTTTAAACTATGCTTAATTGGTACTAAGGGGCCCAAAGTGTGCCAAGAAAATATCCCCCACACCATTACACCACCACCACCCGCATGAACCATTGATAGAAGGCAGGATGGATCCATGTTTTCATGTTTATGCCAAATTCTGACCCTACCATCTGAATGGCACAGCTGAAATTGAGAATTGTCAGATCAGACAATGCTTTTCCAATCTTCTATTAGATAATTGGATATTGTCCAATTTTGGTGAGCCTATGAGAATTGTAGCCTTAGTTTTCTGTTATTAGCTTATAGGAGTGGTACCCGGTGTGGTCTTCTGCTGCTGTAGCCCATCCCCTTCAAGGTTTGATGTGTTGTGCATTCAGAGATGGTTTTCTGCATACTTTGGATGTAACGAGTGGTTATTTGCGTTATTATTGCCTTTCTATCATCTCAAACAAGTCTGCCTATTCTCCTCTGACATCAACGAGGCATTTTCCTCCACACAACTTCCGCTCGCTGGATATTTTCTTTTTTTCGGACCATTCTCTGTAAACCCTAGAAATGCTTGTGTGTGAAAATCTCAATAGATCAGTTTTTGAAATACTCTCAAACTTTTAAGTCCCTTAAATCCCTTTTCTTCTCCATTCTGATGCTTGGTTTAAACTTCAGCAAGTCATATTCACCATGTCCAGATGCATTAATGCATTGAGTTGCTGCCAATCACTGCAATGCGATTGGCTGATTAGCATTTTGTGTTGCAAAGCAAAAGAACAGGTCTACCTATTAAAGTGGCCGGTGAGTGTATACTAGCATATGTAAAGCAAAGCATAGAGGCATGGACATTACATTGTGAGATAGTGAAGGGAAATATCCAGTGGTGCCTTAAATTTTCCATTAACCACTTGCCTAGCGTCGCACACAGATGTACGTCGACAACATGGCACGGGCAGGCAAATAGGCGTACCTGTACGTCCCTTTAGATTTGCCGCCCAGTGGGCACGCAGCTGCTGCGTGCCTCGTGAGTGCGCTCTGGCAGGTCCCAGGAACACGATGTTCCCAGGTGGCCCGCAATTGTGGTCGGCAAAGGCAGAACAGGGGGATGCCTTTGTAAACAAGGGATTGCCCTGTTCTGCCTAGTGACATTTTACTGATCTCACCGTTTCCGTGATCGTGAACGGTGATCAGTGACATGTCACTTGTAGCCATGCCCCCTAACAGTAAGAATCACTCCCTAGGTCATACTTAACCCTTTTAGCGCCACCTAGTGATTAACTCCACTGCTCGTGTCTTTTTTACAGTAATCGGTGCATTTTTATAGCACTGATCGCTGTAAAAATTTCAATGGTACCAAAAATATGTAGAAGAATACGTATTGGCCTAAACTGGGGAAAAAAACATTTTTTTTAATATAATTTATGGGGATATTTATTATAGCAAAAAGTTAAAAATATTGCATTTTTTCTAAATTGTCGCTCTATTTTTGTTGATCAAATACCATCAAAAGAAAGCTCTATTTGTGGGGGGGGGGAAAAAGTACATTTCTTTCTCGTACATCACGGGACACAGAGCGGCATATTCATTACTATATGGGTTATATGGAGTACCTTCAGGTGTGGACACTGGCAATCTCAAACAAACAGGAAGTCCCTCCCTATATAACCCCCTCCCCTAGAGGGAGTCCCTCAGTTTTTCGCCAGTGTCTTAGGTGTTGGTCACGGAATAGCTTTGCTCCACATCCTTGGGATTAAGGGCGGGCTAACCGGATCTGTCCAAGGAGCCTCAGTGCCAAAGTGGACAGTACCCGGGCCCCAAACCGTGGGGTTTTGCCTATAATGCTCCTCTTTGGAGGGCTGGACCCTGGGCCCAGGACTTGGAGTTTGTAAAAACCATAAGTTCCTGTTTGCCAGGGTGCTATATAGGTCCAGGACAGTGGGTACCTTCATAGGACCCCAGGGCCTGAAGGTCTACTACGCTACCCACGGAGATGGGAGAAGATTGGACTGTTTTGCAAAACGTCCTGCTGCATGGAGCAGGTAAGTGGGGAGCCTGCGGGACTTGGTTCGACAGCAGGCTCTCCAGGGGGATCTTAAGGGGGGGTAGCCTGAGTATGCTCTGCATTGGCACCATGGTCACTATGTCTGATAGACAGGATGCCCTGAAATGTTTCCCCCCATAACTTGATCCCCCTACCTATCTATGTATGTTTGCTAGCTACCTGCTGCTCGCTGGTTGAAGATCTTTTAAAAAAAAAAAAAGATCTGTCTCTAGGCTAAAGGGACTCCTTAGGGGCCTGTGTTAGCCTTACCTTGCCGGGATTCAAATCTGCCGCCTGATGCGTCCTCCAACCTGCATTCCTGGGCTCCAGAGTGCGTCTCCTCCTGGGCTCTCCTCCCCCGACAGTCGCGCGCGCGCGTGCACGCGCGCATGCATATAGAAAATGTTCGCGCCGTTCGGGAGGGGAGGAGGGGCGGGAGTGTGACTGCAGTGTAGAGTGGGCGCGCCTTTAATTGCTGTTATACACAGCAGGCGCGTTCTTAGCTCAGTTCAGAGCTGAGCTGGAGAGAGAGAGGACGTAGAGCTGGCAGCACAGTGACTCCCGGTGGCGAGAAGGGGTACTACATACTGGAGTCAGCTCCAATACTTTTTGTTAAGCCAAAATCCCCTTGGCAACAGGTTGAATGCTGGCAAACATGTTGGGGGTGGGGCTGTATGTGGTGAATAACATATAAAAGAAAAACATACTGAGCCCCACCGGTTTTGGGGCATTAGTGATCCTATTGTCCCCTAAACCTTATTTTTTTGTACTCCTGGCTATAACAGTCTGTTGTTGTAAGCGGAGTCCTTCGCTTTTGTATTATGGCTTCCAAGGGTTCAGGATCAAAAAAAAGAAAAAAAAAAAAAAAGAGAAAAGGCAAAGACAAAGGGGTTCCTCCTCTGGTTCTGATAATATGCCAATACTTTCCCCACAGGTTATTCCTATAGGGGGTCACCCTGGATAAGCCATTAAGGGGGTCTGGTGCTGAGGCTGGCCCAGGTCGGCCCAACCCTGTGTTATCACAGAGGAGATGCTAGCCGTCACCCTAGGGGGGCTAAAGAAAAGAGGTTAACAGCTATGATCGCTGGCTCTTTTTCTGGCAAGAAGTGGACTAGATCCCCATCGCCAAAAGGGACAGAACCTAGAGGATCTACCACTGTAGAATCGTTTTCAGCCTCCCAGGCGGAGAGTCTGTGGGTCCAGTCTTTGACAGACATGGCCCGCTTGGCATTCAATTTGCCATTTCCAGAGCCTCAGGTTCCTGCGGTATCCTCTTTGGGTTCTTTTAAAAACGCCTTTAAGCAACGCAGCGTTTCTGGCCCATCCTCTGTTAGAGGAATTTGTTTTTCCAGGATTGGGACGACCGGACAGAATTTTTTCTGCCGCCTAAAGCTGACGAGAGGGTAGTCTTTATGCACGTCTGCCAGGAAATATTTGTGCTTGCAGGCACTCTTTCCCCTGACCAAGTGCTCTTTAAAAAGGGGGCCCGGATGGCTCAGTTGGTAGAGCATCGGACTTTTTTAATCTGAGGGTCCAGGGTTCAGGTCCCGGTTCGGGCACTGCTTTTCAACTACCCGTGAGGTCCTTGAGGCCGCATCTCCCGGAAAGCGCCCGATCTCGTCTGATCTCGGAGGCTAAGCAGGGTCGGGCCTGGTTAATGCCTGGATGGGAGACCACCTGGAAGGTTGTCTGTTATTTACCCTATGGAAAAAAAAAAAAAAAAAAACATTTTTTCTAAGAAAGGGGGCGCTCCCAACTGTGGACGCAGCCATCTCATGGGTGAATAAATCATTAACTGGCCTAAGGGGAAACATACAAATGTTTAAGGTCCCGGTCAATAAACGTTTAGAGACACTTTTTCCAGCATCCTTGGCTACAGCCAGCAGGGGCTGCAATTGGAATTTTGTCAGGCGTTAAAGAACCAGACAAAACAGATGCTTAAGACATCCCTGCCCAATAGGCAGAGGAGTTATTGGATATTCCCAGAGCTCTGTGCTTTGCGGTAGAGGTTATAAAAAGACTCCATCCAGCAGGCGTCTCGTTGTCACTATTTTTAGTGCATATGAGAAGGCTCTTATGGTTGAAGAACTGGGCGGCCGAGCCCATGTAAAAGACTGCTGGCAGGTTTGCCCTTCCATGGAAAGATCTGGATAAATACATTCAGACTGTTTCAAGTGGCAAAAGTACCCTTTTACCAGTCAAAAGAAGTTCCGGGGTCCTGCGTTTAAAAGGCAGTTCCCCCCCCCTGTTCCGGGGCCCTCAAATTCCAGGCAGTACGGACCTCCTGCGCGATCAAACTTTTAAAATGGATCGCAAGGACAGGCCTCTGGGGATCGATCCCCGACAGAGGGGGTCCGATCATCTGTGGCCGCAGGCTACAGATTAGAATTTCTAAAAATTTCCTCCACAAGGAAGGCCTCAATGCGGGCGGCGTTGGTTCATCTGCTTACCAGGGCATAATGGTAGAGGTACCAGCCCAAGAACAGGGGCTAGGTTTCTATTCCAATCTGTTTGTCATACCAAGGCCCATCGGCGATGTCAGACCAATTTTGGACCTAAAAGGTTTAAATGCTTACCTAAGGGTTCGCTCTTTCCGGACAGAATCCGTTCGGTCAGCAGCCGCCACACTCCAGAAGGATCTAGCTTCTATAGACATAAAGGATGGTTACCTTCATGTACCAGGTCTTTCAGCCACATCAAATATTTTTGTTTTTACGCTTCGCAGTGATACAGCGTCACTTCCAATTCGTGGCGCCCCCTTCGGGCTGGCTACGGCCCCCGGGTATTCACGAAGGTCCTTGCTCCAATTCTAGTCAGTCTAAAGGATCCAAGGGATCTCGGTCCTAGCATACCTGGACGACCTCTTAATCATAGATCACTCGCTTCCTTGGTGGAATGCGTAGTAACCCTCATGGTTCAGTACCTCGAGAGGTTCGGCTGAGTCCTAAACTGGGGAAAGATCAGCATTTCAACCTACAAAGCAGTTGGAATATCTCGGCATGAGATTAGACACAGAACAGAAGATGGGTGTTCCTGCCCCTGGTAAAGGTCGAGGCTATCAAAAGATTAATTCAGTTGGTTCTAAGCAAAAGAGAACCAACTATTCGCCTATGTATGCGATTACTAGGCAAACTAATGGCCATGTTCGAGGCGATACCACACGCTTCCACACTCGGGTCCTACAGACAGCAATTCTAGCAGCCTTGGTTCTGCCCAGTAGTCTGGAAGGCTGGAGAGCGGTCTGGAACGGGTTCACTCGCCAAGTAACTTGGGCAGAGGCGGAGAGGCAGCTGCCCATCAAGGTCTGGGAGATCAGAGCGGCTCGGCTAGCCCTCCTGGCATAGACATCCAGATTACAGGGGTCCTCGGTGAGAAGTCATTCAGACAATGCCACAGCGGTGGCATATATGTGAACCACCAAGGGGGAACCAAGAGTCAAGCCACTCAGAGTGAGAGGAACTTGGTTTTTCGGTGGGCAGAGGTTTATGTACCCTGCATATCGGCGACATTCATTCCCGAGGTGGACAACCTGCAGGCGTACTTCCTAAGTCGCCAAACCCTGTCGCCGGGGGAGTGGTCCCTGCATCCACAAGTTTTTTTCAGACAATCTGCCAGAAGTGGGGAGTGCCAGACGTGGAGGTCATGGCATAAGGATTCAACAAGAAGCTAGACAGGTTCATGTCTCGAACGAGGGACCCTATGGCCTGCGGAACCAATGTGTTGGTTTGCCCTTGGCATCAATCATAGCTTCTATATGCATTTCCCCCGCTGCAGTTACTACCCTGCCTGTGGCGCAGGATCATAGCACAGGCCGGTTATCCTGGTAGCCCCAGCTTGGTACCGGAGGGCATGGTACTCACTAGTCCTGAAATTGGCAGCGGAAGGCCCTTGGACTCTTCCTCTATGGCCAGACCTACTCTCACAAGGCCCGATCCTCCACCCTGCATTACGGCGTCTAAAATTGACGGCCTGGCGGCTGAATCCCTGATTCTCAAGTGTAGAGGTCTGTCTAGGCAGGTAATCCCTACCCTCATTAAGGCTAGAAAGCCGGCCTCCAGGATAATTTTGTTACAGGGTTTGGAGGGCCTACGTAGGCTGGTGTGAGGCTAAGAGATGGGTTTCCCGCAAGTATACCATTGATAGAGTATTAAGTTTTCTCCAGCTAGGAGTGGATAAAGGCCGGGCATTAAGCACGATCTAGGGACAGATTTCAGCCTTATCAGTGTGGTTTCAGAGGCCGCTGGCCGCCCACTCGCTGGTTAAGATCTTCGTACAGGGAGTCTTGCGTGTTAATCCTCCGGTCAAATCACCACTTTGTCCATGGGACTTAAATCTTGTTCTGTCATCTCTACAGAAACAACCCCTTGAGCCGTTGGCTGAGGTACCTTTGGTTTTACTGACTAGAAAGTCGGTATTTCTGATCACCATAGTTTCGGCCAGGAGAGTATCGGAATTGGCAGCCTTATCTTGTAAGGAACCATATCTCATTTTTCATAAGGATAGGGCGGGGTTCCGTCCTCATCCTTCCTTTCTACCAAAGGTTATATCCAGTTTCCACCTGAACCAGGATGTGGTACTTCCATCCTTCTTCCAAAACCCACCTCTAGAAAGGAGGGGTTGCTGCATACGTTGGATATTGTCAGGGCCATAAAGGCCTATCTTAAAGCTACAGAGAAGGTTCGGAAAACAGATGTGGTGTTCGTTTTACCGGAAGGGCCCAAGATGGGTCAGGCAGCTGCTTGATCCACCATCGCAAGATGGATTAAACAATTAATTGTTCGGGCCTGCGGTTTGAAGAGGTTGCCTCCTCCTTTGTCGGTAAAAGGCCCATTCTACCAGGGCCATGGGCACCTCCTGGGCAGCACATCATCAGATCTCTATGGCTTGAATATGCAAGGCAGCAACGTGGTCATCAGTCCACACGTTTACAAAATTTTATCAATTGGACGTAAGAAGGGATGCGGATACAGCCTTTGGGCAGTCAGTACTACAGGCCGCGATTCAAGCTCCTCAGGATCTGAGGGGGCTCCCTTGATTTGATTTGAGATTTACATTTCTCGTTTAAGTTGGATTTACTAGTATTTGAGTATACCTCTAAATTAAATCCTTCTTTGGAAGATGTCTCCCTCCCCTCATTAAAGCATTGCTTTCGGACATCCCATATAGTAATGAATATGCCGCTCTGTGTCCCGTGATGTACGAGAAAGAAAAAGGGATTTTTAAATACAGCTTACCTGTAAAATCCTTTTCTTGGAGTACATCACGGGACACAGAGCTCCCACCCCTCTTTTTGGGAACATTTTGGGAGGCATACTGCTTGCTACAAAACTGAGGGACTCCCTCTAGGGGAGGGGGTTATATAGGGAGGGACTTCCTGTTTGTTTGAGATTGCCAGTGTCCACACCTGAAGGTACTCCATATAACCCATATAGTAATGAATATGCCGCTCTGTGTCCCGTGATGTACTCCAAGAAAAGGATTTTACAGGTAAGCTGTATTTAAAAATCCCTTTTTTTTTGGGGAGCCACGTTACACGACCGCGCAAATGTCGGTTTAAGCGACTCAGTGACGTGGCCTGGTCTTTCGCCAACGAAATAGCCGAATTTATAAACCTTCAAAAATATATACATATGTTGTCTGTTCCTTGTGATTATTAATACATATTTCAAAGCAAGCTCTTTCATTTTACAAAACAAAACTAGACATACTGTATTGCATTTTGTACAAGGTTTATTTTGAGAGCACCCCAGGGGCAGTGTAAAGTGGCCTGAAGATTCTCAGTATTTCTAGCAAAGTTTTGTGTTTTATGATATGCCTTTTAATAACCAGTGATACTACATCTGTTTACTTCAAGCTTGTTAAAATACTTTATATCAAACAAAAGTAAAGACCCACAGTTAAAAGAAAATGGCTGGATTGATGCAAGTCCAAAAAACAGACTTGAAATAAACAGAAAGTATTAGTTTTAATTAGCTTGTGGAGGTTGTTAGGCTTGGACATGCTGTCACCTTAGCTGTGCTGCTGATAGATGAAGGGCCACTCGTCCCTGTAACCGCTCTGATTGATTATTGCTACAGACTGCATACGTTGGGCCAACTTCTAGAACATATGAGAAAGTGGGACCTGCTGATTTGATTTTAATATCCAATGTTGACTTCCAAATCAGAAATTAGTCTTTAGTTTGAGAAGTGTCAACTTTGTGATGCATGTCATTGAGAATTTCTGACAGTATACAGTTTAGCACATAATTACACCATAGTTGTGAAATGAAGACATAGCCTTTAGGCTAAATTCACTGTTAACTTTGTATTTAGCATGCATTGACATATGCTAAATACACTTTAGTTGACAGGCATTGATTTTTTTTTTTTTTTTCTAAAGCTAATCTGTAGGGAAATGAAAACAAAATAAATCAAAATTGAATATAACCCTTGCAGTGCACGTGGAGCCCCAATGTGAGGGTTAAATGCTAAACTTTGCCGAGGGTATTTTTTTATAAAAGCGTATCTACTTACATTACCCCTCCTACCTGCAGGCTCCTTCTATGTGACTGGCCTCCCCACAGCCTCGTCATCAGTGTTCTATCCAACGGTTTAAGCTATGATGATGCATTTATTAAGCGAGGACACCAAGGGCACAGAGCTAAAAACAAATCCTCCTACATAAGTTGTACTTGTACATATGCAGCCCTCTATCGTCTAAAGCATAGGTGGCAAACAGAAGACCTAAGGGCCAAATCCGGCCCTCTAAGCTATTTTATGTGGCCCTCGCACCTCTCCTTCAGCTGCAGGAGAGCTCCAGCCCTCCTCTGTTCCTTCTCCAGACCCTTACTTTCTGCTTTTAAGGAATGCGTCCAGCTTCTTCCCAGCAACAGCATAGGGAAAGGGGGGTGCATTGTGATGTAAGAGAGAGTGGGGGACTCAACTTGTGATGGTGGGGGCTCTTTACATCTAATGTAAGGGGAGGAGATGCGCTGAACATCTAATCTTAGATATGACCGGCCCTTTTGAGGACAATCATAATGCTGATTCGGCCCACAATGAAATTGAGTTTGATACCCCTGCTCTAAAGCTATTCAAAGTACAACATTTAAAATACATTTGGAAAAGGGGGGGGGGGGCGATCTCACACACCGCACAGCATAGAACGGAACTCTGTGTAATCCGAGACCTGAATGGAGGAAATAGACACACCCCCTCTACAAAGTCTCTTAGGTAAACCTGCACAGCTGAGGTTATTAATCACATGTGGTGTGCTGGAAGTGGGGAGGGGCAGATTATCCCCCTGGGATTGTCTTTTTTGCCTGCATAAACTGTCAGATGACTTCCTAAGCGTGGGGTAGAGAGGTAACAAGGTAACAACTTGTTACCTCTCTACCCCACACTGAAGAAGTCCCGCCCATTGGGACGTAACACGTACGAGGGTGAGGAGTCACGTGTGACGTCACCCGCGATCGCCCCTTCACGTGGATTCTCGGCTGTTGGATGCCTGGTTTATGTAAAATGCCTGGAGCCTAGCACTCGGCTGAGAGTGCCACCGAATGTGAGTTCATTTTTATGCTTTTAAAACAAACCGCTGAATTGCTACAGAGAGCACTAGACTTCTCTCTTCTTTATTGCATATGCCCTGATTGTTTCTGCCATCCCCTGGGTCTGGTGTTGAGACACGGAGCTGCCATATCTTCTGTCCCTGTTGAGATCAGGACGTTTGTTTGCATTCCTTGCTTTGTGACCTATCTTGGGTCGAATGGTTCAGGTGAGAGGCCATCCTTACTCTCTGGTGGAGGATCTGTCCTTGGGTCACTTATTCTGGATTTTGCACCAACTTGTGATCATATTGGATTATTCTTCTGCACCTGTACATAATGTTTTAATTTATTTATTCAATTTTATTGTTTTTGTTTTTGCGCTGCACTTTATTATCACAACTTGTTTGTATGTTGCTATAATGTAACCTTGGAAAGAATGTACTTATCGTTTATCTTCTTGTACAAAATCAATAAAAAATCTTTGAAAGGAAAAACATTTTGCAACTAATTAGGTTATTTGGCAACAGGTATAAAAAGAGTATCTATGAAAGTCAAATTCTCTCAGAAGTAAAGATGGGCAAAGGGCCGCCAATCTGTTAAAAATGTATTTAAAAATTGTGGAACAATTTCAGAATAATTGTTTCTCAATGTAAAATTGCAAAGACTTTTAACTATATCGGTGGTTCTCAACTCCTGTCCTCAGGACCCACTAACAGGCCAGATCTTAAGTATTACCTTGGGGAGATGCAGACTAGAATACTGCAATCACTGAGCAGCAAATGATATCACCTGTGATGCATTTCAAACCTGGCCTGTTAGTGGGTCCTGAGGACAGGAGTTGAGAACCACTGAACTATATCATCATTTACTAATATCTTTAAGACATTCTGAGAATTTGCAGAAATCTCTGTGTGCAAGGGACAAGGCCAAAATGTAATACTGGATGCCCGTGATATTCAGGCTCTCAGGCAGCACTGTATCTCGTTGCATAACGCAGGTGCCCATGGGACTTTAACCACTTGAGGCCCCGCATATGCTCAATTGACGGCAGCTTTGGGGATCTGAATTTCCAAGCTGCCGTCAATTGACGGCATAGTTTTTTCCGGCCACTGGGGAGACAGCATTGGTCACCTCCCCCAGTCACCCCCTCCCCCCACACAGTTAGAACACACCCAGGACTCACATTTAACCCCTTCCTCACCCCCTAGTGTTAACCCCTTCACTGCCAGTCACATTTATACAGTAATTAGTGCGTTTTTATAGCACTGATCGCTGTATAAATGTGAATGGTCCCAAAAATGTGTCAAAAGTGTCCGATGTGTCCGCAATATCGCAGTCCTGACAAAATTCGCAGATCGCCGTATTACTAGTAAAAAAAAAAAAAAAGTTGTCAGAATTCTATCCCTTATTTCCTAGCCACTATAATCTTTGCGCAAACCAATTACTATACGCTTATTGCGATTGTTTTTTTTTACCAAAAATATGTAGAATACATATCGACCTAAACTGAGAAAATTTTTTTTTTTTTTTTTTTTAAATTGGATTTTTATTATAGCAAAAAGTGTTTTTTTTCAAAATTGTCGCTCTTTTTTGTTTATAGCGCAAAAAAAAAAAAACGCAGAAGCGATCAAATACCACCAAAAGAAAGCTCTATTTGTGGGGAAAAAAAGGACGTAAATTTTGTTTGTAAGGCATGGCTGAAATTTTGCCTGGGCAGGAAGGGGGTATATGTGCCCAGTAAGCAAGTGGTTAAAGAGTCACGCCAAGAAAAAACAACAATTTTTCAACCATATACAGTATATAAAAAGGTTTACACCTTTGACTACAAATATACTTGCGCTTGGTTTAGGAAATGATAAATGTCCAAACTACTGTCAGCCTGCGCCAATAAGCTTGATGGTAACCACAAACAAAATATATACACATCTTTACTTTACAGAAAATTGCAGCGTGGGTCAAATGCCATACAGTCAATCAAAATCTGCCAAAAAAAAGGATGATTAAAGAGGAGTTCCACCCAAATTTGGAACTTCCGCTTGTTCCACTCCTCATCCCCTTACATGCCACATTTGGCATGTAATTTTTTTTGGGGGGGGAGTGGGGGCTTCAGGAGGAGTGGGATTTCCTGTCCCACTTCCTGCTTCTGCCGAGGGGCTGGTAAGGCGATTAGGCGTAATCGCCTTATTTCCGCCCCTCCCTGTAGGCGATGGCCTAGGACACTGACAGGTCCTAGGCAATCGCCTGTCCAATCAGCGGCGAGCCGCGCGCGCATGCGCAGTGCGGCGAGCGCATGCGCAGTGGGTGCCCGGCCGTGATGCCGAAGGCTGTCACGGCTGGGTGCCCACAGTCGGGATGGAGACGCCGGCTGGGGGGGGGGAGAGGAGCGGAGCCCCGGTCAGCGCGTCGCTGGAACGCAGGAGTGTTTAAGTGAGTGTTTATTAAAAGCCAGCAGCTACACTTTTTGTAGCTGCTGACTTTTAATAAACACATTTTTTGGCTGGAACACCCCTTTAATTGATAGAGATGATATTCTGTCACCAGCAGAGGTAAAAGGAATAGAATAATGCGGCAATCCTGCTTACCAGAAAACATTGACTTTTAAGTTGTAGTCAAACTTGCATGCTAGTCATGCGAAGACCCAGACTGCCCAATCCTGGAGCAAGCAGCTCGGATCAACAGCAATTTTACAAGTTATTCTTTAATTGATATCACTGGATGGGTGCAGGAATACTTCCAAAAAAAATAATTGTTTGTAAGCAGTTCTTCTTGCATTCCAAGAATGGAAGGTAAAGCTTTATCATGCAAAGAAGCAATATCTGAACATAATCCAGAAATATCTCTGTCTACTCTGGGCCAAAGCTTATATAAAATGGTCTGTTGCAAAGTCGAAAACTATTCTGTGGTGAGACAAATCAAAATGTGACATTGTTTTTGGCAGCTATGGGCGTCGGTGCCTCTGGACTAAAGAAGTGAGGGACCTTCCAGCTCGTTATCAGCACTCAGTTTAAAATTCGTCTTCTCTTATGGTATGAGGTTGCATTAGTGCGCATCTGGAAAGGCACCATCAATGCTGAAAGCTATAGCCTCCCATCCAGACAACATATTTTTCAGGGAAGGTCTTGTATATTTCAGCACGACAATGCTAAACTACAAACTGCATCTATGATAACTGTATAGCTTTGTAGTGGAGGTCTGGGTGCTTAATTGGACTGCCTGCAGACCTTTCTGCAACTGAAAATATTTGGCGCATCTCAAAATAAAGAGGACACAGGACTGTTGAGCAGTTAGAAGCAGGTAGGAATGGGACAACATTCCTCTTTCAAAATGCCAAAAACTGACCCCCCCAGTATGTTCAACGCTACATTGTGGTAAACCTGGCCGGCCCTATCCCAACTTTTCTAAGAAGTGTTCAAAATTACTTTCAAAATTATCTTTTTGGTCCCCCCAATGATTAATTTTCTCCGTTTAAACATTTGATATGGTTTGTATTGTATATACAGTATAGGTGTATAAGATTTACATATCATTGCATTCTGTTTTTATGTAGATTTTACACAGTATCTCAACTTTCTTGGAATGGGGGTTGTGTATTGTTTTGCAATTCATGTGCATGTTTTTTGTTCACACAGAAATTAAAAATGAAATACAATGTAGGGACTTTATCAGAACTGGAAAAGCTGTGCATGGCCACCAATCAGCTCTAGCTTTTATGTTCAAAGCTTAAACACTTCAGCCCCGTAAGGTTTTACCCCCTTAATGACCAGACCTTTTTTGCGATACGGCACTGCGTTATTTAACTGACAATTGCACAGTCATGCAACCTTGTACCCAAATAAAATCTATATCCTTTTTTTCCTATAAAAAGACCTTTCTTTCGCTGGTATTTGATTACTGCTGCTGTTTTTATTTTTTGCGTTATAAACAAAAACATAGCAACAATTTTGAAAAAGAAAAAACACAATATTTTACTTTCTGCTATAAAACCTACCCAATAAAAACATGTAAAAAAATCTAACTTCTTCATCAATCTACGCCAGTTTGTATTCTGCCACATAGTTTGTTTTTGTTTTTTAAATCCCAATTAGCATATATAAGTTGGTTTGCGCAAAAGTTATTGCATCTACAAACTATGGGATATTTTTATGGCATTTTTATTTGTATTATGATTATGTGGTTAGGGTGCCACCCTCTGTTTAAGTCACTTTAGTAGCACACAGCAAATTTTTATTTATTTTTTCAAGTTAGAGAGTGTGCTTATTCAAACCATACCAAGCCAAATGCCCTTAGCATTGGGAGTGTCTTGTCCACATGTTGATGAGGCTGTGGCCTGGTATGGTTTTGGGGGGAACTCTCATCCCCCTTCCTGGCCTTCCAGGATGCTTGCTCTGAAAACAAAATGTTGCAGGGACTTTATTTTGTCTAAATGAATAGGCTGCCCTAATGTAACTTACTTTAATGCAATCATTTTTATTTTTCATACACTGTAATGAACCACAAAGGTCTAAAATAAGTCAGTTGTAGACCAGGCCCCTTGCAGCCTAGGAGGAGAAATTCCAGACGGCCCTGTTTATTTTTGTATTATCAGGTAAAACCATTAGCAGCCTGATCAGCATTAGATTTTATGCCTTTGTCTAGATCAGCATAACTAGATTATAGTAGAGGTTGCAATTGAACTTGTCTTTTTACAACCTCACTAGAGATTGATCTGCATTTTTAATGATTTTCTTGTGCATGTTAACTAAATCATTCTCATTTGCCAAATAATTATGCACTCTGACAAGTAAGTGACCTCACCGTAAAACATCTGCCGCTGGCTTATGGACCGAATGTGTGAACTGCTGCTACTCTGTATTCAGATGTCTCTAATTAGTAATTCATTCAGCATGATCCTCAATTGTGCATTTCAGCACCACTGTGTGTTCAGTACTGGCTGTGTGAGAACTGCAGGGCAATCAGGCTTTCCAGTGCCAATGTGGGAATCACATAGTATATTATGGGGCATCTATGGGAAAGGAGCTACTGAGGTGTGCCAGAGAGACAAATATAAAGTGTCTGGCAGGTGGGCAAGACATACACTGTGACCAAAATCTTTAATGCTGTTCATTTGGACTGGTTCCTGGAACTTTGTGTCAAGGTTTCTGTTGCTTAGAACTATTGTACATGGCCAGAGGTTTATAAAACAATGATGTTACCTAGAGCTGCATGATTATTAGTCAAAAAGACCTCAGATCTCATATTTAGGCTTAAATGCAAAAAAAAAAAAAAAAATGTAAAATGTCATTTTTTCAAATAACATAAAAAAAAATGTCTCTTTAAGACGCTGGGTGGGACTGACGTTTTGACGTCACTTCCGCCCAGCAGAGCTCTGGGGACGGGTGGGGGCGATTTTTTTTCCCTCACTCGTATCCCCGCTGAGGAGCCGAACAGACCCGATCGCCTCTGCCGCTACCGACGGCAAAGGTAAGCGACGGAGGCCATGGGAGAGCGGTGGAAGGGGGGGGGCCCTCTCCCGCCACCGATAACGGCGATCTCGCGGCGAATCCGCCGCGGAGACTGCCGTTATTAACAGAACCGGCCCATGAAGAGATGGATATCTCGGTTGTGGCAGCAGCTGCTGCCGTTACCGAGATATCCATCTTTAAAAACATGACGTATTTTTACTATGAGGCCGTGGGCAAGTGGTTAATCTAATATCTATTTGATTTCCGTTGAACTATCTGCATTAAAGTTATGAACTGGTGTTACACACATATTACAGTGGTTTGAATAAGCGCACTATTTATGCACAATTGATGTTCCGATTTACAGTATAGTGGTTGAATTTACTAAATAATGCTTGCAGTTGTACAGTGATAGAATAGGTGGAGGACTATCTACATAGCAGCGCATAAGTAATTTCAATATAGTCGTTTGACAGCACCGCGGTTGTCACCCAGATACATACAGTAAGTGAAGATGTATTTTGGCAGCAATACAGGCATCTTCCAGGTGGAGAGCATGACATCATCGGCCAACCTGTCTACCTCGGTCAATTGGAGGAAGCATTGTATTCTCTGATAAAAATAAAAGGCTTTACCTGAATTGTGGTAAAGCACTCAGTCTGACTATCTTTGATACCGGCAGCAGAACGGAAGTCACCCATACCCCTTCCAAAAACGTAACACTGGCAGCTAATGTGATTACAGTATATTTCAGTACACATACAGTGGCCCCATCTTTTTGTAGTGGAAATTTGAGCTTTGCACAAACTAACTATTTAAAGAGCAAGTAAACCCTCTGAAGCATATCTTTAAAAAAAAAACTGCAAGAGAAAGGCATAATGAGCTAGTATGCATAGCATAGCAAAGCCCCCAAAGTGAATCTTGTTCCTCACCTCCACCATTGATACCAGAGTTACTTCCGGGTATCGTGGCTCCGCTGATGTGATTGGTCGGAGCCGCGATGACAGTCAGTGACGGCACAATCACCCTCACTAATGGCACGCTCAGTATTTTCCACAAATCTCTCCTAAACCTTGTAGGTTTAGGAGATATTTGTTGCACCTTCAGGTAAGCCTTAAACCTCTCTAGGCGTTAAATGATTATGTGTATAGAATTAATGTACAAAAGCTTATATGGTACTATATTGCTATTGAAATTCTGCGTTTTTATACTTTATACTGTAATTCTTTGGAATAACTCACTTAAATCTGTCCAAACAAGAGTCTAGTAGACATCCCGGGTATGATAAAGTTTGAAACACAAAATCATAAAATTATAATATAATAAATAACTATAAATAATTATAACAAATGATAATGTAATTATAGAAAAAAATATTCAATAATGTAATCAAATCAAAAACACTGAAATTTGCTCAGTTGCAAAATTGTCACTGTCATTACTTTTATTTTTTTATGACGGATTTCCCCACAAATCGCTATTGCTCAATTCTGCAAGTGATTATAATTTATTATAGCTGTTTTTTAGCTGCTCTAAAACAATTTTTGACATAAAGGGACACTTTTGGTTGCTATGGACAATCTACAGTTTCCAGGCAGAAAGAACAGTTTTTATTTTATAAAAGTGCATGTAGGACACCGGGCAGACCACTAGGGACAAGGGGGGTGTGTATTTTTTACATACAGTACTGTAATCTATAAGCTTACTGTATGTACTGTTTGTTTACTTTTTTGAATTTGGCGCTGTTCTCCTCCCCCGTGCGTCGTAACGTCGCAGGGAACGGAGATCGACGGCACACGGGGATGCTGTGTGAATCGAGCGAGCACCCGCTCGCTCACACAGCAGGGATGCATCGCTGGATCCACAGACGAGGTAAGCCGGCGCGCGCTGCAGGCTCTGCATAGCTACCCCAAGCGTGACTCGGGGATACCGATCTTGGCATAAAAAACACCCCGAGTCACGCTCGGGGATACCTCTAAGGGGGTTAATCTAGGCTTACCTGTAGGTTAAAGTGGTCTGTATGGGTTTACAACCACTTTAAAGTGCATTGAAACCTGGACTCCTATTTTAAATTGGAAAAATCTGAAAATGCAATAAACCTTTAGGTGCTTCAGTGATGTGGAAATAGATCAGTCTTAGGCTACATTCACACATTCATATTAATATGAGACGTGTAAACACATGTTATGTTTCCCAGGTCACATGCTCCTGTGTATAGATGTACTTGCCTTTACACATGTTTACACGTGTATAGGCATTTTCTGGGTATTCAGCCTGACCTTGGATACACAGAATTCTTTTTTCTCTAAATACAGCTAAACTGAATGCACCAAGATGCAAGTAAACGCACAATGCAAATAATATGCGTTTAATTGCGTTTAGAAATGTCCTGTAAGTGCAAAGTGTCACAGGTTTGTTGGTGTCAGTGTGACCAAAGCCCTGCTGTATGCATTAATAAATATTTCTAAACTTACTTTGTTTACTTTACAAAAAGGATTGACAAACTAAGATCCATTGATCAGCTTTTCCAGCGTGGAAGCTAATTATACAATCGGATGGTAATAATAAAGCCTGACATGTGTCTGCAGATTTTAATAGAATGTCGACACATAGAAAGTAGGAAGTAATTGGATTGACAGACACAAAGCCAGTTATTATACCGTTATTATCTGATTGAAATAAGCCGGCAGAAGCGCAGGCAACTGTAGCATAACTAATCTGATAATAATGAAGTCCACGCTCCCAGAAGCGTCTGTTGCTTACACAGAAGTTGAAAGAGGGCAAGTAAGACTCGGCCCACCCACATTTTGTTATTTAGCAATTCTGAGCACTGACTTGCAGACCAGAGAGGGAAGTCATTACACACTGACTCACCTTGCAATTTATAGGAAACCCTTAGCAGCCACTGGGGGATCATTTACCATCCAAAAAATATGTTGTGTCATTAAATTAATTCAGGCTCATTATTATCCAGACGACAGTATCCTGTTTTCTGCATTTTCATGACAGTATCTTGGCTCCTTTATTTGTCCCCCCCCCCCCCACACACACACACTTTACTGTTTTTTGGAATATGTAAACAACCACTATGCATTAAAGCAGTATTAAACTCAAAAACAAACATGTATTGTATTGCAGCTTACCCTTAGATGTGATGAATGCATTTTTTTTTTAATGCTTTCTTTTATTTTCACCTGGGGATTCAGCCAGTAAGTCATTTGTTTTTTAAAAGAATAAGCTCTCCTGCAGACGTTTCTTAGAAAAATCGAGCGCCCGGACACTCACCCGCCGCCGGCGCAGCCACAAATCGAGGCCCCGGTCTCGGCCTACGCCGCGCTGCATTCATCCGCGCCGGGGGCAGACATGGAGGTAAGCGGTGAGACCTCTTCCCCCCCCTCCTCCACACACATCCCCACCTCAGCTGGAGGGAGATAACTCCACTGATCGGATAGCCCAGGCTGTAGCAGCGTTGCTGTCACCCATGATTGCAGCATCAGTGGAGAAGGCCGTGAACGCCGGGATGGCGCAAATTAAGGCCCAGTTAGGGGAGCATGGCACGAGGCTAAATGAGCTTGAACATCGCCTCTCTAATGCAGAAGAGGAGCTTTATCAAGCCCAGGCCACAGAGCATGCCCAGGACAAAACAAACCAGTACATCTTGCAGAAGCTGGATGATTTGGAAAATAGGGCCAGGAGAAGTAACCTGCGCTTCGTGGGAGTACCGGAGACACTACAGGCATCAGCCCTGATGGACTTCTGTGCCCGGCGCGTCCCAGAAGCCTTAGGCCTTTCGGGCCCATGCACGGTGGAAAGAGCTCACCGTATGGGGACCTTCAACTCGGAGAGAAAACCACCCCGTCCAATCATTGCCAAGTACCTCAGCTATGCAGACAAGTCCATTATCCTGCAATCATTCCGGCAATCCCGTCAACTTCAAATTGATGGCGTTAAAGTTTTAATCTTTGCTGACTACTCCATCGAGGTGTCAAAGAAGAGAAAAGCCTTTCAACAGGTATGCACGGAACTTTTTAAACAACAAATTAAATTTTCTTTGGCCTTCCCGGCAATTCTCCGCCTCAGAGCTCCTAATGGCGACCAACTGACCTTCCATGACCCTGCTGACGCAGAAGCGTTCCTTCGTTCGCGCTTTGCAAACCAGCACCACCAGACACCCTCTAAAGCCCTTCCGATCAACCGTCCCATGGACCAGAGGAGCCCCCGCAAGGATTCCCCAAAAAGATTCAGCGGTTCTGAATTGGATTCCGCCCGGCTCATCACAAACTGATCTGGCAGTATTACTTTTCCACTCATTCTCTCCCCCTACTCACATCCCTCCCTGAGGGGACCCAAAGTGACCTGTCAGATACTCCTCAGAGCTCGCTGCGTAGCAGTCTCCGTCCACCAAAGTGACCTACCCACAACGCCGGTTGCCTGCCGCACTACCACAGGTCCAGGTAGCTATGTCCGCTGAGGTGAACCTCTGATCTCTGAGCTCGGGCATCTCTCAGCACGCCACTACACTTCTCTGTTATTGCTGATGCATTACCTTGGGCAAAAAGGGCGTAGTTAGCCATTTCAGCTGCTCTGTTGCTTTTTACTCTGCCATGCTCCCTCCCCCCCCTCCCGGGTTGCTAAAATATGTTTATATGGTATGTCTCTCATGATATTTCACTGGGCATTGCACCCCCTGGGCTCATTGTACGCCGTCATACTTCATTTTCTCCATTACATGGTCTGTGATCACGCACCGCTTGGCACCTTATGCTTTTGGTGCCGGGCTCTCGGGCCTCAAATCGGTGTGGTCGTGACATGGGGGCTGGCTCGTACAGTGACTCCATGTGGAAAAAAGCGAAGTACTCGCAATTGTTTGTGTTCTTTCTTGTTACTGTTGATATTACCTTTGCTTCAGGTTCCCCCCTTGCCACCCCCTTACCCCTCCCCCCCCCACCATGCACCGCATCGCCCCCCTCTTACACTCCGTCGACACACCATTCTGCTGATGTCTACCCACCCCTTGAAGTGGCGACCCCCCCATACTTTTGAAATAAGAGGGCCCCTATATAGTATTTCTGCCCAAACCCTTTACACAGTCCCCCTGACATGAAAGTTATATCCTGGAATGTGAAGGGACTCGGATCACCCAATAAGAGGATGAAGGTTCTTAGACACCTGAAGAGGCACAAAGCTGACATTGCAATACTGCAGGAGACCCATCTAGCACAGTCTGACTTCCCACGCCTACATAAGCTATGGGTGGGCACGGTCCTTGGCTCAGAGGCTGTAGGCCGCAAGGCGGGCGTTATAATGCTTATACACAAAAACCTCCCCTGCACGATCATCGCAGTTAACTCGGACGCCCAAGGTAGGCTTCTCTCAGCACATCTCAAAATAGGCTCCAAGGAACTAGTCATCTCTAACGTTTATGCCCCTAACAGTCCCGGTAAAACCTTCTACAGCGAACTCTCCACTTGGCTTCTCCAAAACCCTCACCTCCCCCACTTGATTGGGGGTGACTTCAATGACACCCTCCACCAAGTGGATGACAGGTCCTCTCCAAAACACTCGAAACTCGCTCCAGATGCTAGTCATCCCTCCCTTTTCGCGTCCACTATGGACTCCCTCCATCTCCATGACCTATGGCGCTTATCACACCCTGCAGACAGGGAATTCACTTTTTACTCCAACCCCCATGCCGTCTTTACCAGGATAGATTACCTTTTTGGTTCGGACGACTTAATACCCATGATGTCGGACACCGACATCCTCGACATAGCTATATCCGATCATGCCCCGATAACGGTCTCACTTGACAATCTGGACCTCCCCCCTCACCCCAAAATCTGGCGCTTTCCCTCTTATCTACATAACCGCGCTGACTTCCAACGATTCATGGAAAAAGCGTGGCTAGAATACTCTGAGGCCAACGCCTCCCATGCAGAAAACCCAAACCTCTTCTGGGACGCCGGTAAAGCATTCCTCAGAGGCCAGATCATCACCTATGCTTCTTCCTTTAAAAGAAATGCCATGTCCCAATACAAACTAGCCAGCTCCCGTCTGCACCTGGCACAAAGGGCCCTTCACACCTCTGATTCCCCGCGAAACAGAGACGAATGGCACGCTGCCAAGAGATCATTTGATACCTGGGCAGACACTCTAGAATCGATCAAAAAGGCTACACTAGATGCCACCCTCCACAAGTTCGGCAATAAATCTGGCAAGTTACTAGCCAGGCTCTGTAAAGGCGCCTTCAAACCCACCCATATCACGTCCCTGAGAGGCCCCAGCGGTATTGTTAACACTACCCCTCCGTCAATAAACGCGGCAATGCTCCACTATTACTCGACCCTATATGCCCCTGACCCTATTAACAATCAAACGGCAAAAGCCTTTTTAGAAAACTTAGACATCCCCCAAATCACCCCCTCCCAACTGGAGGCCCTAAACGCCCCTATCTCTCCCGCCGAGATCTCTGACACCATTCGCTCACTTGCCCCATCTAAAGCCCCGGGTCCCGACGGTTTCACGGGCGAATTCTATAAGACCCTACGAACTTTACTGGAACCCACCCTTCTCACGGTTTATAGCGGCATGTGGTCTGGCGGCTCATACCTCCCCTCAGGAAACCAGGCTATCATCAAACTGCTGTCCAAAAAGGGGAAAGACCCCCTAGATCCTGGGTCATATAGACCCATTTCCCTACTGAACCTAGATGTTAAAATCTTGTCCAAAATAGTTGCCAATAGGCTCTCGGATATAATCCCCTCCCTCATCCATCCGGCACAATCGGGCTTCGTAAAAGGCAGAACGGCAACCCTGAACATCCGCAAAGTCATGCTGGCCCTAGAGCACGCTCGACAACACCCTATGGGTGACTTTGCCATCATGTCCCTCGATGCCGAGAAAGTCTTCGATAATGTAAGCTTTGAATGGCTCTCTTTCGATGGCGAAATTAGGATTCTCCGGCCCCTTCTGCCACCTCGTCCACGCCATGTACGCTTCCCCCTCGGCGAAATTAGTAGCTGCGGGCCTCCTCTCGGAGGAATTCCGCCTCCATAAGGGGACACGGCAGGGCTGCCCTCTCTCCCCGCTCCTTTTTAACATAGCCTTAGAACCCCTATCCAGACACCTTATCCAAATTGCCCCTCTTCACGGCATACGAATTGGCCCGCACGAACTGCGCTCCTCCCTCTTCGCGGACGACGTTCTCATTTTTTCAGCCGACCCCTCCGCCGACATGGTCACCATCAAGAAAATCTTCGACACGTTCCGCACCTGCTCGGGTCTCCGCATCAATTATGGCAAAAGCGAAATCCTCCCTCTAGGCTCACTACCCCCCCCCCTCGTGGACTCGCCAATCCATCTTCTCGGTCGCCACGTCCCATATCACATATCTCGGCATCAAAATCGGCAAACTGCCCTCCTCCCTGTACCATCTTAACTATCCCCCTCTATTCTCAAAAATTTCTCAGGAACTGGTGAACTGGTTAGACCTGCCGCTCTCGCTCCTGGGGAGATGCCACCTGGTAAAGATGGTTAGCTTCGCCAGATTGCTTTCCCCGATGCAGACTATCCCTCTGCTCCTCCGTCACAAAGACGTTAAAAACCTTGAATCGGCTGTTTCCAAATTTATCTGGCACGGCAAGAGACCCCGCATTGCCCTAAAAAAAATTTCTCCCCAGGCGCGAAGGTGGTGTTAGTCTTCCGAACATTAGACTGTATAATATAGCATGTCTATTAAGAATGGGCTTAGATTGGATAGCACAATCCTCCCGATGCTCAAACTTCCCCCTTGAGTCTGCTATGGCGCACCCCCTTTCACTGGTGGCCCTCCTCCACTGCAAATGGAAGTCTGTTTCCCCCGAATACCAGCATAACTTACTACTCAGGGACACGGTCATCGCATGGAGGGAAAGCAGGAAAAGCCTTGGTCTCTCCCCCTTTATGTCGAGGCATCTACCTATCCAAGGTAACCCCAGTTTTCAACCGGGTCTGGATCACAGGCCCTTCAAAGTTTGGCAGGAAAAAGGACTTACTCATTTTGTCTCTCTATGTGATGCTGCCACCGGTCGCCCACGACCTTTTGCTGCTGTAGCCAATCTCTTTGCTCTGCCCCAATCTCACTTTCTTTACTATTGGCAATGTGTCCACTACCTACGTGCCACCTGCAACGAATACTGCAAGCGCTTCACCCCAAACTTCACTGACCAACTACTTTTAGATGGCACATACAAAATCTCAGACATCTACAAGCCACTGCTCAGTGAGGCGTCCCCCTCCCTGGCATCCTCATCAGCAGCCAACTGGGGAAAGGACTTTCCGGACGATGATCTGTTGCACAAACTATTGCAAGGCTACAACAAGACGCTACAACTGACCCCGAACGAAATATGGAGGGAAACCCAGTTAAAAATTCTCCACCGAGCTCACATCCCTTTCCTTCGATCCTCTCAGGACCCAAGCAGCGCAGAGTGCCGACATCCCAGACCCTCCCTGGCACACCGTTTCTGGACCTGCTCTTTCATTTCAACGTTTTGGGACCAAGTGTTGGCCTACATATTTGAAATCACCTTACTTAAGCTACCCAAGGACCCTTTCCTCCTCGTCTTCGGCTACTGGGACCCTCAGCTGCTCCGACGTTCACAGCGGGATGACCCACCCACCCCCACCTCCAATATCCCTTTATATACCTCGAAAGATTGGCCTCTGTTATGCCTACTCGTCGCACAAAGAGACATTTTGAGAAATTGGACCTCCTCACGCCCCCCCTCTACTTCCCAAATTAAACAGGACATCCTCTTCCTCCTCTACAAGGAAAGAGCCACCACGGACTTCCGAAAGGACACTGCTAAGGAACGTTTTCTTTCCATCTGGCAACCCTTCATGCAAATGAACTTGTCCCAACAGGACTTGGAAACCTTTGAGCATCACTCTTTCTCCTTCTCCAAATCCGCCCCTCCACCAACCCCAGCAGGAGTTGTCCCCCCAGACACCCCCTCTACCACCTGATCGTGACTTTACACCTCTGCCGCCACCTCACCTCCCCTCTTTATGTACAATATGGAACTCACTCTCTCGGTGCACCCCCCCCCCTCCTCCCTTCACCCCCAAGTTTCTCTATCCCCCCCCCAATACTGCTCTGCTTGTTAGATTGTACATGTAACTCCTCTGTTTGGAAAACCTCAATAAATATTTTTGAAAAAAAAAAAAACAATGATCCACTTTTATTTATTTATGTAAAACCTTTATCCCAAAAGGAACAAAACTGTTGCTGAAATTGCTTATAAAGTGTTAGCAGGAGTTCAGCTTTAATGTGTTGGTGTATCGAAATCTGCTAGTTTTTCCAACACTCCCCTCCCCTAAGACTGACAGTGATGCTGCCCAAAGGTGCCCCCAGTGCTCTGTCATCCAAAGTGGGGACCGATACCACTTTTCTTTATCGTACATCACGGGACACAGAGCGCATAGTCATTACATATGGGTTATATGGGTACCTTCAGGTGTGGACACTGGTGTAATCAACTTCACAGGAAGTTCCTCCCTATATAACCCCCTCCCACTGAGAGTGCTTTAGTTTTTTCGCCAGTGTCAGTGTTTAGGTGTTGGTCACGTCTAGCTGTCCCTCGGAGGTCTCGGGACCCAGGATAGCTAGCCGGATCCGTCCGAAGTGCTTCAAAGCCAAGGTGTACGGTACCCGGGCCCTGCTGGAGTGGGGTTTTGCCTATAATGCCTCTCCTTGGAGGGCTGGATTCTGGGCTCCAGTGCCTTAGTCTCTTCCAAGAACTAAACGCTACTGATGCCAGGATGCTATATAGGTCCAGGGGTGTGGGTTCCTTAACACAGGACCCCGGTCCCTGAAGGTCCAAGACAATACCCACGGAGATGGGGGAAGATTGGGCCTCTTGCATTTTGCAATACCCTGCGGCGTGGAGCAGGTAAGAGGGAACCTGCGGGACTTGGTTCGACAGTAGGTATCCCCCTGGGGGTTCTGGGTTGGCTAACAGTATGCTTGTGCATCAGCCACTATCTCCACTATGTCTGTGTAGGCAGGATGGGATACTAATGTTTACCCAGATAACATGTAGATATATGTATACTTGTGTAAGTTATATATTTGCTACTCACCCCAGGTCTGCCTGTTAACACTGATACTGCAACCCCACATGTTTTTAAAAGGAAATTGCTGGTAAAAACTCCTGTTTCTTAGGAAGCCCATGGGGACAGCTTCCTCGCTATGTGTGCACTACAATAAGATTAGTGCTTACCTGGTGTCTGTTGGTGCTGCCTAAACGCTGGTCCATGTTGTTTCCTCTGCTCTGCTTCCTCCATGTGGTTTCAGCGTGGTGCGCGCGATTGTGCGCGCGTGCACGCCGCCTTTTATAGCGTCGGCGTGCGTCGGTGGGGCGGGCCAGCAGCGTCAGGGTCTGTTTAAAGGGAAAACTTTTCTCTGGCTGGTCTTTCCCTCCTGGAGGCAGAGGAAGAAAGGATACAGAGCGTGCAGCTGGGTCTTTTGGCCACACAGGGACACCTAGTGGCGGTTTTGTGGATCTTCAGGTCTAGGACTTAGGTCCACTATTGACCAGAAAAAAAAAAAAGGAAGTTTTTTGCTTAACCACTTCCCGCCCGGCCAATAGCCGATTTACGGCAGGGAAGTGGTTATGAAATCGTGACTAGACGTTCTCAAACGTCTAGCACGATTTCAATGCCGCGCGCGCCCGTGGGGGCGCGCAGCGCGGCGATCGGTGATGCGGGGTGTCAGTCTGACACCCTGCACCTCCGATCTCGGTAACGAGTCTCCGGCGGAGCCTCGTTACCACGTGATCAGCCGTGTCCAATCACGGCTGATCACGATGTAAACAGGAAGAGCCGCCGACGGCTCTTCCTCACTCGCGTCTGACAGACGCGAGTACAGGAGAGCCGATCAGCGGCTCTCCTGACAGGGGGGGTTCGCGCTGATTGTTTATCAGCGCAGCCCCCCCTCGGATCGCCACATGGACCACCAGGGAGTGCCCACACTAGACCACCAGGGAACATAAAAAAATGAAAAAAAAATGTCAAAAAAAAAAAAAATGAAAAAAAATAAAAAGTCAGCAGTAAAAAAAAGGGCAGTAAAAAAAAGATGCCAATCAGTGCCCACACATGGGCACTGATTGACAACATTAATCCATCAGTGCCACCCCTCAGTGATCATCAGTGCCACCCCAGTGTCTGTCAGTGCCACCCCACAGTGCCAATAATGCCCAGTGCCCACCTATCAGTGCCCACCTGTGCCACCTATCAGTGCCCACCTGTGCCACCTATCAGTGCCCACCTGTGCCGCCTATCAGTGCCCACCTGTGCCGCCTATCAGTGCCCACCTGTGCCACCTATGAGTGCCCACCTGTGCCACCTATGAGTGCCCACCTGTGCCGCCTATGAGTGCCCATCAGTGCCGCCCATGAGTGCCCATCAGTGCCGCCCATGAGTGCCCATCAGTGCCCCATACCAGCGCCGCCTATCAGTGCCCATCAGTGCTACCTAATCGGTGCCCATCAGAACTACCTCATCGGTGCCCATCGGTGCCCATCAGTGCCACCATATCAGTGCCCGTAATTGAAAGAGAAAACATACTCATTTACAAAAAAATTAACAGAAAAAAATAAAAACTTTATTTTTTTTTCAAAATCTTTGCTCTATTTTTAGTTGTTGCGCAAAAAAAAAAAATCGCAGAGGTGATCAAATACCACCAAAAGAAAGCTCTATTTGTGGGGAAAAAAGGACGCCAATTTTGTTTGGGTGCAGTGTAGCATGACCGCGCAATTGTCATTCAAATTGCGACAGTGCTGAAAGCTGAAAATTGGCTTGGGCGGGAAGGTGCGTAAGTGCCTGGTATGGAAGTGGTTAAAGGGACTCGGCCTTAGATCCAGCAGTATCTGAGTCTACCTTGGACTCCGGCTAACGGGCATTGGTGTGTCAATACTCACAGGTTTCCTCAGTATTGCCACCTCCCAGGCGGGTAAAAAAAAAAATGTTTTGAAAAAAAAAAAAAAAGAAAAGGGAAAAAGAGAGAAATTAGTTCTTTTTCATTTTCCTCATACCTGCCCTCATATTGGTTACTCCTAGCTGCAACAGTCAGGTGTTGGCTATAGGGGTGACCCAAGGTTGTACAAAGGGATCTGGACCAGCCAAGGCTGCTAAAGGTGCCAAAAAGCAAAAGGGGTCTCCATCGGGGTCAGAGGATTTGGGCCAGGCTTCTACGGCCCCACCCTCGCCAGTTAGGACACCGAGTGGCATAGTACAAGAGCCATTGGGGGTGCTGGGGGCAGAGGCGGCCCCCGATCCACCCATTCCCGTTTACGTGACGGAAGAAATGCTAGCAGCCACCATGAGTGGGCTAGAGAAAAGGTTAACTGCGTTGTTTTCCCATCCTTGCCCAAGTAGCAAGCGGGCTAGATCCCCCTCACCCAGTGTGGGGTTTTCAGATGCGGAGGTCTCCTCTTCAGAGGAACGGGACCCACAAGGGGATCAGGCAGACCCAAGTCCCGACGGTTCAGACAGGGAAAATTCCACTATAGATGAATATTTTTCGGCCTCTCAAGCGGAGAGCCTGTGGATCCAGTCTTTGACAGATATGGTTCGCACTGCCTTTAAACTTCCAGTGCCAGAACTAGTAGCCCCGGAGGTATCCTTATTGGGTTCTTTAAAGGCTCCATTAACTTGTGCGTCTTTTCCAATGCACCCCCTTCTGCGGAACGTGATTTACCAGGATTGGGCTCGACCTGATAGAATCTTTGTCCCTCCTAAAAGATTCTCTATTCTCTACCCTATGGAAGAGGAATATGTAAAGAAATGGGCACTCCCTACAGTGGACGCGGCCATTTCCTGCGTGAATAAATCCCTGACTTGTCCGGTTGAAAATGTCCATATGTTCAAGGATCCGGTCGACAAAAAATTCGAGACCCTACTGAAAGCAGCTTTCACCTCAGTAGGTGCCATGGTTCAGCCAGCAGTAGCAGCCATTGGTGTTTGTCAGGTCCTGAAGGATCAGGCAAAACATATATTAAAGGACATGCCGGCTCAGCATACTCATGAATTGGCAGAATTCCCTAGGGCTCTCTGCTTTGCAATAGATGCTATTAAGGACTCCATCCAACAGGCATCCCGTTCATCTCTACTGATGGTTCACATGCGTCACCTTTTGTGGCTAAAGAACTGGTCAGCAGAGGCACCCTGCAAAAAGCTTTTAGCAGGGTTTCCCTTTCATGGGGGAAGACTATTCGGGGAAGACCTAGATAAATATATCCACACCATATCAAGTGGAAAAAGTACTTCCTTACCGGTCAAGAAAAGACCGCGTGGGCCCACGTTTAAACGACAGGCCATTGCAGGCTCGGCCCCTTCGACTTCCCGTCAGTATCGACGGCCTCCCGGGCGTTCAGCAGTTAATAGCCGCCCACAGGGACAAGCCGCGGCAAACAAGAGGCCCTGGTCTCGCAAGCCAGCTAAACCAGTCATCAAGTCAGATTCATGAAGGGGCGCCCCCACTCTCTTGGGTGGGGGGAAGACTTCAGTTTTTCTCCGAAGTCTGGAGGGCCAGAATTCCCGACTCTTGGGTTCGGTCCGTAGTAGCCTCAGGCTACAAACTAGAGTTTCGAGAAATCCCCCTTCCTCATTTTCAGGGGTCAAGTCTTCCAAGCGACCCGTTAAAGAGGGCCTCTCTCGTAAAGGCGTTGGATTGCCTCTTGCTCCAAGGAGTAATTGTAGAAGTACCAACCCAAGAAAGGGGTCTGGGATTCTACTACAACCTTTTTGTTATACCAAAACCCAATGGCGACGTCAGGCCTATATTAGACCTCAAACGCCTAAATCGCTTTCTAAGGATTCAGACCTTTCGTATGGACTCCATACGTTCAGTGACAGCCAGCCTGCATCAGGGCGACTTTCTAGCATCTATAGACATAAAGGATGCATATCTGCATGTGCCGATTTACCCAGCACATCACAAGTTTCTTCGTTTTACGATAAATCAAAGTCATTACCAGTTCGTAGCCCTCCCTTTCGGGTTGGCAACAGCTCCACGGGTATTCACAAAGGTGTTAGCCCCGGTGCTAGCCGTCCTAAGGACAGAAGGCATCTTGGTCCTGGCATACCTGGACGATCTCCTGGTTATCGACAGATCAGCTTCCAACCTCAATCATGCAGTAGTCCGCACAGTGCGGCATCTAGAAGAGTTCGGGTGGATTGTGAACCAAGAAAAATCAAGGTTACAACCCACAAGACAGTTGGAATATCTAGGCTTTCGGTTAGATACAGAATGCCAGAGGGTATTTTTACCTCAAGAGAAGATCAGGTCGTTGATTCAAACGATTCAAATAGTCTTAGGCAAAAAGAAGCCGACTATTCGCCTATGCATGCGACTGCTGGGAAAGATGGTGGCCGCCTTCGAAGCAGCGCCCTATGCCCAGATCCATACCAGAATTCTGCAGGCAGCTATTCTCTCTGCTTGGAACAAGTCCATACAGGCATTAGACCGTCCATTAGTTCTTTCCCCAGGAGTCAGGCGCAGCCTGTACTGGTGGCTGATCCCTCAAAAATTATCAAAAGGGAAAACCTTTTGCCCCATCTCGTGGAAAATAGTAACCACAGATGCCAGCCTAACAGGTTGGGGGGCAATCTTAGGAAAACGGACCCAGCAGGGACAGTGGTCAGAGGCAGAAAGTCTGCTTCCCATCAATGTCCTAGAGATCAGAGCTGCTCGGTTGGCCCTGGTCGCCTGGACTCTCCCCCTGCAGGGTCTGCCAGTAAGGATACAGTCCGACAATGCCACGGCGGTGGCATACATAAACCACCAGGGGGGCACAAGGAGCCTAGCGGCTCAAAGGGAAGTAAACCTGATTTTTTCATGGGCCGAAGCCCATGTACCCTGCATCTCAGCAGTATTCATCCCAGGGATAGACAATTCTCAAGCAGATTTTTTGAGTCGTCAACAGTTACTCCCCGGAGAGTGGTCTCTTCACCCCCAGGTATTCCAAGAGATTTGCCAAAGATTCGGAGTTCCCGATGTGGACATCATGGCAACAAGATTCAACAAGAAGTTGGAAAAATTCGTATCCCGAGCCAGGGACCCCTCGGCCTACGGGACCGATGCGTTGGTTTGCCCCTGGCACCAGTTTTCTCTCCTGTATGCGTTCCCTCCACTACAGATGATTCCCCGCCTTCTACGAAGGATCAGGGTGGAGCGCAGGCCGGTGATCCTGGTGGCCCCAGCCTGGCCCAGAAGGGCTTGGTACGCACTCATCGTGAGGATGTCAGTAGGGGCACCGTGGCCACTCCCCCTGCGCCCAGATCTGCTGTCTCAGGGCCCGATCTACCACCCTGCTTCACAGCAGCTAAATTTGATGGCTTGGCGGCTGAATCCCTAATTCTTAAGGGCAGAGGCCTCTCAGCCCAAGTCATATCTACATTAATTCAAGCTAGAAAGCCAGTCTCTAGAAATATCTATTACAGAGTCTGGAGAACCTATGTGGAGTGGTGCGAGTCTCAAGGAGGCATCCTCGCAAGTTTTTTATTGACAGGATCTTGCGATTCCTCCAGGTTGGCGTTGACAAGGGGTTGGCTCTTAGTACTCTAAAAGGGCAGGTGTCTGCCTTATCGATATGGTTTCAAAGGCCTTTGGCCACACATTCGCTTGTGAAAACCTTTTTGCAGGGGGTCTTGCATGTAAATCCCCCTATTAGAGCTCCCCTCTGCCCCTGGAATTTAAATCTGGTCTTGTCAGCTTTACAAAAGCAGCCGTTTGAACCTCTGACAGAAATCCCTCTTGTGCTGCTAACCCGAAAGTTGGTTTTTCTTGGTGGCTATGGCTTCGGCCAGAAGGGTCTCCGAGCTGGCAGCCTTGTCTTGCAGGGAACCGTACCTGATTCTGCATAAGGACAGAGTGGTTCTGCGGCCTCAGCCTTCTTTCCTTCCTAAGGTCATATCCAGTTTTCACTTGAATCAGGACCTAGTCCTACCATCCTTCTTTTCTACTCCCCAGTCCAGAGAGGAAAGACTGCTTCATACTTTGGACGTGGTCCGAGCCATGAGGGTCTATCTCAAGGCTACAGAAAAGATTCGGAAAACAGATGTGCTTTTCGTTCTCCCGGATGGCCCCAAGAAGGGTCAGCCGGCTGCCAAGTCTTCCTTGGCTAGGTGGATTAAGCAGCTGATTTTTCAGGCCTATGGTCTGAAGCGCGTTCCACCTCCCTTATCAGTTAAAGCCCATTCTACGAGGGCCATGAGTGCCTCCTGGGCGGCACACCATCAGATCTCTATGGCACAGGTTTGCAAAGCGGCAACCTGGTCTTCCGTACATACGTTTACTAAATTTTATAAGTTGGACGTCGCAAAGGCTACGGACGCAGCATTTGGGCAGGCGGTCCTACGGGCAGCAGTATAGAATCCTCTGGCCCGGTTCACGCCCCCTTTTTTTCTGTTGGTGGAGCTATTTTTTACCTCCTGATATATTTTCTGTTTGGCTATTTTTGGCCTTACGGGCTCCCTCCCTTCATGGAGCATTGCTTTGGGACATCCCATATGTAATGACTATGCGCTCTGTGTCCCGTGATGTACGATAAAGAAAAAAGGATTTTTAATAACAGCTTACCTGTAAAATCCTTTTCTTGAAGTACATCACGGGACACAGAGCTCCCACCCCTCTTTTTGGGGAACATTGTGTAACCTCAGAGAAATTGCTTGCTACAAAACTAAAGCACTCTCAGTGGGAGGGGGTTATATAGGGAGGAACTTCCTGTGAAGTTGATTACACCAGTGTCCACACCTGAAGGTACCCATATAACCCATATGTAATGACTATGCGCTCTGTGTCCCGTGATGTACTTCAAGAAAAGGATTTTACAGGTAAGCTGTTATTAAAAATCCTTTTTTTTAGGACCGAGTACAAGTACCGATACTTTTTTCAAGTAGTCGCCGATACCGAATACCGATCATTTTTAAAATGTGTCCCCAAATGCAGCCATGTATGTCCCCCACATATTGCAGCCATGTATGTCCCCCACATATTGCAGCCATGTATGTCCCCCACATATTGCAGCCATGTATGTCCCCCACATATTGCAGCCATGTATGTCCCCCACATATTGCAGCCATGTATGTCCCCCACATATTGCAGCCATGTATGTCCCCCACATATTGCAGCCATGTATGTCCCCCACATATTGCAGCCATGTATGTCCCCCACATATTGCAGCCATGTATGTCTCCCACATATTGCAGCCATGTATGTCCCCCACATATTGCAGCCATGTGTGTCCCCCACATATTGCAGCCATGTGTGTCCCCCACATATTGCAGCCATGTATGTCCCCCACATATTGCAGCCATGTGTGTCCCCCCACATATTGCAGCCATGTGTGTGTCCCCACATATTGCAGCCATGTGTGTGTCCCCACATATTGCAGCCATGTGTGTCCCCCACATATTGCAGCCATGTGTGTCCCCCACATATTGCAGCCATGTGTGTCCCCCACATATTGCAGCCATGTGTGTCCCCCACATATTGCAGCCATGTGTGTCCCCCACATATTGCAGCCATGTGTGTCCCCCACATATTGCAGCCATGTGTGTCCCCCACATATTGCAGCCATGTGTGTCCCCCACATATTGCAGCCATGTGTGTCCCCCACATATTGCAGCCATGTGTGTCCCCCACATATTGCAGCCATGTGTGTTCCCCACATATTGCAGCCATGTGTGTCCCCCACATATTGCAGCCATGTGTGTCCCCCACATATTGCAGCCATGTGTGTCCCCCACATATTGCAGCCATGTGTGTCCCCCACATATTGCAGCCATGTGTGTCCCCCACATATTGCAGCCATGTGTGTCCCCCACATATTGCAGCCATGTGTGTCCCCCACATATTGCAGCCATGTGTGTCCCCCACATATTGCAGCCATGTGTGTCCCCCACATATTGCAGCCATGTGTGTCCCCCACATATTGCAGCCATGTGTGTCCCCCACATATTGCAGCCATGTGTGTCCCCCACATATTGCAGCCATGTGTGTCCCCCACATATTGCAGCCATGTCTGTCCCCCACATACTGCAGCCATGTCTGTCCCCCACATATTGCAGCCATGTGTGTCCCCCACATATTGCAGCCATGTGTGTCCCCCACATATTGCAGCCATGTCTGTCCCCCACATATTGCAGCCATGTCTGTCCCCCACATATTGCAGCCATGTCTGTCCCCCACATATTGCAGCCATGTCATGTCCCCCACATATTGCAGCCATGTCATGTCCCCCACATATTGCAGCCATGTCATGTCCCCCACATATTGCAGCCATGTCATGTCCCCCACATATTGCAGCCATGTCATGTCCCCCACATATTGCAGCCATGTCATGTCCCCCACATATTGCAGCCATGTCATGTCCCCCACATATTGCAGCCATGTCATGTCCCCCACATATTGCAGCCATGTCATGTCCCCCACATATTGCAGCCATGTCATGTCCCCCACATATTGCAGCCATGTCATGTCCCCCACATATTGCAGCCATGTCATGTCCCCCACATATTGCAGCCATGTCATGTCCCCCACATATTGCAGCCATGCCATGTCCCCCCCACATATTGCCGCCATGTCATGTTCCCCACATATTGCAGCCATGTCATGTCCCCCACATATTGCAGCCATGTCATGTCCCCCACATATTGCAGCCATGTCATGTCCCCCACATATGCAGCCATGTCCTGTCCCCCATACCTGTAGATATGATGCCGCTGCCGCATACCGCCGTTAATCCCCCTGCATTATAGCGTAGCGCGCATTACAAGCTTTCGTTCTGAATACTTGCAGCCATGTATAGACACTCCTCTTCTCAGGATTGGAGGGATCCGTCCAATCCCGAGCAAGGGGGGAGTGTCTATACGCGGATTCATGCATAGACACTCCCCCTTGCTCGGGATTGAACGGATCCGTCCAATCCCGAGAAGGGGAGTGTCTATACATGGCTGCGCGGGCATTACAAAACGAAAGCTTGTAATGCGCGCTACGCTATAATGCAGGGGGATTAACGGCAGTATGCGGCAGCGGTGGCATCATATCTACAAGTATGATGGACAGGCAATGGCTGCAATATGGGGGGGGAAGTATTCTATTTTAGTATCGGGGGTATTTGCGGGAGTACAAGTACTCCCGCAAATACTCGGCATCGGTCCCGATACCGATACTAGTATCGGTATTGGGACAACACTAGTGAAAACTGATGCAACCACCACATCTGAGTGGTGAGCTTCAGTATATTACATTTTGGGTTTAATACCGCTTAAATTATGCAAAGCCATAGTCTTATTACTAACAAGTCAAGACAGAAAGTTTAACATAGGTGAACCAGAGTCCTCTTAGAGGGTTGCTTTACATGTATGCATCGTATTAACGCGTAGCAATGCCTATTGCAGACATTGATGCATTCTGGTGCCATTAATTTTGAGCAGCACCCCAGCACATTAAAGCTGGCTACACATTATTCAATTTTTGTGTTTAATTTCCTTAGAATTACCTTCAACAATGTAGTGCAAGGGCCTCCCTGATTACATACAATTTGAGGATATCTAGATTTGACCTCATATTATATGGTGTTGGTAAATCTAAAAGAAAGATGTACAATAAAATTGTATAATGTGTAGCCAGCTTAACCGGTTAAGACCCGGTCCATTATGCAGGTTAAGGACCTGGCCCCTTTTTTGCGATTTGGCACTGCGTCGCTTTCACTGACAATTGCGCGGTCTTGCGACGTGGCTTCCAAACAAAATTGGCGTCCTTTTTCCCCACAAATAGAGATTTATTTTGGTGGTATTTGATCACCTCTGTGGTTTTTATTTTTTGCGCTATAAACAAAAATAGAGCGACAATTTAAAAAAAATCAATATTTTTTTACTTTTTGCTATAATAAATATCCCCCAAAAAATATATAAAAAATATTATTTTTCCTCAGTTTAGGCCGATGCGTATTCTTCTACATATTTTTGGTAAAAAAAAAAATCGCAATAAGAGTTTGATTGGTTGGTGATTGACCTCATGTGTTTCTTACTGTAGGGGGGGCGGGGCTGTACGTGTGACTTCACTGTTTGTTGTTTCCTATGACAGGGAACAGACGATCAGTGACACTGCCACAGAGAAGAACGGGGAAGGTTTATTTACACTCGCCTCTCCCCGTTCTTCAGCTCCTGTGACCCGATGGCGGGACACTGGCGGCAATCGGGTCCACGGGTCAAGGAGCTTCAGACCCGGTCGCGACCGCGCCGCTGGCGGCGCGCTCGTGACCCACGGCTGGTCTTCTTAAAGGGGACGTACATGTATGCCCTTGTGCCCAGACGTGCCATTCTGTCGATGTATATCATTGTGCGGCAGTCCTTAAGTGGTTAAGGCAACACACATGCTTTGCAAGGCACCATTATTATTAGGGTATTTTAATACACGATTTATATAGCGCCAACAGTTTACACAGCACTTTACAATGTAGAGGGCGGACAGCACAATCTGAATATGTCAGAAAAACAAATATGTCTCTTGCAGAGTTATACTGTTTAATGTGTAACTTTGTTTCATTTGAATTTCACATACCTGCTCTGGAGCCCGGGAGAAATGGGTTTTGCTGCAACAGCACACCAAACGTTGCATGCCCTTCTTTCCTTGCATTTATTTAGTAAATTTCAAATTTTAGGAAAAACATTCATGGAGTACATTCACTATTCTATATCCGTTTATTCCAAGTTTATAATCAGTTTACTTAATCTGTAAGAGCTTATAACTAATCTTGGCCTGTTTACAGCTGAGTAGAGCTGCATCACTTTCTATTATAATGCAAGAAGATACTACAGGGAGCTATAACTTGTAAATAGGGATAATAAAGGCAGCTGTTGGGAGTTGGAGTGCTGAGCCTGCAAGATACGGAGCTGTGCATCTAGTGTGGAATTCTGCATTCGTGCACAAACACTGGGATGTCACTGGAGGAGAGATATTCCCAGCCCTAACTCAGCATGCACACACAGCTATCAGAGGTGTAATTCATCCTTAATGTTCACAACACCACACCCCAGCTGTCTGAAAAAGTTTGATGCAGTCTTACTCTGTGTAACCAGACGTATTTTAATTACAGTAACTGTTGAGGCTGAAGTGTAACGTAAGCATAGAATACATTTTCTCTTATCCTTACCCATCACTGGGGTTTTCTGTTAAACTTTGCCATGTAGTGAGATCAAGTTTTGTGGAGGGGCTGGCAGGCATTAGTAAATGTCCCAGCACTCAGATCTTCCATTAAGATCCCTCCAAATCAGCGGGCTGGCTTTTGGTTTTGTTTATGCAAATGTTGTCTGCCTTGATGGCCGGCCCCTAGCCTCTGTACGGCAGTTTTGGCAAGCATCCTATGAAATAAAATAACCTCTGAACCCCATTTGAAGTTGCATGTCACTGAGTGTAATCAATCAACTGATCAGCGGATTGCACATCTAAAGTCTACATCACCAAGTGGCTAGCAAGTAGGAGCATTCATGTCTAAAGGGATGTCAGGGATTTATTTTTTCTTATAATTGCTCTGGGACTGCATTACAGTGACTGACATTAGCCCTAAGAGCCCATTCACAGAGGGGCAACACGACTTCCAGCACAACTTTGGGAGGCAACTTGGACACGACTTGCGTATGAATCATCAGGCAACTTACAAGGCAACTTTAAGTCGCCTCCAGGACAGGAGGCTTTCCAGTGCCCAAACAACAATCGGCTCTGTGGGAGGGAGGGAGGGGTTTGCCTGAGAAATGTATGTTCTCTTCCTGTATTGTTGCTTCTGTTAAGATAGTGATCCGACTTCTGAGGCGACTTCCATTGAAATCAATGGGTACAAGTTGCCTACAAGTCGCCTAGAAGTCGGATTGAAGTAGTACAGGAACCTTTTCTGAAGTCGGAGCGACAGCAGTAGTGTGCACTAAGAAGGCTCCATTCACTTACATTGATTTTCTCATGCAGCGCGACTTGAGGTGAATAGGGGCGACTTGAAGTCGGATCCTCCCTGTGTGAATAGGCTTTCAAGATCACGCCCACACCTGACAAAGAATATAAGTTATTGATGGCAGAAAAAGCTTATAGTTGTGCGAAGCAGGCCAAAGACGGTATGGATTAGAAAAGGAGCTTAATGATCTTGATTGAAGTCATTTATACAGGAAATTAAGGTAGCTACTGCAGCTTCAGAGGGGTATACTACAAAAATGCAGGTTTGCAAGGAATTTGGATGCATTCCAACGCAGAACAAAAAATTGTACAGGTGTGGAAAAAAGGAATGCTGTTAACACATCTGCAGTCCTTTTTCATTTGTTTTACCTACTAGTCTTTCTTCGGAGGTCCACTTTGTTTCTCCTCTTGTAAATTGCCCAAACCCCTCCTCCAGTGCCTAAAATCAAAGCATTAGAGCCAGATTGATTTACAGTGCATAAGCTCCCACTCCAATTTCTGCTCTACAGGGTTTTGCAGAACTAGTATGATGGTAAATGTGAGGGCAGATATGCAATCCAGATTTGTCTTGTGGACGGATGCTCCCACCTGAGCTGTGGATCTCTGTAACTCCTCCAGGGTTATCGTGGGACTTTTAAATGCTTCTTTTTGGATGATGGATTGAACAGTGCTCTGTGAGATGTTCAAAGCTTGGAATATGTTTTGTAACCTAAACGTGTTTTAAACATCTCCACAACTTTATCCCTGACCTGTCGGATGTGTCCCCTGGCCTGCATGATGCTGTTTGTTCTCTAAGGTTCTCTAACAAACCTATAAGGACTTCACAGAACAGCTGTATTTATACTGAGATTAAATTACACACAGGTGGACTCTATTTACTAGATGGGTAACTTTCAAAGGCAATTGATTCCACTACATTTTAGTAAGAGGTATCAGGGGACTAAATACAAATGCCGCACTTTTCAGATTTTTAATTTTTTTGTAAAACATGTTGAAAACCAATCATTTTCCTTCCACTTCACAGATATATGCCACTTTGTGTTGGTCTATCACATAAAATCCAAATAAAATACATTTACGTTTTTGCTTGTAACATGACAAAATGTGGTACGTTTTGAGGGGTATGATTACTATTTCAAGACACTGTATATATGAGGACAGTGAACATTGCTTGACCATGGAAGACTTAGGCCCTGTACACGAGGAGACATGTCCGATGAAAACGGTCCGGGGTACCGTTTTCATCGGACATGTCTCCTGGGATATTTTAGTCTGATGTGTGTACACACCATCAGACCAAAATCCCCGCGGACAGAGAACGCAGTGACGTATCAGTCACCGATGTGCTCAATCCAGGAAGTTCAATGTTTCCACGCATGCGCGGGATTTCGGTCTGCTGGTTAGACGTACTAACCAGCGGATATGTCCGACGGACAGGTTTCCAGCGGACAAGTTTCTAAGCATGCCTAGAAACTTTTGTCCTCTGGAAACCTGTCCGCTAGGCCGTACACACGATCGGACATGTCCGTGGAAACTGGTCTGCGGACCAGTTTCAGCGGACATGTCTCCTCGTGTGTATGCGGCCTTAAGGAAATGTACCCAGCAAAAATAGAATATTGTGCAACATTTTTCACTAAAAAGCGATGAATGCAAATTTCTTGTGGATTTTAAAAGATAAGCTTGTTCCATCTGTATCTTGCAATAAATGTTCCCCTGTTATGCCATTTCTTATATGAAGGCTAGGTACTTTTTGATGAAATTGGGTTTGCTCAGAAATCCCTAGATGGTTTTTGGATTCCTTCCATGTAAGAACTGTATCTTTCTGAAGATATTTTTCTGCAAAAATGGGGGTATTTATTCACTCAGTATATGGCCTTACATAATGGAAAAGGAAAAAAAAATGTGTTGATATTCATGGCCAGAGGTTATTCATGTCACAATCCATCCTGGTTTTCTGATGCTGTTGTATTGCTTTTTCACTGTATATTTGAAAGTGGAAAGCTGACTTGTGAAATAGTTCAAATGTGTGAGTCTGCACAAATTCATGTTTCTTGTGTATTATAGCAAATCTCCACAGTTTGCAGAAACAACTTTTTCTTGTTATTAGCTCAAGACAGATGGCTTAATGTGCCAGTGGGTGTGATATACATGCAAAATTAATGTCATGTGCATTAAGCTTTACGGTAATATTGTTAATGAAAATGTGCTTTTATGTTTTTGTCTTTTTAGATTTATCCAAGAGATTGAACATGCTATTGGCTTTGGACAAACTAAACAATGCCCCTTGAGAGAATTCCTTACTATGTACATCAAGAACATCTTCCTTAATCAGGTGTTGGCTGAAATCAACAAAGAAATTGAAGGAGTTACCAAGGTGTCAGATCCCTTGAAGATTTTGGCAAGTGCCGATACCATGAAAGCCCTGGCAGTCCAAAGGCCACTTTTGCAGGTACACTCATTTTCACTCGTATTGTCAGGGCAGACAGCGGACCTATGCTTTTACCACTTAAGGACCGCTCTATAGCCGTTTTACTGCTACAGGGTGGCACCTCTGTGCCGTATCCCGTATATATACGTGATCTGACCTTTTGATTGCCTCTGATGTTAACCCCTTCCCAGACAGTGCATTTTTTTTTTTTTTTTTGCAGAGGCGCCACTAACGACCGACTATCGCAGTAAAAATGACAGTATATCGGCGCTAAGAATAGTGGAAGGGGCCTAAACATTGTCAATTGTCACAGAAATATTCATAGATTTGCCATAATGTTTTTGCTGTTCCTTTATTTAGCAATTCAGCTACAGTTTATGGCCACAAAAACTTTTGTCCGAACCTTATGTGTGCAAGTGACAAGAGACATGGCGATTGAATTTCTAGTACCTCACTGTCACGCATCAAGACTCTTAGCCATCACTGAACTACACATGTCCATATGTGCTTTTCCAGATGTACGTCTTTCTCATACTTAATCTAAGTGGAGTGTAAAGGGCATTGGAATATGAAGGTTATTTGGCTGCTTCCACATAACAGGATATGATGTGGCAATACTTCTAATCTTCCACAAAAATAGTAATTATCACTCTGCAAAAGGGTCACATAGCATAAAGGGAGTAAGCTGAATCCCTGAAAATCGATATTTAGAAACATTTCAGTACACTTTTGTCAGTGTGGTTTGCCTGTTAGTTTTATGACCGTGTTTAGTATTTGAAAGACTAGCGTTCAGCATCACTGGTACATTGCAGCTTCAGAACCCAAACACTTGGCAATACAGTCCATCTTGAAGGGGGACCCCCCAACCTGCCCACTTATGTCTACCATAATCCACCAGTTGCATCCCACTTTGCTTGCAACTCACATTTCATGTACCCGCTCCCCTTTAAGCACCACACTGCACTTAACCCAAGCAGGCTACATGTAATGCTCTATGTTGCCCTCTAGGGATGGTCCTCTCCAATTCTTGGGAAGCCCAGTAGCTTATTATTATTATGGTACAATCTGGGCAGTCTACCAAGTCTGGGCAGTCTACCAAGTCTGGGCTGTCTGCCAAGTCTGGGCCATCTGCCATGTTTTGAAAACATTCTTTATCAGTGGAATGTTAAGTCTAAACATTGTATCAATTTGACTTACATCAAAGGAATAGACTTCTGTATGTAAATTAGGAACGTTTAACCACTTAAACACCAAACCTTTTTCTGACAGCTCTTTTCAAATTAAAATCATTTTTTTGCTAGAAAAGTAGTAGTAGAGACCCTAGAGAATAAAATGGCGGTTGTTGCAATATTTTATGTCGCACTGCACAGCGGTTTTTCAAATGCAATTTTTTGGGAAAAATTACTTTAATTAAAAAAAAGATCACCAGTAAAGTTACCGCATTTTTTTTTTGTATAAATGTAAAAGATTTAATGCCGTGAGAATCGTGAGAGAATCGTGATCTTTATTCTAAGCCAAAAATTTGAAAAGATGAGCAAATGGCAAGAACATCATGAGAGGAGTTGGGCCATCCTTCTCCCACACCAGAAGAACCACCGGCTTTGTTTTGCTTCCTCTTTCCTACACGATTCAGTTTTGTATAAATCCTTCTAGGCATTAGCAGGATTATAGTGATGATTATAATGATTTTAGAGCTCTAAGGTATTTCAGTAGATCTAGAAGATATGAACGAGACAAACAATTAATTTTGGTTGCAAATGTGTGTTGTCGGAGTACAATAATCCATGCAAAGAAGAGCATTTGGTGACAGGTTGCACAGGGCACTGTACATGGAGATTCCTGTGTAGAACTTTTCCTGGCAGTAACCCATGTTCCCCCCCTGATCGACAGACTGTGGTCACATTTCTTCCAAGGCTGACACATTGATTTTCTTGTCTCTGTGTAAACCTGCATGAGTTCTCATTTCTGCACATTCAAGCACTAATGCTGTTGCAGATTGTCAGCTGGAGTAGTGATCAATAGTTTCCCTCTGAAAAGTTTTTGGCTGTAAGACATTTGTTTTTAACCTTTAGTCAATTGATCTTTTCATTATATCAAAAATGTATACTTTTCACTTACATGATGCTGTTTTAGTTACATGTAGGTAAAGTTTACAGTGCAATATATGAAATTTTTTAACTTGAATACGCCACTAAAATTAACGCTGTTCTTCCAAAACAATTTAGGAAGAAATTCATCAGTGGTTATCTTCCTTGTTTATTTACAAGGATTATTATTTTCTGGCCTTAATGTCATGATTTATTTCATAATTCTTTTCCTCTTCTTTTATTTTTTTATATCTGTTCTTCATAATGGTTATGGTTATGTTATAATTGTTATTGCTACTTTGGAAGTTTTAAAGCAGCTATGTCTTTAAGTTTCAAAAAATTATGAACATAGCATTTATGACTTGGCATATAGGCAGAATAACTGTAGGGCGCAGGTTATACTTTTTGCTCACCTAGGCCAATTACTTTTGACTTTCCCCAACACCCTCACAAATTACATTACCAAAACTAACTCTGCAAGTTTTACAATATTTGAACATTAGCAAAATAATCATATTTACAGAGATGACATGAGTACTGTACTGACACCTTTAGAACATCTTCATAGAGAAATAATCAGTACTACACAAATTCAAGTGGAATGGTCCAGTACTGTACTGTCAGACAGAAATGTGTTCATAGAGACACAATCCTTACCATACTGACACAAGCAAACAGGTCCACAGAGAAACAATCAGTACTGCACTGCCACAACCAGAAACGCCTCTCGGGTGTGTAGGTGGGAAAAATTGCGCTGGCATCAGTGGGTGTGTATGAATGAATGAATGAATGAATGAATGAATGAATGAATGAAAAACTTATAGAGCGCGGCACATGCGAACTGAATCGCCTCTGGGCGCTTGTTGTTCCTGTCTCCTTTGATATCAAAAGAGATGAGTCTTGATCTTTCTCCTGAAGGCTAAGTGATTCGCCTCCAACCGAATGCTGGCTGGTAAAGCGTTCCATAGTCTGGGACCTTGGACGGCGAATCTTCTTTCTCCTTTGGACTTGTAGTTGGCTTTTGGGATCAGTAGTAGGTTCTGATTGGTGGATCGCAAGATGCGATTGGGATTGTGAGCTTTTATTTTATCGCATAGATATTGGGGGGCATTCCCATGGACACATCTATGCGTTAGACAGAGAGCTTTAAAAGCAATCCTGTCTTTAACTGGTAGCCAGTGAAGGGATCTCAGTGAAGGTGAGATTGATTCCCAGGGTTTTTTTCCAGTCACAAGTCTGGCGGCCGTATTTTGAACGACTTGCAGACGAGCGATTTGGTACTTGGGGAGTCCGAGGTAAAGGGCATTTGCATAGTCCAATCTGGAGTTGACAATTGCTCCCACCACGACCGCTAAGTCTTCTTTGGGGATGAAGGGGGTAAGTCTGCGTAGTAGGCGCAACAGATGGTGGGATCCGCTGACTACTGATCCTATTTGTGCGTCCATTGTCATAAAGGAGTCAAAGATGACCCCGAGACTTTTGACTTTGGCGCTAGGGGTGATGATTTTGCCCAGAATGGGCGGGGGTGTCCAGGTTGTTGCAGGTTGATTCCTTTGCTTGGCGTGAAACAGAAGAAGTTCTGTTTTCGCTCCATTGAGTTTAAGATAACTCTTTGTCATCCAGTCCTCTATCAAAGAGAGGCATGTCTCTAGATTGAGGTGGTGATCCTTTCTGTTGCAAATGCGGAAATAAAGTTGCGTGTCGTCTGCGTATGAGTGATACAGCAGGTTTTGGCTGTTGATAATCTCAAAAAGAGGACGAAGATAAATGTTAAACAGCACTGGTGACAGAGGCGATCCTTGAGGGACTCCGCATGTTGCTGTGCGTTTCTCAGATGTGAAGGGTCCTAATTTCACTGTTTGCGATCGGTTTTCCAAAAAAGAGGAGAACCAAGATAAATCGCCTTCTGCGACTCTGGCTACTTCAGCAAGTCGCGTCAGTAACAGTTTGTGATCTACGGTGTCGAAAGCTGCACTAAGGTCCAACAGAACTAGAAGACAAGATTCTCCTTCGTCTGCGGCCTCGAGAACATCGTCCCATACTTTGAGCAGCGCGGTTTCAGTCCCGTGTCCGGGACGGAACCCTGATTGCAATGGGTCAAGTAGCTTGTGGGTATCCAGATGCTGTTGCAGCTGTTGTACCACTACTTTCTCCATTACCTTTGAGAGTACATTGAGGCTTGTTATGGGACGGCGGTGGAGTGGGTCCTTGGGGTCCAGGGAGGGTTTCTTAAGGATGGGTTGGATTATACCCTCTTTCAACTGTGAGGGTACTATGCCCTCCAAGAAAGACTGGTTGATAAGCTGCGTGATGGGAGGAGCCAAGATGTAGGCGCATTCCTTTAGCAGTTTTGTGGGGATAATGTCATTTGGCGCTGTGCCGTTACGCAAAGCGTCAGTAACATTCTTGGTGGCCTCGATGGAGATGGGTTCCAGGGTGAACTTACCTGATATAAGAGAATTACTATGGGTGTTATGTGAGAGGCTGCAGGGGGGGCTAAGGGGGGGATTGTTTTGCTGAATGCTATCACGGATTGCCTCAATTTTATTAATGAAGCAATCCGATAGTTCATTGCAAAATTCTTGTGTGTCTGTATTGGGGGCTTCAATACATCCTGGTTTCATGGTCTGAGTGACCATCTTGAAGAGTTCGCGGGGGCGGTTTAAGGCGCTGTTGATAGCCTCTGAAAAATAATTTTTCTTGGCTTGGAAAATTCCTTTGTGGTATTTTCTTGTCGCCGCCTTGTAGATGGACAGGTTTAGCTCTGAGGCACTTCTTTTCCAGGCCGATTCGGCCCTTCTGCGTTCTTGCTTCAGTAACGACAGCTGGTTGGCTGGTTGGCGTTGACAAAGGATTGGCTCTTAGTACTCTAAAGGGGCAGGTGTCGGCTTTATCAATATGGTTTCAAAGACCCTTGGCCACCCATTCGCTTATGAAAACCTTCTTGCAGGGGGTCTTGCATGTGAATCCCCCTATTAGAGCTCCCCTCTGCCCCTGGAATTTAAATCTGGTCTTGTCAGCTTTACAAAGGCAGCCGTTTGAACCTCTGACAGAAATCCCTCTGGTGCTACTAACCCGAAAGTTGGTTTTCTTGGTGGCTATGGCTTCAGCCAGAAGGGTTTCCGAGCTGGCAGCCTTGTCATGCAGGGAGCCATACCTTATTCTGCATAAGGACAGAGTGGTTCTGCGGCCTCAACCTTCTTTCCTTCCTAAGGTCATATCCAGTTTTCACTTGAATCAGGACCTAGTCCTACCATCCTTCTTTCCTACTCCCCAGTCCAGAGAGGAAAGACGGCTTCATACTTTGGACGTGGTTCGAGCCATGAGGGTCTATCTCAAGGCTACAGAGAAGATTCGGAAAACAGATGTGCTTTTTGTTATTCCGGATGGCCCCAAGAAGGGTCAGCCGGCTGCCAAGTCTTCCTTGGCTAGGTGGATTAAGCAGCTGATTTTTCAGGCCTATGGTCTGAAGCGCGTTCCACCTCCCTTATCAGTTAAAGCCCATTCTACGAGGGCCATGAGTGCCTCCTGGGCGGCACACCATCAGATCTCTATGGCACAGGTTTGCAAGGCAGCAACCTGGTCTTCCGTACATACGTTTACTAAATTTTATAAGTTGGACGTTGCAAAGGGTACGGACGCAGCTTTTGGGCAGGCGGTCCTACGGGCAGCAGTATAGAATCCTCTGGCCCGGTTCACGCCCCCTTGTTTTTCTGTTGGTGGAGCTATTTTTTCTCCTGACAATGTTTTTATTTGGCTATTCTTGGCCTTACGGTCTCCCTCCCTTCATAGAGCATTGCTTTAGGACATCCCAAGTGTAATGGCTATGCGCTCTGTGTCCCGTGATGTACGATAAAGAAAAAAGGATTTTTAATAAACAGCTTACCTGTAAAAACCTTTTCTTGAAGTACATCACGGGACACAGAGCTCCCACCCCTATTTTGGGGAACATTGTGTAACCTCGGGAGAATTGCTTGCTACAAAACTGAAGCACTCCCAGTGGGAGGGGGTTATATAGGGAGGAAACTTCCTGTGAAATTGATTACACCAGTGTCCACACCTGAAGGTACCCATATAACCCAAGTGTAATGGCTATGCGCTCTGTGTCCCGTGATGTACTTCAAGAAAAGGATTTTACAGGTAAGCTGTTTATTAAAAATCCTTTTTTTATTCTTAAAACTATTATTCTATTTTTGATGATATTCTCTGGAATGTTTTTCAATAATTCACCAATTTTTTTCACCTTCAAACTGTACAACTCAATTGAAAAACAAACTGAAATCTTTTAGGTGGAGGAAAGTAAAAAAATAAAATAATAATAATATGGTTGCATAAGTGTGCACACCCTTAACCACTTTAAGACCAGGCATATTTTTCTAACTTGTTAGTTATTCCAGATTTATAAACTCCTTCCTCCGCTCCCCATCTGGACAGATACTGGACGAGGAAGGACCAGAGAAGGAGTTGGAGGAGGACACAGGAGACAGTCGGGGGTGATTGGTGTGGAGGTGGGGGCAGTTACAAGCACCAATCTCCCTGTATAGCTTTCAATAAAGTGGCCAACAGCCAAGGGAGGGAGAGGAGGAGAAGCGTCTGTCAGAAATCTATAAAGAGGGATCGGTGATTATAACTGCCCCCACCGTCGCACTGATTATCTGTGAGGCTGCCCAGACACCCCCCCTCCCCCCGCTACTCTGAGGACACTGAGTATCGGATCGAGGATGGGAGCGTTTGCATGAGTACAACTCGTGCAAATTCTCGTTATTGTTACCAATACTAGTATTGGTGTCGGCAACAACCCTACTGTAAACCACAGTTGTTTAAGACTTTTGTAGTGATTAATGGTTTATTGATAACCAGGCAGAAGCTATGCAGAAATTTCGGACGTGGAATTTTTTTTTTTTAACTCAACAGAACTTGTGGGTGAAAAAGACCAGCAAGGAAAATATGGACATGGTCATCTAGAAGAGTGACAACTGTGGCGTATGTAATTGAGAGGCCACATCGGAGTAGTGAGGTATTTGCACACTTGATTTAAAAGTTGTGCGGTCCTGGAGATGTACTTTGCTGAAGCACTTTACTGCTGTTATCCTCACAATAGCCAGTTACAATGACTGCATTTCTTGTTATCCCTGACCTTTTGCTTTGGCTGACTTTATACCCATTGCAATATAATTTGCTCATTTTGGACAGCTGGTGGGATCATTGTGGATCTGCTTTAGGTGTACATGTTGTGGTCCTGTTGCTTTCTTGAAGATTTAAGCTCTTAAAATGGAGCGCAAAAGGGAAAGATTGATGTGACAGGGAACATCTACAGTCGTGGCCAAAAGTTTTGAGAATGACACAAATCTTAATTTTCACAAAGTCCACTGCTTCAGTGTTTATGATGGCAATTTACATATACTCCAGAATATTATGAAGAATGATCAGATGAATTGCAATTAATTACAAAGTCCCTCTTTTCCATTAAAATGAACTTAATCCCATAAAAAAACACTCCATTTGTGAAGGATTCAGGGCACCCAAGAAAGTCCAGCAAGTGCCAGGACCATCTCCACTGCGATTCAGCTGTGGGGTCAGAGCTTGCTCAGGAATGGCAGAAGGCAGGTGTGAGTGCATCTGCTCACACAGTGAGGCAAAGATTTTGGAGGATGGCCTGGTTTCAAGAAGGCCAGCAAAGAAGCCACTTCTCTCTAGGAAAAACACCAGGGATAGACTGATATTCTGAAAAAGGTTCAGGGATTGGACTGCTAAGGACTGGGGTAAAGTAATTTTTCTCTGAATCCCCTTTCCAATTGTTTGGGGCATCTGGAAAAACCCTTGTCCGGAAAAGAAAAGTTGAGCACCACCACCAGTCATATGTCATGCGAACAGTAAAGCATCCTGAGACCCTTCATTTGTGGGAGTGGCTCACTCACATTTTTTCCTAAGAACACAGCCATGAATAAAGAATAGGACAAAAACATCCTCCGAGCAACTTCTCCCAACCATCCAAGAACAGTCTGGTGAGGAACAATGCCGTTTCCAGCATGATGGAGCACCTCACCATTGGGCCATAAGGCCAAAGAGATAACTAAGTGACTTGGGGAACAAAACATCAAATTTTTGTGCCATTCTCAAAACTTTTGGCCACAGCTGTAGAACGGTCATGTTGGAAGTCCATCCTAACACTAAATATGCTTAAATATAAACCCTCCCCCTACTGCTACCTATTCTCCCTACCCTGTGTAAAGAAAGATGTGTATACTTACCTATTTTTAGTCTGTTCCAGTCCTTTTATGATCCCCTGTGTTGGTGAGTGGTAACTACCAGAGAGAAGAGGAGTGGCTTGACGATGGCTAAAAATTGTGATGTCACTCATAGGCTCCCATTTTCTGCACTCTCCCCTTGAACCGCCACTCACTCACCAAGGAGAACTGGAGCTGTAGGATCACATGACCACACTAAAAATTGGTAAGTAAACACATCTTTTTTTACACAGGATCGGCAGAATAGGTAGCCGGAGGGATGAGGGAACTATTTTAGGCATTGTGTTAGGCTGGAATTCCACTTTAATTGTGCCCAAGTAGTACCCTGAAAATGTACCTTTTGCCCAAAAAAGGTGTGTACTTCTTCCTATGTGAATGTACCTAGACACTCCTCTACCTACAGTCTCATCGCCATATATCTGCAGTGTAATGTTTCAGAAGGTTTGGAGTGAGCTTTGATGATGTCACTACTATACTGCTCAGTATTTCTTTTTGATTCAAGACATGGTGCAGAACCAAGGTCCAGTAATGAGGGAAGCCCATAAGCAATACTAGTGACTGTTTTTTTTTGTTTTTGTTTTTGTTTTTTTGTTGGGCCAAGCTTTTTTTTTTCTCTCTAAAGTTGATGTTACTAATGTCACATAACCTTTTAGAGGATCTTTAGCACTGAACTATCTAATGCCATGGCTTATACTTATGGATGAGAACATGTGCCAGTGATTTTGCACCCTAGACTACTTTGTCATAACGTCACCAGCATGAAGTGATATGTTTATTTTCCTGAGATATGCTATTGCTAAGACAAGGTCAATCCACTGACCTGCTGCCAGTCATTGTTTGGGAGATTTAGCTACATTTGTTCTTCCTGTGTAGTAAGCCTCTGATATAAGAAATCCAGCTGTCATTTATCTGCCCTGCAGATGAAGAGAGCACACAATCTGCCATTCTGGTCTTCTATCTTCATTCACTAGCAGCTCAGATATGCAGGCAAGAGAAAAGACTGTCTCCTTTAAATGAAGCTTGACATCATATCTGACCAGAGCTGATGAAACGGCAAAGGAAACAGGCAATCTGAGTCCACAAAGATTTGATTTATTTCGCACCTGCATCCATCCCAATATTTGTAGGAAGAAAATGAAGCCTGCTTTGAACAATGTGTTGACCTAAGATGAGAAAATTGATTTGAGGAGTGTTTGTACCTGCCTGCGGAAAGAGGGGGAGGAGACCATTCACTGTTATTTAGACCAGTCAGACTATTAACCCGTGCACGGGAAGTTCAGAAATATTCATTTATATTCAACAGTAGCCATGCAATGCAAAGATATTTTTCTGCGACTTCAGTCGTTACACCACTATTCTCATTTCAAAGTGCACGGGTATTGACACTCGTAAGATAAATATTAATATTGACTTGCATAGTACTATTTTTTTTTATTTATTTTGTGTTTAACCACTTGACTACTGGGCACTTAAACACCCTTAATAACCAGACCAATTTTCAGCTTTTGGTGCTCTCACGTTTTGAATGACAATAACTGTCATACAACACTATAACCAAATTACATTTTTTTCCCTTTTTTTCCCACAAATAGAGCTTTCTTTTGGTGGTATTTGATCACCTCTGCGGTTTTTATTTTTTTCGCTATAAATGAAAAAAGAACGAAAATTTTGTAAAAAAAAATTATTTTTCTTCATTTCTATTATAAAATTTAGCAAAAAAGTCAATTTTCTTTATAAATTTGGTCTAAAATGTATATTGCTACATGTCTTTGGTAATAATAATAAAACATTTGGATATTATTTAGTCTGGGTGGAAGTTATAGGGTCTACAAGCTATGGTACCAATTACTGAAAATTGATCAATTTGATCATACCTGATGTACTGACAGCCTCTCTCATTTCTTGAGACCCTAAAAAGCCAATAAAGTACAAATACCCCCCAAATGACCCATTTTTGGAAGAAGACATTCCAAGGTAGTTAGTAAGAGGCATAGTTAGTTTTTTGAAGTTGTCATTTTTTCCCACAATTCTTTGCAAAATTACGATTTTTTTTTTCACACCATATGGTCATTATAACAGGTTATTTCTCTCACGTGGCATGTATATTCCACAAATGACACCCCACAATATGTTCTGCTGCTCCTCCAGAGTATGGTGATACCACATGTGTGAGACTTTTACACAACCTGGCCACATACAGAGGCCCAACACTGAAGTAACAACTTCTAGCATTCTAGAAGCATAAATTACACATCTAATCTCTCAACCACCTATTACACTTTTGAAGGCCCTGGAGCACGGGACAATGGAAACGCCCACAAAGTGACTCCATTTTGGAAAGCTAACACCCCAACGTATAATCTATGAGGCATAATGAGTCTTTTGACTACACCCTAAAATATATTCTGCTGAGAAATGGGTAAGAAAAAAAAAAGATTACCTGTGGTTTAAGTAGTGAAATTGTCCACAGGAGGAGAGCCCTGATCCAGGCAGCAGGCAGAGACATGATCACTGGTCAGCGACAGTGAATGGAATTGTCCAGGCAGCAGGCAGGAATATTGTCCATAGTCAGTACAGGGATACTGTCCATATACAGTCCAGGGCCAGTGCAAGTAGAGACATTGCCAGCAGTACCAAAATAATCGACCCTATTCTGGGAATGAGAAAACTAAAAAATGTGCTTTTTCATCCAGAAAAACAATTCTGGAGCCCCTCACATATGTGAGACCCCTGTGTTCCCACTAGTATAGCAGGGTAAAAGATCAATCCAAGGGGCAGGCAAAAAACGTGGTCAAACAGTCCAGGGTCAGTTCCAGAGCAGGCAGAGGTAGGTACAGTTTAGCGTTAGGCAGAAGCGTGGTCGTATAAAAGGCCATGGTCGGTTCCGGAGAAGGCAGAGGTATGAACAGTTCAGTGCAGTGGCATAAGGGGTGTGGAGGGAAATTGCAGGAAATGAGAATTGTGTTTACCATACTTCCCTAATAATGTAGAAACGTATGGTAATGGCGGAAACATGCATCTATACAGAGGCCTGGTTGGGAAGGACAATCAGGACAATAATAAACAGTGTCTCTTCGAATTCCTCCTCTGGAGCACGCTCGGCATCTTTTCTGGCGTCTGTAGTTTCTAAGGAAAGTGACGCTCGTGGAGTCTGCTCACAGAATCAGAGCGAATATTTTCTGGTGGGTTTTCAGGGTACAAAAGGGCGGTGATGACTTCTTCTTGATAGGACAGATAGGATACAGGGTTCTCTAATGATTTTTTGTATATAACATAAGAGTTATAGAAGGCCAAACTGAAAAAATAAATGACACTTTTTTATACCAGTGACGGGATTTTCTTGTGGGAAGGTAGGGTTCGATCATCTGGTCGTTGAAGTCCACTCCCCCCATAAACAAGTTATAGTCATAGATGCATGCTGGGTTTTGGATTGAGCCATTTCTTTTGGGGACTTCCACGTAGGTGTCGTCGTGGATTGATGTAAGCATGTGGACGTCCCCTTTGTCCCTCCACCTGACAGCCAATATCTCCTGGTTCCTCAATGATGCCGACTCCCCTCATCTAAGCTTTTCATTCACCAATTTTTGTGGGAAGCCTTTTCTATTGGCTCTTATTGTGCCACATGCTGGGGTATTCCTAAGGTAACAATTTCTAAACAGGGATAAGCTAGTGTAAAAATTATCCACATAAAGGTGGTATCCCTTTCCAAAGAGAGGATAGATCAGATCCCAGACCACTTTTCCGCTTACTCCGATATACTCTGGGCATTCAGGGGGATGCAGTTGGGAGTCCTTTCCTTCGTACACCATGAAGCAGTAGATGTACCCTGTGGCTCTGTCGCATAGTTTGTACATTTTGACCCCATATTGGGCCCTTTTGCTGGGGATGAACTGTTTGATGCCCAGCCTGCCTGAGAATTTGACAAGGGACTCATCCATGGATATGTTCTGTTCAGGGGTATATAACTGGGGAATTTTTTGAGAGAAAAAATTTAGGAGTGGCCGAATTTTATATAGTTTGTCAAAAGCAGGGTCATTTCAGGGAGGGCACTGGGCGTTGTCGTTAAAGTGGAGGAACTGCATAATTATTAGGTATCGGGATCTTGTCATAAGGGAGGAGAAGAGTGGCATGTGGTGGATGGGTTTGGTAGACCAGTAGAAGTACATAGTAAAAGTTAGGCCTAAGAAAATTTTGAATTCCTCCACGGTTAGTTCTCTCCACTTAAAGGGACGGGCATAACTGGAACCAGGGTTGCTTTCTATGTACTGCTGTGCGTAGAGATTGCACAATGAAGGATAGCAAGTCTTCGGTGAAAAGTAAATAAAAAAATTTGAGCATGGAAAAATTATCGTTGTTCATCTGGACACCTGGCTGGGCAGTGAAAGGGGGGATATTTGCTGCTCCGGAATTAGGGGGAAGCCACAGGGGGTTTTTGAAGGCCATAGGGAAGGCTGGCATGGCCCCTATCTCTTTGGGGCTGAGATGACACCCTACTGGTGCCTGGCCTTTGTTGCAGTGCCACTGCACTTGAGGTGGACGCCACTGCGCTTGAGGTGGACGCCACTGCGCTTGAGGTGGACGCCACTGCGCTTGAGGTGGACGCCACTGCGCTTGAGGTGGACGCCACTGCGCTTGAGGTGGACGCCACTGCGCATGAGGTGGACTCACTGCGCTTGAGGTGGACGGCCCTGCACTTCTGGGAGTAGGCCGCTTCTCCACGCCAGCACCCCTTTTTTTCACGGGCACACGTTCCTCTTCAGATTCTGAATCAGACCCACTGTCTGTAACGGGTTCATAGGCCAAATCTGAATAATACAGAGACTCCCCGCTGCTCTCATCGCTCATGATTAGACGCTGGTAGACCTCCTCACCGGTTAAGATTTTTTTTGCCATACTTGTGGCTGGTGAGGCTGCACTGCACTGCAGATCACTGTGGTGGCACTGGTGGACATAGGTGGGCACAGGCGGCACTTATGTGCACGGGTGTGGCACTGGTGGGCACAGGCGGCACTGGTGGGCACAGGTGGCTCTGGTGTGCACTGATAAGCACACAAGCAGAACAGACGGCACTGGTGGGCACAGGCGGCACTGGTGGGCACAGGCGGCACTGCAGTGGCGCAGATAAGGACCGATGGGCACAGGTGGCCCTGTTGTGGCACTGGTGTGACACTGGTGCGGCTCTGGTGACACTGGGGTGGCACAGATGTGGCAATATGGGCACAGATGTGGCACTATGGGTACAGATGTGGCACTATTGGGCACTTTTGGGCAAAGCAATTGTCAGGGTAAACTTTCCCTGACCTTCTGTGTTTACATTGTGTTCGCGCCGTCATTGGACGGCGCGATCACGTGGTAAAAGGCTGCTGTCATTGGCCATTTACTGTGATTTGTGTTGCGCCAGGTCTCATAGACCCGGCGTGCACAAATGTTTCTGGGGCGCACAGGAACGATTCTCTGGGATCACATTATATAACGTGATCCCAGAGTTAAGCAACCACCTTGCCGCCGTTATATGGCGGCGGCTGGTTGCTAAGTGGTTAAGCCAGATTTCCATACCTCCATTGCTTATGTTAAGGGCACATGCATCTAGGATTGGCTTTTATTGTACATATTACTAAAATGTAAACTTAAATCTTCAGTCAAATGTCACTTTTCTTGTGTTAAATGAAAACTAAATACTAACTACATGTTTCATTGCCTTTTCCTCCAATATTTGACTTACTAAAGTCAGACATTCTGAAATATAGGGGCATCATAAACCTGCAGTATTTTGCACTGATATTAAAGTGGTTGTTAACCCACTTAATGTTGTTACTACCATCCCCTCTGTTAAAATAAATGCTGTGCCCCACTGCATGTGTTTTCTAAAAAATCTGCTGATAAATACCTTATTTTATAGCGTCAATTTGTGGGCCATCTCCCCTCCAGGTCTGACAGCAAAGCGGACAGAGCTGAGAAACCCCCGCTGACTCAGACGGGAGGAGGAGAGAGAAGGTTGGTCACATGACCGCCGAACGGAGCATAAAAATAAAGTATTTATTTAGAAAACACATACAGTGGGGCACAGCATTTATTATAACAAAGGGTTTGTAGTAACAACAATAAGTTATTATACCAGCAGGAAGAGGGCGGGTGGGCACTGGTATAAGCTGACAGGCAGGGAAGAGGGAGAAGGGGACAGGAGCAAAGAGGAGAGGAGACGCAGCGGATGACGGAGGCACGTAAACTGACCACGGTGTTAGGGCTCAGCAGCTATTATAAACCGTGGGCTGTTTATAGAGAGGAGAGGGAAAAGCCAGGCAGGATCAGCCAGGTATTTCAGGTGTTATGGAGGGCCAAATGATACAGCACAAGCGCTTTGCTGTATAACATTCTTTAAGGGAACCAAGATTCAATTGTTTTTCTGTGTATCCTAATCAGTGCTGCTAACCCCTCAAAGTAAAATTTACTGACAGGAGACTTAAAATTTACAAACCACACCAAGTTTTTTAATGATAAAAATTATGAAATACATAAAATGTCAGTTTTAAGTGCAAAAAATATCAATATATAAGCCATAAACATACGGCTAGTGCTATTGGCAATGCTTTTAATTTATAGGAAAATGTAATATAATGTAACTCAGCAGTTTGGTCACCTGCATCCAGCTGAAGAGATTTGCCTTCAATTAAAGTTTTATAGACAATCAGTTTTGCCAACCCCCCAAAGTGAAATTTACTGGCAGACACATTTTTGTTTTTACTGACAGTGCAAAAAAGTGCCTGAAATTACAATTTTCAGTGCTAAACAGTGCAAATATCAATATTTAAGCTATAAACATATAGCTAATGCTATTATCAAAATGTTTAAAGGGTCACTAAAGGAAAAACATTTTTGGGCTGAAATGACGGTTTACAGGGTGTAGAGACATAAAAGTTAACTGATTCCTTTTAAAAATGATTAAAAATAGATAAAAATCAATCATATAATCAACCTACAGTTCTAGTTTCGTTTTTGCTGTTATTTCCTGTCTCTCTGATGTACAGAGCCAGAGAGCCAATAGAGGGCAGTAATTTGTCTAAAACCCCTCAGCACCAACCCAGTTTCAGTTTACACACAGTAATCACATCTCCTTGATTAGTGACCACAGTGAGAAAGCTCCCAGCACTGTGGTTATAAGGAAACAGACAACCAGGAAGTGTGGAGATCAGAGCAGAATTACAGCAACATCAAAGCAAAAACGAACATTGAGGACATGAAAACAGCACTGCAGTAGGGTAAAGGAAGCTATTTAGCTAAAAAAAATCCTTTAGTGACCCTTTAAGTTAAACAAAAGACAAAAAACATATTTCTTCATCGACATGAAGGTCAGGTTACTTTAACCTTGCCAGCACAGAGTTCCCCTCTTACATCAGTGTCTGCAGGATTCCCCCTTACAGTAAAAGGGGAACCCTGCAGATCATGATCTAAGGGGGAACTCTGATGTAAGGGGAGGCTCTGGTGACCAGAGACTACCTTTATATCAGAGTCCACTGCATTTCCTTTACATCCGAATTCCCACTTACAGCAGGGTCTGCATCATTGCCCTTGCACTGTAAGGGGGAATCCTGCTGACTCTGATGTAAAGGGTAACAGCAGCAACTCTGATGTGGGGGGGCATTTCGGGGACCAGAGACCACCTTCTGTAGTGTGAATACACAAAGGTAAAGGGGGGTTACTAATATCGCAGGGAAACTTTAAATCAGTGCCCCCTTACAGTATTTTACTCACTCCCCCTTACATCAGCAACACCCCCCCAGATACTGGCCTGGTGGCGTTGTCACTGACTTCTTGGGTGCACCTTACAGGGGTCAGTTAGATGGCTCCAGCTGGGTGTCTCTGGTTTTAACCTATAGTCTCTTCTCCACAGTCCACACACGTCTGACTCCTCCTGTGACCCCCATTTATCCCAACTTCCCCTCAGAGACTGCAGATATGATGCAGGAGATGATTAGAGGCTGCGGACATTATACAGAAGATGGTCAGAGGCTTCGGACAGGATACAGTAACGGGAGATGGTTAGAGGCTGCAGATATGGTAGTTTCCTCCTCTGTCCCCCTTTATATTACCATATCTGTCTCCACATCAGTCAGTGTCCTCCTTCTGTCACTGTGTCCCTTTCACCTCTCCAGTCAGGCACTGTGCACATCAGTGTTCTCCTCTGCCGGGCCAGCTTCACCCCCCAGTAATGTGCTCCTGAGTCCTGTGGCCTGTGCTCCCCTTTTTTTTATCCTTTTCTAACTCTCTGCGCCACTCCGGCACCGCTGAGAACGAGTGCATAACTTTTAAAAAAAACATTACTTTACTGCGCATGTGCTGCCCGGTTGAACTTGTAAGATCTTTGCCAGAGCCCTGCAGGCTTTGGAACGGCACATGCACAGTTGCAAGGTCGGCCCACAGCCATCTTCTTTTTTTTTTTTTTTTTTAACGGTACTGCTGCCCTTAATGGGCATTTACTGGCAGCCCGAAAATGAGGTGAAATTTAAACGGGCGGTTGGTAACATTGGGCCCAATGGTGACTCACATTTTCCAGTGCAGGAAAAGCACTGGTTGTGCTTCAGCAGCATCATTGCTGTTTCTGCTCTGCTTTAACCACTTGCTTATTGGGCACATATACCCCCCTCCTGCCCAGGTGAAATTTCAGCTTCCGCAACTGCGTCACTTTAACTGACAATTGCGCGGTCGTGCGACTTGGCTCCCAAACAAAATTGACGTTCTTTTTTCCCCACAAGTAGAGCTTTCTTTTGGTGGTATTTGATCGCCTGTGCGGTTTTTATTTTTTGCGCTATAAACAAAAACAAGCGACAATTTTGAATAAAAATACAATATTTTTTACTTGTTGCTATAATAAATGTCTCAATTTAAAAAAAAAAAAAACACATTTTTTTTCTCAGTCTAGGCCAATACGTATTCTTCTACATATTTTTGGTAAAAAAAATAAAAATCGCAATAAGCGCCTGGTTTGCGCAAAAGTTATAGCGCTTACAAAATAGGGGACAGAATTATTATTTATTATTATTTTTTTACTAGAAATGGCGGCGATCTGCGATTTTTATTGAGACTGCGACGTTATGGCGGACACATCGGACACTTTTGACACATTTTTGGCGCCATTCACATTTATACTGCGATCAGTGCTATAAATATGCACTAATTACAGTATAAATGTGACTGGCATTGAAGGGGTTAACACTAGGGGGTGAAGAAGGTGTTAAATGTATTCCCTACATAATGTTCTAACTGTGGGGGGAGGGGGGGGTGACTGGGGAGGTGACCGATCTGTGACACACACACACACACACACACACACACACACACACACACACACTACATTGTCAAAAGTATTGGGACACCTGACTTTACACTCGCTTTAATGGCATCCCAGTCTTAGTCCGTAGGGTTCAATACTGTGTTGGCCAGTCAGGTTCCTCCACCCCAAACTCACTTATCCATGTCTTTATGGATCTTGCTTCATGCACTGGTCCAAATCATTTGGTGGAGTGGGGATTATGGTGTAGGGTTCCATTGAAGGGAGCTCTTAAGGCGTCATGCATAAAAATACATTTTGGACACTTTCATGCTCTAAACTTTGTGGGGAACAGTTTGAGGATGGCCCCTTCCTGTTCCAACATGAGAACACCAGTGCACAAAGCAAGGTCAAGCATACATTTTGACATTATAGTGAATGTATATGAAATTGAAAATCTTAAATACTCACCTTCTGTCCAGAGCGGTGAGGGTGCATTTTCATGTCAGTGTGAGTGCACGGGTGAATGCCGCAGAGCTTCAGGTACCTATAAAAGAGGTATGTATAATGATGTAAGAAAAAACAAAAGGCGGATGGGAGCAAAGACTTGGCTTCAGCTGTGAAGCAAGAGGAGTGTTTTCTACATAGTACCTAAATCTGTGTTTTAGATTGGCCACCCCTAATCCTCTGTACAGCAGGACTTGGAGAGGAATGGGCATTGAAAGCAAAACAAACCATTCTGCCAATCTAACATAAAGAGTTTGCTTATAGGAGGAAACACTGCTTTCGCCCACTCAGAGTGCTGCTCTTCCTTTATTATCTATTGCCAGCTGAAATGGTTCTCGCATAAATATTTTATTTATGTCTAGAACAGCTTGCCTATATTTATACTGTAAAATTTCTATTTAACAGTTAACATATCAGAACTATTATTAACTCCTTATTAGGAAAATTCCCGGGAAAGCAGGAAATCTTGGGAGCTAGATATAATTGTTTAATTATTCAGTAATAGCCCTATTCTTTTTTTTTTTTAGAGTTGTTTTTTTTTTTTTTTTTAAAGAATAATTGTAATTAAATTAGTAGAGACCATGAAAGAACATTTAAACTGGAAATCCAGCCACCTATACAATAACCATGTATGTGTTCATTGGGGAAAAAAAATGTGTTTTCAAAAAAAAAAATGTGAATGGCGCCAAAAATGTGTCAAAAGTGTCCGATGTGTCCGCCGCAATATCGCAGTCCCAATAAAAATCGCAGATCGCTGCCATTACTAGTAAAAAAAAAAATATTAAAAAAAATCATAATTCTGTCCCCTATTTGTAGGCGCTATAACTTTTGCGCAAAGCAGTCACTTATTGTGATTTTTTTTTTTTTTTACAAAAATACGTAGAAGAATACGTATCGGCCTTAACTGAGAACATTTTTTTTTTTTTTTTTTAATTGGGATATTTATTATAGCAACAAGTAAAAAAAATATATATTTTTTAAAATTGTCGCTCTTTTTTTGTTTATAACGCAAAAAATAAAAACCGCACGGGCGATCAAATACCACCAAAAGAAAGCTCTATTTGTGGGAAAAAAAAGGACGCCAATTTTGTTTGGGTGCCACGTCGCACGACCGCGCAATTGTCAGTTAAAGCGACGCAGTGCCGGAAACTGAAATTTCGCATGGGGACGAAGGGGGTTTATGTGCCCAGTAGGCAAGTGGTTAAGGGGTCTAATGTGTGCTAACAAAACATTGCCAACATCATTACTCCACCACTAGGCTGAACCACTTAAACACAACAGTCTAGCTTAGCGTTTTTCAATGTTTTTTCAGTCGAGGCACCCCTCAAAAAATTAGGACACCCAAAGTTGGAGGTGATTTTTTTTCTTCCAAAGCAAACACACTTTTGCAAACTGACTAGTATTCCTGTGTTTCTCCTCTCTCTCCATCACCCAAATGACCTATTGAGAGGGGCGGGGTAGGGTCAAAAAGGATGAAATGCAGGCGACCAACGTCCTTATCCTCCCCATCGACGGATGATGCCATTGATAGTTAGGACACTGGCAGCTAGAAAGTTGTAATGGTGCACAATAAAAATTTCCCAAAATTTGTATACAAGCTGTCGCATGGATGAAGGCTGCTTTGTGTTACCAAAAAGCAGCCTTCATCCACACGACAGCTTGTATACAACTTTTGGGCAATTTTTAGGCATTTTGCCAAGGCATCCCAGAGTGCCTGGGTACCCTGGTTGAAAAAATCTGGTCTAGCTCGCCGTTTATGCCAGGTTCTGACCATACCAGCGGAAATCAATGTGCATCAGATTAAGGGAGATTTTCCAGTCTTCCGTACTCTGGGTTTGGAGCCCATCATAGGTTTCATAGTAACTGACAGTAGTGAAACATGTTGTGGTCTTCTACTGCAACTGTGTATTCAAAGATGCCTTTATGTACATCTGTAGATGAGACTCCATCAGCTTGAACTTGGTAGTCCTCTTAATGCATTTTTGTTCACCTAATGGCTCTCTAAATATGTTTTGTTTTTAACAACATTCTTTGTGAACTTGCTTGAGCGGAGTGTAAAATTCTTTTGACGTCTGGTATATTTTTTTCATTATCAAAATAAACTAGGCCATGCATCTTTTCTATCATAATTTTTGATCCAAAACAAACAAATTATTTTACAGTGTCTGCATGCTTTAGGTAGTTGGTTATAGTCACAGATTGCAGTCTTTGGCTATATGTGTGTACCTAATACGTTTTTTTTATCTATGTGTGTTTAAAGCATTTAACTGTTGGAAATTGGAATACTGTTCCTCTTTTAATGAGTATTTTATTTTGTGGTTATTTTGAGTTGGAATAACTGTGTGGGTTTGAATTGTCCCCTGTAGTAGTGCAGAGTTTTGCAGAAGGGAAGAATTGCAGTCAGTAATGTCTGCCATCGTCACTGCAGAGATCTGCAGAGAAGACTACAGCATTTCGCAATGCAGCTTTTTACAACAGTCTGCCCACCATGGGTGGCAGCAGAATGTGATAAGGTGAACAGCTGATTAGTTCATGCTAATGATCAGCAAATCACTCATTAATGTAGCTTACAAAAAATAATCAACACAGTTGAAGTAAAGCGAGCTTTCTGCAGGTTTTGAACAGTTTTTAGATAATGTTGTTTGGTGTGGAGATGAAAAACCTAAATCATTTAGGAGCTGCAGGAGTGAGAGAAACAAAGTAACATTGCACGTTCTCTTTCACATTCTCTTCCTCATTGCTTGTTTGTTTTACCCTGAAAATGCAGAAATATTTGTTTCTTTCCTTAGTGAGGCATCATTTATCAAGCTACTTCTCATCACTTTCTCTTGTCATTTTTTTGTCTGAAAAACTGGCCTTTCTATTTTATAACTTTTTTTTTCCTTTCTTTTAGGTAAGTTTGTACCAATAATCCTTACAGAATACCAATACATCATGTAGACATTTTGACCCATTATACTGTTTGTTTACCATGTCCAGTAGTCATAGGCGTGCGCACATAGGGTGTAGGGTGTGTCTGGGCACACCCTAATCACCCTGTACTGTGCAGATTCCCCCTGCTGCCTGTCTGCAGAGAAAGGGACTGGGGAATCTCTGTCCTCAGTCCCTTGCTCAGTCTCAAAAGTTAGACATCAGGGGTCTGTTTAGACCACTGATATTTCACCAAAGCTCCCAAACAGGGTTTCTAAAAAGAAATAAAAAAAAAAATATTTAAAAAAAATGAATAAAAAAAAATTGTAAATAATAATAATAATACAAATATAGATAAACTACTGACACCGATCTCTGCCCTGCTGACAAAGCCCTACTGACTTGCCAACTGCCATATATGGTATATTACACACGCATGTGTGTTTGAGCTTTGGTGTGCACACCCTAATGCAATAGGCTGCGCACACCTATGCCAGTAGTGAATACTGGTAAAATTAGTGGGTTAAAAAATCATTGAGCTGCCCCCCCCCCATCCCCCATTTCCTGTAGTGCTATCATTTAGGATTGTTCATGTGAGTAAACAGAAGAGATGTAGGAATTTATGCATAGAATTTCACCTGCAAATCAGGACCTGACATTATAACATGCATTTGCTAAACATAAATTTGATGCTCTGTGCAGTGTTAATCCGGACTCATTGGGCCAGATTCAGGTAGATGAGAGTATCTTTCCTCTGGAGTAACGCTTCTCATTTACGTTACTCTGAAGACCCTTTCAGCGCAAGTCCTGTAATTCACATAGCAGTTGCGCGTAAACTTGCGCCAGAGTAACGATAATGCGCTGGCGTAACCCGACGCAAGTGGAAGTGGGTGTGATCATATGTAAATGATGGGCGGAGCCCAGCGCAGAGGCTTACGTTCAGCGCATCATCCACGGAGCATGCGCAGTGAGTGCGGCTCCACTCGCCCCCCTTGTGCGCATGCTCACAACTTCCGTCGGCACCACTTCCTGGGAAACGTCAGCGCAATGCGTTCCGCTGGGCGCTTAAAAGCGCTGGCGGAAACGCCATTCCGGCGCAAAAGTATTTCCGCTTCCCCCCACCCCAGGGAAGATACTTTTGTTTGGTGATGGCTGCTCCCGCTACCCCCAGAGAGAGGAGGAACCTGAATTTTAATGCACAGGAGGTCTCGCTCATCATTTCGGCAATGGAGACGGATAATGATTTTCTCCATGGCAAAAAAAGCCGGAAGACCAGCCGGGAGAGGAAGCAGGGCATCCTGGAGTCCATTGCTGCCAGGGTCAATGTCCTGGGGTACTCCACCCGGACTGCTGGGGACATCCAAAAAAAAATGAATGACCTGCGGCGCAAGGTGAGGGACAAGGTGGCCTCCATCAGGAGGTATGAGAGGGGCACAGGTGGTGGTCCCCCATGTCCTGTCACCCTAACCGCAGAGGAGGAGGTGGTTGCTCGCTGCCTGGAGAGGGAGCAGGTGGAGGGGGTCGCAGGCTATGACTCCGTGGAGGAAGGCACAAGGACAGGTAAGTGTTTTATAATCCCCTATTTGTTGTTTAGCATTTGGGGGGGGGGGGGTACATGTGCCAAGTGTGTGGGACCACCAACATGTGTCTGCTTTGTGTCATCCACAGATGACGGAGCTGGGCCATCATCTGTCAGCGTGCATTCCACCCCATCCCCCCCACGCCATCGTGTGCCCGAGCCACTGGGTGGTGAAGAGGTTGTGGAGGAGAGTGGCCACACCACACCTGCCGAGGTGGTTGTAGAGGATCCTGCTGTGGCAGAGCAGGACTTTACCTTAGTGTTGTCTGTCTCCTCCCCTTCTCCTGGGCCGTCTGTCGTCCCCTCCCCCATCCTTGGAAGCCCCTCAAGGGCGACTCCTTCCACCCGAGGACAACCATCTTCTGGCCCCAGGAAGGCGACCCAGAAGACCAGGGGGGTGTCTGATGGTGTCCAGGACCAGTTGGCGAGGGATCACGCCAGGCAGACGGAACAGATGGGGGCCATAGCGGTGCACTTGGAGAAAGTGGCTGACAGCCTGGGCTCCGTTGCCAACCTCAGCAACGCAGTGCAGGATGTAAGCTGCAACTGCGCTGCAGTGGTCACCACTTTGGGGGAGGTGCAGGGGGATATTCGGCACCTTACTGCAGCCGTCCAGGCCAACAGTGCTGCCATCCGGGACCAGGGGAGGCTGAGTCGGCGGGCCCAGCACTACCAGGTCACCCGTCAGCTCCGGATGCAGGCCCAGACGAACTCCTACCTTGGACGGATAGCCAGGGCCTTGGAGGGCACGCAGGCCACACCTGCCAGGAGTGGCCCACCTGGGGATCAGCCACCTCCAGATGCCCCCCCACCCACTCCATCCAGGCAGCTGCGGAGCCAGAGAGGGGCCCCCAGAAGAAGCCCCCGGCATCCCCGATGAGGCCTTTTTTTTTTTCTTGTTTTATATTTTTGTTTTGGACATACTCAGGTCATGAGTTTATTTTTTCTTTTTCTCAGGTTATGAGATTTTGTTTATTTTATTTGTACTCAGAGTCTCAGGTAATCGTACTAGGGAAAGGTCTGGGGTGACAACACGGAAAGTGACCTGAAGTGTGCCTGGGGTCACGTGGTCGATATGCCTAAAAGGGGGCATACCCAAGTAGAAGTAAAAGAGAGAAGAAATACAAGAAAAAAGGGAACGGGTGGGTGGGACACGAGGAAACAGCCGACAGGAAGGAGGATGTTGGGCGGGTTTAAGTACCTCCCGACTCCTCCTACAAATGCAGGCTGACCTGCGGTCTGCCTGCCAACTTGTACTCAGAGTCTCAGGTAATCGTACTAGGGAAAGGTCTGGGGTGACAACACGGAAAGTGACCTGAAGTGTGCCTGGGGTCACGTGGTCGATATGCCTAAAAGGGGCCAAAAATAAGACGGTAGGATGAGCTCGTAAGAGACTGAAATGAAAGTAGCCATATGTAACCTGATCGGCCAATGCCAGGAAGCCTGTGACAATCCAGTATGTGGATCTGGGACATGTACCGAAATGGATGCAACTCCCCCCCCCCCCCCCCAACCTAACCCAACAACGTGTAAGCGGACCCCCTGGGGAAAAGCAGCCGAGACTGCGTCTAAACTGAAAATACGGCCAGTACAAGCATGAAGTACAACCCTAGTCTAGGCAGCAGGGAACAGCAGAGTGTCATGTACTGTGCTAGCAAATAAGGAAGCAGTAGGGAAAGGAAAGTGGCCTATCCCTAGGTACATCCACAGTAGCCACCAAGAGACGGACTAAGACTAACCGAGCACCAATTGGTAGGACTGCTTGAGCCGAGAGTGGCAAAAAAAAAAAAAAAAAAAAAGCAATAAAAAAAAACAAAGACCGCAAGTAGATATGAATGGGCAATAGAGCTCAAGACATCGAGATGGAAAACCTGGAAGGTATCCCAGGAGTCACACCCTTCCTAGGCTAAAATAGACATGACTAGCTGACCCAGCTTCATCTGTAGCAGTAAACCGGGACGATGTGGCACAGGTGTATGAGCCTAGGACCTGCTGAAAAAAAGGCGGCGAGCTACCAAGTATCGAAACCCCTAACCGGAGAAGGATGGACGGCGGGAAAAACTTCGACATCTGCTGCCCGTGACATGACATCTGCAAACAAGAACAACACCGTTATACACAAGAAATAACCAACGAGCCCCAACTTACTTTAGGAAAAGGAAAAAACCCTACCTCCCTTAGCACTACTCAAGCGAGACTAAAGATGCCGTAACGCCGTGCAGGATAGTAAACATAGCACAAGACTGAAAACGTGTCAGTCTCAAAGATCTAGCAAGGCCAAGCTAGCTGAGGCTAATCAGGCCAATTAACATGTAACACCCAAACCTATGAACCCAAGGACGTGTCAGGCAAGTGATATATGAGTAGTTGATTACCTGACATATGAAAAGAATAGTAAAAGGAACACTGCGGTGGTGGGACGTAGTAACCTACAACGTGAAGAATGAACCAAACATACTGACAATACAAAGTATGAGAATGTGACAAACCCATGAAATTGCAAAGGCCGAGCAACCTGAGGCGTGGCAGGTAAATTAAAAACGTACACTCAGGCCTGATGAACCTGAAGACGTGTCAGGCCATTGTATGAGAAATGAAATGACAAGATGCATGAAATGTATGAGAAACGGATGAGGAGACTTGCCACCGTACAAGCCAATTATAAACGCTCATCTCAATCCGTAAGCACCCATAAACGTGATGGGTGACCCCCCCCCTCCTCAGCGGTGAAACGCCATGAACCTAACCTGAACATACCAAAACGACCCACTAGGAGAAAAATAAATAAATAAAATATTCTGAGAAGAATGAAGATGTATGAGAAAACATACAACACGTGAGAACATGAACAGCACGAGAAAATGTGATCACCCGAGAGCGTAAACACATGAGGACATGATACATGAGAAACGTAAACACATGAGAACATGACTAGCCTGAGAAACGTAATTGCATGAGAAACTTAATGGCGTGAAACATGATCGCATGAGCACACGAATGGCATGTGGAGCGTGAACACATGAGAACATGACTAGCCTGAAAACGCAATCGCATGAGATCATTATTACAAAACATGAATACCATGAGAAACGTGATCGCATGAGAACATAAATACAAAATCGCATGAGAACATGAATGACATGAGAAACGAAATTGCATGAGAAATGTAAACACATGAGAACATGAAAACCAAGCGCAACAAATCGCATGAGAATCACATGAGAAACGTGATCGCATGAGAGCAAGAATACCATGAGAAACGTAACCGCATGAGAACATGAATACCATGCGCAACGAAATCGCATGAGAAACATGACCGCATGAGAACAAGTATACCATGAGAAACGTAACCGCATGAGAACAAGTATACCATGAGAAACGTAACCGCATGAGAACATGAATACCATGCGCAACGAAATCGCATGAGAAACGTGACCGCATGAGAACAAGTATACCATGAGAAACGTAACCGCATGAAAACATGAAGAACAAAATCGCTCGAGAACATGAAAACCATGAGAAACGTACCTGAATGAGAACATGAATGCCATGCGCAACAAAATCGCATGAGAACATGAATACCATGCGCAACAAAATCGCATGAGAAACGTGATCGCATGAGAACAAGAATACCATGAGAAACGTAACCGCATGAGAACAGGAACACGCGCAACAAAAATCGCATGAGAACATGAATACCATGCGCAATAAAATCGCATGAGAAACGTGATCGCATGAGAACATGAATAACACGAGAAACGCAATCGCATGAGAAACGTGATCGCATGATAACAAAAATATCATGAGAAACGTAACCGCATGAGAACATAAATACCATGCACAAAAAAAAAAAAAAAACGCAATGAGAACATGAATACCATGAGAAACGTAACCGAATGAGAACATGAATACCATGCGTAATAAAATCGCATGAGAACATGAACACCATGAGCAACGTGAACGCATGAGAAACAAAACATGAAACCATGCGATACAAAATCGCATGAGAACATGAATACAAGACATGAATACCATGCAAAACAAGATTGCATGATAACATGAATATCATAAGAACGTAATCGAATGAGAAACGTAAATACATGAGCAACGTAATCGCATACGAACAAGAATACCATGAGAAACGTAATCGCACGAGAACATGAATAACATGCGGAAAAAACGCATGAGAACATGAATGCCATGCAAAACAAAAATTGCATTGGAATATGACTCGCATGAGAACATGAAACAAAACATGAATACCACGAGAAATATAATCGCATGAGCAATGTAATCGCACGAGAACATGACTCGCATGAAACAAAACATGAATACCATGAGAAACTTAATCGCATGAGCCACGTAATCGCATACGAACAAGAGTACCATGAGAAACATGATCGCATGAGAAACGTGAACGCATGAGAAACGTGATCGCATACGAACAAGAGTACCACGAGAAACGTAAACGCATGAGAACATGAATACCATGAGAAACGTGATTCGCATGAGAAACGTGATTCGCATGACAAACGTGATTCGCATGACAAACGTGATTCGCATGAGAACAAGAGTACCATGAGAAACGTAATCACATGGGAAACGTGAACACCATGGGAAACGTAAACACCATGGGAAACGTAATCTCATGAGAACAAGAATACCATGAGAACAAAATTGCATGAAACATGAAACCAAAACATGAATCCTATGAGAAACAAAACCGCATGAGAACATGAATACCATGCGAAACAAAAATCGCATGAGAACATGACTCGCATGGGAAAATAAAATATGAATACCAAAACATCAATACCAGGAGAAACCTAATTGCACAAGAACATGACTCGCATGAAACAAAAGATGAATACCATGAGAACGTAATTGCACGAGAAACGTAATCACACGACAACCGTATCTGACTAAAACAAACACTCGCCAAGCCCACTGACTGAAAACCCTCCACCCAGAACCTACAACAGGGAGATAGAAACACAGAAACCGTCCGCCTGACTCCCCCAATACCAAAATACAACCGCTGACTGATACACTGCCCCAACAACCCCAGCCTGGAGGAGAACCCACACACTGGTAATCACTGTGAATGCCACATGCTACAGGTGAGATACTGAGGAAGATGCTCCTTCCAGCCAATCACTGCACAGCTAAATGAGGCGATGCCTGTGCGGGGAATGTAGTCGCACAAAAACGCATGAGAACATGGAACATGAGAAAAAATTAATTGAATGACCTACCGCATCTGACCGAACCATACCCTAAAGGAAATAATTGCTTATGGGTTCAGTCCAGTCAGAGGTTTGCTTCTGGTGGTCTCCTAGCATGAGTCTCAGAAAGCGTATAAAATCTGGTGATCTGGGCAGAGCAGGGTCTGTGATGGCTTATATTCCCTACATGAGATGTTAGCAACTTGAAAGCGCCGTAGTGTCACAAGGTACTTTGACTGAGCTGTGTGGTTGATCACTGCAATGGCTGCTTAAGATCAGAAAATTTAATTGCAAGGTCCATCCTTAGAAATGGAGTGTTTAACTACTACTTCCCCTGCAGCTTGTTGCATAACGCCTAGCTTTGCTAGGGCTTCTGCTTCTTCCCTGTTTGTTAAAATGACTTTAACGGTGCTTCTGCCTCAACCTGTACCCTTGCAGTTTCCCGGAATCGGCGGGTGGATGGACGACCCCCCCCCCCCTCCCCAGCATGAGCGCCAGGAGGACGGCCCCCCACAAAACCAGAAGGGACACGGACGGACTAGGTGTTTGCACGTGGGGCCGAAAAACAGTGCTGCCGCCGGAGAAGAGGCGCCCGAGATTGCCATCCCCCCACGCCACCCAGTAAATGCCCGAACAGAGCTGATGGAGGTGCCTTCCACCCGCGGACCCCCCGACCAAACCTGTACCCCGCACGAGACAGCGGGGAGACTCGGAGACCCCCCCACCCTGCAGCCGCCCGTCCTCCTAGCCGAGACGAAAGCCGGAAATGACGTCAGCCACACGAGGAAACAGCCGACAGGAAGGAGGATGTTGGGCGGGTTTAAGTACCTCCCGACTCCTCCTACAAATGCAGGCTGACCTGCGGTCTGCCTGCCAACTTATCAGGATATGATATTATTAATTTATTTTTGTACTGCACACGGTCAGGAGTGCAGGGGACAGTGTGAATGGTGTGTGAATGTGAGGGGGTGGCACTCCTGAAAGTAAGGGGTGTCACCCTCGGCCGTGGTGGTGAAGTGAACCCCACAGCTGAATGAATGACGTGTGAAAGGTGTGTGAATGGACAGTGACATCATTGGGGCCTTGACGCTGGCGTTACTGCTCCCAACTCCTACATGCTGGACTTGGGCTAATCCAATGCGATGTGCATGTGGTGTGTGTGATCTAGGGACATCAGTGGTGTACACGCGTGCACTGTCTGTGTTATTAATGTTTTGGTTTAGTGTCCAAAGATGCCTACGGCGAGGACCCTCCTGACTGCTCTTCCATCAGCAGACTGGGTCTCCTCTGGCAGGTGGGGACTGTGTGGGTCGGGGGTCAGGTCATCACGTATGTCAATATGCAGGCCTTTTTTCATAGCAAAGTTATGTAGTATGCAACATGCACCGATGATCTGACACACAAAGGTAGGGGAATACAATAGGGCCCCCCCAGACTTATCCAGGCATCGGAAACGGGACTTCAGGAGCCCAAATGTTTGCTCCACCACTGCACGGGTTTTGATGTGTGCTTCATTGTATTTTCTCTCTCCTCTGGTTTGGGGGTTCCGGAAAGGAGTCAGATGGGGTCCCAGTGCATATGCAGAGTCACCTGTAAGGGAAAAGACAGGATAATGTTAGTCATGCATGTGCGATTTCTGTTGTGCATCACGGGAGGGGATAGTCATGCCTGACTCCCATGTCACTCACCAACCAGCCAGCTGTCCCCATACATGTTCTGGTTAAATTCTGCTGGGATGGGGCTCTGACGGTATATGTACCTGTCATGGCTGGACCCAGGGTGTTTGGCACGGACGTGCCATATGAGGCATTGGGCATCGGCTATCACCTGTACGTTGATGGAATGCCAATGCTTCCGATTGCGGTATATGTGCTCTGTGGCACTGGGGGGCTGTAGGGCCACATGTGTGCAATCAATGGCCCCCACAGTGCGTGGGAATCTGGCAATGTTGTAGAAATCTGTCATTGCCTTCTGCCGCAGCTCCTCAGTGGTGGGTCTGATGAACTGGTTGGACATGCGTCTGAGGATTGCAGGGACAACCTGGTGCACACATCTGCTCATGGAGGATTGTGACATCCCAGCCACCACTCCACTTGTACGCTGGAATGATCCACTTGCAAGGAAATGAAGTGTTGCCAGTACCTTCACCAGTGGCTGCACTGCTTGTGAGCGGTGTGTCTTGCTGGTGATGTCATCCTGCAGGGTTGTGGTTAGTTCAAGTATTGCATCTGGGCTGAATCTGAAGAGGCGATACACCTCCTCATCCCCCATGCCAAAGAGGTTCATACGAGTGCGGTATATCCTCTCACGTGGCCGCCTTCTTGGTTCCAGGGGACCCATCAGTAGTTCTAGGACCACAATTGCCCCTGGCATGTTGGCACACAGAGGTGTTGTCCTTGCAAGTGTTGTTGTTCAGCAAGCTCCTATCGTCGGTAACGCTGCTGTAGCTGCTCTCCTGCTGACCTGTGACCGTCTGGAGTAAAGATAAAGCAGCCTTTTGTAGAAATAACTTTGCGCCGGACGGACCAGATACGCGCGGCGCATGTAGCCAGCGTATGGTGCTAATCCGTTCGTGAATTGGGAAATCTCCCTCATTTGCATATTTGCAGGGGAAATCAATGGGCGCGACTGATGCGCCCAGCGAAAATAAGCGCTGACGATACTCTGGCGTCGGAACGTTCCGCCGGTCGCAAATGACCCGTTATTGGGCGCATCTAGTTTGGTGGGTACGGGCACATAGAAACGACGGCGCATCATCACAGTTACGCGGCGCATATCCAAATACTCCAGCGCAAGTGTTCGTGAATCTGGCCCATACTCTGCATTTTTTTTATAGTTGCATAGACTAAAAAAGACAAGTACACCAAGTTCTGTAAGTAGAAAAAAAATATTAAATAAATTAAAACCCCCCCATGAAACCACAGTTGATCCAGGAGAAGGCAAAAAAACTGTAAAGCATGGTGTGGTTTGCTTCAATAGAGAGAAAAAAAAATACTTGCTGGTCCCCAAAATAGTAAGTAAACCCTGGTGGGTTTTTCTTCCTTTCTTCTTCCCTGCAATGTAAAGACATAATGTGCTAGCACCTTATGTGAAACTTGCCTGCAAACAAAGCCCACGTCACCAGGCCACATCCATCTTCACCCGTCTTCCTTTCGGGGCCACGGACTCCGGCTCTGTGACTGGCCGGACCTACGTGCGTGTGGGAGCCACTGGTCACCGCACACTCACCTGGGAAGAGGCACGTGCGGCCGTCCCTTCAGAGCACGTTGGCGCAGTAAACAGTAAATATCTACTGAACGGCGCAAGTTTAGGCGATATTTACAGTACCTACATGTAAGTCTTATTCTAGGCTTACCTATAGGTACAACTTCCCCATAGAGGTTTACAACCTCTTTAACCACTTAAGGACCGTCTAACGTCGATATACGTCGGCAGAATGGCACAGCTGGGCACAATCATGTAAGGGTACGTCCCCTTTAAGTGCCCAGCCGTGGGTCGCGCTCGCGACCTGGTACGAAGCACCACGGGACCCGCGGACCCGATTGCCGCTGGTGTCCCCCGATCGGTCACAGAGCTGAAGAACGGGGAGAGGTGTGTGTAAACACACCTTCCCCTTTTTTCACAGTGGCAGTGTCACTGATCGTCTGTTTCCTGATATAGGGAAAGACGATTAATAATGTCACAAGTTCAGCCCCGCCCCCTACAGTTAGAAACACATGTGAGGTCACACTTAACCCCTACAGCTGCCCCCTAGTGGTTAACTCCTAAACTGCAATTGTCATTTTCACATTAATCAATGCATTTTTATAGGACTTCTTGCTGTAAAAATGACAATGGTCCCAAAATTGTCCGATGTGTCCGCCATGTCGCAGTCACAAAAAAAATCGCTGATCGCCGCCATTAGTAGTAAAAAAAAAATATATATTATTAAGAATGCCATAAAACTAATTTACCAAAAAAAGGTAGAAGAATACATATCGGTCTAAACTGAGGGAAAAAACGTTTTTTTTTATATATCTTTTTTTGGGGATATTTATTATAGCAAAAACTAAAAAATATTGAATTTTTTTGAAAAATGTCGCTCTATTTTTGTTTATAGTGCAAAAAATAAAACCGTAGAGGTGATCAAATACCACCAAAAGAAAGCTCTATTTGTGGGGAAAAAATGTCGCCAATTTTGTTTGAGAGCCACGTCGCACGACCACGCAATCGTCAGTTAAAGCGACGCAGTGCCGAATCGCAAAAAGGGGCAAGGTCCTTTAGCTGCATAATGGTCCGAATCTTAAGTGGTTAAGGCAGTCAGATATTCTGTGGATCAATGATCTCCAATCTCCAATGTTGTTATAACTAGAACTAGACTAGTTCCTGAAGGAGCCTATTCCACATTGTCCTTTGCAAAGTCCTTAAAGTTCTTGATATAAGGACTATTTGTGTACAGTATTTATACATGGTAATCATATCCCCTATAACGCCTCTGCTCAAGGAATAATAAAATAATTTCTGCTAATATTTCTTGGCTTTGGTCCTCCATGCCCCCAGTTTGCTAAAATCATCTCGACTTTTGCCCAAAAATAAGACCGCATCCTTCTCATCCTCCCCACATCCTACTTGTACAATCACAGGTCTTTTTTTATTTGTATTTTTTTTTTTGGGGGGGGGGGGGGGGGGGTGCAGGCAAATAATAAAGGCTGTGCAGAGAGAAGTATGGAGACTGCCATTACTGATCTTTTTCTGAAATTGCCAGTTGCCTGCCTGTCTGGTTTAAGTGGTTCGCGTCACTGAACTGGAACAAGCACACAGGTAATGAAAATCAGCTTGCAATCTGCATTTTTGCTCCATGTCAATGACGCAAAGTACTGAAATGAGTATATTCGAATGAAAGCTGGAGAACTGTAATTTTCAGCAGCCTTTTTAATCAGTACAGCATCAAGTCATTTAAACGCCTGAGATATTGATCTAGTCGGTTAAGCAGCAGAGGGGGTTGTTAATCAGTTTAAGCTGCATTGGTGTTAATGAAATTACCAACAGGTTGGTAACCATGAGACAACAAATGGTTTTACAGGTGAAGGCCACTGCCATTTTTTTCCCCCTCTGCTACTCTTTTCCGACAGTTTTTTTCTAGTTTTGCATTTGGCTAGGGTCAGTGTCACTACTGGTAGCATGAGGCGATACCTGGACCCTATAGAGGTTGCACATATAGTCCAACCCCTCCAGCCATTGCCAGAAGGTTTGCTGTGTCTCCCAGCACAGTCTCAAGAGCATGGAGGAGGGCCGTAGAAGGTCCTTAACCCATCAGCAGGACAGATATCTACTCCTTTGTCTTGTGGGCCACTGGTTTGGATGTATCTGACCAAACAATCAGAAACAGACTTCATGAGGGTAGCCTGAGGGCCTGACGTCCTCTAGTGCACCCTGTGCTCACTGCCTGGCACCGCAGAGCTCGATTGGCATTTTCATTACACTAGAATTGGCAGATGAGAGCGGGTTCACCCTGAGCACATGTAACAGACGTGAAAGCATCTGGAGAAGCTGTGGAGAACATTATGCTGCCTGTAACATCATTCAGCATTATCGGTTTAGTGTTGGGTCAGTGATTGTCTGGGGAGGCAAGTGTATGGAGGGACACACAGACCTCTACAGGCTAGACAATGGCACCCTGACTGCCATTAGGTAATGGGATGAAATCATTGGTCCCATTGTCAGACCCTACGCTTTTGCAGTGGGTCCTGGGTTCCTCCTATAGGATGAAGTAATGTATACCATATTTTTTTTTAACAGTGACAACTTTATTAGACAAATCAGCATTACAGCACAGTTACACTATAGTAAATACATCAATGTACAAGTCCAGTATCAGGAGCATGAATAGCTATCCTGCTGAGGGAACAGCCCCAAGCACATTCTCACTCAGAAATGATGACAAACTATCGAGTCCCAGCAAACCTCACTCATCCAACCCACCCGAGCTATGAACCATAAGAGTACAGGAGTGTAATAGGGAAGGGGGGGGGGGGGCGCCCTGAACAATGGCTCATGGGGCCAAGTCAAGAGCCACCTGAGCCTCTTTCCAACTGGACCAGATCTTGTCAAACTTGTCTGGACATTGCCTATTCTCATAAGTCAACTGGTATAGGGGGAGAACCAAAGTCACAGTGCGTTGCCAAGACACGCAAGTGGGAGGGTCCTCCGATTTCCATCTCTACAGTATCTCACGTCTGGCATAGAAAAGTGCAAATGTCAGTCTCAGTTTACAGTACCTGTCTCCCACGACGTCCTCCAGATGGCTAAGTAACAGGATTGTTGGGTAATGTATACCATTTTAATGGCCCCCACTCTCGCCTCACCTAAATCCAATAGAACACCTCTAGGATGTTTTTTTTTTACGGGGCATCTGACGCCACTAGGTTGCACCTCAGTCTGTTCAGGAGCTCAGTGATACCTTGGTCCAGATCTGTGAGGAAATACCCCAGGACACCATCTGTCATCTCATTAGGAGCATTCCCTGTTGTCAGACATGCATACAAGCACATGGGGTCCATACAAACTACTGAGGACCATTTTGAGTTGCTGCAATGAAATTTCAGCAAAATAAAGTAGTTTGTTGCATACTTTGGTTTTCAGGGTATCTTTGAATTCAGCCCCCTGTAGGTGGATAATTTTCATCAAACGATGTGGCATTCTTTCATTACTAACACATTACCCAGTTCACATCAGTATAGATATCCAGCACAAAATGTTTCCCTATTGAGATCTGATGTGTTTTCAAAGTGTTCCATTAACCACTTAACGCCCGCCGCATGTATATGTACGTCCACAGAATGGCACGTACAGGCAGATGGGCGTACATGTACGTCCCTGCCTTCTTGCGGGTCGGGGGTCCGATCGGGACCCCCCCCCCCCGCTACATGCCGCGGGCGTCTTACCTCTGGGAGCGAGCCGGGATGAGGGGGCGGCTGTTCGTTTTTGTCCGCCCCCTCGTGGTCGCTCCCAGCCAATCCGCAGAGCCTCCGCCCTGCACTTCCTCTGCCTGTGTAATGTAAACACTGGCAGAGGAAGTGATGTCAGCTCTCCTCTCGGCGGTATTTACAATCCGACGAGAGGAGAGAAGACATCACAAGTAAGTCGCACCACAACACTACACTGAACATACACACATAGGCACACTTAACCCCTTCCGATCACCCCCCCCCCCCCCCAGCCTCCTGTCACAGTGTCACTGATTGCAGTGATCATATATTTACTGATCACTGCATTTATTGTCCGTGTGACAGACAGTGTTAGGTCCCGGGTAGCCCCGTACCCCCCTAATAAAGGTTTAACCCCTTGATCACCGCCCTAGTTAACCCTTTCACCCCCTATTGCCAGTGTCACTAAGCGATTGGTTTTCTGATCGCTGTATTAGTGTCACTGTTGCCGCTAGGTAGTTATTTTTATTTTTTTTTATATTGCAATTTTTTTTTTTACTTAAGACATGTGGCTGAATATATTTTGGCCTAAATGTTTGACTAAAATTTAGTTTATTTGATTTGTCTTATAACAAAAAGTAAAAAATATTGTTGTTTTTTTTTCAAAAATGTCGCTCTATTTTTGTTTATAGCGCAAAAAATAAAAATCGCAGAGACAATCAAATACCATCAAAAGATCTCTATTTGCGGGAAGAAAAGGACGCAAACATTTTTTGCGAGCCACGTCGCATGACCGCGCAATTGTCTGTTAAAGCGACGCAGTGCCGAATTGTAATAACCCCTTTGGGCATTTAGCAGCATATTGGTCCGGGGCTTAAGTGGTTAATTTTTTGGAGCAGCGTACTTCCCCCAGACAGGCTTCAATTTCTTACAGCTATGGGTTAAAACTTTTGTAATTTAGCTCCCATATTTTTAGCTGCTCTGTTGGCTTACAGACAATAAATTACGCTTTTGTGATTTACCAGAGGATGAATTTCTAATATAGGTTTTGATGAACCAACTAACTTTATTATAACTAATTAGGAATGCAGTAGATATGTGGCAGTGTAGAAGATATAACAATGTTATCAGCTGAATCAGAAATCTCCATCTCCCAGCATGTGCTAGTGGGAGGACAGTGGGAGCTTAGTCAGCACAACTTGTCATTGTATAATGGATGATTAGCTGCAGCCCTTCCCTACAGACAGGTGAAGCTGCATGGAGCAGAACATTCCTGCTCTTCCAGGCTGCCACCAGTAGAACTCTCTTGCGATGCTGACAAGTTGATTTATAGATGAGCATCTCTTCCCTAATGAGAGCTGCCACCTTGGGTCACTGGAGCCCCCTGCTGAAGAGACCCTGTCATTGACAACTGTGGGAATGAGTAATGTTCAGTAGTCTCTTGCTGGGGACTTAATGCTTCTCAGCTTTCCAGGAAGTAACTATAGGTAACTAGAGACTGAAACATAGACAAGGCAACAGTCTCTTGCTGTGTGCACAACACTTCTAACTTTATGGTTCACATGCTGTTTGATAGCACATAAAAATGTGTTGCTTATTTGCTTTTGGCATTAAAACTCAATCGAATAGCTGCTCTGATCATTGTAAAGTAAAGTAAAACCCCAGACATTTTTTTATATGTAGCCCAGCATTTCACTGAAATACCCATTGCACATTATTCAACTAATTTCCTTTGAACCCTTGCTGTTATGGACCCTCCCCCTGGAGCTGTCACCATATCTATCTGAGGTCAGGTACTGTTTATATACGGGAGGAGGATTTGTGTCCAAACATATGATCAGGTATTCAAGTTTCTGTACATGTGCTGGTATACTTTCATGAAGATGTACCTGTTAAATATAGGAAGGCTTCTCAATTGCAGAATTGCTAATTAGAAATATATTAAGTGTCATTTTATTATTTATCTTTATACTTCGGTGTGTATTTCATAAGTTGCAGCTTGTATAACTAAAACTTTACAACCAGGTACAAGACAAGTTTTTAAAATCATATTAAACAGTGACACTATCAAGCCTATTGTTTAGATGTAACCCATATTCTGCAAAATCATAGGTATCATTAAATAGTTATAGGGTCTCAGGAGACGAGTTTCAAGTAAGATGTAGCAACATTGAGACAAACATTTACTGATTTTAATGATGTTTTTTCTATTAAAGCATTGTCTTCTGGTTTCTGTAGTAGCTAGGCTCAACGTTGCTTTGAGATATGATTTACAATGCTTGCGCTTGCTTTTATTTGTATTTTCACCTTTGTGTCTGGCATTCTGGGAAATCATTATGCATTGCAGGAACACTGTTTATCGTCTTTAATGCAGAATATTTACATCATTGTGCTGAGGCGATGTGGTTGTCAAAAATGGTAATGATGTAAGTTTAGCTTATCCATCTTTAACAGTATTATCTTGTAAATTTAAAGCAGAACTTTTTTGTTTTGTTCTCATACGGTGGGGGTGTGCCTGCATTGCATGTGTTAACTGCTCATTTTTGTCTAAGGGTTCCTAAAGTAGAGATATACTCACCTAAACCTACTCTCCTCTCAGTGGAAGACCAATGCCTTTGGCTCCTGACCCCCCATAATCCAGTAGTCTTTGTGTGGCAGACTGTTTCTGATGTTATCGCGCCCACAGAGTGGCTCTGGACATGAAGACGTTGTCAGGAACAGTCCACCACTGGGTGTGGGGGCACGCCATTTTTCAGAGGATTGAAGGATCGGGTGAATATAGGCTCTGTGTTCACTCCTAGACAAAGTGAGCAGTTTACCCATACAGTGTTGGGATTTAAAGCCGAACTGTTGTAAAATAGCAAATTGTAATCCTGCAGTGCCTCTGACTGCCCTGCTTTACCAGGCTCCCTCAATGCATTCAACGGGTCCCATGCTGCCTTCTCTGTATGGCTCTTTAGGCCACAGTCACACTTCTCCCTCCTCCTTATACAATGCAATGTTAAAAGCAATGCACTGTATTTGATAACACAGAGGGACTGCCCAATGCAGAGCTTTGTAGAGAAGCATCGAAGCCGGTTGGAGTAGGGGGGTTAAAAAATGATTTCATATTCGCAGTGTAACATGTTACGAACAGACTGGCCCCCAGACCTCTTTGCTCACTGATCTGACTGCTAGCTGGAATCTTCTCCCTCCCTGCTATCTGTCACTATTTAAAAAAAACATGACCGAGCAGGGCTCCACCTGCCCAGCCACGTCACTTGTTTACAGTGTCCTGTAAATGAAAAAACCACAAGGTCCCGCAGCCTTTGCGGCTGTCGACTTGTTTGATTTTAATGAATTACCACGGCATTGTGAGTTTTCCTGTCAGCGTGTATCAGCTTCCTCGTACAAAGGTACGAGGAAGCCGATACAATGATAGATCTCCAGGAGACCTGCATGGCATCGGCAATCCGCTGATCACCGGTGAAATGCTTTACAGCCTCCGTACTGAAAATAATAAATGCACATTTATTTATTTGTTTATTATTACTTTTTTAAGTGAACTTATCCTTTAAGGACGAAGTCCACCTTTTTTTACATGTTTTATATTTTTTTTTATAAAAACACATACACTGTCAGGAAACGTGCATTTAGCATTATTATTTTTGTTATCATTCGAGCCTGAAAAGTTCAAGCACATACAGTATTTGAAAACACCATGTGTAAGTTAGATATTTTTTCTTTTTAAAATCCTAAAATATATTTTACATGCTGTTGGAAGTAGTATGTGTGAGCCTGTCTTGATCTCAGCCTGCGGTAATCTACTTCACAGCAGCACACAGTAATAAAGTAAAACTCTAACCAAAAAGTGAAGGCATCCATGTTTATACTAACCGTCCACTTTTAGAATTTCTGTAATTATTTTACATTCCTTTTTATAATTTTTTTTAAGATTGATGCTCCCATCATGCTGTTTGCCTTCTATTCGATTAAACATTTGGTGTCCTAGGGGAGGAGGGAATGTGGAGATAATTGACTATTTGAGGACTTTAGTTGTTTTGTTAGGTACACCGGCAGAGGTCTGGCTCATAATTCGAGATTTTCCTAGCTTGTGACGGAAAATATTGATTATATGAAGACAGGAGGCGAGTATCTTATGCATTAATCTTTCTTTATTAATGCTCACAGCAGAAACAAAACTGATCAGTATTCACGCTTTTCTAAAAATAACATGAAACAGAAAAGCTGAAACTTGAAAACTAGAAAGAAACTACGTTTCCCAGCAGTCCTTGGGTCTGTGACCCCTCACTCTGGCCTCTGCATATAAGGACTGCTCCTCCCCTTCCTATTCCTCTTTCTTCATGCGAACTTCCAAACGAATTGAAAATGATTCACCAGTCTCTGGGTCCCCCAACTCACTTCGGACTTCGGCTGGCCGGCCTTTTCTGAATCCCAGACGTTCCGTTGTACGCGGGGTAACATTCGTCCCAACGGGGACCAACCGACAGCTTCTACGGCCAACCGGGCCTTTGGAAACGAAACCATGTTAGAAGGAACGTGTCTTCGACCTTCCTGAACGCAGTCGAACGTGTTCAGTATCCTGTAAGAGAGTAGAAGGAACCATAATAGGGTAGGGTAGGGAGGGAAGATACTCGCCTCCTGTCTTCATATAATCAATATTTTCCGTCACAAGCTAGGAAAATCTCGAATTATACCTCAGACAGGAGGCTCATATCTTATGCAAGTTCAAAGCTAGCATTTCTTACAGAAAATGAAGACAATATACATCAGATTACCCCAAAGCGGCCATAGACACATGTGTTTCCGGTCTGAAGTAAAAGGAGCGGAAAACGGTCTCCGAGGACCAGTCCGCCGCCAGTATAAGATCTGACAGAGATCCCCCGCCGAGACCACCTTAGTAGCCATTGCACTTCTAGTGGAGTGTGCGCCGAATTTAGTGGTATCTATACCCGCCATGTCCATAGTCGACCTGACCCAGCGCGCTAGAGTGGCAGAAGTCACCGGGCGATGAGGTTGGACGTAGGAAACCAATAATTGGGGCGAAGATGGAGAACGAAGTTCGGCAGTACGCGTTTCATAGGCCTGCAGGCACTTGACGACACATAAGCGCGGACGATCCGAAAAGAAAGGATAGAATACCGACTGAATGCGGTCTTGGTCCTACGCACGACCGAGAACCTAACTCCTGGGGCGAAAATTGTCGCCTGGAAATATCCAGTGCTCTAACATCTGAAACCCTTTTGACCGAGATAAGACAGAGGAGGATCGTAAGTTTGTACGTGAGATGTTTGAGAGACAAGTCCTCATTGTCATCACCACGTGGATAGCATGTCTAGGACCCTGGATACGTCCCAGGTTGATAGGTATTTGGGACGAGGAGGTCGTTTAAACTTGATACCTCTCATTAGTTTGCAAGTGAGAGGGTGTCTACCCACCGGCAAGGCATCCACAGGGTGATGGTAAGCCGAAATAGCTGATCGATACACGTTAATGGAGCTGTACGCTCTACCGGTATCAAAAGCCTCCGCCAGGAAGTTCACTATAAGTGCTACAGGGGTATGTATCGGATCAGCCTGTCGTTGACTACACCAACGCACCCAGATTCCCCAGGCTGACCTATACGCCGATCGAGTCCCGGGGGCCCAGGGCGAGAAGCTCTCTAGCTGACTGTGAAAGGCCTCCGTCAGCGTCTGGCATCCTGAGACCAGGCAGGCTAGGAGGGTCAGAGAGCCGTCTGAAATTAGCGGGTGTATGTCTTTGGACGGGTGTGAAAGGAGGACTGGAAACGAGGGCAAGACCCTGGGAAGGTCGATGACCATTTCCAACAGAAGAGGAAACCACGGTTGTGTTGGCCACCAGGGCACAATCAACACCACCTTGGCTCCCTGGGTAGCGATCTGCAATAAGGTCCGGCATATCAGCTGGAATGGTGGAAACGCGTAATGCGTCCCCCCCCATCCAGGATTGGCGGAAAGCATCCACCGCTGTTGCCGTTGGGTCCGGCCTCCAACTGAAGAATTGGGGCAACTGATGGTTGAGTCTGGAGGCGAACAAGTCTATGGACAGTGGTCCCCAGAGATGGATGATACTGATGAAGGTCGAGCGGTCTAGCCGCCACTCGCTGGAATCGGTAATGTATCTGGAGTTCCAGTCCGCCACGATATTGGAGGATCCCGGAATGTACTCCGCCATGGGGACGATATTCCTGGCCAGGCAGAAGTGCCATAATGCCTTGGCGATATCCGCCAAAATTTTGGACCTGGTGCCCCCCAAACGGTTGACGTATTGTACCGCTGAAATGTTGTCCATGCGTAGCAATACGCAACAGTTTGATCTCTTCGAGAGAAAACTCTGAACCGCGAAGAGGGCAGCTAGTAGCTCTAGGGCATTGATGTGTAGGAAGGATTCCCTGACTGACCAGATCCCTCCTGTTGAAATCTCTCCGAATCGAGCGCCCCACTTGCGTCGGATTCTAAGACGACGTCCGGATAGGAATTGAAGATTGTCTTGCCGTTCCAATCGACGGCATGACCGAGCCACCACTTCAGTTCCGTTCTGGCCTCTGCGGAGAGTGGAATCTCGTCTGCATAACGGAGACCTTGTCTCAGGTGAAGGATTTTGAGGCGTTGAAGGGCTCTGTAATGGAGAGGGGCCGGGAAGACGGCCTGTATGGATGCGGCCAGGAGGCCCACTATTCTGGCTAATACCCGTAAAGATAGGGATTGCTTGCGCAGTACTGCTCTGATCTCTTTGCGGATCAGAGCAAGTTTTGCCTTGGGTAAACGCAAGACCGCCTGGTTGGTATCTACCAGGAAACCGAGAAACTCCATGCTCTGGGATGGTGCTAGAATAGACTTCTCCATGTTGATGAGGAAGCCTAGGTCCTGCAGGAGACGTACGGTCCAGCCTACGTGGGTCTGAGATTTTGAGTTCGCAATGATAAGGATATCGTCTAGGTAAATAATCAGACGAACGCCCCTGCTCCGCAACGTGGCTACCACGTGCTTGAGTAATTTGGTGAAGCACCATGGGGCCGATGACAGCCTGAACGGTAGGCATGTAAACTGCCACGTGCGATCCCACCATTTGAATCAGAGTAGGTGTTGTGACTCCGGATGTACGGGGACTGTGAGATATGCATCTTTTAAGTCCACCTTTGCCAGCCAATCCCCCGGGTGGAGGAGGTCTCGGAGGCAATGGATACCCTCCATCTTGAAGTGACGGTATGTGACGTTTTGATTCAGGGCCCGGAGATTTATCACGGGGCGGTAACCTCCCCCCTTCTTTTTGACTATAAAAAGACTGCTTATGAACCCCAGGGAGAGGGTCTACCTCGAGCACTGCTTGTTTGGAAATCAGTTCTCCCAACTCGTTGTCTATGAGTGCAATGTTCTGAGCAGTGAAACGAATGGGGGGGAGGAATAATGCCCAGTTGAGGGCAGGACAACAGTTCTATCTGGAACCCTGTGACTGTGTTTATCACCCATGCGTCTGCCGTAATCGCAGACCAGGCGTGGATAAAAAAACGTAGTCTTCCCCCTACAGAGGTGGAAAAACTTGGAGTCAGAAGAGGACTTACCGGAGTATGGACGGGATCTGGGGTCACCTCTGCTCCCACGTCCTCTCCATGGTCTGCCACGTGGTGGAAAGAACGGTGCGGGTTGTGCCACCGTGGTATAGGAGGCAGGAGTCTGAGCGTAATGTTGCTGGGCGGGAGCCCTATTAAATGGTCTGGAGTAACCAGCTCGGCCGGCAGAGCGGCCCCTACCTCTGCCGGCCCTAGCAAAAACCTTTTGGTTGCCTGCCCTTTTGAGGGACGATTGAGCTTAGTCGAGACTATTGAATAGTCCAACGAATTTGTTAATGTCCCTAACAAGGGAGTCCCCAAATAGTAGGCCTTCAGCAGAAGGTCCCGGTTCGGTCTCCGCCAGGTGGGCCAGTTGTGGATCCAGGCGCATGAGGATGGAGCGTCTGCGCTCCGTGGAGCATGCCGTGTTGGCGTTACCTAAAAGGCATATGGCCCTCTGGGCCCACCCCCGAAGTTGTTGCACATCAACCTCTTGTGCTGAGGCAGCTGTTTGCTCAGACAAGTTAAGGATTTTTGTCAGTGGGCCCAACATGTCGAGGACCCGGTCCTGGATGCTCCTGAATGAGCGATCTATCCCCTTCTTGGGGAATTTCCCTGATTTGGCCAGGTACTTAGATAAGACGGGATCAATGTCTGGTGTACATGCCACCTTACTGGGTAGGGAAGGGCGTGGGCATTCCGCCCGCAATTTATTTCGGTTAGCTCTATCCAGCGATCTGCGGGTCCAGAGTTCCACGTATTGGGACACGTGGGGCAGGGGAGCCCAATCTCCCGACCGCGGGTGAGATATGGCATCTGGATGGAAGAGAGGTTCTCCCAGAGCGTCTGTGATTGTATTGCCCTGAATATCAGGTTTGGCGTCGTGTGGGATCGCCATTGACCCAGCACCCATATCATCATTGTCATAGTACTCGGACCCCGAGAATCCGGCTTCTGAGGACTCGTCAGACGAAATATCGTCTGAGTCGAGTACGTAGGAGTCCGGTTTGTTCCGCCTGGCGGATGTACGCCTCATGCATGACTCCCTGAGGCTCAGGGGTTGAAAGGGGTCCGGTGGGTGCGTGGGGTGGCAATCCGGGTGAGGGAGAGCCTTGTGCACATTGTTTGCTTCCCCTGCCGGGGAGTCCTCGATATGAGCCAAATGCTTCCTCTTTTGGGAGGATTTCCCTCTTTTTACTAGAGGTTCTTCAATTACGGTGGGGGGCAACCCTGGGGGTTTGTTGTGAACCCGAGGGTAACGCCACGGCTGCCATGGCAGCTTGCACAGACCTGGCTACCAGGTCCTGAATCTGTGCAGCGTTAAGCATGCATGATGGCTCCAGAGGCACTTCAGGTCCCTTCAAGGGGACAGAGCGGTCCTCAGACATTGCCTTCTGGCAGTGCAGTTATAGAATGCTAAGTAACTGGGTGATGATAAATCACCACCTCAGATCCTGACCTATGGGAAGGAGGGGGCCTGCCAGAGAGAGGGGTACTACACCTGTTAGATGTTAAGTATTATTAGTAGCCCAGCAACCGCTCCTATAAACGAACAATGTTCAGTAATAAGCACTAGGTTATAATAATAAGTTATAATAAGGTTACACAGGTTTTGTACAAGTAAAAGTAAAAGTAAAAGCAAAATTAAAACACCTCACAGATAACTAGCAGCAGTGCAATACTTATCTCTCCTGTGAGCAGAAAGAAAGAGGAATAGGAAGGGGAGGAGCAGTCCTTATATGCAGAGGCCAGAGTGAGGGGTCACAGACCCAAGGACTGCTGGGAAACGTAGTTTCTTTCTAGTTTTCAAGTTTCAGCTTTTCTGTTTCATGTTATTTTTAGAAAAGCGTGAATACTGATCAGTTTTGTTTCTGCTGTGAGCATTAATAAAGAAAGATTAATGCATAAGATATGAGCCTCCTGTCTGAGGTATAATTAAAAATATAGGTGCACTATTTATTACTGATGTGAATCAGAGGGTTCTTTGGGTTCCCAGTTATTCAAAGCCAGTGAGTGATAACTGAGGCTTGCATACTTCTAGGGCTTTGGAGCTCAAGCACCTGAAGTTTCACTTTTAAATATTTCTAATTCAAAAATCTTCCTACATTGCCGGAGATTTCTCTTCTCTTGTATACTTAAAGTGATTGTAAAGGCTTGTTTATTTTTAGTTAAAAATAACAAACATGTTGTACTTACCTGCTTTGTGCAGTGGTTTTACACAGAGCAGCCCAGATCCTCCTCTTCTCAGGTCCCTCTTCAGTGCTTCTGGCCCCTCCCTCCTGTTAAGTGCCCTCACAGTAAGCAGTTTGCTATGGGGGCACCCGAGCCGAGTTGCACCTTCCTTTGTCCATTCAGACAGAGCCGCGGCCCGGCCCTGCCTCCTTTCTTTCCTTCTTGGGTGACTGACCTTGATTGACAGCAGCGGGAGCCAATGGTGTCAGCCAATGATCAGGGGAGTCACAGCCAGCCGAGACACTCTTAAAACATCGCTGGATAGAGATGGGGCTCAGATAAGTATTAAGGGTGCTGATGTGGTCTGCTGCACACAGAAGGCTTTTTATCTTAAATCGGAAGTCCACCTAAAAAAAGAAATTAAAAGCCAGCAGCTACAAATACTGCAGCTACTGACTTTTAATAAATGGACACTTACCTGTCCAGTGTGCCTGCAATGTCGGCAGCTGAAGCCAAGCAATCGCTCATATCTCGGCTGCCCCCGCCGCCATACTCGGTGAGGGAATCAGGAAGTGAAGCATTGCGGCTTTACTGCTCGGTTCCCAACTGCGCATGCACGAGCGGAGCAGCGTGTCCTCACTGGTCTCCACTGTCTCCTAGGACCAGTGTTTTTCCCAGAAGACAGCGGGGGGGGGGGGGAAGAGGCGTGACTCCCGAGGGAGTCTATTCCCGGAAGTGGGTGCAAATACCTGTATTATATAGGTATCTGCACTGGCCTCCCCCTGAAAGGTGCCAAATGTAACACTGGAGGGAGGGGGGGGGGGTTCCGAAAAGCAGAGGGTCACTTTTTGTTTGGACCTCCATTTTATAGCAGAGAATGCATTAAGATAAAAAACCTTTTGACATTATAACCACTTTAAGGCTCCATGCACACTGAGCTTAAAAAAAGTTCTTTTTGGAGTAAAAAACTTTCACATAGAGCATTTTTTGTACAAAGGTTAGACAAATTTAGGAGCGTTTTAATATTTTTTTCTGCCAGTGAGCTCCAATCAGAAACGTGAATGAGAAGAGTTTTTTTTTTTCTGCATTGTTCTCCGTGCATCTGTAGAGCAGATCGGCAAAGTTGAATGATGCATGGAATTATAGGATATATTTTCAGTGAAAGGAAATGCGGTATACCAGTGTTCCACCCAGCAGGCTGAATCCGGTGATTGCCTAGTCTCTATAGGGCTTTTGGAGAGCGGACAGTGATCTCCATAAGTTTTCGGAAGAAATAGGGACAGGGACTGCAGTGGATGAACCTGTCTCATCGGTGCCGGCTCAATTTTTCCATCCGTCTGTAGGCAGATCGGTTGATCAACGGTCCATGAGCGGGGAGAGCCCAGGGACTGCCCTGCTAATGGGGATCAACGGAGCGAGCCCCGCTAAGCAAATGGATGAGACTTGTACGGATCCTCATGGGGATACGTACATGTGAAAAGAGCCTTAGACTGTTGTATAAGGAACAGGTTTTCCCTTTGGACGAAATTGCTGCTAATACTGTTCTAGTGTCAACTCAAATAATAATTTGATTTACTTTCACTCTCCTTCCCAATCAAATTAGTGATCAGGAAAGTTGGGTATCGTGAATCTTCTTGACAGGGACAGTGACAGCATTAAAAGCCAGGCAGACCCCTCACAAGTCTATCTAAATAAAAAAATAAGTCTTGCCTTTAGTTAAACTTTAAGCTGCTCCATTGCATTTATTAGTTGCCTGGTTTCCTTACATATGCACAGTTATTATCCATGTTGGCTGATTTACATGTTTTCTTGACTTTGGGACTTAAAACTAAAGCTGGCCATACACTAGTCATTTTTGGCATGAATGTTCATAAGAAAAATCTTGTCCTTGACTTTAATAATGCCATCAGAGACTTGATGAATGTCATGAACTTCAACATTTAGTTTGCTTTAAGGATTTTATTCTGAAATAAATAGAATCTCCTGCACACAAACCTCATTCACTGTTAAAATTTTGTTAACCCAAATTAACTCTGCACTAATGTTAAAACGTATTCAGATTCCCAACGTGTTTGAAAGAATAATATAGATAGCTGCTCATATAAATTTCCACATTTCAAAAGAATTTAAACCACACATGATATAGTACTGTAAAAGTATCTGGATTTAATAAGCAGAAAAGAATACTCGCAGCATTTGTGATGACTTCAGGTTGCATGCCCTGCCCTACGTGTTTTGTCACAAATTACGTCTTCAGGGGAACCAGGAAGCAACCTACTGTTATGCAAATGCATCTGCCTCAACCAACTGCTTAATAAATCTGAATAATTTTGCAGTACTTTAATATGTACCATTTTTTTATTTATTTTTTGTGATATATGGCACATTCAATATCTTGAAGTGAGGGGAGTATCCCAGTTGTGGAAAATCTATTGATGGCTACCTATATACCCGTGTTTGTGGTACAAGTGCATTTGACCTCCATGTAACAAGAGATGTGTGTACTTATGGTAACAGTAAAGGGTCAACCTCAGGCTGTGATACACATGATGTTGGATGAATTTATAATTCATGGATTTTGCGCTATATATTTCTGATCTTTTACCTTTGTCAATAATTGCATTGTGAATATTTTATTTGTTTTTACAATTTTCTTTATATCGGTCTCAATTTTGGTATTGGTGTGGCATTATGATATAACATTTATAATGGCTGTAAAGGCTGAAGGTTTTTTTTTTCCATTAATGCATTCTCTGCATTAAGGTAATGGAGCCTTCTGTGCTAGAGAATCCCACCCTCAGCGCCCCCATACTTATCTGAACCTGATTTCGATCAACCAATGTCCCTCCTCACTAGCCAGATTGATGGCAGCGGGAGCCATTGGCTCCCACTGCTGTCAATCAGATTCTGTGATGAGGGGGCATGGTTGAGCTGACCTGTCTATGTCAATGGACACAGACAGGATGGCGAGTGAATGCGCATGAGTGCCTCCTTAGAAAGTGACTTTCTTTGGCACTCGCTGAAAAGGAGGAGCCAGGGAAGCCTGTGGGGGACCCAAAAAGATTTCCATCCTATTCCTTTTGAGGGTTTTTTTTTTTACACTCAAATTGAAAATGTTCAATGATGTGACCCAATTATAGTGACAAACGTTTATTTTGGTTAGCGTAAAGGGGAGGGTTATTACCCCCATCATGTTTTTTTTTGTGTGTGTGTCCCATTGGGGAGATTTTCCTACTTCCTGTTTCATAACCAAAAGAGGAAGTCAGAAGAATTTCCTCCAGAGCGACAGAATCAGGGTGTGTCACCAGGGTCCCCATTGTAAATATTTCCCCCTTATGTCAACCCATAATTTGGAATTTTCTTTTACTTTCACTTTCGATGATCATGGTAAACAGGACAGAGAGAGAGGGTGAATCTCCTCAACGGGGAGGGTGAATCTCCTCAACCGGGGTATCCAAAGCCTTTAGTTACTTTATTAAAAAAATCATTTGAATGTTTAAAAAAAAAAAAATGTCTAGCAACATTGGTGTATAGCCAGCTTAACTTATGTAATGCTCTGTCTCTGTGGTATTCCGTGGATAGCAGAACATAAGTTTAGACAGCCATATCTGTGGTTCATCATTGGCCACAAGGCAGATATTATCATTTCCAGTTAGCACATGGAGACCGTATGAAAGCCTGTGTAACCATAAAGGAACACACATGTTAATGCAATTTACACAGCTGATAAAATTCACTGCCTTGGCGTGCAGTATTGCATTTGTTATGAATCTGTATTGTATACGTATTCTTTTATTCCTACAGGTTGCTTAGCATCACCCTCATAGATGTGTCTACAATTCCATCAAACCGGCTTAATATTTTTGGTTTTCTGTATCATTCACGTGCTTACAACTTACTATTATACAAAAACATCTGCCCCAGGAACCACTTTCTTCAGCCAAACATTTCTCACATATAAGAAAGGCCTTCTATGTACAGTATTCATGAAGGATAAAAGATGTACTGGGAAGGCTTAATGCAATTTCTTGACAGGTTAGGTGGAAATTTATGGATGCAAGTATGATGTTTGTCAGCCAGAGTGATAGAATTATTGGACAAGTGAACACATAACTCACAAGCGGAAAGAAGAATCAATTATATTGAAAGACGTTAGAATGAGATATAATAGGGTTTAAGAGAAGCTTGTGAATTCAAAGAATTGCAGTGATGCCTCTGGGAAACCTAAATTGTGTAGTACAGTATAGTACACCTAATATTTGAAAAAAATTCATAACACAATAACAACTAATAGAACAGTCATAACTAAATCGGCACCATCACTGATCTTTACAAACCCATCAGTCATCTCTAGTACTGCTGGTTAACATCGATCCTAAACACTTTTTTGTTGACCTAACCTAGTATATAATTTTGTCTTGCAGAGTACTGTCATTGTGGAGAAGACCATTCAAGATCTAATGAATCTTATGCGTGACTTAAGTGCTTACTCAGACCAGTTCATGAACATGGTGTGTGTGAAACTTCAGGAGTATAAGGACACCTGCATGACAGCCTTCAGGTACTTTGCTTTATATGTGGCAGCTTTTCTGCCTTCCATTGGATTACAAAATGATTGAGATATATAGGCTGATACAAGTAGAGTACACCAACACTGTCTGTCATATTACCATTCTCAAGCTTTGAAGGATTGGTGTTTTTGCTTCACTGTTATATAATAAAAAGTCTATTGCAATGAAAAACAGTCATGTTGCATAAAGTGGTTGTAAAGGTTTGTTTTTTATTTTCTAAATAGGTTCCTTTAAGCTAGTGCATTGTTGGTTCACTTACCTTTTCCTTAAATTCCCCTTCTAAATGTTTTTTTCCTTTGTCTGGATTTCTCACTTCCTGTTCCTCCTCAGTAAGCTGTTCTGGCTGACTAAACACCGCTCGGATGATGGTGTGAAGTTTACTGAGGAGAAACAGGAAGTGAGAAACCCAGACAAAGAAACTAAATATAGAAGGGAAATCTAAGGAAAAGGTAAGTGAACCAACAATACACGAGCTTAACCACTTCTTTTCAATTGTTTTTATTAAGATTATTAAGAAGAGTAACAGTACAAGTAACATTAACAATACAGTTTGAACTTACGAACAATTTCCCAGTAGACAACAGGATATAATATTCATTAAATGCTGAAGGTAAGATACAATACCAGTCTAAAAGTACTCAGGAAACTAACAGGCCCGCGCTTCCTACTTCACAATGTGGAGCCACGGCACCATTCATAGGTAAGGCACTAGTATATATAGTAAACATAGTTATCATAACATAACATTGTAGGGAGTAGGACATAAGTTCGTATTTTTCTAGCTCCACTAGAGGTGAACCTGAAATGGTTAGACCGATCCACTACTCTGTAGAGGAGTGAGGACCAGCAACCCCCACCAAAGGCAGAGGTAAGTAAAGAAAATCGAGAGCTATTGAAACTGTGAACAAAAAGCGAGTGTAACGTAAAAACAAGAGAAGCGAACAGAAAAAGAGGAAGGAGAAAGGAAGAACAAGAAAGAAAGGAAGAGGGGGAGAAACGAACCACAGTACCACAGGCCACATGAACCATAAGTCAATTATACAGAGTGAACAAAAAAAAAAAAAAAAACCTCAATACTATACAATATGTATGTCTTATTCAGGGAACTTTGAAATCCAAGGCATCCATTGAGCCTTAAATGACTGGCTCCCATTTGACTGCATTGCGAAATATTTCTCATACAGATATTGTGTAGACACTCTTTCGATTACTTCACTAATGTTGGGGGCCTGGGTATTTTTCCACTTAGCAGTGATAGTTAGGCGGGCAGCTATCAACACATGCGTAACTATGCTACGGAATTGAGATGGGATATTCGTGATGTTAATGTTAAGGAGGGCCAGCAGGGGAGAAGGATGTAAGAAAAACCCTGTAACCGATGAGATTAGTTTAAATACGGCAATCTAGAAACTGCGTAAGCCTTTGCAGCCCCACAGTGTGTGGTAAATGTTACCCTTAGCTCCACACAACCTCCAGCATAGAGGGTTCCCTGGTGGAAATATCAGTGATAGTCTAACTGGGGTCAAATAGGATCTGTGGAGGATTTTCATCAAGTTGTCCCAATGATTAGTGCAGTGGGAGTAAGTATAAATAGCACGTATGGCTGATTTCCACTCAGAATGGGAGTGGGAGGTGCCCCAGTCCCCTTCCCAGTTAATCATACTAGAAGTTTTAGAGAAACTACTATCTTTTTGTAACAGGGCGTAGAACCAGGCAAGGCCCTTAGGTTTATGATGGGAAGTACTGAGATATTTCCACACCTCTACAGGTAATGTATACGTTGAGCTAGCTTGGGTTAGTTGGAAGTGTTTAATTTGGGTGAAGGGGTATGAATGAGCAGCCTCTGGATCGTCAAGAACCTCCTGGACGGTAGAGAAACCCTTCTCCCTCCAGAGGGCCGTACTAAGGTCTGGGATAAGGTGTTCAAGAACTGAGATTTGGGTTACTGGGTGACTAATTTTAGCATTAGAGTCCAGGTGTGGTTGGATGGCGTCCCATGCCGAAAGCGTAGCTTCGACAGATGGCAACCAGGTGTCCTTCATTGGTAGGTTAGTTAATTTTGCTAATAGTAAGGATGGGAGGTCCCTGTTTTGCATAACTAGTTTCTCCATCCGCACCCACAGCTTAGGTGAATCAGGCTCAAACCAGGCTTTCATTTGATCCAACAAGGCTGCTCTATAGTAATTACGGAGAACAGGAAGGCCCGCACCACCCGTATGCCTATGCCTCTGCAAAATTGTAAATGTAATCCTAGGCATTTTCCCCTGCCAGATAAATCTCCTAAACAGTTTGTCAACATTGGCAAAGAAAGAGTCAGGGATAAGTACAGGGATGGTGCGAAAGTAATAGATAATCTTAGGCAATAGAAACATTTTCAGGGCAGCTATTTTTCCCAGCCAGTATAGTTCAAAAGTGGAGATATGTGCCAAGTCAGCTTTGATAACGTCCAAAAGAGAGTCAAAATTAATGCGAAAAGTAGCAGTGGAGGGATAAACCAGCTTAACGCCCAAGTATGCGACACTTGTGGTCATCCACTGAAATTTAAACCTATCTTTAAGTTGAGCTATCTGTTTTTTAGGAATATTAACGGGCAATACACAAGACTTAGCGACATTTAACGTGTAATATGACACTGCACCAAACTCACATAAAACCTTTTGCACTTTGTCCAGGGAAGAAGCCGGATTATTCACAGTCAAGATCACGTCATCCGCGAATAAGCCTATCTTGTGGACCTCATTAGCCACACTAATCCCAGATATGTCTGTGTAAATAAATTGATTCTGAGGTCCCAAACTACAGAACCAAAGAAAGGGGTGGGGCCAAGGTTGGACTATTCCGGTACTGGTAAACAAGATACAACATATACAAACAAGCGAATAAAAATATGAAAGAACATTTTATTGAGTACAGAGTAAAATAGAACACAGGTGAGGTTAAAAAAGACAATCAACTTGACCGGTTTCGCGGCTAGGGCCACTTCATCAGAAGCATGTCTAAAAACAGAAAATATAAAATAGCAGAACAGTAATTATACATTGAACAACTACAAAGAAATAATAAATTAATACATGGGGAAAAGGAAATCAGCTGCTCACCTATATTACCCATCCAGCGGGTGGGGTGGGCTTGGGCAATGCCGTCGGATATCCCGTGAGGTAATCGGGGGATACATATAGGAATGGACCTACTGCTTCGGGTGTGGAAAGGGAAAAGTTAATATGATAATAGGGAAGTGAGGGGAAAAATATCTAAAACCAGGCCAAGGGTGTGGGCCAGTGTGCAAGCCGTGATGAGAGGCAGGGGTGTGAACACAGGTGAACAGGTAAGAGTAGAGGATGTAGATGGAGGTGCTGGGGGACAAAAAGGAGGGGGGGAGAAAGAGGAGAAAGAAAAAGAGGGGGAGGAGAGGGAGGATGGGAAAGGAAGAAGGGACAAGGGAAGTGGGAAGAAGGGAAAGTGTGTAAAAAATATGTACCTGTAATACAATTGTATTGTGTGTAGGGGGGCCCCGGATGGGAACCCAAGTTGAAAAAACTGTGTAGGGTCACATTTAGCCTCCACTAATGGGTCCATGGTAATGGGCCAAAGAGGGAGGGGGACCACAATGGATCCCAGGAGGGCATCAAGATAGTGAAGCCGACTGTTGGCACCTAGTGGAAAACACATAAAGTGAGTAACCAATGATCAAAGAATCAAACCAACAACAGGGGGGGGGTTGGGGAGGGAGGTACAGAGACCAGGGGGGGGGGCCGGGGGGCAGGGGGTGAAGGGAGCAATTGAAGCATAGCGTAGTGACTTACTGTGGGCTGGGTAAGGCCACAGAGGTCCCGAGGTGCGAGTGTCCATTGCGCTGGCAGCAAAGGTACGCTGCTTTTGGATCCCCCGCCTGGCGTAGCTAGTGCACGTCAGAAGACGTGATAGCATAGCATCACCGGGTCGGGATGCCCATGCGACGTCAGCGCGGGGTCACGGCGCATGCGTCGTACGGCAGGTCGCGATGGAAGGGCGGCAGGTCCTCCCAGAATGGCCCGCCCCTCAAGGGGGAGGAGAGGGGTAGACGGAAGGAGGAGAGGTGCGGCCCAAGATCTGATAGCTACAGCAAGGGGCTCCATCATTAGCGTGAAGATTATCGGGGATAGTGGACACCCCTGGCGGGTCCCGTTAGTGATATAGAATTTGTCGGAAATGGCGTTGGACGAGAAAACCCTGGCCGAGGGACACGTGTATAATGCAGAGATGGCTGATAATATAGAGCCTTGAAGTCCAAACCTTTGCAGGGTTGCCCTAAGGTACCCCCAATGCACCCTGTCAAAGGCTTTTTCTGCGTCCAACGCCAAAAACGCTGCAGGGGTTCCTCGACGTTCTAATAAGTACAGCAAATTAAATAATCGCCTAGTGCCATCGGGGGCCTGCCTCCCCTTCACAAAGCCGACCTGGTCGGCTTTAACCAAAAATGGAGTGATGGATGCTAATCGATTTGCCAAGATTTTAGCATAGATCTTGAGATCCGTATTTAAAAGCGAAATAGGCCTAAAATGTTGTGGTGAATCCGGCTTCTTACCTGGTTTTGGCAAAGTCACAATGGTAGCTTCTAGCATTTCTTCTGGGAACATCAATGAGGAGGCGACACTGTTGAATAGGGTACATAAATACGGAGTTAGTATATGAGAAAATACTTTATAATATTCTGAGGAGAAACCGTCTACACCCGGTGACTTATTTTTGGGGAGGGCTTTGATAACTTCGCTAACTTCAGCATGTTGAATAGGGGCGTTGAGTGACATCAGTTGGGAGGAGGATAGAGAGGGCAATGTCACAGAGTTGAGAAATTAGTTGATGGACGCGTCAGTGGGTTGTGGAGTGTCTGCATCTAGGTGAAGGTTATAAAGGTCTCTATAGTATTTCATGAAAGCATTGGCTATATGTGTTGGGTGATGGACCAACGTGTTAGAGTGCGGATCTCTAAGGGAGGGCAATTTAGATTGCTGCTGACGTCTTTTGATATATTTGGCCAGGAGCTTCCCTGCTTTATTGCTATGGGCGTAGTACATGGCTTTAATCTTTCTCAAACACTTCTGATGTGACGTAATCAGCATGAGACGGAGCTTATGTCTGCACGCAAATAAGTCAGATTCCGTTGTAGGGGAGGGATTTTGTTTGTGTAGGGTTTCTAACTTTTGGATTTCCCCTAGCAACCCCTGCAGCAGTGCCGCCCTCCTCCTCTTCTCCCTGGCTGCTGTCTGTATCAATAGACCCCTACTGAATGCCTTATGTGAGCACCATAAAGATGCAATCTTAGTATCCGCAATGTCATTAAACTGAAAAAATTCCTGAAGCTGTGCCCCTAGTCTAGCATTTTGGGTAGAGTCAGAGAGAATGTCAACATTATTCCTCCAAAGATAGACTGGAGGGTCAGTGTTCTTGTCCTGAAGAGAGATGGACACTGGTGCATGGTCTGACCAGGTTATCGAGTGAATTTTCACTGAAATAGTTCTTTGCAAGAGAGGCAGGTCAGAGAGCACCAGGTCTATTCTAGAATATGCCCGATGGGGACACGAGTAATGTGTATAGTCCCTTTCCGAAGAATGGTAGCAACGCCATGTGTTGTACAGATCATGTTCCGCTATAAGTGATCGGAGTTCTATCCTCTTTGTCGACAAAGGTTGCGAGCAGTCCATGGACCTGTCAGGGACACAATTAAAGTCCCCACAGAGGAGCAGGGATCCTTGCTTAATTTTCTCCACTCTTTTCAGTAGGGCCGTTAGAAATCTTGGTTGTCTTTTGTTTGGCGCATATAAGTTGACTAGGGTATAGGTAGATTGATTCAGTTCACATATGAGAATTATGTATCTCCCATTAGGGTCGCAAACAACGTTGTGCAGTTTAAATGCAGTAGAGTGCTTAACGGCCACCATCACTCCTCTTATTTTGACAGGAGCCATTGCCTGAAAAATATGCGGGTAAGCTCTATGCGAGCATTTGGGATGTTTAGAGGACTTAAAGTGGGTCTCCTGGATGCAGACCACATCACTTTTAAGCCGCACCATCTCTTTCCACATGGAGCTTTGTTTGAATGGGCTGTTCAAGCCATTGACGTTCATAGATACAATTGACAATACCATCAGAGCAGAAATAAAGAGCGCTCAGCAAAAGATAGGTAAAACTCAAAATTTGGAGTAGGTATTATCACATTACCTGAAGGAGGCGCTGACGCATTAGAGATACTTGACCAGAAGTCCAACATATTGCAAGGAGGTACCGAATAGTGAGATTTCAGCATGGATGAGTTTGGTTCATAGTGATCCTGTGGCACAATTAGAACAGAAGAAAAAAAAAGAAAAGAAAAAAGGTAAACCAACACATAAAAACGTGAAAAGTCTCACAAAGTGCGAAAGACTCCGCAATACTTGTGGGGGGGTAAACAGCTCCTCGTGTTCCGCCCCAGCAACTGTCAGATATGAAGAAATGACCAAGGCAGTTGCCACAGCATATGGCAGATTACTTAGGCAATCAGGTCAGGTTTTACGCCACTCTGGGGACAATCTTGGGAGATTTAGATCTCGTACTGAACCACCAGGGTCTTCTGGAAGGAGATCCCACTTTTTGGCCAGGGCCAGGCCATCCTCAAGGTTTGTAATGACATAGGTACGGTTTTCTCTTGTGATGAGCAGCTTAGTTGGGAAGCCCCAAGAGTAGGGAATTTTGTGATTCTGTAGCAATTTAGTCATGGATGACAAATTCTTGCGTGCCTGCATAGTGGGTTTGGACAGGTCGGCGAAAATGGCGATCGCTGAGTAAGGGCCAGGCAGGGGGTGGTTCTTCCTAGAGAACCGCATGAGGTCATCTTTTACATGGAAGAAATGAATGCGAGCGATGACGTCTCTTGGAACTGTATCTGGGAGAAATTTTGGTTTAGGAAGGCGATGTGCTCTATCCACTATCACTTCTTGTTTGGGGGTGTCAGGCAGCAATGCGGCGATGAAGGATTGGACATAGAGCCTGAGTTCAGCTGGGGCAATAGATTCTCCCACTCCCCTAAGTTTGATATTGTTCCTTCTGGATCTGTCCTCTAATTCTGTGAGCTTATCCCTCATCACTTGCATGTCATTCTCAGTGTCATTATGCGCATCCACAAGCTCGTTATGGGCTTCTGAGAACTCCCCCATCTTGTCTTCCACGTGTGAGATCCGGTCTCCTATTGCTGACACTTCCCCTGTAAGCTGGGTGACACAGGCCATCATATCTTTGTGCAGGGATCCCCTAAGAGTAATCAGCATGTCCCTCATAGTCGTGTCACTAAGGGGTTGTCCAGTGGTGGGGAATTCATTAAGCTGCTCCACAAAGTCTCTAGTGCTGTCCTGAGAGTCACATGCGGTCCCCATCTCCCCTGCATACCTGTGAGCTGATGAGCGTTTCTGGGCCGATTTCTGAGGGCTGCTGATTGGGGATGCTCCTGGTGACGATCCTCCGCTGGCGCTGTGGGAGGATTGCGGGCCTCTCCCGTGATTCGGATCCGATCCGATGCCGCGATCGCCGCGCGGGCTGTAACGCGAGTCCGAGGCCCCAGCGCCATCTTGCGGCCTAGGTGTGCTCGCCGACGGGTAGAAGTCGGTCCGCTTCCGCGGCCCTTTCTCCTTCTTTCTCTTTCCCATTGTCACCCAGGGGTGCTCAGGAGTGACCCTGAGGTAGATAGAGCCTTGGTCGGCTGAAATAGTCGCTGGGATGGTGTTGATGCTGGCGGGTTACACGGAGCTCTCTCCTTACACAGCCATCCGCCTCGGCTGCCGGCCACGCCCCCTGAGCTTAACCATTTCAATACAGGGCATTTTCACCCCCTTTCTGCCCGGACCAATTTTTAGTTTTCAGCACTGCGTCGCTTTCAATTAAAATTGCGCGGTCGTGCGACGTGCCTTTCAAACAAAATTGACGTCCTTTTTTTCCCACAAATAGAGCTTTATTTTGGTGGTATTTTATCACCTCTGCAGTTTTTATTTTTTGCGCGATAAACAAAAAAAGAGCGACGATTAAAAAAAAAAAACACAATATTTTTTACTTTTTTCTATAATAAATATCCCACCTTTTTTAAAAAAAATATATATTTTTTTCTCAGTTTAGGCTGATATGTATTCTACATATTTTTGGTAAAAAAAAATCGCAATAGGCCTATAGTGATTGGTTTGCGCAAAAATTATAGTGGCTACAAAATAGGGGATAGAATTCTGACATTTGTTTTATTTATTTTTTTACTAGTAATACGGCAATCTGCGAATTTTGTCAGAACTGCGACACTTTTGACACATTTTTGGGACCATTTACATTAATGCAGCGAACAGCGATAAAAAAACACACTGATTACTGTATAAATGTGACTGGCAGGAAAGAGGTTAACACTAGGGGGCGAGGAAGGGGTTAAATGTGTATCCTGGGTGTGTTCTAACTGTGTGGGGGGAGGGGGGTGACTGGGGGAGGTGACCGATCTGTGTCCCTATGTACAAGGGACACAGCATCTGTCTCCTCTCCCTGACAGGACGTGTACCTCTGTGTTTACACCCCATCATTACACACAGATCCACATCCCTGCTCTGTCACTGCCAATCGGGGGTACCCGGCGAACATTGCGGCCGCCAGGCACGCGCATTCGCATCTCGGGGACGCGCCGGGTGTGCGCACGCGCCCCCAGTGGCCGCAGTACACAAAGACGGCGTCCTGGATTTATAGAGCCACCTTAAGTCCGTCATTTGACTATGGCCCGGGGCTCAAGTAGTTAAGTACTCTCAAAATTTCACGGACGCTGTGTCCTGACACCCCACCTGATGACTCAATAAGTACCACCTTTTTCTGTTTTTTTTTTTCTGTTATACTGTTTTTTTGACACTAGCATCACTCAGCTATCCCTGTACCCAGTCTGCTCCCTCTCACGCTTTTCTCTCCTTTCTTTCCCCCTTTCTCTTTGTAAAGATTATAATAGTATGGTAAATGTTAACTATTGATCAGACTAAAATTCAGTTATCAATATAATCTCTTATATTACTGTTGATGTTATATAGATGTTGATCAGATGGAATATCTTCTAGATTTTGAATCCATTACTTGGGTTTGTTTACGCAGTTACTGTCTACCTTGTAAATGGCATTCACCTTGCATGGCTTGACAATATTCCCTGGTTACCATACGCTCTGTTAAGATGTATTGATGAATCCCGTGCAGTTGAATCTGTTTTATCTTTTCTTTTCAATTTTCAATAAAATACTTTGAATAATAAAATAAAAAAATGGAAACAAACTACAGCTAATACTTAATGAATATTTTACAGAATTTTTTTTTCTTTTCCTTCTTGAAATCAAGATTTTACTTAAATAAAATTTGATCAATGTTAGCACCCCTGTGAGTGATAAATGGTTTGTCCCAACCCTCTAACTGCTATATCAGTTCCCGAAATAACAGACATACTGGCAGGATCACCAGGTGAAAACAAAATAAAAAAAGCCTAAAAAAGAAAAGTAGAGCAGCTAACAATTGGTAAGCTGCCGTATAAGTAATTTTTGCTTTTGGGTTTAATACTGTTTAAAAATAAAAATAAAGACAAAACATTTTTTTCCATCCTTAATAGTGTAAGGCAGGGGTGTCCAAACTTTTTTCAAAGAGGGCCAGATTTGATGAAGTGAACATGCGTGTGGGCCAACTATTTTGCCTGACATTCTTTGAAATATTAATATTCGGTCTAAGTGTGTTCGTCCGAGCACTAATACACTGCCCAACAAAAATTCTCTTGCCTTTGTGGCTGTGTGTGATGAAGAGATGAGCTTGGGCGTGTCATTTGGATATACCGTATTTATCGGCGTATAACATGCATGCAGCCTTACCATTGCAGCCAATGCAGCCTTGCCATTGCAGCCAATGCAGCCTTGCCATTGCCATAAATGCAGCTTCACATGTGTCATGAATGCAGCCTTACCATTGCAACCAATGCAGCCTCACATGTGCCATTAGTGCAGCCTGATCGATGCCCATCTGCAGCCTCGGAGGGCAGAGGGAGGGAGCGGGACGACTGCCGACAGATTACAAACAGGAGAATCTGTGGCCTCTTTAATACAAAGTCCCGCCTCCTATGATGGACAGAACAGTCATCCAATGGCATCCTAGGAGACGTGACTTCCAATACAGATGCTGCTGAGTAAACAGGAGATTCTCCATCTAATCTGACAGTGCTCGTCCTGTCCCCTCCAAGGCAGCACCGATGAATACGGTATATATCTTTTGTGGCCCTGGGGGCCACACACAATATATATATCCAAATCCCCAGGGGGGCCATATTAAATCAACAGGGGGGCCACATTTGGCCCCCGGTGCCGGATTTTGGACATGCCTGGTGTAAGGGATGTTTATTTTATTTATTTTTTGCTATCTGTTTCCCATTGGGAAGATTGCTATTTACTTCCTGTCCCATAGCTAAAACAGCAAGTGAAAGGAAATCCCCCCCCCCCCCCCCCCCCAAAGCAAGTAACTCTCTGGTTGTCACCAGAGCTAGTATCTTCGTTGGAGCATATCTACTCTATTCCCTTTTGTGGTGACAGCCTAAAATTTGGATTTTTCACTGTGTTGTTTTGATAACCATAAACATGACAAACAGAGAGGGTGAATCTCCCTAATGGGCGCACAAACAGCCATAAAAACCTGACAGGCATTTTAATCTCTCCTCACTGTATTCAAAACTAAAAAAAAATTCCATTCAGTTATGCTTTAACCAGTTTGCTACCAGAGACATTTTTGCATTTTTTGCACATTTTTAGGTCTGAGGATCAGTGAAAACCCCTAAGCATTATATACTATATATCGTCTAAAATCAGAGACCCTGGAAAATAATAGTGGCAGTTGCTTTTTTTTTTATGTCACATGATATTAGGGCATATTTTTATCAAACCTATTTTCGGTTAAAAATACAGCAAAGTGAATTTTATGGCACACAAAAACAATATACTGTATTACCCATTTTTTTATTGTTTTTTTTTTTTTTTAATATGAAAGGTGAGGTTGTGTTACAGTAAATAAATACAAAACATGTCGAGTCTTAAAGTTGCACTTGCTCAGTGAAATGGCAACACACTTTGATACCAAACATTTTCACTAGGTGACTCTTTAACCACTTGCCAAACACTGCACACCGATATACGTCGGCAGAATGGCAGCGGTAGGTAAATGGACGTACCTGTATATCCCCTTTAAGAAGTTACATTGTCTGTGAACGTGCCCGCGGGCCCTGCAAACTCGATGTTCGCTGGCAGCCCACGACCGTGTCACGGAGCTGCAGGACAGGGGGATACCTGTGTAAACAAGGCATTTCCCTGTTTTGCCTTGTGACAGGACATTGATCCGTCTGCTCCCTGTCATCGGTAGCAGTGATCAGTGTCAGGTCACAGGTAGCCCAGCCCCCCCCACAGTTAGAATCACTCCCTAGGACACACTTAACCCCTTCCTCGCCCCCTAGTGTTTAAGTCCTTCCTTGCCAGTGTCATTTACACAGTAATCAGTGCATTTTTTATAGTCCCAAAAAAGCGACAAAAGTGTCCGATATGTCCACCATAATGTCTCAGTCACGATAACAATCGCAAATAGCCACCATAACTAGTAAAAAAAAGAATAATAATAAAAATGCCATAAAACTACCCCCTATTTTGTAGACGCTATAACTTATGCGCAAAACAATCAATATACACTTATTGCGATAATTTTTTTTTTTTTTTCAAAAAATATGTAGAAGAATACATATCGGCGTAAACTGAGGGAAATTTTTTTTTTAGATATATATTTTTGGTGATATTTATTAAAGCAAAACGTATTTTTCCCCAAATTGTAGCTCTTTGTTTATAGCGCAAAAAAATTAAAACCGCAAATACCACCAAAAGAAAGCTCCATTTGTGGGGGAAAAAAAGGACGTCAATTTTGTTTGGGTGCAATGTCGCGCGACCACGCAATTGTCAAAGTTATAGAGTGCCGAATCGCAAGACATGGCCTGGTCATTGAGCAGACAAATCCTCCGGGGCTGAAGTGGTTAAATGCCTTTACAGGTTAATAACCTTGAATAATAAAAAATGATTTTTTTTCACATTATTACATTGATCAGTGCTATTAAAATGCACTGATCAATGTAAAAATGATACTGGCAGGGAAGGGGTTAACACTAGGGGGCAATCAAGTGGTTAAGTGTGTTCCCTAGGTGTGTTTTAACTGTAGGGGGGTGGGCTCACTAGGACGTGATAGAGATCAGTTTTCCCAATCACTGGGAACAGAATATCTCTGACATGTCCCCTGTCAGAGTGGGGATCCGCTTGTTTACACGGGCAGATTGCCATTCTGGCTCTGTACTAGGCAATCACGGGTCGCTGGTGGACATAGTCTGACCGACCCATGGGCACACTCCCACAGCGTGCAGTGAGATCGCACAGGTGGCAGTGCTTTGTTAACCTAAAAAAATTGTCAGATGGCGCAAGGAGAGGTAGGCAACAGACAACCTTGGCAAATAATCTAAGCAGTGGCGGAACTTTCAGTGTCGCTGCAGTCGCCGTCGCGACTGGGCCCTGCCGTTCTGCCGCTGTGGGGGGGCCCTAATTGCCGGGTGCCTACATTGCGGTTTAATATAGTGTAGTGTGGATTTCAGTGGAGGAGTCTGAGCCGCGGTAGCGCTGGCTCCGGCTGCAGAACCACCTCCATCTTCTGTCCACTGGTTGCTAGAGCCGCTTGGCGTGTAGCAACCAGTGACATCACGGCTGCAGTGCCCCCCCCCCTCCGTGTTCAGAGCTGAAAGCGCGGGAGGATTTCACTTCCTCCTCCAACCTCCGCGCTACTGCTCTGCCTCCTGGGGTCCAACACAGCTGAGCTCCGAGGCTGCCTCTTGACATACCAGAGAGGCACAGGCAGGTTCACAACATCTGAGAGGAAGAGCAGCAGCAGCTGAAAACAACAACAGAGTGTGGTGACCCGGGGAGCAGCAAGAGGCTGGCTGGAAGGAACAGCGCGAGAGAGTGAGAGAGAAGACCTGACCTGACCAGCAGTGACATCCTCCCAGAGCCTGCACACCTTCCCCCAACGTCTGCTCCAGCTGTGCCTGTCATCAAGAACAAACATAGGCTGACCAGGGACAGAGGACAAGGATGGGCTGGAGGTAGGTGCATCGCACACACCTACCCACAGACAGGGGCTGGGACAGGAAGGACTGCAGGCCAGCCTCTCTCTCTCCCTCCCACCCCCTGTCTCTGATCCACCCCTCCTCTCTCACTCCCCCTCCCTCCTCCCTCTCTCTTCCCTCTCCCCCTCCCCCTCTCTCTCTCTCTCTCCCCCTCCCCCTCTCTCGCTCTCTCTCCCTCTCCCCCTCTCTCTCCTTCCCTCCCCCTCTCTCTCCTTTCCTCCCTCCCTCTCTCTCTTTCTCTCTACCACCTCTCTCTCTCTCTACCACCTCTCTCTCCCTCCCCCCTCCCTCTCCTTCCCTCCCCCTCTCTCTCCTTCCTTCCCTCCCTCTCTCTCTCGCTCTCTACCACCCCTCTCTCTCGCTCTCTACCACCTCTCTCTCTCTCTCTACCACCTCTCTCTCTCTCCCCCTCCCTCCCTCCTCCCTCTCTCTCCCCCCTCCCTCTCCCCCTCCCCCTCTCTCGCTCTCTCCCCCTCCCCCTCTCTCGCTCTCTCTCCCTCCCCCCTCCCTCTCCCCCTCTCTCTCCTTCCCTCCCCCTCTCTCTCCTTTCCTCCCTCCCTCTCTCTCTTTCTCTCTACCACCTCTCTCTCTCTCTACCACCTCTCTCTCCCTCCCCCTCCCTCTCCTTCCCTCCCCCTCTCTCTCCTTCCTTCCCTCCCTCTCTCTCTCGCTCTCTCTCGCTCTCTACCACCCCTCTCTCTCGCTCTCTACCACCCCTCTCTCTCGCTCTCTACCACCCCTCTCTCTCTCTCTCTACCACCTCTCTCTCTCTCTACCACCTCTCTCTCTCTCCCCCCTCCCTCCCCCTCCCTCCCTCTCCCTCTCTCTCCCTCTCTCTCCTTCCCTCCCCCCCTCTCTCTCCTTCCCTCCCCCTCTCTACCACCTCTCCCTCTCTCTACCACCTCTCTCTCTCTACCACCCCTCTCTCTCTCTCTCTCTCGCTCCCTTTCTCTCTCTCTCCCTCCCCCTCCCTCTCGCTCCCTTTCTCTCCCTCTCCTTCCCCCCTCCCCCTCCCTCTCCTTCCCTCCCCCCTCCCTCCTCTCTCTCCTTCCTTCCCTCCCTCTCTCTCTCTCTCTCTCTCTCTCTCTCTACCACCTCGCTCTCTCTCTCTACCACCCCTCTCTCTACCACCCCTCTCTCTCCCACTGCTCTCTCTCTCTTTCTCTACCACCTCTCTCCCACCGCTCTCTCTTTCTCTACCACCTCTCTCTCTCTCTCTCTCTCTACCACCTCTCTCTCTCTCTCTACCACCTCTCTCTACCACCTCTCTCTCTCTCTCTACCACCTCTCTCTACCACCTCTCTCTCTCTCTCTACCACCTCTCTCTCTCTACCACCTCTCTCTCTCTCTCTACCACCTCTCTCTCTCTCTCTACCACCTCTCTCTCTCTCTACCACCTCTCTCTCTCTCTACCACCTCTCTCTCTCTCTACCACCTCTCTCTCTCTCTCTCTCTCTCTCCCTCCCCCTCCCTCTCCTTCCCTCCCCCCTCCCCCTCTCTCTCTCCCTCTCTCTCTCGCTCTCTCTCTTGCTCTCTCTCTCTACCACCTCGCTCTCTCTCTTTCTCTACCACCTCTCTCTCTCTCTACCACCCCTCTCTCTCTCTCTACCACCCCTCTCTCTCTCTCTACCACCCCTCTCTCTCTCTCTACCACCCCTCTCTCTCTCTCTACCACCCCTCTCTCTCTCTCTACCACCTCTCTCTCTCTCTCTCTCTCTACCACCCCTCTCTCTCTCTCTCTACCACCCCTCTCTCTCTCTACCACCTCTCTCCCACCGCTCGCTCTCTCTCTCTCTTTCTCTACCACCTCTCTCTACCACCTCTCTCCCACCGCTCGCTCTCTCTCTCTCTCTCTCTACCACCCCTCTCTCTCTACCACCCCTCTCTCTACCACCCCTCTCTCTCTCTACCACCCCTCTGTCTACCACCTCTCTCTCTACCACCTCTCTCTCTCTACCACCCCTCTCTCTCTACCACCCCTCTCTCCCACCGCTCTCTCTCTCTCTTTCTCTACCACCTCTCTCTCTCTTTCTCTACCACCCCCCTCTCTCTCTCTCTCTCTCTCTACCACTCTCTCTCTCTCTCTACCACCTCTCTCTCTCTACCACCTCTCTCTTTCTCTACCACCTCTCTCTCTCTCTCTCTCTCTACCACCTCTCTCTTTCTCGACCACCTCTCTCTCTCTCTACCACCTCTCTCTCTCTCTCTCTCTCTCTACCACCTCTCTCTCTCTCTCTCTCTCTCTACCACCTCTCTCTCTCTCTCTCTACCACCTCTCTCTCTCTCTCTCTCTCTCTTTCTCTACCACCTCTCTCTCTCTACCACTCTCTCTCTCTCTACCACCTCTCTCTCTCCAACCTCTCTCTCTCTCTACCACCTCTCTCTCTCTACCACCTCTCTCTCTCTACCACCTCTCTCTCTCTCTCTCTCTACCACCTCTCTCTCTCTCTCTCTCCACCTCTCTCTCTCTCTCTCTCTACCACCTCTCTCTCTCTCTCTCTCTCTCTCTCTACCACCTCTCTCTCTCTACTCTCTCTCTACCACCTCTCTCTCTCTCTCTACCACCTCTCTCTCTCTACCGCCTCTCTCTCTCTCTCTCTCTCTCTCTCCCGCCTCTCTCTCTCTCTACCTCTCTCTCTCTACCACCTCTCTCTCTCTACCACTCTCTCTCTCTCTCTCTCTCTCTACCACCTCTCTCTCTCTCTCTCTACCACCTCTCTCTCTCTCTCTCTACCACCTCTCTCTCTCTCTCTCTCTCTCTACCGCCTCTCTCTCTCTCTCTCTCTCCCGCCTCTCTCTCTCTCTACCGCCTCTCTCTCTCTCTACCACCTCTCTCTCTCTACCATCTCTCTCTCTCTCTCTCTCTCTACCACCTCTCTCTCTCTCTCTACCACCTCTCTCTCTCTCTCTCTACCACCCCTCTCTCTCTCTCTCTACCACCCCTCTCTCTCTCTACCACCTCTCTCTCTCTCTCTCTACCACCCCTCTCTCTCTACCACCTCTCTCTCTCTCTCTCTACCACCTCTCTCTCTCTACCACCTCTCTCTCTCTCTACCACCTCTCTCTCTCTCTCTCTCTCTACCACCTCTCTCTCTCTCTACCACCTCTCTCTCTCTCTACCACCTCTCTCTCTCTCTCTACCACCTCTCTCTCTACCACCTCTCTCCCTCTCTCTCTCTCTCTCTCTCTACCACCTCTCTCTCTCTCTACCACCTCTCTCTCTCTCTACCACCTCTCTCTCTCTCTACCACCTCTCTCTCTCTCTCTACCACCTCTCTCTCTCTCTACCACCTCTCTCTCTCTCTCTCTACCACCTCTCTCTCTCTCTCTCTACCACCTCTCTCTCTCTCTCTCTACCACCTCTCTCTCTCTCTCTCTACCACCTCTCTCTCTCTCTCTCTACCACCTCTCTCTCTCTCTCTCTCTACCACCTCTCTCTCTCTCTACCACCTCTCTCTCTCTCTACCACCTCTCTCTCTCTCTACCACCTCTCTCTCTCTCTACCACCTCTCTCTACCACCCCCCCTCTCTCTCTCTACCACCCCTCTCTCTCTACCACCCCCCCCCTCTCTCTCTCTCTCTCTACCACCTCTCTCTCTCTCTCTACCACCCCTCTCACTCTCTCTCTCTACCACCTCTCTCTCTCTCTCTACCACCCCTCTCTCTCTACCACCCCTCTCTCTCTACCACCTCTCTCTCTACCACCTCTCTCTCTACCACCTCTCTCTCTACCACCTCTCTCTCTACCACCTCTCTCTCTACCACCTCTCTCTACCACCCCTCTCTCTCTTTCTCTACCACCTCTCTCTCTACCACCCTCACCAACCACCCCTCTCTCTCTTTCTCTACCACCTCTCTCTCTCACCCTCACCAAGCCATTCTCCCCTCCCAAGTGGACACTGACTAACAGATGACAGCTCTCTGGGTACTCTGATGTATGGGGGGGCTCTCTGTGAACCCTTATGTATGGGGGGGCTCTCTGTGAACCCTTATGTATGGGGGGTGCTCTCTGTGAACCATGAAGTATGGGGGGGCTCTCTGGGGACCCTAATGTATGGGGGGCTCTCTGGGGACCCTGATATATGGGGGGGCTCTCTGGGGACCCTGATGTATGGGGGGCTCTCTGGGGACCCTGTATGGAGGGGTTGGCTCTCTGGGGACTGATGTATGGGGGCTGGGCTCTCTGTGATATCTGATGTATGGGGGGGCTCTCTGTGAACCATGATGTAAGGAGGATCTGCACTCAGTTATGTGACAATATATACATACACACACATATATTGTATACATGTGTATACACGCCCAAGCATAGGACTTTCTTTACTTGCTTGCTACACTGCTATGGGCGCTAGCCCGAGATCTTTTATAGACCTAGCAATGCCCATGGGGGGGGGGGCCCTTCATGGTTTCTTGCACCGGGGCCCTGAAGATTCTAGTTACGCCTCTGAATCTAAGTGTCAGAAAAGGCACATACAAAAATGAAGGTGACTAATTGATCATCAAATATATGGCAAAAGATGAATCCAAAGTTGATCCAAAAGAAACACTTAGCGGCAGCAGTCCCAGAAGAGCAGAAGCATACTCTGTAAATTAGGTAGACAAAGAAGACAAGGATGCGCCCAATCTAAGTGCAGTCTTACGTTTTAATGGGTAAAGATAATAAAAGAGACACAGCCAAATGGCTATACACAAATGTAGATGGATAACAGGCATATCTAAAAATGTGGATGTAGTCATCGTCCGGTGCATGAAGGATGTCCGCATATAATGGTAAGTGCTGTGGATGGAAACCGCAAACTGGGCAGCCGAGAACAGAGAGACTTGGTAAGCTTGCAGAAGCGTCGTACAACGTGCCATCGGTTATTTATCCATCGGTTAAAAAACGATCATTTGTAGGCACGACCATCGGTTAAAAATCCACGCATGCTCAGAATCAAGTCGATGCATGCTTGGAAGCATCGAACTTAATTTTTTTCTGCACGTCGTTGTGTTTTATGTCACCGCGTTCTGACACGATCGTTTTTTTTTTAACCGATGGTGTGTAGGCACGACTGACCATCAGTTAGCTTCATCGGATGGACCGATCGTGTGTACAGGGCTTTCGCTGTGCTTTTTCCATAGATTTCTAATATATCTTGCAGGTGTGGTGCACATTTAGAAAGTGCACCAAAACTGCATTATATAATAAAAGTCTGTGGTTCAGTGCAGCTAAACTGCAGTGAAGATGTGTATAAGTGTGAAAGCAGCCTAATAACCTTTTTTTTAAGTGCTAATATGCCTATTGGAAAAGTGCACTGTCCTCTTCCAGCTTCTCCTGGCATCACTGTCAAGGCTGCTAGAAAGGTCCCAGGCGAAGTGCACTTGGTATCACTCTGCCTGGGTGTCAGAAACCATGAATCTGACCGAGACAGAAGTACAGTTAAATCACACTTGTTGAATAATAAAAATAAAAAGGTAAACAGAGTAAGGTCCCTTTCACACGTGCGGACCGTAAGTCTGCATTTTCATCCATCCGTTTGCGGATGAAGAAGGGACTTACATTGTTCCCTATGAGATTGCGGGTGTCAGCGGATGAACAACCCGATCTCGTCCACCTCCGCAATGATCCAATTCTGCAGACGGAAGAAAACCCAATTTTTCCTTTTGTCTTCAGATCAGATTGGATGAACACGGACATACGGTCCGTGTTCATCCGATCCCCCCATAGGAGAGAGTGGAGAAAAGACATGACGGTCCCTGCACAGTGTGCGGGGACTGCCCTGTCATCCGCCGGCTCAGCGGGGATCAATGAGTGATCCCCGCTGAGCATACTGAGGCAGATCATTACTGAGCCTTAGCGTAGTCAAAACCTAGCCAGAGTTCAGTAACCAGATCGGATAGTCGGCAAGCCAATGTCCAAGAGCCAGCGATAAAGGTAGACCTACAGAAAGTAGCCAGAGGGAACGTCAGTCAAGCAGGTCTTCAACAGGAACGCAGGAGAAAGTCTCTTGTGATGTTAACACAGGCAAAGGCAAAGAGCAAATTAACTGGAAGGCTTTAAGTAGGCAGAGCAGATGAGCAGGATCATCAACAGGTGGATAACTGTGGAGAGATGTGACAGGCAATTAGCTGACAGCTGAGCTGCCAGCACAGAGAAGGGAAGGGCTGCGCCCAACCCTGACACTGGGACAGGAGCCAGCGCTACAGAGGAAGCATTGGCCTATGCAGCTCTTGCTCCCTCCGCGACCACATGCTTCCTCCGCTGCCAGCACTAGCTCCATGCACTCTTGATGCTCTGGGATGATGGGTTGGCAATTCCTTAATTGGCATCTGGGTTTGCCGACTTACCATCCCAGAGTATGGGCATGCTCTTCCTTGGCTTAAGGTCGAGGGCCACATCAGAGGGCTCTGTGGGCCAAAGGGTTAAACACCCCTGATATAAAGCCTGTCTAATTCAGCTCTCAGGCTCGTACTAATGATCTGGAGCTGCCAAGACAGACTCCCGATCATGTGACCACTGTGACAATCACAATCATTATGTAATTGGCCGTTTCTTCCTGCCCCTCTGCACATGCAGACCCTATTAAAGTGATGCTGGGGCTGCCCAATAGGGGGTTTAAGTTTTAGTTCAGTTATTGAGCTTTGTTTAATAAACATTTAAAACAGACAATCTTAATATTGCTATGATGCATTGCTTAACCTTATTTTCTGTTTATTTCTAAGCAGAAGGCAAATACATTGATTTATGCAAGTTCATTATTTTTCTTACTCTTAAATACTCATTTAAGGTCTGTATCACATATTGACTTCAGCACGGCTAAATCTTGATATCTTAAAATGGATTTGGTGTTTACTGTATCATTGAGGCCTGCGGGTCTTAATTAGTTTCACATGCTGGATACTAGGAAAAAGCAATTACACACGCACATGGTACGGCCAATCTATATTTTGTAGTTTGTGTTCTGGATGAACAGCAGTGTAGCTAAAATGTTAACTCAGGCGAGTCCTGCCTCTTGTAGCCTCTGGTTCTCAAAGGGCTCTGAGTGAAATTAAAAGTTAGTGGTGTTAGTGCATTTTCAAATGTAAAACTAGAAAACAAATTATTGGTGATATCTTTGATGATTGGATTAACTAAGTATGTGGCAAGCTGTGGCGCTAATAGAATATGTAGAACGCAAACTTCACTCTGCCTGACATGATAATCAGTCCTCACCGGATTATCTCCTCATGTGGAAAATGCGCTTTCTACAAATCACAGCATTTGTTGTACATGGCTCTTGTGATATGTTGAAAATAAACACCAGAAATATTTTTTAACAGTGAATTAAATGCCATGTTTCCTTTTATACTAGCCTAAATAAAATAAATTGGTGATTTCTTTGAAATGTCACCAAATATTATTTTCTTATTTTTTTTAGCGTTCTCTTGATTTTTCACGTATTGATTTTGATTGCCTTTTTATGACTAGATGTCATTGGCTGATGCCCCTGATTTTCAACAATCACTCTGCACTTCTATTTTTGGATGACACACATCAAAGTTTCTGTGGCTACAGAATGCATGCTATGTTTGTATTGTGGAACGTACAGACTGGAAGTAGTAGCTTTTTTCAAAAGTATATTGAGCTTGGCATGCTTTTTATTTGCCACAATAATTCCATTATAACGTATGTGATATAGGGTTATTTTTGCTATGCCATCAATTTGAGTATAGTCATAAAAACACTTTCCATTCCCATTTAAGCTACTGGATTTGCTCAACTGTCTTGAAAATATGCCAAGCAAATGGATACATATTGTATTGTTTATGTAAACAAAAAAACATCTGTCAAATAATTACCAGAAGTTATAAAATAATTAACGTTAACAATTAACTTCTTTAGCCAAGCATTTATTTTATTTTTTAAATGAGTGCCCTGTTTTATTATTTTGCATTCTTGTTATTAAAAAGCAATGCAATGTTTTTCATTATTTTTTGGACATTGTTTTCACAGTTATTAGTAGTTTATCATCCGTGCCTTTATGTAGCCCATAATTATTTTTTTCAATAGATTAATATAAAACTGGTATTGTTTTTTTACTAATTGGGCTATTCTTTAAATTATGAAACAAGCTCACACCACTAATGAACACCGTTGGCGATAGCTACTGCTAATACATGCAAATGTCCACTGCACTTTTGCCTAGGCTAATTCATAAAATTCCTACACATTTTATAATGTAATTTTTGTTCCGTTGACTTTTTATTTCCTTTTTGAAGCAATGGGCTTTTTATTACATATAGCGCTTTCAATGCATATATATGCTTCGTCTTTATGTGGTTACCCAGATTTGAGATCAACTAAAGGCTTTACAGATGCACAAACACTTTTTTGGACCAAACAAACATTTTACTAATTTTCTACCAAAACCCATAAGATGCTGGTCAATAAGCTAAGAGCCAATTTCCCTTAATCATTCACAGACTATTTATTTTGGATGGTGCTCCCACTTATTGTCCTCAAGCTATGGCTAAGACCTTTAAGGAACTCTACCGTAAACCGTATACCTGCCAAAAGCCTAGTACAAACTAGTGTTTTTTTTTTGTTTTTTTTCCGTTAAGCCCAGTAGGGGTTCAGCAGTAGCCACTAACTAGTCAACATTACAGTGATCTCCTCTGCTATTCTTTTATGTTCTGACAGGGGGACGACCCCCAGCCAGAACTCTCCGATCACAGCTCCGGTCAGGGTAATGTGCCTCTTTCCCAATATATGCACTTCTATATCTCGGTTATCCTGAAACATGTAAAGAACTTATTAGACATGACCCTTTGACAGAAGCTTCTGTCAGACTGGCTGCAGTATACACTGGCAGAATGTCAGCCGGTTTCTATTAAACCAGCCAATGCTGCCTGACATTCGGCCCATGTGTAAGGGGCTTTACTCTAGCACTGTATGGTTTAGGTGCACCAGACTTGGTCAAATACTATTTAGCTACTCATTTGCAGCCTTTTATTTCATGGTCTACCCAACATTCACCTAGTTGCTGGACCGAAATTGAAACTGTAAAATTGTATCCTACACACATGTTCATTGATATGGTCTAGAACTTCCAACCAATATGGACTATATAAACGAATTTGACTTGCTCCTATGCTCTTCACATTGGCAATCTGGAATATATGTGTATTAAAGTATTCTCTCTCTTTACCCTTCTCTCTCATGACTAATGTTCTGCATAGCCCAGAAGTACCTGATAGCGTGTCCTATGGGCGTATGCTGCCATGGGCTAAATTTGTAATATTTCAATTGAGCCCCCTAGTCAACCCAGTGTCCCATAATCTGTGCTCATTGATGACTTGCAAACTTCTAAATTCATACCTGCTCATCTTTATTATTTCTATCTTCAAATTAAACATTTCTTTATTACCAGAGCTTCCTCTCATTCTCTGGAGAAGCCTAAATTTGAACATATCTGTGCCCAAAGTCCTTATCAAACAACTTTAGTCTCTTCTATATACAAACTTCTTTATGAGGAATCCCCCTTAACAGGCGATTTCCATTTATATATTAGAAATCTCTTAAACGAAAAAACGCAACAGGCTGGCTGGGCTGATGTTGAATGATAGATATATAGATTTCAGTACAACTAACTTTCCATACATGGATCGAACTTCAGTTGATTCCTGCTAATCTGGCCAAATTTCGATCCATCTATGGCCAGTTTTAGTCAGAAAGTGATGTGAAATCTAAAATTTTACAGGTTTAATCAGACTAAGAGGTGGACTAAATTCTCCAATACAGACATTTGTTCTGATGACAGCTCTCACAACTCTCAAAGGGCCAGTTGACACCCCTTGTGGTGCTGAAAACATTAATTTTTATTTGTGTTTTACACAGCGCATGGGAATGTGCTGCCCTCTTTAGACACATGCCAGAGCCTTTAATTGTTAATGGCACCCCAAATGCAGCCACCAAACCACATGATGCAGCATGGTTTTAGAAGTCTTGCCTAGAGTATTTTTTTGCTTGTTCCTTAGTATTTGGCAATCCATTGAAATTAATAGACTGTCAAGAATTTACTGCTGAGGCACACATGCATGCACAAATGCATGTGTTGTGGTGTGAACCAACCGGCCCTAAAATAGGAATTATCCTCACTTTTTAAAGATGTTCTTTCACTTCCTGATGTGGAACTGTCAGGACAGGACCCGAAGGGAAATCTCCCCAATGACACATGCAGCAAAATAAAACTGACATGAGATTCAACCCTTTCCTAGACTTATCAAATACTAAAAACACTGCTGTGGCTGCACATATGCTTAAACTTGTGAATTTGGAGAGAAAGGGACGGTAGAAACCTTGCTGATGAGACTACAGTTATTCACACAACACAATTGAAATATTTTACATTATGTTGTATCCCTTATGTCGCATGGTCCAGACTTTACATGTGGTCTAACCTATTTGTTTTCCTGCAGGAGTGTTGTTCAGACAGATGAGAAGCTGGCGATAAGTGCTTCTTGGGCAAAGGACGATGACATCACTAGACTACTGAAGTCCCTTCCCAATTGGTTGAACATGACGCAGCCTAAACAATTAAGACCTAAGAGAGAGGATGAAGAAGATTTTATACGGTATGTCAGTTTAAAATTGCAGTGACATTTCAAGGGGTTAAAGATTCAGACCGCCCCAGCCTCAAGTTTGTTGCACATGCCATAATTCAAACTCCAAGAACACAACTAAATACACAGCAGACCTACAAACAGCATATGGAAGATGTTTTGTTTGCCAAAGATTTTGTAGATTGTTTTTAGCCAGTCTTGTGATCCAGGCACCCCTACCAGAAAGCAGAGTCAAATTGGTGACCTCGTGTTTTTCAAATGCAACAAAGCAGCAGCACACAGATGAGGGTCTTACTATGCTGTCTCCTCCTGCAATTGCTTTGAAAAATACAGCACTGTGCAAAACACTAGTCCTGATTGGCTGCCCCAATGTGTAAGGACTGCTGTGTATGATGTCAAAGCAAATTCATAACTAGAGGAAATCATGTTTTATTAACTGCTCACTATTAACCACTTAAGACCCGGACCAAAATGCAGGTAAAGGACCAGGCCCCTTTTTGCGATTCGGCACTGCGTCGCTTTAACTGACAATTGTGCGGTCGTGCGACGTGGCTCCCAAACAAAATTTGCCTCCATTTCTTACCACAAATAGAGCTTTCTTTTGGTGGTATTTGATCGCCTCTGCGATTTTTATTTTTTGTGCTATATACAAAAATAGCGACATTTTTGAAAAAAAATCTATATTTTTTACTTTTTGTTATAAGAAAATTCAAATAAACTAAATTTTAGTCAAACATTTATTTAGCCACATGTCTTTAGTAAAAAAAAAAAATCGCAATAAAAAAAAAAATAGCTACCTAGCGGGAACAGCGACACTAATACAGCGATCAGAAAAATGATCGCTTAGTGACACTGGCAATAGGGAGTGAAAGGGTTAACTAGGGTGGTGGTCAAGGGGTTAAAACTTTATTAGGGGGGGTACGGGGGCTACCCTGAACCTAACACTAACTGACTGTCACACTGACACTAAATACAGTAATCATACATATATGATTACTGCATTCAGTGCCAATGTGACAGGGAGGGGGGGGGGGGGCGATCGCAAGGGGTTAAGTGTGCCTGTGTGTACCGGTGTCAGTGTAATGTTGTGCAGACTTACTGTGTGATGTGATCTCTCCTCAGCGGCGGTTGAAAAAAACGCAGAGAGCAGAGATCACATCACTTCCTCCTCCTGTGTTTACACAGGAGGAGGAAATGACATTGCAGGGTAGCGCGTGGATTGGCTGGGAGCGATCCGGAGGGGGCGGACAAAAACGAACCGCCGCCCCGACAGCACGGATCGCTCCTTTTAGCAAACTGGACCACCGCATGTATCGGGGGGGGGGTCCCGATCAGACCCCCGACCCACGTCAACGCAGCAACGTATATATACGTTGATGTGCCTGTCCGTGCCATTCTGCCGACATAAATGTACATGCTGCGGTCCTTAAGGGGTTAAGCTTCAAACTACATAAAGCAAAATGAAAGTCTGCAAAATACTCTCGCCACTGCAGCGCTGCAACCGTTGGACCTCTTACTTGGTGGCGACGTCTTCTCTTTGGACTTTTTCTAGTGTTGGGTTTTAAGGCCTCTTGATTGGCCCATGGGGATAATGTAGACCAAATTTTTCTTAAATGAATTTCTAACGGTCTGTGTGATTTTTCTTTATTAAACTCCATTTTCTTCAAAGTCACTCCCAGAAAAACCTTGGGTGCACACAAAGCAGCTGCTGAGAGCAGCAGAGGTCCAATGGCCAGAGGTAGATGGCAGCAAAGACTAACTGAGGTGAAAAATGCATGTTTTTCAGATGGAAGTAAAGGAAGTAATGAACTACCTCACACTGAAAAGGCAGGAACAGAATAAAGAGTGCGCGCATGACACTACATCTAGCTGCTCAGTACAGTACTTAATTCCCCAACATATCAAACCTTTTTGCAGCAACCAATGGAATAAGTAACAATGGTGGTGCTGAACTTTACCATTAATGAGTAAATTGGCTTACAGAAGCCCATCATGGCTCTGCACCTGGAAGAGCGCTTTGTGGCTAACTCAGAGCATGGAGCCTTGTACCCATGGCCGTTTTTCCAGACGGGATTCCTGCCAAGCTTGACGGGATTTCTCCCAAGCTTGTCTTGCGTACTGACTGCTATAAAAACCCGCCGGTCCAAATCGCGGTGACGTACAACACGTACGACGGCACTGCTTGGGCTGCTTTTGCTGATTTCGTGTTATCGCGTGTTAGTAAAAGTTAATAATAATTTGCAGCGTGAGGAATGTGCTGTCTCCATTACGAACGCTAGTTTTACCAAAAAGGAGCACTCCTGTCTCATACTTGATTCTGAGCATGCGCGTTTTTTTACCCTCGGAAAAGCATACACACAACCGGTTTTCTTGACGGCAAAAAGTCAGACGGGATTCCCAACGGGAAAATATAGAGCAGGTTCTCTATTTTTTTTCAGCAGTTTTCCTGTCGGGACACATGACCGGTTTTACCGGCCAAACGTTCTCATAGCAGCTTTCCTGATGGGAAAACCGGTCGTGTGTACGAGGCTTAAGGGTCTGGAAACTGCAACAAGCAGAGTCCAGTGCCTGAAGGTCACATTCCAGATTAACTGTGGGCATAATCACAAAGTGAGTCTATAGAAACTGGGTCATGCCAGAGGCTATGCCATGGCTCGGTGTGTAGTGCGCTCTTGGGCTAGCTAACACGGTACACACAGGTCTGGAAAATGCCACAACAAAGTGCTTAAAGGTCACATTCAAGGTAAGCCCTGTATTTTTTAGTCCAGCAGGGTCTACGTAAGGCCTCCACACTATTGCTACATAAACACCACAACAAAGTCCCATTCACATCCCAGGCAAGCTCTGCAATCTTTTTCCAGCAGGGTCTGAGTAAGGCCTTCACACAATTGTTAAGGAAGCTCTGATCTGGATAGCTGTATAAAGGGATCTGCTAAAGTTGTGATGGAAGCAAAAAAAAAGCCTTGAAGATATTACACCCTCAGTTTTTAAGCACTTTTGGGAGCTGATTTAAAGTGGATTTTAAATCTCTGAAATTAAAAATGAACAGAGCATATTTCTCTATAGCCTCAATATAAAGCATTAAGTGTGATTTCCATCTCCGCTCTTTTCCCTCTGTTATCTGTATGCATCACTTCTGTTAGGTTATCCTGACCCCAAAAGATGGCTCCCCCATCCAATTCAGCACACAGCATGTGATTAACAGCCTCAGCTGTACAAGTTTCCATATGATATTATAGAGTAAATGTAATAGATGTAAATATATATGATGAAGTAGCGCTAATTACTCTAATATAAAGTGCTAGTGAACAGAAAATATTAATCTCTTAACTCTAATAATAATAGCATCAAAATAAATCTAAAAATAAAGTACATCACATCAAACTAACATCTGAATAAATAAATAGATACATTCAAATGAAAATAGTCCATAAATAAGGTGCATCCAAAAAAAAATCTGATGATTCAGAGAGAGAGTCCATCTCTTAATCAAAGATTGAATAATTTCCTGTGCAAACTGGTAAGATGGGGAGAAGGACAGGTAAGGGAGCCCAAAAATGCAGATGTATGATGATATTATATAAGGTACTTCTCGAATCCTCTCCCAGTAGTACTAGCCTCTCACCTCATAGGTGGACCCCAAAGGGTCTAGTAGTGCATCAATAGGTAATGGACACCAAAAGTCAGTTGCTTTCTCCTTCTTGATGTATCCAGGACAAGGGACCACTGCAGCTATTACTCTGGTCTCCACAGTCTTCTTAGAAACAGTATCTCGGGATCCACGAGACAAAAAGCAAATAAAAAGATTCTCCATAGTGTAGTAAGTTTTAAAAAGTTTCTTGCATTTATTAAAATTAACAGCTCAATAAAAAAGACAAAAAAAAACAAACAACGAAAATACACGTCATATGCAAAGACTTCCAGTCACTACTGTAACCGGAAGTGATGTCACCAAGCTCCACCCAACGCGTTGTGTCACAACACACGTGACTTTATCAAGGGTGTGAGGCAGTTTGTTTGCACAGGAAATTATTCAATCTTTGATTAAGAGACAGACTTTCTCTCTGAATCATCAGATTTTTTTGGATGCACCTTATTTATGGACTATTTTCATTTTTATTTATTTATTCAGATGTTAGTTTGATATGATGCACTTTATTAGATTTATTAGTCATTTTGAGATTAATATTTTTTGTTCACTAGCACTTTATATTAGAGTAATTAGTGCTACTTCATCATAAATATTTACATTTACGGGGTGTTGGCAACACTGTAGAAGTTTAGCTGCTTTTTACATTCCACTTCGCACTTTATTACCAAGTACTTGGTATCTAACACTTTTGGTAGCACATTAGTATTTCACTCTTCATTTATAGAGGGGATGTGTGCTTTTCCTCCACTCAGGTCTCAGATTACACTTGGCTCCCTGCTGTGCAGTGTATGATGTCAGATTCCTGCCTCCTACCAGCGGGAGCTGAAAGTCTTTGATCTGTGAATTTTAATTTTTTTTAACAATCAGGAGTGTTTTATTGAAGGAAAACATACACAATAAATAACAGCAATACAGATGATTTGCCAAGTAAATACAATGCAGTACAGGAGCATTTCAAGACACATATCACACATACTATGCCCATTCAGCAGTATAACCAAGACATCAACCCCAACCCAGACCCAAGACAAAAGTGAGGAACGGAAAGTACTCAACCACGACCCCCCCAACCCCGGGAGAGGGAAGAAGGGAAGAGCAAGGGGAATGGAGTAAGAAGGGAGGAGGCAAGAAGAAAAAAGGAGGGAGGGAGAGAAGAATGAGGGGGAGAGAGAAAAGGGACCACCCCGAGCCACCATTCGAATGATCAGTGCTCCGTCCACGGTAGCCAGCCCTTATCATACTTCCAGGGACACCCACGACTAATGTATGTTAACTTATACATAGGCAGAGCAGCGTTAACTTTGCTCTCCCAGGAGGACACAGAGGGGGGGACAGAGGAGTTCCACCTGCCTAAGATTTTTTTTTTTTGCATAAAATCAGAAGCTTACTATGATGGGACCTTTGCTCATCATCCATGACACCCAGCAAAGCCAGCACGGGTGTCCCAGGGACGGCAAGTTCCAGGCGAACATTTAAGTGGTCAAAAACACCTGACCAAAAAGGCTGCAGAGCCGGACACGTCCAAAACATATGTATGAAAGTGTCGATCTGTGTATTTTAGAATGCTAGAGAAAGGAGATAACTTATGTAGGATGATTTGTTTCATCTCTGTGTACCACCTTCAGTGAGAATATTTAAGGGTTTACAACCACTTACTTAGTATGCAACTTCATTATCTTTTAATCCTTGTCAATATTTCATTCTAAGCTGGTGCCATGACCACTGCCCTGAGTTTCCTGTTTTAGAGTGGTTCTTTTCTTTTGCAGTGTCCTATAGAGTCACCTTTGCTTGCAGGGACTAGAGTTCTATCTCCCTATACCGTCTGCATCAATAGAAACACACAGCCTCCATAGTCTAAGATGTAAATGCACTCCCCTGCCCCTCTCTATTTCCTCTCCTTTACCCTCTCCAAGCTAACAAACTGACTCGAAGCTGCATTCTTGACGGTTCAAGTGGAACTTCCTCTTTTGATTAACATTACCTATTTTTAATTATTATGCTGCTAACATTAGTAAATGGATAGGAAACTATACCATATTTACTTTTTTAAACTTTTTTTTAAACATTTCTTCAGTTACATTTCAGTTTCCGGGTCTAGGCAAATTATATTATGCATTTCAGGAGTCTTCAGGGGTAAAAGAGGGGTTTTCTCAGCTAAGCACACCCTCCTGCCTGCATGCATACCTGAGCTAAGGGCAGATGGATTCCAAGAAGTACTACATAAATCATCTGCCTTTACTCAAGATAGCCACAGCCAGAAATGCTGGGGGTGTTTTTCATAGTTATTTCTTGGCAAAATAATGCATGGAGAGAGGATGGATAGATAAGTTTGCTTCTGAATAATAAATATTAATTAAAATGAACTTGCGTTTTGGCTAGTGGTGCTCAGATGCAGTGTAGTTCAATTTTAACTCTGTCCTATGAAGACAGGTAGTTCAGAGAAACTGCATTAGGAGCAGGAGCCAGCAACATTCAAAGTTGTAAACTGCAAAATCTAAACAAATAGTTGACTTTTGATATGATTGTCTTGAATGTGGTTTAAAAACGTCCAGGTTATTTTTACATTAATGCATTTAGGTGAAAAACCTTCCGTCAGACTCGCCTCTCACCCCCCCCCCCCCATACTTACCTGAGCCCTATCATGATCCAGTGCTGTGCATGCAAGCTGCAGCACTCCTGCCTTTGTCCCTCCTCCCTGGCTCTCCCTTTTTTGGTACACACAGTGGTGTACTATCCACAGATGCCATTCCTGTTATTATTTATTTGCATTTTTCTATTTCTATTTTTAGAATATATGTTTTTGACACTGCACATATGATATACAGTTTTGTAAATGAGTTGAGAAATAAGAAGCAATGGTTCATGTTAATATTTAACCCCTTCCCCATCCAGCCATAGTAAAATTACGTCGGTGGGGACCCTTCCTCCTTCAGACTGGACGTCGTATGACGTCCTTGTCTTTTTCAGCTGCTAGGGGGCACGTGCAATGACCGCCAGGCACCCGCGATTGCCCACAATCACGGCAGAAGCATGGATCTGTGTGTGTAAACACACAGATCCATGTCCTGTCAGCGGTGAGGAGACTGATGTGTGTTCCCAGTACAGAGGAACACACATCGATCTCCTCCCCTTGTGAGTCCCCCTCCCCCTAATAGTTAGAACATACTTTAGGGAACATATTTAACCCCTTCAGCGCCCCCTAGTGTTAAACTCTTCCCTGTCAGTCACATTTATACAGTAAGCAGTGCAGTTTTATAGCACTAATCGCTGTGTAAATGTGAATGGCCCCAAAAAAGTGTCCGATGTGTCCGCCGCAATGTCACGGTCGCAGATCGCCGCCATTACTAGTAAAAGAAAAAAAAATCCATAATTCTCTTTTTCTTTTTTGTAGACGCTAGAACTTTTGTGCAAACCAAAAATATGTAGAAGAATATGTATCGGTCTAAACTAAGAAAAAAAAAAAGTAAAAAAAAAATATATATATGATATTTATTAAATCAAAAAGTAAAAAATATTGTGTTTTTTTTTTTCAAAATTGTCGCTTTCTTTTGTTTATAGCGCAAAAAATAAAAACCGCAGAGGTGATCAAATACCACCAAAAGAAAGCTCTATTTGTGAGAAAAAAAGGACACCAATTTTGTTTGGGAGCCACGTCGCATGACCGCGCAATTGTCATTCAAAGTGCGACAGCGCTGAAAACTAAAAATTGGTCTGGGCGGGAAGAGGGTGAAAATGCCCTGTATGGAAGTGGTTAAGCAGCTTTTTAACGAATAAAGCTCAAGCTTACATATTCCACATGTATGCCTTATTTGATAGAGCCAAAGGTACTTTTCAGAATGAAAATACATTAATCATTCTGATTAAATATTGCCAGGAATGTGTTGAGTAATCAGCATCTGATTACTCATTTTAATGCTTTTGATTGACTATAGCAGCATATATTTTGAGGGAATAGCCTCCTGGCCATCTTTCTCAAATATGGAAAACAGGATTTGTTAGAACAATTTTTGTTTGATTGCAGACCGTAGGTTGTTGCAGATTGTGGTTAAAACAGGGAATGGTCGTTTTGCATTAAGTTCTTGCGATAATCATTTGATACAACACTTGACAATCAACAGAACACTAGAGTAAGCAATCAAGCAATATGGCTCTACTGTGGAAACAAGAGGAAACACACCTAGGCTTACTTGCTAAGCATGGACAAATGCTTGCTTGTAGAGAAAATATAACACTGATAGATAAATGTATCTTTTGAATTGGGTATCCGATACACAATAACATTTTTGTATATCAAACTGTAACTAATTTAAGAGCCTGGGATATTTAAATAGAATTATACAATATATCATAGATATGAGGTACATAAGGGGACTTTTTCTCTGTAAAGTATGTTGAGATGCCTGCTGGAAGTCTAAGGCCGCGTACACACGATCGAACATGTCCGCTGAAACTGGTCCGCAGACCAGTTTCAGCGGACAGATTCGATCGTGTGTACGGCCTAGCGGACAGGTTTCCAGCAGACAAAAGTTTTAAAACATGCTTTAAAACTTGTCCGCTGGAAACCAGTCCGTCGGACATGTCCGCTGGTTAGTACGCCTAACCAGCGGACCAAAATCCCCCGCAAGCGTCGAATGAATTCGACGCATGCGTGGAAGCATTTTACTTCCTGGTTTGCGGACTTTGCGGCGGCAACGTCACCGCCACATCACCACGCTGTCTGTCCGCTGGGATTTTGGTTTGATCATGTGTACACACCATCAGACCAAAAAACCCCCGGAAACATGTCTGATGAAAACGGTCCGTGGACTGTTTTCATCGGACATGTCTCCTCGTGTGTACGCGGCCTCAGAGTTAGGAAGCTGCTAAGCTTTTTGGTTTCCAGCAAGTTAGAACCAAGTTGAAAGTCAAAAATCATCCCTATTTATGTCCCCCTCAAGCCTCTTTTAACCCTGGTTCACATTGCTGCTACTTTGAAACCTGCGCTACTTCACTTGAAGTAGCGCAATTTCAAAGTAGCAAGGTGAGCACAATTTCAGGTGCAACTTGATAGACATCTGTGTGGCTTCATACACACATGTCTATTAAAGGTGCACCTGAAATTGTCAAAATTAGTGCAGGAACTACTTTTGCAAATAGGTGTTGCACCGATTGCAACAGTGCCATTGTCGCCAATAGGCTGCGACTTGTCATTCGATTTGATCTCTCAAATAGCATGACAAATCGCTCCAATGTGAACCTAGGTTTAAGCTGATTTGATTTGGGATCAGTACATGTTGAGCTTTGTTACCCCCGTATTGGCTCAGCAATATCTATACTTTGAGCCATAATGCAGCTTGCCAGTTTCACTGATATCTTGTCTCCTACAAGCTACCTATTTAAGTGGAGTGGTGTCTCTTATTATTTTACCACAATTATGTGGTTTGTATATTTATTTCCAGCTGTTTTTTCAGTGCTGCTTTTCCACACACGGACAGTGGACATTCACAGCCTGTCATTACAGGGAATAACTGTCCTGTGTGGGAACTATTAGGGGTATATTTAGTTAGTAACTTGGCTCTTTATCTAGGGGGGGTGTCTGTGATTTGTGGTGGGTGGGTGTGCGATTCATGTATCTCGGTCCTCCGAGATTACAACTTTGTAATGTTGTCTAACAAACAAGGTCTAATATATCATAACCTGGAGTTAATTCATAAAGTGTGTGTAGAACTTTTTTACCAAGAATTAAACGTTCAGGTCTCTTGGTTGTAGCTTAACCACTTAACCCCATGACCATATTGCCGCCCAAAGACCAGAGCACTTTTTGCGATTCGGCACTGCGTCGCTTTAACTGACAATTGCGCGGTCATGCGACATGGTTCCCAAACAAAATTGGCGTCCTTTTTTTTCCCACAAATAGAACTTTCTTTTGGTGGTATCTGATCACCTCTGCGGTTTTCGACAATTTAGAAACAAAATAATATTTTTTACTTTTTGCTTTAATAAATATCCCCCAAATATATATATATATAAAAAAAAAAAAAAAATCGCAATAAGCGTTTGATTGGTTTGCGCAAAAGTTATAGCGTTTACAAAATAGGGGGTATTTTTATGGCATTTTTATTAATATATATTTTTTTTAATAGTAAGGGCGGCTATCAGCGATTTCTTTCGGTACTGCGACATTATGGCGGACACTTTTGACACATTTTTGGGACCATTGGCATTTTTATAGCGATCGGTGCTAAAAAAATGCATTGGATTACTATAAAAATTCCACTGGCAGTGAAGGGGTTAACACTTGGGGGCGGGGAAGGGCTTAAGTATGTTCCTGGGTATGTTCTAACTATATGGGGGGGGTTAATTCACTAGGAGAAATCACTGATCTTCCGTTCATACATACTATGAACAGAAGATCAGCATTTCCCCCCCTGACAGGACCGGGAGCTGTGTGTTTACACACACAGCTCCCGGTCCCCAATCTGTAACGAGCAATTGTGGGTGCAGGCACACACACGGGACTCGTGGGTGCGCGCCCCCTAGTGGCCTGCGAGAGAGCCGACGTAGAGCTACACCTCTCACTCATTGGTTCCTACCTGCCGCGGTAAAACGATGGCTGCAGGTCGGCAAGTAGTTAAGAAAAACCAAAAGGAATGCCTTAAAAGGGGATAGAGTTCAAGACATGAAAGTAGTAAGGTGGAGGAAAGAAAGTGGTATAAAGGTGTTGGTGCCGTATATATATCACTTATCATATAAGGCTAGTATACTGAGTTATTGAGTATATAGACCTACTTCAGGGGTTCATTGGGGGCATAAGTATTAGCGTGTAGTTATCAAATTTACATATGCCTGAAAATATTTGAATAGAAACCAGGGAGACCATGTTTTTTGGAAGCTTTCAGCATTGTCAATCGACTGAGCAATGGTCTCCTCCATTTCACAGATATCAGTTACATTGCATAGCCATTCCTGGATAGTTGGAATGCGTGAGGATTTCCAAAAAAGTGGAATAAGAGTTTTGGCAGCATTCAGTAGATGTTTGGAGAGCGAGTTTTTGTATTTCTTGATAAAATCTGTGACATGGAGTAGACAACACAAGTAGACAACACGCCGCATCAAGCTTCAGTTGTGTCTCCTACAGGGGCTATTTTTAGCTTTAAAATGCCTAAAAGCACCTTCAGTGTAAAAGGGGTCTTACACTTGTCTTAAATGTTGCAGTTGACATGCTTTTTAAAGCTTTCCAAAGCAAAGCATTGCAACCACAGCATGTGTGCCTCAGCAGCAACAGGGGAGCAGTTGAGTGGTAGTAAAAACTTAAGTTTTACCACTCAGTCGCAAGTGTAGACAAGTCCTATAATGCTCCCTTATCGCTTCTGCAGCTGTTGAGGGAAGCTGATTCAGCTTTGGCTGTGCTTTGTTTACATGTCTAAGCTGTGGTATTGAGTGTGGAGCAACAGGAATGGTGAGTAGGGACATCATACAGTGTACATAGAGTGTGTGAATGATAAAGCAGTAAGGTGAGCAGGGACCAGAGCGAGGACCGAGTGGACAACTGAGTGGTGGGGAAACAGCAGATGGGGAGATCAGTTTAGCAGAATGGAGGATCATAAGGAGATTAGCAGAGCTGAGTTTCAGGAGAACTGATCATCAACAGAGTAGGGGGGGGGGGTGATCAGGGGGATGGTGGGGAATGTACTACTGAGTTGAGGAGGGGACTATTGTGCCAGGAAACTGCACAGCTGGGGATCTACTGAGTCCGGAAACTAATGAGCTGGAAATCTGCTGATCGTACTACTGAGCCACGAAAAACAGCAAAAAAAAAAAAAACAGATACCACACCAACACATAACCATGCAACAAATTTGGTGATTTCCTCATCACTTTCAATTTTAAATTATTTATCCTTAACCACTGGGCACTTAAACCCCCTTCCTGACCAGACCAATTTTCAGCTTTCGGTGCTCTCACAATTTGAATGACAATTACTCAGTCATACAACATTGTACCCATTTGAAATTTTTGTCCTTTTTTTTCACACAAATAGAGCTTTCTTTTGGTGGTATTTGATCACTTCTGTTTTTTTTTATTTTTTGCGCTATAAAAGAAAAACGACTGACAATTCTGTAAAAAATAAATAAAATAATCTTGTTTCTGTCATATTAGCAGGTTATTTCTCACACACAGCATATGCATACCACAAATTACACCCCAAAACACATTCTGCTATTCCTCCCGAGTATGGCGATACCACATGTGTGAGACTTTTACACCGCGTGGCCACATACAGAGGCCTAACATGCAGGGAACACCATCAGGCGTTCTGGAACACCCAGACCAATTCTGACATTTCTCTCCTACATGGAAAAATCATCATTTATTCGCTAGAAAATTACATAGAACCCCAAAACATTATATATGCTTTTTTAGCAAAGACCCTAGAGAATACAATGGCGGCTGTTACAACTTTTTATCTCGCATGGTATTTTCGCCGAAATTTTTTGAACGTATGTTTTTAAAAAGTTAGCCCAATTTTTTTTCATAATGTGAAAGATGAAGTTACGCCGAGTAAATAGATAACCAACATGTCACACTTCAAAATTGCGTACATTAATGGAATGGCGCCAAACTTCACTACTTAAAATTCCCCATAGGCGAGGTTTTAATTACTTTTATTGGTTGCATGTTTTTAGTTAGAGGAGGTCTAGGGCCAAAATGATTGCTCTCGCTCTAACGTTCGCAGAGATACCTCACGTGTGTAGCTTGAACACAGTTTTCATATGTGGGCGGGACTTACGTATGCGTTCGCTTCTGCATGCGAGCACACGGGGACAGGGGTGCTTTAAAAAAATGGGTATTGCAGGGTATTGGGGTATTGCGCAGGGTATTGGGGTATTGCAGAGTATCGCGCAGGTTATGGGGGTATTGCAGAGTATTGGGGGGTATTGCAGGGTATTGGGGGGTATTGCAGGGTATTGGGGGGTATTGGGGGGGTATTGTAGGGTATTGGGGGGTATTGCAGAGTATTGGGGGGTATTGCAGAGTATTGGGGGGTATTGCAGAGTATTGGGGGGTATTGCAGAGTATTGGGGGGTATTGCAGAGTATTGGGGTATTGCAGAGTATTGGGGGGTATTGCAGAGTATTGGGGTATTGCAGAGTATTGGGGTATTGCAGAGTATTGGGGTATTGCAGAGTATTGGGGTATTGCAGAGTATTGTGCAGGGATAGCTGAGCTGGGATGGATGGATGGCTGGATCTGTGACTGCATTTGTCACAGATCCAGGCACAGCGCTGCTGCTGCCATCCGCTCCTCCGTCCCGTCCCGCTCCTCTCACACTGTACCGAACGGTACAGAAAGAGGAGGGAGGAACCGGCGTCATCAAATGACGCCAGTTTGTTTACAAGTGATCGCTCCGTCATTTGACGGAGCGATCACGTTGTAAATGGCCGCTATGAGCGGCAATTTACCGTGATCTGTGATGCGTCAGGTCTTCTAGACCCGGCAAGCACGGACACTTCCGTGAACGCGTCCCAGGGGACGCGCAAACGCGGAAGTGCACGAGGACGTCCCAGGGACGTCGTGTCACAGTTACCCCGCCGAGCTGTAGCAGTAAAAATGTCTATGGCGCGGTGGGCAAGTGGTTAAACTACTTCCACTTCTACTTCAAATAAATAGAAGACCAACACACACACACAGAGGACATTTGCCAAGTTTCATTAAAGCCTCAACAACACATTTAAACTCAAGAGGAACATCTAAAGTTATACAGTTACAAGAAAAAGTATGTGAACCCCTTTGGAATAGTATGGATTTCTGCACAAATTGGTAAAAAGAAATGTGATCTGATCTTCATCCAAGTCACTCCTTTAGCAGCAATAACTTCAACCAAACATTTTCTGTAGTTGCAGATCAGACGTGCACAACGGTCAGGAGTTATTCTTGACCATTCCTCTTTACAGAACTGTTTCAGTTCAGCAATATTCTTGGGATGTCTGGTGTGAATCGCTTTCTTGAGGTCATGCCACAGCATCTCAATCGGGTTGAGGTCAGGACTCTGACTGGGCCACTCCAGAAGGCGTATTTTCTTCTGTTTTAGGCCTCGTACACACGATCGCACTTATCCGATGAAAACGGTCCGCGGACCATTTCCATCGGATATGTCCGATCGGGAGTTTGATCCGATGGGGTGTACACACCATCGGATCAAATTCCCCGCCGCCGGACGGCGCGGTGACGCGGCGGTGACGCGGCGGTGACGTTGACGCCGCCACGTCACCGCTACGTCACCGCACCAGGAAGTAAAACACTTCCACGCATGCGCCGAATCCATTCGGCAGCGGCTCGGCGGCGGTGCGGGACGACATGTCTGCTGGTAAGTGTACTAACCAGCAGACATGTCGGGCGGACAGATTCCCACCGGATAGATTTCAAAGCATGCTTTGAAATCTGTCGGGTGGAAAAATCTGTCCGCTAGCCCATACACACGAGCGGAGATGTCTGCTGAAACGGTCCATCGGACCGTTTTCAGCGGACATATCCCCTCGTGTGTACGAGGCCTAAGACATTCTGTTGTTGATTTACTTATATGCTTTAGGTCGTTATCCTGTTGCAACACCCATATTCTGTTGAGCTTCAGCTGGTGGACAGATGGCCTTCAGTTCTCCTGCAAAATGTCTTGATAAACTTGGAAATTCATTTTTCCTTCGATGATAGACATCCGTCCAGGCCCGAACTCAGCAAAGCAGCCCCAAACCATGATGCCCCCACCACCATACTTCACAGTTGCGATGAGGTTTTGATGTTTGGTGTGCTGTGCCTCTTTTTCTTCACACATAGTGTTGTGTGTTTCTTCCAAACAATTCAACTTTGGTTTCATCTGTCCACAGAATATTTTGCCAGTACTGCTGTAGAACATCCAGGTGCAAACTGTAAACGTGCAGCAATGTTTTTTTTGGACAGCAGTGGCTTCCTCTGTGGTATCCTCCCATGAAATCCATTCTTGTTTAGTGTTTTAGGTATCATAGCTTTGCTAACAGGGATGTTAGCATATGCCAGAGATTGTTGTAAGTCTGAGGCCGCGTACACATGATCGTGTGTACGGGCGAGCAGACAGGTTTTTCCAGCAGACAAATTTTAAAGCATGCTTTAAAATCTGTCTGCTGGGAACCCGTCCGTCCGACATGTCTGCTGGTTAGTACACTAACCAACGGACATATCTGTCCGCACACGCTCTGTCTGCCGGCGGGGATTTTGGTTTGATCGTGTGTACACGATCAAACCAATATATCCCAGCAGACAAATCCGATCAAAACGGTCTGTCAGACCGATTTGATCGGATTAATTTAGTGGTGTGTACTCGGCCTGAGGCTGACACTCTAGGATTCTTCTTCACCTCACTGAGCAGTCTGCACTGTGCTCTTGCAGTCATCTTTACAGGGCGGCCACTCGTGATTAACAGCAAGGCTTTTGGAGATACTTGTATAACCCTTTCCAGCTTTATGCAAGTCAACAATTCTTAATCGTAGGTCTTCTGGGAGCTCTTCTGTGCAAGGCATCATTCACATCAGGCAATGCTTCTTGTGAAAAGCAAACCCAGAAATGGGGTGTTTTTTATAGGGCAGGGCAGCTGTAACCAACACCTCCAATCTTATCTCAGTGATTGGACTCCAGTTGGCTGACACCTCACTCCAATTAGCTCTTGGAGATGTCATTAGTCTAGCTAGGGTCCACATACTTTTTCCACCTCCACTGTGAATGTTTACATGGTGTGTTCAATAAAAACATGGTAACATTTAATTATTTGTCATTAGTTTAAGCAGACTGTGATTGTCTATTGTTGTGACTTAGATGAAGATCAGATCACATTTTATGACCAATTTGTGCAGAAATCCATATTTCTTTCTCGTACATCACGGGACACAGAGCGGCATATTCATTACTATATGGGTTATATGGAGTACCTTCAGGTGTGGACACTGGCAATCTCAAACAGGAAGTCCCCTCCCTATATAACCCCCTCCCCTAGAGGGAGTCCCTCAGTTTTTTCGCCAGTGTCTTAGGTGTTGGTCACGGAATAGCTTTGCTCCACATCCTTGGGATTAAGGGCGGGCTAACCGGATCTGTCCAAGGAGCCTCAGTGCCAAAGTGGACAGTACCCGGGCCCCAAACCGTGGGGTTTTGCCTATAATGCTCCTCTTTGGAGGGCTGGACCCTGGGCCCAGGACTTGGAGTTTGTAAAAACCATAAGTGCCTGTTTGCCAGGGTGCTATATAGGTCCAGGACAGTGGGTACCTTCATAGGACCCCAGGGCCTGAAGGTCTACTACGCTACCCACGGAGATGGGAGAAGATTGGATCGTTTTGCTGGACAAACATCCTGCAGCATGGAGCAGGTAAGGGGGAGCCTGCGGGACTTGGTTCGACAGCAGGCTCTCCGGGGTAACCTAAAGGGGGGATAGCCTAAGTATGCTCTGCATTGGCAACCTTGTTCACTATGTCTGAGAAAGACAGGATGACCCCTTTTTTCCCCCATCACTAGGTTCCCCTGTCTAAGAATGTGTTGCTAGCTAACCTGCTGCTTTCTTCCTAGGACTAGTAAGGATCCCTATGGGGCCTTTTGGAGAGTCCTACCTGGCCGGGGGTTTGAATCTGCCGCCTGATACTGCAGTCCTGGGTCTCCAGCAGCGCGGCTCCTCCATGTTCCTCCTGTTCCGGCATACGCGCGCGCGCGCGCACGTTTTATAGACGTTTTTTCGCGCCGTTCAGAGAGGAGGGCGGGGGGGGCGTGCCTGCGGCGTCATACAGGGGCGCGCCTTGTGCTGTTATAGATCAGCAGGCATTGTCAGTGCTCAGTCTGAGGCTGATTTCAGAAGGAGAGGACGCAGAGCGGCAGAACAGTGACTCCCGGTGGCGGAAGAGGGGTAGTACATGCTGGACTTTGTTCCAATGCCTTTTTTGTTAAGCCAAAAAATTCCCCTTTTTGCAAACTAAGTTTGGGGTCACTGTATGTTTAAAAAAAAAAAAAATATATATAATATATATTAAAAAAAAAAAAAAAGAAAAACATACGGGGCCCCATCAGTTTTTGGGCATTAGTGATCTATTGTCCCCTAAGCTCTGGTTTTGTACTCCTGGCCACTACAGTCTGTTGTTGTTGGCGGAGTCCCTCGATTTTGTATTATGGCTTCCAAAGGTTCGGGGTCAAAAGCGTACAAAAAAAAAAAAAAAAGACCAAAGAACAAAGGGGTTCCCCCCTCTGATTCTGATGATATGCCGATGCTTTCCCCGCAACTTATTAACATAAAGAGAGAGACTGTGGGTACAGTCTTTGACGGCGCCTTGGATGAGCCATTAGGGGGATCTGGTGCGGAGGCTGGCCCAGATCAGCCCAGCCCTGTGTTTATCACAGAGGAGATGCTAGCCGTATCCCTAGGGGGGCTAGAAGAGAGAATAGCAGCATTGATCGCTAGAGCTATTCCTGGTAAGAAACGGGTTAGATCCCCATCACCAAGAGGTGTATCCTCAGATGCTGAGATTCTCTCTCCAGAGGAATTGGAATCACAGGAGGATCAACTAGACCTGAACCAAGAGGGTTCAGGGATTGAGGGATCTGCCTCTGAGGAACCATTTTCAGACTCCCAGACAGAGAGACTGTGGGTACAGTCTTTGACGGACATGGTCCGCTCGGCATTTAGTTTACCATTGCCAGAGCCTCAGGTTCCTCCGGTATCCTCTCTGGGCTCTTTGAAAGCTCCGTTAAGCAACGCAGTTTTTCCGGTCCATCCTCTCTTGGAGGAATTGATCTTTCGGGATTGGGTACGGCCGGACAGGATTTTTCTGCCACCGAAAAGATTTGCGGTCATTTACCCCATGGAGGAAAAATTCTCCAAGAGGTGGAGGCTCCCAGTAGTGGATGCAGCCATCTCATGTGTGAATAAATCACTAACTTGCCCGGTGGAAAACATACATATGTTTAAAGATCCGGTTGATAAACGGTTAGAGACACTTTTAAAAGCATCCTTTGCTACGGCAGGAGCAGTAGTACAGCCAGCTGTGGCTGCAATTGGAGTTTGTCAGGCGTTAAAAGACCAGACAAAAGAAATGTTAAAGGACATGCCTACCCAACAAGCAGAAGAGTTTTCTGACATTCCCAGAGCTCTGTGTTTTGCTGTAGATGCTATAAAAGATTCCATCCAGCAGGCCTCTCGTTTATCACTATTTTTGGTGCACATGAGAAGGCTCTTATGGTTGAAGAACTGGGCGGCGGAGCCCCCATGCAAAAAGCTTCTGGCAGGGTTTCCCTTCCATGGAGGACGACTCTTCGGAGAGGATCTGGATAAATATATTCAGACTATTTCAAGTGGCAAGAGTACCCCTTTTACCGGTCAAAAAGACATTCCGGGGTCCTACATTTAAAAGGCAGCTCTTTCCTGTCTCAGGGCCCTCAAATTCCAGGCAGTATCGACGGCCGCCTGCACGATCCAACGTTAACAGTAGATCGCAGGGACAGGCCCCTGGGGGTAAGAGGCCATGGTATCACAAGCCGACAAAGACAGCCCCTAAGTCTGCCTTATGAAGGGGCGCCCCCACTCTCGCGGGTGGGGGGAAGGCTTTGTTTCTTCTCAGAAGTTTGGGAAGCCAAGATCCCCGACAAATGGGTCCGGGCATCTGTAACCACAGGCTACAGACTGGAGTTTCTAAGGTGTCCTCCGCCTCATTTTCAAGAATCAAGGCTACCAAAGGATCCAGCAAGGAAGGCCTCATTGCTGGCAGCTTTGGATCACCTGCTTTGCCAGGACGTAATAATAGAGGTGCCAGCCCAAGAGCAAGGGCTAGGTTTCTATTCCAATCTCTTTGTCATACCAAAGCCCAACGGCGATGTCAGGCCAATCTTGGACCTAAAGAGGTTAAACGGTTACCTAAGGGTTCGTTCCTTCCGGATGGAATCCATCCGGTCAGCAGCCGCCGCGCTTCAGAGGGACGATTTTCTGGCCTCCATAGACATAAAGGATGCTTACCTTCATGTACCAATCTTTCAGTCGCATCAAAGATTTTTACGCTTCGCGGTGGGGCAGCGACACTTCCAATTCAGGGCGCTCCCCTTTGGGCTGGCCACGGCCCCCCGGGTATTCACGAAGATCCTAGCCCCAGTTCTGGCCAAGTTAAGGATCCAAGGGGTCACAGTCCTAGCATACTTGGACGACCTTTTAATCATAGATCACTCACGGCCGGGTCTGCAACAGGCAGTAAACCTCACGGTTCGGTACCTCGAAGGATCCGGCTGGGTCCTAAACCGGGGAAAGTCAGCGTTCCAGCCTACAAAGCAGTTGGAATACCTCGGCATGAGGTTAGACACAGAACAGCAAAGGGTGTTCCTGCCCCTTGTAAAGATCGAGGCTATCAAGGGGTTGGTTCAGTTGGTTCTAAACAAGAAAGAACCAACTATTCGCCTGTGTATGCGAGTACTAGGCAAGCTAGTGGCCACGTTCGAGGCAGTACCATACGCTCAGATCCACACTCGCGTCCTACAGGCAGCCATTCTAGCAGCCTGGGGCAAGAGGGCACATGCCTTAGAGTCCCCTTTGACGCTATCATCAAGGGTCCGACAAAGCCTGGCCTGGTGGTTGAACCCCCAGAATCTTCTAAAGGGAAAATCCTTCAGCCCTGTTGTCTGGAAGGTAGTTACCACAGACGCCAGCCTGGCAGGCTGGGGGGGGGCGGTCTTCGAGGGGTTCTCTCGCCAGGGAACTTGGGTGAAGGCAGAGAGGCAGCTCCCCATCAATATCTTGGAGATCAGAGCTGCTCGCCTAGCCCTTCTGGCATGGACCTCCAGATTAAAGGGGGTTCCCGGTGAGAATCCAGTCAGACAATGCCACGACGGTGGCATACATAAACCACCAAGGGGGAACCAGGAGTCAGGCCGCTCAGAGGGAGGTGAGCTTGATTTTTCAGTGGGCAGAGGTTCATGTACCCTGCATTTCGGCGATATTCATTCCCGGAGTGGACAACCTGCAGGCAGACTTCTTAAGTCGCCAGAGTCTGTTGCCAGGGGAGGGGTCTCTGCATCCCCAGGTCTTTCAGACAATCTCCCAGAGGTGGGGAATGCCGGACGTAGATATAATGGCATCCAGGTTCAACAAGAAACCAGACAGGTTCGTGTCTCGAGCGAGGGATCCTATGGCCTGCGGAACCGATGCGTTGGTTTGCCCTTGGCATCAATTCAAACTTCTATATGCATTCCCTCCGCTACAGTTACTCCCTCGCCTGTTGCGCAGGATCAGAGTGGAGCACAAGCCAGTCATTCTAGTAGCTCCGGCTTGGCCCCGGAGGACTTGGTACTCACTAGTCCTGAAGATGGCAGTGGGAGACCCTTGGACTCTTCCTCTACAACCAGACCTACTCTCACAAGGCCCGATCCTCCACCCTACATTACAGCGTCTAAATTTGACGGCCTGAAGGCTGAATCCCTGATTCTCAGGGGTAGAGGTCTGTCTAGGCAGGTAATTCTTACCCTGATTAGGGCTAGAAAGCCGGTCTCCAGGGTGATTTGTTACAGGGTGTGGAGGAACTACGTAGGCTGGTGTGAATCCAAAAGATGGAATTTCCGCAAATATACTATTGATAGGGTGTTAAGTTTTCTCCAGCTAGGAGTGGATAAAGGCCTGGCACTAAGCACAATCAAGGGACAGATCTCAGCTCTGTCAGTGTGGTTTCAGAGGCCGCTGGCCACCCACTCGCTGGTAAAGACCTTCTTACAGGGGGTCTTGTGTATTAATCCTCCTGTCAAGTCACCACTTTGTCCATGGGACTTAAAGGGGTGTTCCAGCCCTAAGTTGTGTTTATTAAAAGTCAGCAGCTACAAAAAGTGTAGCTGCTGGCTTTTAATAAACACTCACTTACCTGCTCCTGCGTTCCAGCGACGCGCCGACTGGGGCTCCGCTCCTCTGCCCCCCTCCCCGGCCGGCGTCTCCATCCTGACTGTGGGCACCCAGCCGTGACAGCCTTCGGCTTCACGGCCGGGCACCCACTGCGCATGCGCGAGCCGTACTGCGCATGCGTGCGCGGCGCGGCTCGCCGCTGATTGGAGAGGCGATCGCATGGGACCTGTCAGTGTCCCATGTGATCGCCTACAGGGAGGGGGCTGGTGTAGGCGATTAAGCTTAATCGCCTAACCAGCCCCTCGGCGGAAGCAGGAAGTGGGACAGGAAGTCCCACTCCTACTGAAGCCCCCACTCCCCCCCCAAAAAAATTACATGCCAAATGTGGCATGTATGGGGGTGAGGAGTGGATTCAGAAGGGGTCATTTTTTTGGGTGGAACACCCCTTTAAATCTTGTTCTGTCATCTCTACAGAAACAACCCCTTGAGCCGTTGGCTGAGGTACCTTGGTTTTACTGACTAGAAAGTCGGTATTTCTGATCACCATAGTTTCGGCCAGGAGAGTATCGGAATTGGCAGCCTTATCTTGTAAGGAACCATATCTCATTTTGCATAAGGATAGGGCAGGGTTCCATCCTCATCCTTCCTTTCTACCAAAGGTTATATCCAGTTTCCACCCGAACCAGGATGTGGTACTTCCATCCTTCTTCCAAAACCCACCTCTAGAAAGGAGGGGTTGCTGCATACGTTGGATATTGTCAGGGCCGTAAGGGCCTATCTTAAAGCTACAGAGAAGGTTCGGAAAACAGATGTAGTGTTCGTTTTACCGGAAGGGCCCAAGATGGGTCAGGCAGCCGCTTGATCCACCATCACAAGATGGATTAAACAATTAATTGTTCGGGCCTGCGGTTTGAAGAGGTGCCTCCTCCTTTGTCGGTAAAGGCCCATTCTACCAGGGCCATGGGCACCTCCTGGGCAGCACATCATCAGATCTCTATGGCTCGAATATGCAAAGCAGCAACGTGGTCATCAGTCCACACGTTTACAAAATTTTATCAATTGGACGTAAGAAGGAATGCGGATACAGCCTTTGGGCAGTCAGTACTACAGGCCGCGATTCAAGCTCCTCAGGATCTGAGGGGGCTCCCTTGATTTGATTTGAGATTTACATTTCTCGTTTAAGTTGGATTTACTAGTATTTGAGTATACCTCTAAAATTAAATCTTTCTTTGGAAGATGTCTCCCTCCCCTCATTAAAGCATTGCTTTCGGACATCCCATATAGTAATGAATATGCCGCTCTGTGTCCCATGATGTACGAGAAAGAAAAAGGGATTTTTAAATACAGCTTACCTGTAAAATCCTTTTCTTGGAGTACATCACGGGACACAGAGCTCCCACCCCTCTTTTGGGGAAACATTTTGGGAGGCATACTGCTTGCTACAAAACTGAGGGACTCCCTCTAGGGGAGGGGGTTATATAGGGAGGGGACTTCCTGTTTGAGATTGCCAGTGTCCACACCTGAAGGTACTCCATATAACCCATATAGTAATGAATATGCCGCTCTGTGTCCCGTGATGTACTCCAAGAAAAGGATTTTACAGGTAAGCTGTATTTAAAAATCCCTTTATCACATACTTTTTCTTGCAACTGTATATTATTTCTCTTTCAATCAGGGATTGGAATGTTTGTAGTTAAAGGAAATATATGGTCACATCATGCACTTCCATTTTATAACATCAGCATTGTAATAACAATACAGAAAACGGTTACATTTACAATCCAAGATGAGCTTACTTGAAAAGTCTCTCTTTGTGAGTTCTGCCTGTCTGCTGTTCACAAATTCTTGGATTTCCTGCATGTTTTGCAGATTATCCTCTTCTGTTTACTTTGTTTCTAAGGACTATATATCCCATGGTACCTTGCTGCCTGAAAGCAATGAACTCTGTACTGACTCCTGCAACTCCGCTTCTCTGTAGTTCAGAAATCAGGCTCTGTAAATTCTGTGACACAGCAGTGCCTATAAACAGGGCATAGTAAATATGTGTCATGAATTTCAAAGGTAAATGTGTGGAAATCATCACAAAGTAAGTTTACAAAATACTCATTCTGATTATTAGTAATAGACTAGGAATAATTGAAATACAATGTAGAAATGAAATTATGATGTTACATTGTGTTTTGTGACCCTAGTACTCCTTTAAGTGCCAGTCATCATTACACATGGGCTACAAAAGTACCCTAGACATGGCATCAGGATTGTACTTCTTAATTTGCATTTTATCCAAAAACCTTGGCTATCTGTAATGGGTTAAACAAGCCTATGCCAGTTTTCTGTGCATTTTATGCATCCAACCTCTTGGCACAGTAAAGGATAGATATATGTATTGAGCCTGTATCCTGACCATTGATCTGTGCTGCTCTGCAGTTTTCTTATCAAGCCAGCATTCAAGGGTTCTGTGCTTGAAGTTTCAAGTTGTGGGATGCATGAATCAACAGCCATCACCCAGGCAAGGTAAGCAGCCACGGTTTCAGCATATTAAGCACATTTTGCTCAGCAGGGCAAAGAAAGGAATAATGGACGGATTCTCCTTGTATAATTAGTTTTTAAAGCCCTGAGGACTGTTTGGCACTTGGTGTCCTTCAAGTCACATAAAGGTTACCTCTCATTTCATTAACAGAACAGAATTTTCAGCCCTGGAAGTACATTTATTATTAGCAGACTTGACTTTGATGTGAGAGAACAGAAGAGGAAGAGACGCAGGAGGCATAGCAAATCATTACAGCTGTCCCCTGCACAGCCATAGTCAAAAGGCATATTCAGGCAGCCACAGTTATCAGCAAATGATGGTACAGTCACTGTTAACTCCATTAATGTGAAATATGGAGACTAAACACACATACTTTTAAATTGTGCCTTAATTGTTACATTCAATGTACATAATAGCTTGCTTGTCGATATCTGAGTGGGTAAGACTTAAGTAAGGTGATATATTGTAAGACTTCAGTGCATAAAAATGTGTTGTATTTTCAGCTACACTTGCAAGGCCTCATTTGCACTTGTACATCTTTAGTTGTGCTTAAAAGTGTTGTAGAAGAATCCAGACCACTGTTTTGTATGGTGAGAATATAATCCAAGTCTATTTAAACGTACAGGGCACTTTAACAGCAAAAAGGAAACTGCTAAATTTACTTTTCAGGATATATTTATACTATTTTGATAATTTATGCAACGATGCAGATTATCATTTTGACAGACCCTTCATGATACCAGCCACATCCATTTTATAAATCTGTAGACATCCAAACTGTTATCACAAGACAATCCCATTATTTAACCATAATAAGTTCACCTAGGGCAGGCCAAAGGGGGGGCGGCAAAATGAGGTCTCGCCTAGAGTGTCAGATGCCGATTTCCACCTGATTTTACAGAGTTGCTCGGTGCTCACGTGACTCCTTGGCTTTCTCCTCTCCCCATCTGACAGTTCCAGTGGGCGGAGCCGAGAACTCCCGCTGACATCAGCCGAGGAATCGGGTAGAAATCTGCTTTTTTTTTATAAAGCGCAGACACTAGGACACATGTTATCTAACAAAGGAGATGGTATAAACATAACATTGTTATGCGCTGGTGTGAGCAAGGAAGGAGGAGGGGTGAGGAGCACAGAGGAGGACACGGGAGAGCTGCGGATGATAGAGGCATAAAACTGACCATGGTGCCAGGGTTTAGCCGCTATGATAAACTGTGGTCAGTTGGGAGGGAAGAACCATGCAAGATCAGCCAGGTATTTCAGGCGATACCGGGGGCCAAATTACACAGCACAAGCACTGTGCTGTATAACATGCTTTAACCACTTCCATACCAGGCACTTGCACCAATTTTCAGCTTTCAGCAATGTCGCAATTTGAATGACAATTGCGTGGTCATGCAACACTGTACCCAAATGAAATTTTTATCATTTTGTTCCCACAAATAGAGATTTCTTTTGGTGGTATTTGAACACCTCTGTGATTTTTATTTTTTGCGCAACAACTAAAAAAAGACCAACATTTTTGAAAAAAATTAGTTTTTATTTTTTTCTGTTAATTTTTCTTCTTCAATTATGGGCACCAATGAGGTGGCACTGATGGGCACTCATAGGCGGCACTAATTGGCACTCATAGGCGGCACTAATTGGCACTCATAGGCGGCACTCATGGGTGGCATTGATGGGTACTTATGGGTGGCACAGATGGGCACTTATGGGTGGTCTGAGGGTGGCACTAATGGACACTGAGGGGTGGCACTGATGGCATTGCTGGGCATCACTTCACTCAGTGCCCACTGATATGCACCGATGAGGTGGCACTCTTAGGCGGCACTGATGGGCACTCTTAGGCGGCACTAATGGGCACTCATAGGCGGCACTGGGCACTCATAGGCGGCACTGATGGGCACTCATGGGTGGCCCTTATGGGTGGCACTGATGGGTACTTATGGGTGGTACAGATGGGCACTGATAGGTGGGCACTGGGCATAGATGGGCACTGAGAGGTGGCACTGATGGACACTGAGGGGTGGCAAGGTGTCAGACTGACATCCCGCATCACTGGTCGCCACGCTGCGCGCCCCCATGGGCGCGGGCAGGCATGTAATCCTGCAGGACGTCAATAGACGTCCAGTCAGTATTACAGAACCACTTCCCGGACGTCAATTGACTATTGACCGGGCGGGAAGTGGTTAAGGGAACAGGATCCATATTATTCTTTTTTTTGGGGGGTAACAAACACTTTTAACATCCTCATTCATTTTAACAGCACAGCTATACCTCAACTTAACCTCATCTTTTGACCTAGCGCAGAGGACGAACACTTCCACTCAATCCGATGGTAACACCTATGGCCTTGTATCCTCCCATCTCTGCACTCCTTGTGACCTCACCAACACCCCTTTTCTTTTCTCTGATCACTTTCTCATCTCTTTTGCAGTGTATTTGTCTTCAACCACCTTTTCCTCAATGCAGCAAAAAAATACCAATAGAAACATTCACCACTTTAACCCATTGCTTCTCTATTCTGCTACTTATCACCTCTGTGACAAATCTTACCCCTGTTCTGCCGTGACACGGCTATTTCTGTCTACAATGGTTATTTTCATTCTCAGTGGATGCACTTACTCCTCGCAGAATCAGGCCCTGACCATTGAAACCATGCAAACTGATAACAGCAGAAAAAGAGGCACAGCCACGCTCTTAAACGGCTGTGACAAATTACTAAATCCCTGCAAGACTCAACCCTATGCAAATGTGCTTTCCTAAAATACAATCCCTGCCTCCATGCTGCCAAACAAATTTATTATATATTATTAATACTCTGTCATTCAATCCTTGTCGGCTCTTTTCCCCCACCACCTCCACCCAATAACTCACTGCCCAAGAAATTGTCAATCACTTAAAAGATAAGATAGATGGGGTGAAACTCCCGCGCTGTCTGTGAATGTGGAAAGGGAGGGGGAAGGGGAGGTGGAGGGAGCACTGCTGCAAACTCTGGAAGGTCTAACTTGATAGACAAAAAAAGATAACGAACAGGTGAAAGTGTCTGCACTGTGAAAATACAACACTAAGTCCCCTTTCACACTTATAAGACTTGTCCCACGATTTTGGACTGCAAAATCGTATGACAAGTCATTCTCCATTATTTTCAATGACTACCATTCATACTGGCACGATTTTAAGTAGTGCCGACTTCAAAGTAGTCCCTGCACTACTTTGGTCCGATTTTGATGCCACTTACACAGGCATTCATTGAAATCGCGGTCGCCTTTGAAGTCGTACAAATGTGAAAGGGGGCTAAGGCTGTATGTGGGTGAAGGGGAAGGCACAAATGGATGGGCGGCCCAAAATAGGCAGCCAAGAAACAAGTGAAGGCAAGTGGAGTGTTACAACATGATAGCAATATGGTAAACAGTCTCTAAATCATAAAAATGGTGGCACATATATGGTTAAAAGATGAGGGCAGTACAGTCCAAACAAAACACGCAATCATTAATAAGTCCAGATCCAACTGATAGATGGAAGGATAAAAGGAAGAAAATCTGATGGTAGAAGACCCAGCAACCGAATCTGTGAAAGAGCAAGCCGCACACCTCGGAGTATCACACACACCTCTAGTGGTCCCAGCAGCTCACCTCACAGCTGGCATATATAGCCTGATCGTAAGCTTATACACAATGGTCTGATCTTATTAAGGATGCTGTTCTTACAGGTCCCAGTGACAGGCAACACATGCGAGGAAAAAACACACAGCAAGATAGCGTAATACTGATAGCACAGAGAGCCTAGCACGCAGCCAGCACTGGATGCACTTACATAAAGTGATGGGAGAAAGAGCTTATCTCCACGAGCTGCGAGCTCGTCGGTGTCCTGCGTCAATCTCTCTCAAAGTCTTCCGCGTGTCACGCTAAAGGTGCTAGATCACTCGAGCAGCGATGTCACAAAAGATATGAAGGGAAGGAGGGCACATCGCATAATCCAGTATAACAAATGTATTAAAACAACATAATAAAACTCACATTTGAGCAGATGGACGGTACACAATATCCACGGCTGTGTTGGCAAGCACAGAGGTAAGGCATTTCTTGCAGTTGATGACCAGGTTTGCACACATCTCAGGAGGGATTTTGGTCCACTCTTCTTTACAGATTTCTCTAAATCCTTTTCTTGGTTGTCTCTTGGCAACTCTAAGTTTCTACTCCCTCCATACATTTTCTACAGAAGTAAGGTCTGGAGACTGACTAGGTCATTCCATGACCTTAATGTGCCACTTCTTTGTTTCCTTGATAGTATGTTTTGAGTCACTCTAATGCTGGAAGTTCCAGCCTCGATCGATCTTCAGTGTTCTGGCTGGGGGAAGAAGGTTTTCATCTAAGATTTTACAATACATGGCCCCTGTCAATTGGCCCGTCAATGCAGCAAAGTCGGCCTGTACTTGGCAGAGAAACCGCCCCAAAGCATCATGTTTCCACAACCATGTTTGACTGTAGAGATTGTTATTGGGGTCATAGTCAGTATTTTGCTTCATCCAAACACGGCGAGTCGAGTTAATGCCAAATAGCTCAATTTTGGCCTCATATGATTATTTTCTTACAATCCTTCTCTGAATCATTTAGATGTTAATTGGCATGACTGTACATGTGCCTTTTTGAGGACGACAACTTTGTGTTTGGGGAAGAAAAGTGCTGACTTTGACCCCAAGAACAGCACCCCTACAGTCAAGCACAGAGGTGGAAACATTATGTTTCATACTTGGATGAGAACCTTCTTCAGCCAGAACACTGAAGATGGGTCGTGCATGGGTCTTTCAGCATGACAATGACCAAAAACATACCACCAAGGCAACAAAGGAGTGGCTCAAAAAGAAGCATATTAAGGTATAAGGATGAGCTCCGGCGTGTTCGCATGGAACATGTGCAGAGCCCGCCAGGAAGTGTGCGCGGCGCTGCACTAATCACAGCCAGGGAGACATTTCCCGATGCTCGGCTGCAGAGATCGGGAAATGACTCCCTGGCTGTGATTAGCGCAGCGCCGCGCACACTTCCTGGCAGGCTCTGCGCGTGTTCCATGCGAACACGCCGGAGCTCATCCTTATTAAGGTAATGGAGTGGCCTTGCCAGTCTCCAGACCTTAATCCTATAGAAAATTTATAGAGGCAGCTGAAACTTTGAGTTGCCAAGAAAACTTAAGGTTTTATAGGATCTGTAAAGAAGAGTGGTCCAAAATCCCTCCTGAGATTTGTGCACAAACTAGTAACCAACTGCAAGAAACGTCTTACAACTTTCATTGCCAACAATGGTGTCTCCACCAAGCAATAAGTCATGTTGTGCTTGGGGGATCAAATACTTATTTTACTCACTGAACTGCAACTCAATTTATAACCTTTGTATCATGTGTTTTTTTCAGATTTGATATGCTGTCTCTTTCATTTAAAAGTAGGATAAAAAATTATTGATCCTTTATTTCTTTGTAAGTGGGCCAACTTACAAAATCTGCAGGGGACCAAATAATAATTTTCCTCACTGTGTGTATGTGTGTGTGTGTGTATATGTATATATAATATATTGTAATAGTGAGGGTCCCTGTCACAATGGAGACGCAGCAAAAATGGACACAGAGTCTGCATGTCAGCAGACTGCAGAACTACACAGCATAGTTTTTAAATGGAGAAAACTGCTCTGTCAGTTTTCTCCAGGTTTTCATAGTTTTGAATGGGGCTGTGTAGTTGGAGATCCTGCAGAGACATGGGCGGGATGGGATATCCAACCCTGTGTCCAGATCTTACAGACAGCCAGCAGGTTGGGTTCCCAGCTGAACGCTGACAATATAATGAGGGACTGGTCAGAAGAGAGAGAGGAAGGTGGAAGGTGTGCAGCTGGCTGTTGCTGCAAGACAGACCTGTGTGTGGGGATCTGTCTGTCTGTCTGCCCTGGAGACTACATCCCTGGTGTGGGGGGACTTCGTGTCTGAAGGACTGGGAGGCTGGTAGACCTAAGGTGACTAGCGAGTCCAAGAGGGGCTGAAGGAAGTCCGGAAGTCTGGGAGACAGTGGGCTGGAGAACCTGTTGAGGCCAGGAGTGTGCCAGGTTAGCAGGTACAGCAAGGCTAAGTAAGCCTAGGAGCCAGGAGGCTTGGTATTTTGAGTTCTGTGAACATTACTGGAGAAGAACCCCTGCGTGGGAAATCCTGTATGTGAACTGTTCTTTTTGTTTCCTTCAATAAAAATGGGCTGCCATGCCCTCAAACATAACATCTGACTGCTGTGGACTCACTAAAAAAATGCATTTACCATTGAGTTAAACCCCCAACGTTTACAATATATATATATTATATTATATATAATATATTAATTTTTTGGTATCGTGTGTACGGGGCTTAGGGCAAGATTTAGGATTAACAGTGATCTATCTATCTGATCTATCTAAAATGGTGTGGGCTCCTCAATGACTCTATATTTTATATAACTCACCTGTCTGGATCCCCCAACAGTGGTTCATTCATATTGGTCTTCAGTTTCATGCACTAATTGTAAATAAGGCATTGCCATGGTTAAGCTTACTACTTTACAATACCCTAAAGAGGGAAGCATGGCAGTTCCACATTCTCGGACTCGGAGCCACATAGGTGTGAACATAGGCCAAGGTAAGTTCTGCAATAACATCTTACATTTTTGTATTAATCAAAAATACACAAATTCTGTTACATGTTTTTTCACTAAACTGCTGATATTTTGGTCTGCTAAAGGAGGCATGTGTAGATAAATGTATGAACAAGTAGATGATATTGTATTTTTGTACACATGCACAGATTTAAATTTACACAAGTAAGGCAAGGCACTAGTAAGGACATTTCTAATTTTTAGGTCCATCCTCACTTTATAGTATTGTGTTTCCAGCAGAGTCTCTGTGGCCAAATATGTAGTTGCTTCAAATCTAAGGGATCTAGACTTGTTACACATGTTTTGTCTCGCAGCTTCTTTTCTATTTATCTTGTTTTTTTGCTAGTGTCTGAAATATCCAGCTGTGCGCTAATAGGCAGTCTTATCTTACTTGTCAGCCACTAAGCAAAATCTGTGATGCTGAAGCCTAAAATGCAGATATTTTGTGTAGTCTGCAGGATAATCACCTTGCTCTTTTCCAGTTTAGTGCACTGGTGAAAGCTGGTGATGGATGTTAGCTGTTTAAGGGCAAGTCCAGTTACATTCTTTCATCCATGATTATTTACACATTCCCTCCTAATTTACTACATACTGGCTGTTGTAAATGATATGCATTTTTTTTTGTTTGTTTTTTTATACTTTTACAACCCCTCCCCCTATTGACTAATTTTAAGCATTCCCTCCATATCCATCCACATTGGCTGGTACTTTTAATTGTATGCTTCGGCTCAGATGTATACATAAAAAAGTAATGATTTAAATGCTGTTCAGGATTCTTGTTATGAAGTTACACCCTAGCTTTGTAATTTTTAATTTAAAGCTGAAGTTTTTTTGTGCGATGCTACTTCAGGGACATAATGATGAATTCCAAGTATCGCAAATTTTACATCAGCTTGGTAATAATATAAGTATATATATGCTATACCTGTTGGGCCCCCGTGGGAAGCCAGAAACCACTGTAGTAGGCACCAATACTACAGTTATCTCCACTAGCTTGTGGCTTTGTTTCGCGTGCTACATTGTAAACACGGGATGTTGCTTGCTCAGCATGACTGCCATTCATTCAGTTAACAGTTAGCATTTTCTCGATGAATGTAAACCTATTCTGACTCAACGAGGTGGAGCGGCGGGGCAGTGACGCCACAGCCTCCTCATTCAACCAGAGGATAATTTGCGCTCATGTAGAAAATGTAAGGTGTTCTCTAAAAAGGTGTTTTTGCCAAGTGAGTGACCTCCGAGGTTCATTAAGCAGGAGCGAACCTCTCGGAACGGGACCCGGAACCTTTAGTAACTGTGCCTACTACACTGATTATCCACTTCTACAGGAATTCCACAGGTATAACACATATATACTAACATTGGTCCAAGTTGGATGTAACTATGTACAAATTCAGGTTCCTGGAATTTAACTTTAAATTTAATAAGGTGTGTCCAACAAATCATTTTTTTCACGGTTTGAAAATGTTTCCTTCTCAATTTTTGTATCTGCAAAACTATTGGGATACAATAGGTCTGGATATCAGTGGTACTTATAAAAAAAAAAATGCTTACTGTATGGCCGCCCAAAGACTTTAGCGAAAGGTTAGATGTGCAGGACCAATATGAGACTGTGTTTCGCTAAGACACAAAATACACACCTAAACTGGTGAATATGGTCTTTATTAAAAGTAATTGATTTTGTTTCACATCTATTAAAATCTGATATTCTTTATTTGTTTTCTGTGGTTAAAGTGGTTTTCTGAATGCCATTTTAATACCATTTTCCTTTGCCTTTTAGAGCTGCATTTGGTAAGGAGTCAGAAGTCCTGATAGGAAACCTTGGCGATAAACTGATTCCGCAGAATGAGACTATGAGTGATGTCAGTGATTTGAAAGCCCTCGCCAATCTGCATGAGAGTCTAGAGTGGCTGGCAGGAAGACTGAAAGCTGCGATCGCCAACCTACTAAGTGCACAATGTAAGTATCTGTAAACTTGTCATTTTAGCTACCAGTAGAAATGGTGACATTTGTCAGAACTAATTAATACACATTAGGATTATTAATAAAGATCAGGATAATTGCTTTTCATTTAACTCATTTAACTGCACTTTGACCATACAATTTTAGGGCATGATATAGGAATTTGCTCTATCTTGAAGTTAAATGAAAATAAATTTTAAATAGGTACGTCTTGTTGAAACAAATTGCAGATATTACATTACATTGAGGAAAGGTTTTTCTCTTTAATTCCCTCAATAAAAGTAATGGTTTATAATAGGTTTTTGGTGGCACAAAAAATCTGGAGAAACTTCCATTTTAGATTCTCCGACCTTCAGTTGACTCTCATAAAACCCCTCCAACTCCAATAAATCCTCAGATTTTTTTCTAGTGTCATTAGGTGATGGATGTATGGATATCTCCTCTCTACTGACAACGATTACTGGCCTTGTTTTTTTAATGGATTCCTTCTTCAAGTACCTAGCTGCACTCCAACCACATAGGCCAGTGATGGCTAACCTTGGCACCCCAGATGTTTTGGAACTACATTTCGCATGATGCTCATGCACTCTGTAGTGTAGTTGAGCATCATTGGAAATGTAGTTCCAAAACATCTGCAGTGCCGAGGTTCGCCATCACTGACATAGGCTAATGGCACTGCTTCCAGATAGGTACCTTAGGCATGGCACTGGGACCATGCCCAGAGCCCACTGGGTGGAAGACACAGGGCTGGCCTGTAATGTCACTAAGGGCACTGGACTTTGCATTGGGTGTTCTTCCTCTGTACAGTGCACAATTTGTGGACAGTGGTGATTTTTTTTTTTTGTGCTGGGAGCAAGGCTGTAACACAAAATGACGGCTGTGACTGCTTAAGGAGTAAAAAAAAGCATGCCCCTCGGGATGATCCATGTACATTGCAGAGATTTTAATAAACTTTGTTGCAGATTCCTATCTTTTGTTTTGAAGAATTATCTGTTTGTGTCCATGTACAAAGTGCTTATGGAAGTGACTTTTTTATTAGTGTTTAGCTGCTGCACTTGCAGGTTTTAATGAGGAAAGTGGCAAGGTCTGAATCCCTTTAGAAGTGATTAGCCTTTTGGGAGTATCTCACCAAAACTGAAAATCTGATTTGTATCCAAATGTAAACTTCTGAGAAAATCAGCAAAAATATTTATAGCTTCCTGATGACGCAAATATTTTTGCGAAACGTGTAGAGGCTGCTGGGAGAGGAACCATGCAACACACCACCAATCGAAAGAAAGACCCGCAGGGTACGTTGATAAAGGAAGGAACAGGGGCACATGCACTTTTTTCCACCGCGCATACACGGCTGGAGAAGCTGGGTGCCGGCATAAAGGTACTGGAATATGTGAGTGCAATAGTCTTTTAGTTTTAATTCAATAAAATAGTTTTTATTTACTACACTATGATGGCTATCTATTTCTTGTGAACATTAATAGAAGAAAAGAGGCCATAACAATTAGTCTACTTGGGGAATGCTGCAGCTTGATTGATCGAGTAGGATTTGTTATCCAGATCAATGAACCAAAGGCGTAAATAAAGTTGTATCTGGTGAGTGGCCATTGCAGAAGCTGGTGGGATAATCACGGAAGTGGTGAAAACAGCTGCACTTTTAATCCACACATAAGGAATGTGAAGTTCTTTGGAAACGTTTGATCACTCACTGGGACTATTCAATATAATAGAGGAAAATTACTTTTTTCCTTTTTTCATTCACACTTTTTATTTATTTATTCATTTATATTTTGATAATCTTTTTATATCTCTACGTATTTTTTTGATATTGCAAGACAATGTTCAGAAATGTATAGGAATAAGCTGAGGAGCTGTCAAAGGCACAGTATAATTGGTGGAGAGCACTTGCACTTTGTTAGGGGAACATTTTGCACTGTATACCCATTATATACACAGGGGTTTGTTTCTTTAATGCATTTTTAGGATTAATATATTAATATTTGTGCATGTTTGTACAATAAGCACATTTTTAAAGCCTAGTGGCAATTCACTGAATGGGATTATAGGATAACACTTCACGGGTTTCCTCCATTAAAATAGGATGCTCACAAATTTGGTTTACAATTTCAAGGTTGGCGCAATCCATTTATTGTCTAAACATTTTTTAGCATTTCATTCAAGGGTAAGGCGGTGTACACACGATCGGTCAAAACAGATGAAAACGGACAGAAGGTCTATTTCATCGGTCCAAACTGATCGTGTGCGGGCCCCATCGGTCAGTTATCCTTCGGTCAAAAAAAAAAGAGAACTTGCTTTAAAATTTAACCGATGGACGCCTAACTGATAGGTCAAAACCGATCGTTAGTATGCAAAAGCATCGGTTAAAAAGTCGCACATGCTCAGAATCAAGTTGACGCATGCTTTTTTCAGCACGTCGTTGTGTTTTACGTCACCGCGTTCTGACACCATCGTTTTTTTAACCGATGGTGTGTAGGCACATCAGACCATCAGTCAGCTTCATGGGTAAACCGATGAAAACAGTCCTTCGGACCGTTCTCATCGGATGGACTGATCGTGTGTGCCATTTTTGATTGCACCAAGCTAAATAATAAGCTATAAATCTATGATATATATTCTTTTGCGCCGGTAACATCCATTTTTTATCTTATATTAGAATGTTTGCAGATTGTTATTAGATATCAAAAACGTAAATATTCTGAAAATTGTTCATAAGCATGGATAGTTAATCTGGAACCGTCAGTAACTTTACATGCTTTCGTGAATAATGTTCCGACATGTCACAATATGCAGTAATAGTATAACTTTTCTAAAAGATGTGCTTTTTGTTATTAAAAACTGTGCCTAATTTGCGAGAAAGTGACTGTCCCTAGACTGAGCATCGCATTATATTAATAGTCTGCTCCACCACAATGAAGCATTTCTTCACTCTCCCACCTTATGTGATCACTTATAGAAAATCACATAGTAAAAGGCTGCAGCAGGAAACTGATCAGTGTGGCATCATTTGGGCTGACCATAGAAAAAGCCTAAACAAATATGGATCAATCTTCTTTGAGAAAATGGCGAATGTAGGAATTGTCATAGTACTGTGATTCCTGGGAGAGGTAGAATACCCACTGTTACATTTTGGCAAATGTACTTAAATTGATACTAAGCACACACTCTTTAATTTACATTGTCCCTTCTATTTCTTCATGTGCATGATGGCGCTGCAATTATTTTAATAAAAAGTACCTTTTTCGTAATCGATATACAGCTGTCACGTGACCCAGATCTTCCCCAGCCTGTCTGCTGGGAAACATAAGCAGGAGGAGCGTGTAGTCCTCTGCTACTGCTCACATGTTAAAAAAAAAAAAAAAAAACAGCCTTTGGAATACAGAGTAAAAATACATAATATCAATAAACTATTTTAAATTGTCATACAAATGTACATTTGAAATCAAATCTTTATTTTTTTTCTTTGGCAATAACATGGTGTGTGGGTGGATTTCTGCCAGTCGCAGGCTGTCGCATCCCTCCACCCTGTGTCTTAGAATAACAGGGAGAAGAAGCCTCCATTTATCTACATATAATATCCTACCCCATCTCGTTTAGCTGGTTAGTAGGCATTGCGCAGGAGGGAGGGAGTGGGCTGTCATTTACCACTGTGTATACCCCCACATGTGTGACTTTATAGTCACATGGGCTACTCAGATGTGATAGGGAGGAAATGCTCAGCATAGAAACTCTTTTGAGAACTGAGCATGTGCAGAATTGCCACCACAGCTTCAAAAATCCCGAACTGAATTGGGGACATGGACAGAAGGGTGAGAGCAGGATCAACCTGTTTTTTTTGCATAATATATAGGGGAAGAATCATATAGTGACCGAGTGAGTATGAACAACATTTAATACAGCATTTATTGATCGTTTTTTATGATGTGGGTTTAGTGATACCTTAACATGAAAACTGGTATGTGATGCTGGGTCTGGTTTTTATAGTCCTTATTCCTTCATGCCACGGTTCTAACTGATAGTAATGACTATTACTTTCCACTAACAGAGTGTACACAGCTGAAACTAATAGTCTTGACATTGACTCTGGTGATCTTGGAGTTTAGCCAGAATTTATTTACTGCAATGTAAAAATTAAAGGTCGAAAGAGCCAGTTCCCTGAGAAATCCCTAAATCCTTAATCACTCAGCAGAGGTCAGGCATTTGTACATTTAAATGGAATATGTGATGAGGTGAAGGAAAGACCAGTTACACACCGCAGCCATGTTTACCAATGATGAGGAAAATTATACATGACTCTTTCTCATCCTTTACACTGTGGTAGCAATCTGTCCAAGGTTGTTTCAACCTAAGCACTGATTCTCTCTAGTGAATCTTATGCCTGATATAAAATGTTTGCTATACCTAAAATCTGTAAGATTTTCATTAAAGAGATGCCAATATCTTCCAGTAATGTGGATTGTCGTAATTTCCCCACATCAGAAAGAAACTTTTGATGGTTGTTATTATGTTTGCCTTATTTTTCTGTCTTATTGCCAGACTTTTAGGCTAGAAGAAGCTTAATAAGGGCTGCCTGCAGTGTCCTCTGATGTGTTTTCACAGCAGGAAATCAGCGTGTCAGAAAACTTTTCCTCTACTCTGAGATAAATCGTTACATTTTGAACCCCATATCTAGCCAAAAGCCACAATGAAGGAGCAAGGTATCCACGGCATATTTTATTTCAATTTTTTTTATCCAAATCGTCATACTTACATACTCTGTGCAATGGTTTTGCACAAAACAGCCCTGATGCTCCTCTTCTCGGGTCCTTCGCCGGTGCTTCTGGTCCCTCCTGTTTGCTAGGTACCCTTATAGCAAGTTGCTTGCAATGAGGGCTCTCATATGCGCTCGCACCCGAGCCTCATTCTGTGTATCCATAAGACACAGAGCACGCCTCAGCCTTGCCCCCTGCTCCCTCCTCACTGCCTGTGATTGACAGCAACAGGAGCCAGTGACTTACACTGCGGTGTCTGAGCCAATGAGGAAGGAGAGAGCCGCTGCTCTTGTGCACATAGATGAGTTTAGATCAGGCTCAGGTAAGTGTAAGGAGGGCTGGGGGGGAGAGCTGCACACCTTCAGCCTTCAGAACTACTTGAAATCACCATTGGATGCAGTGAGGTGTCATGGTCAGGAGTCGTGCTCGGAGGCCAATAGCTATAGAAGTAGAGAGGCTCCCACTGACTAGCTGGATAAGTGTAGCAGCAGGTCACCCTAGCAGGGGAAACAGGCTCCCATGAGCTACGGAGTCTGAGCATGAACTAACTGTTCACCAGAGGTCCTGATGGTGGAGATGGGTTTTGATGCATGTTGGTACGAGGTCACAGTCCTTAGAATTGCCCATTAGGAGGTGAGCAAGGCAGGGTCCAGTAGCAAATATAGCAGGTAGGGGTCAAGCTAAATTGTAGTCTGTAAACGAGTCAAAGGTCAGTAGCAGGTGGTCACAAAACAGAAGCGTAGTCGAGGAACAACACAGAAGTTCAGCAGAAACTAGGCAGGATTGTCCAATGGATGGGACAGGGTGCTGTCCAGCATCTAAGGTGGCTTAGCAGGAAATGACTATGCAAGAAGTGATATTGCCAGACACAGCAGAGGTCATAGATTCAGACCTGGGTCCTGAGATTAGTTGGTGAAGATTTTCAGAACCGTGCAGTGCTTTTTCATGTGGTTTCTATTTTATTTGGCATTTGTAAATTGTGAGAATCTACAATTGTGTATTTAAATTATTCTCATTTGTATAACTTGCAGTAGCAGATACTGTATTTTTCGGACCACAAGACACACTTTTTTTTTTTGGATCACATATCGGGAAACATCTAAGCGTTGGCTTTACCTGCTTGATTACTTGATATATGCCTGAATTTATGCTTTGACTCCTAGTGGTGCACGTGAAGCATTCCTTGTGGGAAACATCAGAGGTTTGCTGGAGCGTGCCTTATTAACCCTGTGATCACAATGCTGAGCTGTGGTTTTGTTTAGCAGTGTTGCTACTGTGGATTATTTATACAACTTTGGGACTTGACTTCATGCTATCGCTGATCTATTACTGTATTAGTATTACACATATAGTTGATTATTAGCGCATTATCTATATATAATTTATTCACAATTGGGTTTAGTTCACCTCACTATTTTTGCAGCTTTTTTTCATTTGGTGATTATTTGTGTTTTGTTTTTATTAATTAATAGTAGCGCTGTAGTACACATTTTTTACATTTAAATGCTACATGCCAACATTAAACCAGCTCACTGCACCTCCCAGCTTCATTGCATTGTACACAGGACAAAAAACTTGTAGAAAACTATAGTCTCTAAGTGCCTTAGCTTAGATAGGGAAGGGGATATAATCGCTATTGGTAGGTCAAACAAAGGTGAAACCCTCTCCTCCAGTTTAGAAGCCCAGGTGCTGGCAATGCATGTAGCAATAAAACAGGAAGAAGTTCTGGACAGCTGCACTCCAAAAAAGTTTTTTGCCTTTTATTCCAAAAAATTAACTCAAAAATACATGCCACAGCAGAACAGACAGAAGAGCTGACAAGTTTCACACTAACAAACAGTGGTTAGCCATAGCTAATCACAGAAATTAATTTTGTATAAATACTTTTACAATGTTGACCATGTGACCAGAGAATTCGCTTAATTAATTGATTGACCAAATCAAGAACAATCAAGTTTAATGATTCCTGATGGACCATCTCTGAAAGGCTACTTAATGGCCTGTATTAACCACTTAAGGACCGGTTCCTGCACATTTACGTCGGCAGAATGGCACGGCTGGGCACATGCACGTACATGTACGTCCTCTTTAAGTGCCCATCCGTGGGTTGCGGGCGTGCACCCGCGACCTGTTCCGAAGCTCAGGGGCCGCTGGAGTCCCGCGATCGGTCCCCGGAGATGAAGAACGGGGAGAGCTGTGTGTAAACAAAGCTTCCCCGTTCTTCACTGTGGCGCCGTCATCGATCGTGTGATCCCTTTTATAGGGAAATACAATCGATGAGGTCACACCTACAGCCACACCCCAATACAGTTAGAAACACAGATGAGGTCATACATAACCCCTTCAGCGCCCCCTTAACTCCCAAACTGCAATTGTAATTTTCACAAAATGACAATGGTCCCAAAAATGTATCAAAATTGTTCGAAGTGTCCGCCATAATGTCGCAGTCACGAAAAAATCGCTGATCGCCGCCAATAGTAGTAAAAAAATGTTTTTATAAAAATGCAATAAAACTATCCCCTATTTTGTAAACCCTATAAATTTTGCGCAAACCAACCCATAAACGCTTATTGCAATTTTTTATTACCAAAAATAGGTAGAAAAATACATATCGGCCTAAACTGAGGAAAAAAACTATTTTTTTTATATATTTTTGGGGGATATTTATTATAGCAAAAAGTAAAAAATATTGCATTTTTTTCAAAATTGTCGCTCTATTTTTGTTTATAGCGCAAAAAATAAAAACCGCAGAGGTGATCAAATACCACCAAAAGAAAGCTCCCATTTGTGGGAAAAAAAGGATGCCAATTTTGTTTGGGAGCGACGTTGCACGACCGCGCAATTGTCTGTTAAAGCGACACAGTGCCGAATCGCAAAACCTGACCGGGTCCTTTAGCTGCCTAAAGGTCCGGGTCTTAAGTGGTTAATGTGTGGAATGCAGGAGGAGGTGGCACAATCAGAACTGTCAATATTGCCTGATCAGAACAGCCCCGATTTTTAAGCGAAGCAGAGGGTACAAAAAGTGTCTAAACTAAAATCTAATCACCATTAGGTGTCTGTTCTTAATTACCTGTTGGTAGTTTTTCTGTTCTTTTGGAGACAGTTTCCTAAAATATAACACATTTTATCTAGGATAACCTATAGAGCAGAAGCAAGTAAGGGTCTAGATAGTTTGCTAAAAAAAAACTTTGTATATTGTTGACCTAAAGCAGGGGTCCTCAAACTACGGCCCGCGGGCCGTATCCGGCCCGCCAGTGTGATTTACCCGGCCCGTGGACTGAAACTAGTGACAGGGCAGTGGCGACGTAACTGACAGGCTCTGAGAAGGGACACAGGCAGAGCCGCAGCTGCGGGGGAATTCCACCCCTCCCTCTCCTTGAGCAGAGCATTCTCCTGGCAATGCCTGCTCCTATTGGCTACATTCAGAGCCAATAGCTGGGAAACTAGAGCATTATGGGAATTGCAGTCCTGGATACCAGCAGGCCGCATGATGATTCCCTGAGAGAAGTTCAGCCCCAACATGCCGAGCGTGAGGGGGAAGAGAGGAGAAGAAATTTCATGAGGCTGTTGAGTGGGAGGGAGCCAGTGATTCTTGTATTGTCCTCCAAGGTAAGAACTTACCTCCCATCTAGCTGGCTGCTCCCACACAGTTCTACCTGGCTGCTATTCTACCCTCCACCTGGCTGTTCCCACCCTGTCCTCCACTCCACCTGGCTGTTCCCACCCTGTCCTCCCCTCCACCTGACTGCATCCACCCTGTCCTCCACTCCACCTGACTGCCTCCACCCTGTCCTCCACTCCACCTGACTGCCTCCACCCTGTCCTCCCCTCCACCTGACTGCCTCCACCCTCCCCTCCACCTGACTGCCTCCGCCCTGTCCTCCACCTGACTGCCTCCACCCTGTCCTCCCCTCCACCTGACTGCCTCCACCCTGTCCTCCCCTCCACCTGACTGCCTCCACCCTGTCCTCCCCTCCACCTGACTGCCTCCACCCTGTCCTCCCCTCCACCTGACTGCCTCCACCCTGTCCTCCCCTCCACCTGACTGCCTCCACCCTGTCCTCCCCTCCACCTGACTGCCTCCACCCTGTCCTCCCCTCCACCTGACTGCCTCCACCCCTCCACCCTGTCCTCCCCTCCACCTGACTCCCTCCACCCTGTCCTCCCCTCCACCTGACTGCCTCCACTCCTCCACCCTGTCCTCCACTCCACCTGACTGCCTCCACCCTGTCCTCCACTCCACCTGACTGCCTCCACCCTGTCCTCCACTCCACCTGACTGCCTCCACCCTGTCCTCCACTCCACCTGACTGCCTCCACCCTGTCCTCCACTCCACCTGACTGCCTCCACCCTGTCCTCCACTCCACCTGACTGCCTCCACCCTGTCTTCCACTCCACCTGACTGCCTCCACCCGACTGCCTCCCCCCTGTCCTCCCCTCCACCTGGCTGCATCCCCCCTGTCCTCCCCTCCACCTGGCTGCCTCCACCCTGTCCTCCCCTCCACCTGGCTGCATCCCCCCTGTCCTCCCCTCCACCTGGCTGCATCCACCCTGTCCTCCCCTCCACCTGACTGCATCTACCCTGTCCTCCACTCCACCTGACTGCATCCACCCTGTCCTCCCTCCACCTGACTGCATCCACCCTGTCCTCCCCTCCACCTGACTGCATCTACTGTACCCTGTCCTCCACTCCACCTGACTGCATCCACCCTGTCCTCCCTCCACCTGACTGCATCCACCCTGTCCTCCCCTCCACCTGACTGCATCCACCCTGTCCTCCCCTCCACCTGACTGCATCCACCCTGTCCTCCCCTCCACCTGACTGCATCCACCCTGTCCTCCCCTCCACCTGACTGCATCCACCCTGTCCTCCACTCCACCTGACTGCATCCACCCTGTCCTCCCCTCCACCAGACTGCTTCTTCTCTGTCCTATCCTCTCCCATCCCTTTGTGTTGGGGGTCTGTGTGATGGGGGGTCTATAATTGGGGCTTTGTAATGGAGAGAAGTTTTGTGTTGAGGGGCTTTGTGATGGGGGACCTAATACGGGGGAATCTTTGATGGGGGGATCTGTAATGGAGAGTAATCGGTGATGGGGGGGGGGGGGGGGGGTGTTTATGTGATGAGGGAGGTCTGTGAAATACTAATAAGTTTATTGAATAAAATTGTTCTTTATTTTAAATATTGTATTGTTTTTTTCCTGTTTTTTTTTGTACTTCAAATAAGATGTGTGCATAGGTTCATATTTTTTTTAAACTATAGTCCGGCCCCCCAACAGTCTGAGGGACCGTGAACTGGCCCCCTGTTTAAAAAGTTTGAGGACCCCTGACCTAAAGGAATGGTTCCACAAAGCTGGAGATTTACTTGCAATTAATGTAGACATATGTGATATTCCTTAAAAGTTCGCAGGCTAGTAAGACTGCAGATAAATTATTAATCAACAAAGATATAGAGACAATGTCTCTAAATGGTAAGGGGGTTGAGGTCAACTGAAGATATTGTTTTTTTTGTCATTAGGAAATAAGGAGGTTGTCTGTGTACTTGGTTTGGAACCTGAAGATCACTTTTTATTTTATTATATTCCAAGGTGAAAGAATGACCCTACTTGGCAAAGAAACCACGTAGACCGGCCTGGTTTCACCAGCCTGGGAATTAGGAAAAGAAAATTAATCTGCTCAGGCCTAAAAAAGAGTCGCAAAGTAACCATTCTAGAATATTAAAATTAATGTAGTTGTCTGCTCATTCCATATATCATAAAATTAATGAAGTCCTGTAGCCACACTATAGATAATAATTACATCATCGGTAGCTAATAAAATATATAATTTCATTTATAGAAATGTCTTTCAATAATACATTGCAGAAGCGCATTTTTTCCACTGAATGTGTTGTCAGAGACTATGCTGAAAAATAATGCAATATTTAGTAGCATTCATTATACTGATAATTATGTAGACAGGTTATACCAATGAATATTCACGAATATTGTTTCTGATAACGAGAATGCATTAAAATGAAAAGTGAGTGCCTGTTTTCTCAGTTATGTCTGCTCATAATATTCCTACGAATAGTTTAAACTAGGTAGTATTTGCAGATCTGGTGTCCCCAGTGGCACAGGACGAGGACACACAATGTGTATAGTGCTGAACACTGGGGACATCTTTGCCTCATGGTCAGCTTGTCAAAATGCCAAGCTAGAGATAAAAATTCAATCACCTTTCACTGCTGTGTTGCCACAATTATCACTCATTTAAAACCAGCGCAGCTAATGGAGTGTTTTATCACGGCAGACAGTGGCAGCCCTGTTCATTACTTAGTGTTTGCTGATGTGATGGCCCTTCCACTTCTCTTCTCTTATCTCCCCTCACTGACAATTGGATTTTGCATTACTGGAGCAGCCAGGTGCGACAATCCATTTTCTTTCCTCTTGTGTTTTAAAGAAATAGAAATGTCCCTTCATTTTTTAATAATTGCATTTTGGCATTAAGGCTGTGAAATAGGAACTAAAACCATTGCAGATTCTGTAAATATCAGTGTCATTGATGGAGGCCGTTTATCATGTTTTGGATTTCTTAATACTGTATCCTTTTGCTAAGAAAATAACAGCATGTAATAGGTTTTAATATCCCTTGTGCATATTGATGATCATTATGAGCACTGTTATGATTCTTCAAAGTGAGAGGATAACTGGGTCTTAAGTCAAGTTCTTCACTTTCAATAATTAGTAAATTAATTAGTGGTAGTTATGTAGAGAACACTGTGTTCGGGCACATGCAGGCAATTTTTACTATAATTGTTTACAGTTTCAAAAAAGAATGGAGTTAGCACGATCCTGGACCCCAAGGCCCTGAATTGCTTTGTGCAGCAGCAGAAGTCAAAATTTTTAATTATTTCAATGGTGGCCTCTCCCTCAGTTGGACTTCCTGGCTTCCACAGACATCAAGGATGCATACCCCAATCTGTGCTGGGCATCAACATTTCTTGCGTTTTGCAGTCAGGGACACATTATCAGTTTGTGGTTCTTCTCTTCGGCCTTACCTTGGATTTGGATTCCTTGGATTTTTACCCACGTACTGGCCCCAGTACTAGTGTTTCTGTGACAACAGGGAATCACAATGCCTTTGAGAATGACCTTCTCCTGTGAGATAAGACTAATTCTGCACTGATGGACAATGTTGGGATCATGATGCACACTCTGCAGGAGTTTAGGTAGATTCTGAATCTCAAGCGTCTTTGTGTCAAGTTTGCACGTTGGCTACCTGGCCTTATAAAATTGTCATGTTTGTATCTTTGAATTCCGATTTTGGCTGCAACCTTTCGCAGGCCACTGTTTGAGCTTCCTTGTTTCCCTTGTAAGGACTTGTTTGGGTGGTTGCCATGTTTGCCTCTGTTGTGTTTGCCTGCCCCTTATTGAGGTACTTCTCATGCTGTATGATCAAGAATGAGAAGAGCTGTGCCTGTCAATAAACGTAAGAGAACATTTTTTTTTTTTTGTTTTTTTTTTACTCATGGTAAAATCCCTTTCTACGAGTTCACTGATAAACACAGCACCCACCTCTCTATTTGATTATTTTATTTTTCTAGTACCGCTTTGTGACTAACTGGCTTGCTTATAACAGAAAGTGGGCAGTGGCGGCAGCTAGGACTGCCCATAAGGTGGTGCTGTGTTCTTTTCTACCTAGTGTCATAGGTGGCTCTATAAAACCTATGTTCAAGAATGAACAGAGCTGTGAATGTCAATTAACTAAGTGAAAGGGATTTTACAAAGAGTTTTTTTTTTTTTAAATCCTGTTTTCTATATGGTTTCTAGCAGTCACTGCATTTAATTTAAGCAGTTTTGATAATTATTTTCCATAAGCTGAAAAAATGCATGTTGAACCTGCCAAAAATAAATTGAGCTGATGAAACTCAATGAAATAACTCTGGAGAAAGTAAGCTACTAATGCCACCACACCATCTGTTAAGCTATAATATATTTGGGGGGGGGGGTTAGACACAGTTTTAATATTGTGCAGCTTCTTTGGAACCAGTGATGGGTTCTGTATGGTAGTCCTAAGGAAAACAATATTAGTGATGTCAGCAAACTGCTTTTCAAAATGATAGTGCAGCAGCGCTGCCAGCTTTTTAATTGTTTCCCATAGGCTCAAAAAAGACAATTTGATTCTCTCTCCAGGCCTATTCAAATTAAAGATGGAACATTATGTTTTTTTCTGTTCACAATCACTAATTACAGAAATCTATACAATGTCTGTATACAAAAGCCAACATTTGTTGTGTTTTCTCCTGGGGTAGAAAGGTTTGCCCAATTAGGAAGCCGAACATGAACTACAACGTTGGTGCCTACAGATGCTTCTGTTCAGATTTAATTTAAAATGGTGCAGCACGCAGTGAAGCTGACAGTCTGCTAATCGTTTATCTACAGCAGTCATTCAACTCATTGTACAGTGTTTTATTTTCTGCAGTGGGCACTGAAGTGTTCTGCAGAGTTTTAGGAAAGTACATTTAAAATCTTTAGTATAGCTTAAGGCAATTTTTTTTTTTTTTTTTTTTAGTTTTGGGTATCGTGGAGAGGGATTAGAACACACCTGTCAGTCTGTTTTGCTGTCTGTGCCTCCAGTAGGGAGATTCACCTTCTCTTTTTGTCCTTTTTACCATTATCATTGAAAGAAAGAAAATCCCAAATTTTGGGTTGTCCCTATAAAAGTAATAGAGGGGACATTTTCAATGGGGACACTAGTTCTGGTGACATGTGGGTCCCAAAGGAATTTCTTTAATTTACAGAGATTTCCTATTTGGCTATGGGACAGGACGTGAATAGAAATCTCTGCAAAAGGACACGGATGACAAAAATAAATCTGACAGGTTTTATAACCCCCCCTCACTCTATCCAAAATTGAGAAAACGTTTGCCTATAGTTCTACTTTAAGGGCGTGTTCAAACAACTGTGTTGAATTGCACACAAATTGTGCTCCACGACTCACCAGTTTTGTGGTGTGTTGAGATAAAGAGATAGCAACAGCTCCAATTTAAGGTCCATTGTGGTTTGTTAGGCAACACATTCAAATGAATAAGCTGTCTTAACCAATACATATTAACACATGACAAGTGTATATGTACCGTAACTACCTTGAATCCGTAAAAAAAAATGTAATGGGAAACAAAAATAATTTCTGTATTTCTTAAAAAATCATTCCAAATATTTTATATTCAGCTAGTATAAGGTCTTAACCCTTGTATGCCATTTTTGTAATCCTCTGCATGTTACTACTTAATTAGGGTGAGGGAGACATTGAAGAACAAGTGTGGCAGCAGTGTAAAAAGCTTGTAAAGCCTAAGTGGTTAAAACCGGAAGCTTGCTGAAAGAATAGAAGCAAAGTTAGCAGAGAGTTACATTTATTAATTGGTGCCTTAGTTGCACAGTCAGCAGACTGGGGAGTGGAATGGTAACCAACCAATCATGTTATTGTGATAAAGGAAAATAGATTTATTTGTCGTCATTAAGGAACCCAGCAAATCATATATTGTTGAGTTATACTGCTGCATACAGGAGGATTGTCCATTGGTACAAAAATAAAATTGTAGGCCAGCCCAGCATATTCCCTCCTACTTACAACATGCCTCATTTTTTGCAGATTCCTAAAAAGAATGTCTTGGTCGTACAAGATATGGTTATGACTAAGCACTCCTATGTCTGAAATATATCAACTGTAACCTATCCTGTGCCATTGTCGCATTTTTGAAGAATAAAGGACGTTTTATTGAATTACAACTGCTAAGGCGGGCAGATCTTTTTGCTTCCATTCCGCAGCTTTTGTCTCAGGGGTCAGTACCTCTGTGCCTAAAAAGCAACATTTTCAAAGCGTCTACGTAAAACTTCTTTACGGCAGTCAAACCAAATGAAGGAGTCCAGCCCTTTCTGAATCTGAAAACTCACAACTTGTTCCTGTGCAGTACCAGCCATCAGGCTAAGTCAAGCTGTTGGGCTAATGTGCCTATGCACAGGCATGTACATTTTTATGGACATAGAAGAGGGACTGCACGCATGTCATTGCTCACATGTATGAGAACATGCATGGGGAGTTGCGTGCATGTCCACTGCCACCAGGCAGCCTATTTAAACATAAACTCTGCGCTAGCTCTTTGCTGAATGATCTTCAGTCTTGTTTATGTGATCCAGTTCCTGATCGGATTCTGCAATCCTGTTACTGACCCAGCTTCCTCTCTGACCCTGCTCTCAGATTATCCTTGCCTGCTTTAGAACATACCATTGTAAAGACTAAAGATCCTGTGTTCTCTACAGTACAACCAAGATAATGGGACTGTACTCCAAGTAAAAATATTTTTCTTGGAGTACAGTACAGCTCACAGGTCCCGTCTCTCTGTTCTTGTAATCTCTCTATTGTTTTCTACAAAACTGAGACTAACTGGAAGTGGGAGAGGTTATATAGAGATTTTTTAACAGGTTTTTTGGCCACTGTCCCACAGCCTAAAAGTAGCTGCTTTATAACCCATAGTAAAGACTTAAGATCCTGTGTCTGAGATTGTACTGGTAAGTCAAACATCCTATTTCTCCATCATTGCCGAGAATTTTTTTTTTAGGGCTGTGCAAATTAACTTTTAATTAATCGATTAATCTTTAATTTTTTTGATCGATCAAAATCTTTTTGATCGATTTAAAATTCTTTTGATTGGTACTCGCCTCTCCGCCGGCTTCTGGGCCTTCACGGAGTTCCGTCGGAGATCCGGTGATGTCACAGACACCGGCGGGGCTTGCTGTGTCCATCTGAAGGGCTCCTTTGCTGTGCCTTCATATCTGCATGCCGGCGGGACTTTACTATCTGCCACACACAAGGGCTGTTACACTTCCCCCTATCATTTCCCTCTATCTACCTGGGATTCTATAACCATCCACTGGGAGTTGTGATAGTTCCCTTCATGGGACATCTACATGCCGACGGACTGATGTTAACCCCTCCTCATCTGGATTCAGCAGTGGTATCATTGTACACATTTTTATACCAGTATCATAGTTAGCTACATGTTTTTATGACTGCTACTGTTTGGTATTACTACAGTTTATGTAGATACATCGATTTTATCTCCAGTGCAATATTTATTTGGTTACCTACTTGAAGACTATAAAAGTTTTAATGCTATTCCCATCGAGCGCTGCTTTTGTGTGTGTTTTGTATCCTGCTATCCATTTTCCAGTGGTTGGGAGCTGCACTGGGAATCAGCCTGCAAGGAGATCGGCTAAAAGTAGTTGGGTCTGTATGTGCATCATAATTAATCGAAATTAGTCGATTAATCGATTAAAAAATAAAACGATTAATCAAACACAAAAATTTTGATCAGTAACAGCCCTAATTTTTTTGTTAGCATGACTTTTCCTCAATTTAGATTCTTGTTTCATCGCTGCTTGAGCTTGTCTCTATATAGCAGCCACCCGGGTCTGCTTTTCCTCAGTTTGAATTTGGGTGCCATACTTTGCTGGCTTAAATGTCGTGAGGCGAGCATGGAGGGTGGCTTTCGGAAGCTGGATTCAGCTTGTGGCAACTTCTGGACATTGTGTACTTGTGCAGCATTAGTACAATGCAGAGGGAGCGCGGCTTAATTAGTAGAGAGTCTTTCCTTCTTTAATAAAGACTTTGAAGGGGAGCGTAGGATACAAGGTCTTTCCAAGGTTCAGGTAAACTGACTGGAAGAGAAAAGTGTGTATTTAGAGGTAAGCTAATGTTTATGCAATTTACTAGTAACATTGGTTTGTATCAGTTCTATAGTTCTGTGTCACACAGTCTGTCTTTTATACTATCAGTTTGTGTGAGACCGCAGTGGGCTTTAAGGATAAAGGGCATAGACCGGATGGCACACAGTCACAGATTTCAAGCAGGACAAACTATTTTTAGTGTGATAAGAGCAACAGAAACCAATTATGGCTAATCTGAATAATTCATTTAATTGGCCAGAATAATAATTTATTATGGTCATTGAATTGAGTTAACGCTTAAGCGTTAACCACACATTTAGGCGCGCTTACACACATCAAACATTTTCTGCCAAAACGCTGCTGTTCCTGGCTGCACTGGCAGTGGGATATTTTTTTTTCTTGCCTCTAAATTGCCCTTGCCTGTAAACTCCTCTTAACATCTGTGTGCATTGACACAAAGTCTAGAATGCAGTGGCTTTTAACCACTTAAGGACCTTGGGTGTTTTTTTAAGATTTGGTGTTTGCAAGACTAAAACATTCCTTTTTGCTAGAAAATTACTTAAACCCCCAAACATTATATATATATATTTTTTCTAACACCCTAAAGAATAAAATGGCGTAGCGGTCTTCCAATCGCACTTTTTTTGGAAAAGATTCACTTTTTTTTAATTAAAAAATAAGACAACAATAAATTTGGCCCAATTTTTTTATATATTTTGAAAGATAATGTTATGCAGAGTAAAATGATACCCAACATGTCACACTTAAAAATTGCGCCCGCTCGTGGTATGGCGTCAAACTTTTACCCTTAAAAATCTCGATAGGCAACGTTTAAAAAATTCTATAGGTTGCATCTTTTGAGCTACAGAGGAGGTCTAGGGCTAGAATTATTGCTCTCGCTCTAACGATCGCAGTGATACCTCACTTGTGTAGATTGAACACCGTTTTCATATGCGGGCACTACTCAAGTATGCGTTCGCTTCTGCGCGCAAGCTCGACGGGACGCTTTAAAAACTTTTTTTTTTTTGTTTTCTTATTTATTTTTATTTCTTATATTTTTTACACTAAAAAAAAAAATGTGATCACTTTTATTCCTATTACAATAAATGTAAACATCCCTTGTAATAGAAAAAAAGCATGACAGGTCCTCTTAAATATGGGATCTGGGGTCAAAAAGACGTCAGATCTTATATTTAGGCTTAAATGCAAAAAAAAAAATTGAAATGTTGTCATAAAAAAAAAAAAAAAGTTTCTTTAAGACGCATGGGCGGGACTGACATTTTGACGTCACTTCCTCCCTGCAATGCTATGGGGACAGGTGGGGGCCATCTTGCCCTCACTCGCCGATAACGGCGAATCTGCCACGGAGACCGCCGTTATCGTTTAAAGGACCGTTAATGTTAAAGATGGATATCTCGTTTGTGGCAACCGAGATATCCATCTTTAAAAAAAAAGGACGTATATATACATGAGCAGGTCCTTAAGTGGTTAAAGGCAGAAGAAAATACCAGCCCCCCCCCCCCCAACAGCTTTAAAAATGTCCAGTGTCAACGCTACTATACTATGTGAACTCTAAATAAAGATATTTACAAAAAAAAAAGAAAGTCCAGTGCGCATGAGGCCTTATTGCAAATTTGTATCAAGCATGAGCAAATTAGACTGTGTATATCAGGCATGTCCAAAGTCTGGCCCGGGGGCCAGTTGCGGCCCCCATCCAGTTTAATGTGGCCCCCCTGGTAATTTGGATATATACTGTATTTATCGGCGCTTCCTCCAAGGGGACAGGGAGGGGGGAGCAAGTGCTGTCAAATCACATACAGAAAAATCTCCTGTTCACTCGGTGGCATCTGTAATATGAAGTCCCGTCTCCTGGGTTGCCATTGGATGACTCCTCTGTCTATCATAGGAGGCGGGACATTGTATTAAAGAGGCTGCTGTGTAAACAGGAGATTCTTCTGTATGTAATCTGTTGGCGCTCGTCCAGCTCTCCGAGGCTGCAGATGGGCATCGATCAGGCTGCATTCATGGCAATGGAGAGAATACATTCATGGCAATGGCAAGGCTGCAAATTGGCACTGATTAGGCTGCATTGATGGGCAATGACCCTTATTTTGCTTCACAGTTCTTTATTTACATTTTGTTTTCCCTGAAACGTTCTTCCTAAAGTGAAGGTGCATGTTTTACGCCGATAAATACGGTATATTCAAATAACACACCCAAGCTCATCTGTTCACCACACACAGCCACAAAGGCAAGAGAATTCTTGTTGGGTGGTGTATTAGTGCTCGGACAAATGGTTCAAAGAATGTCAGGCAAAATGGTCGGCCCTTACGCATGTTCACTTCATGAAATCTGGCCCTCTTTGAAAAATATGGTGAAAAAAATTGTCATTGGAGAGTACCTTTATTTAAAACTGAAAAATGGATCAGCACTACCCACCTCCAGTGAAGAAGGTCTCGCATCAGATTAGAGCTGAATGAGGAGGCTTTGGTGGTAAAAGAAAAAAAGTGCAGCGCTAAATAATATCTGGAGTGAAACCAAATATGTGATCAAGGTTTTCAAATCAGGAGCCCCAATTATGGAGCAAGTATGTGAATCTATAAAATTGCACTAGACCAATACATATAAATATCAAATAATATGCGCAAACATTTTTATAAATGCTAAAAAATAGAAATCAAAATAAGTGAGATACCAAATGGTACCACCAGGGTACTTCACACTCAAGTGAAAATTAATTGTATCACAAATAAATGTCCCGGAAAGATACGTCAAAAGATAAAAGATCAAATGCTAATATATGTTGTAAATAGCGATGTAAAAAAGCAAGAAATGGAAACTTTGGTGATGAAAAAGTCCCAATATAAATGAACAGAATCACATTATGGCAAACGGAATTGCAAAAACGTGTAGAATAAGTCCATCAACACTGGAATTGGATATTTCAGTGATTTAAACAGGTAGTAAAAAACCCCATCAGCGGTCAATCTCATAGGATCCACAACAACATCCAATCGATACAGATAAAAGTTGGATACTCTTACCGGATGGCGTGGACACACCCGTCAGCGACGGTGTGTCAATCAAGCGTGTACGAACTCCTGGAAAGCGATGATGTCAATGGGAGCCCGTTGAGCCAATAGACAATCGATCATCAGAAGCCGAGTGGATCCACATGTGAGAGAAAATCCTTCAGAGGAAACTTATGGATAATGGAATTGTGGCAGGTAGACCCATCATAGAATCATGTAGGGAAAAAAACACACACAACTACGCATAGTGTGGTTATTTCCAGTAAAAAAGGCCTTTATGAGGCATAAAATGGTGTACAGAAAAATAGGCAAAAAATAAGCTAAAAAGTACTGCGGGAAGACCAGTACATGTGATCACATGGGTAAGTAGCGTGGTAGGCAGATAGCGTATGGGCTTATGTACCCGACATGTTTCGAGCCATGAGCTCTTCAACTGGGGCATGAACCCACACAAGTGCCCCACGGAACGCTTATGGAGGGCGCCGGGTGATGACAACATGACACCGACTTGGTCGTACAGTGTGCTGTCCGTCTCCCATGATTGGCTATCCACGGTCCAGCTTGGGGCGCAGCCTCGTCGTGTGTACGAAGCGATTGCGTCCATGTGGGTGTTCGTGATGAGGCGCGCGTTCCCCGCGACCTGCGCTCTGATCCATAGCTGTGCCCGCGGAGGCCCTCTCCACCAATGCTTGTCTTGGAGTCTGGGGACGCTTCGTCGATAGCGTGCTCACGCTGCCGCGAGTGGGCGAGGCTACGCGTGTATGCCATGCGATCGCCCTATAGACCAATGACTCTGCCTACATGGACAATGGGGGATAGACACTGGGCCTTTTTTTTTTTCCTTGCTGACAGCAGTGGGTGTTGTCAGCAGGAGTCCGCTGTGATTGGTCCAAACCTCCTGGCTGCCATTCACAGCTGTTTTGACTTAATGTCATCATTGCTCATAGAAGTAGTATAAATATATGGCGTGGGGCACTTGTATGGGTTCATGCCCCAGTTGAAGAGCTCATGGCTCGAAAAACATGTCGGGTACATAAGCCCATACGCTATCTGCCTACCACGCTACTTACCCATGTGATCACATGTACTGGTCTTCCCGCAGTCTTGTACTTTTTAGCTTATTTTTTATTTATTTTTTGCCTATTTTTCTGTACACCATTTTATGCCTAATAAAGGCCTTTTTTACTGGAAATAACCACACTATGCGTAGTTGTGTGTTTTCTTCCCTACATGATTCTATGATGGGTCTACCTGCCACAATGCCATTATCCATAAGTTTCCTCTGAAGGATTTTCTCTCACATTTGGATCCACTCGGCTTCTGATGATCGATATGTCTATTGGCTCAACGGGCTCCCATTGACATCATCGCTTTCCAGGAGTTCGTACACGCTTGATTGACACACCGTCGCTGACGTGTGTGTCCACGCCATCCGGTAAGAGTATCCAACTTTTATCTGTATCGATTGGATGTTGTTGTGGATCCTATGAGATTGACCACTGATGGGGTTTTTTACTACCTGTTTAAATCACTGAAATATACAATTCCTGTGTTGATGGACTTATTCTACATGTTTTTGTAAGTCCGTTTGCCATAATGTGATTCTGTTCATTTATATTGGGACTTTTTCATCACCAGAGTTTCCATTTCTTGCTTTTTTACATCGCTATTTACAACATATATTAGCATTTGATCTTTTATCTTTTGACGTATCTTTCCGGGACATTTATTTGTGATACAATTAATTTTCACTTGAGTGTGAAGTACCCTGGTGGTACCATTTGGTATCTCACTTATTTTGATTTCTATTTTTTAGCATTTATAAAAATGTTTGTGCATATTATTTGATATTTACATGTATTGGTCTAGTGCAATTTTATAGATTCACATACTTGCTCCATAATTGGGGCTCCTGATTTGAATACCTTGATCACATATTTGGTTTCACACCAGATATTATTTAGCGCTGCACTTTTTTTCTTTTTTATTTCTGTACACAACATGGTCCATTGTTGGTGCTGGCTGCTATATTCCTACATTTGTTTTTAAGTCTGGCTCAACTTTTTTATTATTTTCTATTTGATGGTAAAAGAGCAGGGTCAAGTTCAGCTTTTATCGGAAAAGTTGATGTTTAATTCTTGGTATCTACCAAAGGTTCTGATTTGAGGCTGTCACTGAAAGTGACCTCTGCTTATGCAATTAGAATTACTCAAGTATGTTGCAGGTTTACACTGCATTATTATTGTGTTATTTATTTACAGAGCTATTCTACTCTCTTAAAATACATTGAAATAATGTAACTCTGATTAAATAATGTAATACATGGTAGACAAGATATTTAAATTACCATATTTATCGGGGTAAATCACACACCGGCATATAGCGCGCATCCCAAACCAAGAAGGGAATTCTTAGGAAAAAAAAGAAATACAGTTTGAATGCCCCTCGTCGGTGTCCATCGGCGGCCTTGTCTGGTCCGGCGTCCGTCTGCGGCCTTGGTGGTGTCCTCCCCGCTCTTCCCACGCTGTCTGAGTGCCGAGCACAATGCACTCGGCTAGGCTCGGCCACGGTCGGCTCCTCTCGCATAAAGGCTAGGAGGCGGGACAAGGCGTGACCGCGAGCAGAGCCGAGCGTGGCCGAGCCTAGCCAAGTGTACTGCGCTCGGTAAATGTCGGCAGCACTCAGACGGTGCGGATCAGCGTATAACGCGCACCCACGATTTCCCCTGATTTTAAGGGGAAAAGTGCACGTTATACTCCGATAAATACGATATTAAAGAAAAAATGTTCTCCTTCAGTTTAGGCCTCCAAATGCTACATACTTATCATGGCACAATAGATACAGACTAAAAACCATTGCTTTATATTGTTCCTAATTATTCCCAACCAACTAAGTGTGCCACAGTAAGGGTTAAAACAATATATCACTTTTTGTGACTTGCAGGGATGCTTTATGCTAATTAATGAGTTCCGCTGTCTATAAACTGATCTTCTGTAAGTCACAGATCATTACACACTCAGTGGTATTATATTTCTTTTTTTTTTACAATTAACATTTGAAAATACAAAACACATTAATAATGGATGGGCCATTGGTTACTTTTTTTTGAATCCTTGTCAAAATTACAATTTGTAAATTATGTAGAGCAGCAAGTTTATAAAAAGTAACAAGGACCCTTTTTTCTGTTTTGTCAAAAAGACAACACTAATATCGCTGTCAGTAATGTCACTGGCCTATTTGCGGGAATTTTATGGATAGGATGATATTTTTTTGGCCATCACCGATGCCTTCCTATGTCTTTTGAAAACACCAGTTGCCTGTGTCTGAGAAATTGTATCATGCAAGAGATACAAATATGATGTAGATAGAAATGTTTAGTATACTGCTAGGTTACAGAAGAAGTACAAAATAAGTAAGTAATTAAATAAATGGGCGTTAATATGACATAAACATAGTTTGACCTGTGAATATAAACCTCATTTAAGGTAATTTATTTGTCTTTTTCTGGTTAATTACACTGCATCCTTTTGAGCTTGAAGACATGGATTTTTTTTTCAACATCCACAAGTGTGTAAAACCAATACACCTAAATACACATGAGCGATGGAAATACTGTATGTGGCTGCAGTAGCCTCTGGGGGAATGTGCGCTTATTGATCAGGTGGGGCCACCCACGAACGTTCCGCAGAAAGTCAGAATGGCGATCTGCCTTTGTTAACAAGGCAGCTCACCATTCTGACCGGGGTGAACATAGCAATCTAGAGTTTCTGCTAAGCAGGGACACAGATCTCTGTGTTCTCCCCAGTCAGAGCAATCACCACACAGTAAGCACCCCCTAGGGACACACTTAACCCTTTCATCACCCCTGGTATTAACCCCTTCCCTGCCCATGTCATTAGTACCTTGACAGTGTGTTTTAGCACTGATCACTGTATTGGTGTTACTGGTTCTCCAAAAAAATGTCAGTTCAAAAATTTCTCTGCAATTTCTAGTAAAAAAAATACCATCATTTGTAGATGCTCTGACTTTTGCACAAAACAATCAATGTACACTTATTGAGATTTTTTTTACAAAAAATATGTAGCAAAATGCATATTGGCCTAAATTGATGAAGGAAGAAGATTTTTTTTTTTTTTTTTTATTGGATATGTATTATAGCAGAAAGTAAAACATATTGTGTTTTTTTTTTTTCTTTCAAAATTTTAATTTTTTGGGGGTTTATAACGCAAAAATTAAAACCACAGAGGTGATCAAACATCACCAAAAGAAAGAAAGCTCTATTTGTGGGAAAAAAGAACATCAATTTTATTTGGGTACATCGTCGCAACGACAATTGTGCAAGTGTCAGTTAAAGTAACGCTGTGCTGTATCGCAAAAAATGGCCTGGTCATGAAGTTGGTAAAACCTTCCGGGGCTGAAGTGGTTATGCTTTATTTTCAATAAATATCACCAGGGTTCAGTATTACTGGAGCATCTACATATTTTTTGTATAGTACGTGTAGATGACCACACTGTAGATTGTACACGGTCATTCTCACTAGGGCTAAAAGTTTTTCATAAACGATTAAGATAAGGCCATTGGTGCGAAAGAGACAGTGCCTGACGGCTATGTTATTTTACAACAGAAAGTAAAAAAAGCAAAATAATTGAAGACTAGGCGTAATGCATTGTTTGTATATTTTGAAATGTGTTATGTTTTATGTAACAAATAATCTTATTTTGTAGGTTTCAGTTTGTTCATGTTCAACATTTATAAGCTTTTATTTGCACTACAGAAGGATATTTAGAATACTTTTTCAGCTCTGGCTCCAGAATTAGGGCTAGTATACCTAGATCAGGGGGGCCCAACCAGTGGCCCAGGGGCCACATGTGGCCTGCGGAGCACTCTGATGTGGCCCACGACCTCCTGCTCTGGGATGGAATAGAATACTGTTATTAAAGGTCAGTTTATTACTAAAATCACAGTGTATATATGGTCATATCTGTTATGCAGTGGCTACTGGGCTGCTTTCAAACTGATTTGCAGGTGCAGAGCAGTTTACCTGTGGGTTACCTGCGCTAAGCCATAGACTTCTGTTATTACCTGCGAGCACCAAACCTGCAGAACATAAGTCTATTGCAAATTGCAGGAAAGCTATAGGTACGCTGCGTTGCACCTGTGGTGCAGGTAAACCACAGCGGATCAGTGTGAAAGCAGCCTCGGGCTCCTTTATACATGGTCAGTCTGACCAAACCCCTCTAAGTAGTAGCAGACATAAACCAACTTGTATTCTACCTCCAATACCATCCGCGAAAAGTATTGCGGGCTGTGTCCGTGTCGGCTTTGCATCACTCATTATGGCCCACGACCAGTTACCAAGTCGCTTAAGTGGCCTTTGCTCTTCAGGGGCACCCCTGACCTAGATGTTAGAGATCTTGTTTCCATGTAATATTGATTTGAAATATGAAGTAATAAAATCAAAGCACAGGCTAATTTCAACTGATTCTAAATATCCATGCCCACTAGACTTTAGTTTAGTAAAAAAATTACTTGCTAAAATTGGGTCCATCTATCTCAACAACAAAATCCCACTGCAGTTTTACAGAAATAAAATCTTATCTATGTGAAACACTTGATGATTTTGTGTTCCACCATGGGGCCAACGGTCCCTGAGATGCAGCGAATGTCAAACATGCAGCATTCCTGTGTGGTATCCCCTCCTTCTGTGCAGGTCAGTGCAGACAGCTATTGCTCATGCAAAATCAGATGAAACCTGCTATCCCTTGCCTCCCTAGAGATGTGAATAATGTGGTCATTATATGGCACTATGCGTATAGCATTTATAAAAGCTGCAGCACTAACTTAAAAAAAAAAAACTTAACGTTTCCGGGAATTATATAATTCACTTTATTCTTTCTTTAAAATAAAAAAAAAACATGCTTGTTATGGTGAAAACCAATAATGTGCTTGTTTGTTTTGCTGGGGGAGCCTATTTACATATTAAATAAATTAAAGCTGCAGACAGCAGCATATATATATTTTTTGCACATAATATACAGCATAGCCATGCAAATGTATTTAGCTAATTTGGGCTAAATCTGGGGTAATTCTTTAAGTAAGGGATAACAATTTATAGCAGATGATTAGAAATGGAGTGTTGCTTTTAATAATGTTGTCATCATTACTCAGTACTGTTGATAATGAATGTGGATCACCCTTATAGTAACAGAAACAAATTCTGGCCAATATTGTGTCATGGCTTAAGTGCTGGAGTCTAAGAGAGATAAGAGAAGGTAGAACTTGCCCTGTGTATATCAATGACAGAGCCATATTTCAGATCAGAATGTAGATCTTTCTGTTCCCTTGGCCCATTAAGTAGATATAAACCATGCAAGCAGCAAACTTGGCTTTAAAAATCCTTGTTTTTACTGATAATCCTTTTTTATCCTGGAGCTGCAGAATCGTAGAAGAACAAAAACACTTCCAGAGGAGTTATGTCCTCTTTACAATGGCTCATTTCTCGTCTGAATTTATGCCTAGAAGCAGAGGCAGCCCAACAGCACTGCAGGCAGTTTTAACGAGACAATTCATTAAACAAGCAGCACACACAGGCCGTAAAGAACATTAATTCAGCAAATGAAAAACTAATAGAGTGTTTAGTGGGCTCTTTATCACAGGTGACAGTCTGAACTCTCTCCATCATCACTGTTTACTGAAGTGATAGTGGGTGCTGCTTAATACTACTCTTATCTAATGGAATCTCCACTGTAGTTTGGGCAAGGCAGCTTGCATGTTTGATTATGTTTTCAGAGTGTCTGCCATATTTTGTTTCAACTTCACTTAGTTTTACAAATGTACAGCAAGCTTAATGTCGGCCATACAAATGCAAATTCTTCACCATGATTTATGCAACTAAACCCAAATGACTAAATTTCCCCTATGTATAGACAGTTCAACTTTTCTTCAATGTTGAAAAGATTTAGACAACATTTCCTCTATGCCGACATTTAATATCTTTTAATATAGTGAATATAACAGATTTTTATTTCCGTTTTGGACAAGGAAGAGAAGGATTAGAACCCCCTGCTAGTTTGTTTTGCTGACTGTCCATCGGGATATCACTTTCTGTCCAAGAGACACAACAGGAAGTGAGAGGGAATCTCCTATTAGATCATATTCCCAAAATAAGAGGCCCCCTTGGAAGATTTGCCCTCACCTTTTGTGCCTATGTCTCTTGACCATAGTCATTTGGCAATTAGAGAAGGTATATCCAACTAATGGGTTACACAGACAATAAAAACGTACGCACAATATTAAAAAACAAAGAAAGTTTTGGCAATACATTTAATTTAGGTGATATTTTAGGTATGCGTGCATGCTGGAGGATTAAATAACCTGCTAGCTTGTTGTATAGCTGTAAAACCCCATCGGGAAAGTCACCCTACATGACATAGTATGTGGCAAGAGCTGAAAACATACTATGTCATGTAACAAAAAGAAAAAATTCAAAAGGCTATCCATAAACACTAGAATGTTGTCAAAGATGTAGGCTTGATTTGACTGCCTTCAAGCACTTTCTCAAACTTAAACGTCTCTAAACAAAATTGGTCCCATCAGACAACTGCTTCTTTTTAGGTCTGATGGGAAAGGTGGAGAAAAGGAGCTCCACGGATGTTTGTAATACAGGATTAACAAATAAAAAAAAAAAGATTATTAGGGATTGGAGGAAGTTTTGCAGAGGCGCATGCACACAGGGGATCTTCGGCTTAAGGCCGGGCAGCCGCCGGACCTTGCCAGACAGAAGTCTCCTGCGTGAATGGGGGAGTGATGACATTGCGGCTCCAGCCACTCACATCGCTGGAGCCGCTATACCGGGAAGAGACGCCGAGGGGAAATGTCATCTCCTTCAGCGTGGACCGGCAGCGGTAACAAAGCCTTGTTCCAAGGTAAGTATTTCATAATGACCTAGTATGCGGTGCTGCCATTAATTTAGAAATTACCTTATTTGTCAGTTTAAACATTGTATATGTTTTCTATTGTGAATAAAATACAGTGTATGGGTTTATGAGATTAGCAAATCATTGCATTCTGTTTTTTATGTATACTTTACCCAACATCCTAACTTTTTTGGAATTTGGGGTTGTATTTATTTTTGAATCGAAAGGGGCATCTTTTCTGTTGGTATTGCTGTGTTTTCTGAAGCAGCTGTAACGTATGCACATTTTGTGTGTTACGTTTACTAGCCTATTGTGTTATATCTATTACTTTGCCCAACACCACAGAAGTCAAGAACACTATGGGCCAGATTCAGGTAGATGGGCGCTTCTTTACTTTGGAGTAACGTTTCTCATTTACGTTACTCCGCCGACACTTTCGGCGCAAGTACTGTTATTCACATAGCACTTGCGCGTAAACTTGCGCCAGAGTAACGATAATGCGCTGGCGTAACCCGACGCAAGTGGAAGTGGGTGTGATCATATTTAAATGATGGGCGGAGCCCAGCGCAGAGGCTTACGTTCAGCGCATCATCCACGGAGCATGCGCAGTGAGTGAGGCTTCACTCGCCCCCTTGTGCGCATGCTCACAACTTCCGTTGGCACAACTTCACGGGAAACGTCAGCGCAATGCGTTCCGTTGGGCGTTTAAATGCGCCCGTAGATGCGCCATTCCGGCACTAAAGTATATCCTGTTCCCCCTCCCCGCAATGAAGTTACTTTTGTTCTGAGATGGCTGCTCCCGTTCCCCGCAAACACACAGGAGAAAGCTGAACTCTAAAGGCCAGGAGCTGTCAGCTGTCATCTCGGCTATGGAGACCTATGATGTCTTCCTCCATGGCTGTAAAAGTTGACAGACAAGCATGGACAGAGGTGTTGTCCTGCAAGTGGGGGTGCTCAGCTAGCTCTTATCGTCGGTAACGCTGCTGTAGCTGCTCTCCTGCTGACCTGTGGCCGTCTGGAGTAAAGATAAAGCAGCTATTTGTAGAAATAACTTTGCGCCGGACGGACGAGATACGCGCGGCGCATGTAGTCAGCGTATGGTGCTAATCCGTTCGCGAATCGGGAAATCTCCCTAATTTGCATATTTGCAGGGGAAATCAATAGGCGCGACTGATGCGCCAAGCGAAATTATGCGCTGACGAGACTCTGGCGTCGGAAAGTTAAGCCGATCGGAAATGGCCCGTTTTCTGTCGCATCTAGTTTGGTGGGTACGGCCACATAGAAACGACGGCGCATATTCACAGTTACGCGGCGCATATCGAATTACTCCAGCGCAAGTCTTCCTGAATCTGGCCCTATGTGATTAGTAGTAATGTGACTTAGAGGAAGTTCCTCTTGTTAACACCATTCCCTGTCCATCAGCTAAAATGTGCCAACTGAACAAAAAGTTGATTTTATACTTAACAGCAGGAAGAATGCGTTTACTTCTTGACCGTCAATGTTCCCCCTAGATCCTGTGTTTTTTTTTTGTTTTTTTTCTTCAACGTTGGTTAAAGCGGAGCTCCACCCTGATTTTTTTTTTTTTTTTTTTCAAAAAAAAAAAAAAAAAAAATTAAATGGAAAAAAAAAAAAAAATACTCACCCTAAATAGGCTGTTGCTATGCGGAAGTCCCGAATCTGCCCTCATGATCCGCGGTGTGGTTTTCTTCCTCCTCCTCTTCTCGGTGTCTTCTTGTGAATGGGCCGTGCTGCATTCTGGGAACTGTGTGTATCCCAGAAAGCAGCCGGATCATTCACAAAGCGCCACGCTGCTCGCACATACGCAGTAGGAAACGGGCAGTGAAGCCGCACGGCTTCACTGCCTGTTTCCCTGACTGTGGATGGCGGTGCCGGGATCGAGGATCGGCATCGGCGGGGGACGTCAGCGCGGGCGCCTAGGACAGGTAAGTGTCCTTATTCAAAGTCAGCAGCTACACTGTTAGTAGCTGCCGACTTTGAAAAAAAAAGAATGCGGGTGGAGCTCCGCTTTAAGCTATGTGGTGCCCATCAATACATAATTGTTCCAAGATTAGTACATTTATTTTCTTAGGAATACACAAATAACAAAAAACATAATAATACAAAAAAAGTAAGGCCGCGTACACACGATCAGACATGTCCGACAGGCCGTTTTCATCGGACATGTCTGAAGTGGTCTGATGTGCGTACACACCATCAGACCAAAATCCCCTCGTACCAGAACGCGGTGACGTAGAACACACCGACGTGCTGAAAAAAGAAAGTTCAATGCTTCCAAGCATGCGTCGAATCAATTTGACGCATTCGCGGGATTTGGGTCCGATGGTTGGGCGTACTAACCATTGAACCTGTCCGACGGACAGGTTTCCAGTGGACAAGTTTCTAAGCATGTTTAGAAAATTTTGTCCCCTGGAAAACTGTCCGATAGGCGGTACACACAATCGAACATGTCCGCTGAAACTGGTATGCGGACCAGTTTCAGCAGACATGTTCGATCGTGTGTACGCGGCCTAAGAAGGAAGGCCTTTCTGCACAAATGTACATACTAGAGTATTTGTATTGAATATAAAAAAGCACTGAAAAGGGCACCAAGGACTGTAATTAATTAATTTGGTATTGTCTCAACAGAAAGGAGTCAGTGATGCCAGGTTCTCTACCTTAAAGGATAAGTTCACCTTTAAGAATATGTTACATGTAACCTGTTCCCAGTGTGTCAGCCTCTGCCCCCTCTCTGTGGCAGTAGTACAGGGAGACGCTCCCCCGTACTGGTGCCCACACGGCCGAATCATTCAGACACACAGCTCTGTGTGTCTGAATGAACTACAAGCCCCGACATCCTTAGCAGCTGTTCACTTGTAGTTCTCAATGAACTACCACAGCGCTGGTAGTTCATTGAGTCTTGCTGTCAGGGAGTATCGGCTTTTCTGTATGGGATGTACGGGTAAGCCAATACACTGACAGTGTGCAGGAGAGTGCCAGTGTGCCATCAGGAGACCTGCATGCCATCAGCGATCTCCTGGTGCAATGCTTTCTAGTGTCCTGCAAAAAAAAAATAAAAAAAAAATGCACATTTTATTACCTGCTATAAAATGTGCATTAAATATTGGTTTGAAAAACGTGAACTTATCCTTAAAGCCTAGTACACAGGATGAGATTATCTGATGAATGATTCTTTTTTTTTTTTTGCATGCTAGCCTCGTACAACGACTAACAATTCTGAAGTAATGTATTTTATTATATTTGTATTGTATTTTTGGTTGAAAATTATGCTGATTAAACTAAAATCGTACGAGAAACCTTTTTGTTTGTCCCTTTAGAAAATTTTGAATGAATGCTGTGTACTAATGATCAGATTATGATATGATTGCTTTAAAAGCGGTATTTTTTGGACGATTTTCTGATCGTGTATACGAGCCTTTGGGGTGCAAGACATGTAATGTTTTATGGTACCTTAGAAGTCTGTGTGAGCACTATAGATTGTATCTGGTTTTCATGAAATGTTCACTTTAACAAAGAACAGTGGGTTTATTCTCTGGAGCCAGGCGCACGCTAAAAAATTATTCACATTTATGTTTGACATTTAGATCAGGTACATTAACTTATAAGTAATTGATGCCTCAGAAACAGTTTTTAGTCAAGGCTGCCAGTTTTTTAGCATATTGTATTATAAATCACAGATTTTGCAGTACTTCAATACAGAATGGACTGTGAGGTCCTAAAAAAAATTGACACCATCACTTGGGGGTCACAGTCTTCCAAAGGCTAAAGACCTGTTTGGATTTAGAGATATTAAGTTTAAGTAAAGAATAGTTTATTATAAATTTGCCCCTGTGTGAAACTGCAACTCTGCATAACTGCATCGCCATTGTGTTCTCATTTTTTTATTTTAAAATGTTTTATTTTTTGAACCTTAACTGCATAAAGCTGCTGTAAAGCCTTACATACATTGTGCAATAGTATAGCACAGAGCGGCCTATTGGTTTCTCTTCTGGAGTCCTCCTCCGCGACTGCTCTTTTCTGCTGCCTATGCCCCCCTGCCTCTCTCAGGGTCTTCTGTGAGACAAGGAAGTGAGATAAGCTGTGCTGCAGATAAGGACTGCACTGGATCAAGAGAGGGGTTTAAAGTGGGTGTGGGGAAGCAGGTATTGGAATTTTTTTTTTTTTTTTAACTTAATGGAACACTAAAGGTTTGTTTTTTATTAGATCAATTGATTTCTGTAAGCTAGAGCATTTAAATATCACTTACCTCGTTTTTCCTTTTGACTTTTCAAAATACAGTAATCCAGGTTTGAAAATGCCATTTCCTGTCTCTCCTCTTTTTGCTTTCCACCAGCACCTGCATGGTGGAAAGCAGAATGTGCTCACCCCCTCCGTATGACTATAGCCCTGCATGAAGATGCTCTCTTTTCCCTCATAGGCATGGAGGCTAAGCCTAATAGGAACTGTAGTTCCCATTAGGCCGTGATGTAGCAAGAATGAACGCACACCGCAAACCAGGAAGTCAGTGAGAATAATGATTCAGGAGTGATGGAGGTGAATAGGACAGCTCGATTTCAACAGGTATCAAACTAGTTATAATGCAAAATATTACTTTTTACTTTATCAGCTACTGTCAGACTTTAATTTAAGAGGAAAATATTTTTGTCTTTACAACCCCTTTAACCGCTTCCAGACCACACATCGCAGATATACTGTGGTAGGGCCAGATCACATACCTAGTACGTGATCTGATACTTGCGGTTCTGGGGAACGCACACTGATTGTACAGTACAAAGGCAGAATGGCAATCTGCCTATATAAACAAGGCAGATTGCCATTCTGTCAGTAGGGAAGGTATTGATCCTCTGTTCCTGCAAAGCAGGAGCATGGATCAATTGCTTCCCATAGTAAAAGCACTCCCCACAGTGAGAAAGCACAGGCTAGGCACATGGTTAATCCTTTGATCACTCCTGATGTTAACCCTTTCCCAGCCAGTTTCATTAGAACAGTGACAGTGCATATTTTTTTTTTAGCACTGATCACTTTATTAGGTCCCCAAAAAGTGTCACTGTCTGATTTGTCCTCCGTAATATCACAGTCCCGCTATAAGTCGCTGATCGCCGCCATTACTAGTAAAAAAAAAAATGAACACAAAATATCCCATAGTATATAGGCGCTATAACCTTTGAGCAAACCAATCAATATACATTTAGTGAATATTTTATTTTTGTTTTACCAAAAATATGTAGCAGAATACAAATTGGCCTAAATTGATGAAGAAATTGTATTTTTATTTTTTTATTTTATTGGACATGTTTTTTTAATAGCAGAAAGTAAAACATATTGTTTTGTGGGGTTTTTTTTAACATTGTTGGTCTTTTTTTGTTTATAACACAAAAAATAAAAAACACAGAGGTGATCAAATACCACAAAAAAAGCTCTATTTGTTTTGTGGGGGGAAAGGGGACATTTTTGGGGGGTACAGCGTTGCACGACCACACAATTGTCAGTTAAAGTAACGCAGTGCCAAATCGCAAAAAAAAATGGTCTGGTCATGAAAGGGGGTAAATCTTCTGGAGGTCAAGTGGTTAATGCAGAGAACGCATTAAGGTGAGAAAAACTTTGGGTTTATAACCACTCTAAGCCATTTGTCACAAAATGTACAGCACTATGATAAAGCCCTTAAACCATATATTGTGTTTGCATTTTTTGATCTAGAATTGTGAAACGTGGAATATGGGAGCGCCCATGGTTCCTGCCTGTTCTTATGACTCGTGTTTCTTAACAAACCTAATTATTATTAAACACGATGAATGAATTATGAATTACAGAGAACTAGAAATATGAAATGGCTCTGAGTAAAGTTTGATTCAAACACGGCTATAATTAAAAACAAACATTTGCTTCTTTCATGCCTTTGACAGTAGTTTACCCTTTGTTCTCAGTTCAACTTTTGTACTTCCACTCTAGAGGTAGTCGGTCTTTGTTGCTTTTTCTTTTTTTTTATTCTTTATTTAGGGCACATCTTAACCCCTTAATGCCTGAAGTTAAAACACATTTTAATGCCTGAACCCAGTTCTGCAACTTTGCCATGTTTTAGTAAAACCGTTCATATCGCAACTAATACAGCAGGCCATAGATTTTTCTTTCCTGCAACCACTGGTAGGAGGAAAAAAAATTGCTTGATTCACCCCTCCCCAGAACCAACTGACACTGGATCTTTCCTGCTGAGCTATTTTGAACACAGTGATTATTGCTAGTGGCAATAGCTGCTGGCAATAATTGCATGCTAAAATCCAACATGCTAGTTGTACCCAAACTGATTGATGTATGAGTACAATCAGCCTTCCCATCACATACAATAGGGAGGGGGGATCCAGTTTGGCATCTTTGCCCAGGATGTTGGGTGACTTTATTCTGGCACTAAGCACATGCATAGTAAACAGGACACAGTTTGAACAGCTATGAATGTCCTACACGGTCAACAGGTAATTTTTGCCATTTATCAAACAGACATAGTGACATCATTAGGTTGAAAGAGACAGTAGGCCATCAAGTTCCACCACAATACTCAACATAACAAAATGCTGTTAATTGAATGTTTAACAGACCAATATGGAATTAGAAGAAGATGATTGTTAGGGTATTATATACACTAATAGATCTTTCTATAGTAGACAAATATGAAAGCTTTTACCTTGTTCACTCCAGAAGAAAGATCAAAACTCATCTCTTTTGATGTCAAAGGAGACAGGAACAACGAGCGCCCAGAGGCGATTTAATTTGCATGTGCTGCGCTATATAGGTTTTTCACTCACTGCCAGGGATATAATGAGTGTGCAAATGTATTTTTTCTGTTTTGACACACAGGTGTGCTTTAAGTGTACCTGTTTTTGTTCCATATTAAATACAACATTTTATGTAATCTTTTATTTTCCTACATTATAGCAATGTCTCCTGGTTCAGACAGTCTTGCCAGTGTGGACACCCCTGCTGTCTCTGAAATGATATTGCAGACTCTGAATGAGCTGGCTAAATCCTTCCTGGATATGTCTGACCGTTGCCTCCTGGTTTTGCACTTGGAAGTCAGGTTTGTTTGATTTCTTTTTACTAGTTTGTTTAAAGCCACACATTTATTGTTTAGTTATTTGAAGAAATACAAGCGTTTTCTGCTATTCTATACACTTTTCTGTTTTTACTGTACATTAATAAATTAATTTGGACTCTTTTATCATTTGGTCTCGTGCTCCTTTCATTGGTGCACGATTTTTCTAATCATTGCAAGGCTAACCTGAAATGTGACTTCGGGTACTGGGGTTTACAATGTGGCACTTTCCAGACCTCTGCAATGTTAGTTATTTGCAGAGCACTCTTCAGGTCCAGAACTATGCCACAGCCCGTGGTATGACCACATCTGAGGACACACATAGTGACTATGACCTGTTGAGCTGAAACACAAGATACAAACTCATTATTAGCAACATTGGATGCCATTTAAAATTTTCCGCCTCTGGCTTTTTGCAGAGGCGAGGACTAGGACTGAAGTAACTGCGCACTAATGTCATTCACTAGGTCGGATTTGCAAACACACTCACAACATTCTTCCTCCTACCTTTTTGAGCCTGGAGCAAGCAACTTTCTGCTACTGATTCCTGACTTTGCAGTGTTTCATGGATCTACCATTTTCCGGTCTCACTTCACTGCCATTTTCCATGACTTGGTCACCTCTGACCATTACAAACCTCTGCAACATCAGCTTCCCCAGGTTTATGAGTAGGTGAGACCTTGGTTTAGCCGTATTGCTATCTACTGTAACATGTCCTTAACTGCTTAAGGACCGCCGCATGTACATTTACGTCGACAGAATGGCACGTACAGGCACATTGGCGTACCTGTTACTTATTACCTGTGCCCCCCCCCGTTACTTGCAGCGGTCCCCGTGGCTGCAGGAGCGATCCGGGATGGGAGGGCGGTTGTTCGTTTTTGTCCGCCCCCTCGCGATCGCTCCCAGCCAATCCGCAGAGCCTCCGCCCTGCACTTCCCCTGCCTGTGTAATGTAAACATATTAAAACCATATTACTTTGGTTCAAGTAATTGGTACTGGCAGCTTCTTTTGATTATTTAATCATTCATTCATTTATATCACCTTAGCGCAGTGTTTTCCCCCCTAGGGGGGATATATATACTTCTAATGTAAACATTGGCAGAGGAAGTGATGTCAGCTCTCCTCTCGGCGGTATTTTCAATCAAGTAAGTCGCACCAACACTACACTGACACCACACACAGGCACATTAACCCCTTCCAATCACCCCCCCACCCAGCCCCCTGTCACACTGTCACAGATTGCAGTGATCATATATTTACTGATCACTGCATTTAGTGTCAGTGTGACAGTTACTGTGACAGGCAGTTAGTGTTAGGTCCAGGGTAGCCCCGTACCCCCCTAATAAAGTCTTTAACCCCTTGATCACCGCCCTAGTTAACCCTTTCACCCCCTATTGCCAGTGTCACTAATCGATCATTTTTCTGATCGCTGTATTAGTGTCACTGTTGCCGCTAGGTAGCTAGTATTTTTTTTATTGCGATTTTTTTTTTTTTACTAAAGACATGTGGCTAAATACATTTTGGCCTAAATGTTTGACTAAAATTTTGTTTATTAGATTTTTCTTATAACAAAAAGTAGAAAATATAATTTTTTTAAAAACAAAATCGGTCTTTTTCCATTTATATCGCAAAAAATTTAAATCGCAGAGGCAATCAAATACCATCAAAAGAAAACTCTATTTGTGGGAAGAAAAGGACGCAAATTTTGTTTGGGAGCCACGACCGCACAATTGTCTGTTAAAGCGACGCAGTGCCGAATTGTAAAAACACCTTTGGGCATTTAGCAGCATATTGGTCCGGGGCTTAAGTGGTTAAAGGGGTTGTAAAGATTTTTGATTTTTTCTAAATGGGTTCCTTTAACCACTTAAGACCCGGACCAATACGCTGGCAAATGACCCAAGGGGTTTTTGCGATTCGGCACTGCGTCGCTTTAACAGACAATTGCGCGGTCGTGCGACGTGGCTCCCAAACAAAATTCGCGTTCTTTTTTTCCGACAAATAGAGCTTTCTTTTGGTGGTATTTGATCGCCTCTGCGATTTTTATTTTTTGCGCTATATACAAAAATAGAGCGACATTTTTGAAAAAAAATCAATATTTTTTACTTTTTGTTATAATAAAAAACCAATAAACTAAATTTTAGTCAAACATTTAGGCCAAAATTTATTTAGCCACATGTCTTTAGTAAAAAAAAAATTGCATTAAAAAAAAATTAGCTACCTAGCGGGAACAGCGACACTAATACAGCGATCAGAAAAATGATCGCTTAGTGATGCTGGCAATAGGGAGTGAAAGGGTTAACTAGGGCAGTGATCAAGGGGTTAAAACTTTATTGGGGGGGGTGGGGGGGGGCTACCCTGACACTAACACTGACTGACTGTCACACTGTCTGTCACACTGACACTAAATACAGTAATCATACATGTATGATTACTGCATTCAGTGACACTGTGACAGGGGGAGGGGGGGGGCGATCGCGGGGGTTAAATGTGTTTGTGTCTGTGTGTAAGTGTGCTGTTGGTGCAGACTTACTTGTAGTGTTGTGATCTCTCCTCAGCGGCGCTTGAAACAAACGCCGAGGGAGAGATCACGTCGCTTCCTCCTTCCTGTGTTTACACAGGAGGAGGAAGTGACAGGGCGGGCGCGCGCATTGGCTGGGAGCGATCCGGAGGGGGCGGGTGAAAACGGATAGCCGCCCCCACTTGTCGGATCGCTCCTGCAGCCGCGCGGACCGCCGCATGTACGAAGGGGGGGGTCCGATCGGACCCCCGATCCCCCCCAAGGCACCAACGTATATATACGTTGATGTGCCTGTCGGTGCCATTCTGCCGACGTAAATGTACATGCGGCGGTCCTTAAGTGGTTAAGCTAGTGCACTGTTGGTTCACTTACCTTTTCCTTCGATTTCCCTTCTTAATATTTTTTTCTTTGTTTTCTTTGTCTGAATTTCTCACTTCCTGTTAATCCTCGGTAAGCTGTCCTGGCTGACTAACCCCCCAGCCAGAACATCTCGGATAATGAAGGCAAGCTTGCTGAGGAGAAACAGGAAGTGAGTAATTCAGACAAAAGAAAAAAAACATTAGAAGGGAAATCTAAGGAAAAGATAAGCGAACCAACAATTCGCTAGCTTAGAGGAACCTATTTAGAAACTAAAAAACTTACTTTACAACCCAGAGGAGATAAACAGAGGAGAGTTTGGCTGAAATGGGTGACTTCCACTCATACTCTTCCACTATGGATAGCAGACATTTCTAAGTAACCCTAGAAAGGTCCAATACTGACAGTATGGACCCTTGGACCACCTTTTATGATATAGCCCTCGTTCTTGGGGTCTTATACAGCTCCACAACACAAAGCTGAGACCTCCCATCAGTCCACAAAAGCTTTTAAAGTGGTGCTAAATGCAAAAAAAAATGTCTCCCCCATGTGAATGCGCTAACCTCCAACAATGCAACCGCACACTTAAGTTTGGTCCACATAAGCAGTTGAGCCACTCCTGGGCTCTAAGTGAAAATCCAAAAAAAGTTGTCCTCAATTTTAAAACAAGAAAGCGTGCATTATCGCTAGTTTAAAAATGTATTCAGAAAACATATCATCAGGGTACTCGCGCATATTAGGTGCTTCCAGCACACCGAACCATAAAAGCATTAAGCATAGGATTCCTCTCCAAAGCATGTATCTGAGCTCCTCCACCATCCTGGCCTCTCCCCTACATGTGACGACACAGGGCTAATTGTGTCTTTCTCAGATCCCCCTGAAAGGGGAAAGCATCACGGGATCGCGCCCACGGAGATTCGGGACTCCTGTAAGTAAAACGGGCTGGGAGGGGACGAAGAGTGCAAGTTTTTTTTTTTCCTTGATGCATAGGATGCATTAGGGTGAAAAAACACAAAGCTTTACAACTCCTTTTAAGTGTTGCACATTCCCATTGCCTGTTTTTGCCCAGCTCTGGGGGGTGTCCCAGGGTCTATGGATGCTGTGCCTGTGTCCAATACTGTATAGTTAAGAGAAATGTTCTTAACCTCTATTGGACCTATTCTGTAAGGGGTGATACTTTCTAAGTCCAGGAACTCGTAGCGACAGTCAGAATACATTTTGTATATGTAACAGCAAAAATAATATCCTGTAAAAGAACATGCTTTGGGCAATTGAATTGGATTTGTGGAACAGCAAGCAGGAAAGGATTAAAGTTACACAGTACAGGCTTTTGGAAGCAGAAACTCCATCATGTAAAATCTGACTGCCAGGGTTTTTAAAAAAAAGGTAAACTGTATTGGCTCTCTGATTTTAACACAGTTGCAATATTTACTTCTCCCAAATGTTATAACTATGCTTCTACTGATTAACTCTTATTGACTTAACTGTGAACATGTATAATTATCTTCCTGGCCTATAGTGGAAGAAATTGTTATATCATCTCTTGATGTATAATATCCCTGGATACCCCGGATAAACCTTTCCACAGCCTTGATGCAGTCTTATTAGCTGATGACACTGTTCTGTACAGTAACTCATTGCCAGATGGATTTTGCTTTTTGCAACTGTTGCAGTCAACCAGACTTTGCAAAGAAATGGATGGAATCTGATGTGGTTTTGCACCATGTTTACACCCATGTCATGTTTATTGAATATACAAAATTGTTCTTGGAGTATTTGCTAATCATTTCATCACACACTTCAATATTTAATAAGAATTCAGCGGACAATTAGAGGACATTATCGAGCTACAACAAATTGTGATAAAAGATGAAGAATTATTAAATGCCTGCGCTGATGTGTATGACATTTTCCTATATGCAGAAGTCACTTATTAATGTGAATGCATGATGCAAATAAAGGAAACCTTTCATAAAAACAAAACCAGAGGCCACCATTGCCAAGTTGGCATTTTGCAGTTATTTGCCTGGCTATGTTTCTGACCCTCTTGTTTTAATGCTTAGAGTCACTGACATAAAACAAGTATGCCAATTAGGACTTTTTGCTGAATTTCCGATATTTGTTTTTGGTCTGAAAGTGCTGAAACCAGAGGATAATGCAGCCAGGGAACTATTTAAAAAAAGAAGTAAAATGACGCTGACTGCTTCCTTTTTTTTCAGTTAACAAGTTTACTACAGTGCCTAATTGTTGCCAACACAGTGAAAGCATGGCTGTCAAGCCTGGCTATTTAATCTTAACAGTTTTAGTCAGGAATTGGTGTCGGACCATAAAAATAAACTGAGTTGCATGAACAAACATTTATTCAATTCACTATAGGAGGAAACCAGAATGGACACAAACTGCTTAAAGGGTAACTCTACATTCATGGGGGGAAAAAAACAAAAAAAAAATAATAGTGTGTACAATTGTGACACAAGTCATATTGTAATTTAATGTTATTAAAAATGAACTTTCCTTTTCAATCTTCAGGTCTGTATTTTTTTTGAAAATGCAATATGTATACCTGGAAGCGTTCTGCACACAGAATGTGTACAGAACGCCCCCCAAAAACATAATTTCCTCCTTGTGTTATTGGCTCACAAATTTTTCCAGAAGTCAGCCCTAAGATACTAGTCAGATTTCAGGCATCCCCTGCCAAAAAAAAATTGATTTTTTGGTGAGATACTTTTAATAGGAAATCATGGCTAAGGCCGAGTTCACACTGGTACACACTGATACACTCTGACTTTGGGAGCACATGTCAGAAGATGTGTGTAAATCAATGATTCCCTATGAGAGTCGTCCTAACTGCTCCGACACAAGTCGGTCCGACTTTAAAAAAGGTTCCTTCACTACTTTGAGCGAACTTTGGTCCTACTTCATCACATTGAATATCATTAAAGTCGGCTCATCATCTTAACTGATCCGACTTTGGCATGCGACTGAGGATCTTGAAGGGAAAACCCACACCAAAATAAAAAAAAACAGCATAGGCATACCAGGCACCTCGGTCTGGTATGGGTTTTAAGGGAAACCCCCACGCCCCAAAAAAATGGACTGTGTATAAAAATGGTTGCAGTTCCTAAAATTTGTACTTGATATTCATGTTCAACCCCTTGAACTAAAAAGTCTACACAAAAATGGAACCTCTGCTTCTCAGGAACCCTCCCCCCTCCAGTGTCACATTTGGCACCTTTCGGGGGAGGGGGGTGCAGATACCTATATAATACAGGTTTTTGCACCCACTTCCGGGCATAGACCCCTTGCAGAATTTGCGGGATTCTGTGTCAATCCCCCCCCCCCCCCCGCGCTGTCTTCTGGGAAACAGACAGGTCCCAGCAGGAAATCGGGAAATTAAGCCGCAAGCTTCAATTCCTGATTCCCTCACCGAGGATGGCGGCGGACGAAGCCGAGACCTGAGCAATTGCTCGGCTTCAGCTGCCGACATCACGGGCACTCTGGACAGGTAAGTGGACAGGTAAGTGTAGCTGCTGGCTTTTAATATTGATTTTTTAGGCTACCTCCGCTTTAAAGCTTAAAGTCTGCACTTCAAATTAATTTGGATTGTTTTGTTTTAATTTGACTCTGGTGGCATACTGAGCAAAAAGTATGAAATTTGTGCCCGTGTCTAAATATATATGGACCTAACTGTTGATCACACAGAGAGGAATGTTTTTTTTCTCAAAAGTGGAGTTACGCTTTAAGTCTATTTCATTATTCTGTCTGGGTCGCACTATCTGTACTACTGAGATCAGCCTACGTAAAGTGGCATTAAACCCAAAAACAAAAATGCAATATGTTTCAGCTTACCAATCCCATGCGGTGGCTTCCTTTAGGCTCTATTCACACCATAACGTTGTATTTTGCAATTCTGCCTGTGTTTCGCGAATACCGCAAATCGCGGGATGCCCTTGCGACCCCCATTACTTTGACACCAAATCACGGTGTAATTCTGCCACGATTGCGGCCTGACAATTCATGGTAAAATCACACAAACAGAATCTAGGGAAGCCCGTTGACCAATGATTTTCCCACCATTCGTTGGGCAACAATCGTGGCAGAATCGCCTGATTTCAAAGCTGCACTGCTGTGAATTAGGGCTAAAAGACCTCATTATTTTTTTTTTTAACAAGAAAAAATACCTCACTATTTAGTTAAAATTGTGAAATGTAATATAAAATCCTTTACAATTATACACACATAGGGGTTGATACAGTGGGGATCGAAAGTTTGGGCACCCCAGGTAAAAATTTGTATTAATGTGCATAACAAAGCCAAGGAAAGATGGAAAAATCTCCAAAAGGCATCAAATTTCAGATTAGACATTCTTATAATATGTCAAAAAAAGTTAGATTTTATTTCCCATTTACACTTTCAAAATTACAAAAAACAAAAAAAATGGTGTCTGCAAAAGTTTGGGCACCCTGCAGAGTTAATATCTTGTACTGCCCCCTTTGGCAAGTACCACAGCTTGTAAACGCTTTTTGTAGCCAGCCAAGAGTCTTTTAATTCTTGTTTGAGGTATCTTTGCCCATTCTTCCTTACAAAAGTCTTACAGTCTGTCACGCACTGCTCTTTTAAGGTCTATACATACATTTTCAATTATGTTGAGGTCAGGAGATTGTGAAGGCCATGGCAAAACCTTCAGTTTTCGCTGTCCCCTGTGGATTTTGAGGTGTGTTTAGGATCATTATCCATTTATAGAAGCCATCCTCTCTTTAACTACAGCTTTTTCACAGATGGCATCAAGTTACCATCCAAAATTTGCTGAAATTTTATTGAATCCATTTTTCCTTCTACTCGTGAAATGTTCTGTGCCACTGGCTGCAATACAACCCCAAATATGATTGATCCACCCCCATGCTTAACAGTTGGACAGAGGTTCTTTTTATTAAATTCTGTGCCCTTTCTTCTCCAAACGTATCTTTGCTCATTCCGGCCAAAAAGTTATATTTTAACCTCATCGGTCCACAGAACTTATTTCCAAAATGCATCAGGCTTGTCTATATGTTCATTTGCAAAGTTCAAACGCTGATTTTTGTGGTGAGGACGTAGAAGAGGTTTTCTTCTGATGACTCTTCCATGAAGACCATATTTGTACAAATATCTCTTTATAGTGGAATAGTGTACCACAACTCCAGTGTCTGCCAGATCTTTCTGGAGGGATCGTGCAGTCAAACGTGGGTTTTGAATTGCTTTTCTCACAATCCTGCGAGCTGTTCTGTCTGATTCTTGGTCTTCCAGATCTTGCTTTAACTTCCACTGTTCCAGATGACTGCCATTTCTTAATTACATTCCGAACAGAGGATATTGACATCTGAAAACGCTTTGCTATCTTCTTATAGCCTTCTACAGCTTTGTGAGCATCAACTATTTTCAGTTTCAGTTTTCTAGACAACTGCTTAGAAGAACCCATGGCAAGGTCAGATGAGTTGGGCATTTAAAAACCTTTGAGATTGACATCACCTGGTCTTCCCAGACGATGATTGAGAACAATCCAAACTTTTGCTGGCGCCATTTTTTTGTTTTCTGTAATTTTGAAAGTGTAAATGATGGAAATAAAATCGAACTTTTGATGCCTTTTTGGAGATGTCCATCTTTCATTGCCTTCGTTATGCACATTAATACTAATGTTTACCTGGGGTGCCCAAACTTTCAATCCCCACTGTATACTAAAACCACAGAGTGCAAAATCTGGTGCAGCTCTGCATAGAAACCAATCGGCTTCAAGCTTTTTTTTTTTTTTGTCAATGCTTAATTGAACACGCACAAGTTAGAGGCTGATTGGCTACCATGAAAAGCTGCACCAGATTTTGCACACTCCAGTTTTAGTAAATCAACCCCATAGTCTTGCAAGCTAAACGAATATCTGAAAGGATGAATCTCCCACTGCGGCTATTATATTTTGGGAAAAAAAAGGGGTCCTTCGGTCTGTCTCTATAGAAGCCATAAACAGCTGTGGCAATAGTTTCATCACTGATATGAAATGTACAATTAGGGGCGTATTTATAACGTTATGATTTTGACAGTTGGCCAACATTTACTGCAAGTAACTCTTCCAGGTGAATGTGTTGTATGTGATAGAAGCATTCTCTGTTGGTGAATCAATCACTATCTGTCCATTTCTCTTTTCTTTTCTTTTTCTGAACAATTTCACTCCCCTTTAACAGTTACAGATAAAGGTTGCAGTCGGCATAATAAGTGCAGTTTTGCACAAAACATTTCTATTACAAATTGTATATAATAGGGAGGTCTCTCAAAGTTATTATAGGAAAGCGTCTCCAAAGTCTATGTGTAATGTTCCAGGCTGAGAGGCATCTGACATTTTGCGTGTGACCCAGGGGGTCAGGCTTTCATAAGAGACTTCTCTTTCTTACTGCTTGGAATTAACAGACTGAGCAGAGTGTACTTTGAAGGCATCAATCACTGGCTCTATTTTTTAGGTGATCTTTGAAAAACTTCATGCAGGTAAATTAAAATCTGTCGTAGCGACATGGCTAGGGTTATGGAAAATGTGACCTCTGGCATCATGTTCTTAAAAGCAACTAAAATGAAAATTTCCTTTAAGCTACAAAACATTAACTGGACCTAATACTGTGTTTTATGGGAAATAAGTGTTATTTTGTGCTGCTTGCTTGATATTTGCAGCATTTAATAAAGTTTGGAGAATGGCATTTGAAACACAGCTGTGAAGAAGTCAAGAGTTTAAACCACTATAAAACATAATTCACTCACATTTCTATTGTTTCTTCTTTTTCAGAGTTCACTGCTTCCATTATCTCATTCCCTTGGCCAAGCAAGGGAACTATGCTATTGTAGCCAATGCTGAGAGCATGGACTATGACTCACTTGTTGTACGTCTCAATAAAGATATAAGTGGAATAGAAGAGGCTATGGGAGCCAGTCTACAGCAACACAAGTTCCAGTACATCTTTGAAGGTAAATATTTCCTGATTTTGTAGTTAATACATAGCACATTTAAAGAAAGTGAAATATAAAACAAGTTAAATACAAACATCGAATAAGGTATGTACCATAATTTCACACATGTAAATGCTCTGGGGTGCACTTGGATTCATTGAAGAACACGAGAGTCCCAAAATGACACCGGAAGCTCTGGAAAGCACTGTAGTCTTGGCACACTGGGGTCACTAGATGACATAGAATTCTCTGGCGTGCACTGGCGTATTGGGATGCACTGGGGTCACTATATGACACAGAATGCTTGGATTTAACAGGAGTCACTAGCTGACATAGGATGTTTGGATGCTCAGGGTTGCACTGCAGTCAAATGGTGCACTGAGCACACTAGGAGTCATGAAGTACCCAGTGGCTAGAACAGAGAACTGAGGAAGCACGAGGACGGTTAAAGCCTGCAGTTAGAAAGCTCAGCTGTAACATGGCCACTCTTTGTTACACAGTGCTTCACAATTTCAGGTGGTGCAAATCTCCTGATATGTCTCAACACTAATACTCAAGTGAAACCTGTAAATGACAGAAACACACGAGGGAGAAGACCCGGTGCTGGGTCCACGGTGAAGTGTTTGTGACATTATGCCTCCCCACCATCATGACTTCATTGGATAGCAGAAATGTATTTCATAGTACCCCTACTCATTCACCAAAAAAAGTATAAAAAATAAATAAAAACACAGTACAAGTTTTTGTTTTTAGTAAAAAATAAAAAATGTCCCCCGGTGTAGATCCATCATCAATCACAACACCTGCCACCATCCTGAAAAAAGAAAGATAACTTCAGTCCCGACGAATGCTCCTGCCATTTGACTACTCTTAAGTAACTAAGGCAAAACATTTGTGTATAGATATAAAAATACACCTTATAAATACCCTTTTCTTTCTCGTACATCACGGGACACAGAGCGGCATATTCATTACTATATGGGTTATATGGAGTACCTTCAGGTGTGGACACTGGCAATCTCAAACAAACAGGAAGTCCCTCCCTATATAACCCCCTCCCCTAGAGGGAGTCCCTCAGTTTTTTCGCCAGTGTCTTAGGTGTTGGTCACGGAATAGCTTTGCTCCACATCCTTGGGATTAAGGGCGGGCTAACCGGATCTGTCCAAGGAGCCTCAGTGCCAAAGTGGACAGTACCCGGGCCCCAAACCGTGGGGTTTTGCCTATAATGCTCCTCTTTGGAGGACTGGACCCTGGGCCCAGGACTTGGAGTTTGTAAAGACCATAAGTTCCTGTTTGCCAGGGTGCTATATAGGTCCAGGACAGTGGGTACCTTCATAGGACCCCAGGGCCTGAAGGTCTACTACGCTACCCACGGAGATGGGAGAAGATTGGACCGTTTTGCAAAACGTCCTGCGGCATGGAGCAGGTAAGAGGGGAGCCTGCGGGACTTGGTTCGACAGCAGGCTCTCCAGGGGAGATCTTAAGGGGGGTAGCCTGAGTATGCTCTGCATTGGCACCATGGTCACTATGTCTGATAGACAGGATGCCCTGAAATGTTTCCCCCCATAACTTGATCCCCCTACCTATCTATGTATGTTTGCTAGCTACCTGCTGCTCGCTGGTTGAAGATCTTTTAAAAAAAAAAAAAAGATCTCTCTCTATGCTAAAGAGACTCCTTAGGGGCCTGTGTTAGCCTTACCTTGCCGGGATTCAAATCTGCCGCCTGATGCGTCCTCCAACCTGCATTCCTGGGCTCCAGAGTGCGTCTCCTCCTGGGCTCTCCTCCCCCGACAGTCGCGCGCGCGCGCATGCATATAGAAAATTTTCGCGCCGTTCGGGAGGGGAGGGGGGGGGGGGCGGGGGAGTGTGACTGCAGTGTAGAGTGGGCGTGCCTTTAATTGCTGTTATACACAGCAGGCGCGTTCTTAGCTCAGTTCAGAGCTGAGCTGGAGAGAGAGAGGACGTAGAGCTGGCAGCACAGTGACTCCCGGTGGCGAGAAGGGGTACTACATACTGGAGTCAGCTCCAATACTTTTTGTTAAGCCAAAATCCCCTTGGCAACAGGTTGAATGCTGGCAAACATGTTGGGGGTGGGGCTGTATGTGGTGAATAATATATAAAAGAAAACATACTGAGCCCCACCGGTTTTGGGGCATTAGTGATCCTATTGTCCCCTAAACCTTATTTTTTTGTACTCCTGGCTATAACAGTCTGTTGTTGTAAGCGGAGTCCTTCGGTTTTGTATTATGGCTTCCAAGGGTTCAGGAAAAAAAATAAAAATAAAGAGAAAAGGCAAAGACAAAGGGGTTCCTCCTCTGGTTCTGATAATATGCCAATACTTTCCCCACAGGTTATTCCTATAGGGGTCACCCTGGATAAGCCATTAAGGGGGTCTGGTGCTGAGGCTGGCCCAGGTCGGCCCAACCCTATGTTATCACAGAGGAGATGCTAGCCGTCACCCTAGGGGGGCTAGAGAAAAGAGGTTAACAGCTATGATCGCTGACTCTTTTTCTGGCAAGAAGCGGACTAGATCCCCATCGCCAAAAGGGACAGAACCTAGAGGATCTACCACTGTAGAATCGTTTTCAGCCTCCCAGGCGGAGAGTCTGTGGGTCCAGTCTTTGACAGACATGGCCCGCTTGGCATTCAATTTGCCATTTCCAGAGCCTCAGGTTCCTGCGGTATCCTCTTTGGGTTCTTTTAAAAACGCCTTTAAGCAACGCAGCTTTTCTGGCCCATCCTCTGTTAGAGGAATTGGTTTTTCCAGGATTGGGACGACCGGACAGAATTTTTTCTGCCGCCTAAAAGCTGACGAGAGGGTAGTCTTTATGCACGTCTGCCAGGAAATATTTGTGCTTGCAGGCACTCTTTCCCCTGACCAAGTGCTCTTTAAAAGGGGCCCGGATGGCTCAGTTGGTAGAGCATCGGACTTTTGATCTGAGGGTCCAGGGTTCAGGTCCCGGTTCGGGCACTGCTTTTCAACTACCCGTGAGGTCCTTGAGGCCGCATCTCCCGGAAAGCGCCCGATCTCGTCTGATCTCGGAGGCTAAGCAGGGTAGGGCCTGGTTAGTGCCTGGATGGGAGACCACCGGGAAGGTTGTCTGTTATTTACCCTATGGAAAATACATTTTTCTAAAGAAAGGGGGCGCTCCCAACGGTGGACGCAGCCATCTCATGGGTGAATAAATCATTAACTGGCCTAAGGGGAAACATACAAATGTTTAGGGTCCCGGTCGATAAACGTTTAGAGACACTTTCCAGCATCCCTGGCTACAGCCAGCAGTGGCTACAATTGGAGTTTTTTTTTTTTTTTTTCAGGCATTAAGGAACCAGTCAAAACAGATGCTTAGACATCCCTGCCCGATAGGCAGAGGAGTTATTGGATATTCCCAGAGCTCTGTGCTTTGCGGTAGAGGCTATAAAAAGACTCCATCCAGCAGGCGTCTCGTTGTCACTATTTTTAGTGCATATGAGAAGGCTCTTTTGGTTGAAGAACTGGGCGGCCGAGCCCCATGTAAAAGACTGCTGGCAGGTTGCCCTTCCATGGAAAGATCTGGATAAATACATTCAGACTGTTTCAAGTGGCAAAAGTACCCTTTTACCAGTCAAAGGAAGTTCCGGGGTCCTGCGTTTAAAAGGGCAGCTCCCCCCGGTTCCAGGGCCCTCAAATTTCAGGCAGTATGGTCCTCCTGCGCGATCAAACTTTTAACAATGGATCGTAAGGACAGGCCTCTGGGGATCGGTCCCCGACAGAAGGGGTCCGATCATCTGTGGCCGCAGGCTACAGATTAGAATTTCTAAAATTTCCTCCACAAGGAAGGCCTCAATGCGGGCAGCATTGGATCACCTGCTTTACCAGGGCATAAGGGTAGAGGTACCAGCCCAAGAACAGGGGCTAGGTTTCTATTCCAATCTGTTTGTCATACCAAGGCTCATCGGCAATGTCAGACCAATTTTGGACCTAAAAGGTTTAGATGCTTACCTAAGGGTTCGCTCTTTCCGGATAGAATCCGTTTGGCCAGCAGCCGCCACACTCCAGAAGGATCGGGCTTCTATAGACATAAAGGAGGGTTACCTTCATGTACCAGGTCTTTCAGCCACATCAAATATTTTTGTTTTTACGCTTCGCAGTGATACAGCGTCACTTCCAATTTGTGGCGCCCCCCCTTCGGGCTGGCTACGGCCCCTGGGTATTCACGAAGGTCCTAGCTCCTATTCTAGTCAGTCCAAAGGATCCAAGGGATCTCGGTCCTAGCATACCTGGACAACCTCTTAATCATAAGATCACTCGCTTCCTTGGTGGAATGCGTAGTAACCCTCATGGTTCAGTACCTCGAGAGGTTCGGCTGAGTCCTAAACCGGGGAAAGATCAGCATTTCAACCTACAAAGCAGTTGGAATATCTCGGCACGAGATTAGACACAGAACAGAAGATGGATGTTCCTGCCCCTGGTAAAGGTCGAGGCTATCAAGAGATTGATTCAGTTGGTTCTAAGCATAAAAGAGCCAACTATTCGCCTATGTATGCGATGGCCATGTTCGAGGCAATACCACACGCTTCCACGCTCGTGTCCTACAGGCAGCAATTCTAGCAGCTTGGTTCTGCCCAGTGGTCTGGAAGGCTGGAGAGCGGTCTTGAACAAGTTCACTCGCCAAGGAACTTGGGCAGAGGCAGAGAGGCAGCTGCCCATCAAGGTCTGGGAGTTCTGAGCGGCTCAACTAGCCCTCCTGGCATAGACATCCAGATTACAGGGGTCCTCGGTGAGAAGTCATTCAGACAAGGCCACAGCGGTGGCATATAGGTGAACCACCAAGGGGGAACCAAGAGTCAAGTCACTCAGAGTGAGAGGAGCTTGGTTTTTCGGTGGGCAGAGGTTTATGTACCCTGCATATCGGCGACATTCATTCCCGAGGTGGACAACCTGCAGGCGTACTTCCTAAGTCGCCAAACCCTGTCGCCGGGGGAGTGGTCTCTGCATCCACAAGTTTTTTCAGACAATCTGCCAGAAGTGGGGAGTGCCAGACGTGGAGGTCATGGCATCAGGATTCAACAAGAAGCTAGACAGGTTCATGTCTCGAACGAGGGACCCTATGGCCTGCGGAACCGATGTGTTGGTTTGCCCTTGGCATCAATCATAACTTCTATATGCATTTCCCCCACGGCAGTTACTACCCCGCCTGCGGCGCAGGATCATACCACAGGCTGGTTATCCTGGTAGCCCCAGCTTGGTACCGGAGGGCATGGTACTCACTAGTCCTGAAATTGGCAGCGGGAGGCCCTTGGACTCTTCCTCTAGGGCCAGACCTACTCTCACAAGGCCCGATCCTCCACCCTGCATTACGGCGTCGAAATTTGACGGCCTGGCGGCTGAATCCCTAATTCTCAGGGGTAGAGGTCTGTCTAGGCAGGTAATCCCTACCCTCATTAAGGCTAGAAAGCCGGCCTCCAGGGTAATTTGTTACAGGGTTTGGAGGGCCTACGTAGGCTGGTGTGAGTCTAAGAGATGGTTTTCCCGCAAGTATACCATTGATAGAGTATTAAGTTTCTCCAGCTAGGAGTGGATAAAGGCCTGGCATTAAGCACGATCTAAGGTCAGATTTCAGCCTTATCAGTGTGGTTTCAGAGGCCGCTGGCCGCCCACTCGCTGGTTAAGATCTTCGTACAGGGAGTCTTACGTGTTAATCCTCCGGTCAAATCACCACTTTGTCCATGGGACTTAAATCTTGTTCTGTCAACTCTACAGAAACAACCCCTTGAGCCGTTGGCTGAGGTACCTTTGGTTTTACTGACTAGAAAGTCGGTATTTCTGATCGCCATAGTTTCGGCCAGGAGAGTATCGGAATTGGCAGCCTTATCTTGTAAGGAACCATATCTCATTTTACATAAGGATAGGGCGGGGTTCCGTCCTCATCCTTCCTTTCTATCAAAGGTTATATCCAGTTTCCACCTGAACCAGGATGTGGTACTTCCATCCTTCTTCCAAAACCCACCTCTAGAAAGGAGGGGTTGCTGCATACGTTGGATATTGTCAGGGCCATAAAGGCCTATCTTAAAGCTACAGAGAAGGTTCGGAAAACAGATGTGGTGTTCGTTTTACCGGAAGGGCCCAAGATGGGTCAGGCAGCTGCTTGATCCACCATCGCAAGATGGATTAAACAATTAATCATTCAGGCCTGCGGTTTGAAGAGGTTGCCTCCTCCTTTGTCGGCAAAGGCCCATTCTACCAGGGCCATGGGCACCTCCTGGGCAGCACATCATCAGATCTCTATGGCTCGAATATGCAAGGCAGCAACGGGGTCGTCAGTCCACATGTTTACAAAATTTTATCAAATGGACGTAAGAAGGAATGCGGATACAGCCTTTGGGCAGTCAGTACTACAGGCCGCGATTCAAGCTCCTCAGGATCTGAGGGGGCTCCCTTGATTTGATTTGAGATTTACATTTCTCGTTTAAGTTGGATTTACTAGTATTTGAGTATACCTCTTAATTAAATCCTTCTTTGGAAGATGTCTCCCTCCCCTCATTAAAGCATTGCTTTCGGACATCCCATATAGTAATGAATATGCCGCTCTGTGTCCCGTGATGTACGAGAAAGAAAAAGGGATTTTTAAATACAGCTTACCTGTAAAATCCTTTTCTTGGAGTACATCACGGGACACAGAGCTCCCACCCCTCTTTTTGGGAACATTTTGGGAGGCATACTGCTTGCTACAAAACTGAGGGACTCCCTCTAGGGGAGGGGGTTATATAGGGAGGGACTTCCTGTTTGTTTGAGATTGCCAGTGTCCACACCTGAAGGTACTCCATATAACCCATATAGTAATGAATATGCCGCTCTGTGTCCCGTGATGTACTCCAAGAAAAGGATTTTACAGGTAAGCTGTATTTAAAAATCCCTTTTTCTTTATCGTACATCACGGGACACAGAGAAGCATAGTAATTACTATGTGGGTTATAGAGTACCTTCAGGTGATGGACACTGGCACGCCCTTAAGGCAGGAAGTTCCCTCCCCTATATAACCCCTCCCATACCGGGAGTACCTCAGTTTTTTCGCCAGTGTCTAAGGTGTTGGTCACGAGTGAACATGTGCTCCAAGGAGCTCCACTGGAGGGATCCATACTGGATGTAAAAAGCCTCCATAAATCCGGATCCGTCCAAAGCGCTTCATAGCCAAAGTGGACGGTACCCGGGCCCCGGTTGAGAAGAACGGCGTTTTGCCTGTAATGCTCCTCATTTGAGGGCTGGATCCTGATTATTCAGTACTTTGGTCAATTTCCTAATACCAAAAGTTTACTGACAGGGTGCGATATGGGTCCAGGTGTGTGGTGTTCCTGTCCATGGACCCCGGTCCCTGAAGGTCTGCAGACTTTGCTCTCCGTGATGGGCGAAGATTGGGCTCTGTGTGTGCAGAGTCCTGCAGCATTGGATCAGGTAAGTGAAGGTGCTTTAGGACTTGGCCCTGAAAGTATCCTTCTTTTTTTGAGCCATTATGCTTGCCTAAGCTATCTGTCTGTGCCTCTCTAAAAACATTGTCCTGAGTGCTGTGGGAGGAGGGGTGTCTATGCTCAGTCAATTAGCCCCTCCTGTGCAGGTTTAGCAGAGTAAGGTTGTCCAAAAGTTTTGGCCACAGTTTGTCTTACCTGGTCCTCACATGGTAGCTGTGGTGGCTCCAACCTCGCGCACAGGCGCGCCTGCGTCTCGTGCGCGCGCGACATAGTATGTGTCATAAGCGCACGCGCGCGCGCAATCACACAAATTTATTGGCTGCATCGGTGCGCACGCGTGTGCGCGACGTGCATGGGGCTGTAGAGGCGCGTGCGGCAACATGTGCGCGCGTGCGGCTACGTGTGCGCGCGCGCAGCCTCGTGATGCACGCTCAGGCAGCGGCGCGTGCGTGCGCATGCACGCAAGGGGTTCATCTCAGCTGTTCTCTATGAGACTTGAGATTACAGGACAGAGCAGGTCAGGTGACTTGCACCTAGTCCATAAATGCTCAAGTCCACTTCACCCATCCTGGCTGACGGTGGACACAGAGAGTACTTATGCACAAACTTTCAGTATTAGTGCTGGTTGTTGGACAGTGACACTTGCTTAAGGCGCATAGTGGGCTCTGCACCTTGCCGACCATCAAATAGCAGCGTCAGTGCTGGTCTATAGGTCTGCAAGTAGCTGCACCTGTTGTGAGTAACTCAGCTTTATTATGGCTAAAGGCTCAGGGACTAGAAGTACAAAGAGATCTAAGGGATCGCCATCAGGCTCAGAGGATCTCGGGCATGCTCCTGCGGCTAGTTCCTCTCCTAATAAGTTGGAGGAGGCCCAGGGTGAACCATCAGGGCTGTCAGGTGCCTCATCTGCCCTTGTCCCGCCTGCTCCAGTTTTTGTGACACAGGAGGCTTTGGCCTCAGCCATGGGTGGTCTGGAGCAGAGATTAGCGACCTTAATTGCATCCTCTCTCTCAAAAGAAAAACGCACAAGGTCTCCCTCTCCCTCTGCAGAGTTCCTCAGCACGGAACAACTATCCTCAGAAGAGGTTGATTTACCCTCTGGGGACCAGGCAGAGGGTCATTCAGAGGTCTCGGACTCTGAGGATTCCACCCTGGGGGAACCATTTTCGGCGTCTCAGTCCGAGAAATTGTGGGTCCAGTCCCTCACGGAGATGGTCCGTTCGGCCTTCAAGTTGCCCCTTTTAGAGCCAACATCAAGTTCAGTCTCTTCTTTAGGCTCTTTAAAAGCTCCTCAAGCTAACTTTTCCTTCCCGGTTCATCCCCTACTGGAAGGACTTATCTACAAGGATTGGGAACATCCAGATAGATTTTTTCTTCCTCCTAAGAAGTTTTCGGTTTTATACCCAATAGGGGAACAATTCACTAAAAAGTGGGGTATCCCCACAGTGGACGCAGCCGTGTCCTGCTTAAACAAAACCTTGACCTGTCCAGTGGACAACGTTCAGGTATTTAAAGACCCGACAGACAAGAGATTAGAGACGCTGTTAAAGACTTTGTTTTCTACAGCTAGAGGGGTAGTCCAGCCTGCTATTGCAGCTATTGGTGTTGCCAAGCCTTAAAAGACCAATTGAAAGGGGTCTTGAAGGATATCCCAGCTCAACAGGCTCAGGAATTGGCTGACTTTCCTAAGGCATTATGCTTTGCCATAGATGCTATCAAGGACTCTATACAACAGTCCTCCCGTCTCACTCTCTCTTTGGTTCATATGCGCAGATTACTCTGGTTAAAGAACTGGTCGGCTGAAACCCCGTGTAAAAAGTTACTGGCGGGGTTTCCCTTTCATGGAGAGCGTTTATTTGGGGAAGATCTGGATGCATACATTCAGAAAATTTCCAGTGGCAAGAGCACACTGCTACCAGTGAAGAAAAGGTTTAAGGGTCCTCCCTCCTTTAAAAAATCCTCCTCTCCGATCCCTAGTGCTTCCGCTACCAGGCAGTTCCGACGGCCTCCCGGTCGGTTTAATGCGGGTGGGAAACCGCAGGGCCAGCCTCAGGCTTCCAAAAAGCCTTGGGGCCGTAAACCGTCCAAGCCGGCCTCTAAGTCAGCATTATGAAGGTTCACCCCCACTCAGGAGGGTGGGGGGAAGACTTCAGCTGTTTGCGGAGGCTTGGCAAGGGAGGATCCAAGACAATTGGGTTCTCACTACGGTTTCCGAAGGCTACAAGCTGGAGTTGAGCGAGTTTCCTCCACCTCGCTTCTTGGCCTCAAGCGTCCCGAAAGATCCGGGAAAAAGAAGGTCCCTGGCATTGGCCTTGGATCATCTATTATCCCAAGGGGTAATCGAGGAACTGCCACCGGAAGAACAAGGTTTGGGGTTTTATTCAAATCTTTTTACCGTCCCCAAACCAAACGGAGATGTAAGGCTCATTCTGGACCTCAAGGCCTTAAACAAGTTCCTAAAGGTCCAGTCTTTCCGGATGGAATCAATCCGGTCGGTGGTTGCCTCCTTACAAGGAGGAGAGCTTTTGGCGTCCAGGAGACGCATACTTACACATTCCCATCTTCCTCAACCATCAGAAGCTGTTGCGCTTCACGGTAAATCAGCGCCACTTTCAGTTCGTGGCCTTGCCTTTTGGTCTGGCCACCGCACCTCGTGTATTCACGAAAGTACTGGCCCCACTCTTAGCCGATCTAAGGTCTCAAGGCATCTCTATAATAGCCTACCTAGACGATCTGTTGTTGGTAGACCGTTCAGTTGTCGGTCTAAACTCAGCAGTGCACAGAACCGTGGAATTCCTAGAATCCATGGGTTGGGTTCTCAACCTAAACAAGTCGGCCTTAGTGCCGGTGCAAAGGCTCGAGTATTTGGGTCTACTTATAGACACAGACCAAAGAAAGATTTTTCTTCCCCAGAGAAAGATCGATGCTTTAAGGGAACTAGTTCAGCTAGTCAAGTCAAGGCGTATGTCCTCTATTCGCCTTTGTATGCGGCTACTGGGGAAGATGGTAGCCTCTTTCGAGGCCGTCCCATTCGCTCAGTTCCACTCAAGGGGACTTCAACACGCCATCTTGTCTGCCTGGAACAAAAAGGTTCAGGCCTTAGACCTCCCTTTGTCCCTCTCCCGGACAGTTCGGCAGAGCCTTTGTTGGTGGCTGGTTCCCCAGAACTTACTAAGAGGGAAGTCCTTTGTTCCCATCTCTTGGCAGGTTGTGACCACAGATGCCAGTCTTCTGGGCTGGGGTGCAGTCCTGGAGGGCCTGTCTCTCCAGGGAAGGTGGTCAATCACCGAAAGGTCATTACCTATCAATCTGCTAGAGATTCGGGCAGTCCATCTAGCCCTATCAGCTTGGACGGACAAGTTGAGGGGTCTCCCAGTCAGAATTCAGTCCGACAATGCCACGGCTGTGGCCTACATAAATCACCAAGGGGGCACAAGGAGTCATGCAGCCCAAAGAGAGGTGAATCGAATTCTGACCTGGGCGGAGAAATATGTCCCCTGCATATCTGCGGTTTTTATTCCGGGGATAGACAATTGGCAGGCAGACTACCTAAGCCGCCAACAGTTGCTCCCAGGGGAGTGGACTCTTCACCCCGACATCTTCCAGGCCATTTGTCAGAGGTGGGGAACACCAGATGTGGACCTCTTTGCATCGAGGTTCAATGCGAGGGTGAACAACTTTCTGTCCCGGACAAGGGATCCACTCGCTTGCGGCACGGATGCGCTGGTGTTTCCATGGGACCAATTCTCCCTAATGTATGCGTTTTCTCCACTGCAATTAGTACCCTGCCTCCTTCGCAGGATAAGGTCAGAAGAGAAACCTGTGATACTCAGAGGTCATAAGGATGTCCGTGGGGCGTCCATGGACCCTTCCGCTTCGTCCAGACCTACTGTCTCAGGGGCCGGTATTCCACCCTTCCTTACCGTCTCTGAATTTAACGGTCTGGCTGTTGAGTCCCATATCCTAAAAAGGAGGGGTCTCTCTAAGTCAGTAGTGTCTACTTTAATTAATGCCAGAAAGCCAGCTTCCCGGCTTATTTATTACAGAGTTTGGAAATCTTATGTGGCCTGGTGCGAAACCAGAGGGTGGCATCCCCGGAGGTATCTCATTGGCAGAATTCTAGATTTTCTGCAGATGGGGGCAGACATGAAGTTGGCTCTAAGCACCATTAAGGGCCAGATCTCGGCCTTGTCAATATTGTTTCAAAGGCCACTAGCTACACATTCTCTGGTCAAAACCTTTTTACAGGGTGTGATCCGGGTTAATCCTCCAGTCAAAACCCCCTTGTGTCCATGGGATCTGAATCTGGTTCTTTCTGCCTTGCAGAAGCAACCTTTTGAGCCTTTGGCTCACATTCCATTGGTCCTTCTAACCAGGAAGGTGTTTTTTTTGATAGCCATAACCTCTGCTAGGAGGGTATCGGAGTTGGCGGCCTTATCATGTAGGGAACCATACCTTATTTTCCTTAAGGACAGAGTGGTCCTACGGCCTCACCCGGCTTTCCTTCCGAAAGTTGTTTCTAACTTTCATCTGAATCAGGATCTAGTTCTCCCTTCTTTTTTCTCAGAACCTAGTTCTGCAAGGAAGAAGTCTTTGCACACGCTAGACGTGCGTAGGGCAGTTAAGATCTACCTTAGGGCTACTGCTCAGGTCCGGAAGACGGACATTTTGTTTATCCTGCCAGAAGGTCCCAGATGTGGACAGGCAGCATCAAAATCCACTATCTCCAAATGGATTAGACAGGTCATTACTCAAGCCTATGGCTTGAGGGGTAAGGTTCCCCCGTTTAAGGTTAAAGCACATTCCACTAGAGCGGTGGGTACTTCCTGGGCAGTGCATCATCAAGCCTCCATGGCTCAGGTCTGCAAGGCCGCCACGTGGTCGTCTGTCCATACTTTCACAAAGTTTTACCAATTGGACATAAGGAAAAATGAGGAAAGCGTCTTTGGGCGCAGTGTGCTGCAGGCTGCAGTTTGATTCCTCATGTCTGATGGCGCCCGGCTTAATATTTTTTGGGGTCTCCCTCCCCTTATTAGCATTGGGACATCCCACATAGTAATTACTATGCTTCTCTGTGTCCCGTGATGTACGATAAAGAAAATAGGATTTTTATAACAGCTTACCTGTAAAATCCTTTTCTTGGAGTACATCACGGGACACAGAGCTCCCGCCCCTCTAATTGGGGAATTTGGGACACTTATTGCTTGCGACAAAACTGAGGTACTCCCGGTATGGGAGGGGTTATATAGGGGAGGGAACTTCCTGCCTTAAGGGCGTGCCAGTGTCCATCACCTGAAGGTACTCTATAACCCATATAGTAATTACTATGCTTCTCTGTGTCCCGTGATGTACTCCAAGAAAAGGATTTTACAGGTAAGCTGTTATAAAAATCCTATTTTTCCCCTTTTTTTTATAAACATACACATTCCCTCTGTTCTCAGCTGCATAAAAGCAGGAGAAGCAGCAGCACACCAAGCTTCCCAGTGAATGGTTGTGCAACAATGGCGTGTCAGGACATGTCTGATTGCTGGAGAGCACACAGAGTTTCCAGCGTTACTAGAGAACTGACCACAGTGTGCTCTCCTTAAGCCCTGTACACACGATTGGTTTGTCTGATAAAAACGGACCGATGGACTGTTTTCATCGGACAAACGGATTGTGTGTGGGCCCTATCGGTTTGTTTTCCATCGGTGAAAAAAAAATAGAACATGTTATAACATTTTTCTATGGATAAAAAAACGATCGTCTGTGTAGAAGTCCATCAGTCAAAAATCCACGCATGCTCAGAATCAAGTCGACGCATGCTCGGAAGCATTGAACTTCATTTTTCTCAGCACGTCGTAGTGTTTTATGTAACCGTGTTTGGAAACGGTCGGATTTTTGACCGATGGTGTGTAGGCTAGACTGATGAAAGGCAGCTTCATTGGATATCCGACGAAAAAATACATCGGATTAGATTGCATCAGATATTCGATTTTGTGTACAAGGCTTTAGTGTGGTCAGTTTTTAAAAGGAAAGCAGAGGGACTGGCAGAATCACCAGGGATTTCACACAAAGAGAACAGGATACTTTATCATACAAGTACATTGTACAGCAGACACATATCAGGAAGATGAAGTGTTGGGGTAACAAACACTTTAAATAATACATTACATTTTAACTAAATCCATTACATTTTAGTCGACTAAAATGTACTGGAGATTTTGGTCACCTAAAATAATTCAGATTACTAAAATATGCCTAAGACTAAACTGGCATTTTAGTCGAAAGACTATGACTAAAACTAAATTGAAAATTGATGTCAAAATTAACACTGGTGTGCTGGGGATTCTTCCTGTCACCTTTTTTTCTTTCGATGTAAGAAATACTTGTCAGAGGTGACTCGTATAACAGAGGAACGGGGCAGCAGATAGAAATGATACTTGGGGCTCTGGATTGAGACAAGTACACACTATAGAGGGATATGCTTTGTTCATATTTCATGTTTGAGGTTTACTACCATTCTAAAGGTAGAGTCCACCTTTATGAGTAAAACAGCTCATGCAAACAAGGGGTTCTAGGTTATCACTATGCACTGTGCCTATTTTCAAAATACAATGTAATGTAATTGGCACTTTCAAAACCTCTCTCGAGAATTCTCCTGGTCATGACACAGACACTCCAGGTAACCTGTACAGTAGTAAAATTCTTTAGCGGTGGAGAGTGGTAAGATCCCTTATTGACAGATGTGCACCATAGGCTGGATAGATAGTATTGCCTTCATTAATCTTGTGTAGGCAAGATATTTGTAATCAGTGTCGAAGAACTGCATAAAGACAATATAGGTAGAATAGCATTTTGAGAAAAATTGCTAATAAAATAGTCACTGCATGGCATCCACATTTTACAAATGTCACTGTCAATAACAAAAAAAATAAACCTACTGTAATATAACATATATAAAAATGCATTGCAGTGCAGCTCAGCTTTTATAAGGTTGCATGTCAACACATATCAGAGGAAAGGAAATGACCAGACAGATTGGGGTAAGGGGTTCCAGGGGAGGTTCTGGAAAGTCCTAGAGGTGCGCATAGGAAGAGGTAACAAAAACCACAGAGCAGGAGGTCTTTGGAGGAGCAAAGTGGACTGTTTGGGCTGTATGAGTTTACTACCACTTTAACCACTTAAGACCCGGACCAAAATGCAGGTAAAGTCCTTTCTTGTATTAAGAGAGGTATGGACTCCAGAGATAGAGATATCATTTTGCCCCTGTACAAATCATTAGTAAGACCTCATCTGGAATATGCAGTCCAGTTTTGGGCACCAGTTCTCAAAAAGGATATCGGAGAACTGGAGAAAGTGCAGAGAAGGGCAACTAAACTGATAAGAGGCATGGAGGAGCTAAGCTATGAGGAAAGATTAGAGGAACTGAATTTATTCACTCTTGGGAAGAGGAGAATAAGGGGGGATATGATCAACATGTACAAATATATAAGAGGTCCATATAGTGAACTTGGTGTTGAGTTATTCACTTTAAGGTCAACACTGAGGACAAGGGGGCACTCTTTACGTCTGGAGGAAAAGAGATTTCACCTCCAAATACGGAAAGGTTTCTTCACAGTAAGAGCTGTGAAAATGTGGAACAGACTCCCTCCGGAGGTGGTTCTGGCCAGCTCAGTAGATTGCTTTAAGAGAGGCCTGGATTCCTTCCTAAATGCACATAATATAACGGAGTACTACGTTTTGTAGGTAAAGTTGATCCGGGGTAAATCCGATTGCCTCTCGGGGGATCAGGAAGGAATTTTTTCCCCTCCAGCAGCAAATTGGATCATCGCTCTGCTGGGGTTTTTTGCCTTCCTCTGGATCAACTGTGGGTATGGAGTTGGGTGTATGGGATGTACTGTGTTTTATTTTGTTTATTTTTTTTATGGTTGAACTGGATGGACTTGTGTCTTTTTTCAACCTGACTAACTATGTAACTAACTATGTAACTATGTAAATGACCAGGCCCCTTTTTGCGATTCGGCACTGCGTCGCTTTAACTGACAATTGCGCGGTCGTGCGACGTGGCTCCCTAACAACATTTGCGTCCTTTTCTTCCCACAAATAGAGCTTTCTTTTGGTGGTATTTGATCGCCTCTACGATTTTTATTTTTTGAGCTATATACAAAAATAGAGCGACATTTTTGAAAAAAAACAATATTTTTTACTTTTTGTTATAAGAAGAATCAAATAAACAAAATTTTAGTCAAACATTTAGGCCAAAATGTATTTAGCCACATGTCTTTAGTAGAAAAAAAATCGCAATAAAAAAAAATAGCTACCTAGCGGGAACAGCGACACTAATACAGCGATCAGAAAAATGATCGCTTAGTGACGCTGGCAATAGGGAGTGAAAGGGTTAACTAGGGCGTTGATCAAGGGGTTAAAACTTTATTAGGGGGGGTACGGGGGCTACCCTGGACCTGACACTAACTGCATGTCACACTGACACTAACTGTAGTGATCATACATATAATCACTGCATTCAGTGACACTGTGACAGGGGGGAGGGGGTGGGGGGGAGCGATCGTGGGGGTTAAATGTGCCTATGTGTAAAGTGTGTCAGTGTAGTGTTGTGCAGACTTACTGTGCGATGTGATCTCTCCTCAGCGGTGGTTGAAAAAAACGCCGAGGGAGAGATCACATCACTTCCTCCTTCCTGTGTTTACCCCTCTGCACGGATCGCTCGGCCAGGTAACCGGACCGCCGCATGTACGGGGGGGGTCCCAATCGGACCCCCGAACCCCCTCAAGGCACCAACATATATATTCGTTGATGTGCCTGTCGGTGCCATTCTGCCAACGTAAATGTACATGCGGCGGTCCATAAGGGGTTAATGCAGCAAGATTTAGCCAGCGACCGTGGGGCACGGAGGAGAGGTCAGAGTCTAAGATTGTACATAGCACCCTAGCATGCATGGAGGGACCATTGGTTGTACTGTTGATCTCAAAGGTAAAGTCAAGAGGGGAGGATCAGGGAGGAGGAAATATTAGGAGCTCAGTTTTAACAGATTGGGTTTGAGAAAACTGATATGTCGCTCAGTAAATCAGTTATATATAACGACATAGAGGGAGTTCTCATTAATAACTATCATTTCTGTTAGATGGTAGGTACCGTAATCCCCTTTCCTAGTTATTTTTCTGACTGAATAATGCAGTGCTTGGAGTGGTTCCATGTAGAGGTATTGCAAACTTTGTCTGCCATCAATAGACAGTCATTCTCTTTTCTTTGGGAAAAAAAGGAACAGTGCTTACTGCTAGTCTGTTCACATATTGGTAAAACTGAGAGGACAATAATAATCTATAATAATCAATAATAATCTATCTACAGTGAAAATACAGAGCTTCTCCTGTATACAGTCTTTTGACAACCTCTTGTAATTATTTTTTTCGTAAATAAGAATATCAATGAAAACACACATTAGTGTTTAACTTATTCTATGATATCCCTCAACTGTGAGGCTTACTGTGAGGTCTTATATTTCTTTTAGGTCTAGGTCATCTGATTTCATGCATCCTCATAAATGGAGCTCAATACTTTAAACGTATCAGCGAATCTGGGATCAAGAAAATGTGCAGAAATATTTTTGTCCTCCAGCAGAACCTCACCAATATCACTATGTCTCGTGAAGCTGATCTGGATTTTGCGAGGTAGAGTAACACTTTTTCTTGTGTTTGTGTTTTTTTTCCGTTCATTTACCATGTTGATACCGACAATTAACTGATTTTAATAAAAACTCTATCAACTCCTTTTAATAATGGTTATTTTATAAGAGTATCAATTTACTTTCCTCTTACTTTTACTACTGTTGATTGCTGCATTAAAGTGGTAATACATGTTTTTTTTTTAAACCTTAATGCATTCTCTGCATTAATATAAAAATTGCCCAGTACCTTTCTGTACTTGTCAGGAATACCTGCTGATAGCACTGTTTCCCAGAACTGAAGGCCATAGTTCTGGTGGCCACAAACTGGTATCTCCCAGCAGATCCCAGTATTGGGCTTCACCTGATTCTGACTGCTGGGAAGGTATATAATCCCTCCCTTAACTTTTATCTGTGCCTCAGTGTTCTGCCTGTGAAACCCTTCCCTGTCGGAGTCTGGGTCCAGTATGCTGCATGCTGTATCCAGTACCCTGTATCCCATTGCCCTATCTCTGCTCTCCTTGTTCCCAGTCCTGATAATGCCCTGTTTTTGTGAGCTTCCCTCCATTTGTACATAATGTATATTATAGTTACATTTTCAGTTTGGTTTTGTTTCACTGTCACATTTATTTTTCATGTTTGCCTTGTTTATGGTCTGTTGGTGTTGGATGGGTGTTGTGCGCATTAATAAATTACTGTATTTATCAGTGTATAGCACGCACCTTTTCACCCTGAAAATTTGGTGCAAATAGTGTGTGCATGTTATACGCTGATACTTAAATTTGGGCAGCCATGTAGGGGATGGGGGGGAGCGGGGACAAGCGCTGTCAAATTAGATACAGCAAGAATCTCCTTTTTACTCAGCGCCCTCTGTAATACGAAGTATTACACACAGAACTGCGTCTCGGCCCTGCCCCATCTCTCTCCTCAGTGGCTGTGATTGACAATAGCAGAAGCCAATGAGGAGGGAGAGTCCCCAGAGAGCTGAGGCTCTCGTGTGTATCGTTTGATCGCGATGAGGCTCAGATAAGTATTGGGGGAGCTGCTGCATAGAATTAATGAACGTAAAAAACCTTAGCTCTTCCCTTGTCTAAGTCTACAGCTTCTCCTTTCCCATTCTTCTCTCTAGCCTGTCTGTCTCCTCCCCAACATCTGGCTTCATCTTGCATCTTCTTTTTCTCCTTCCTCTCTTACTTTCACTCTCCCCCTTCACTTTCCCCCACCCTGTTTCCCCCTTGCCCCCCCCCTTTTTGTTTGTTTTTTGTTTTGGCGATTTATTTATTTTTTTTGTTTTATTTTTTTTGTTTATTTTGTTTTTCCATTTTGATTTGTCTGTTGGTCCTACTGCCTTTATTGCCTTTACTTAAAAAAAATATAAAAAAAAGGAAAATGTATCTATATTTGTATGCATATTTTTTGTTTGTATCTCTGTGACATGTGGTGTTTTGTTCCCCTGTGTGGGACCACTTTGCCTTCCTTTTCTTCAAGCCAGTATCCTGGCTATGTTTTTGGTTTCCAATAAAAAATTATTGTACCAAAGGTAAAAAACCTTGAGCCTTTAGAACCACTTTAAGTATAGTTCACTGATCTGGTCATCGCCACTACCACTGGATACCTGCATTCAGTATCTCTTACAGTGCCCCTAGTTCTCAAACGTTTACAGCTTTCGTTTTGCAGAGGAGGGAACTGAGGGAAAATTGAAAGATAAAGAGGGATACTGCACAAACGACAGTCCCTGTGTCCATCAGGATTTACTGGTACCACATCCTTTCTTATACAGACACTGAAAACACAAATCCCGTCCAGGAAACTATATTTAAAATGTTTAAGGTACCACACCAAAATATATGTAAAAATATTCACATTTTATTTCTACAAATAAAAAATCAAAAAAAAAATCATGGAAATAAACACAACACACAAATTGGAGTAGTAGAGCTGCAGTTGCACATAATATCTGTATTTACAGATCTTAACATCCCCAGATATCTTCAGAGGGGATTGCATGGTAGCATGTCCAAACATTAGCGCGTAAAAGGGCTCTGAAACCATTAACTAACCATCTTCGGGTTAATAATATAACTTATAGATAGAGTTTTCCGGCCTGTTTATCCGTAAGAAATCAAGGGGTCTCAGTATATGTCCGGTTTCCGGAAGATATAAAGGAATTCTGTAAAAAAATTGAATATTCAAGACATACAAATAGATAATTGGGAAAAGAGACCACCGGGTTGGAGAAGGTGGAAGGAACAGGACTGGCAAACAGTTTAGGATGATGACGAGAGGGGGGAGGGGGGGAGGTCGTGCCAATTGTATGCAGGGCTCTCTCCCCATTCCTCTGGTTGCTGCGGTTGCCTTCTTTGTCCTTTCTTTCCTGGTTTTCTCTTTTTCTTTTTCTTTTTTTTCCTTCCCATGAAGGTATGGAGATGATGGGAGGGGGATGGGAGTGGGGCCATAGGTTCAGTTAAGGACCACAAAAAGAAAGGAGAAAAAATATTTAAATCACCTGGGGGAGGGGGAGAGGAGGGGAGTTGATATGCCTGCCCTTACCTCCGGAGCAATCCCTCACCTGGAGCCGGAGGATAGGGGGGACATATAGACCCCCCTAAAGAAAGGCCCGCTCAACAGGATGCCTGGTTGGGCACAGATCGAGGGAGTCTTAACATTGGTGTACAATGTGATGGGGGGAGGGGGGTTTGTGTGATTTTTGTGGTCTCAAAATGCTCATAATAAATACTTATACCTTCATGTCTCCTCTGCCTACACAAGGGGTCATCGGCCCTTGAAGATGATTAGAATTGTTATAAATTTAAAAATCAGGGGAAAAGGAGGATGAGAAGATGGGGGGTAAAGAGGAGGAAAAAGGGAAAGGATGGTGGTACTTAAAATAATGACCTATAATGTCCGGGGTTTGAATAGTCCAAATAAGCGATTCCAGATTCTGCAAGAACTGAAGAAACAATTAGCTAACATAGTGTTTATACAAGAGACACATTTAAAAATTACATCCAAGATTAGCTTAAACACTAAAAATTACCCCATATGGTATCACAGCTACTCTCCAAATAAGAGATCGAAAGGAGTTGCAATTGGGTTTGACGGGAATACAAGGGGCCAGATTCAGAGAGCGATTACGCCTGGCGTAACAGGAGATGCGCGGCGTAAGTCTAATTGTGCGCGTGCGTTTCGATGCACGGCATCCCCAAAACGAGATACGCAAGAAATCTACTTTTTTTTGTCCAGCGTAATTTCGTTAGACAGGCGCATCCGTCCGCGCAAAACTGCGCTAGGCACACCATTGATTTGCTATTCAAATATGCTAATGAGGTAGTTACGGGGATCCACAAAAGAACGTTGGTGCAGCGCATGCTACGCGCTGTGCGCAACAGCTAAATGTCCTGTCTAAAATTAGACCATATAAAAGCTGGTCTAAAATTACAAAATTCGTCTACATGTCAGATAAAGCAACAATGTTAGTGAGGAGCTGAGCAGTCACACATGTTGCCCAACAAACTGTATGCCAACATGCCAGTGTCATCCACGCTCATAGCTATACTACTGACTTTAGATGAGCAAAGAAGGAGGAGGGCACTGAGGAGGGCACAGGATTTTTTTTTATTTTCTAATTTTTTTTTTTGGCTTATATAAACTTTTCAATTTAATCTAATCTAATACAATATTCTTAGCTGATACAAGCCCCTCAATCTTCACTCTTCACTCTTCATGGGAGAGGATATATCGCACACGCCTAGACATCTATGGCATGGGTGATTCTGAGGTGTCTCGCATCTTCATATTCACCCCTCATGCCATCATGGAATTAACCACAACCCTGCAGGAGGACATCACCAGCCCAACACATGACACTACCCATGACACCCATGACAGCTACATATACAATCAGAGCCCCATCCCCACAGATTGCGAACAGAACATGTATGGGGACAGCTGGCTGGTTGGTGAGTGACATGGGGGGGCAGGCATGACTGCCCCCCCCCATGATGCACACATCACAAGGGGCACATGCACTACTAACATCCTCCTGTCTTTTCCCTTCAAGGTGACTCTGCATATGCATTGGGACCCCATCTCATGACCCCATCTCATGCCAGCTCACATTATGCATCTTTGCACGTTAAACACACACATTAATCATGGCACAATGAGAATGCATGCATGCACGCCACTGTGGTCCCTAGCACACACACACCACATCCTCATCAAATTGGATTGGCACCAGTCCACCATGCAGGACTTGTGAGCAGCAACGCCACGCCAAGGCTCCAATTATGTCACTGTACATTCATACACCATTCACACGGACCTGGGGATCACTTCTCCCTGGTCCTGGGGAACCCTTCTCCACCAAAATTGAGGGTGACACCCCTTTTCCGGCAGGAATGTCACCCCCACATTCAAACAGCATTCACAACCCAAAATTTTCCAGCAACAAAAAAAAAAAGGCCAAAAAAAAAAGCGGAAAAACAAATTAATGCCGTTGACATGAGCCACGCCTGGGGCGGCCCCGGCTCCTCAGGGGAGACTCATGGGGGAGGGGGTAAACCGGGGAAGGAGGAGCAGCCCCTGGTCTCTGCCCACCTGGCGGCCTGCCCTCCAAGGCCACGGCAATTCTGTTTAGCCCAGCACTAATTGATGCCGTATTGGCCTGGATAGCCTGGGTGAGGGCCCTCACATCCTGCCCAACGCCTGCTGTTGTAGTCTGCAGGTGGTTTAGGCAATTTGTAAGAGCCCGGGAGTGGCAGTCCAGGTCCCCAAGCGTCTCCTTTATGGAGGACAGGCTCTCCTCCATCCGCCCCAAAGTCTTGCTGACCTCTCCCAGATGGCGGGTCTGACGGAACTGGTCCTTTCTCAGAGTGGCGGGCAGGAGATCGGCCAGCCCCCTGGTCTTCTGGGTCACCTTCCTGCCTCCAGCTGAGGCTTGTGGCCGGGGAGAAGGGGAGCCCCTTGGGAGGGGAGCCCTGTTGGGGTAGGAGTGGTGGGGGCTACCCCTTATGGAGGGCTGGCTGCTGCCAGCCAGAGGGTAAGAGTCCTCCAAAAACAAAAATCCAGTGCCTGACATGGACTCCTCCTCCTCCACTTCAACCTTCTCCTCTTCAACCTCCTCCTCCTCAACCTCCTCCTCTTCTACCTCCTCCGAGGACTCCGGCCTTGTCAGGGGGTCCTCATCAGGCTGGGATGGTGCGGTCAGCCCAGGTGGCCCAGCACCCTCCTGCTCATCTGTGGATGACACAAAACATTCACAGGTTGGAGGATCTGGAGGATCCACACACTTGCCACATATTCCCTTTTCACCCCCTCCCCCACACATGCTACACACCTGATAGGGCCAAAAAACCTTACCTGGCATCACACCTTCATGACTTGAGTCATAGCCGGGCAGGCCCTCCACTTCTTGCCTATGAAAGGTCTAGGCCACCGCACGCTCCTCCGCTGTCAGCCTAACAGGGCATGGTGGGCCCCCTCCTGTGCCCCTGGCATGGGCTAGCATTTTGGCCAGCTTCTTTTTGACCAGACGCCGGAGGTCATTGATTTTTTTTTCAATCCCCGACCATGTCCGGGTCTCCTCTCCCCCCCCCCCCCCCGATGCATTTACCAGGTCAGTAATCCTGTCCAAAATCTCTCTCCTCCTGGCCGGGGGGGTGTTGGCACTCTCCGGGCCGTGGAGGAAACGCCCATATTCGGAAATGGCCCAAAGTAAAATTTAACTTCCTCTTCCTCTCAGTCATACTCATACAAAAACTCACTCCCAAGCAGTCAGCAAAAATCAGTCAGAAAAAGAAGCAGGAAAAATCAGTCACAAAAACAAACAGGAAAAATCAGTCACAAAAACAAACAGGAAAAATCAAGCAAGAAAACAAACGAACCAAAAAATAACAACCAAAAAATATCACAAGCAGTCACCAAAAATCACTTACAAATATCTTCTACCAAACAAAAGATCACACAGTCCACAAATATCACAAAGACAAAACACAACGCAACTAACAGAACAAAAGCACCTTGGTGTATAGGGAGGGATACAAAGGGATGTACTTTTGCAAAGGAAGTGCGTTTGTGTCTGTCTATTTATGCTGTCTGCGTAGTTCAGAACGTTGCCCTAGTCCACTTCCAATTTTACTGATTGCGCTGTTCCCGAGTTGAGCATGCGCACAGAGGTGCTGACATGGTCTGCTTCAAGCGCGCATGCGCGAGCCGGCCGGCCCTTCATTTGCATGGGGTCACCGCTCATTTCAATGTAACACGCCCACGTCCTTCCCAATTTGTATTACTCCGCCTTGCGCCTCAGAAATAACGTTGCGCAGGCGCTAATTTCTGCGTAAAAGCGACGAGAATAGGGTGATTGCGCCGCTACATTGCGCCAGTCTAACATAAAGGCGGTGCGCTACGCTGGTCCAATAATGCGCAGATGTACCTGAATCTGGCCCAAGGTTTATATTAGAAAACTAGCTGCATGAGATCAGAAGAGGGAATTTTAAATATGAAGAATCGGCTTTCTATGTAAGTGTGGGCCTAATCTAAACCATGAAAGAAAAGGTAAAAGTTTAATATCAATTTAAGTATTATTAGGAATGAGTAAGAAGACAAGACCAGCCTTCCCTTCCCTTGTTTGACATATGGACTGATGTTCATCCATAGCAGCTCGAAGGAATGCTACACTGGTAGATATAATCCTACTCGAATTCTGCTTTTTGTCTGTCCTGTGGCCCCTTTCCTGTTTGACGTTTCAAGAATACCTGTTTCAAAGGAGCATCAGCCCAGTTCCTCAGCTCTTCCAAAGCTTCACGTCCCTTGCTGTAGTACATTAGCAAAGCCCAGCATTCTTATGGGTAGACCTCATTCCCAATGCTTGTACACATGCTCTTCAGTGCCAAAAACATATGACTGTAGTTAAAGCCAGATATAAAGAATGATAAACTGCATGCATTGTCCAAAAAAGTACCTTGTATCCTTTTTCTACAAATGTGAAATACTAAGGGTTTACTGATGTTTCTTATATATTTACGCACACATGCTTAATCAGTAAAAAGTGTATTGGTAAATTTCAAATATAGTAACCCATTGCAACAAGTTTGTTGTAGTCATACGTGAAAGCTTGATAATTTGCTTTAGATTAAATCAGTTAGCACATCATAATTTGAGTAACTGGCCTTTTGTCTGTTTCCTGCTAGCCCAAATACAATCCATGGTTGGTCTTTTAGGCACCTCCTGACTTGACAAACTTTGATCTAAAGATTGAAGGTGCCTAGCAGAAAATTGTTATCCAGACAGTAACCACAGGCAATCAGTTGCAGCCGCCACTGTTTAGATTCCCTGACAGCTGCAGATGACAGCTATCTGAATACAAAAGCCAGCAGGGGAGATTCCTCTATCCGTGTTGCTGTGAACAACAAATAGAACTTTTTTCCTGTTTGAAAGAGGATGCTTTTTTTTATATAGAATTTCATCTCTCTATGCCCCTTAGTATCAAGAGGAATATAGACTTCTAAACAGTACCTGAGCACACCTAGCAGTTCATGGCAAACATAAAAAAAAATCTGTAAAAGTATTTAAAATCATTCAAGTTGCAAAATTATATAAAATATCCCTGGTAATAAAGGGGCTAAGGAATGGTTAATTACAAAAAAAGTTAAGCTGTATTTCTGCAGGCAGTTAGTAATAGGCAATTAGAAATAGTGTTGAAAATTTGGAACCAAGTGCCCCAAAAGTTACTGGCAAAAACCTATTCTTGCTATTAAGCATACAGGAAACTATTTTTTTTTTAATTTGTTAGTCTGCTGCTTTATGCTGACCGTGCAAATGAGCAAAGCTTTGCTGACACCTCGGTATATGGGTTAACAGTGTTCTCAAAGCCTGGGCTTGATTATGTGTGTACAGCAAATTCTGCAACAATAGCTTTTCCATGAATCGATGTTCAAAAGCAGAACTTATGGTCATTTGCGGGGCACGTGACAGCACAGCGTTTTAACCACTTAGGTACTAAATGGGGTCTTTAGAACATTCATGTGCAACACATGTCGAAGACCGCGACCAATCTGGAAGGCAAATAATACAGATGCGTGCATTTTTCCCTGCGTTTCTTTGTAGTATTGTACTTTTTATATAACTGATCAGTTTAATCAGTTTGGTGTTATGAATCAAAAATAATTTAAAGGAACTACATCCTGAAATAACGCGCGGAATACCGTATATATATATATTTTTTTCAACGTTCAAATGTCACAGCTAGGCATTCGCTGCACAGCAAATCTTTCAAATAGTAAAAGTTAGAACCGGAGTAAAATAATAAACAATAATAAAATCCCAGTGAATCACATTGGAACCTAATACTTGGGTCCTCGGAGTGACTCTGTTCCTGGCTTTTTTCTTTTTATGTTAAAGCAGAACTTTACCAATAACCACTTGATAAAAAAAATAATGTTCTTTAGCAAGGAGCAAGATTCTACATTTAATAATTATGCTACCAAAATTAGTGTGTGCCTCCAGCATTGCTCCTATTTCTTCTTGCTGTAGGCTGCCATTTTGCTGAAGCCCAAAGCCCCAGCAGTAAATCATGAAGTGGATTTACTGGTTTTAAAAAAAAAAGTTACATTCCTGGAATGTTGGAACTGCAAACTGTCACATTTGATTTGTGTCCTCAATAAAACTGTCAAACCATCAAATGGCTAGTGTCATAACTGATCACATATGCAGCACTATGGCAGTTTCAGATCAAACAGAAGTAGCTTCCTTGGCTCTAAAAAATAGGAGGGGTTATTTCCGCTTTAAGGCTGTCAGAGTATATTACTGGATTTTAAACAGTATAGGTACTTTTTTTTATGTTTTACATAGCTATACCTGCAAAAGGGGTCAACCTGAAGTGATCTAGCAGGACTTAATTTTCTAACTAAAGTTCCACTTTAATCTTTACAGCTTGTAGTTGCTGTGCTCATTTTACTAAAAAAAAATATATTCGACCATACAATCCCAGTGAATCCTACTGAATCCTACTTATAATAATAATAATAATAATAATAATAATGTTTGCATTAGACAAGCAACTATCAGGTGGAAACACAATTATCTTCAGACAACCAATTAATGTACTTATAGAAACTTCTTTAAAAGTTTTTGTAAAGTTGGAATAGTGCAAATTATGAAGGTCTGAAGGATAGTGATTAAAAAATAAAAGTTTTACAAAAACTTCAGTTGTACTGTATGCTTTAATTAAATAGGGAAGCATTCAAATGTTCTTAAATGACAACTCCTCTCAATAGTTGTGAGTTTAGTATAATGAGGCTCTTCAGAGAGAGCTAACCAGAAGGATTAAAGATTAAGATTAAAGGTACCCGGTTCACATACTGTCACAATAGCTGCAGATCTGTCTTCTGTATTCCCAAAGACCTGCAGGCATTCTAGTACATGTAGTTCCAACGAGTTAGCTTGCAAAGTTTTGCTGTTACCTGCTATTCCTCAAGACACAGTCACCTATTGCTTCAGTTAGCTACACACCCAGCCAGACCATCTCCCCTTCTATTTAAGCTGGGCTCTGTCCCTCAAGCTTTGCCAGGGTAACCGATAATGGTCCCGCAGTGATTTCTAAGAAGTTTCCTATTGTTCCCTGGACCCTGTGATTCCTAGTAGAGAAGTTTCCTAGTATACCCGCAGTGCTTCCTTATGTCGCTGGCTTCCTGAAAATATTCCTCTTGACACTAAGACTCCTTGTGCTCTTGGCTTCCTGGGAAGATTCCAGGTGACTCCTACACTCCTAATGTTCTATGTTTTAAGAGACTCCTAGTGCCCCCAATATTTCTAGTGATCCTGTAGCCATATCTCACTTGTTCCTAGTGTCAAATGTCTCCCAGCGCCTTCTGGTGTGAATTCTGTACCGCCAGTGGTTCCCAGTGTCTTCCAGCCTGCCTCCAGTGACTCCCAGTGTGTTCCTAGTTGCTACCTGTGTCTTAGCACGTTTTGTCCATTGATTATTGCAATGTCCTTGTTCCTCTGTTTCCCTTATGTATCCCTGCCATAATTTAGCCCTTTTGTGGTCTTGTGTGAATTCCTGTGTGCCAGTGTATTTCTAGTCTGTTTCCTGCTTGGTCTCCCTGTGCACCTCATTGTGCTCCTAGAGATTCCTGTTTGTCTGTTTGCATTGCAACTCACTAATAGGTGCCTGTATGTCTCTGTGCACATGTTCCTATTGGTTGTGTGTTTTCCATGCACACCTGCCAGCTTGGGCTGTGCTCCCTACTGTCATGTGATCCCTGCACCTCAGCGAGCTGCAAAATAATCTTATCTGCTTATCATCCTCAAGGCCTGGTTCACATCTATGCAGTTTTCAGTTTTGCAGCAACGCACTATAGTCCATTTTACATGTTTTTTATTTTTTTTTAAATGGTGAAGGACTTCTTTCCTGCAGCAGGTTGCATTTTTGGTTCCATAGACTTCAATGGACCCAGAAACATTAAATAGCGTCAAAACGCATGTGAAAAATCACAAAATGTATCAACTGCAACCTACAAAGATGTGAACCATGCCTTTGTTCGCCTGTAGATTCCTGTTTGGGTGACCATGAGTCCTACAACTGCAACCTAGGAATCATCTGCAGTGCAACCTACCTCCACCTTCAAGAGCTCTGGAGAAGATGAGGCAGTTCCTTTGATTTTGCATAGGGCCCTCACCTATGCAAAATGTGGTACATGTGGACACACTGGGTTTTCCCCAAACCATACCAATAGTTATCCTTCATGCCCTAGACTGCTCGTGTGCATCATCTGTTTCCTGTGTATCTGCATTACCTGGGACCCCTGTCCACCTGTCCAGCTTCATGTGCAAAGGTAACATAGTGTTACCTTTGTATTCCTGTAAGCTCAGCATCCTCCTAGCTAGTTTCTTACCTCTTTCCTATGAAGTTTTCTCTAAAGATAATTCTCCTGGCTGCAGAATAGCCACTGCAGCTTCTTCAGCGTCCAGGTCTTCTCACTTCTTGAGGGATATCAGGACCCCCCTGGGTGAGGATGCTTGGCCAGCTTGTAATGTTTGTTTGGGCACTGGATTCCTTGGCACATGGTGCGTCATGATGAGTTGTCCACAGGGTGCTCTAAAGGCCTGGAGCTGTAGTCTGCCGATCGTCTTTGGAGATCCTATTAGGGGGTATGGAGGGTGAAGCCACGATAAGGTCTTATTTCAGTACAGAGAGACATGCCTTAAATCAGGAAGTTCATGGGAGGAACAAAGAGTTCAAGAAACTCAATACAAGGCAAGGTTGTACAAGGGATCAGGCAGGGAGCAATCTAGCATCTCTGGTGGCACAGTGTGAAGAACTACACCTAGACACTGCAGAGGTCCCAGGTTAAGATCCGGATCCTGACACAATGACTTGTAAATATTTTCCATTTTAATAAGGCTCCTCTGTGCTTTGCTGTGGTTTAATGGAGATGTGTTTGGCTCATTTATAGTTCCACCTTAATAGAAGTTGTCTTTGTATACTTTTATCTCAAATGTATTATAGGATAAATTCACCTTTCGGGAACATGTTACTTTTCCCCCTCTTTTTTAGGGTGGAACATGTAACATGTTCCTGATCCTGCAGCCACTCAGTGATCTGCTGCCCCTTGTGTGACAGCAGTGAAGGGAGAAGCTCCCCATACCATTTGTCACTTTTTTAAAAGAGTGTGGCTGTGTGGGATTTCTGGGAATAAATGAACTACAAGTACTGACATCTAATTGGCTTGTAGTTCTCATTGAACTAAGATGGCACTGCTGAGCGCTCTGGTAGTTCATTGACTCTTTCTGTCAGTGTGAAACTGCCTTCCAATACGATGTAGTGACAGCTTAAACTGACAATCTGCAGGAAACCTGCATGGTACCAGCGATCTGCTGGAGCAATGCTTTCAGGCCCCTAAAACAAAATAAAAAGTAATATTTTTTTACCTGCAAAAAAATGTGCATTTATTTTTTTAAAGGTGAATTTATCCTTTCAATCCATGTAAACTGTATACAATTTCCGATTTTATTTTCCTGCTGAAAGCATTTTATAATATCAGGCTTTGTTTGTAGATAAAGTAATTACTACTTTTGGATCATTCATTTTTAATTGTTATTTTATGCTTATTCTGTTTCACATAAGTTTTTTTACTGTCCATTTAAATATTACAAATAGTCTTGACCTTGTTATTTTTTATAGTATAAAGGAAACTTCCCCAAGTGCAGCTGCCAAATCTTGTAAAAGGGGGGTGCTAATTGCTGCAGTTTGTCTTGTTATCCCTCGGTGACAATGTGTCAGGAGTCGTATGTACAACAGGAAATGAATTATCCATAGGACAGGAGCCTCTGGATGGGAACCCCTGCCGCTTTTGTTAATGAAAGTTGTTCCACGCATGTTCTCTGCTTGTCTGTGTTCCAACTATCTTCAAAAATGCTACAGAATGCCACAGCTTGCCAATGTCATACATCTGAGAGTGATAGACAAGCAACATAATAAAAGCTGCATCATAAAATACAAGTATATGTTTAATTACATAGTAAGCTTTGTAAATCCACGTTCACGCAGAATTATGCAAAAAAATAAAACATTCAAGATGGTAATTTTCAGTTTATTGCAAAATGTCATCAAAGCACAGTAAATAAATACACAGCATTATTTTATTCTATTAGAAAAAGGCTGCCTGTTCCAAAATGGGAAAAGTTGAGGGTATTATAAATCATGTTAAAGAGATTCAGGTAATATGTTCAGAAGAAGCGTGTGGGTGGCTGGTATAGCAGCAAGCAGTATAAGCAGGAGAGGCGTGTGGATGGTGGCTAAAATAGCAGGCAGTATGTGTTGGAGAGCAGTGTTGATGGCTGGTTTGACAGTAGGCAGTAAATGCAATTCAGGAGTGTGGATGGTGTGACAGCAGACAGTGTTTTCAAGACAGGAGTGTGAATGGTATGACTGCATCCAGTATGTGCAGTAGATAAGAGCAGAGACTATGACAGTGCAAAGTATGAGTAGGAGAGGAGTGTAAATGGTATGACAATTGGGGGTTATTGCACATGCTTTTGAAGCTGAGGGTACACTGCAGACTCATCATTATTGGGTGAATGTTGGTGTTAAAACTGTCAGGAGAACTCTGTGTACAGAAAGGGGCAATCTCACTGCTGGCATCAATATTGTTAAAGGGCTTGTAAAGGAAATGTATTTTATTTTTTTCATAATGAGCATCCTTTACCTGCAGACATTCCTCTTTTCACTTCCTCATTGTTCGTTTTTGCTCAGAAGTTGCTTTATTTCTTCTCTGTTCTGTTCACTTCCTGCTTGTCTGATTGTTACTCACCACTGTGAAGGGAGGCTTTACTGCGGTGGTCAGTGACGTGCTCGCCCCCTCCTGAGAACTACATCTGTGCGGCAGGACGCTCTCTACGTGTTAGAGACTTCAAGGAGGTGTGAATTACTGGGCGTGCCGCAATGTATACTAGAAAATGTAGTTCTTACATGAACGAGCGCCGCAAACCAGGAAGTGAATGAGAGAACAGAAACTAGAACGCCGGAGGTGATATAGATGAAGGAATTTAATAGGTATTTACTATTTTTTTAAACAGAATCATTACACTATTCTGTCTGTCTACTTTGCAGACATAAATTTTAGGCAAAAAAAAAATTCCTTTACAACTCCTTTTAAGTGAAGTGTATGTGTTGGGGTAGAATACAAAGAAAAAAAATGAGCGTCTTAACACACATATCACAGGTAGTGGGTAGTAGTGGGAAGCAATGACAAACTCTAATACAGATGGGGGAGGGGGAAAAGACTGCTGATTAATTGAGATTCCCTCTGAGCCCTAATCCTCCAGATTTTGTTTCTAGGCTGAGCAATGTTTTTATGAAGGACGTGGACAGTGTTCAGTATGAAATTTGAGTGGTGGGAGAGTGGGATTAACACCTTTACAACCACCACATAAAGTTCGGTCTATATATATTTGGACACAGGCACAATTTATATATGTTTGGTCCTGTATGCCACCAGAATAAAATTAAAATTAAACAATCCAAAGTAATTTGAAGTGCAGACTTTCAGCTTTAATTCAAGGGGTTGAACATAAATATGAAGTATACATTTTAGGAACTACAACCATTTTTATACACAGTCCCCCCATTTTCAGGGGCTCACATGTAATTGAACAAATAAATATAATTATAAATGAAATGTACATTTTTTATATTTTGTTGAGAATCCTTTACTGGCAATGACTGCCTGAAGTCTGGAACCCATGAACTTTACCAAAGACTGTGTTTCCTCCTTTCTGATGCTTTGCCAGGCTCTAACTAAAGCTGTCTCTAGTTGTTCTTTGTGGGTATTTCTGCTTTTAGTTTTGCCTTCAGCAAGTGAAATGCATGCTCAATTGGGTTGAGATCAGGTGATTGACTTTGTCATTGCAGAATATTCCACTTCGTTTCCTTCAAAAGGTCCTGGGTTGCTTTTGCAGTGTGTTTTGGATCATTGTCCATCTGTACTGTGAAGCACCGTCCAATCAACTTTGTTGCATTTGGCTCAATCTGGGCTGACAGTTTATCTCTAAACACCGCAGAACTGGTCTGCCTTTTTTAGATGTTTTTTGGCTAAGTCTAAGGCTGGGTTCACACTACGATTTTCCCATCCGTCAGCCGCATACGATTTATATGAAAAAACGTATGCGGCTGAAACGGATTGAACCGTATGTAAACGTATGCGTTTATAAAACGTATACGGTTTCAAAAAGTGCGTACGGTTCCATCCGGTTTTGATTAAAAAAACGCATACGTTTTTGGAATTAGTGTCATTTAATAAAAAAAGATTTTTTTGTTTTGAAAATGCACATGCGCAGACGAAAAACGCATACGGTTTATACGTATGGAACCGCACATATGTGCGTTTTCCATTGACTTTAATGTTTAAAAAAAACGTATGCGTTTGCCATACGGTTTCAAAAACTGACTCAAAACTGTGGTCGAACACGGTTTTGTGTACTGTTAAAAAACGTTTTGCCAGCAAATCGTACGCACCCGGATGCATCTGAGTGCATACGATTTGCAATGCATTGTCTATGTATGAGTTTTCCCGTACGGGCCTGTACGTTTTCAAAACTGAAATCGTATGCGGCTGACGGACAGGAAAATCGTAGTGTGAACCCAGCCTAATCTGGCTTTTCTATTTTTCATGCTTAAGAATTGTTTGCACCTTGTGGTAAACCCTCTGTATGTTTCTGTTGTGAAGTCTTCTCTTGATTGTAGACTTTGACAATGATACGCACACCTCGTAGAGAGTTTCCTTCACATGTATGGATGTTGTGAATGGATTTTTCCTTACCATAGAGAAGATCCTGCGATCATCCTCCACTATTGTCTTCCGTGGACGTCCAGTCCCTTTTATGTTGCTAAGCTCGCCAGTGCATTATTCTTTCCTCGCAATGTACCAAACAGTTTTTTTGGCCACTCCGAATGTTGCTGCTATCTCTGATGGATTTGTTTCTTTTTTAAAGCCTTGCAATGGCCTGAGTCGCTTGCATGGACAGCTCATTTAAATGCATGTAGGTTTACAGCAATAGATTCCAAATGCAAATACCACACTTAGAATAAACTCCAAACCTTTTACCTGCTTAATTGATTAAGAAATAATGGAGTAGCCCACACCTGGCCATGAAACAGCTTTTGATTCAATTGTCCAATTACTTTTGGGCCCTTGAAAAGGGTGGCGGCTGTTTTTAAGAGCTGTAATTCCTAAACGCTTCCTCTGATTTAGGCGTACATACCCTCAAATTAAACCCGAGAGTGCGTTTTCAGCCCATATTCATTATATAACTATAGCTTAAATATATTTTGGAAATACCTGGGAAAAAATAAAATTGTGCCTGTGTCCAAATATATATGGACCTAACTGTATGTGCACTAGCAAAAAGGTGGGCTTTAATGCCCACACGCCTCACATATGCATCACTGGATGGCCAGTGTTGATGTGCTGAGAGCATATGCACTGCACGCTCTCAATCCAGACTTTAGAATGGTAGTGGCAGTGGTCACGTGATCACCAATTCTTCCTGCCCCCAGCACTGATAAATAAATGCCAGGGCAGGCACAAAGGGTTTAAAGTGGTTGCAAACTCTTCCATATACCCAGTGAAGTCACTGGCCTCATGTAATACACAGATTAAACAAATCCTCCTACATAAGTTATACCTGTATTTCTGCAGTCTTCTCGTATCTACATCTGTTCAAAGTACATCATTTATAGTGAATCTGCTGCAGGTCCCTCTCTTGTCAGCTTTTGCTCTTGGTGTCAGGAAAACTTGTCAGAAGTGATTCATGCTGATAGCAGAGTAACGAAGCAGTGGACAGAAATTGCACTTGGTGCTCTTAAAAGTACACAGTATAGAAGAATATGCTTTGTTCATATTTCATGTCCGAGGTTTACAACCACTTTAAAGAAGTTCTGTGGAGGGAAAACTGGAGACGGAGTATGCTGGGGGAAGGGATACAATGGACTACCGCAGGGATTGCACTGGGCAAAGACCAAAGCGTTTTTAGGCGGTTGGATTTCAGTATTGGAGCATGCTCTGTTGAGCTAAATTTAAAGCTGCAGCCAGAATCCCTAAGTTGCAAAGTGAAAGTAGAACTTTAATTTTAGGAGTACATAGCAAACAAGTATTGCTGATATTATTTTCTGACCCCATCTCTTGTAATGCATTTATTTATTTATTTTACTTACGTTTTACTTACATTTTCCAGTGAGTTGTAAACTACATAAGTCAAGGAATTAAGTAATGGTACTATAGTACTGATCTAAATTTGGGTTCCTGCTCTGTATGAAGATAATATATATTGTTTTAATTGTCCAAAAAGCAAATAATGAATTTTCTTCAGACAATATTTTCATTATACAGTACCTTACATAGTCCACTTTATTTAGCCTGCTCTGCAAGTACAGGTGTTTTACTACTGGTACTATCACTGTCAGGTTTATTTTAATGGCTGTTATGATAACGTCAATGTGAAAGTGAATTTCCAAAGATTACTGCACAGGATCCCTCCTTAACCGATTGCCATCCACTTAACGTCATATGACCTTGCAGACTTTGAGTGGTGAGATCTGCACCTACAGAAATCGTCTTTTAGAGCCTGCGATTCCCTTCACCATAAGAACGATCATAGTTGCTCTTTGATCGCTCTTATAGGCAGCAAGAAGGGACTCCCTCCTGCCGCCCTCCAGTGCTTCTACCGGCTCGCCCCTGCCATTGGCAATCCAGAGAAAGAACCGACCAGCCCCGGATGCTGACCATAGAGATTTCCGGTGGGCCAGAAGGTCCCGGAGTCTCTATGATCGTTCAGGGGCCGGGTGTGATGTTATGACGTCACGCCCGACCTCTTCATTTGAAAAAATGTCACCACCTTTTTATTTCAGGCTTCCCAGCCTAGAAGTGAGATCTGGGAAATTATTGACCCCAGATCTCACTGTAAAGAGAACCTATTCCTACTGTATTACACTATTCCTATTACAAGGAATGTTTACATAACTTGTAATAGGAATAAAAGATAAAAAAGTAAAAAGAAAGTGTCAAAATAGAAAAATAAAAGTAAAATTAACAATAAAAAATATATAAAGCACCCCTGCCCCCACGTGCTCGCTCGCAGAAGCGAAAGCATACGCAAGTTGCACCCTCATATGTAAACGTCATTCAAGCCACACATGAGGTATCGCCGCAAATGTTAGAGCGAAAGCAATAATTAAAATAATGGACCTCCTCTGTAACTCAAAAGATGTAACCTGTAAAAAAAAATTAAAGCATCGCCTATGGGGATTTTTAAGTACCGAAGTTTGGCGTCATTACACAAGCGTGTGTAGTTTTGAAGCATGACATGTTGGGTATCTATTTATTCGGCGTAACATCATCTTTTACATTTTACAAAATTGGGCTAACTTTACTGGTTTTGTTTTTTAATGCATGAAACTTTTTATTTTATTTTTTTAATTACTACGCAAATACCATGCAAAATAAAGTTGCAATGACCGCCATCTTATTCTCTAGGGTCTCTGCTAAAAAAAAACCACATATAATGTTTGGGGGTTCTGTGTAATTTTCTAGCAAAAACAATATGATTTTTACAAGTCAGAAATGTCAGAATTGGCCTGGGTGGCAAGTGGTTAAATATCACTATCTTCTTTCTTTATGTATATGAAAATATACTAGTTAAATTGCTTTTTTCATGAATGAAAATTATTACACTTGTGATATTTTTAGGAGAAAGTTATGAAATAACTTGAGTCGAAATAATTCATCCATCCTAGTGACTTATGCCTAAACTGTGCAAAGTGGGTTAACTGATTATTTCGTACATGGGTAGGAAGATCAGAGCCCGTGAACTGTTGTATTTCACTGACTGGGAAATTTACAGTCTGTTTAGATACATGGTTACAGTATGTGAATGGGACCATATTAATGTAAATAAGCTTGTTAATGAACAATAATTGTGCTTCAGTGTATAAAGTATACATAAAGAGTATATGCGCTTTGGGGCAATCACCTATGTGAGATCCTGGTCCAGTATTGCACAAGACAGTGCTTTGGTGTACATTTGTGGGTCAAATCTCACTTGTTGAAAATAGGAGAATATGGAGCCTATATACAAAAGATTTGCTCGCAAATTCTCTTGCAAAACTTTATTATAACATCGAGAAAACCAAACATTCAGTGGTTGTGTTGTGAGAACTCTTCAAAAAGCAGTATGTCACATTTGACACCTTTCAGGGGGGAGGGGGGTGCAGATACCTGTCTAAAGACAGGTATCTTCACCCACTTCCGGCCCGCAGTCTCGGGCAAAAGTCGGGTTTTTCCCGTTGTGTGCTGGGAACTCTCGGCTCCCAGGACACAGCGGAAGCCAATCGCCGTAGGGAACCGGGCAGTGAAGCCGCAGCGCTTCACTTCCTGGTTCCCTCACCGTGGATGGAGGGGGGAGGAGCAGAGAGACGAGCGATCGCTCGTCCTCTGCTGCGGACGCCGCTGGACTCCAGGACAGGTAAGTGTCCTATTTTTAAAAGTCAGCAGCTGCAGTATTTGCAGCTGCTGGCTTTTAAAAAAAAAATGTAATGGGCCATCCGCTTTAAGGACCTAGGGTCCCCCGTTATCAAGGTGACTGTTCACTTAACCACTTCAATACCCAGCCATAGAAAATTGATGGCCTGGGATGGGATTTACCATCCTAAGTGGCCGTCAATTGACGGCCTGGGCATTGCAGGCGAATATCTGGATGATGCCTGCAGCCAGAGGCATCATCCAGATATCCTCTTCTTCAGCCGACGATTCTGCACAATGTAAGAACGATCATAGCGGCGGTTCCGCCGCTTGATCGTTCTTACAGGCCGCGGGAGGGGACATCCCCCCCCTCCCGCCGCCATCCGATGCTTCTCCGGGCTTACCTGTGCCTTCGGGGGCCCGGAGAACGAATCGTCGGCGGCGGCAGGAAGCATAGAGATGACTGGTGACCAGATGGTCACCAGTCATCTCTATGACCGTCGGAGGACCCGGGCGCGATGTGATGACGTCACGCCCGGGTCCCCGTAAGTAAACAAAGCCGCGATTGCGGCTGTAAGCCCCCATTCATGAGATCGGTGAATTTTTTTTCACCGATCTCATGGTTTCCAGCCTGGAGGAGAGATGTGAGGTCTTATTGACCCCACATCTCTCCATAAAGAGGACCTGTCACACACATTTCCTATTACAAGGGATGTTTACATTCCTTGTAATAGGAATAAAAGTGGGAAAAAAAAAATGAAAAAAAGTGTAAAAATAAATAAAAAATAAGTCAAAAAAATAAATAAAAGATAAAAAAAAAATTAAAACGCCCCTGTCCCCGATAGCTCGCGTGCAGAAGCGAACGCACACGCAAGTCCCGCCGACATATGTACACGCCGTTTAAACCACATAAGTGAGGTATCGCCGCGTGCGTTAGAGTGCCAGCAACGAATCTAGCACTAGATCTCCTCTGTAAATCTAAACTGTAACCTGTAAAAAATAAATAAAGCGTTGCCTATGGAGATTTTTAAGTACCGAAGTTTGGCGCCATTCCATGAGTTTGCGCATAATTAAAGCGTGACATGTTGGGTATCTATTTACTCGGTGTAACATAATCTTTCACATAATACAAAAAAATTGGGCTAACTTTAGTGTTTTGTTATTTTTTTAATTCATAAAAATTTTTTTTACAAAAAAAAGGCGTTTGAAAAATAATTGCGTAAATACCGTGCAAGATAAAACTTTGGAATGACCGCCATTTTATTCCCTAGGGTGTCTGCTAAAAAAAACATATATAATGTTTGGGGGTACTGTGTAATTTTCTAGCAAAAGAATGATGATTATTACATGTAGGAGAGAAGTGTCAGAATAGGCCCGGTATGGAGGGGGGGTAACCTATGCCCTTAAAAGATCTGATGGATGCATAATGTTTTATTGTAGTGTAAATACACCATACCGTATATACGCGAGTATAAGCCAAGTTTCTCAGCAAATTTTTTTGTGCTGAAAATGCCCCCCTCGGCTTATACGTGAATGAAATTCCTAAATGCTTCTAAAAGCTACTAAAATGCTACTAGAAGCAGGGACAAAAATCCTATTATCATTATTTTTCATCCAGCGTTTTTTCTAGCTGTTTTTGAGCTTATGAAAAATGCTAGTGTGCATTGAAGTGGAAGTTAACTATAGGTAGTGTTAATATCTCCTAAACGTGCACTGTTTAGGAGGTATTTACTGTACATTCAGCCAGTGACATAATTGGCACATGTGCTCTGAAGGAACGGCAACCTGTGCTGTTACTTCAGATCCCCACGACGTGACCGGCAGCTTCTGCACTTTTGTGTGGGAGTGATGTAATCGCAGCTCCGGTCAGTCACAGAGCCGGATTCTGTGAACCCGGAAGCAAGACGAGTGAAGATGGAAGCAGCCTCCACGTCTGAGGCATTGGAGGACTATGTTTTAAGGTAAGTTTTTAACATAATGTGCTAATATGTGTAATGCGTACTAGCACATTATGCCTTTACCTTTAAGAAAAAAAAAAAGTCCAGCAATTTACAACAGCTTTAAAACACTTTGCCCTTCTGACATTTGATCACATTGTTTGGAATTTCATGCCCACATTCACTTGTTTTAATGGGGAGAATGCGTACTTGGAAACTTGGACAGTCTGTTTTCTTTACAAGATGATGTAAAAAAAAAATTAACCCAGGAAACAAATACAAATAAAATAAAAAGAGCAGTCCCTCCCCCTAAAATAACTAGCCCAACACACCAGGCACGCCAGCTGTGGTATTCCTCTGACAAGCAGACAATGCAAGTGAAGCCCCCTCTACCCTATTGATTCCAGCCCTATGCTCTTCTGCATTTATCTGAGTGCCTTTCCAAGAGGCACAACTACTCAACCCAAAGCATTCATGCTTGATGCTCTCGAGAACTGTTCTTCTCGGCACCTGACACCTGTTTGTAACAAGGAATGAAAAGATCTGCCTAGGTTTGATTTGCCATGGATTCAGAGATTCCTCTTTTAATTTCACTGAACCCATAGTTAGCGGTGAATCCTATTGAAGTCTATAGGCGGTAGGATATTATACGTAAATGTTGTTACTTTATGGGAGGATATCATCTTAAAAGGCATGGGAATTTGGGTTCTGACATGGGAGACGTACAACGTACTAATGCCTTTTTTTATGACTTTAAGGGTAACCTGGAGAAAATACAAATCCTTTAAATCACGAGTTTATGTAAGGGCTGGAGCTGTTGTTGACATGCTCCAGAGAAGGAAAATTCGAGATTTTCCTAGCTTGTGACGGAAAATATTGATTATAAGAAGACAGGAGGCGAGTATCTTAAGCATTAATCCTTCTTTAATTAATGCTCATAGCAGAGAAAAACAATGTTTAACCACTTAAGGACCGCCTACTGCACATTTACGTCGGCAGAATGGCACGGCTGGGCACATCAACGTATATATACGTTGGTTTTAGTACCCAGCCGTGGGTCGCGGGCGCGCGCCCGCGGTCGCGCGCCCGCGACCCGGTCCGAAGCTCCAGGACCGGGACCGCGGGATTCGCGGACCCGATCGCCGCTGCAGTGCGGCGATCCGTCCCTGGAGCGGAAGAACGGGGAGAGCCGTGTGTACACACGGCTTCCCCGTGCTTCTCTGTGGCCGGAGCATCGATCGCGTCATCCCTGTAATAGGGGGACGCGATCGATGACGTCACACCTACAGCCACACCCCCCTTCAGTTGTAAACACACACATTAGGGCACACATTCCCTACAGCGCCACCTGTGGTTAACTCCCAAACTGCAACTGTCATTTCCACAGTAAACAATGCAATTTAAATGCATTTTTTGCTGTGAAAATGACAATTGTCCCAAAAATGTGTCAAAATTGTCCGAATTGTCCGCCATATTGTCGCAGTCACGAAAAAAATCGCTGATCGCCGCTATTAGTAGTAAAAAAAAAAAAAATAATAAAAATGCAATAAAACTATCCCTTATTTTGTAAACGCTATAAATTTTGCGAAAACCAACCGATAAACGCTTATTGCGATTTTTTTTACCAAAAATATGTAGAAGAATACGTATCGGCCTAAACTGAGGAAAAAAAATGTTTTTTTATATATTTTTGGGGGATATTTATTATAGCAAAAAGTAAAAAATATTGCATTTTTTTTTAAATTGTCGCTCTATTTTTGTTTATAGCGCAAAAAATAAAAACCGCAGAGGTGATCAAATACCACCAAAAGAAAGCTCTATTTGTGGGAAAAAAAGGACGCAAATTTTGTTTGGGAGCCACGTCGCACGACCGCGCAATTGTCTGTTAAAGCGACGCAGTGCCGAATCGCAAAAACCCCTTGGGTCATTTGCCAGCGTATTGGTCCGGGTCTTAAGTGGTTAAACTGTTATAAAGAAAAAAAAAAATAAGGTGAAAGTCACTATGTGGACTACGAGTCCCAGCATGCCTAGTGTCTGTAACCACTCCCCTCTAGCGCCTCTATATAAGGACCGGCTCCTCCCAGAATCATCTTCTTTCTTGATGCGAAAAAACTTTGATCACTTCGGGTTCTATGTCGATCAACGTCTCCCGTCACTTAACTTCGGCCAGCCGGCCCGATCTCTCTTCTCAGAAAAACCTTGTGTGAAACTGTGACTATGTCCCAACAGGGGATTTAATCATGAAACATCCGAATGAACCAACGACCGATCTTCGGAAAAACTTGTTTATGCGGCTCCCGGCCGACTAAGATCCTTGATGCGATCTTCCTTAGAAACCTGGAATGAAATAGAGGTATATGACAGGGAGGGTAGGGAGGGAAGATACTCGCCTCCTGTCTTCTTATAATCAATATTTTCCGTCACAAGCTAGGAAAATCTCGAATTATATTTCAGACAGGAGGCTCATATCTTAAGCAATTTCAAAGCTTAACCAAATACACAAAGACAATAATCATCAGTATATCTCCTGTCTAAAGGAAATCTGCGCCCGATCATAGAACGGTCATGGAAACGTGGGTTTCTGGTCTGAAATAAAAAGAACGGAAGGTGGATTCCGAAGACCAATCCGCCGCTAATAGGAGGTCTGATAGAGAGCCTCCCGCCGAGATAACTTTGGTAGCCATGGCACCTCTAGAGGAGTGTGCGCCAAAGAGGGTTACGTCTATGCCGGCCAACTCCATGGTTGCTCGCACCCATCGGGCCAGGGTGGCGGAAGTGACCGGGTGGTGGGGTTTGACGTATGAGAGCAATAGTTGTTGAAAATCGGGCGACCTAAGGGATGCGGTCCGGGTTTCATAGGCCTGTAGGCATCTAACAACACATAACCTTGGGTGTGTGGGAAAATATGGGTAGAAAACCGTCTTTAAGTCCGTCTTGGTTCTACGGACCACGGAAAACCGAACCCCTTGGGGAAAGAACTGGCGTCTAGAGATGTCTAGAGCCCTCACGTCTGAGACTCGTTTGATCGATATCAGACACAGGAGAACCGTTAGTTTGAACGTCAGTAATTTGAGAGATAGCGCCTCGTTATCCTCCCAAACGGAGAACATATCGAGCACTCTGGATACGTCCCAGGTCGATTGGTATTTAGGGCGTGGGGGTCTTTGGAACTTCATGCCCCGCATTAGTTTACAAATCAACGGATGCTTGCCTATTGGTAGAGAGTCTACCGGGAGGTGGTAGGCCGAAATGGCTGATCTGTATACATTGAGGGTATTGTAAGCCCTACCGGTGTCAAAAACTTTTGCCAGGTAATTTGCTATCGTGGTTATAGGGGCCAGAGTGGGATCAACTTGTCGTTGATCACACCAATGTACCCAGAGTCCCCAGGCTGATCGGTATGCCGATCGAGTCCCGGGGGCCCAGGCCAGGTCAAGAAGGTCTCTAGCTGATGTTGAAAGAGCGTTGTCCGCGTCTGGCGTCCCGAAATCAGGCCTGCTATCAAGGTAAGAGAGTCCTCCAGAACCAGAGGGTGGACACCCTTGGAAGGGTGTGAAAGGATGTGAGGGATCCGGGGCAGGAGCCTGGGATAGTCTATCTCTAGCAGGAGGGGAAACCATGGTTGTGTCGGCCACCATGGGAATACCAGGACTACTGTCGCGTCCTGTTGTGCTACTTGCAGTAGTACTCTGGGGATCATCGAGAAGGGGGGAAATGCGTAGTGGATTTCCCCCTTCCAAGACTGACGGAAGGCGTCTATTGACATGGAATCTGGGTCCGGTCTCCAGCTGAAGAACCGAGGTAGTTGGCGATTGAGGCGTGTGGCGAAAAGGTCTATGCCCAAAGGGCCCCAGAGACGATCCACCCGCGCAAAAATCGAGCGATCCAGCTGCCAGTCGCTGGAGTCGGATAAGTGTCGGGAATTCCAATCTGCTACAGTATTGGACGTGCCTGGAATATATTCCGCCTTCGGGATGATGTTGCGTGACAGACAGAATTGCCAAATGGTCTTGGCGATATCCGCCAGGGTTTTGGATCTGGTGCCCCCTAGACGATTGACATATTGCACTGCTGCGATATTGTCCATGCGTAATAGTACGCAACAATCGGATCGTTCCGAGAGGAAGCTCTGTAGGGCGAAGCGTGCAGCCAGAAGTTCCAAGGCGTTGATATGAAGGAGGGACTCTCGGTAGGACCAGGTCCCCCCCGTCGAAGTCCCGCCTAGGCGAGCGCCCCAGCCCTTCAGGCTCGCGTCCGATTCTATTATGATGTCCGGACGGGAATTGAAAATCGTTTTGCCATTCCATTCTGCGGCATGACGGAGCCACCATAGCAGTTCCATTCTGGCCTCGACAGAGAGAGGGATCTCGTCTGTGTATCGCAGACCCCGACGCAAGTGCATAATTTTGAGTCGTTGAAGGGCCCTGTAATGGAGAGGGGCAGGGAAGATGGCCTGTATGGAGGCTGCTAGGAGGCCCACCAATCTGGCCAGTACTCGCAGGGACAACACTGCCTTGCGTAGTACCGCTCTGATCTCTTTGCGGATCAGGGCCAGTTTTGCTTTGGGCAGCCGGAGGAGTGCCTGGTTGGTGTCTACCAGGAAACCCAGAAACTCTTGGGAAGGTATGAGAACCGATTTCTCCTGATTTATGAGGAAACCCAGGTTCTGAAGTAGTTCTATTGTCCAGCCCATGTGGCGGCGCGCTTCTGACTCGGAGTAGGCCATGATGAGGATGTCGTCTAGGTATATGATGAGACGTACCCCCTTGCTCCTTAATGATGCTACTGCTGGTTTTAAGAGTTTGGTGAAGCACCATGGGGCCGATGACAGCCCGAATGGTAGGCATGTGAACTGCCATGTGCGACCCCACCATCTGAAGCGGAGAAGGGGTTGCGACTCTGGGTGAATGGGGACGGTGAGATAGGCGTCCTTCAGGTCCACCTTCGCTAGCCAATCCCCGGGTTGGAGTAGGTCTCGGAGGCAGTGAATGCCTTCCATTTTGAAGTGTCGATAGGTGACATGTTTGTTTAGGTCCCGAAGGTTTATGACGGGACGGTAGCCTCCTCCCTTCTTTTTGACCAGGAATAGATTGCTGATGAATCCTGGGGAATACGGGTCGGCTTCGACCACCACCTGTTTGGAGATCAGCTCTCCCATCTCGTCGTCTATCAGTGTCGTGATTGCTTGTGTAAAATGTATGGGGGGAGGTATGACGTTCAGTTGAGGAGGGGATAGAAGTTCCACTCTGAACCCTAGAATGGTGTTTAAGATCCACGCGTCTGCCGTAATCGCAGACCAAGCGTGGGTAAAAAACTGAAGTCTCCCCCCCACAGGTGTAAGGGAGTCTAGTATAAGAGGTGGGCTTACCAGTGTATGGCCGGGATCGAGGATCTCCTCTGCTTCCTCGTCCTCTCCAAGGTCTTCCGCGGGGTGGGAAGAATGGTGCGGGTTGTGCCACCACGTGGTATGGGGGTGGAGCCTGGTTATATAGTGTCTGGGCGGCAGCCCTGTTGACATGTCTAAAGTTGGTGGTGCGGCCAGCAGAGCGGCCCCTGCCTCTACCAGCCCTGGCAAAAACTCTATGCGTCCCAGTTCTTTTGAGCGACGTCTGCGCTTTGTCTAGGCTATTAAAAAGGCCTACAAATTTATTGATGTCCTTCATCAAGGAATCACCAAATAAGAAACCTTCTGCCGCTGGGCCTGGCTCGGTCTCTGCCAGGTGGGCCAGTTGGGGATCTAATCTCATCAGTATGGACCGCCTGCGTTCAGTCGAACATGCAGTGTTGGCGTTGCCCAGTAAGCATTAGGCCCTTTGAGCCCAACCCCGTAGTTGGGGGACGTCTACTGCGTGCTGCGCAGTCACGGCCTGTTCAGAGATGTTGAGAATTTTAGTGAGCGGGCCGAGTAGGTCTAAGACGCGGTCTTGGATACTTTTAAATGACTGGTCAATGCCTCTTTTGGGAGCTTTCCCTGTTTTGGCCAGGTACTTCGCCAGAATGGGGTCTATTTCTGGCGTAGTGGTAACCTTTCTGGGAATGTGTGGCCGAGGGCATTCCGCTCTTAGTTTATTGCGGTTGTTCTTATTGAGGGGTCTACGTGCCCAGAACTCCACATACTGTGCCACATGTGGCAAGGGGGACCAGTCCCCAGATCGGGGGTGAGTGATTGCATCGGGGTGGAACAGAGGTTCACCCCGGGCGTCTGTTATTGTTGTACCCTGTGATTCAGGGGTAGCATCTTGGTGGAACGCTATTGCCCCAGCATCCATTCCAGTATCGTCTTCGGACTCGGAGACTTCCGTCTCAGATGATTCGGAGGATGTATCTACCTCCGAATCGATGACAAAAGAATCGGGTTTTGACCGTCTAGTTGTCACTTGCCTCTTTTGTGACTCCCTGAGGCTCCGGGGTTGTAAAGAGTCCGAGGGATGCGTGGGGTTGCATTCCGGTTGTGGAAATGCTTCGAACATATTGTGTACTTCCCCTGTCGGGGAGTCCTGAGTGACCCCAATATGTTTTCTCTTCTGAGAGGACTTGCCCTTCTTTGGCTGCGGTTCATCGCTGGCCGGTAAGGGGGTAGGGGTAATAAATGGACCCTGATGCAGACCCATGGAGGTGGTATTAGCAGATAGGGCTGCTAAGATGGATGAGTTAATGAGCTCTTGTATTTGAGCAGTGGAAAGAGGTTGCTGTTGTAATGGTGCCTCACCAGTCCCCTTAGGGGCTGTACAGTCCTCAGACATCTTATCTTATGGGGTGATTCTCAAGACAGAGGGGGGGAATAAATTCCGCTCTCCCCAGTGATACTGATGAGATTGGTAAACTAGGAGTCTATGTGGTTATTATTGTAGCCGCCCTGACAGTTCCAGGCTCCTACCTCCTCCTTGCCGAAGTTCTCAGTGAGGTGAGAAGGAAGCCTGCGAGCGCGCTTTCACGCCGAAATCCCGCGAGATTTCGCTTGCAGCGCGAAATCCCGCGAGATTACGTCTGCCGAGATCTCGTCGCAGAGACGGCCGTTGCGAATAGGGTGGCTGAGGGGAATGAGGAGAGAAAGGGGAGGAAAGGGGTTTCCTCAGCCCGGCGCCGAATTGAATTAGAAGTTAGGGATAATTCCTGGATGGCGCGCGGGACCTGTAGAAGCGGGTGTGAGCCGTACATATGGAGACAGGTATTCCATACAATTTCTCATAAAAGCGAAAATCATATACTTATCTGAAGCTGCCATGAGCAGAAAGAAAGAGGATGATTCTGGGAGGAGCCGGTCCTTATATAGAGGCGCTAGAGGGGAGTGGTTACAGACAGTAGGCATGCTGGGACTCGTAGTCCACATAGTGACTTTCACCTTATTTTTTTTTTTCTTTATAACAGTTTAAACATTGTTTTTCTCTGCTATGAGCATTAATTAAAGAAGGATTAATGCTTAAGATATGAGCCTCCTGTCTGAAATATAATCCTTGGACAGTTACGGTAGTTGTCAGAGGTAGATACAAATTACAGCTCCATCCAGTGGCCATAATGTGGTATTTTTTTGGATTCACTTTAATCTGTATGAAGAAAATACATTCAACCTGGAGAGAAAAAAGCCTAATGACATTTATTTTTAACCCTAATCATACAGAACACATGCAGATTCACATGAATCGCTCTGCAATTGTTTTCTACATATGACTGTTTTTAAGCTTTTTACCTTTTATATTGAAGTAGCTGGATTATTTAAAAGTCTTTTGATTGGCTTCATTAAACCTATTGGCTGAGGTTCAAATTCTTGCAGTGCATTACACTTAAAAAAAAAAATGTAGCCAGGTCAATTTGCAGATAAACTCGCCAGGGCCATGAATTTTGAACCGCACAGGTAATGCATGATGCATTATTTTTTATTTATTTTTTAACCAGTAGGTTGAAGGGGAAAAAAAAGATTAGATTCCCCCCATCAAAACATTCAGACAGGGAAATTTCTTCCACTGAGCTATTGTATTCTGACAGCAGGGAGAGATCCCCGCCATAAGATTACAATGGCCACTGCTATAGCCGACAAGAGATCGACTTCTTTGCAACCAGCCTGCCCATAGATGGATCTATATACAGCCAGTTCCTGTTGAAACAGCCAATTTTCAATCCATCGATGGCCATAGTGGCCGCAAATCTCAACCTCATTCCTGTTTATAACCATTCCTCAGTTTTATTTTTCTCTGTCATTGCTAGAGAGGTTCTATTTATGTTCTGTGCTGGTGACCACACAGAAAATAAATGAAATGTCTCTCCAATGACAACGCAGACATCAAGCAAGTATTGTCTTTTTGAAGGGGAACTGTGAGGCCCCACACACACGAGCAGACCGATTTGTTCAAATCGGTCGGGCAGACCGATTTGAACAAATCGGTCTGCTGGGGACGTATTGGTTTGATCGTGTACACACGATCAAACCAAAATCCCCGCCGGCAAACGTCGCGGTGACGTGGCGGAGACGTTGACGTCGTCACGTCACCGCACCAGGAAGTAAATCACTTCCGCGCATGCGTCGAATCTATTCGACGCGTGTGCGAGAAGACCTGTCTGCTGGTTAGCGTACTAACCAGCAGACATGTCGGCAGCCAGCAGACAGATTTGGTCGTGTGTACGCGGCCTTATGTGTAAGAAGGATCAACCTGTTGCACATCTTTGAAATATAAGTAAAGCAAACCTATTAAAAAAATAACTTATGCCTTGTTTCCACTGCACGGAACGGTTCGGGTCAGTAAATTTGGAGCGGTTAGGATGGGACCGGTCTATTCTCGTGAGTGTTTCCACTGCAAATCGGACCGTCAGGGACCATTCAGGTTTTAGAAAAAATTCCTAGCTTGTTCACCAATCAGTGAGATGTATTTGTAGGTCTGCCCTAATGGAACCGTTCCACTTTCTCTAGACCCACATGAGAAGCAGGACCGTTGCTGGTGCGGTACGTTTTCGCTTTTATGGCACGCTTTCATAATGGAAACACCCAAAATACCGAACCGAACCGATCTGCTCAGTGGAAACGAGGCATTACTCAGTGATCCAACCCTGGCAGTGTGATTCTTCCTGAACTAACTGCAGCATTCTAGCACCTAGAATTTATTCTTTGTGATCTGGCAGATGCCACAAATGGTAGAAAGGGGATCAAGCTCAGTAAAGCATATGTAGGAGCGTTTTTTCCTGATGTTGTATACACTTTTAACCACTTGCTTACTGGGCACTTAAACCCCCCCTCCTTTCAGCGCTGATGCAATTTGAATGACAATTGTGTGGTCATACAACACTGTACCCAATAAATGATCTTTTCTCACAAATTGCTTTCTTTTGGTGGTAATTGATCACCTCTGCGGTTTTTATTTTTTGTTAAAAAAAAATATTAAAAGACCGATTAAAAAAAAAAAATGTTTTATATATTTTGTAATAAAATTTTGCAAACAGGTAATTTTTCTTCTTTATTGATGTACGCTGATGGGCACCGATGGGCTGCATTGATGGGCACCAATAAGGTGGCACTGGTGGGCACTGATAGGCAGCACTGAGAGGTGGTACTGAAGAGCATTGATAGGTGGCACTGATGGGTGGCAATAATGGGCACTGATCGGCAGTGGTAGGTTACACTGATTGGCACCACTGGTGGGCATTGATAGGTGACACTGGCAGGTGGTACTGATTGGCACATGTGAGGCAGAATTGTCTCTTCCTCTTCGAGATCGATGTCCTTTGTACAGCGTGAGGAGAAAAAAAAACGATTACCAAGCTTTTTGGATGGTTGACAGCTGATCACGTGGTAAGGGGCTGGAACCGATGACTCGGTGATCACAGCGCAAGCCCTGAAGCAGAGGACATCTATTGATGGGCCCCCCAGCAATTCAGGTCCGCACTGTGGAGATCTCAAGTGGGTAAAGGTGACTATATGTTCTTGGCACATTGTGCAAAACAGTTTTGGATCAAAGTCCTGCTTTAAAGGGTGACTCCACTTTCCTGGGGAACAAAAATAGCAAATAAAGAAAAAAACAATATAGCGCATATAATTGCGACAATAATCATATTGTAATTTTATGTTATTTAAACATTACCTTTCCTTTTTCAATCTGCAGCAGATATATTTATCGGCATAAAACACACACTTTTTTTTCCCTGAAAATCATGGGTGCGTGTTATATGCCGACAGCGTACCTCGGAGGGGAAGGAGGGGGATGAAAGCTGCTGGAATTTACAAGCCGCCATCTCCTGTTTACTTGGCTCTATCTAACTAGGCTCTCGGTCGGCTCTCGTATCTCACACACATACAGTCCCGCCTCCGCCACTCACATTGGACCAGTGCTATGTCTATCACAGGAGCTGGTCCAATGCCGATGGCAGAGGCGGGACTGTGTGTGTGAGAGCTGAGTAAAGTACAGGAGATGACCGCTCTGTGATTTCCTGAAGTTCAGGCTGCTTTGATGACCGATGGCGAGGCTGCCGAAAAGATAAACAAAAACAGCATTAATCAGGCTGCATTGGGGACCTTGATCAGGCTGCATTGGGGACCTTGATCAGGCTGCATTGGGGACCTTGATCAGGCTGCATTGGGGACCTTGATCAGGCTGCATTGGGGACCTTGATCAGGCTGCATTGGGGACATTGATCAGGCTGCATTGAGGACATTGATCAGGCTGCAGATGGACATTCATGGGCACTGACCCTTAATTTGCTTCAAAGTTGTTTATTTAACCACTTAAGACCCGGACCAATACGCTGGCAAATGACCCAAGGGGTTTTTGCGATTTGGCACTGCGTCGCTTTAACAGACAATTGCGCGGTCGTGCGACGTGGCTCCCAAACAAAATTTGCGTCCTTTTTTTCCCACAAATAGAGCTTTCTTTTGGTGGTATTTGATCACCTCTGCGGTTTTTATTTTTTGCGCTATAAACAAAAATAGAGCGACAATTTAAAAAAAAATGCAATATTTTTTACTTTTTGCTATAATAAATATCCCCCAAAAATATATAAAAAAACATTTTTTTTCCTCAGTTTAGGCCGATACGTATTCTTCTACATATTTTTGGTAAAAAAAATCGCAATAAGCGTTTATCGGTTGGTTTTCGCAAAATTTATAGCGTTTACAAAATAAGGGATAGTTTTATTGCATTTTTATTAATTTTTTTTTTTTTTACTACTAATAGCGGCGATCAGCGATTTTTTTCGTGACTGCGACAATATGGCGGACACTTCGGACAATTTTTACACATTTTTGGGACAATTGTCATTTTCACAGCAAAAAATGCATTTAAATTGCATTGTTTACTGTGGAAATGACAGCTGCAGTTTGGGAGTTAACCACAGGTGGCGCTGTAGGGAATGTGTACCTAATGTGTGTGTTTACTACTGTAGGGGGGTGTGGCTGTAGGTGTGACGTCATCGATCGCGTCCCCCTATTACAGGGATGACGCGATCGATGCTCCGGCCACAGAGAAGCACGGGGAAGCCGTGTGTACACACGGCTCTCCCCGTTCTTCCGCTCCAGGGACGGATCGCCGCACTGCAGCGGCGATCGGGTCCGCGAATCCCGCGGTCCCGGTCCTGGAGCTTCGGACCGGGTCGAGGGCGCGCGCCCGCGACCCACGGCTGGGTACTAAAACCAACGTATATATACGTTGATGTGCCCAGCCGTGCCATTCTGCCGACGTAAATCTGCAGGAGGCGGTCCTTAAGTGGTTAAAATATGTTTTTTTCCTGAAACTTCCCTCTTAAAATTAGGGTGCGTGTTATAGGCCTGTGCATGTTACGCCAACAACTATGGTAATTTTCTGAGAATGCATTGCAATATGGCTGCAGGGAAGTTGTTCTGTACACAGCGTATACACACTCCCCAGAAACCTAATTTCCTGCTTGTGTGATTGGCTCACCAATTTCCCCAGAAGTCTGTCTAAGATACAAGTCCGAATTCAGGCATCCCCTGCAACAAAAATTTAATTTTTGGAGAGATACTTTCAATAGGAGCCCATCTAATGGGATGCAGGCCCAGCAGATTTCCTCATTTGTGTTTTCCAGCTGCTGACAGTTAAAGTGGTTGTATACCCGCAATTAATTAAGTTTTATTTTTTTCACCTGAAAGGCAAAAGCCATAATGAGCTAATATGCCCTGCATACTAGCTCATTATGATCTACTTGCCTCGGAACGAGGTAAAGAGAACTTACCTGGTTCACGCCGAGCGAGATGTCATCTTGACTCGGCATGTCTTCTGGGTATCGCGGCTCCAACGCCCAGGAGACTTTAATTCGGCAAGGTCCGGCGGCTGCCGGCCCTTTAGCCGAGCATCCCCGCTGCGCATGCACCGCTGCAATCAGCGGCGCATTGCAGGGGGAATATCTCCTAAACCGTACAGGTTTAGGACATATTCTTTATACCTACAGGTAAGCCTTATTATAGGCTTACCTGTAGATAAAAGTGGTAGCAAAGACTTTACTACCACTTTAATTATGAAACCACTCCCATTAGACCCAGAGGCGCAGACAAACACACATGTATTTCTTCAGAATAACAAAAGGTAAGAATCTGCAACAAAGTTTGGTATAACCCTTGCAATGTACAGAAATCACCCAGAGTGGAATGTTTTTTCTCAACAAAAGTGGAGTTACACTTTAAGCAAATAGTGGTAAATCATGTTTCACTGATATGCAGGTGACCAATAAGAGGTGTATAACTAATAAATGAAATAATGGAACAGCAGACATGCAAAAATTTGAGAAATTACCTTTAGGTAAATGTTACAATAACTTTAAAATACCGGTATGTATTTGCTGAAAAGTGCATTCATTAAATATATACTATACTTTCCTAATAATGGGAGAATGTGTATAGGTCCAAAATAATTAATTAGAAATGGCAATAATTTAAAGCAAACAGATCTCCAAAGCAATAGTGCCATATATGCTATCTAATCTCTGATGGATTTTGTTATAACATTGCAGCATTTAGGTTTTAAAAAGCTGATTGTCAATAAAAGTGTTTTCCAAGACTATCAGTTATGACTATAACAGTTTCTTGCTGGTTTCTAGAGTGCGCGCTGAGATTGGAAATCTGTGGGACATTTATTGATATGCTGTGAAGTTGTCAAAATAATTTGGTCCATTTATGACAAGTTGATTTTTTTTTTATTTTGCGCTCAAAAGTGCCAGATGGTTCCACAAATCGGCAAGTTATTTCTTCTATTTGTGCAAAGTTATTATAGTTGGACTAGCACAGCTCTAGGGCTGTGGGGCATTTTCTGCATCCACGGCATTCAAAAGATAATTCCCTTGCTAATCCTGCCACCTAGTGTCCTCTGGGTGCAAGTCCTTTTCAAGAACATAAACTTATGTCATACCGAGTATTTATTTTCTTTTATGAGTCGGCAACAACTGTTGTTTTTAAATCATTTTTCTCACAATAGAGCAAAAGAGAAAACATGATAGCATATGTTGTCTTAATAGTTGACCACGCAACTGTTTTGAGCTCCCTATCAATTTTGTTTTATGGCAGTTAATCTAAAATTAAATTAATTCCATCATTAAGGTGTGGGGTACGCGCCTACTGTCACTGTGTACGGTAAATGTATCTCTAATGTCTTATTATGAAGAGAAGAGTTTAGATTCATATGGTAATATTGAAAAACTTTCCTGGATATGGAAAGTGTAGTGACTATTGCAGTTTAGAGCATATCGCTAATTTATTTTCAGAGCTCCTGGGTGGTAGCTGGTTGCAGAGAGTAGTGGGATTTCTAGTGTTCAGCCCATTGTTTTGGGAACTACCAACCACAGAGGGGCATCACTAGCATGATTTTTGAAAAATGTATTTCTTTGATAAAAATAAATTTGCAATTATAAATACAGGATAACTATATCTTGTGTAATGAACCAGTAATTAGGCAATGAGGAATGTCAGCTTCATTACACTTTCTTTTTAATTTTGATGCATAGCAAATGTGTAATGCAGTATGCGTGGAGTGTGCCCCCACAGCAAGCAATATGCTATTATAGAGGTACACGTGCAGGTGCGCGCCCAAGCCTGGCTGTGTGCATCCGTAGATGCACACAACGCTGCTCAGCCATACCCCCCACTCTATCCTACGTGGATTTGATTGACAGCAGCATTTAGATTGGGAGGGGTAAGGCTAGCACGAAAAACAATTACGTGTGCTGTATCAGTGCTGTGGAGTCAGAGGAAATGTTGGGTACCTGGAGCCGGAGTCGGCAAACAATGTACCGACTCCGACTCCTACTAAATTTAGATTGGAATTAAAAAAAGTGATTACCTTCAGAAGTTAGTGGAGGGTGTTCTAGAAGATTTTGAAATTAAAAAGGAACAGATTTTATGTGTTGTGACAGATAACGCTTCTAACATGTTGTGCACAATTAAGAAGATGAACGCAGATGAAGAAGGTAACAAACAGATATTAGAGTTAGAGAAAGACAGCTCTGCAAGTATTGGGGAAACTTTAGAAACGGAAGAGAATGCTGAATTTTTTTTTTAGACAGCTTTGTTGAAGAAGCATTGAAGCTTGCTACTATTCATCTTATGCGATGTGCTGTTCTTACACTGCAACTCATAAGAGATGGATTAAAATATTGCCATGCAGCTACACTAATTGCCAAATTACGGCAAGTAACTGTTGCAGCCAGGGCCCCGAAAACGGATGCAATTTTGAAAATATGTGCAGGAAAAGGAGCCATTTTGGATCAAACAACTCGCTGGGGAAGCACTTATTTAATGGTGAAGCGTTTGCTTGAACTTAAAGACTTCATAGAAGAAATGGACAATGAAAATCTTGCATTAACTGAAAGCCAGTGGACACAAACATAAGAGCTGGAGAACCTTCTTTCTCACCCCTTCACTGTCACCAAGAGGTTGCAATGTGACGATCTAACCCTGGGTAAATTCCTCTTGGAATGAAAGAACCTGTTACATTGCCTGAACGAAAATGGAGGGTTTGATAGCTGAGGGCATTGCATTTTCAATGATGAAAAGAGAGTCTTTTGCTGGAAAATTAAATCTTGTTAGCGGCTATTTGTTGACACAATGAGCCGACTTTTGTTGAACAGTCAACAGACTGCTACTGGGAAAAAGGCCCTCTATGATGTAGCAGTTCGCATGAAGGGATTACGACCTGAAATACCTCCACAGGATGAAGTTCTTTTAAGCAATAGTGGTAACTCAGGATCATGTTCTTAAAACGAAGAATTAGACTTGGATTCCTTCTTTGATAAAATACATTTGCATATTAATACAGAGGAGTCAGAGTCGGAACATTTATCTACCGACTCCACAGCCCTATGCTGTATCACGCTTGTTGACAAGGAAGAGATGGCATTAGTGAGTAGGGGGATGACTTATCGTTTTACTGTGGAGAAATGTCAGGTCACTAACCTGTCTGTGCAGCAGACCTGTGTAATTATCCGGACTGGATGGACAGAAATAAAAAAAATTTAGATAGGTAAACTGCTTTTGTGTACTTATTTCAACTGTGTATTTAGCAATTTGACTTACATTTTTCTTTACGGCAATGTAATTGTGTCCATTCCTATACTTTTAAACTCTTGATTTCTGTGCTTTTAGGTTAGAATAAAAAGTTCAGTGTGTTCTGTGATTAAGCTGCTTTTCTTTTGATAATATTTTTAACTACCATAGCAAACAAGGAACTCAACCATTATATATTACACCCATGTATGTGATTTTATTTATATAAGAATTAGACAATGTTATTAATGCATTTATTAAAGTGCACCTGTGCCCAAACTATGGATATTAAGGGCTCATTAACTCTATTGTGGTGCAGTAACATGCTTTAGGCTGGGTTCACACTAGTCCGACATACACTCCGACATTGGGAGCTCATGTCGCATGACGTGTGAAAAATCTGTGTTTCCCTATGAGAGCCGTCTTAACTGGTCCGACACAAGACGGTCTGACTTTGGATATGCTCCCTGTACTACTTTGGTCTGACTTTGATCCTACTTCAGCCCATTGAATATCATTGAAGTCGAATCAAAGTAGGATCCTTGTCCTAACCATCCGACTTTTGACATCCGACATGGTGATTGCAGCAGCAGTAAGAGGGATTTATCTCACACTAGGATTGTTTTGATTGGTCAAAGGACAAGTCAGACTATCACAAAGTCGGATCCTGTAAATTTAAGTAGGACCGATGTAGGACTGATGTCGCAGAGCAAAGTAGGATAAAAGTTGTATGACTGTCGTGTCGTATCAGTGTGAACCCAGTCTTGGGTGAATTGATGTAATGTGGGCCCATCTATTTTCAATGACAGCCCGATGCACCTTGCCAACACACCTGTGCTACAGCACACCACAATGCACAGTTATGCCTGGTATGTCAAAAATTGTACATGTTAAATATGTACTGTGTATCTTGCATTGACAGCACATTCAAATACATGGCTTGGCTTTACACACCACGTATTAATGCACATCATAACGTGTGTTGGCACAATGCACCAAACTACAGTACCCTAATGTAACGCATAGTATAAACCTTTCATGCCTAAGCCTATTTCTGACATTTGTTGCTTGCAAGTTAAAATCTGTAATTTTTGCTAGAAAATGACTTGGAACCAACAAACGTATACATTTTTTTTTTAGCAGAGACCCTAGAGAATAAAATGGCGATCATTGCAATATTTTTTTTCACACATTTTTTGCACAGCAGTCTTTCAAATGCAATTTTTGGTGAAAAAAAAATGTTTGTGAATTAAAAAAAAAACTAAACAGTAAATTTATCTAAATTATTTTGTACAATGTGAAAGATAATGTTATGCCGAGTAACTAGATACCTAACATGTCATGCTTTGAAATTGCAAACACTCATGGAATGGCGACAAACTACAGTACCTGAAAACCGCTTTAAAAAAATGTAGTGGTTACCAGGTTAAAGGAGGTCTGGTGCTAGAATTATCTAGCTCTGACGATCGCGGCAATGCCTCACTTGTGTGATTTGAACAGTGTTTACTTATGTGGGCATGGCTTACGTATGTGTTTTTTGTGTTTTTATTTGCTGTGCAAGCTTTCATTTTTTTTTATTTACATAATTCATTTCCAAAAAAAATCTGATCACTTTTATTGCTGTCACAAGGAATGTAAACATCCCTTGTGACAGTAATAGATGGCAATAGGTACTCTGTATGGAGGGATCGAGGTTCTAAAAGACCCCTAATCCCTCCTTTGCACTTCAAAGTATTCAGATTGCCAAAAACAACAATTTTGAATACTGTAGTTTCTTTTAAAATTTGGCAGCCGAGTAAACCCGAATTGTCGTCTTGACGTCGCTTTCGTGTTTGCACGTAGGAGACTGAAACTAAGCTGTGTCTGGCTTTGATTCAGTCTCTTTCTAGCATTGTCTTTCAGGCATCACCCCAGTATAACCCCTAAAGGCCAAGGCCGGATATGTGCCTAAGGTCGGCAGTAAGGGGATAAATGGTCTCTAAAAGTATGTGTGATAACTGTATCCTTGCACTATCTCTCTATCTATTAAATCCAGCAACAAGGTGCAAAGATTTTCAGTTCCAACTTTTGGTAAATATTTTTTTGGTTCCTCCATTTTAGATAGCTGAAGTTATAGTCTGCAGAGCTCAGTGAGAAGAGCGCTGAGGGCTGATTGGAGGGAAGGGACACCCCTCCCCCCTTTTACACGCAGGAACAGAGTTGTGCCTGTCAATAATAGACTGTCTGCTGGAGGTCCCTCCCCTGTCACCTTTTTTCTCTTGGTGTCAGAAAAACTTGTCAGAATTTATTCATGCTAATAGCAAAGGAACAAAGCGGGAAATCAGAAATGACACCTAGGCCGGGTTCACACTGGTGCGACACGACACTAGTACTACTTTGGATCCGACTTTGCCCTGCGACTTAAAGCCGACATATGTCCGACTTTCAATGAACAGGGATCACTGCCAATACCAGGCACTGTGTTTGATATGAATCTTGAGGGGGGAACTCCCCGCCAAATTTTTAATAAAAAACTGTCATGGATTCCCCCTCCAAAAGCATACCAGGCCTCTGGGTCTGGTACAGATTTAACGGGGAACCCCTACACCGAAAAAAGTGTGGGGGTCCCACCAAAATCCACACCAGACCCTTATCCAAGCACGCAGCCCAGCCGGTCAGGGCAGGAGCTTTGAGTGAGTGAGTGAAAAGCTTATACAGCGCGGCACATGCGAACTGAATCGCCTCTGGGTGCTCGTTGTCCATTTCTCCTTTGTCATCAAAAGAGATGGGTTTTGATCTTTCTTCTAGAGGCCAAGTGGTTCTCCTCCAACCAAATGCTGGTTGGTAAAGTGTTCCATAGTCTGGGGCCTTGGGCCGCAAATCTTCTTTCTCCTTTGGACTTGAATCTGGCTTTGGGTAACTGGAGAAGATTTTGATTGGTGGATCGCAGAACGCGATTGGGGTTGGGAGCTTTTAGTTTTTCGCATAGCTATTGGGGGGATTTTCCTTGAATACACTTATGCGTCAGACAGAGTGCTTTAAAAGTAATTCTGTCTTTTACTGGCAACCAGTGAAGGGAGTTCAGAGAAGATGAGATTGATTGCCAGGGTTTTTTCCCAGTCACAAGTCTGGCAGCCGTATTTTGAACGACTTGCAGACGAGACATTTTGTACTTTGGGAGTCCAAGATAGAGGGCATTTGCATAGTCCAGTCTGGAGTTGACCATTGTTTCCACCACAACTGCTATGTCTTCTTTAGGAATAAAAGGAATAAGTCTGCGTAGTAGTTTGTCGGACCAGTGTGAACCTGGCCTTAGGGCTCATTTACAAATGCTTCTGCTTCAACAAGACTTCAGACAGGCTTTTGTTCGCTACTCAAAGCTCCTGTCACTAAATAAAATGGTTAGGTTACAGTCCTGTTTACACCTTGCTTTTGCTTTGCTTTGGCTTTGCTTCAAAAATGATACCCCATGTAGCTTCAGTGGTGCTTCAAAGTGTCTTCAAAGCCTCCATAGAAGTCTATGTCAAAGCTTGCTTGAAGCCCAATCAAAGCTCCACTGAAGCCTCATCGAAGCACCAAACAAAAGCAAGGTGTAAACAGGACTGTAAGCTAACCATTTTATTTAGTGATGGGCACTTTGACTGGCGTTCAGAAAGTTTTAACAAAGCCTGTCCGAAGCCTTGTTTTGAAGCAAGTGTAAACTATCCCTTAGTGCTCTGGATTGAGACAACACTATACAGGGGTATGCTTTGTTCAAATTTCATGTCTGAGGTTTATACCCACTTTAAAGACATATTCAATTTGCAAAAAATTCAAATAAACACACCAATACTGTTTTAAAAACACTGAAGCCGGCCAAGAATTGCAGCTGTGATGAGTTTTAATGCACAGGCGCTTGCAAATGATTCCTCTATCGTGGGGATGGAGGAAGAATCAATGAATTGCACGTACAGTGGCTTCACAATTGTATTGTAGTTTTAGTAAACATGGGAATTTCATTTTTGTGTGGATCATTAGGTCTTCACACGACTAATCTTCACTGCTTGACTAAAAACATCCTGCAGTTTGAGCTCTGTTCTATTCAAAAGCAAACAGTCACTGCTGTGCTCTGCCTTTAGAAACCCCATTAGGCTCTGTAACATACTGTAAGTGTCAAGTTCACACCTTGTTTTAAGTGTTAATTTGTGGAATAACAATGTATAAAGAGTAAATAATAAAAAACGCTCAAAAGCATATACTTAACATGGCCCCAAAGTACCGTAGTTATTTTTTAATGATTTTATTTAATATATATTTGTTATATAGTTCATGACGCCATTTTAATTGCATTTGCCCTTAAAGAGTTCATTTAAATGTATTTTTTACAAAAATTAAAGTTCTTGTCAAGTCCACTGCAAGAAAGTAACATGAGGAGGAAAGTTTTGATTGTCATTTGGGGGAGAGAGAAAGTGACAGCATCCGTGTTAGCATCAAGATTGCATATTCATGCAGAGCTGTAAAAATGTAGCGTGTGACTCTGCCAGCCCCATGGGATAATTTGATGGATTTATGCATGTGACAGCAGCATTTCTCTACGTAAACCTTTAAGTATTAACAAGGAGATGTTATAAACATTTTAAAAAAATATATATTTTAGACGGATTATTAACCACTTCAGCCCCGGAAGAATTTATCCCCTTCCTGACCAGAGCTCTTTTTGTGATAAGGCACTGCGTCGCTTTAACTGACAATTGCGCAGTCGTGCAGCGTGGCACCCAAACAAAATTGACGTACTTTTTCCCCACAAATAGAGCTTTCTTTTGATGGTATTTGATTACCTCTGCGATTTTTATTTTTTGAAAAAAAAAAAGCTATATTTTTTACTTTTTGCTCTAATAAATATCCCCCCAAAAATATATAAAAAACTTTATTTTTTTTCCTCAGTTTAGGCCGATGTGTATTCTTCTACCTATTTTTGGTAAAAAAAAAATATTGCAATAAGTGTATATTGATTGGTTTGCGCAAAAGTTATAGCATCAATGGGCGATTTTTATCGGGACTGCTATATTATGGCGAACAGATCGGACACTTTTGACATTAATATGGGACCATTGTCGTTTATACCATGATCAGTGCTTTAAGAATGCACTGATTACTGTGTAAATGATGCTGGCAGGGAAGGAATTAAACACTAGGGGGTGATCAAGGGGTTAAATGTGTCCTAGGGAGCGATTTTAACTGTGAGGGGGATGGGCTACCACTAACATGACAGAAATCATATACAAATATATATTTGAAATCAAATCTTTATTATTTTTTGGCAAGAACATGGTGTAGGTGGATTTCTGCAAGTCACAGGCTGGCACACGCCCCCCCCCCCCCATCCAGTGTCTTAGAATAAGAGGGAGATTAAACCTCCATTAATCTGCATGCAATATCCTGCCCCCATTGTGTTTATCTGGTTAGTAGGCATGGAGGAGGGAAGGAGTGGGCTGACATTTACCACTGTGTATACATCCACATGTGTAACTCTATAGTCACACGGGCTGCTCAGATGTGATAGGGAGGAAATGCTCAGCATAGAAAATCACTGTAAACTGAGCGCTACATGTGGATAGAGTTGCCACCACAGCTGAAAAATCCATAGCTGAATTGGGGACATGGACAGAAGGTGGAGAGCAGCATGATCAACCAGTTTTTTTAGAATACAGAAAATAAATATCATAGTGACTAACAGAGTATTGATCACCCTGTACCAGGCATGTTATAGTCCAGGACTAAATCCTTAAGGAGGGCATCATTATGTCTCCTGTGGGCTGTATTATGTCTAATAAGTGCCACACCTGCTTGAGAAAAAAAAAATCTGATGTAATTCGTTTAAAAATGATATAGGAAGTGACATGCCTGCCTGATGCCGTTCATGTTAATGAAAACATTTCTGTGACCCTTTTTCTTCACTCTGAGACCGCGTACACACGACCAAATAAATCTGCTCAAATCGGTCGGACCGCTGTACACACGATCAAACCAAAATCCCCGCCGCTACGTCACCGCACCAGGAAGTAAAACACTTCTGCGCATGCGTCGAATCCATTCGACGCATGTGCGGGCAGATATGTCTGCTGGTTAGCGTACTAACCAGCAGACATATCGGTCCGACGGGGTCCCAGCAGACAGGTTTTAAAGCATGCTTTAAAATCTGTCTGCTGGAAAAACCTGTCTACTCGCCCGTACACACGATCGAATCTGTCTGCTGAGACGGTCTATCAGACCGTTTCCAGCAGATAGATTTGATCGTGTGTACGCGGCCTGAAAGTTGCCTTCCGAACATTTAGGCCAAATTCAAACCTTTTGTAGTGCATTGATGCACATTTCATTAAGGCATTATTTTTGAATGAGTTGCCAATGGTCCCAACACAACAGAAACCACAGCTGGCCCTTTTTCTTTCTCATATACTGCCACCTACAGGATAAATGGACACCGGTAACAAAAAAAATGCCTAATCCCTCCCACTTCCAGCACAACATAACCCTTCCCACTCCCAGTCTTTTGCTAGTGTCCTCGCAAGAGGGGATATGTTTTCTTTGGGTCAGCTGTTTTTTTTTTCAACAGCTGCTGGTAGATAGACTCATGCTGGACATTCAAAATCCTGGAAGTCTCTCCAGCCAGCCAATGACCGCAGGTCTTTCCATTTCATACTGGCCTTTTCTCTGTGACACCCCTAAGTTTTTGGCTGTTTCTCCAGCACAGATTTTCCCTGCTCTACTAGTGTTTTCTCTGCCACTGGATTAGTGAAACAAAAATAGGATAATACACATCAAAATCATGACATTAACACACAAAGCGTTAATTGCACAATTTTAGGTGTAATGCCGCGTACACACGATCACTTTTCGGCATGAAAAAAAACGTCGTTTTTCAGCATGTAGAAAAAACAAAGTTTTTCCAACTTCATCATTAAAAATTATGTTGCCCACACACCATTGTTTTAAAAAAATGATGAGCAAAGCGCAGTGACGTACAACACGTACGACGGCACGCTAAAGGGGAAGTTCCATTCAAGCTCCCATCTCATAACTTGCTTCTGAGCATGCGCGGGTTTAAAACGTTGTTTTTAACGTCGTTTTAGCCCACACACGATAATTTTTTACAATCCAAAAAACAAAGAAGATGAAAAAAGATTTGAAGCCCACACACGATCATTTTTAAATGACGTTTTTAAAAACGTTTTTTTTTCATGCCGAAAAGTGATCGTGTGTACGCGGCATTAGAACCATAAACTGTGTTTCCTTAACCACTTAAGACCCGGACCAATATGCTGCCAAATGACCAAAGGGGTTTTTGCGATTCGGCACTGCGTCGCTTTAACAGACAATTGCGCGGTCGTGCGACGTGGTATTTCTTTTGGTGGTATTTGATCGCCTCTGCGATTTTTATTTTTTGCGCTATATACAAAAATAGAGCGACATTTTTGAAAAAAAATCTATATTTTTTACTTTTTGTTATAAGAAAAATCAATAAACTAAATTTTAGTCAAACATTTAGGCCAAAATGTATTTAGCCACATGTCTTTAGTAAAAAAAAAATCCCAATAATTTTTTTTTTAGCTACCTAGCGGGAACAGCGACACTTATACAGCGATCAGAAAAATGATCGCTTAGTGACGCTGGCAATAGGGAGTGAAAGGGTTAACTAGGGCAGTGATCAAGGGGTTAAAACTTTATTAGGGGGGTACAGGGCTACCCTGAACCTAACACTAACTGACTTTTACACTGCCTGTCACACTGACACTAAATACAGTAATCGTACATGTATGATTACTGCATTCAGTCACACTGTGACAGGGGGAAGGGGGGCGATCGGGGGGGTTAAATGTGCCTGTGTGTAGTGTAGTGTTGGTGCAGGACTTACTGTGTGGTGATCTCTCCTCAGCGGTGGTTGAAAAAAACGCTGAGGGAGAGATCACATCGCTTCCTCCTTCCTGTGTTTACACAGGAGGAGGAAGTGACAGGGCGGGCGCGCGCATTGGCTGGGAGCGATCCGGAGGGGGCGGACAAAAACGAATAGCCGCCCCCTCTTGTCGGATCGCTCCTGCAGGCGCGCGGACCGCCGCATGTACGGGGGGGTCCGATCGGACCCCCGATCTCCCCAAGGCACCAACGTATGTATACGTTGATGTGCCTGTCGGTGCCATTCTGCCGACGTAAATGTACATGCGGCGGTCCTTAAGTGGTTAACCTCCCTGGCGGTATTCCCGAGTGTGGCTCAGGGGTTAAATTTCAGTACCATTAGGGATTGCATTGCAGAATCCTGGTGCTGTGTACTTGCCTTGTCCCCAGGATCCTGCGTTGTCCCCCCCGCTGTGTCTGCGGGCTGTGTACTCCACCCAATGCTCTGTCTGCCGGGCTCTGTTCCCTGTGAGCATTGAGGCGCATGGGGGCTGGGCCTGGCAGCAAATTCACAAAGCATTATTATTATACAGGATTTATATAGTGGCAACCGTTTGCGCAGCGCTTTACAACATCGGGAAGACGGTACAATTACAATACAATCAGAGGGGCCTGCTCGTTGGCGCGTACAATCTAGAAGACATTCTAGATTACAGATTACATTACTGTATCAAATCATTTCACCTGCCTTTTGTCCCTAGTGCTTTGTCCAGTGTCCTGCATGCACTTTTATAGTATATATACAGTTTTTTCTGCCTGGAAACTTGAGATTGTACATAGCAACCAAAAAGTGTCCCTTTACATCAAAAGCGGTTTTAGACCAGAAAGAAAACAGGGATAGTAAATTATAACACTTGCAGAATTAAGCGATAGCGATTTATTAGATTATAATTTATGATTTTGTGTTTTAAACTTGATCATACCCGGGATGTCTAGTAGACTCTTGTTTGGACAGATTTAAGTGAGTTATTACTAAGAATTACCGGCCTACAATATGAAAAGCCAAATTTTTATGCAAAAATCTGACATAATCATACCACCAGGGAGGTTAAAAGCAGTATTAAACCTAAAACTAAAAATATGATCTATCACAGTTTACCAATCCTTAGATGCAGGGACAGCCTGCATTAGGGTAGGTTCACACCACGATTTTCTATACAGTTTTTGGATACGTTTTTTTTAAAAAAAAACGTATGCAACCATACAGAAAACCGTGGCCATAGACTTTACATTAAAAACCGTATTTGCCATAAATCATACTGTTGTATCCGGTTTTCAAACCATATGGTTTTTAACTTTTTTTTTCCTGGAAAAAAAACGTGGTCTACCACGGTTTTTGGTCCGGTTCAAAAACCGTATACGGTTTTTAATGTAAAGTCTATGAGAACTGTATGTCGTTGCGGTTCTGACCGTTTTTTTCTATACGGTTGTTAACCTTGCACATGCGCAGGAGGTCAAAACTGGAAGGGGCCATCCGCAGATAATCATGGAACTTTCTTTCTCGTACATCACGGGACACAGAGCAGCATATTCATTACTATATGGGTTATATGGAGTACCTTCAGGTGTGGACACTGGCAATCTCAAACAGGAAGTCCCCTCCCTATATAACCCCCTCCCATAGAGGAAGTACCTCAGTTTTTTCGCCAGTGTCTTAGGTGTTGGTCACGGAATAGCTTTGCCTCCACATCCTTGGGATTAAGGCGGGCTAACCGGATCTGTCCAAGGAGCCTCAGTGCCAAAGTGGACAGTACCCGGGCCCCAAACCGTGGGGTTTTGCCTATAATGCTCCTCTCTAGAGGGCTGGACCCTGGGCCCAGGACTTGGAGTTTTCTAAACCAAAGGATCCTGTTTGCCAGGGTGCTGTATATGTCCAGGACAGCGGTTCCTTCCAGGACCCCAGTGCCTGAAGGTCTACTACGCTACCCACGGAGATGGGAGAAGATTGGACCGTTTTGCAAACGTCCTGCGGCATGGAGCGGGTGTTCGACAGCAGGCTCTCCAGGGGAGATCTTAAGGGGGGTAGCCTGAGTATGCTCTGCATTGGCACCATGGTCACTATGTCTGATGGACAGGATGCCCTGAAATGTTCCCCCCCCCATCACTTGATCCCCCTACCTATCTATGTATGTTTGCTAGCTACCTGCTGCTCGCTGGTTGAAGATCTTTTAAAAAAAAAAAAAAAAAAAGACAGATCTGTCTCTAGGCTAAAGGGACTCCTTAGGGGCCTGTTTTTAGCCTTACCTAGCCGGGATTCAAATCTGCCGCCTGATGCGTCCTCCAGCCTGCATTCCTGGGCTCCAGAGTGCGTCTCCTCCTGGGCTCTCCTCCCCCGACAGTCGCCCGCGCGCGCGCATGCATATAGAAAAAATTTTGCGCCGTTCGGGAGGGGGGGGCGGGGAGCGTGACTGCAGTGTAGAGTGGGCGTGTCTTCAATTGCTGTTATACACAGCAGGCGCGTTCTTAGCTCAGTTCAGAGCTGAGCTGGAAGAGAGAGGACGTAGAGCTGGCAGCACAGTGACTCCCGGTGGCGAGAAGGGGTACTACATGCTGGAGTCAGCTCCAATACTTTTTGTTAAGCCAAAAATCCCCTTGGCAACAGGTTGAATGCTGGCAAACATGTTGGGGGTGGGGCTGTATGTTGTGAAAAACAATAATATTATAAAGGAAGACATACTGAGCCCCACCGTTTTTGGGCACATCTGCTTTACCAGGGCATAATGGTAGAGGTACCAGCCCAAGAACAGGGGCTAGGTTTCTATTCCAATCTGTTTGTCATACCAAGGCCCATCGGCGATGTCAGACCAATTTTGGACCTAAAAGGTTTAAATGCTTACCTAAGGGTTCGCTCTTTCCGGATGGAATCCGTTCGGTCAGCAGCCACCACACTCCAGAAGGATCTGGCTTCTATAGACATAAAGGATGGTTACCTTCATGTACCAATCTTTCAGCCACATCAAATATTTTTTTTTACGCTTCGCAGTGATACAGCGTCACTTCCAATTCGTGGCGCCCCCCTTCGGGCTGGCTACGGCCCCCGGGTATTCACGAAGGTCCTAGCTCCAATTCTAGTCAGTCTAAAGGATCCAAGGGGTCTCGGTCCTAGCATACCTGGACGACCTCTTAATCATAGATCACTCGCTTCCTTGGTGGAATGCGCAGTAGCCCTCATGGTTCAGTAACTCGAGAGGTTCGGCTGGGTCCTTAACCGGGTAAAAATCGGCATTTCAACCTACAAAGCAGTTGGAATATCTCGGCATGAGATTAGACACAGAACAGAAGATGGGTGTTCCTGCCCCTGGTAAAGGTCGAGGCTATCAAAAGATTGATTCAGTTGGTTCTAAGCAAAAGAGAACCAACTATTCGCCTATGTATGCGATTACTAGGCAAACTAATGGCCATGTTCGAGGCGATACCGCACTCTTCCACACTCGTGTCCTACAGACAGCAATTCTAGCAGCTTGGAGCAAGGGAGCAAAGGCCTTGGAGTTTCCTTTGACGCCGTCATTAAAGGTCCGGCAGAGTCTATGCTGGTGGTTAAACCCTCAGAACCTTCTGAAGGGGAGTCTTTTTGCCCAGTGGTCTGGAAGGCTGGAGAGCGGTCTTGAATGGGTTCACTCGCCAAGGAACTTGGGCAGAGGCGGAGAGGCAGCTGTCCATCAATGTCTGGGAGATCAGAGCGGCTCGGCTAGCCCTCCTGGCATATACATCCAGATTACAGGGGTCCTCGGTGAGAAGTCATTCAGACAATGCCACAGCGGTGGCATATATGTGAACCACCAAGGGGGAACCAAGAGTCAAGCCACTCAGAGTGAGAGGAGCTTGGTTTTTCGGTGGGCAGAGGTTTATGTACCCTGCATATCGGCGACATTCATTCCCGGGGTAGACAACCTGCAGGCGTACTTCCTAAGTCGCCAAACCCTGTCGCCGGGGGAGTGGTCTCTGCATCCACAAGTTTTTCAGACAATCTGCCAGAAGTGGGGAGTGCCAGACGTGGATGTCATGGCATCAGGATTCAACAAGAAGCTAGACAGGTTCATGTCTCGAACGAGGGACCCTATGGCCTGCGGAACCGATGTGTTGGTTTGCCCGTGGCATCAATCATAACTTCTATATGCATTTCCCCCGCTGCAGTTACTACCCCGCCTGTGGCGCAGGATCATAGCACAGGCCGGTTATCCTGGTAGCCCCAGCTTGGTACCGGAGGGCATGGTACTCACTAGTCCTGAAATTGGCAGCGGGAGGCCCTTGGACTCTTCCTCTATGGCCAGACCTACTCTCACAAGGCCCGATCCTCCACCCTGCATTACGGCGTCTAAATTTGACGGCCTGGCGGCTGAATCCCTGATTCTCAGGGGTAGAGGTCTGTCTAGGCAGGTAATCCCTACCCTCATTAAGGCTAGAAAGCCGGCCTCCAGGATAATTTTGTTACAGGGTTTGGAGGGCCTACGTAGGCTGGTGTGAGGCTAAGAGATGGTTTTCCCGCAAGTATACCATTGATAGAGTATTAAGTTTTCTCCAGCTAGGAGTAGATAAAGGCCTGGCATTAAGCACGGTCTAGGGACAGATTTCAGCCTTATCAGTGTGGTTTCAGAGGCCGCTGGCCGCCCACTCGCTGGTTAAGATCTTCGTACAGGGAGTCTTACGTGTTAATCCTCCAGTCAAATCACCACTTTGTCCATGGGACTTAAATCTTGTTCTGTCAACTCTACAGAAACAACCCTTTGAGCCGTTGGCTGAGGTACCTTTGGTTTTACTGACTAGAAAGTCGGTATTTCTGATCACCATAGTTTCAGCCAGGAGAGTATCGGAATTGGCAGCCTTATCTTGTAAGGAACCATATCTCATTTTACAGGGTTTCCGTCCTCATCCTTCCTTTCTACCAAAGGTTATAGCCAGTTTCCACTTGAACTAGGATGTGGTACTTCCATCCTTCTTTCCAAAACCCACCTCTAGAAAGGAGGGGTTGCTGCATACGTTGGATATTGTCAGGGCCATAAAGGCCTATCTTAAAGCTACAGAGAAGGTTCGGAAAACAGATGTGGTGTTCGTTTTACCGGAAGGGCCCAAGATAGGTCAGGCAGCTGCTTGATCCACCATCGCAAGATGGATTAAACAATCGTTCAGGCCTGCGGTTTGAAGAGGTTGCCTCCTCCTTTGTCGGTAAAGGCCCATTCTACCAGGGCCATGGGCACCACATCATCAGATCTCTATGGCTCGAATATGCAAGGCAGCAACGTGGTCGTCAGTCCACATGTTTACAATTTTTTTTATCAATTGGACGTAAGCAGGAATGCGGATACAGCCTTTGGACAGGCAGTACTACAGGCCGCGATTCAAGCTCCTCAGGATCTGAGGGGGCTCCCTTGATTTAGATTTGAGATTTACATTTCTTGTCTAAGTTGGATTTACTAGTATTTGAGTATACCTCTAAATTAAATCCTTTTTTGGAAGATGTCTCCCTCCCCTCATTAAAGCATTGCTTTCGGACATCCCATATAGTAATGAATATGCTGCTCTGTGTCCCGTGATGTACGAGAAAGAAAAAGAGATTTTTTAATACAGCTTACCTGTAAAATCTTTTTCTTGGAGTACATCACGGGACACAGAGCTCCCACCCCTCTATTGGGGAACATTTTTGGGAGGCATACTGCTTGCTACAAAACTGAGGTACTTCCTCTATGGGAGGGGACTTCCTGTTTGAGATTGCCAGTGTCCACACCTGAAGGTACTCCATATAACCCATATAGTAATGAATATGCTGCTCTGTGTCCCATGATGTACTCCAAGAAAAAGATTTTACAGGTAAGCTGTATTAAAAAATCTCTTTTTTCCGGATACATACGTAACTGGACAAAAAGTGAATCAAAAGCAACAACCCTAGGCCGAATGGCATTCACCGGGTGCGCCCAAAACCTACGTGAAAATCTCCTCCACATAAGCTCCCTCTGACGCTACCGAAGGTGTACCAGCTTTAGGCGCAAAATGGGCACAATAGGCATGGTTAAATGACTGAAAATACACACCAAATCACTAGCTGTAAAAATAACCTGCGCTCTCTCTCTCTCTCTCCAACCTAGCAAGGCAAGGCTAGTTGGCAAACCCCTCCTACTTTCCTTGAAATTTCAATAGAACAACTGAAACTTTATTGAAAAAACAAAAAACAAAAAAAAAATTTCCGTTTAAAAAACGGATGCAACCGTATACAACCGTATGTAACCGTACTACTTATTTGTAACCGTTTACGGTTTTAAACCATATACGGTTGCTTTTTGAAGCATACGGTTGAGTACGGTTGGGTCCGTTTTTTAGAATACGTTTTTTTTTTTTTTAAACGTATCCAAAAACTCTATAGAAAATCGTGGTGTGAACCTACCCTTAGCTTTCTTTTTTTAGACATTTTCCCTCTGTTTTCACCTGGTGATCCAGCCAGTTACACACCTCCTGTATTAAACTTTGGATGAAGAATCGCAGGGGCACCTTTTGAAGATCAGCATGGTTAATCTAGGGGGAGTGGAGTGTTGGATGTACTAGCATATTTAGAAACACAGCAGTTACAGCAAACAGTTTTGTTACTTTTGGGATAAAAGTCAGAAATAAAAGCTGAACATTGTAAGCACCCTTCTTGGTAGTAAATGGTTTGCCTCGTCCCTCTAAATGCAACATCTGCAGGACAGCTTGTTCAGTTGAAATATAACAGGTTTACTGGCAGGATCCGCAAACAAAAAAAATGGCGCAGGAAAAATTGCCATTGACAGTTCAGGATCTAATATTAAAAACAGTGTACTATTATAAGAACAAAGTCTATTAGTAAGTTTATAATGTCCTGGAAGTTAAGACAAACTACACTCGTGGCAGCTCCCCTGTGAGTGAAGCAATTCTCTGAAAAGGGAGCAAAGGAAAAACAAAAAAAAACTAAGGGCTAGATTCACGTACATTGGCACATATTTTGACCGGCGTAGCGCACCTCCTTTATGTTAGACCGGCGCAATGTAGAGGCGCAATCACCGTATCCTCGTAGTATTTGCGCAGAAATTTGCGCCGGTGCAACGTAATTCTCGAGGCAGAAGGCGGAGTAATTCAAATTGGGAAGGACGTGGGCGTGTTACATTGAAATGAGCCGTGACCCCATGCAAATGAAGGGCCGGCCGGATCGCGCATGCGCACATGAAGCAGACCATGGTCAGCACCTCTGTGCGCATGCTCACAACTCGGGAACGGCGCAATCAGTGAAATTGGAAGTGGACCCGGGCAACTTAGTGAGCTACGCATAGAGCTTAAATCAGGGGTCTTCAAACTACGGCCCTCCAGTTGTTCAGGAACTACAATTCCCATCATGCCTAGTCATGTCTGTGAATGTCAGTGTTTTACAATGCCTCATGGGATGTGTAGTTCTGCAACAGCTGGAGGGCCGTAGTTTGAGGATCCCTGGCTTAAATAGACAGACACAAACGCCCTTCCTTTGCAAAAGTACATCCCTTTGTATCCCTTCCTATACAGCAAGGTGCTTTTGTTCTGTTGTTTATTAGCGTTTGTTTGTTTGTTTGTGACGTGTCTTTGAGATATTTGGGGACTGTTTTGCAGAGTGATTTTTGTCTTTTCTGTGTTTTCTTTGTTGTGTTTTTTTTTTTAAATTATATTTTTGCTGGGCATTTTTTTTTTTTTTTTGCTGGGCATTTTTTTTTTATTTGGTTCTGGTTGTGAATGATTTTGGAATGTGGGGGTGACATTCCTGCCAGAAAAGGGGTGTCACCCTCATTTGTGGTGGAGAACTGATCCCCATGTCCGTGTGAATGGTGTATGAATGCACAGTGACATAATTGGAGCCATGGCGTGGCGTTGCTGCTCACAAGTCCTGCATGGTGGGCTTGTGCCAATCCAATGTGATGAGGATGTGATGTGTCTGTGCTAGGGACCACAGTGGTGTGAATGCATGCATTCTCATTGTGCCATGATTAATGTGTGTGTTTAACGTGCAAAGATGCCTAATGTGAGCTGTCTCCTGGCTGCTCTTCCCTCAGAAGACGGGGTAGCCTCGGTTAGGGGGGGATTGTCTGGTTCAGGGGTCAGGTCATCACTCTTATGTTAATCTCCAGGCCCTTTCTCACTGCGAAGTTGTGCAGCATGCAACATGCACCGATGATCTGGCATACAAAGTTTGGGGAATACAACAGGGTACCATTGGGGGTTCCGGATAGGAGTCATGAGATGGGGTCCCAGTGCATATGCAGAGTCACCCTGAAGGGATAAGACAGGAGGATGTTAGTAGTGCATGTGCCCCTTGTGATTTCAGCATCATTGGGGGGACAGTCATGCCTGCCACCCATGTCACTTACCAACCAGCCAGCTGTCCCCATATATGTTCTGTTCGAAATCTGTGGGGATGGGGCTAGGATTGTATATGTAGCTGTCATGGGTGTCGTCATGTGTTGGGCTGGTGATGTCCTCCTGCAGGGTTGTGGTTAATTCCAGGATGGCATGAGGGGTGAATCTGAAGATGCGAGACACCTCAGAATCACTCATGCCAAAGATGTCTATGCGTGTGTGATATATCAAGTGAAGAGTGAGGGGCTTGTATCAGATTAGATTATTATATCCATCAAGGTTTTAAAGGGCTATTGAAAGATAGTGAGACCGTGTTTGTAATTTGTATGTATGTTATGTATTGATGTATATATGTATGTATTTTTTTTATGTTTATAAAAGCAAATAAAACGTTTTTGGAAAAAAATAAAGAAAATCCTCTCCCGTGCCCTCCTCGGTGGCCTCCTCCTTCCTTGCTCATCTAAAGTCGGTAGTATAGCTATGAGCATGGATGCCCCTGGCATGTTGGCATACAGTTTGTTGTGCAGCAAGTGTGACTGCTCAGCTCCTCACTAACAGTGTTGCTTTAGCTGACATGTAGACGGATTGTCTAATTTTATTCCACCTTTTCTATGGACTATTTTTAGACAGGACGTGCAGCTGTTGCGCACAGCGCGTAGCCTGCGCTGCACCAACTTTTGTGGATCCCCCGTAACTTCCTCATTTGCATATTTGAATAGCAAATCAATGGTGTGTCTAGCGCAGTTTTGCGCGGACGGATACGTCGGTCTATCGAAATTACGCCGGTCCAAAAAAAGTAGATTTCATGCGTATATCGTTTTGGGGATGCGGCACATCGATACGCATGCGCAGATTTAAACTTACGCCACGCATCTCCTGTAACGCTGGCGTAATGGCTCTGTGAATCTGGCCCTAAGTTCAGAAGTTAAGCCATAGAGAGATTTAATAGGCCAAGGACCAAATGGGTTCTCACATAACATGAGAAAATAAAGAGCCTGATTATACGGGTCCTGGGTCACTGTGGGAGCTCCATGATGCGTCACTGGATATACGGCATTGGCAGGATGGATGTGACAGCTGGCCAGGTTGCTGTCTCACGGTGGATGGAACCAGTGTGGAACACCCTCAGAGCTGAACTAAATGTGACGTCAGGACGTTGGGACGAATCGGGTTCTTGCATTCACATTCATCCTGCCGCTGCTGTATGTCCAGCGATTCATTACAGAGCTCCCGCAGTGGCCCAGGACCCTTATAATCGCACTCTTTATTTTCTCATGTTATGTGAGCACCCATTTGGCTGTTTGCCTAGTAAATCACCCTATGGCTTAACTTCTACACTTAGTTTGGCGCATCTTGTTTTTCCTTTGCTTACTGGCAGGATCACCAGGTGAAAATAAAGGAAGGAAAGCCTAGGAAAGAACATGAATGTAGCCAATGTAAGCTACCAACTGCTGAGTTGCTAAGATGCAATATAATGTTTTATTTTAGGTGTAATACCTCATCTGGGGGGAGGATAGTGTTTAATGGACTATGGGGTCAATTCACAAAGCTTTATTTTCAGATTGCGGGTGTTATTTTAACGATTTTGCACGTTATTGAAGCTAGTTCAATTCACTAAACGATTTAACGCTTTGAAAAATCATCAAATAACGTTTCACTACACAGAACCGATATTTTAAGGTGTGGATCCTTATTAAAGAGTCAAATCGTTATTTTAAAGAGTCAAATCGTTATTTTAAAGAGTCAAATCGTTAAATATGTACAGAAGTGCAACTCTCAAAGATTTTTTTGACAGTTATCAATCGTTAAATTAACACCTCCCTCAGGGTGGCGTTATGACATTTCCCAGGCGATATTTTGTTGTTAGAGGAAGCTTTTGGCGATTTTTGTAGTGTAGTGAAGTTTTTAGTAGTGTTGGGCAAGATGGAACCATGCTCTATTTGAACTTAAAATTATCCAGAGGCGAAGAAGAACACGTTAGAATGTTGTTCAGATTTATAAACGTGTATTCCCTTCACATACTATTTTGGATGACTTTTCTGAAACCCAGGTGATGGCTAAATTCCGATTATCATCTCCCATGATTTATTCTCTGTATGGGAAATACACATGGCTTTAGAAAAACACACACACATGCTCAATCTCCACATGTGTATTGCTTCTCTCTCTCTCTCTCTCTCTCTCTCTCTCTCTCTCTGTATCTGCTCTTTTCCACATGCAGCTGTTCTCCTCCCCTTCTGCTCCCAGAATGCATCTCTCCAGCATTATTTAACGATCTTAAGAGTTATTTTAACGTCCCAAATCTTAATAATAACGTCCGAGTGGTTAACATAAGGATTGGATAAAGAGTCAGTTGAAAACCATAACGACTATGTTAAATAACGATTATAGCTTTCATGAATACCATGTTTGCTAGCGTTAAATAAGGAGTGCTAATTTAACAACTGAAGAAAACCAATAACGTTTCTCTTTGTGAATTGACCCCTATGAGATTTAGATACACTAACAAATTGAAGCCCAACTCCAGCTAACACTTTATAATCTGTTGCATCAATAGTTTTCTTTTTTTCTTTAGGCATAGAGTTTTTTTAATTAATAAATGAAAGTTGATCATTGTAGGCACCCCTGTCAGTGGTAAATGCTTTATGTCAAAAGTCTCAACTGAAAAGTTTGCAGCAGAGCTTGTTCTGTTGAAAATCACTGGCTGGGTCACCAGGTAAAATTAAAAAGAAGAAAGCCTAAAAAAAAACGAAGGCAGCCACCACATCTAAGAATTGGTAAGCTACAATATACAGCGGGTAAAATAAGTATTGAGCACATTTTTCTAGGTACATATATTTCTAAATGTGCTATTGACATGACATTTTCACCACGTTGGTAACAACCTATGCAATCCATACATACCAAGAAACCAAAACAATTAGTTCACAAATGTGTAAGTTATGTGTAATAAAATGGAATGACAAAGGAAAAAAGTATTGAACACGCTAACTGTAATTTATTTAACCCCCCTGGCGGTATTCCCGAGTCTGACTCGGGGGGTTAAATTTTCATACTGCGATCGGTAACCCGGAGTCAGACTCGGGCTCGCCTCGCTGAGTGGTCCGACAGGGTTTACTTACCTTGTCCCTGGATCCAGCGATGCATCCCCTCTGTGTGAGCGAGCTGGTGATAGCTCGATTCACACAGTGTCCCTGTGTGCCGCCGAGCTCCGTTCCCTGCGACATTACGACGCACTGGGGCGGAGATCGGCACCAAATTCAAAAAAGTAAACAAAACACTATACATACAGTATACTGTAATCTTATAGATTACAGTACTGTATGTAAAAAATACACACCCCCCTTGTCCCTCGTGGTCTGTCCAGTGCCCTACATGATCTTTTATAAAATACGGTTATTTCTGCCTGTAAACTATAGATTGCCCATAGCAACCAAAAGTGTCCCATTATGTCAAAAATAGTTTTAGAGCAGCTAGAAAACAGCGATAATAAATTATAATCACTTGCAGAATTGAGCGTTAGCGATTTGTGGGGAAATTCGTCATAAAAATGACAGCGACAATTCTGCATTCTGATTTTGAGTTGAATACATTATTGAATAATTATTATTATAATTATATTATCATTTGTTGCAATTGTTTATTATATTATAATTTATAATTTTATTTAAAAAAAAATGTCATACCCGGGATGCCTACTAGACTCTTGTTTGGTCAAATTTAAGTGAGTTATTCCTAAGAATTACAAGGCTACAGTATAAAACGCTAAATTTCCTTGCAAATAATGGTACCGCTTTCAGCACCTAAAATCAGAAAGAATCATACAGCCAGGGAGGTTAATACATGGTACAACATTTTTTGTGGGCAATGACCATTTAGAGCAGTGGTTCTCAACCTGGGGTCGGGACCCCCTCGGGGGTCAAATGATGATTTGCCAGGGGTCACCAAATCCCAGGCTGTTCCTGAACCCTACGCCGATTTTAACAGCGTTTTTGCGGCCACCCAACAGGGCTGTTCCTGGAGCCAGCGGCCGCCCATTCAGTTCACGGCATGGATGGGGGGCGGAGACTAGAGGTCAGCTGACTGGTGAGGAATGTGAAGTGGAATGGGCTGGAGGAGACCCCATCTCCTGATTTTGGCATATGGGTCACTCCTGCGATACACCATGAACCCGGAGACACAGTGAGTAACACTGCCTGTGATTATAGTTGCCATTAAAAGTCCCCACTAAAGTTCTCACATCAGCAGATGACCTTGATCAAGAGCACCTAATTTGGTTGATCAGAACTCCCTCCAGCATGGCTACACTTCCCATTCCCTCCACCCTACCCCCCCCCCCCCCCCAACAAGGAGTAAGAGAAGGAATAAAGAGACAATACATGGAAGGGAGAGGAAAAGAGGGGTAGTAACAAAGAAAAAGGGAGAGAAAGAATATAAGAAAGAACAAGAAAGACTGCTAGAGAGAGAGGGATGGGGGGGGGGGGAAATTAGGATAGAGAGATAAAAGAGAGTGGTACATCCTAAATTGTGCAGTTGAAGGGGTTAGGGGAGCAAATTACTTGCCATGCTACAATTATTATTTTTTCTGTTAGGGGTCCCCGCAGCTTTGTAAATGTTATCAAGGGGTCACGACACAAATTTTAAACACCATGCCATGGTGGTTGAGTGCATTGCGTATTGTTTTCTTTGAAACTATTTTACCTGCTAATCCCTTTCTGACGCTTTCCACAAGTGGCCTTTGGCTCTTTGACAACTCTTCTGATCATTCTTTTCACTCCTCTATCTGAAATCTTGTAGAAGCACCTGGTCGTGGCCGGTTTATGGTGAAATTATATTCTTTACACCTCTTGATTATGGCTCCAACAGTGCTCACTGGAACATTCAGAAGTTTAGATATCCTTCTGTAATGAATGCCATCAGTATGTTTTGCAACAATAAAGTTGCAATGGTCTTGAGAGAGCTCTTTGCTTTTACCCATCATGAGATCTTGTGTGACACCTAGGTAATGAGACACCTTTTTATAGGCCATCAGTTGAGCCCAAACCAGCTGATATTAATTTGCACTGACAAGGGACAGGATTGCTTTCTAATTACTGATAGATTTCAGCTGGTGTCTTGACTTTCCATGCCTTTTGCACCTCCATTTCTTCGTGTGTTCAATACTTTTTCCCTGTGTCATTCCATTTTATTACACATAACTTAATCTCTGAACGTATTTGGTTTCTTTGTATGTATGGATTGCATGGGTTGTTAACGACATATGGTGAACATTTCATGTCAATACAATTTATTTAATTGTACAATGCTTTGTTCTTGAACGCGCACCAATCAAAAAATGTTCGTTGTTAAACGACTTGGGTCCAGAGAGAAATGTGTTAATGTCAATCTATCTCGGCTTCCTGTGGGGCCTGTGAGAGCCTATCAGCATAAACCACTTTAACCCATCAATGTCGGAGGAGCCGTAATTGGCTGCTTCATCCTTGTGTTGCAGAAAGGAAGCCCGTTAGCTGTAATAATCAGTTATGTTATCTCATAATTAGCTTGGCAATAAAATTGTAACACTACATTAATTAATATGAGCTTTTATAGGCAGTTTTTACTTAGGCTTTGAAATGATTATGCAAGGCTGTAAAATGCCTGGAATAGACTATCACCATACGGGACCACCATAAAGAAGGGACCACCAGGGAATCAAATTACAGACCAGCCATTTTGTGCTTCTACGTGTTTGCACATTTTTATCACATCCGACTGCCTAAGTCTCCTGATCCTCTACTGGCTGTAGAGAATGGCAGGTTAATCATAACTCCCACAGGATAGCTCAAATCCTGTTCATTTTATGCTGAGGAAAGCTAGCTTTACAAATGCCTTATGGTGAATTGCTGACTCTTCCCTGGCATCCTCTTCTTATGAATGCTCCCCCCTAATTTATGCATAAGATGGGGAAGCACTGAAGAAATAGTTACAAAGTGGCATATGGTAGAGATAATTTCTGTTCCTTATGCAGTAAATATGCAAATGTCGTAGCTTATTTAGAAGAGGTGCCATTAATAACCCCGGCTTTAGATGGGCAGCTGGACTGGTTGAAGCAATCTTTTCAGGAAAGATTACCTGCCCATTCTGTGATTTCCACACTCCGAGCCTGCTAAAACACAACACGTAAATTGAATTAAAATGTAGTGATATAAAATTCCACTTATCAACCCAAACCATTAAATTTATTATCAACACTGCTTTTTTCAGCTCAGTCGGTTATAATTTCCAGAGCTCTTTATCTATATAAATTTAATTAGCCTTGATATCATCACTATATTATAGAACTAATTAAAGATTTAGATAAGTGCTGAGAGAGCTTATTTAATACCCCATAAAGTTCAATGTGGAAAATTAAAAAGGCTGTACTTTAGATGGTTGTGAAGTTTATGAAACCCAGTGCCCGTATCTGTAGGTTTAAAAGAAATATTTGATTTAATTGCACGTAATGGGCTTCTTAATGTTTCAAGTGTCACCGAGCTGTGTTTTTTTTTGTTTTTTTCTGTTTTATCTTGCTGAAAGGAGCTCTTTGTACTGTATACAGTAAATACAGGTTTGTGTTGTGAAGTGTATTTATTACTCTGTAGAAAAGTAAGGTGTGATTTAAATAACTTCACCCTAAACATGGAAGACCTTTTAGATCTCGAAATATTCCAACTTATTTTTAAAGGTGCAAGCTCTATGGCTGTTATGCTTATTCTTCACTGCATATGGAGTGCAGTATAATTATGCATGTGAGGTGTTAAGACTTCACTGACTGCATGCTTATTTACAGTATTTATACAGTGTCAACATATTACATAACAATATACAGAGTACATAGATCCAATCATATCAGTCCCTGTACTCTGAGGTTGCTCACAGTCTGTCTCCTCTATATACTTGCACACACTGGGGGCCATGTGGGAGAAATTCAGATGACCATTATTGCAACACAAGTAGTGTGAATGGGCCCTGAGGTATCAGTATGTTGTTGGTTTGTGAGCAGAAACTGGAGAAAACTCATGCAAACTGGGAGATTGTCAAGCCCAGAGTCAAGAGCTGAAAGGCAAGGACACTAAAAGACTAGTACAGTGCTGCCCAGCTCAGAGATTCATTAAGTGGCAAAGGAAGGACAGTCCTATTATTTCTTCAAAAGTAGTCAGTGGTGATGGATCCTGTATTATTTTCCTGGCTTTTGCTCTTAATTATTTTTTGTAATGTGCTTGTCCCAACTACTAACAGCTTTAATTTTCATATGACTACTGGGAACATGAGGATCTATCCCTTAAAGAGCAAGTGTTGTTTTCACATTACAGCTTTGTACATACTGTCTTACATTGTGAAAGTGCAATGTGAACAAATAGCCTTTACTAGGTAACTTTATTTTGGCTTTTAACCGGCTTCAAGTAGTGGTAAAGCTTACGGAAGTCCGCAAGCAACTTGGTTAAATTGACATTTAGCACTCCTGTTAAGATCTGTGTTTAACAAACTCATGTACAACACCAACTGTTATTGAGATTCATACATAAAAGTTTTTGAAAAATTATGTATTTTTTTATCTGTACTGTATAGAATACATTCATTGCACACTGGTAAAAAGAAAAGCTGCAGGGATATCCCCCCATATAACCCATCTTACTCCCAGCTAGCCTCAGTTGTTGTCCTTTGGGCACTGGATCCTGCACAGATGCTTACCTTTGTACATGGTTCATCGCTCTGAGCTAGCTGGATGGTGTTATACAGGTCCAGGGCTATGGAACATCAGCCAGTGATCCCTGTTCCCAAAGTCCCCTGTGAGAATATGCCCATGGATAAGGACAAAGCCAGGATGAGGCTTTTCCTTAACATCCTTCACATCCTTCACCTAAAACAGTGGTTCTCAACTCCTGTCCCAGGACCCACTAACAGGCCAGGTTTGCAAAATAACTGAAATACATCACAGGTGAAATCATTTGCTGCTCAGTGATTGCAGTATTCTAGTCTGCATCTCCCTAAAGTAATACTTAAAATCTGGCCTGTTAGTGGGTCCTGAGGACAGGAGTTGAGAACCATTGGCCTAAAAGGAGATGATCTGCTGCAGTGAGTCCAGGATAACAGACCTCCCCTGTGTGCTGTGTTCCTATCCCCTAGGTTCTAATGATATGCTGGCTGTGACACTTTAAACTGCGTGTTGGAGCCATAGGCCAGACTGCCACTTTGGGTGTGCTTTTTAACCACTTGAGTCCCCGCCCATTGTCAAATGACGGCGGCAAAGTGGCTCTAAAAATCCCAGCCGCTGTCATTTGACGGCATTGAGTCCTCCGGCCACTGGGGGGCGCGCCGATGGCGGCACGTGCACGCACCCAGCGCGTCCCCGAGATGCTGATGCGCGTGCCTGGCGGTCGCGATGTCCGCCAGGTACCCGTCGATCGGCAGTTTTGTACATAGGGACACAGCATCTGTCACCTCCCCAGTCAGTCCCCTCCCCCACACAGTTAGAGCACACCCAGGATACACATTTACCCCTTTCTCGCCCCCCTAGTGTTAACCCCTTCCCTGCCAGTCACATTTATACAGTAGTGCGTTTTTATAGCGCTGTTCGCTGTATTAATGTGAATGGTCCCGAAAATGTGTCAAAAGTGTTCGTCGCAATATCGCAGTCCTGACAAAATTTGCAGATCGTCGTATTACTAGTAAAAAAATAAATAAAAATTGTCAGAATTCTATCCCTTATTTTGTAGCCACTATAACCTTTACGCAAACCAATTACTATACGCTTATTGCGATGTTTTTTTCTTACCAAAAATATGTAGAATACATATCGGTCTAAACTGGGATATTTTTTATAGCAAAAAGTAAAAAATACTGTGTGGTCAAATACCACCAAAAGAAAGCTCTATTTGTGGGGGGAAAAAGGACGTAAATTTTGTTTGGGAGCCATGTCGCATGACCACGCAATTTTAATTTAAAGCGATGCAGTGCTGAAAGCTGAAATTTCGCCTGGGCAGGAAGGGGGTATATGTGCCCAGTAAGCAAGTGGTTAAGAAAAAATGTATGTCATTTGTACTATATAGCAACTTCTTGAGTTTCTTGCAAAAGCCACTGGGGCTTCCATAGTGCTGTTAAATATGTTCCTGAGGCAGAGCTGCCTGTATGGTACAGTGGCAACTTAGGCTTCGTACACAAGACAGGGAAATCAGAAGGGAAAATTTGTAAGACGAGCTGTCTGCGGATCTTTGGGTCATTAGTACGGTGCTTTCGACAGACGATTTTACTTTTTGTCAGACAAAAGCTGGATATGCAGGCAATACATTTTTTGAAATACAAATAAGGAAAAATATTGCGCTAACCAGGGTAAAAAGAAAACTATAAATAAAACTAAAAACTAAAGCGGCTACACTACAATTTGACAAAGATTGAATAGAAATGTGGAAAAAATGTAGCGCTGTGAAACATAAAAATAATAATGACAACATAAATACTGAATGAATGGTGTAGTCCCAACAAACCACGTGAGTGGAAAAAGTCCTGGTAGGGAAATGTTGAAATACATCAATAATAACACAAAAAAAACATATATAAAAGTCCATCCACGAATGGGAAATCAGTAGATGAAAAAAGCACTGTACTTCATAGATCCTCGGATAGGATGACACTTGAATCAAAAAACAGAAGTGGTATGCTCTTACCGGAACAGTAGGACCTGTCTGTCATGAACAGCAGATCGGTACAGCCTGAGAACTCCTTATGGCACAGTCAGCTGGGCTCACTCGAACACAGTAGAAGCGATACAAATCTTCAATGAAGCCGGACATGCACAATGTCTTGGTGGAGTTCTTGGAAGAAATGGGATGGCAATAATGGAACTCTCGGATGGATAGGGTGGAAACGGCCGGATGGCTCCAAGCACCATATAGAAAGGGAAAAAAACAAAAACAAAAAACGCAACCCAAATGGTGCAGATAAATGAGGTAACGGTTTTATTTTAATAAAACCAATGGTATAAAAGTGATCACAAATAAAATGAAAGCAATGCGGGAAAGGGTAATAAACCAAGCCCTACGCGTTTCGTCCTAGAGGGACTTCAACTGGGGCATCGGACCGATGCCCCAGTTGAAGTCCCTCTAGGACGAAACGCGTAGGGCTTGGTTTATTACCCTTTCCCGCATTGCTTTCATTTTATTTGTGATCACTTTTATACCATTGGTTTTATTCAAATAAAACCGTTACCTCATTTATCTGCACCATTTGGGTTGCGTTTTTTGTTTTTGTTTTTTTCCCTTTCTATATGGTGCTTGGAGCCATCCGGCCGTTTCCACCCTATCCATCCGAGAGTTCCATTATTGCCATCCCATTTCTTCCAAGAACTCCACCAAGACATTGTGCATGTCCGGCTTTTCATTGAAGATTTGTATCGCTTCTACTGTGTTCGAGTGAGCCCAGCTGACTGTGCCATAAGGAGTTCTCAGGCTGTACCGATCTGCTGTTCATGACAGACAGGTCCTACTGTTCCGGTAAGAGCATACCACTTCTGTTTTTTGATTCAAGTGTCATCCTATCCGAGGATCTATGAAGTACAGTGCTTTTTTCATCTACTGATTTCCCATTCGTGGATGGACTTTTATATATGTTTTTTTTGTGTTATTATTGATGTATTTCAACATTTCCCTACCAGGACTTTTTCCACTCACGTGGTTTGTTGGGACTACACCATTCATTCAGTATTTATGTTGTCATTATTATTTTTATGTTTCACAGCGCTACATTTTTTCCACAATACATTTTTTGAAAGTACAAACACTGTTGCTTGGAATAAAGGAATGACTGGGAAGGAAGTCTTGTAAACTACTGTTGGTAATCTAGAATTAACATTCGTGAGGCGGAAATTGATGAAATCTTCTTTAATAGGATAATAATGATGCTGCTTTTTTGGTGATATTGGTGTAGTTATTTTAAAGGGCATTTGTTTTGTACGATCTAAAAATCACGAACCAACCCTCACCAAACTTCTATTGAAACAAAATTACCGGAAAGGGGCCCAAAGGGTCGCGCTTCAGAAATTAACTTCCTCTTTTATACTCTCGTAGTACGTCACTACGTTCGTGTTTGTCAGATGACAGTTTGCGGATAATTTGTATGCTAGACAAAATCCTGCACACACACTTTTGACAAAAATCAGACACTCGGTCGTACAACAATCAAACCGTGTGTACGAGTCATGCGTGGCCATTGTTACCTACTGCTCTGTAGTCGGTCTATAAGTACACATTTTCCAAGAACAATATCCACCCCTCTTTTCATGTCTACAGTGGCCTGTGGTGACTTAGCATGGCACAAACCTCATTCTCTGCTGTTCTGCAGCAGGTCTCTTGAGTAACCCTGGTGGTTCGGTCCCGGTATCCTGTTTCTGCAGTGGCCAAGGCAAACTCTCTATTGCTTGGTTTTTAAATCTGCCTGCTTCACAGTTGTTCAGTGTGTAGCCCTTGCTGGTAATGTCACGTGACAACTGCTGGTAAGCTATTATCTCCTTGTGATTGCCCTTCCTGCCTTGCAGTTGGCCTGTGGGGGGTCCTTGAAGGTAAAGCTTTTCTGATGGCAGCCTTCCTTTATTGTGTCTCCCTCCCCTCAAATGGCATTTCTTTGGGACATCCCACATAGTGATTAAAATGGCTGCTCTGTGTCCCGTGATGTACAATAAGAAAATAGGGTTTTTAAACTAGCTTACCTGTAAAATCATTTTCTTGGAGTACACAGAGCTCCCTCCCCTCTTATTTGGATATATATATATTGCTTTTCTACAAAACTGAGGTACTCCCTGTGTGGGAGAGGTTATATAGGGGGGGACTTCCTGTCTTGAGCGTACCAGTGTCCATTCATCTATAGGTGGCGTATAACCCACATAGTAATTACTATGGCTGATCTGTGTCCCGTGATGTACTCCAAGAAAAAGATTTTACAGGTAAGCCGTTATACAAATCCTATTTTCCCCCCATTGAAGCATATTGGATCATGCTTTATTGTTTTTTTTACCGTCCTATTGATCAACTATTGGTTGAAATAGATACTGTTTATTTTCTCAGGTATGACTAGTGTCTTTTTTCAACATGACTAACTATAACAGATTCCATACGCTCAGAACAGGCCTCACCATGGTTGACCAAAGAACTTGATTGCACGTGCTCAGCATCATATCCAGAGGTTGTCTTTAGGAAATAGACATATGAGTGCTGTCAGTGTTGCTAGAGAGGTTGAAGGGGTCAGCCTGTCAGTGCTCAGACCATACGCTGCATCCACTTGGTCTACATGGCTGTCGTGCCAGTAGGAATCCTCTTCTAAAGATGATGCACAAGAAAGCCTGCAAAAAGTTTGCTGAAGACAAGCAGACTAAGGACATGGATTACTGGAACCATGGCCTGTAGTCTGATGGGACCAAGATACATTTATTTGGTTCAGATGGTGTCAAGCGTGTGTGGCGACATCCAGGTGAGGAGTACAAAGACAAGTTTGTCTTGCCTACAATCAAGCATGGTGGTGGGAGTGTCATGATCTGGGGCTACGTGAGTGCTGCCGACACTAGGAAGCTACAGTTCATTGAGGGAACCATGAACGAAAACATGTATTGTGACATACTGAAGTAGAGCATGATCCCCCTCCCTACGGAGACTGGGCTTCAGGGCAGTATGCTAACATGACGACCCTAAACACACCTCCATCATGGCCACTGCCTTGCTAAAGAAGCTGAGGGTAAAGTTGATGGACTGGCCAAGCATGTCTCCAGACCTAAACCCTATTGAGCATCTGTTGGGCATCCTCAAACGGAAATTGGAGGAACACAAGGTCTCGAACATCCACCATTTCTGTGATGTCATCATGGAGGAGTGGAAGAGGACTCCAGTGGCAACTTGTGAATCTATGGTGAACCCCATGCCCAAGAGAGTTAAGGCAGTGCTGGAAAATAATGGTGGCCACACAATATATTGACACTTTAAGCACAATTTGGAAATTTTCACTTAGGGTTGTACTCACCTTTTTTGCCAGCGCTTTAGACATTAAAGGGGTTGTAAAGGTTTGTTTTTTAATTTTTCTGTCCCCTCAAAATAAGGAAACACACAGCCATTAAAAGGGTTGTAAATGTTTGTTTTTTATTTTCTAAATAGGTTCCTTTAAGCTAGTGCATTGTTGGTTCACTTGGCTTTTCCCTCCGACTTCCCTTCTAAATGTTTTTTTTCTTTGTCTGAATTTCTCACTTCCTGTTTCTCCTCAGTAAGCTTCACACCATCATCCGAGCCGTTCTGGCTGGTGGTAATCAGCCAGCACAGCTTACTGAGGTGGAACCGGAAGTGAGAAATTCAGACACAGAAATAAAAAACATTTAGAAGGGAAATCGAAGGGAAAGGTATGTGAACCAACAATGCACTAGCTTAAAGGAACCTATTTAGAAAATAAAAAACAAACCTTTACAACCCTTTTAATGGTTGTGTGTTTCCTTATTTTGAGGGGGACAGCAAATTAACACTGTTATACAAGCTGTACACTGACTACTTTACATTGTAGCAAAGTGTCATTTTTTTTTTATGTTGTCACATGAAAAGATATAATAAAATATTTACAAAAATGTGAGGGGTGTACTCACTTTTGTGATATACTGTATGCTTTGATTCATATTGACTCCAGTTTCCAGCTGGTAGCTGCTACAGCCCCAAATTGCTTAACAGCCAGGGTCCACTGCTAAGCCCAGAAGCTGAAACGATCCAATGTGAATACAAACACACTTCTGTTTTGTGTTTTACATCAGTAGTGTGGTCACATCACAACATTTCCTGTCGGTATAAATGCCAGAGCAGTGCCGTTGTAGCCTACCCTATGGCATTATTACTATAATAACAACCTTCCTGTGTACATTGCAGTGTAGTATCGAAAAGGGAATAAAGCTTTCCTAAAGTAAAACCCTTACATTCACTTTGACCTTTACCATTCCGCCGTCTTACAAGTTGCACTAATGTGATATTATTATAGTCAACAGACTTCCATAAGATATAGAGGTGCATTAACTTTATAAATGTGTTGGAAAGAATTACTAAAAATGTTTAATATTTTCAATTTTTTTTTTACCATTTTTTTTTCTGTAGTTTGTTATCAAATTAAAACAACATCTGTGTAAAAATATGTATAATATATTATTGTAGACTACAAGACCTAAGATATATATTACATTACAGTGTGTGGAACACAGACATTGCCTGGGGACTCAAGTGGTTAAATGTAATCTGCTTTTGTAAATACATAGATCATATAAATTCCCTAAGGTAAGAAGGGTTAACTTTCATTCACAGTGGCCACCTGATAACAAATGTTACTGCCAACTTGTGATTCATCCACAAATTGTCAAGTGACACTTCAGATTTTGGGTGACTGACACCCCTCATTTGACCTGCCGGGTGAATGTATAACTAGGGCCACCCACATTTAATTCAGTTTTGATGCAGTGTAAGAAATTGATATCTGAGGACCTGGAATAATGCTGAGGTCATTCTGTAAAGCAGAGATTGAATCAAGTCAAGAAATTAGGATTTTGTTGCGAGTTCTCTGGATTTTTTTTAAAAGCTCTCCTCCCACGGTGCTGGGTGAAAGGTGAGAATTAGCATTTAAATAGAGAGGTATTAATAGCAAATGTGAGCTTGTGCAGCTCCTGTGATGATTTTGCTACCTGTTTCTTCATTTTGAAATGTATCGAATGTATCTGTTGTTTCTTTTCCTTCAAATTTTTTTTATTGATTACAAAAGAATAATTATTTTGAAAGCTTATTTTCCACTACATCATTCATTGTCTACCATCTTGCAAACCTATTTTTAACCATGACGTCAAATAATGCTGGATGAAAATCTGTGTGGTTACAAAGTAATACTTTTTTCTTCATATTTTATTCTATTGTGTTGTTTAAATATGGCCGATAATGTGCCTCACATTGAAATCACAATTTTCTTACTGGTCTTTCCCAGTAATCAACATGCCGCCATGTTTAAGATCCATCTGGACTAATTTTTAAATCTATTATTATTATTAACCACTTGCCCATTGGGCACTTAAACCCCCTCTCAGTACTGTCACACTTTGAATGACAATTACTCAGTCATGCAACACTGTACCTATATACATTTCTTTTCATACAAATAGAGCTTTCTTTTGGTATTTAACCACTTAAGCCCTGGACCAAAATGCCCAAAGGCGTTTTTACAATTCGGCACTGCGTCACTTTAACAGACAATTGCGCGTTCGTGCGACGTGGCTCTCAAACAAAATTTGCGTCCTTTTCTTTCCACAAATAGAGCTTTCTTTTGATGGTATTTTTTACTTTTTGTTATAGGAAAAATCGAATAAACTACATTTTAGTCAAACATTTAGGCCAAAATGTATTCAGCCACATGTCTTTAGTAAAAAAAAACGCAATATAAAAAAAAATTAGCTACCTAGCAGCAACAGTGACACTAATACAGCTATCAGAAAAACGATCGCTTAGTGACGCTGGCAATAGGGGGTGAAAGGGTTAACTAGGGCAGTGATCAAAGGGTTAAACCTTTATTGGGGGGGTACGGGGCTACCCTGGACCTAACACTAACTGCCTGTCACACTAACTGTCACACTGATACTAAATGCAGTGATCAGTAAATATATGATCACTGCAATCAGTGACACTGTGACAGGGGGCTGGGGGGGGGGTGATCGGAAGGGGTTAAGTGTGCTTATGTGTACTGGTGTCAGTGTACTGTTGGTGCGACTTAGTGTGATGTCTTCTCTCCTCTCGCCGGATTGAAAATACTGCCGAGAGGAGAGGTGACATCACTTCCTCTGCCAGTGTTTACATTACACAGGCAGAGGAATATATACATGTGGCGCGCGTTAAGTGGTTAATCACCACAGTTTTCCTTATTTTTTGCGCTATAAATAAAAAATGACCAAAAATGTTGTTAAAAAATGCATTCTTCTTTGTTTCTGTTATAAACTTTTGCAAATTAGTTATTTTTTCTTCATAAATTTGGGACAAAATGTATACTGCTACAGATCTTTGGTAAAAATAACCCAAATCAGTGTATATTATTTGGTCTTTGTGAAAGTCTACAAGATATGGTGGCAATCATTGAAAATTGATCACACCTGAAGTACTGACATTTCTTGAGACACTAACAAGCCAGGAAAGTACAAATACACCCCTAATGACCCCTTTTTGTCAAGGTATTTGGTAAGAGGCATGGTGGGGTTTTTTCACGTTTTAATTATTTCCCACAATTCTTTGCAAAATTAAGACTTTAAAAAAAAAAAAAAATTGTCACTGGTTCTTTCTCTCATGACATATGCATTATTTACAATTACACCCCAAAACACATTCAGCTACTCCTTCTGAGAATGTTGATACCTCATGTGTGTGACTTTTACACAGCTTGGCCACATACAGAAGCCCAACATGCATGGAGCACCATCAGGCATTATAGGGACATAAATTACACATATAATTTCCTGACAACCTATCACACTTTTGAAGGCCCTGGAGCACCAGGACAACGCCCACAAAATGGCCCAATTTTGGAAAGCAAACACCCCAATATATATTCTATGAGGCATAATGAGTCTTTTTGAACATGTCTATTTTTTCCACAAGTTTTTGGAAAATGTGTCAAGAAAATAAAAAGGCGCCTATTAGGATCCACTGATAGGATGGCTCTATTGCCACTAATGGGCACTTTAGTGGAACTGATGGGGCCCTGAAAATCACATATGTGTCACTGATGGGCCACTGTAGAGCACAGATGTGCACTGATGGGGCGCTGGAGAAAACTGCTATGGCACTGCTGGGGCACAGATGTACACTGCTGGACACTTGCAATATTTGGAAGAAAAACGTAAGCAGCCTCGCACTGCAGCTTCTCCCTCCTCTCCTCACACGATCAGTGTGAGCAGCGGAGAGAACCAGACATGACGCTGGTTTTGTTTACAGTGATTACTCCATCATTGGATGGAGCGATCATGTGGTAAAGGGCTGCTGGGATTGGCCCTTTACCCTGATCCATGACAGGGAACGTGATTCTGAGAGGACATCATTGTATGCCCTCCCAGAATTATCCAACTGCGCTGTAGCCGTCATTTGGCTATGGCCTGGTCAGGAAGTAGTTAATAAGCTTAAAAAACCCTGGCTTAACCCTTTTTGTTATTGATGCCTAAATGCCCAGGCCAAGTTTAGCAGCGATATTATGTGTCTAACTAGGCAATGACTAATTTTCATGCATAAATCACCCAGAGGCGATTCAGTTCGCAGGTGCCGCGCTATATACATTTCTCATTCATTCATTCATTCATATAAGAACATTATTATACTTTTTATTTGAAACAGTTTCATTGTTTTTGTTTCACTTTTTTTTTTTTTTTCTGTGTTGTTGTTTTTAAATAGTGCGTCAGATTCTGACAATTATACTATTTAATCAGTGGCAGCCTGAAGGTGGCAATGTTCCTCTTTTAGCAATCATATATTCTATAACTCATAATTTGTATTTAAGAAGATAAGCAAAATAATCTATAGCAGCCAATACAGGACATGGATTATCATGAGGGATGACGTTCTAAACCTGTCTAGAATTACTTTGCTTATATAATCAGTTTACATTTGTGGGCATCTAATTCTACGCAATAAAAACTGTGTATGTAGGCTGAACAAAAATACACCACGGATGGAAAAATCTACCGCTGCGGCTATTGTATATTGACAGCCAGCTCTGCCAGATTTAAAAATGAGGTTGCATCTGATTACATGCAACTGCTGCTTGGCCAACAAGTTTTAGTCTGGCTCTTTTGACTGTTTAGTTGAAGAATAATGGGCAGGTGTGGGCCAACGTGCAACCCACTAAGTGAATTTTAGCCAGGTTCATCAGGAACCGGCCAAAACTTGTGCAGTGTATGGACTGCTTAATTTTATTAGCTTTGTGTCTGAACATTGTGTAGGTCCTGTCCCTTGATTTATCAGTTCTTTATGCATGCGCACCCATTGGTTTATTTGTTCTGCATGATCACAACATGCAGCTCCCAACCCCTGGTTCATCAGTTCTGAATGTGAACAACATGCAGGTCCTATCTCTTGGCTCCTTAGTTCTGTATTGTGAAGAATGTATTTCATGAAGGTTCCTTCCTTTGGTTTACCTGTTCTGTATGTGAACACCAAACGGGTCTAATACTGTGGTTTAGTTAGTTACTTAGTTAGTCGTATCTGTCCTGTTTATGTATGGCATGCAAGTCTGTTAGTTGTGCATCTAAAATAATAAACAAAAAAAATCATGAAGGTTATGTCCTTTTGTTTATATTGTTTGTTCTGTATATGAACATGTAGGTCCCATCCCTTGGTTTATCAGTTTTGTGTCTGAACAACATGTAGGTCCCAACCCTTGGTTTATCAATTCCGTATGTGAACAACATGCTGGCCCTATCCCTTGGTTTATCAGTTCTGTATCTAAACAACAGGCACAGTCCTGCTGCTTAGTTTAACTGTTCTGTATGTGAACAATAGGCAGCTTCCTTTCAATGGATTATCAGGGTGGCATGTGAACATGCAGCTCCCATCTATTGGTTGATCAAGATGCAGGTTCAGTCCATTGGGTTTATCAGTTCTGCATCTGAACAACATGCAAGTCCAATTCTTTGGGTTATCACTTCTGTATGTGAATGCAGATCTGTCTGCTCAGTCTATGAAGAGCATACAGGTGTATAGCATCTGGTTGCTGTTAAATAGAGATGCCACTTTAAACTCTATCCAGGCCCCACGCAGGTACAGGCTTGGGAACTTGTTCCCAGTTTGTGTGTCTCAGTTCAACCATGCAAAAATGCTGCACACCACTGACTTCACTGACCACTAACGGCTTGATTCAGACAATCAAGAACAAGCATGCTGCTGTCAATGCAGACTCCAGACTGCCCACCTCTGACATATTTCACTTTTAAAGGCCTAGTTGTAGAGATGGGGATGGTAGGGGAGGGAATTAACAAATCCCTGTGTAGATCACCAAAATAAGCACATCTGAACAGGAAGAGCCGTGCCTAAACATAAATGTGGTACTCGGCCTTTGTTTTCTCTTATCTCAGTGGAACAGAGTAGGGGAGAATATGCTGTTTATTGAGACAATGGGCCAGATTCTCATATATTTTCGGCGGCGTAGCGTAAGCCATTTTCACTACGCCGCCGCTGCGTACTTGAGCAAGTGCTTTATCCTCAAAGCACTTGCTCCGTAGTTTTCGCCGGCGTCTCGTAAATCGCCAAGCGTAAACCCGCGCAATTCAAATGGGGCGGCTTGTATTTAAATTAAGCGCGCCCCGCGTCGAACGAACTGCGCATGCGCCGGCCGGGGAAAAAGCCCAGTGCGCATGCTCCAGCTCACGTCGGGAAGCGTCGTTGAAACCAACGTCAAAACGACGTGAGCGTCATTTACGCAAGTCCCTATTCGCGAACGAGTTAGTAAGCGACGGAAAAAGCCGACGCTGACCCGACGCCATACTTAACATGGCATCCGACGGTAGTTCGTAAGGTTACTCCACATAGAAGCTGGGGTAACCTTACGCGGACAAAAACGACGTACGCGACGACGGGGCGGCGTAAAAGCGATCGGGAATCGGCGTACTACCTCATTTGCATATGCAAATGCAAAAACAACGTAAAGGCCACCTAGTGGCCGGAGTTGTCATTACAACTACGATCCGCAAGTGTAATGGTTTTACACTTGTCGGATGTAGAAGCGTATCTATGCAAAAGTGATGCTAAGCATCACTCGCATAGATACGAGGACAAAAAAAAGGCGATACGACGGGGTATCTGAGATACTCCGTCCTAACGCCTCTGAGAATCTGGCCCAATATCTCTCTCAAATATAAATCCTCCAGTAAGGTAAATGCGTACATTTTAAGCTATAGCTTTTTGTGGAAGGTATAGACTAATGTCGTGTACACACGATCGGAAATTCCGACAAGAAAAGCCTGATGTGAGCTTTTAGTCGGAAATTCTGACCTTGTGTATGTCGGGATTTCTGCCAACAAAAGATTTGAGAGCAGGTTCTCTATTTATCCGCTCATCTGTATGCAATTCCAACACGTAAAAAAAAAACACGCATTCTCAGAACAACCAGAAGAGGCGAACTGGCTATTGAACTTTATTGATCTTAGCTTGTTGTACGTCAAGATGTGTGTGACCGTGTGTATGCTACAAAAGTTTGAGCCAACATTCTGTCAGAAAAAATCCACGGCAATTTCCGATCATGTGTACGTGGCATTAGAATTCTCAATCTCCTGTCCTTTCTCCTTTCCAACATTCCTGTCTCCTCAAAGGCTCTTATGTAAGTTTTTTGTATAGGCCCTGCTAATAAGAGACTGATTATAGCCCCTCGCCAAGAATCCCCCCCCATTACCGACGCCTACCTCGCAATATACTCTGCAGTGTTTTTTATATCTTAAAATATTCTATGCATTAAGGTAAAACTTCTGCATGCAGCCCCCCTAAATACTTACCTGTTCCCAATCTCAATCCACCAATGTGCATGAGAAGCAGAGGTTCCCCCTCTCTCCTCATTGGCTTAGACACAGCAGTGGGAGAAGTTGGCTCCTGCTGCTGTCAAGGCAGAGATTTTCCATGTATGTGTTGTGGTTAAATAAAGTTTTTTTATAATGAGTCATATAATCAATTTGGGGCCTTCTGGCTGCTGTATGAATAGGATGGTCCAGAGCAGGGGCAGACTGACCATTGAGGAACTCGGGCACTGCCTGAGGGCCCTATGCCACTAGGGGGCCCCATCAGGGTTGCCAGGCTCAATAAAACCAGGGACAGTATGTAAAAATCTGTGTTTTTTTTACATCTGTCCCTGATATGTCCAAAACCTACATGCTTTTGATGTGAAAATCCCCAGATTTTAGCTGCCCCGCCTCTGTACTGCCACCTGGCTTGGTGGCCATCTGTAAGCCCAGGGGCCCCATAATCTTCTATTGCCCGGGGGCCCCATGAGTTGTCAGTCCGCCCCTGGTCCAGAGAAAGACTTTTGCTGCCATGCAACCAGCTTAATTCCACAATTTAAGACTCCATATTTTATAGGAGACAAGCAATATAACCTGGGCCATTTGATGAAGTGGAAAGGTTTTTACTTTGGAAATATTCAGAAGTAACCTATTATAGACTGGCTGCTGTATATAGATAGGAGCATACAAGGTATTGTTGTTTAGAACTGAAATCATATGACAGCTCTATAAGGAATACAATTTGTGGTATCTAATCAAATTGTACACAGATATCTTTAACAGGATCAATAAAAATAAAAGTTTGCTAAAAAAAATAAAAAAAAATCGTTATTATAATTTGCATTTATATATGAACAAAGGTAATGTTATTTAGTTCTATGGAGAAAACCAAATTAATCCTAAATTCTGTCTTTTGCAGGCAGTATTATGAAATGATGTACAACACTGCCGATGAGTTGCTGAACCTAGTGGTGGACCAAGGAGTGAAATACTCAGAGCTGGAATACATCAATGCTCTCAGTCTCTTACATCGCAGTCAGACTGGTGTGGGTGACCAAACGACACAGAACATGAGGCTGCAACGTCTTAAGGAGATCATCTGTGAACAGGCAGCCATCAAGCAAGCCACTAAGGACAAGAAGATCACCACTGTTTGAGATTATGGATATTATGTTAACAATATTAGTAACAGCACATTTTTGTTGGCTCTGTCGCCTGCCATGCTTTTTCTAATCATAATATTAATGGGAAATATTTGGGGATTTCATTAAATGATGACTTACTAGTGTTAGCGTTAATCACATATTGTTACAGTGCACATTGAATGTTGTGCAGTAATTTCTCTATATATGCATGTTTTGGATTTTAACAAATTGATACGTAATGATTACAGATACATGAATCAATTTAGTGGAAAGTACTAATACATTTCATTTAAGTCCCATGCAGTACTGGTCTTGTTATGTTAGTCTTTTTTCACAGTTACAGAATCGCTTTACTAATATCAGTCTCTGAGCCTTTAACCCCATTAAGGTGAAATAAATCGGGGGGTGGGAGGGGTGTTCCACTCTCCACTTTTGAGACCCAGACAATTTTTTTTGGACATCGTTGCAGCAATTTGTATAACCCCAAAACCTGCAAAGTCTACCGCTCAGGCTGTCTGGACGGGGTGCAATTCCCAAATGTCCGCTGCTGGGAGTGGTGGTTCGGGAGGGAGCTTGTCCCGGCTTCTACAATGATTGGAGATGAAAGAAGGTCTCCCTGTAACTGCACATCTGTGGCATTCCTCGGATAATTATGTGAATGCAAACCTCAGCCTGAACTCTGACCAGGCCACACCCCCAATGCATTTCACTCCACCCCTCGGAGCTTAGTCATGAGGACTAAGCTCAGAGGGGCAGAGCGAAATGCATTGAGGGCATGGCCTGATCTGACTTCAGGCTGAGGTTGCCATTTACGTATATGGCATGGATGTGCGGCTCCAGGAGGACCTTCTTTCATCTCTTACCAAGCAATTTGTATCTCTTATTTGTTCCCTTTTTATCAGTTTACATTGCCATTGAAAGCAATTTGTTAAATCTGTCTGCTAAGTGCAGAAAAATCCTGTTGATCTGGTCAGAAATTCCGAGTTGTCCTGTGTGCTCTCCGAACTTCCACTGTCATCTCAAAGTGCCCTCCATGTTCTTATCTTATGCACTTCTAGAATATATATTTTCTTGTAGAGCAGGGGTGTCAAACTCCATTTCATTGTGGGCCGCCTTCGCAATATGGTTGCTCTCAAAGGGCAGGTTGAATCTATAAGACTAGATGTCCAGAGCACCCCACCACCGCCTACATCATATGTCAAGAGTCCCCCACCCTCCCTTGCATCACAGTGCACCACGCTTATTTTGCGCTGCTGTCAGGAAGAAGCTGGAGGCAGAGCTGGGAAGCAGAAAGTGTATGGAGGAGGACCAGAGGAGAGTTGGAATCAGTTGCCAGAGTCTGCTGAATACTGAGACCAGGGGAGGTGGAAATGAGGGGTGCTGTGGCTGCACAGAGAGGTGAAGGACTTTTAAGAGGCATTCTGCCCTTCACTCTATTGCCAACTGCTAAGACGGTGGGGGACATCTCTGCAGCAGCATGGAGAAGCACAGGATCTGGCACAGAAGTTCTGTTATCTCAGCTGCTGACTACTGAGACGGGGGGGGGGGGGGGGTTCCACAGCTACAGGAGAGGTGTGAGGGCAACATGAAATGGGCTGGTGGCCCAGATTCAGCCACCAGGCCTTGTCTATGACACATGTTGTAGTCTTTAACCCTTTTAAATACAAATCCAGGAATGTATGTGTGTACTTTTTACACACACTGTCAAGAATGTGTATACTTTACAAACCAATTGTTAGCTTTTTCATGGAAGTGATTTGGTTGACTATAAAGCGGCATTTATTACATCACTTTCTGGTTCAGAGCTTTGATTTAACAGGAGCGCTGGGTAAGGAAAGATGTTAATGAAGCACAATCCATGCTCCATTAGCTTACGGGAAGCACAGGGGGGTCTTCAGGGGTCTAATAGATGATCTCATTAAAGAGAACCTGTCAAAGTTCAATGTTATCACATAGGAGGCTTTTAGGTCACTTTGTGATAGCAATAAAGTTATGCTTTTTTTTTTTTTTTTTTAAAGTGACATATATAAAAATCTGTAAATGCAGGTGACCTGTAAGGGCTTTTGAAGTTATGTCTATGGATCATTTTGGGCACCAAAGTTTGTCAGCATTTCACAGGGGTGCAAAATTATATTGCTTTATATTTTGGGTATCCAATTATTTGATGCAACCTCATCTTTATTTTACCAAATAATGAGCTATATACTGTGTTTGTATGCGCTAAAATTAGGTTTATTGTATTTTAAATTGAAAATATGGGTTTCATAAATGGCTAATATTGTGTGCACATAAAGATTGGAACTATAAACATGTTATTCTCTATGGTCTCTGGTGTGGCCCGCGACCTCCTGCTCTGGGATGGCTGGTTGGCAAGCCCAGATTGCAAGTTGCCGACCTGCCATCCAAGAGCATCAGTGTTCTAATTTAGGTCGGCGGTAAAGGAAGCCAGCGGCTTTTCAGAAAGTGCACCACACCTGCAGGATATAATAGATGTCTATGGCAAAGTAAAGCTAACTGGCGGGAAAACCACAGGTACACTGCACCGTAATAGACCGCAGACTATCAGTGTAAAAGCAGCCTTAGGCCCCTTTCACATGATCGGTCCGACCCAATCGGACCCTACATTCACCTCTATGGAGCGGCAGACGTAAACAGACTTGTGTCCATTTACACCTGCCTACCTCCAATCCGATCTGCTAAAAAAAACAAAAATACAGAAGTGGATCTACCCTCTTCTATCTGATTTGATCGGATGGCCCATAGAGTAGATTGGGCTGTGTCTGCTTTGCATATGCAAACTGGACACAGACCTGTCATCTTTGCACTCTGCTCATTGTGGCCCGCGACTGGTTACTAAATGGCCCTCGGCCTTCAAAAGGTTGGGCACCCTTGGCTTAACAGAACACAATGGCAACATTGTCACAGGTTTAAAACCATTAGTATTCTGAATGACAATGTCCTTGCTTATGCAGGGAAACACAAATGTTATCCAGAGTACATAATAGAAAATATTTTGACTTTAAAAAAAAAAAAAAAAAAATCATCATAAAGGTTTGTGATCAGGTCTGCAAGGCTGACTTGTTTTCACCATAACATCCTACAAATGTGCATATAAAATATCATCGTACATCAGGATGCCTCTAGTTTTTCTCATTTATTCAATAAAAGCCAACAGGATACATTTCATAAAAATGGCTGCTTAACCTATGACAGGAATTGTCAAAAGTGACATCAAGGCACTTTCCTTTACCCACTTGACCACCAGAAGGTTTTACCCCACTCATGACCAGGGCATTTTTTGCTGTGCAGCACTGTGCTACTTTAACTGGCAATTTCTTGGTCATGCAATACTGTACGCAATAAAAAAAATTCACACGCATATTTTTTTTTTGTGTTATTTAACACCTTCCTGCCCGCGCAAATAGCCAAAAGACTGCTACAGCATGGGCTTACTTTTTCCCGGGAGGGCACCCTTAGACTTCCTCCCGCAATCGTGCCGCCCACACACCCACTGTGGCACACGGGCGGCACTTTCTGTGATCGGGGTAAAGGGCCAATTACAGTGGCCCTTTACTACTTGATTAGCATGTCCAATGAATAGCCGATCACGGGTGTAAACACAAGCCAGTTATCGGCTTTCCTCTCCTCATGCTGACAGCATGAGGAGAAGAGAACCAATAACTGGCTTGTGTTAAAGGGGTATCTACACTGATAATCAGGGCACTTAGGGGAGAGTTTAGAGGCAGAAAAAAGAGAGGAATTTTCAGGCAGAGAAAATGATAAATGTGCATAAACGCTGTTTAGGAGCTTTTGTCGTTTTCACATGTACATTAAAAAATGAGCAGTGGGGAATGTTTAGAGAAAAAAATGCCTTATTAAAGCAAATGCTTCTAAACTCTTGTGCATTACCAGTTACTATGAGAATTTTTAATGCTGCTTTTCAGCCAGAGGTTCTGAATTTTTTTTTTGTTGTGCTTCTAGTGTGCATTGGACCCTTAGGCCTTGTACACACGAGGGAATAAATCCGCTGAACATGGTCCGACGGACCATTTCAGCCGAAAAATCCGCTCGTGTGTAGGGGCAAACGGACCGTTCTGGCCGGATTCCTCCGGCGGAAAAATTTCAAAGCATGTTTTGAAATTTTTTCGCCGGATAGCTGCCCGTCAGATATGTCCGCTGGTTAGTACGGCAAACCAGCGGACATATCTGCCCGCACATGCGTCGTATCCTGTGAATGGATCCGACGCATGCGCGCGGAAGTGTTTACTTCCTGGTGCGGTGACGTGGCGGCGTCAACGTCACCGCCGCGTCACTGCGCTGTCCGCCGGCGGGGAATTTGATCCGATGGTGTGTACAGCCATCGGATCAAAACATCCCGGCGTAAATATGCGCTGTAAATGGTCCGGGGACCGTTTACATCGGATTTATTCCCTCGTGTGTACAAGGCCTTACTGTTTTGCTAAAGGGCAGTTCATAAAGCAATTCTGGCTACCATTCAGAGTTGGCCATAAATTAGTATGAAGGAGTTTTTATTTGGAATGTTGGTAACAGAGGCAGACTGACCATTGAGGAACTCGGGCACTGCCCGAGGGCCCCATGCCACTAGGGGGCCCCATCAGGGTCGCCAGGCTCATTAAAACCAGGGACAGTATGTAAAAATCTGTGTTTTTTTTTTACATCTGTCCCTAATATGTCCAAAACCTACATGCTTTTGATGTGAAAATCCTGAGATTTTAGCTGCCCGCCTCTGCACTGCCACCTGGCTTGGTGGCCATCTGTAAGCCTGGGGGCCCCATAATCTTCTATTGCCCGGGGGCCCCATGAGTTGTCAGTCCGCCCCTGGTTGGTAATCAATACTTATGGCCTTGGGCGTGAGTTCCTACCACAAAGTGTGAGTGGTAAAGAGTTACGCTTTCTGTCATTACACTGTGTGCACAAATACTAGACAAGCTGGATTTTTGTAGGATTAATTGCATTATTGAACAACTACCGTGCTATCGGTCAATCAAAAATGTTCATAAACCTCAAACCTGAATATTTCAGAAAGTAGAAGTGAGGTTTTGACTTTCTTAGGAGAATAATCTATGTGTGCAGAATTATTATGCAATGAAAAACCTGTTTATTTTCATCTGTTAAAGTGCGAATTAACAAACAACTCAAAATTTACAAATAAACATTTCTGAAATAAAAAATAAAAAAATCTGTGACCAATATAACCACTCTTTTTTTCAATAAGGGTCATAAGCCTTCCATTCATGGAGTCTGTCAGTTTCTTGATCTGTCTAAAAATCTACTTTTTGTGCAGCAGCAACCACAGCCTCCCAGACACTGTCCAGAGGTGTACGGTTTTCCTTCACCGTAAATCTCCTGTTTAGGAAGGGCCCACAAGTTCTCTATAGAGTTTAGGTCAGATAAGGTGTCATTATTTTTTTCTTTACCGGCTAGCCAAACAGTGGAGTACTTCAATGTGACGGAGCATTGTCCTGCATAAATATCATGGTCTTCTTGAAAGATGCATACTTTTTCCTGTACCACTGCTTGAAGTTCTTCTCAAAACTGGCAGTAGGTTTGGGAGTTGATTTTGAGTCCATCTTCAAACCCGAAAAAGGTCCAACTAGCTCATCTTTAATAATACCAGTACCCCACCTCCACCTTGCTGGCTTCTGAGTTGAAGTGGAGCTCTGTGCCCATTACTGTTCCAGCCACAGGCCCATTCATCTGGTCCGTCAAGGGTCATTCTCGTCTCATCAGTCCATAAAAGCTTTAAAAAAAAAATCTGTCTTCAGATGTTTCTTGGGACGTTCTTGACGTTTTAACTTACGTGCCTTGTTCAGTGGTGGTCGGGTTTCAGCCTTCCTTACCTTGACGATGTCTCTGCGCACTGAACATCTTGTATTTCTGGGCACTCCAGGTAGGTTGCAATTCTGGAATATGATAGCACTGGAGGATAATAGGTTCTTGAAAGCTGCACGTTTGATTCTTCTCAAGCCTTTGGCAGTTAATTTGCATCTTTTTTCTTTCAACAAGTTGTGACCCTGTTTACCATTTGCAACAAAACTTTGATGGTTTTATGATCATGCCCCGATATCTTGGCAGTTTTAAGAGTGCTGCAATCCTCTCAAAAACATTATAATTTTGGACTTTTCAGTGCCAGTCAGTTCACGTCTCCCACAGTTAGAAACACCTCCCTAGGACACACCTAACCCCTTCCCTGGCAGTGTCATTTATACAGTGATCAGTGGATATGTTTAGCTCTGATCACTGTAATAATGGCACTGGTCCCAAAAAGTGTCTGATCTGTCTGCGTCAATGTCGCAGTTGTCTTAAAAATCGCTGATCACTGCCATTACTAGTACTAAAAAAAAAAATCGAAAAATGCCATAAACCTATCCCCTATTTTGTACCCACTTCATTATTTTCACACAAACCAATCAATATGCGATTATTGTGGTTTTTTTTTGTACAAAAAATATGTAAAAGACTACACAGGGTTTTTTTTTGGGGGAACTTGGGGGAACTTCCACCACCTTTGGCTTAGACCCTTTGGTGCCTGCTCACCACAATCACTTGTAAACACAGAAGTCTGGTTTCTGTGTTTACAAGTGCCAGCTCGTCACTCTGTGTGTAACCCCCCTGAACTCTGCACTCTGTATTAGTGCAATTCTGGTATTAAATGCCCCTTTAAGACCCTTCTACTGTTTGTGAAGTCTGAACGGGGTCGTGGTTGAGTTCCTGCACCTATTTTCTGAGAAAAAATGCTCTGAGAGTACATATTGGCCAAAACTGACGAATAAATATATTTTTTTTACATTTTTTTATATTGGATAAGTATTCTAGCAAAAAGTTAAAAAATATATATATATATATATATATATATATATATATATTTTTTAAATTGTAATTTTGTTTACAGCGCAAAAAAAAAAAACAGAGGTGATCAAAGCTCTACTTGTGGGGGGAAAAAATACCTCAATTTTGTTTGGGTACAGCCTTGCACAACCGTACAATTGGCAGTTAACGTAACGCAGTGCCTGGTCATTAAAGGGGAAATCTTTCCGGGGCTAAATTGGTTAAATCCAATAAGCATTCAAATTTTTCAAGCTTGGGGTTGGACAATATGCATAAAAATGATTATTTGGTCAAAATACTCACTTGCCTAATAATTGTGCACACAGGAAATTTTGAGTTTGCATAATTTCCAGCTGCCTAATAGACATTTCCTGATTGTACAGTACAAAACACAGTCTCTTTAAATCCTTACAGCTGGGTTATATGCAGCTACGTTCAGTGAATGGACACAGTCAAAAAAAAGAAATGTAGCTGGGACCCATCAAGAGACCCAGTGCAACAGATATTCTGATGATTGCTCTCTGACACCCTACCTACCCCTTGCCACCCTGCTGACCTATCTGCTGCATTTGCTTACAGTACATCCTGAAAGTATTCACAGCACTTAATTTTTTACACATTTTATTATGTTACAGCCCTATTCCAAAATGTAATTAAATTCATTATTTTCCTCAAAACTCTTCAAACAGTACCCCATAATGACAACGTGAAAGACGTTTGTTTTGAAATCTGCTAATTTAAAAAAAATAAAAATCATACGTATATAAGTTCACAGCCTCTGCCATGACACTCAAAATTAATCTCAGGTGCATCCTGTTTCTACTGGTCATACTTGAGATTTTTCTACAACTTGATTTAGGTCCACATGTGGTAAATTCAGTTCATTGGGCATGGTTTGGAAAGGCGCACACCTGTCTATTTAAGGTCCCACAGTTAACAGTGCATGTCAGAGCACAAACCAAGCCATGAAGTTGACTGGGGGTCAACAAGATCAAATCCAACTGCTGTACGATGTCTGGTACCACCTAGATTTTCGGATGGTAGAGGATGACAGCTCTGGAAATGCCAGATTGTAAATTGTAATCCCAGATGCAGCACTGTTAAGGGGGTTGTGAAGGTTCGTTTTTTTTTTTTTTCTAAATAGGTTCCTTTCAGCTAGTGCATTGTTGGTTCACTTACCTTTTCCTTTGATTTCCTATCTAAATGTTATTTTTTTTCTTTGTCTGAATTTCTCACCTGTACAGCCCACCCAGGCATTCGACCACCACTTTGGATTAGTGAAAGAGATGCATTTAGTTAAACTTACTGAGATGGAATGCTAGTTCATAAGGCCATTGCCCCTCATACAGAGACTGCACAATCAGCTTGATGGTGGTTGATACTTGCGAATCGGCCCCTGGATTTCCGCCACTGTATGTTGGAAGGGCAAAAGCCCAGAATATTGTATTTTAATAACATTTATCCAAACAGTAATACACTAGGTTGGTGTGCCCTTGTTCATCTTTACATTACAGTCCACAGAGCTTCCCCTTTGGGCCCTTCATTCCATCAAGTGGATCTGCCTGCTCAGTGGAGTATCCGACTGCTGATCTTCACTGACCAGGCAGAAGAGCGGACACAGCATGCTGTTCTCTATGGGGCGGTCGGATGAGGCTGGTCTTGTAGTTTGCCAGATGGGGTTGATGATGGAGAAAGAAGTGGCCATAGAATAGTGTTGTGGTAACAGAGCCATGGTGGAATGAGGGTGGTGCTGAGAGTATGGCTGGACAGATAGTGGTGGCATTTTGGGTAAGTGTAGCAAGATGAGGGTGGTGTTCTGGTTGCAGGTGATGCTGGGGGTAAGAGGCTGGGGGGGATACAAGACACAGCTCAGGCATATGTGGGTGAGGGTGGCAAGATGGGGGGTAGTATTGAGGGAATGGGGGGGGCTAAGGGTGTTGTGGACAGTTTAGGGTGAAGGATGGCCACAAACACTGGCAGAAAAGGGGTGAATGCAGTATTGTTAATCTGGGGGGAGGGGTGTGTAAGATGTACTGCCAGATTTGGATACACTAACAATGTTAAACCAAACTCCAGATAATACTTTATAAGCAAAAAGTTTTCATCCTTTTTTTCTTTTTTTTCCTTTTGGGATAAAGCTTTTATATAAATAACCAAAAATTGATTATTGTAAGCACACCTGCCAATGGTGGGTTGTCTCAACCTTCTAACTACATCTGAAAGAGAAATGTATTCTATTGAAAAACAACAGACTTACTGGTCAGATCAGCAGGGGAGAATAATGGCAAGAAAGCCATATAAAGAAAAATAATGTGGCCACCACATCCAAGAATTGGTAAACTGTGATAAAATAAAGGTTTGTTTTGAGGTTTCTTAGCGTTTTAACTTATCACAGAGGCTAGGCAGTTGAGGGTTCTGAGGACCTTGCTGCGTGTGAGTATTTTTTTATTTTAAAAGCATTCTATCATATAAAGACAAAGCACCACACAGTATAACATATAGCAAGTGAAAAGAAAAGAACAGTGCAATGCAATGATATTTTATATTTACAGAAATATTGGAACAAAAAACAGATGGGACAGGAAGGGTGGACAAAAATCTTAGTGGGGTTAGGGGGGGTTGATTTTGTGGGTAAGACTGGCCAAAGAGCTATGGTAGAGGATTGGGTTGTTGCGGGTAAGTGTGGCCACAGAGCCATGGCAGAAAATGGTGATGTAGTGGGTAAAGGGTGGAAATACAACCTTATTGGGTGTGGGTGTTGAGGGCCATGGGAGTTGAAGCATTTGCCAAGGGTTTATCACTTTTTACATAGAGACAAACATACCACCTTGTTTGAGCTTTGGTGGTAACACATTTCTACTCACAAAGAACAGAGATTGAAAGAAAAGCATCAAAATGACAAACTTTAAATTTCTCATTGTAGACAGCTCTGAGAGATGTTTGTTCCCTGTGACTGCAAGAAAAATGCATTGCTAGGCTCTTAAAGGAGTTGTAAAGGAAAAAAAAAATGTGCCTAAAATTAAGGTCTGCAAGGTAAACAGACCGAATAGTGTAATGATTCTGTTAAAAAAACGAGTAAATACCTATTAAATTCCTTCATCCATATCACCTCCGGCGTTCTAGTTTCTGGCGGGTTCTAGTTTGCGGCACTCGTTCATGTATGAGCTACATTTCCCAGTATGCATTGCGGCACGCCCAGTAATTCACACCTCCTTGAAGTCTCTAACACGTAGAGAGCGTCCTGCCGCACAGATGTAGTTCCCAGGAGGGCGCGAGCACATCACTGACCACCGCAGTAAAACCTCCCTTCACGGTGGTCAGTAAAATCAGACAAGCAGGAAGTGAACAGAACAGAGAAGAAACAGAGCAACTTCTGAGCAAAAACGAACAATGAGGAAGTGAAAAGAGGAATGTCTGCAGGTAAAGGATGCTTATTATGAAAAAAATGTTTTTCCTTTACAACCTCTTTAAGTCTATTGAAGGATGGCCACAAACACTGGCAGAAAAGGGGTGAATGCAGTATTGTTAATCTGGGGGGAGGGGTGTGTAAGATGTACTGCCAGATTTGGATACACTAACAATGTTAAACCAAACTCCAGATAATACTTTATAAGCAAAAAGTTTTCATCCTTTTTTTCTTTTTTTTCCTTTTGGGATAAAGCTTTTATATAAATAACCAAAAATTGATTATTGTAAGCACACCTGCCAATGGTGGGTTGTCTCAACCTTCTAACTACATCTGAAAGAGAAATGTATTCTATTGAAAAACAACAGACTTACTGGTCAGATCAGCAGGGGAGAATAATGGCAAGAAAGCCATATAAAGAAAAATAATGTGGCCACCACATCCAAGAATTGGTAAACTGTGATAAAATAAAGGTTTGTTTTGAGGTTTCTTAGCGTTTTAACTTATCACAGAGGCTAGGCAGTTGAGGGTTCTGAGGACCTTGCTGCGTGTGAGTATTTTTTTATTTTAAAAGCATTCTATCATATAAAGACAAAGCACCACACAGTATAACATATAGCAAGTGAAAAGAAAAGAACAGTGCAATGCAATGATATTTTATATTTACAGAAATATTGGAACAAAAAACAGATGGGACAGGAAGGGTGGACAAAAATCTTAGTGGGGTTAGGGGGGTTGATTTTGTGGGTAAGACTGGCCAAAGAGCTATGGTAGAGGATTGGGTTGTTGCGGGTAAGTGTGGCCACAGAGCCATGGCAGAAAATGGTGATGTAGTGGGTAAAGGGTGGAAATACAACCTTATTGGGTGTGGGTGTTGAGGGCCATGGGAGTTGAAGCATTTGCCAAGGGTTTATCACTTTTTACATAGAGACAAACATACCACCTTGTTTGAGCTTTGGTGGTAACACATTTCTACTCACAAAGAACAGAGATTGAAAGAAAAGCATCAAAATGACAAACTTTAAATTTCTCATTGTAGACAGCTCTGAGAGATGTTTGTTCCCTGTGACTGCAAGAAAAATGCATTGCTAGGCTCTTAAAGGAGTTGTAAAGGAAAAAAAAAATGTGCCTAAAATTAAGGTCTGCAAGGTAAACAGACCGAATAGTGTAATGATTCTGTTAAAAAAACGAGTAAATACCTATTAAATTCCTTCATCCATATCACCTCCGGCGTTCTAGTTTCTGGCGGGTTCTAGTTTGCGGCACTCGTTCATGTATGAGCTACATTTCCCAGTATGCATTGCGGCACGCCCAGTAATTCACACCTCCTTGAAGTCTCTAACACGTAGAGAGCGTCCTGCCGCACAGATGTAGTTCCCAGGAGGGCGCGAGCACATCACTGACCACCGCAGTAAAACCTCCCTTCACGGTGGTCAGTAAAATCAGACAAGCAGGAAGTGAACAGAACAGAGAAGAAACAGAGCAACTTCTGAGCAAAAACGAACAATGAGGAAGTGAAAAGAGGAATGTCTGCAGGTAAAGGATGCTTATTATGAAAAAAATGTTTTTCCTTTACAACCTCTTTAAGTCTATTGCTGTGACAGGCAGCCAGTGGGGAGAAATGTTGGCTGTGGTGGGTGATCACAAAGCACAATGGTGGGAGGTGACTAACGTGGTGTAAAGGACATGGTCCTAGAGGACAATGACATCAAGACAGACTTTTCTGAATATACAGACAGGCTCCCTCGCTTGCCGACGCTGACTGTCACTGTGAGCTTTTAAATGTAATTGTCTGTTTTATTAATATATATATATAAAAAAAACAGTGCAGAGCAAGAGCAGTCAAAAAATAAATAAAAAATCATCAGCGCAGAGAGATAATGAAGAGAAACTATGTATCTCTCGGTTCTTAGATCAAATGAATGAACTTCGGTTTGTAAATGAGGGAAATTTAACCACTTAAAGACTGAGGCCGTGTACACACGGCAGAGAACCTCGACGGGCAGAACACATCGTTCCGCCCGTCGAGGTTCTCTGCCGGCCGTCGAAATCGGCGACCCGCCTGTCGGGAATGGCAACCAGCCATTCATCCAGGCGGGCCGTCGAGCAAATAGAGAGCGTGCTCTCTATTTCTGCTCGACGGGCTTCCCGACGGGATGCTCGCCGAGAGCGTACACACGGCCGAGGTCCTCGCTGGAATGCAGCTTCCAGCGAGGTTCTCGCTGGTTTCCAGCGAGAACCTCGGTCGTGTGTATGCCGCCTAAACCTTTTTCTGATACTTGTTGGTTACAAGTTAAAATCAGTATTTTTTTCTAGAAAATTACTTAGAACCCCCAAAAATGTTAATATATATATTTCAGCAGAGACCCTAGAGAAAAAAAATGGCACAATTTTTTTGTATAATATGAAAGATTACGCTGCAAGAATTGTAAAAGAATCATGATCTTTATCCTAAGCAAAACAAATTGTGATACTCATTTTATCCAGAATCATGCAGCTATAATGTAAACCAAAAATTTGACTCAAATGGTTAAGTGGATGTAAAAACTGATCCGTTTTTTCTTTGAAAAAAAACGTGACTGAACTGATGAAACAAATTGAAGGCATGTGTGAAAGGGGCCTAAATCATATAGTGGAACTAAACCCATTACTTTACAGTTTCAAAAAACAGTTACATACCTGGAATGCCAGGATTGTTAGCGGTCACATTTGCTTGTGTCTTTAACCAAACCCTCAAACCATCCAATAGCTGTTGTCATAACATCACATGTGAAGCACCATGGCAGTTGCAGATCAAACAGAAGCAGCTGTAAGGCCGGATTCACACCTATGCGAATTGGTTGCGGCTTAAACCGCATATAATACGCAGAACATTTCTAAATACATTGTTTTCAATGAGGCTGGTTCACATATGTGCGATGCATTCGCACTGCGCATTGCAGTAAAAACGTGTGCGGATTTTATCTCTTGTGGTGCGGCTCAGGTGCGAATTCAGGGCCATTATCTTCTATGGGTACGCAGCTGATTCGCAGATGTGTTCAGTTCTCTTCAGGAATTTCTCTCATTCAGCTCAATACAGTTCTCCCCCACTCTCCTCTCACCCGGAACTTCTCCCAGGTCTCCAAATTCGCAGCTAAAACGCAATGGATCTACTGAACACTTCCCTTATCTATCTGCAGAGATTACAGAGCTGAAATTCGCACCGCACAAGGTTAGAAGGGTTTCATTCTGCTTTAAGGCTATCAGCAGATCAGCCTTTAAAATTTGTCAGTGCCTAAAAAAAAAGATGTGGATGTAAACTGATGTACGTAAATGGATGATTATCTGTTTACATCTGTTTGTCCATAGACATGACTTGCTGTTTGTTTTTCATCTGTCAAAGAATGGATGAAAAACAAACAGTCTGCTCATGTAAAAGAGGCTTCAGGGCTCGTTCACACCATACTTGCATGAAAACTAATGGGAAAACCACACAGATTTCACTTGAAGAGACACACTTTTACTTCGGTGAGCCTTCATGCACGTTGTCATCAGTGTTCATGCACATCAGTTACGTGCCCTATTCACACCGCAGTGTTGATGTCACATCAGTTTTTCTCTTTTATACACATTGCAGTTTTCCGGAAGCAGGAAATATTCTGCACGTGTGTAGCGCCATGCTCCCATTGAGTATTAGCTATGTGTTAAATTTTAGTTGCCTGAGATGTAGTTTAGATCAGGAGGTATATGCTAAATTGTTGGTTCTGTTTCAGTTCAGCTGGGTTGCACAATTTTCCCCTTGACAGTAGGTGTCGCTGTTACCACTGGTCAAAGTTGGAAAGACAGCAGGCTGAATGCATTGGGTATCTCTTTCCTAAAAGCGGCTTGGGGGGGTGGTCAACCCGCGGTGCATTCTGGGGAGGGGTACTTAAGGGACAGACATTGTTTTGGAGGGGTTCATCTTCCAATCCTGAGCTGATGGCTCTTCTGGCCTCAGGGATGTGTGAACTGTTTCGTAGCCTCGGTGCCGGCTGGTCTGAGGCCTCGCAACTGAGAGTAGGCCCAGGAGGTTCTGGGGCCTACTAATCCAGGAATGGTCCTTTGCTCCCTTACTTACGGGAGGAAGCTGAAGCAGTGGGATTTAATTGAAGGACATATCCTGGCAAATTTACCTCATGGTGCTGCCGGCCTGGCTAAAAGATTCTTGGCCCTGTGAGTTGTGTACTTTATTGGAACTGTACAAAGTGTGAGAGTGGTTACACGATCTGGTGGCAGAAGATCCTGGGACGGCCTGACAACACTTATCAATCTGTGGCGGAGACTTTGATGAGCTTCGCACCAGCTGCTAGGCCAGTGAGAGTGGGCATATCTGGTGGTTGCTGACATCCAGTGTGGTACTGAATTAATCCTCTGGATCTAAGTTATACCCGTGATCCGCAAAGAAAAGGTACCTGAGTCTCTCCTCATCCGTCTACCCCTCTGTTGGAGAACTTTGTTCAATAAAAACTTGAAAGAGACTTCGTGCTTGGTGCAGACATTTCTGTGGATAATTCTTCAAGGAGAACCCCTGAAACTAGCGTATGGAACAGTAAGGTAATGGCAGGCCCAAATCTAAACCAGCAGCTCCTTCGGGGGTAGTGCTACACGTGATAACAGTGTTGTGGTGTAAACAGGGCACATAAAGAACAATTGTTTTTTTGTGCCCTTGCAAAAGGTGTGTAGAGAAACTGAAGTCACTACACATGGTGTGAACAATGCTTAGTCGTTGACCTGCTTAGAGAACACTAAGGCCCCATACACACGAGCGGACAGATTTGTTCAAATCTGTCCGTCCGACAGATTTGAACAAATCTGTCTGCTGGGATTTTGGTTTGCTCGCGTGTACACACGAGCAAACCAAAATCCCCGCCAGCAGAGAGCGCGCTGACGTGTCGGTGACGTGGCGGTGACGTTGACGCCGCCACGTCACCGCACCAGGAAGTAAAACACTTCGGTGCATGCGCCGAATCCATTCGGCGGCGGTGCGGCGGCGGAGCGGGACGACATGTCTGCTGGTAAGTGTACTAACCAGCAGACATGTCGGGCGGACAGATTCCCACCCGATAGATTTCAAAGCATGCTTTGAAATCTCGTATGGCCCACTCGGTTGGTTGGAGGGGACTGTCTTGGTACTAATAAAATAACAATAGGCAAAATAATATAAAAAGTTTATTTGAATCTAAAATTGCAAAACAATTGTACAATTCCAGGATTGGTCGAAGTCTACTAGTTTCGCGGGGTTTCCGCTTCATCAGGACAGCCAATCTATACAAAAAATGATGCAATAGAAACATGTAATATACATCAGCAGTGCACTACGCAATAAAATAATTAGAAATATATATAGACTTACCCAATGAATCAATTGTTAAGGTGCGGAACCAGGCAACCAAGAGGGGGTTTCCCCAGCGGCGGACAGGGGGATAATAAGCCGTGGAGTTCTAAGTGTAAACAGAGATAAGTGTATGGTACTAGCAGTGTGTATAAATATATGATGTATACCATATAACAGATACACTTAGCTCTGAAGCATCATGTCATGGCAGGGTGGGGGGGGGGGGAAGAAGAAAGGGGACAAAGAGGAGTGGGGGAGGGAGGGGAAAGGTAAGGAAGGAGGGGAGTGGAAAGAAAGCAAGGGAAGGGGGGGAAAGATTGAAGGGGGAAGGGAAAGGAGAGGAATGGGAGAAGGGGGGGGGGGGGAAGGAGAGAAAAAGGGGGAGGGGGGAGAAAGGAAAGGGGGGGGGGAGATACAGGATGGCCAGGTGTAGTGTCAAGGGGGGGGGGAGGTTAGAAAGGAGGTAGGTAAGCTTACCATGATATGGTTCTTGGGAGATGAAGCCAGGTCAAGATGGAGGATGATCTGGGTGGCGTGGGCAGATACAAGGGAGACCGTGGAATGGAGCATAATTGTGGGGAAGTACAGCGATGCATAACTGGGGGTGTCCAACAGTGCTGGTGAAACCAGCGATGTGTCATCAGACGGAGGTATCCGTATGTCTGACAATTGCAGGGTAATGCAAGGACTAGGGGTAAAGAAAAGTGCACCAGTAAGGACCCCAGAATGCTGCCAAAACATGTCCCGATCTGTAACCAACCTGTCCACCAGACCGCCAGGAGACAGGTCCACGCTGCTGAACAAAGGGCCTCTTTGTCCCCTTTCTTCTTCCCCCCCCCCCCCCACCCTGCCATGACATGATGCTTCAGAGCTAAGTGTATCTGTTATATGGTATACATCATATATTTATACACACTGCTAGTACCATACACTTATCTCTGTTTACACTTAGAACTCCACGGCTTATTATCCCCCTGTCCGCCGCCGGGGAAACCCCCTCTTGGTTGCCTGGTTCCGCACCTTAACAATTGATTCATTGGGTAAGTCTATATATATTTCTAATTATTTTATTGCGTAGTGCACTGCTGATGTATATTACATGTTTCTATTGCATCATTTTTTGTATAGATTGGCTGTCCTGATGAAGCGGAAACCCCGCGAAACTAGTAGACTTCGACCAATCCTGGAATTGTACAATTGTTTTGCAATTTTAGATTCAAATAAACTTTTTATATTATTTTGCCTATTGTTATTTTATTAGTACCAAGACAGTCCCTTCCAACCAACCGAGTGGGTCATACGGGGTATAACTTCAGCAACTATATCCCTACTCCCACTCTCTCCTTTTTCTACTGTAACTGGGATGATGGTACACTTTTAACTTTACTACTCCCCTTAAATGAGGCTATACTCGCCCTTTTGTCATGCTTTGAAATCTTTTGGGTGGACAAATCTGTCTGCTCGGCCGTACACACGATCGAATCTGTCTGCTGAAACGGTCCAGCGGACAGATTTGATCGTGTGTACGAGGCCTTAGTAGTTTGCACTGCAGATTGTAAAGGTAAGACTGCCTGTTTACATGCTTGGGGAATGGAAAGGACATTTTAAATGTCAATGAATTCCCCTGGATACATAAATTCATATAATGCAGAAAAAAGACATGGATATGCTCAGAGCTTTTTTTCTCAGAAAATAGGTGCAGGAACTCAACCACGACCCCGTTCAGACTTCACAAACAGTAGAAGGGTCTTAAAGGGGCATTAAATACCAGGATTGCATTACATACAGAGTGCAGAGTTCAGGTGGTTACACACAGAGTGCAGAGCTGTCACTTGTAAACACAGAAACCAGAATTCTGTGTTTACAAGTGATTGTGGTGAGAGGGGCACCAAAGGGTCTGAGCCAGAGGTGGTGGAACTGAGTTCCCCCTGAAAAAAAGCCCTGTATATTTATTACTTACTCTTTTCAACAGAATCACAAACATTCTATTCTATATGGCAGGAATATTGCATAATACTGAAAAAGTGAGCTTTGATTATGCAGATTGCTTCTTCTGATGCTCTGAAGCAGTCAGATGATGCTGATAATTTTATCAAGTGTTGTATCATCCATTCAAGCTTGTCTTACAAAGAGCTTCTTATTAATCATTGTACTTCTCAGTGGATGTACACTTGAAATATAATAGACGTTATACTTGGAACAAAAGATTGCCAAATACAGATTGATTTTGACAGAAATTCTGAGATTTTGCAAGGTACACTGATCTATTCTGATTGATTAAAATAATTCACTGTAACTCATCTGCAGGGTGAAAATAAACTGCCAAATGTTATTTTTCAGCTTATATACAGTATAAGGTCATAGTTGACATATGCACAATTCCTTAGTATAAACAAACATGAAAATGTGTATTATACAATATTAAAGGGCGGAATTTTAAAAACCCTTTTACTGCCAGAGCTGTTTTTGTAGTTTTTTTTTTTTGCATACGTTTAAAAAATAATTTTAGGCCTCAAGATTGCATAAAACCCTCAAAACATATATTGGACACATAAAAATTTCAAGTAAAAGTAAAGCTTAAGGCACAAAAACATAATACGTGACTACATTTTTGGTAAAATATAAAAGATGAGGTTGTGCCGAGTAAATAGATATCCAACATGTCAAACCTTACATTTTCTGTAAGTGGTGCGTTAAAAGCCCTCTACAGGTCATCAGTTTAGCATTACGGAGGGGGTCTGGTGCTAGAATTATTGCTCTCACTCGTGCACAGTGATATGTAACATATGTATCACAATCAAGATATTTGTGGGTAGGCGCCCCTGACGCATTTATTTACTTTTGTACATGCAGGATTAGGGGACTTAAAAATGTTTTGATGGGGATTTTATGTGCTTTGGTGTAACAATTTATATCATTTATTTTTTGTGCATGGCATTAGATCCCTTCCCAGCATGCTGGCAGGAGTAAGTAAAAAAGGGACCCGGAATTTACATTTTACTCTTCGCTTCCTTCCTGGTATAAAGAAGTAGGGGAGGAGAGTGGACGCATGTCCTCATAGCCCCCTTCCCTTTACCTGCGGGTACCCACCATGCTGGTCCTGGGCCTGCAGATGGCCAAGCAAAACCCGGGATACCTGGTGGAGGTGAGCATGCACAGATGTCTCTGTAATCACAGGCAAAATCGGGACTGACAAGCGAGAGCGAAGCTGGGAAAGTTCAGCTGAATTCGCACAGCTTCACTCCCGCAACCCAATGTGAACCTGGGCTAAATGTATTTTTCATTGGTAGATTTGTACATAAACAACAATACAATTTCATATTATGTGAACCTTTCATTAGACAAATATTTATGTAGCGCCCCCTTACTTTCAAAAAGGGCGCTACGCTAAAGTTAGTGGGGTGAGAGACTTACTTGCTCTCACCCAAGTTGATTTGTTCAAATTTAGCAGCTGTCAGCCCTGAATTGTCCTGTGGGTCATTCTGCGCTCCAGACATGTGGTCCAATCTCTGAGTGGCAGGTGGCGCCAGAGGGGTTCAGGCAGAGCCACTTTTCCCCAGCAGCCAATTGGAGAAGCGTTTCCCTTGCGTGGCATGCTGAGGGAGGGTATATCTGTGGCTGATGCCATTTTTCTGAGTTCTTTGCGGGTTCCTTCAGGGTGTGCGCACATCACGGGCCCCACCACTATGGCCTATCTGGCCGGGGCCCATGCTACGCAAAGTTCCTGACTCTGGGCCCTCATGGCTCAGAGACACTGACGTGACTGAGGGACCTCAGTGACTTACTGGGGTTCCGCATCTCAAGAGGACAGGATTGAGAGAATATGCTCTATTGCTCTAGATTGATTTAGGCTGTATTCACACCTGAGCATTTTGTCGCCTGAAGCATGAAGCTCCAAAACGCCGGAGGGGAAAAAATACATTATTCTCAATGGAGATGGTTCACATCTCCACTACAAAACGCCTGACACATTTTTGTAAATATTTTATTCATATCTTTGCATTTGTCTTTTAGACATTAATGGCAGTGTGTTGAGTTATTTTGAGGGGACAGCAAATTGACACTGTTATACAAGCTGTACACTCACTACTTTACATTGTAGCAAAGTGTAATTTCTTCAGTGATGTCACATAAAAAGATATAATAAAAGATTTACAAAAATGTGAGGGGTGTACTCACTTTTGTGAGATACTGTACATGTTCAAGTTAGCCAACTGTGTCAACATAATCTCTCTCTGGCCAGTCCTCACTCTATTGTCAAAATGGCACTTGCTTATAGCATATTTTATTGGGTATATCATGCCAATATGAGGGAAGACAGACTCGGTTGGGGAGAGCCACAGACCTAGGTCTGGTCATTGATCATATACAGTATATGCATAGACCGGCCTTTAAGGTAGGGTGACCAGACATCCCCAGTTTCAGGGGACAGTCCCCGGATTGAGGACACTGTCCCCCGGACCAAGTCTGTTCCTGGTTTTGTCCCCAGATTGGATTTGAACAGGGGCTGGGACAATTTCAAAGACAGTCAGTGCAGAATAAATAAATAAAAATCAGATTTACACACCCCGCTCCGTCTCTCCTACTAGCTTAGGGGGTGTATTGTTTTCCATTATATGTGCCCCTTTCTGGTCGGAGCGGGGGGAATATTTCTTCAGTTTCGGGTGCATGCCCATTCAGCTCCGCTCACATTTTCTTCTGCCTTGGCTCAAGTCTTGGCCAACCGCCTGCCTGCTTATCTCCTTGCCTTCCCTGGCAATGTGATCTTTCTCCGCACCCCACCCAGTAGTAGCCAGGGCCGGCGAGTAAGACTTGACAGGCTGTGAGGCGGGCCTTGCCCAATCGACAGGCAGAGAGTCGCTAATTGCCGCCATTATTAGTAAAAAAAAAAAAAAATATGTCCCCGGATTTAATTAAAAAAAATCTGGTCACCTTACTTTAAGGTAGGAATCCAGTTCAATCTCTAAGAGCCTACATGGTGTCTGCCACAGTGTTTGATCAGATCAGAGTACCACATCCAGCTATGAGGATCACTAGAATGCCCCAAGGCCAGATCTAGACTATCTGATCTGGGGATGCAGTAAAAGTCAGAGCACCCCCCCCCCTTGGGCTAGGTTCACAATTGTGTGCTGTGGGAATGCACGCAAGATGCACCATTTTTGTGCGAATGCAATTTCAGCCATACAGACTGTGTGACTGAATTTACATCACATGTGATATGCTAAGCAATGGGATGCGAATCACATGCGATGTCTGGCGTCACATTGGTGTGAACCCAGGCTTAAACTAAAAAAATTAAGGTGACTAAAATACGACTGAAACTAAAATGACATTTTTTTTTTCTAAAAAGACTTTGACTAAAACTAAATCGAAACGTGCTGTCTAAAGGTGTGAATAGGACACGTGGAAAACACTTGCTTCCTGTGGGGACAGACGCTACCATGCGATAAAACGTCTATCACCACATATAGTGTGAATTGGGCCAAAGTCTATTGGCTTTACATATAATGTAAATGTTTTCTTTGGGGTTTCTATACACTTTGCCTCCTCAGTCATGGTGGGTGCAGTTGCAGTCAGAGGACCTCCTCCAACAAACATTTCTTCTGTTTTATGCAACTTCTGAGGAGAAAAATAAAAGCCATTCAGGGACAAAGTCCTCCCAGAGAACTTTCGCTTAGACCTGGGAAAAGCACTTTCTAATAGAAGGAAGACAATCACACACAGGTAACCAATCCCGTGTCTTCGAAACTACACCTCCCAGCATGCATTGCGCATCACCTCGCCCGGCGTCGCCTAGTTACCGAGTTGTATACAACATGGCGGCTCCCGGATCATCGATCTGTCTCCCGGCCGCAAAGTGAAGGAATCGCGGTACAAAGAAGTGCTTTGCCCGGCTCTGGACATGGCTATGACCCTTCTCAGCCCCGGGCTTCCGGAGGAATTCTCCTTTGTTAGTGCCCGAGACCTGGAGGAGAGGAGCGATGGCGGGTGGGGGAGTCCCAGCCCTGACAACTGGAGGGACCCCAGGGAGTCTGACTCTGAAAGCGAGCAACAGGAGGACAGCATGGAGGTAAGGAGGACAGGCTGTGTGTGAGAACATGGAGGGTGGGCACTGGGTGAGGGCTCTCCCTGTCACTGAGAATCATTGTGTACCAACAATAGACCTCTTCTCATTGGTTACCATGGCAGCCCGAGCATCTCACCTGACTGGCACACATATGGCTGACAGTGATTGGTTGGGAACATCAAATCCCCTAAAAAAGTGACTTCTAATGATAAAATACAACCTTACAGTCACTTACATTTAGAGAGTATCAGTGATTACTTACATTGGGGAGATAATGTTGTAGAAATCTCCTTTTCCTCTCTCCTGTGTTTCTGTACCTGATGATAAACTACGGCACCTAAAATTGTCCATAGGTGACACTTCAAAAGCTTTACAGGATACTAGAGGAAAATTAAATGTGAGCTCTGGTGCTAGAATTATTACTCTCACTCCAACATTCGCAGAGATACCTCACATGTGTGGTGCGATCACCGTTTTCATATGTGGGTGAGACCTACATGCGTGTTTGCATGTGTATGGGAGGACGGCGGGCTTTCATTTTTTCTATTTTTATTATTTAAATGTATTTTTTTAACCCTTTTTTTCATTCTACTTTGTTGCTATTACAAGGGATGAACGACATACCTTGTGATAGCTTGGGCAGTGACAGGTACTCTTTATGGAGAGATCAGGGGTCTATTAGTCCCCTGATCCCTCCTCTGCCCTCCCAGGCAGCTGATCAAACACAGAACGTTTTTCACCAACCATTTAGGGAAACACAACACTGTAAGCCGAAGTGACAAATTCCCTTTTGCATCTGTCTTCATTTGTCACACAGGAGAGGGAGGAATGGATGTTCTTTGCTCTCTTCCATGGGCCTCTGCCTCGACCATTTACAGCAAGGGTCTCAAACTGGTGGCCCTCCAGCTGTTGTGAAATTACAAGTCCCATGAGGCATTCCAAGGCTGACAGTTACAAGCAGGACTGGTGCAAGGATTTTTGGCAACCTAGGCAAAACCTCATTCTGCCGCCTCCCTGGCTCCACCCCTTACTCCACCCTTTGCCCTGTCCATGTATACCCCACCTTTTTAATGAAGCACCCATTAAATGCAGCCTCACAAGCACCCATTAAATGCAGCCTCACAAGCACCCATTAAATGCAGCCTCACCAGCACCCATCAAATGCAGCCTCACCAGAACCCATCAAATGCAGCCTCACCAGAACCCATCAAATGCAGCCTCACAAGCACCCATTAAATGCAGCCTCACCAGCACCCATTAAATGCAGCCCCACCAGCACCCATTAAATGCAGTCCTACCAGCACCCATTAAATGCAGCCCTACCAGCACCCATTAAATTCAGCCCCACCAGCACTCATTAAATACAGCCTTACCAGCACCCATTAAATGCAGCCTCACCAGCACCCATTAAATGCAGCCTCACCAGCACCCATTAATTGCAGCCCCACCAGCACCCATTAAATACAGCCTTACCAGCACCCATTAAATGCAGCCTCACCAGCACCCATTACATGCAGCCTCACCAGCACCCATTACATGCAACCTCACCAGCACCCATTACATGCAACCTCACCAGCACCCATTACATGCAGCCTCACCAGCACCCATTAAATGCAGCCCCACTGGCACCCATTAAATGCAGCCCCACTGGCACCCATTAAATGCAGCCCCACTGGCACCCATTAAATGCAGCCCCACTGGCACCCATTAAATGCAGCCTTACCGGCACCCATTAAATGCAGCCCCACTGGCACCCATTAAATGCAGCCTCACCAGCACCCATTAAATGCAGCCTCACCAGCACCCATTAAATGCAGCCTCACCAGCACCCATTAAATGCAGCCTCACCAGATCCCATCAATGCAGACTACCAGCGCCCATCAATGAATGTTTGCTTGCTTCCATTCATTGGGGAGTTGGAACACCGACACATGACTGCATCCATAATTCCCCCATAACCACTCCCATCCAGGACATTTATATTCTATATATATGCTGGATGGGAATCGGTTAAAGGAGTTGTAAAGGAAAACACATTTTTTTCCCTAAAATTAATGTCTGCAAGGTAGACATACAGAATAGTGTAATGATTCTGTTAAAAAAACGAGTAAATACCTATTAAATTCCTTCATCTATATAACCTCCGGCGTTCTAGTTTCTGTTCTCTCATACACTTCCTGGTTTGCGGTGCTCGTTCATGTAAGAACTACATTTCCCAGTATGCATTGCGGCACGCCCAGTAATTCACACCTCCTTGAAGTCTGTGAGGCCGTGTACACACGGTAGAGAACCTCGACGGGCAGAACACATCGTTCCGCCCGTCGAGGTTCCCTGCCGGCCGTCGAAATCGGCGACCCGCCCACCGGGAATGGCAACCAGCCATTCTTCCAGGCGGGCCGTCGAGCAAATAGAGAGCGTGCTCTCTATTTCTGCTCGACGGGCTTCCCGACGGGAAGCTCGCCGAGAGCGTACACACAGCCGAGGTCCTCGCTGGAATGCAGCTTCCAGCGAGGTTCTCGCTGGTTTCCAGCGAGAACCTCGGTCGTGTGTACGCCGCCTCACACGTAGAGAGCATCCTGCCGCACAGATGTAGTTCTCAGGAGGGGGCGAGCACGTTACTGACCACCGCAGTAAAACCTCCCTTCACGGTGGTGAGTAACAATCAGACAAGCAGGAAGTGAACAGAACAGAGAAAAAATAGAGCAACTTCTGAGCAAAAACGAACAATGAGGAAGTGAAAAGAGGAATGTCTGCAGGTAAAGGATGCTTATTATGAAAACATTTTTTTTCCTTTACAACCCCTTTAAATTTGCTCTGTTAGCCGCTTAAAAAAATCCCAGCTGAATTTCCCTGCAACAGAAGAGCCATTAGGACTAATCCCTGTTTTGCATAATTCAGCACCGGAAAAAGCAACATCTCCGCACAGAAAACAATTGTGTTCTACACTAATGGGCCGCTTTATTAGGTACACCTTGATAGTACGGGGTTGGACACCCTTTCGCTTTTAGAACTGCCTTAATTCTTCTTGGCATAGATTCATCAAGATTTTGGAAACATTCCTCAGAGATTTTGGTCCATGTTGACATGATAGCATCACGCAGTTTCTGCAGATTGGTCGGCTGCACATCCATGATACCAATCTCCCATTCCACCACATCCCAAAGGTGCTCTATTGGATTGAGATCTGGTGATGGTGAAGGCCATTGGAGTACAGTCACCTCATTGTCATGATCAATAAACCAGTGGTGAGATGATTTGAGCTTTGTGACACGGTGCATTATCCTGCTGGAAGGAGCCATCAGAAGATGGGTACACTGTAGTCATAAAAGGGATGGACATGGTCAGCAACAATACTCAAGTAGGCTGTGGCATTTAAACAATGCTCCATTGTTACTAAGGGGCCCAAAGTGTGCCAAGAAAATATCCCTCACATCATTACACCACCAGCCTGAACCACTGATATGTGGCAGGATGGATCTATGCTTTCATGTTTTGTACGCCAAATTCTGACCCTTCCATCTGAATGTCGCAGCTGAAAGTGAGACTCATCAGACCAGGCAACATTTTTCCAATCTTCAGTTGTCCAACTTTGACGAACCTGTGAGAATTGTAGCCTCAGTTTCCTGTTCTTAGCTGACAGGAGTGGCACCCAGTGTGGTTTTCTGCTGCTGTAGCTCATCTGCTAGTGGTATTGGTATTCTGCATAGCGTGGATATAATCAGTAGTAATTTGAGTCACTGTTGCCTTTCTATCATCTGCACATTCTCCTCTGATCTCTGACATCAACAAGACATTTTCCTCCACACAACTGCCACTCACTGAATATTTTCCTTTTTTGGGCCATTCCCTGTAAACCCTAGAGATGGCTGTGTGTGAAAATCCCAGTCGATCAGCAGTTTTTGAAATACTCAGTCCAGACCGTCTGGCACTGACAACCACGCCATGTTCAAAGTCGCTTAATGTGGTTGTATACCACTGGACGCTTCCTTCAGAGCGCATGCGCAAGTAATGTCATTGGTTGCATGTAATGTAAATATCTCCTAAATGGTGGAATCGCTGCTGTGATCATTCTTATGGTGCGCAGAATCGCTGCCTGAAAAAAAGGATATCTGAATGTTGCTTGTAGCTGCAGGCATCATTCAGATATCCCCAACTGAAGTCCAGGACGTCATAAGATGTCCTACGGTACCAAAGTGGTTAATCGCCACTGTTTTTTTTTTTTGCTAAATAAAGACCAAACATTTAAAATAAAATAAAAATCACGGTTTGTTATAAAATTTTGCAAACAGGCAATTTTTCTCTTTCACTGAAGTGCGCTGATGAGGCTGCATTGATGGGTATTAAGGGTTGGATGTTTTGGGACTTTAAATGAGATGTTTTTAGCAGTATGCGATTAAATATCTATGGAATATAAAAAATGTTTCATTTATATTCCATAGATACAGTATATATTTAATTGCATACTGCTAAAAACGCATCTCATTTAAAGTCCCAAAACATCCAACCCTTTTTATCCATGTACAGGGATGGAGGCCTATGGTAGTTCCCATCATATGCCTCATCTAAAGTCCCACCCTATCCCCCTCCCTTTTTGGCAGTGATGGGTATTAATGGGCACTGATGAGCACCGATGAGGCAACAATGGTGGGTATTAATGTGCACTGATTGCCTTCACTGATGGGTATTAATGGGTCCTGATATGCTGCACTGATGGGTATCGATGGACACTGATATGTAGCACTGATTTGGAGGCAGTGAGGGGCACTGGTTGGCAGCACTGGTGGGCACTGATTGAGAGCATTGGTGGGCACTGTTGAGGCTGCACTGATAATCAGGACACTGATAAACAGTGCCCTGATTATTCATGTACATTTCCCTTTTACACAAGCTGGTTATCGGCTGTCTTCTCCTCTCCTCATTCTGTCAGCATGGGGAAAGGAGTATCAATAATTGGCTTCTGTTTACATTGTGATCAGCTCTGATTGGACACAGCTGATCATGTGGTAAAGAGCTGCTAAATGACCCTTTACCTCAATCTGTGATGAGCAGCGTCCGGAGGACATTGAGTTCACAGGGCACGCGGCAATCACGGGAGGATGTCATGACGGCCTCCCAAGTAGGCATGCAAGGGATTTTCAAATTGGTGTAATTGGGCTCATGGTGGCATAGAGTTTATAAGGGCGATTTATTGTATTTTTGCATATGAGGTTATGAGAACGCACTAGTCACAGTGTGAAACACATGAACTTTTTCTGTACCCAGCACTGTCTGGGTACAAGGTGAAGTGTTGCAGCGATTTCCAGATTACTTTTGATTGTGTATCTGCAGACGAGCTGTGCTAGCACCTTCATCCAAACCCCGGCTATGCTGTGGATGAATGGCTAATGTGCTTACCTGGAGCCAGTGGCGTATCTAGGGTATGGCAGCCATGGCAAGTGCCCCTAAGCACCATATGAAGGGATCGCTCTTGAGTGGCTGGGCAGCTAGGCACTTACCAGGGTCTGGGGATCTCTTCTTTCCTCCTCCCGAGCATAGGCAGGATCTCCTTTTCAGCACCTTTGCTAATGGACAATGACAGCGCTATCCCTGCTGCGTTCAGCCACAGCCCTCCCCTGTTATCCCATTCCATCTGGTCGGATTGGCAGCGCACAAAGGAGGAACATCAGTTTCTCCCTCTCCTCTGTGAAAACTGAGGGCCAGATTCTCAGCGGCGTTACGACGGAGTATCTCAGATACCCCGTCGTATCGCCGTTTTTTTTGTCTCGTATCTATGCGCGTGATGCTTAGCATCACTTTTGCATAGATACGCTTCTACATCCGACAAGCGTAAAACCATTACACTTGCGGAACGTAGTTGTAATGACAACTCCGGCCACTAGGTGGCCTTTACGTTGTTTTCGCATTTGCATATTCAAATGAGGTAGTACGCCAATTCCCGATCGCTTTTACGCCGCCCCGTCGTCGCGTACGTTCTTTTCGTTCGCGTAAGGTTACCCCAGCTTCTATGTGGAGTAACCCTACGAAGTACCGTCGGATGCCGTCGGGTCCTGTCGGATGCCATGTTAAGTATGGTGTCGGGTCAGCGTCGTTTTACTAACTCGTTCGCGAATAGGGAGTTGCGTAAATGACGCTCACGTCGTTTTGACGTCGGTTTCAACGACGCTTTCCGACGTGAGCTGGAGCATGCGCACTGGGCTTTTTCCCCGGCCGGCGCATGCGCAGTTCATTCGACGCGGGGGCGCGCTTAATTTAAATACAAGCCGCCCCATTTGAATTGCGCGGGTTTACGCTGCGCGATTTACGCGACGCAGGCAAAACCTACGGAGCAAGTGCTTTGAGATTAAAGCACTTGCTCTAGTACGATGCGGCGGCGTAGTGTAACTGGCTTACGCTACGCCGCCGGAATTCTTAGAGAATCTGGCCCTGAGGCTTTAAGTGACTTCATCACTTCCAGTATTGGTTCTGCATTTACCTGGCCTAGGAGGGCAGAGGAGGGATCAGGGGACTAATAAACCCCAGATTTCTCCATAAAGAACATATGTCACTACCCAAGGTATCACAAGGGATGATAAATATGACTAGTTTTGTTAGCTGATTTTTTTTTGTTAAGGTTATCTGAAAGATGGGTTTCAAATGTTTCGACAGGGGCGCAGTTTCAGTGCTTGCCATAGGCGCTATTTTAACTAGATATTTTCAGTGGTGGTTGTCCTGAGCGCATATCAGTTGCATTATCTGTCCCTTACCACAATGTGCCGGTACATTCAGACTGCCGCAGCTCTTGTCAGTCTGCTGATTGTTAGCAGTTATCATTGTTCTCAGTTATTGACTACAGAACACCTTCCTCTTATGTAGAATAGAAGTGTAGTAGTGCTGTCATAGGTTAACATTGCTACTCCAAGGTTAGGAGGTACGCTAATGGTAGGCTCACAAGGTACAAATAGAGCAAAAAACTAAACAGAGAAAACAAATGCAGCCACCACATGTAAGGACTGCTGAGCTGCAATATGACATGTTCTAGGGTTTGGCCATAATTTACTTTGTAGCCCACAGAAAGGGACAGAGGGACACTTGACAGTAGAGGCTCCAACATGTACCTTAGAATAAATTCATTGCTAAGCTGAACTCTGACATTAATAAATATTGTCTAAATACAAGAGTCATGTGTATGCTTACTTTTAACTGTATGTATATAAACAGTATTATTATTACTTTTATCTGTAATACTTGATATTTTGTGTCAAGGAACCATTCGATGGAGTGCTAGATGAAGAAAGAGTTTCTGATGGACTGTCAATGTTGGGTTGTTCAGCTCTTGGAAATGAACAAGTGTACCTGCATCTGACCATATCTGTAAGTATGAACAGACATCGATTCACAGCGTTTAGAGTGCTTCTAAAGGTTCAAATTTAATATTAAAAAAAAAATAACAACCATGTCATACTTACCTGTTCTGAGTAATGGTTTTGCACAGTGTAGTCCCAATCCTCTTCTTCTTGGGTCCCCCGACTAGGGGTCCTTGCTTCCCCCCCCCCCCCCTGCCAAGTGGTCCCAAGCCATGCTCTGGTGAACAAACATTGTCTATTCACACATGGAACGTGGCTTGGTCCCGCCCCCGCTCTCTCCTCATTGGCTCACTGGCTGTAACTGGCGGGAGCCAGTGACTCCCGCTGCTGTGTGAGCAAATAAGAAGACGGAAATCCAGTAGAGCCACTTCTCTCGTGCACATCATTGGATAGAGGTGGAGCTCAGGTAACTATAAGGGGGGCTGGGGAAGGGGGGAGCTGCATCCAGAAGGTTTTTTACCTTAATACATGGAATACATTAAGCCAGAGCTTGACATATTTGCTTTGAATTTAGGAGCCAGCTAAAAAAGTTAGGAGCCATTTAAAAAAAATAAAGATTCCACAGGTGGAACATGTAACATGTTCCCGAAATGGTGAACCCTTTAACCCTTTCACAGCCAGAGCTATTTTAGCAATTTGTTCACGTTTAAAATATCATTAGGCCTGAAGATTACATAGAACCCCCAAACATTATATATTTTCTGAAAGCAGACACCCTAGAAAATAAAATTGTGGTAGTTCCAATATTTTGTCACATGTTATTAGCGCAAAATTTCAGTAAAAAAAAAAACACATTAACACATTTTACAAAAATGCAATAAATTACCCAATGTTTTGGTAAAAATATAAAAGCTGAGATTGCACGGAGTAAATAAATACCCAACATGTCAAACCTTAAACATGTCAGTACCCTATATTTTTCATAGGCGATGCTTTAAAAGTCCGCTATAAGTCATCGGGTCTGATGCTAGAATTATTGCTCTCATTCTGAAGTGCATGGCAATATTTAATGTGTATCGCAATCAACGTTTTCACGTTGGCAGGCGGGTGTAGGTGTTTACATTTGTATATGCTGTGAGGGATTAGCTCGGTAGCGGGTGTGTGTGACCCCTGGATGGGTTCACTACACGCTGAACTATACAGAAAGGCAGGTGAGGATGGTTGAAAACAAAAGATATGGTTTATTCTTCCATATTTCTGGATACAAGTGCAAGCATCAAAACAGTATAAACAAAACAAAACCTAAAATAAACCCTTGCCACTTGGGGCATCTACCTTCACAACACAGGAACCTACCTATGGAGTCTGGCACAGCCTACGGCTGGGCAGACACTGCTGGTCAGACAGCAGAAAAACAATAGTCTTTTTGATTTTTATCACACAGAAAAATCAACACCACCTCACCTCTTTCAGAAGTCTTTCTGACTGCTCCTTAACTCAAAAAGCCTCAGGATGCAGCAATCAGTAGTCATCCTAAGAGTCAGTTCACACTGGGGCGACACAACTTCCAGCATGACTTTCAGAGGCAACTCCAACACGACTTGAGCATGAACCACAGGGCGATCTGGGGCGATTTACAACACGACTTGAAAACGTCTCCAGGACAGGAGACTTTCCAGTGGCCAATCAAACAATAATCCGCTCTGGGAGAGGGAAGGGGAGGGAGGGGTTTGCCTGAGAAATGTATGTTATCTTCCTGGAAAGTTGCTTCAGTTAAGACAGTGATCAGACTTGGAGGCGACATCCATTGAAATCAGTGGGTACAAATCGCCTAGAAGTCGGATTGAAGAAGTACAGGAACCTCTTCTGAAGTCGGAGCGACTTCAGTAGTGTACATTAAGACGGCTCCCATTCACTTCCATTGCTTTTCTGGACAGCGCGACTTGGGACGACTTGAGGCGACCTCAAGTCGGATCCCAAGGCGCCCCAGTGTGAACCGACTCTTAGGATGTCTTTATAGAGACCTTAATTGCTTCATTCTGAACAGCTGAAGTTTTCCAACGCCCTAAACCTTTCTGGCTATTTCTGCAGCCGACACCTAATAGTAATTGGTGAATTGTCTAAACAAGGCAGAAATGTATCTGCCGTCTGTAACAACACCCACAGATTTACCTGACATCCTGTCACAATGCATATATTTGGGGGTGGGAGCCTCCTTTTTTTGGGGGGGGGGATATGTGTTATGATGTAACTTAAAAGTTTTACAATTAAATTTTTTATATTTTTTTATTACTTAACCTTTTTTTCCATCACATAGAGGACAAAAAGTCGCCTATGTGATGATTTTTTTTTTTGGGGTGATGGGTTCTCTTTCATGAAACATCCAGGGTCTAAACTGTGCATGTCTCCTCTGTGCTCCACTGAATAGAATGCAAATTGCAGTGCATTATATTCTTTCCCAGGTGATGGGTGGAAAAACTGTAAATGGGGACCTGAAAAATATGTTACACGTCTCTTCCGGGTCTCTTCCCCTGCCCCCTCTACCTGGCGGCACCCATTATGCCGGTCCCGAGCCCACAGGTGGGCAAGCGGAGCCCAAGATACATAGGGGGACGGGTGCGCGCCGGGTGTGGGAAACATTTGGGTGGCAGCCCAGGCTCCAGGTCGAAACTTCTGGTCGCCATGGCAACCTGGCGCCTGGGGTTTGTCTAGCCTTGCATTAAGGTAAAAAAACCTTCTGCCTTTAGAGCCACTGAGATGTACAGTCAGTGGCCCGGATTCACATACACCAGGTGCATATTTATGCCGCCGTAGCGTATCTTCTTTACGCTACGCCGGCGCTGCGCAGAGAGGCAAGCATGGAATTCACAAAGCCATACTCCCAACGTTGCACCAGTGTGGCATATATTTCGTCGGCGTGAGCCGGTGTAGGTGGAAGTGGGCGTGAGCCATGCTAATGAGGCGTGACCCCATGCAAATGATGGGCCGAGTGCCAGTGCGCATGCTCACAATCACGTCGAAACAACTGCCTACGTCGTGAACGTAACCTACGCCCAGCCCTATTCACGTACAACGTAAAATTCGACGGCATTCGTTCCCTGGTCCATACCTTTGCATGAGTTGCGCCTCCTATATGGGGAATAACTTTATGCTGGACGTACGACTTACGCAAACCGCGTATATTATGCGCCGGGCGCAATTATTGTTCGTGAATCGCCGTATTTGCATATTTGAATCGGAAATCAATGGGAGCGCCAAATGCATCCAGCGTAAATATGCACCCACTATACGCCGGCGTAGGAAAGTTACGTCAGGTGGCTGAAGCCTATTTTTCAACGTACCTTGGTTTTTGGGTCGGCGCATAGATACGACGGCGCACATTTGTACTTACGTCGGCGTATCTGGAGATACGTCGGCGTAAGTGCTTTGTGAATCCAGGCCAGTGTGTATAGACACACTTGTATGGCAGGGTGTTTTGCTCTTACAAGGCTTTTCTAAAAGGATGTAATAGATTTCTGAATGTTTCTGTAATAGAAAATTCTGGAATTGAAGAGGAACTGTAACACCGCAAAGGTCAAGTTAAAGGACCACTTTTTTACAGAATGCCTTTTTTATTATTTTTTTATTTTTTATATATACACATTTACATGCAGACTATGATGTTAAGCAAAAGTGGCAGCGAGAGGCTTTTGGATCAACTTGAAAACCGCCAGGAGTGATTACAACGGTCACTTTTTATTCAAATGCTTCTATTTCAAAGGGAAAAAATAACCGCTGCTGCCAGCACTCAAGCTCCTCTGGCAGTGTCTGTCCCAACCTCTGTCATTGTTACAGATAAAACAGTTCTCAAATATTTTTTTTAAAGCGCTATTGGTATTCCAAAAAAATATATTGCACAAAGCAATATTGACAATTGTCACAAATTACAAAGGAAACGAGAATAATAAAAAAAAAAAGAGTAATGATCAAAGAATTAAAATGAGTTTATCATTGTATTAATCCATTAAATACAAACATTGACTTTTATATATTAAACTGTTTGGAGTTAAGCTTTAAATATATATGGCAGTTGTACATTCTTATTAAAAAAAACCTCGGTGTGCCAGTATATAAAGGCAGAGACTTTCAGAACATTTTCTCGACAAGAGCTATTTGTAATGTGTTCTCTGGTGACATTATCAGTGTTCAATAGAAAAATACATGGGGGATCATGGGATTTATAATAATCTCCTGCTGTGGCTGTTATTCTGCAAAGAGAAGGAAATCCTTTTTGATGTCTATAGCAAGGTTTATTTTCCATGCTAGAGGCCTAGTGACGAATTCTCCTGCCTTGAATAAATCCTTCATACTGTAAAAACACATTGGCTTTGATTTATGAAATATTGTCGGTGGCTTCCTTTGACAAATATCTATAAATGTATTGGTTTGTTTGACAGCCTGCTTAAAAAGCCATCTGGCTGAACTATTCAGTTTAAAAGACGCCTGTCATGAGGGAAGGGGCCGTCCGTATCATAACTTTGAGTTATTAGTCAGAATTTACGTGCGGCAAGGGAAGTCGGAGGGAACTCCTGAACTGCATACATGTTCCAGGTCTATGACTAAGATAATATTGTATACAAACACGCTACCGGCACTCAAGTATTATGAGGTACAGGTAGGTGCAAACACAGGGAATTTTTTATATATATATATATATATATATATATATATATAATTGTTATTCTTTTTTTTTTTTTGTATTCTTTTTTTTTTACAGAAATGGTATCAACATTCCAGAAAACAAAACAGTTTACGTTCATCGCAATACATACAATACAATGCGAGATGCAGTCCACATATTACACCCCTAAGCATAGGTGTGTGCAGCCTATTGCATTAGGGCAGGGCTGTCTTAATGAGAGGGCACACCTGGGCACTGCCCAGGGGCCCTAGCTGCATGGGGGGCCCCTGCCCTTTCCCCACAGCAGCTGGTCCTAGAGTCCGGGCTGCCCCTTTACATCCCAGATATCTCCCCAGCACTCTGACCCCTCTACACCCTAGACATCTCCTACCTACTTGATTTCTGTTTACCTGCACTGTATCCATTGTAGGGGCCCCAGATTATTACTTTGCCCAGGGGCCCATGATGCCATTAAGACGGCCCTGAATTAGGGTGTGCACCCCAAAAATCTCCAACACATATGTGTTTGATATATTTACCTGCCGCTCTCCATCCTGAAACAATGGGAGGAAGTGGGGACCCTGTGGCAGCTGAATGTTGACAAAAGGGAGAGGAGGAGGAGTCTACTTTCAGCTGCTGCTGGAGGAAATTACAGATCAGTTCCACTAAATTCCACCCCCCCACCAACCTTCCTGTCCAGGTTCTGAGGGTCAGCAAGGAAGGATTGTGGTTTACCTGTCACCTGCCCTCCATTGACAGGTTGCCAACCCCAGGATTAGGGTGTGCCCAGGCACACCCCTTGCACACGCCTATGTCCCTAGGTACAATTCTATACCTCTGTAAATCAACATACAGAACACTATGTAGGACTTATGCCACGTTCATCTAAAAGCAACACCGTTTCTCACATAGGGAATTCGTTGATTCGCTTATAACATTAACATGATACCTCAAATTAGTTCACTGTCTCTCCGTACTCTTCAGATCCAGGAAATCTTGAAAATACCCTAAAAAACTAATCAAGAGAGCTCACCAGCCTCTTGCATTATCCAAGACGGCTTTTTTCAACTAGGATGTCTTGAGGTGCCTTGGCAAAATGCCTAAAAATTTGCCCAAAATGTAATACAAGCTGGTGGGTGGATGAAACAGGTTTTTTAGGTACATAAAGCCACAGGTTTTCATTGTACACCATTTACAACCTTCTAGCTGCCAACCTCCTAACGATAACAAAAAAAACCTGGGGAATGCCCAGGGAAAAACCAAGCCTACTTACCGACCAGCTTGCAGGACAACCAATTACCTGTCTAACAGTATGCGTTAAAAACAGGGGTTTTGTCCGCATGCATTTGCAAACGCATGCGTGAGCCACAGAGCCGCGCCAAGGCACCCTGTAATCTGTGGTCCTAACACGAAACAATGAGCGTCCCCACAGTGGAGGCACATGCATTTTAATGGATAGAAGGGGGCAGGTGGACTGAAGGGGAGCCACCCCTCCTTAATGGTACAGGAGCACACCAAACAGCCAGCATGTAGCACAGGGATGCCCAACCTTTTGAAGACCGAGGGCCACTTAAGCAACTTGATAACCATTCTCGGGCCACAATGAGCGCAGTGGGTGGATGACAGGTCACGGCTACTCTATAGGCCCTCCGATCCGCCCAGATGGAAGGGAACGAGTTCCCCTCTATTTTTTTTCTTCAGAGGATTTAATTAGAGATAGGCAGGCGTAGCCTGCGGGCTAGCTGATATTTTGCCATATACTCTGCCTTTGAAAAAGCCGGCTCTGTACAGGAAGAATCGGCTTATGGGTCTCTACTCCGCAGCTGTTTTCCTCCTCTACCACCAGCTTCATGCACAACACTGGTGCTGTGGTATGACAGGTCGGCAACCTGCGATCTGGGCTTGCCAACCCACCATTCCAGAGCAGGAGGTCACGGGCCACATCAGAGGGCTCCACGTGCCACATGTGGCCCCCGGGCCACTGGTTGGCCACCCCTGATGTAGCACAATGGCTGCAAAGTTGTTTTGTGCACTGCTGGACCAATATAAACACCACAGGTGTTGACATCATTGGTTGATAAGGAGGATGTCAGTTGCCTGCATATCATCCTTGTTTGACCCTCCATTGCCTCTCTCCATCAGCTTTGGGGTCTCATTAGCTAAGTGATGGAGAAAAACCTGAGGGAGAAGAGAAACATTGGAATGTACCAGTTTGCAAAAGTGGATTTGCATTGGAAGAATGAATCACCTTTAACATTGGGTGTCCTACATGTATTGATGTTGCTGCATTATGAAACTATCAGAATAGTTTTTACATTTTAGAATGGGGCACCTCAAGACTGTCCATAATCTTTGAGGGTATCTCAAGGTTGTCCAACATTTTAAAGAGTACCTTGACTGAAAAAACGTTGAGAAACACTGATCTAAGGCACTACTTTATTTAGTATCCAGTAAAATATTCACAAACAAAAAAAATGGCAGGCATGGTTACCTGATTTTAAATAAAGTGATGTCTTTAGTAATGAACAAGGCCAGTGCACTTTCTTTCATTGTGTTTAGGATAGTATTGGACTCTGAGACAGCCAGACAACTAGAATTTCTGTAAATAAATAATTAGGGGAGAGGAGACTGATCTGTTGTTCATAATAAGTATGATATGAACAAAGATCGGTCTCCTCACCCAGGCAGTCCCACCCCCCCACAGTTAGAATCACTCTCTAGGACACATAGTTAACCCCTTGATTGCCCCTACTGTTAACCCCTGTGGTCGATGAGACCAAGATAAACTTATATGGTTCAGATGGTGTCAAGCGTGTGTGGCGGCAACCAGGTGAGGAGTACAAAGACAAGTGTGTCTTGCCTACAGTCAAGCATGATGGTGGGAGTGTCATGGTCTGGGGCTACAAATAAGTTTATTTTGGTCTCATCAGACCACAGGACATGGTTCCAGTAATCCATGTCCTTAGTCTGCTTGTATTTAGCAAACTGTTTTCAGGCTTTTTTGTGCATCATCTTTAGAAGAGGATTCCTTCTGGAATGACAGCCATGCAGACCAATTCGATGCGGTGAGCGGCGTATGGTCTGAGCACTGACAGGCTGACCCCCCCCCCCTCCCCACCGCTTCAACCTTTACAGCAATGCTGGCAGCACTCGTACATCTATTTACCAAAGACAACCTCTGGATATGACGCTGAGCACGTGCACTCAACTTCTTTGGTCGACCATGGTGAGGCCTGTTCCGAGTGGAACCTGTCCTGTTAAAGCTCTGTATGGTCTTGGCCACTATGCTGCAGCTCAGTTGCAGGGTCTTGGCAAACTTCTTAAAGCCTAGGCCATCTTTATGTAGAGAAACAATTCTGTTTTTCAGATCCTCAGAGAGTTCTTTGTCATGAGGTGCCATGCTGAACTTCCAGTGACCAGTATGAGAGAGTGAGAGCGATAACACCTGCTCCTCATTCACACCTGAGACCTTGTAAGACTAACGAGTCACATGACAGTGGGGAAGGCAAATGGCTAATTGGGCCGAATTTGGACATTTTCCTTTTAGGGGTGTTCTACCTTTTTTTTGCCAGTGGTTTAGACGTTAAAGCGGAGGTTCACCCTAAAACATTTTTCTAATCTTACGTTGTGCTCACTTTTAACAATGACAGTAAGGATGCGGTTTTTTTTTTCGCTGTACATACCTTTTGTACAGCTATTTTTTCCCCCCGGCTTCCGGGTAGTGAATCCCGCGGGACTGGGTGTTCCTATCCAGCAGGCAAGTGATTGACGTGATGACAAACGCTACCCCCGTCGCATAAGGAGCGTCACGAATTGCCGAAAGAAGCCGAACGTTAGTGCGCAGGAGCAGTATAGTGCCGACTCGCCGTTCGGCTTCTTTCGGCAACTCGTGACGCTTCTTATGTGACGGGGGTAGTGTTTGTCATCACATCAATCACTTGCCTGCTGGATAGGAATGCCCAGTCCCACGGGATTCACTAACCAGAAGTCGGGGGGGAAAATAGCTGTACGAAGGTATGTACAGTGAAAAAAAAAAAAAACGCATACTTACTGTCATTGTTAAAAGTGAGCACAATGTAAGGTTAGAAAAATGTTTTAGGGTGAAGCTTTAATGGCTGTATGTTGAGTTCTTTTGAGGGGACAGCAAATTTACACTGTTGTACTTTAAAGTGTAGCAAAGTGTAATTTCTTTGTGAGGGGTGTACTCACTTTTGTGAGATACTGTATATAGTTTCTCTTTTCTTTATACCCACCCAATGTTATTTAGTTCTTTTCAGTAGTTATGACTGTATGCATCATGATGGTTTAGTGAGCGATGATATGGTTAATGGGGTGACCAGCAACCTAAACAACCCTTTCTTTTTTCCAATCATAGAATCAGAAACTGAGTGATATCAAGATTCTCAATAGTTATGTACACCTGCAAAATCTGGATGTGTCCGGCAATGAAATCAGTGGTATGTATCCTTTGGAAATACAATATATTGTTTTGACATTTTGTTTGATTCTTCATCTCACAGCCCAAGAGACCAGCATTCTGATATGTAATCATGTCAAATAAATGTAGTGTATAGAAGTGTTAAAAACATTAGACATGTGTGATTCATTTGGTTACATATCGAAATTTAGACAATTTTCGTTATTCGAAGATTTGAACATCTGAAATCACAATAGTGATGAACTTCAATGAATCTGAAATAAATTATAACAAAAAAACAACAAATTCATTTGTTTCAGTCGTTTACGACTTCAGAGGGTTTTTTAAGTTCAATAATATGTGTCACACTCTGTATTGTTATAATTGGCTAAAGTCGCAAGCAAGTCGCACTGAAAGTCACACAACTATGGGGTCCAAGCAGAGTGAACCAAGCCTTAATATTTTTGTTTTAACCACTTGCTTACTGGGCACATAAACCCCCTTCATGCCCAGGCGAAATTTCAGCTTCCGGCACTGCGTCGCTTTAACTGACATTTGCGCGGTCGTGCGGACTGGCTCCCAAACAAAATTGACGTCCTTTTTTCCCCACAAATAGAGCTTTATTTTGGTGGTATTTGATCGCCCGTGCGTTTTTTATTTTTTGCGCTATAAACAAAAAAAGAGCAACAATTTAAAAATATATATATATATATTTTTTACTTGTTGCTATAATAAATATCCAATTTTTTAAAAAAAAAAAACGATTTTTTTTTCTCAGTTAAGGCCGATACGTATTCTTCTGCGTTTTTTTTTGTAAAAAAAAAAAAATCGCAATAAGCGATTGGTTTGCGCAAAAGTTATAGCGCCTACAATATAGGGGACAGAATTATGATTTTTTTTTTACTAGTAATGGCGGCGATCTGCAATTTTTATTGGGACTGCGACATTACGGCGGACACATTTGACACCATTCACATTTATACAGCGACCAGTGCTATAAAAATGCACTAATTACTGTATAAATGTGACTGGCATTGAAGGGGTTAACACTAGGGGGTGAGGAAGGGGTTAAATGTATTCCCTGGGTGTGTTCTAACTGTGTGGGGGGAGGGGACTGACTGGGGGAGGTGACCGATGCTGTGTCCCTATGTACAAGGGAAACAGCATCTGTCTCCCCTCCCTGACAGGATGTGGAGCTCTGTGTTTACACACAGAGCTCCACGTCCCTGCTCTGTCACCGGCGATCGCCTGTATCTGGCAGACACCGCGGCGGCCGGGTACACGCATCGCATCCTCAGCGATGCAACGGCACTGTTTTTCCACGCTGGGTGGCGCGCGTGGGGAATTACAATAACATGCCGTCTAAAGACGTCAACCCGGCACTTGGGAGCCGCACTGTGGACGTCTTTTGTCCATAGCGCGGATCTGAAGTGGTTAAAGACGGGCCTTAATGTTTAACCACTTGACCACTGGGCACTTAAACTCCCTTAATAACCAGACCGATTTTCAGCTTTCGGTGCTCTCACATTTTGAATGACAATAACTCGGTCATACAACACTGTAGCCAAATGAAATTTTTGTCCTTTTTTCCCCACAAATAGAGCTTTCTTTTGGTGGTATTTGATCACCTCTTTTTTTTGTTGCTATTAATGAAAAAAGAACGAACATTTTGTAAAAATATGAATTTTTCTTAACCACTTAGCAACCACCTGCCGAAAAATAACGGCGGCAAGGTGGTTGCTTAACTCTGGGATCACGTTATATAACGTGATTCCAGAGTCGCGCTCCCACGCGCCCCCTGGGGTGCGCACACGGGAATGTCCTCTGGACCCGGCGGGTCACGGATCACGGTAAATCGCCGCTGATAGCGGCGGTTTACCACGTGATCGCGCCGTCCAATGACGGCGCAATTAGATGTAAACAGACCGGCGTCATTTGATGACGCCGGTTCCTCCCTCCTCTCTCTGTACCGATCGGTACAGTGTGAGAGGAGAGGGGAGGGAGCGGATGGCAGCGCCAGTGCTGCGGGCTGGATCTGTGACAAATGCAGTCACAGATCCATCCATCCATCCATCCCTCCCTCCTCAGCCATCCCTGCTGCAATACTCTGCAATGCTGGGCAATACTCTGGGGGGCAATACTCTGGGGGGCAATACTCTGGCAACACTCTGGGGGGGGGCAATACTCTGGCAATACTCTGGGGGGCAATACTCTGGCAATACTCTGGGGGGCAATACTCTGGCAATACTCTGGGGGGCAATGCTCTGGGGGGCAATACTCTGTCAATACTCCGCAATACTCTGGGGGGCAATACTCTGGCAACACTCTGGGGGGCAATGCTCTGGCAATACTCTGGGGGGCAATACTATGGCAATACTCTGGGGGGCAATACTCTGGGGGGCAATACTCTGTCAATCCTCCGCAATACTCTGGGCATACTCTGCAATACTCTGGGCATACTCTGCAATACTCTGGGCATACTCTGCAATACTCTGGGCATACAGCACCCCTGTCCCCGTGAGCTCGCATGCAGAAGCGAACGCATACGCAAGTCCCGCCCACATATGAAAACGGTGTTCAAACCACACATGTGAGGTATCGCTGCGAACGTTAGAGCGAGAGCAATCATTTTGGCCCTAGACCTCTTCTCCAACTAAAATGATGTAACCAGTAAAAATATTTAAAGCGTCACCTATGGGGATTTTTAAGTCGCAAAGTTTGGCGCCATTCCACGAGCGTGTGCAATATTGAAGGGTGACATGTTGGGTATCTAGTTACTCGGCGTAACTTCATCTTTCATATTATGCAAAAACATTGGGCTAAATTTAATGTTTTTTTTTTTTTAAAAGCACAAAACTGTTTTATTTCCCAAAAAAATGTGTTCGAAAAATTGCTGTGCAAATACCATGCGCGATAAAAAGTTGCAACATTGTATTCTCTAGGGTCTTTGCTAAAAAAGCATATATAATGTTTTGGAGTTCTATGTAATTTTCTAGCAAATAAGTGTTGATTTTTACATGTAGGAGAGAAATGTCAGAATTGGCCTGGGTGTTCCAGAACGCCTGATGGCGTTCCCTGCATGTTGGGCCTCTGAATGTGGCCACGCTGTGTAAAAGTCTCACACATGTGGTATCGCCATACTCGGGAGGAATAGCAGAATGTGTTTTGGGGTCTAATTTGTGGTATGCATATGCTGTGTGTGAGAAATAACCCGCTAATATGAAAATTTTGTGGAAAGAAAATAAAAATTAAAAAAATCTTGATTTTGCAAAGAATTGTGGGAAAAATTACAACTTCAAAAAACTCACAATGCCTCTTTCTAAATACCTTGGGGGGTATTTGTACTTTTCTGGCATGTTCGGGTCTCAAGAAATGAGAGAGGCTGTCAGTACATCAGGTGTGATCAAATTGATCAATTTTCAGTAATTGGTACCATAGCTTTTAGACCCTATAACTTTCACCCACACTAAATAATATCTACATTTTTTTTGTTTTGTCACCAAAGATATGTAGCAGTATACATTTTAGGCCAAGTTTATGAAGAAAAATTACTTTTTTGCAAAATGTTATAATAGAAATGAAGAAAAATTCATTTTTTTACAAAATTTTTGTTCTTTTTTCATTTATAGTGAAAAAAATAAAAACCGCAGAGGTGATAAAATACCACCAAAAGAAAGCTCTATTTGTGGGAAAAAAAGGACAAAAATTTCATTTGATTACAGTGTTGTATGACTGAGGTATTGTCATTCAAACTGTGAGAGCACCGAAAGCTGAAAATTGGTCTGGTTATTAAAGCCTAAAGTGAAGATCCGCTGATCGGAACCCTCCCCCCTCCGGTGTCACAATTGACACCTTTCAGGGGGGAGGGGGGTGCAGATACCTGTCTGAAGACAGGTATCTGCAACCACTTCCGGCCCGCAGTCTCGGGCAAAAGACGGGTTTTTTGGCGACATCCCGTCGCCCCCCCGTTGTGTGCTGGGAACTCTCAGCTCCCAGCACACAGCGGGAGCCAATCGCCGGGCGCAGCGCGACTCGCGCATGCGCCGTAGGGAACCGGGCAGTGAAGCCGCAGCGCTTCACTTCCTGGTTCCCTCACCGTGGATGGAGGGGGGAGCAGCAGGGTGACGAGCGATCGCTCGTCCTCTGCTGCGGACGCCGCTGGACTCCAGGACAGGTAAGTGTCCTAATATTAAAAGTCAGCAGCTGCAGTATTTGTTGCTGAACCATCCGCTTTAAGTGGGTTTAAGCGCCCAGTATTCAAGTGGTTAATTTCTATCATAACATTTTGTAAAAAAAGTAATTTTTCCTCATAAATTCGGCCTAAAATGTATACTGCTACATATTTTTGGTAAAAAAAAAAAAAAATTGGATATTATTTAGTCTGGGTGAAAATTAATCAATTTGATCACACCTGAAGTACTACCCGCTTCTCTCATTTCTTGAGACCTTAACAAGCCAACAGGCGGCACTGCAGTGGTGCAGGTGGAACTGGTGTGGCACTGGTGGGCACAGATGGCACTGGTGGGGCACAGGCAGCACTGGTGGGGTGCAGATGAGCACTGATTGGCACTGATGGGCACAGGTGGCACTGGTGGGGCACAGGCGACACTGATGGGGCACAGGCGGCACTCGTGGGCACAGGCGGCACTCGTGGGCACAGGCGGCACTTGTGGGGACAGGTGGCACTGATGTGGTAGTGTTGTGGCACTGGTGGGGCACAGGTGGCACTGGGTGGGGCACAGGTGGCACTGGGTGGGGCACAGGTGGCACTGGGGGGCACTAGGTGGGGCACAGGTGGCACTGGGTGGGGCACTGGTGGCACTGCTGGGGCACAGATGGGGCACTGCTGGGCACTAATCTCTCTCCTCTTCTCTCACGCTGCAATGGTGTGAGGAGAGGAGAGAGATGACCTACACTGCCCTGTTTGTTTACATTTTGTGATCGCGCCGCCATTGGACGGCGCAATCATGTGGTAAGGAGCAGCTGCCATTGGCTCCTTACCGAGATCACTGACGCTGCGGGTCCCGCAGACCCGCCGAGCGCTGTGACCGCGTGTGCGCGCCCGCTCTGGATTCTGACGCACGCCGGGTTTGTTTACACACGTGATCGCGCCGTCATTTGACGGCGCGATCACATGGTAAGGAGCCGCCGCCATTGGCTCCTTACCGCGATCACCAATACTGCGGGTCCCGTGGACACCTGACTCTAACGGAGGACGTCCATGGATGTCCTGTTAGAGTACAGGAACCACCTTATAGACGTATTTCGTCTATAAGGCGGTGATTAAGTGGTTAAAGAATCCAAAATGACATAAAAAATTAATACAAATATTCTGTAATAACTTCCGAAAATACGAATTGATTCGGAACTAATATACAAAATAAATCTGAATGTACAAAACTAATTCCAAAAACAAATTATTCCAACATAACAAATAGGACAAAACAAAATAATTGACATAATGAATGAATCCGAAACAAAACTTTTTTTTTTGTCTTACACATCTCTAATAATTGTTTTCATCTTTTCAACGTCCCAAAAATGATAAACTGCTCATACGTAGTACTGCTAAATCACTATGCACACAATGAATTGTGCACTTGAGTTAGTTGATTTGATCAACAATTATGATGCTGCATTTTATTTGCCTTTAATTACATAAGTAATTATACTTTACTGTCTTGGGTATTGGGTCTGTGTCCAATGAAGGACACAGCCTGTACAGAATTTATATGTTCTTCTAGTGTTCAGTATGCTTCTTCTCATTGTCTCTCTTTTTACCAGCAACCCTTAAACATACTGCTAGGTTAACCCAAATTAAAGTGTGTGTGTGTGTGTATACAGTATATATTGTGGCGGTTGGTGTGCCACTGTTTAATATCGATGTTTGGCCCAAGGTTTTCCAGGAAACAAGCACACTAATGGCACAGGTGTGTGTTGGCTTCATGTTTGAGACTAGAGGTAGAAGTGAGTGCCCCACCCTCCCAAGAGGGTCAGTGTGTGAAGGGAGCTTGTATGCACTGTACTGTCCATGACAGACCAAGGCTCGAGCCTGACAGAGTTCATGAGGGACAGAGCAGCTGGGAGGCTGCAAGAAAATACATTTCTTTCTCGTACATCACGGGACATAGAGCAGCATATTCATTACTATATGGGTTATATGGAGTACCTTCAGGTGTGGACACTGGCAATCTTAAACAGGAAGTCCCCTCCCTATATAACCCCCTCCCATAGAGGAAGTACCTCAGTTTTTTCGCCAGTGTCTTAGGTGTTGGTCACGGAATAGCTTTGCCTCCACATCCTTGGGATTAAGGCGGGCTAACCGGATCTGTCCAAGGAGCCTCAGTGCCAAAGTGGACAGTACCCGGGCCCCAAACCGTGGGGTTTTGCCTATAATGCTCCTCTCTAGAGGGCTGGACCCTGGGCCCAGGACTTGGAGTTTTCTAAACCAAAAGATCCTGTTTGCCAGGGTGCTGTATAGGTTCAGGACAGTCGGTTCCTTCCAGGACCCCAGTGCCTGAAGGTCTACTACGCTACCCACGGAGATGGGAGAAGATTGGACCGTTTTGCAAACGTCCTGCGGCATGGAGCAGGTAAGAGGGGAGCCTGCGGGACTTGGTTCGACAGCAGGCTCTCCAGGGGAGATCTTAAGGGGGGTAGCCTGAGTATGCTCTGCATTGGCACCATGGTCACTATGTCTGATGGACAGGATGGCCTGAAATGCCCCCCCCCCATCACTTGATCCCCCTACCTATCTATGTATGTTTGCTAGCTACCTGCTGCTCGCTGGTTGAAGGTCTTTTTAAAAAAAAAAAAAAAAAAGAGAGATCTGTCTCTAGGCTAAAGGGACTCCTTAGGGGCCTGTTTTAAGCCTTACCTAGCCGGGATTCAAATCTGCCGCCTGATGCGTCCTCCAGCCTGCATTCCTGGGCTCCAGAGTGCGTCTCCTCCTGGGCTCTCCTCCCCCGACATTAGCGCGCGCGCATGCATATAGAAAATTTTTCGCGCCGTTCGGGAGGGGGGGAGCGTGACTGCAGTGTAGAGTGGGCGTGCCTTCAATTGCTGTTATACACAGCAGGCGCGATCTTAGCTCAGTTCAAAGCTGAGCTGGAAGAGAGAGGACGTAGAGCTGGCAGCACAGTGACTCCCGGTGGCGAGAAGGGGTACTACATGCTGGAGTCAGCTCCAATACTTTTTGTTAAGCCAAAAATCCCCTTGGCAACAGGTTGAATGCTGGCAAACATGTTGGGGGTGGGGCTGTATGTTGTGAAAAACAATAATATTATAAAGGAAAACATACTGAGCCCCACCGTTTTTGGGCATTAGTGATCCTATTGTCCCCTAAACCTTATTTTTTTGTACTCCTGGCTATAACAGTCTGTTGTTGTAGGCGGAGTCCCTCGGTTTTGTATTATGGCTTCCAAAGGTTCAGGATCAAAACACAAAAAAAAAAAAAGAAAGGGCAAAGACCAAGGGGTTCCTCCTCTGGTTCTGATGATATGCCAATACTTTCCCCACAGGTTATTCCTATAGGGGTCACCTTGGATAAGCCATTTAGGGGGTCTGGTGCTGAGGCTGGCCCAGATCGGCCCAACCCTGTGTTATCACAGAGGAGATGCTAGCCGTCACCCTAGGGGGGCTAGAGAAAAAAGTTAACAGCTATGATCGCTGGCTCTTTTTCTGGCAAGAAGCGGACTAGATCCCCATCGCCAAAAGGTGTATCCTCGGATGCTGAGATTCTCTCTCCGGAGGAATTAGAATTTCAGGAGGATCGGTTGGACCAGAACCTAGAGGAAGGATCTACCACTGAAGAATCGTTTTCAGCCTCCCAGACGGAGAGTCTGTGGGTCCAGTCTTTGACAGACATGGTCCGCTCGGCATTTAATTTGCCATTTCCAGAGCCTCAGGTTCCTGCGGTATCCTCTTGGGGTTCTTTTAAAGCGCCTTTAAGCAAAGCAGCTTTTCCAGTCCATCCTCTGTTAGAGGAATTGGTTTTTCCAGGATTGGGACGACCGGACAGAACTTTTTCTGCCGCCTAAAGCTGACGATAGGGTAGTCTTTATGCACGTCTGCCAGGAAATACTTGTGCTTTCAGGCACTCTTTCCCCTGACCGATTGCTCTTTAAAAGGGGCCCGGATGGCTCAGTCGGTAGAGCATCGGACTTTTGGTCTGGGGGTCCAGGGTTCAGGTCCCGGTTCGGGCGCTGCTTTTCAACTACCCGTGAGGTCCTTGAGGCCACATCACCCTGAAAGCGCCCGATCTAGTCTGATCTCGGAGGCTAAGCAGGGTCGGGCCTGGTTAGTGCCTGGATGGGAGACCGCCTGGAAGGTTTTCTGTTATTTACCCGATGGAAAATACATTTTTCTAAAAGGGGCGCTCCCAACTGTGGACGCAGCCATCTCATGGGTGAATAAATCATTAACTGGCCTGAGGGGAAACATACAAATGTTTAAGGTCCCGGTCGATAAACGTTTAGAGACACTTTTTCTAGCATCCTTTGCTACGGCAGGAGCAGTGGTACAGCCAGCAGTGGCTGCAATTGGAGTTTGTCAGGCGTTAAAGGACCAGACAAAACAGATGCTTAAAGACATCCCTGCCCAATAGGCAGAGGAGTTATTGGATATTCCCAGAGCTCTGTGCTTTGCGGTAGAGGCTATAAAAGACTCCATCCAGCAGGCGTCTCGTTTGTCACTATTTTTAGTGCATATGAGAAGGCTCTTATGGTTGAAGAACTGGGCGGCCGAGCCCCATGCAAAAGACTACTGGCAGGTTTTCCCTTCCATGGAAAGATCTGGATAAATACATTCAGACTGTTTCAAGTGGCAAAAGTACCCTTTTACCAGTCAAAAGAAGTTCCGGGGTCCTGCGTTTAAAAGGCAGCTCCCCCCTGTTCCGGGGCCCTCAAATTCCAGGCAGTATCGGACCTCCTGCGCGATCAAACTTTTAACAATGGATCGCAAGGACAGGCCTCTGGGGGCAAGGGGCCATGTTATCGACCCCCGACAGAGGGGGTCCGATCATCTGTGTCCACAGGCTACAGATTAGAATTTCTAAAGTTTCCTCCACAAGGAAGGCCTCAATGCGGCGGCATTGGATCATCTGCTTTACCAGGGCATAATGGTAGAGGTACCAGCCCAAGAACAGGGGCTAGGTTTCTATTCCAATCTGTTTGTCATACCAAAGCCCATCGGCGATGTCAGACCAATTTTGGACCTAAAAGGTTTAAATGCTTACCTAAGGGTTCGCTCTTTCCGGATGGAATCCGTTCGGTCAGCAGCCGCCACACTCCAGAAGGATCTGGCTTCTATAGACATAAAGGATGGTTACCTTCATGTACCAATCTTTCAGCCACATCAAATATTTTTTTACGCTTCGCAGTGATACAGCGTCACTTCCAATTCGTGGCGCTCCCCTTTGGGCTGGCTACGGCCCCCGGGTATTCACGAAGGTCCTAGCTCCAATTCTAGTCAGTCTAAAGGATCCAAGGGGTCTCGGTCCTAGCATACCTGGACGACCTCTTAATCATAGATCACTCGCTTCCTTGGTGGAATGCGCAGTAGCCCTCATGGTTCAGTACCTCGAGAGGTTCGGCTGGGTCCTAAACCGGGGAAAAATCAGCATTTCAACCTACAAAGCAGTTGGAATATCTCGGCATGAGATTAGACACAGAACAGAAGATGGGTGTTCCTGCCCCTGGTAAAGGTCGAGGCTATCAAAAGATTGATTCAGTTGGTTCTAAGCAAAAGAGAACCAACTATTCGCCTATGTATGCGATTATTAGGCAAACTAATGGCCATGTTCGAGGCGATACCGCACGCTTCCACACTCGCGTCCTACAGACAGCAATTCTAGCAGCTTGGAGCAAGGGAGCAAAGGCCTTGGAGTTTCCTTTGACGCCGTCATTAAAGGTCCGGCAGAGTCTATGCTGGTGGTTAAACCCTCAGAACCTTCTGAAGGGGAGTCTTTCTGCCCAGTGGTCTGGAAGGCTGGAGAGCGGTCTTGAACGGGTTCACTCGCCAAGGAACTTGGGCAGAGGCGGAGAGGCAGCTGCCCATCAATGTCTGGGAGATCAGAGCGGCTCGGCTAGCCCTCCTGGCATAGACATCCAGATTACAGGGGTCCTCGGTGAGAAGTCATTCAGACAATGCCACAGCGGTGGCATATATGTGAACCACCAAGGGGGAACCAAGAGTCAAGCCACTCAGAGTGAGATGAGCTGGGTTTTTCGGTGGGCAGAGGTTTATGTACCTTGCATATCGGCGACATTCATTCCCGGGGTGGACAACCTGCAGGCGTACTTCCTAAGTCGCCAAACCCTGTCGCCGGGGGAGTGGTCTCTGCATCCACAGGTTTTTCAGACAATCTGCCAGAAGTGGGGAGTGCCAGACATGGATGTCATGGCATCAGGATTCAACAAGAAGCTAGACAGGTTCATGTCTCGAACGAGGGACCCTATGGCCTGCGGAACCGATGTGTTGGTTTGCCCGGGGCATCAATCATAACTTCTATATGCATTTCCCCCGCTGCAGTTACTACCCCGCCTGTTGTGCAGGATCATAGCACAGGCTGGTTATCCTGGTAGCCCCAGCTTGGTACCGGAGGGCATGGTACTCACTAGTCCTGAAATTGGCAGCGGGAGGCCCTTGGACTCTTCCTCTATGGCCAGACCTACTCTCACAAGGCCCGATCCTCCACCCTGCATTACGGCGTCTAAATTTGACGGCCTGGCGGCTGAATCCCTGATTCTCAGGGGTAGAGGTCTGTCTAGGCAGGTAATCCCTACCCTCATTAAGGCTAGAAAGCCGGCCTCCAGGGTAATTTGTTACAGGGTTTGGAGGGCCTACGTAGGCTGGTGTGAGTCTAAGAGATGGTTTTCCCGCAAGTATACCATTGATAGAGTATTACGTTTTCTCCAGCTAGGAGTGGATAAAGGCCAATAAAGGCAGATTTCAGCCTTATCAGTGTGGTTTCAGAGGCCGCTGGCCGCCCACTCGCTGGTTAAGATCTTCGTACAGGGAGTCTTACGTGTTAATCCTCCGGTCAAATCACCACTTTGTCCATGGGACTTAAATCTTGTTCTGTCAACTCTACAGAAACAACCCTTTGAGCCGTTGGCTGAGGTACCTTTGGTTTTACTGACTAGAAAGTCGGTATTTCTGATCGCCATAGTTTCGGCCAGGAGAGTATCGGAATTGGCAGCCTTATCTTGTAAGGAACCATATCTCATTTTACATAAGGATAGGGCGGGTTTCCGTCCTCATCCTTCCTTTCTACCAAAGGTTATATCCAGTTTCCACTTGAACCAGGATGTGGTACTTCCATCCTTCTTTCCAAAACCCACCTCTAGAAAGGAGGGGTTGCTGCATACGTTGGATATTGTCAGGGCCATAAAGGCCTATCTTAAAGCTACAGAGAAGGTTCGGAAAACAGATGTGGTGTTCGTTTTACCGGAAGGGCCCAAGATGGGTCAGGCAGCTGCTTGATCCACCATCGCAAGATGGATTAAACAATTAATCGTTCAGGCCTGCGGTTTGAAGAGGTTGCCTCCTCCTTTGTCGGTAAAGGCCCATTCTACCAGGGCCATGGGCACCTCCTGGGCAGCACATCATCAGATCTCTATGGCTCGAATATGCAAGGCAGCAACGTGGTCGTCAGTCCACATGTTTACAAAATTTTTATGAATTGGACGTAAGAAGGAATGCGGATACAGCCTTTGGGCAGGCAGTACTACAGGCCGTGATTCAAGCTCCTCAGGATCTGAGGGGGCTCCCTTGATTTAGATTTGAGATTTACATTTCTTGTCTAAGTTGGATTTATTAGTATTTGAGTATACCTCTAAATTAAATCCTTTTTTGGAAGATGTCTCCCTCCCCTCATTAAAGCACTGCTTTCGGACATCCCATATAGTAATGAATATGCTGCTCTGTGTCCCGTGATGTACGAGAAAGAAAAAGAGATTTTTTAATACAGCTTACCTGTAAAATCTTTTTCTTGGAGTACATCACGGGACACAGAGCTCCCACCCCTCTTTTGGGGAACATTTTTGGGAGGCATACTGCTTGCTACAAAACTGAGGTACTTCCTCTATGGGAGGGGGTTATATAGGGAGGGGACTTCCTGTTTGAGATTGCCAGTGTCCACACCTGAAGGTACTCCATATAACCCATATAGTAATGAATATGCTGCTCTGTGTCCCGTGATGTACTCCAAGAAAAAGATTTTACAGGTAAGCTGTATTAAAAAATCTCTTTATAGCTGAGGTACAACGTGTGTGCATGAACACTGGGAAGTGTGTTTGACAGTCGGGAGGACTGAGGAACGCGGCCTGTGCCGGAGGGCTGATAAAGAGGCGGGAGGCTGAATCCTATATTTTGTTGCATTTATGGTGAGAACCCCCTCCTGCATTTAAAAACATTCATGTGTGAACATGTGCTTTACCCACTGTATGCATAGCAAATTATATATAACCAGTGTTGCTCATCTTACTTTAAAAAAGCAATTTGTTACAGTTACAAATTACTTCTCCGAAAAAGTAATTGCGTTAGTGACTCAGTTACTACATTGAAAAAGTAATTAGTTACTCAGCAAAGTAACTGAATTTTTTTTTTAATATTCTACAATGTTTGTTAGAAGCAGATGACGGGCACTGCCAGGGAGCAGTGAGTTAATACTCCAAGACAAAAGAATGCCAGATCCTTGAGAGAAGAGCTAGGTGCATCCGTCCCACCATGTATGTGCAGCTAATAGGACTTAAAACCCTTATCTCTACATATTACATCCAAATTATAAGCTGGATTAAAATGTATATTTATAATATACATTCCCTTGATGTTTACAGAGTCTGTAATTTAAAATCATTTAGGCTTTATAAGAATTTTCATAGTTTATTGTTTATTATTTTATTTATCTTATATAAGCTTTACTGGATGCAAGGGATCTGGAATGGGGATGTCAATTTTTCTTTGTTGTCTGATGAAAGATGAAATCACTGACAAAAATAACCTGCTGATCATTGGTCTGTGTAGGTTCCTGCACTTACCATGTTGACCACAGATGTCGCTGTGTACACTGTGTTGTAAGGGAACGTTTGTTCTGTGGAACATTTTGTTCTGGCCATATGTTCCCGGATCATTGATCAGGTTGCGCTTAAGTGTGTGTGATCCATGGTTGTTCTTAGGTCAGTGTGAAGGGGCTCATTGTATCTGGTGAGTTTTCACGCTGTGACGGGCGGTCACATGATCTAAAGCGGAGTTCCACCCATATTTTTTCACAGCGCCGGCAGAAGCAATAACTCTGCTGCCATTAGTGGCGGTAGATGTAATTGCTAATGGCGCCCAAGTAATGGGAACTGCGTTACCGTGAGGGGAAGAGTTCAGGTAGATATCGTTACCCTCAAAAGGGGCTCTATAACTGGTTTATTGACTCCGTTACTTACAACACTGTATATAACTAAAGGCAAAACTTTTCTTTTTTAGATTTGGATAGCATGTTTTTATTGCTGTCTGTTAGATAGATTCGCCCCCCCTCGATTCACCCACTCACATTTACCATTATCATCAAAAGTAAAAAGAAAATCCCACATTTTAGGTTGTGCCCAGAACAGGAATAATGGGGAATTTTTGAAATGGTCTTTCAAAGTTCTGGTGACACGCCGGGATTCCCTATTTTTAGAGGGATTTTCTCTCACTTTTTATTTTGTCTATGGGACAGGAGGAAAAGGGAAATCTGCCCAGTGGGACACAAATGGCAAAAATAAACCTTACAGGGGTTATAACCCTTTCTTACTATATCCAAAATGAAAAAAAAAAAAAAAAAAGGTTTTGCCTTTCTACTTCAAAGTGTGGCTTTAAAATATAACATATGCATATAAAAAAGTTATACAAAACATCAAAAAAAATGTTTACCTTTTTGTTTTAAATTCATTTATGGAAAATAGCAGAGAACTTTCTGGTATGTGCCTAGGCACTCCCATGCTTATAGGCTCATAGCTGTATAGATAAAGACACTGACTACTAGGTTCACAATATTTGGAGTGGGATTTGATGTCACCACGGTGCTGCCTTCTGTGCAGGAATGTGTACCTAAGAACCTATAGTAGATGTATTTCCCTGCTCCTGCTTTACTCTTTCAATATGAAGACAGCGCGCTCAACTGAGTGCAGTAAGTAGAAATAGATACATGATTTATTTAAAGGGGTTGTAAAGGTTCGTTTTTTTTATTTTCTAAATTGGTTCCTTTAAGCTAGTGCTTTGTTGGTTCACTTACCTTTTTCTTCGATTTTCCTTCTAAATGTTTTTTTTCTTTGTCTGAATTTCTCACTTCCTGTTCCTCCTGAGTAAGCTGTTCTGGCTGACTAAACACCACTTGGATGACGGTGGCAAGTTTACTGAGGAGAAACAGGAAGTGAGAAATTCAGACAAAGGAAACAAAATATTAGAAGGGAAATGGAAGGAAAAGGTAAGTGAACCAACAATGCACTAGCTTAAAGGAACCTATTTAGAAAATAAAAAATTAACCTTTACAACACCTTTTAAGATAAAATATGCAAATTGCAAAGTAAGGGGTTAAACCAGGCTTGTCAATAGTGACAAGCCTGGTTTAACCCCTTACTTTGTGAGTTGCATAATTTATCTTAAATAAGTCATGTATTTTCTTCATTTTTGTACTGAACTTTTAACAGGGTTGAAGCCATCCTCAGTTACTACTAGACTATATCATCAGGAGTCACTTTAACTTATTACAATACTGTACCCCCAACATTTGTCTCTCTCCAAGTGCCACTAAAATCCCTCCATATTCTGCTTATTTCATTGTATGAATCTGTTCCCACACCTCTCCTGTTCCGTTTTTAATGCCATACCTAGAGCTTTTTTTTTCAGAAAATAGGTGCAGGAACTCAACCACAACCCCGTTCAGATTTCACAAACAGTAGAAGGGTCTTAAAGGGGCATTAAATACCAGGATTGCATTACATACATAGTGTAGAGTTCAGAGGGTTACACACAGAGTGCAGAGCTGTGACTTGTAAACACAGAAACCAGACTTCTGTATTTACAAGTGATTGTGGTGAGCAGGAACCAAAGGGTCTGAGCCAGAGTTGGTGGAACTGAGTTCCCCCAAGTTCCCCCTGAAAAAAAGCTCTGTCTATACCCGCCATTAAATTTCCAGTGTTCTCTGACATTAGGTAGCAAAGCCCCACTCCTCTACCAAGATGACCACTTTCATTTATAGACACAGTGCAGAACAAAATTTTCAGGGTACTGCTTAAGCACAATTAACATCCAATGAATTACCTGTAATATAGCAAATCATTTTTTTTTTTTTTTTTGTTCCAGCCCATATTAAGCAGAGCATTGTAGTAAGATTTAGATATTGTTTGTGACAATAGCAAAGCTATATCTGACAGAAGACAAATGTTTCCTCCAGAAAAAAAAAAAATATATAATATATAATATAATATAATTTTTTTATGGTTAGGACTGAAAACCACAATTTAAGGCCTCATGCACACAAGGCTCTTCTAAATGCATTTCACCTTTTATAGGAGAAAAGCAGTATTTAAAAACGCACCTAAAGCTGCAGTTTGCAAATGCATTTAGATACAATCAGGCCCATCAAGTATTTTTTTTTTTTTTTTATTCATTTCATTTGCCAGAATATGAATTTATTCTGGCCACTGAAATAAATAAGCGCCCAAGCATTAAACAATGCCTAGAGTTTAAGCAAATATACATGTGTTTAGACGCATGGGGCATTATTTCTGCCCAAATGTTTCTCTCTTGAACTTGATTTTGATGCCTTCAGATTTCTGTCCCTGCCTCTAAACTCCTCTAAAAGCCTATATGTGTATAGAGCTAACACATAGGCTAACATAAGGGCATTAGGGGGCAGTAAAAACAAAAACGTCAATCGCCTGCTACAGCTACAGGCCTAAATTGTGTTTGTTTTTTTAATTTTGTTTTTTACAGCTAATAAACCTAAAATGTTGCAGAATAGTACTGTATTCTTCTTTTGTTCTAGCAGCTGGAACTTTAGAATGTTCCATGTTTTTTGAGAATTCTTACCACCTGCAGATAAAAAGCCTGCAGTTTGCACAACGCAATACTCCAAGCTGAGATGTACGCACAAACGCATGTACACATGTGAATACGTTAAAGCAGCAATACATTTCTAATCAGAATGCTTTGCCTGAGGTTTCATTTACATCGGCCTACCTGAAAAAAGATGATTTGTTATGCTGTCATTTTTAGCAATTCTAGAATTCTATGTTATGTAATAAATGTTTATTTGCAAAAAAAAAAGACAACATGCACGTAGTAAAAATAAATCAGATAAAAACATAATTTTAAAAATGTGGTTTCTCTTTTATCAGGATAATGTGTAGTAAGAGCAATTGGCTTTACCAATGAAAAGTCCACTCCTTCGATATAACAGGCTACTTATTTTACACCAATGTATAGCTCCTGGCTCATTTAGAGCTACTACCCGTCCTAAGTGAAAATTAGTGTGACTTTTCATTAATGTGTCATTCAAGTATCATTGTGATGAAGCCTAAAAAACAGCTACCAGGTTTGCTCATCTGACAGAACACCTGCAGTCAGAAGAAGGCAGCGGACATCTTAGTACACCCAGCTACGTCTTGAATTTCACAGTAATTTTAGCAATAAAGTAAGCGTATATAAATAAATATAGTATATTGACATCTGTAATGCTGTTTGGATGTTTAATTTTGAAAGCCTAAAGGTTTAACAATGAGAATTGCGGGGTGCACCAACATGGTCTTTGCCACCTGCTGACATCCAGCTTCTTTCAAAATGTAACGTCCAAACAGCATCACAGATGTCAATATACTATATTTATTTACATATGGGCACTTTATTGCTAAAATTACTCTGAAACTCAAGATGTAGCTTGGTATAGTAAGATGTCCGCTGCCTTCTTCTGACTGCAGGTATTCTGTCAAATTAGCAGACCTGGTAGTGGCGAAACGCATGTGCAGGTATTAGATTACCTAATCTGACGGGTCTCTGATTCTGACGGAACACCAACCCCATTTCACACTGTATTGTGCATGAGGCAAAAACAGCACCACTTAACATATGCAGCCAAACTCTATGAACAATCAAATATTTATACACGTCTTAGATTGCTGATGGATGATATTCAGACACAAGCCAAAAATACTTTCTATAAAATGTACTTCTCTATTCTTACAGAGAGAAGTGATAAGCTCCCTGAAACCTCGTAACTGTATCGTCTCCCTTTATTTTGTGAAATGCTGAGCAAACCCTGGCAATATCAAACCGTTTCGGTACCCTGTGGCCTACGCTTCAGTTTTCCTGTATGCTAAGCAATAACACCAACCTCTGAGCAACTTACAAAAGGTTTTTAAAATTAGTGTTTTATATTGGGGTTAAAATCCTTGATTGTCTTACAGATTTATCCTGTGTCAGTTACATGCCTTACTTGACCGAACTGAATGCTTCCAACAACATACTGAGTACTTTTTTTGATTTCGATCCTCCTAAAAATCTCAAGGTGAGTCCACACTGACATAACAATGCATACTTTCTTTGGCCTATATGAATGTTTTATGTATCCATAGGCTAACCAGTGATTAATCAGGCTGAATGGAAAAAAAAATAATGATTTTCTCATCTACGCAAACGAGGGGGCTGAAGGAATCCTCCCCACTGTGCTGTTGTATTCAGTCAGAAGGACTCCGTCACTATCGGAATACACTGATCAGTGGCTGTAGCCCCTGATCGCCAAAAGTTTTCCAAGATTCCTGTTCAATAGACGTCAATCAGCAATAACATTTCAACAGGGGCTCTGCAGAATGTTTGTTTTGCTGCCAATTGATAGGATTTACTATCCTTGTTTAAACTGACTCCCAATAAATATACAGAATATAAGAAGAAATCTCTTAAAAAGTGTTAGGCCGCGTACACACGGAGGGACATGTCCGATGGAAACGGTCCGCGGACCATTTTCATCGGACATGTCTCCTCGGGATTTTCGTCCGGCGGTGTGTACACACCATCGGATCAAAATCCCCGCCGGCAGACAGCGCGGTGACGTGGCGGTGACGTTGACGCCGCCACGTCACCGCACCAGGAAGTTAAAAACTTCCACGCATGCGTCGCATCCATTCGACGCTTGTGCGGGCAGATATGTCCGCTGGTTAGTGTACTAACCAGCGGACATACCTGACGGACATGTCTCCGGCGGACAAATTTTAAAGCATGCTTTAAAATTTGTCCGCCTGTCAGACATGTCCGCTAGCCCATACACACGATTGGATTTGTCCTCTGAACTGGTCCAGTTTCAGCGGACAAATTCGATCGTGTGTACGCGGCCTTAAAGCCTAGTAAACACTATTTGGTTTTTCTTTTCGTTCAAAAAAAAACACAGCTCAGGTTGGAGCCACTGTACCACTGTACCAACGATCCAACATTGGTACAGCTATCTGCACCGATGAGCTGTTGTGTATTGACAGGGGGACACTCCCCCCCCCCCCACCAGATCAATCTGGTCAGCACTCTTAGCCATTGGTTTTCCAGCTTGCTTGTCCAATGGATGCCAGCTTCTGTCGGACTGGCTGCTATACACACAGGCCAAATGTCGGCCAGTTTTTATTGAAACGGTCGGTGTCGCCTGACTTTCGGCCGTGTGTACTAAGTTTAAAAGAGGTTAACATTGGCTTAAAGCCTTCCCAACTCTGTCCAAAACAAAGGAGCTGAGCTAATTGGTATAGTTTTATGTGAAAAGAAGTCCTTTTCTGTTCTTTTGGCTAGTTGTAAGTTATGATCCAATACTTTAAAATAAAACTAAATTAACAGCAAAACAAAATAAAGTATTTAAAAATGTAATGGATCATCTGAATTTACTACATGTACATTATATACCCATTTTTGCATATAAAAAGTAAGTACAAAATATTATATTGGCTGTTGCTCTTTTACATTAGCTTCTGACTGACATTATTTGTGAAGAAGCTCTGAACGGTTTCTTTCTTGTATGTAAGACTCATGCATGCATGCATACTCTCAGCGTAGAAATTGTTTATGCTTTTTTTTTTTTTTTTACAGGTTGTCAATCTATCATTTAATCAGATAACTGACATGAAGGATTTATCTGCTCACAAAGCTCTGACAACACTCTTATTAAACAGTATCCTTTTCCAAGTGAAGCCTTGTAAAATGTCAGATTAAAAGAGACGTATGGGAATAGAAAAAAATTAACATTCACATAGGTGGGTGCAGCATTGGTCTCTCCCCCGCTGCCTCTTAAGACTGAGAACTGAGTGATCAAACACCACTGATCACTCAGTTTGCAGTCTTCACTGAGCCCGTGACTGTCAGCCACCAGCTCTCTGCTCTGCCTGTGGAGGGGGCAGGAACAGCTGCCTCAGTCTCCCAGCTGCTGGTCCATGTATCTCAGGGGTGCCCAACCTTTTGAAGAGCGAGGGCCACTTAAGCAACTTTGTAACCAGTCAAGGGCCAACAATGAGAAGAGCGGGAGGATGACAGGTCACGGCTACTCTATAGGCCCTCTGATCCGTCCAGATAGAAGGGGACGAATTCCCTTCTGTTTTTTCGGATTGGAGGTAGGCAGGGGGTAAATGGACATCTGTCGCTCTATAGAGGTGAATTGAGGGTCCCATTTGGTTGGGCTGATCGTGTGAAAAGGGCCTAAGACTGCTTTCACACTGATGTGCTTCGGTTTACCCACACCACGGGTGCAGCATAGTGCACCTGCATCTATCCTGCGAGTTAGCTGAACTTTGCCATAGACTCTGCCTGTGGCCAAACCCGGCGCTGTAGAGGAGGCATTGGCCTATGGGGCTCTGCAGCTGTTTTTCTTCCTCTACCACCAGCTTCATTCACAACACTGATGCTGTGGTATGGCGGGTCAGCAACCTGCAATCTGGGCTTGCGACCTCCAGAGCAGGAGGTCGCAGGCCACATCAGAGGGCTCCGCAGGCCACATGTGGCCCCCGGGCCACTGGTTGGCCACCCCTGTGTATCTGGTGGATCCTGACATGGCTGGACCCGACTGGACATGGCTGGACTGGCTGAGGGACTTTAGCCTGCTGTTGGCTGAAAGAGGGTCACAGGAGTGCAGAATGAAGTGCACTCCTGTGACCTACAGGAGAAGTAGAGCCAAAAGAGGTTTGTATCTTGTAAGCAAATTTTTTTTAAATTAAAAGGTCTGGGGTCAGTTTTTTTATTGTTGTTTTTTTTTTTTTTAAACACTATCCTAACAGTCCAGCAGAAATGCCATGGTTTAGGACAAACTGAGCAGTTTCAGAAATCCGGTAACATTTTAAAGGCACCTTGTAGGCTTTTTATAGTACATTTTGGATTTTTAGATCCAATTGGTGCACTGACATATGAGCCAAACTACAATAAAAAGCATATACCACAAATGCTTAGTTTATCCAAAAGTATACACCACAAATGCTTGGCAGTTACACATTTATTTTTCCCATCATACATATACGCTTTTAAAGGAGATATCTGCGAAACTGAATAAATCAATAAAAACTCTAACATATGGAATTACTGAATATTCTACTTGTTATCAATTATTCATACTTGCATCCTTGCGATGATTGAACAGTGCATATTTTTAATGTAAACCTTACCTCCCCTACTATTCCAGCTATTGGAAATCATGTGACCCATTCCTCCTCTTCCATGTGGTTGTACTAGATGCCTCATGATTGGCTCAGGAAAGTCACATGGGGCTGGAGAAGAATTTTGTTGCCTTGTGTAAGATCCCAAAAGTTGTTTTGGAACTTATTTAGGGCTTGCTTTCTCTAGTCTGGATGGCCAATGGGAGCAGTGTGGCAGAAATCAAAGGTGAAAAGAAAAAATGGCTTTTATATCATAAATCGCATATCAACATAGTGAATAAACAAATAAATAAATCTTTATTTAAATTATAAAAAAATACATAAATATTGTGAAGTCCATATACCTATATAGGTCCCACATGTGAAAAAAGTCCTCTTTGAGTATAGGAAAGCTTCCTCTCTACCCGCATGCATACACACTCACCAAACTTAATTGACCCCTATTACAGTAAATCAAATTATGCATATGGAAAAAATTAAGATGCCATACATGAGGTCACAGGGATGAATCCAAACCGCTGCTGTCATCCATTCAATATATATGTAGATAGTGTATTCAAAGCTCCAGTGTTGCCATATAGAGAGGGAGAGGAAAGAACGCTCTTGTGGTGCAGTATTTCAAATCATTTATTTGAAAAAAAAGGTTGTATTGCACTTACATCAAAGAAGACAGGGAATTACTAACGCGTTGGTACCGTACTCCATTAGTCCTTCGCAGGTTTTTTACAGAGGCCACAGACCGTTGCTGGCGGTGCCAGGAGGGACAGGGAACTTCATATCTTCTGGCTTTGCCCGAGGATTAAACAGTATTAGTCGGAAGTCAAGAAGATATCTCAAAAAATGTACAGATTTCTCAATACCGGAGGATCCTGCCTTCTTCCTTCTCCACTGTTCCAACATTTCGATCCAGACAAACAGGAAATCAGTACTCTATCTCTTGGTTAATGCCAGTAAAGCCTGTATCGCTATGTGTTGGAGGGATTCTAATCCTCCTTCCATTTCTATGTGACTTAAAGTGGTTGTAAACATTAATTATTATTATTATTTTATGTCACAATGTACAGTATAAGATTTCCTATCATCTGTGCCCAGGCTTGCCACAGCGAGCTAATCCAGCTCTAAGCAGACCTCTTTTATTTCTCAGTGGGATAAAGACCTTAGTCCGTTCCGCCCCCTTGCTGTACGTAACAGGTTATTTACATATCTCATGCACTAGCCTGGAGACAGGCATTATTTTTTAATTTCCACCCCCACTCCTTTTCTGAAGTCATGTGGTTACTTTTCTGGATTTTCACTGGATGTTAGTGATCATAGCAGAATTTAGTGTAAGGAATACATAGGAAAAAATGCATGTTGACAAGGGGAGTGTAGAGGAGGACGGGGAGTCTACTGACATCATGACTCACAGAGCTCCAGACAACAGATCCACCCACAGAATCTGCAGTTTTTCAGTTCCTATAACAGACAGAGGGGAAACATTTGATAAGGTAAGGATACATGCAGGAGGCATGTATGTCCTTATAGATCAGCACTATGGCAGTAGTTTAGAAAGGATGAGAGTGGGTTTACATCCACTTTAACAAGGTTAGGAATATTAATGCCATGGAAGATCTAGTTGTTACGGCTCAGGACAGAAGTGAACAATATACCAAAACATGGTCCCGGTAATAGGGATCAATTAAGTCTGGTGATTATGTAGTGTGTCTGTGTGCGGGTGGAGAGGAGCCTTTTCTATACTCACTGAGGATGTTATTCACGTGTGGGATCTATATATGCACTTCACAATTTTTATATCTTTCTTATAATTTAAATGAAGATGTATTTATTTATTTGTTTATTCACTATGGTGATATGCAATTTATGATACAAGAGCGCGGTTCCTTTGTTCCTTTTCATGTCAAAGGTGTTTTTTACACTTTACAACATACAGCTCTTTATTGCAGTTTATTTGTTTTTTGCTCATTGATTCGCAAGGGTTTGGAACCTATTGGTTCCTATATTTTCTTTTTCAGCAATCAAAGGTGACTAAATGCTGTTTGGAAGGAAACAATTTAAAGTGGAACTCCAGCCCAAAAGAAAATTGACACTTTAAAAGATGGTAATAACTAACTTTGTTCTGGTATATTTAGTGTAAATCCAGATATTTCCCCCTCAGAACAATACTCTTCTGTTAAATGTCCCGAGTCGAATGACCAGCATCACTAGCCTCTCTTCCTCTGAGCCCTGGGTCATCCTGGACCCACCCCAGCCTGCGACTGGACAGTGAAAGGGGAAGTAGCACAGTGGTAAGCTCCTCTCTTTCTTGCATTCTCTTCCTGTCAGCATGCTTCTTGTCGGCACATTAACTAATTGGCTCTTTGTACAGTTTCCCTTTCTCACCCTCCATCTCTGATATGCAGGCAGTGCAGAACATAGATACAAATAAAATGCGCACTAGCCTAGTGCATTATCCAACATAGATTTTTTGAAAAAAGTTAAAATAACATAAAACTACTCATAAGTATAGGTAGTATACTCGCTCATCAAGCCACTTCAAGTGGTGACAATCTCCAAACTTTGCCAAAGCCTCTAGCTCAGGGAGGACCTCATGCTTTTAGAAGGAAACCCTTCTTCATTAGGGCCAACCGAACTGTAGGAGGCTGATTCCAGGTCAAATTCAAGTACTTGCACTGCTTGTGTCAATAAAAAAATAAAAATAAATGTATTGTTAATTACAAACTGCCAGTATTTCTGTTTTTATAGCTGCCTAGAATTGAGCTTTAAGTAACCTTTTTACTATGTCCTGTAAAGGTAGGAATCACCTAAAACTGAAAATATATATATATATATATATATATATATATATATATATATATATATATCACACACACACACACACACCGTATAAGCCGACCCGAATATAAGCTGAGGCACCTAATTTTACCACAAAAAAAAAAGGAAAACGTATTGACTCGAGTATAAGCCCAGGGTGTCCATCTGCATGCCTCACTGTGCCTTACTGTGTCCATGCCTCACTGTGCCCATGCCTCACTATGTCCATGACTAGACTTACGTTTAACATGGGAGTATATGGAAGGGGTGCCCAGTTTTAAAAAATTGGTGCTCCCCGCCCGTACACTTGTAGAGGTGGGGCTACATGTGTTCCAAGTTTTGGGTCCAGGGGACCTAGGGCTGGCCGTTAAAACGTTGACCGTTTAACAGGGGAGTCTATGGAAGGGGTGCCTGGTTTTGAAAAATCGGTGCTCCCCGGCCGTAGGTTTTCTGGGCAACAAACTTGTACACTTGTAGAGGAAGAGTGGGGCTATATGTGTGGCAAGTACCAGGTCCCCAAAGTTTGGGAGATCAGGCACAAAAAGGTGACTCGAGTATAAGCCGAGGGGGGCATTTTCAGCACAAAAAAAATGTGCTGAAAAACTTGGCTTATACTCCAGTATATACGGTATGTGTGTATATACAGTGTGTGTGTGTATATATATTTATTATGCTTTGGGTGTATTGTCATAGATTTGTGTACAGTATATCAAATTGCAATCCAACTCTCGTGCTTCCTGATTTTTCTCAGAATTTATTTGTTCTCAATACAGTGAATGTTGTTTCCTTGATTACTTACCGTTCTGTACAGATAATAATATCCAGGAAATAACTGGCTTGGAGAAATGCATCAGTCTGACACATCTGAACTTGGCACACAATAGAATATGTAACATCTGTGAATTTGGTAACCTACCAATGAAAACACTAAATCTGGTACGATGCCACTTTTGTTTAAATAATCTCTTAGAACTTTTCACCTACCCACTATATTCTTTAGTCTGGCCATATGCTGGTAGATTTTCATACAAACATTTGTACGAAAAATCTCTTTAATGCATTTGATAATGTCATCAGAGACTTGACGAAAGTTGTTTAAAAGTACTTCAAAATTGTATTTGCTTTTAACATTTGAAATAGCAATAAATAGTATTCCACTGTTAGAACTTTGTTGAAGTTTTCCACCCTGCCGCCTTGATGTTTTTGATTGTACAGCCAAAAAGTATCGATTTGATCCCATTAACTATAGAAAAATTGAACAAACATTACTAAAATAGAATTATTCTAATAAAATTCTACTGGTTTATGGCTAGCTTTAGCCTTCTGTGAAAGAACAGTGCTTTGCAAAGTTATTTCCAAAATAGCTATATACTAACAAATACTACTACTAATACTTATAATTAAAAAACTACTCTCTTTGTGAAATGTATATTCTGTGGTCTATATAGCTCATTTGTGAAGATAGATTTTTAGAAATTTGAATTTTTATTCCTGTTGGTGGCCTCCTACCCATCTCAGCATGTTATAGCTATATAGGTAAAACTCTACTGGCTGCTATGACTCACTGCAAATGCTCAATGTAATGTTTTGCAAACTGCTCTACAAGTCTGAGCATACACATAATATGAGCACATGCCTGGCTCAGTTGCAAATAATCTACTGAATTGGAACTATTGAAAATGTTTAGCACAGACACGGAGTGCCTTTTTGCAGTGTTTGTAGCCAGCTATATTATGATGTTGGCGCTTACAGGGAGTGATGCATTCATTCCCACCCTCCTCTACCTAAATGCAGAAAAAGGAAAATGTTCTCCCCTGGGACTTTGTTCCAGCCAAAAAAAGTAACAGCAAAGAATAATATAGTGTATATAAAAGGTAAAATTTTATTTCTACAAAGCTTACAATGAAACTCTAGTCTCTATACAAACACTGTTAGATATGGCGACACTTTGACAATGATAACCGGTTGAGAATCAATGTGTCTCAAGCAAGATAAAGTATATTTCATAAGGCTTCATAACACATTTCGATTATCAACATAATCTTCATCAGGGGATAACAGTGAAGATGCCTAAGCAAGCAAACAAATAAGGATGTGAAGACCACACAACAAAAGATAGCATACCATAATACTATATAGTTGTACCACTTACTTTCTTTACCAAAGTAAACTACAAAGTATTTTTAAAAGAACTTGCCCTGTAGGACCCCAAATCCATGATAGTCTGGTCCTGTTCCCACAAGGAACCAAGATTGAGCACAATGGCAGGTATGCTTAGGCCAACATCCATAGCATGGTCTACACAGCAAAAACAGGAAGGAGAAAAAACTAAGCGTAGACTGTATATATGGCAAACTGATTAATTGAATTGGCCAGTCAAAAATGAAAAGGAGGGTAGACCAGCAATGCTGGCCAGGCCATCCACTATGCCATCTGGCTTTGAGCTCTTCTGGCGTGCCTCGTGGCAGTTACTTCCACTGTTCCTCTTGCTGCACACATGCACGGCATCCCATATGTGTGCATAAACTGGCATAGAATGCATAAAGTGCATAAACTGGCATAGAATGCTCAGCACATGCAAAGGTAGGCTTCTACTGTGTTTCCCCGAAAGTACGCCCTTCCCCAAAAATAAGCCCTATCTGCATTATCAGGGTGGGCTGCAATATAAGCCCTACCCCGAAAATAAGACCTAGTAAAAAAAACTGTTTTAAATGCTGGCTATTGTTTCTGTTTGCTGCTATATTTAAAACAAACATGTTTGCACCCACCGCTGCCCCGCCAGAGGTCCTCTTCTCTCTTCCCGGCTGATGTCTGCTGCTGCTTCCTCTTGTGCGCACGACAGCCGGGGATCTTGGCTATTCTCTTTCCTCCCCTCCTCCCACCTCCTCCCACCAGATGTCTTCAGTGCACGGGCACGGGCTTCTCTTCATCACCTCAGAGATCTCAGGGAAGAATATGGTACCGGTGTTAAATAGGTACTTTTAACAGTATACCAGTATAAAACTGCATACAGTTTTATTTTTTAATAGTTTGAAAAACCTCTTTTGTAAGTACAGTATGTGTTTGCTAATAATATTCAATACCATTACCCTGGAACAGGCTGGTTATAGGTATCAGGAGAGAGTATTTTAACATGTTATTTTATTACTTCTGTTTGCTGCCATATGCTATAGATCTGTGTGCTCTGCTATCATTTCCTGTGCTGTTCTGTTTAGTTATATCCCCGTCAGATGGTATTAAATAACAGCAGGTGATGGTATCTCATACATGATGACTTGTATGTTTTCATTTTAAAGTCTTCCACCTCATCATCATGTGCACAACTTCTGTTTGATGTACTTATAAAATATGTTGTTTTCTTACAGAACAAAATTTGTAAAATCTAATCCATATTTAGAAAATGATAAATCCCTGGGGTACAAATGAGAAAATTACATTTGTGTTTTCTGTTTTAAAACATCATCTTTGTAGATGAAATACCTATAACTACTCCTCCTTTAACTACATATTTCATCTTTTCTTCTTCATTGTGCTACGTAAAGTGTAACTACAGGGAAAACTTTTATTTTTAGTTTGGATAGATTGTAGAGGGATTATGCCCTGTACACACGATCAGTTCATCCGATGAAAACGGTCTGATGGATTTTTTACACACCATCGGTTAAAAAAACGATAGTTTCAGAACGCGGTGACGTAAAACACAACGACGTGCTGAGAAAAATAAATTCAATGCTTCCGAGCATGCGTCAAATTGATTCTGAGCATGCATGGATTTTTAACCAATGGACGTGCCCACAGGCGATCGTTTTTTTTCGGTTAGTTAACCATCAGATAATTTTAAACAAGTTCCTAGTTTTTTAACCGATGGTCCATCAGACCGTTTTCATCAGACAAACCAATCGTGTGTACGCGGCATTAGACTTTTTATTGCTGTTATTGCAGTCTGTTGCCCCCATTCTGGAGATTTACTCTCTCAATTTGTCCTGTTTACTGTTATCATCGAAAGTGAAAATGAAAGAAAAACCCAATTGTGGGTTGACTTCAGAACAGTAATAGAGGGAAAATATTTCAACAGGGACTCTAGTTCTGGTGACATGCAGGGATTTCCTCACTTTGGAGGCATTTATTCTCACTTATTGTTCTGGTTATGGGAGAGAAAGTTAAAGGAAATATCACCAATGGGGGAGGGATAGCAAAAAATCTGACAGGGGTTATAACCCTCCCATACTCTTACACCTCAACCACTTCCCGACGGTCAACCACAGATATAGGGCGGCCACTCTGTGGCCAGATCGCATTACTAGTATGTGACCTGACACTTCTGGTTCTGGGGCGTGCGTGCCGCCGGTGACCCGCTCTCCGCTGTAATCCCACACAACGGAGCCCAGCGGCGGGTACCGCAGACTGGATAACTGCCGCTACCCGCCGATTATAGGCAGATTGCCGTTCTGTCAGTAGGGAAGGTATTGATCCTGTGTTCCTGCAAAGCAGGAGCATGGATCACTGCTTTCTTATAGTAAAAGCACCTTCCCTCAATGAGAACGTACAGGCTAGACATACAGGTAACCATTTGATCGCCCCAGCTTCCCAGACAGTGTCATTAATACAGGGACAGTGCTTATTGTTTAGCACTGATCACTGTATTGGTGTCACTGGCCCCCAAAAGTGTCCGATATGTCCACCGTTATATCACAGTCCCACTAAAAGTCACTGATTGCAGGGGAGTGGCGGGATGTTAGCCTTTCCTAACTATTATATTCTGCTCCTTCTGACTGTGTATGGAGCTCTCTCTCTGTGGTGATTCAGCATGGCCCCGCTAAATCCCTGCTCCACTCGTCCTCAGCCCAGCACTCCCCACCCTCCGCATCAGCAGCCATCACACAGACCACTGTGGGGGATGGAGCAGAGGCTTCCCCATCCATTGCTGACCTTTTGGCAGCTATTGTGGCTTCTACAGAGACCTTTACAGCAAAGATGGAATTTATGGCCACAGATATCAGCCTCATTAGGAATGACATGGACAAATTCCGTTCCTAATGGACAATATTCATATTTTCGGGCTCCCAGAAAAAGCTGAAGGGAATAAACCCTCCGAATTCAACTGCTCCTTAAAGTATTCAACTTACAAAATCTGTCACCTACATTTGTGGTTGAGTGGGCCAATAGGGTCCCCCTTCCTCTGCCAAAGCCAGAAGCGCCTCTGCGCCCTTTCCTTCTACGACTACATAACTACCATAACAGAGGCCGCTTCCTAGCTGAGGCTTGCACTAAAGGTGACATTAAGTTTGAAAACTCCAAACTCCTGTTCTTCTCCGACTACTCTGCAGAGGTGTAGCAACATTGAAGATCCTACACTGAAGTCCGTAAATGCCTTCATGAAAAGATCAGGTTCAGCCTTCTTTACCCTAGTAGGCTCTGTGTAGTTGATGGTGACTGCGTCTGCGTCCGCTTCTTCGACACCTCTGAAGCTGCGTCTGAATAGTTGGACTCTCGCTAATAGCCTCCATCATCAAGTCCTTGGAACATTAGATTACAGCAAGTATACCAGCATGCTAGCTATAACAACTTGTTGCAGAGATTACCTTATATTTTTTCTTGACGAATACTTTTTTTCCATATGTTCCAGGTTTTTTATTTGGTATTTGGGCCTGTGTTCCAGGGGCTCCAGCATCCAGTAGTTACAAGACACCCCTGTTAGTTTCCCAATCTACTGCTACCAATCTAATGCCCTTCATGGTTGGGCTCTGACCTGACTCTCCCACCACTGATGTAGTATTTCCTCTGGATTCCAGGATAGGATTATGGCTACCACAAGTGGGCACTTTTTTTTTTTTTTGGTACCAATTTCCTGCTTCCCCCTTCACTGGACAAAAGTATTTTGACTATTTCCAGTTTATAGTTCAGGTTTTTGGGTATAGACCCCTGCCGGTCTCCCTCCAGGTCACATTTTGTTTTTGTATAGAGGGGCCTGGCTTGGGCAGGGATTGCACCATGGTGCAGGGGTTTTGTTTCTGTTTCCGTTGTTTTATTGTGTTTTACTACTATTTATGTACTTCTTTTTATGGTGTTGGTTATCATTTGCTTTTCTGCTCCTAAAAATGGCTCCATCCAGCTGATGGCCACTGTACAGACACAGGGCCAGATTCACAGAGCGATTACACCTGCGCAACCGGAGATGCGTGTGTGTAAGTCTAAATGTGCGCGTGCGTTTCGATGCACGGCATCCCCAAAACGAGATACGCAAGAAATCTACTTTTTTTTGTCCAGCGTAATTTTGTCAGACAGGCGCATCCGTCCGCGCAAAACTGCGCTAGACAGACCATTGATTTGCTAGTCAAATATGCTAATGAGGGACTTACGGGGATCCACAAAAGAACGTTAGGGCAGCGCAGGCTACGCAGTGTGCTCAACAGCAAAATGTCCTGTCTAAAATTAGACCATATAAAAGCTGGTCTAAAAAGAGAAAAATCGTCTACATGTCAGATAAAGCAACACTGTTAGTGAGGAGCTCAGCAGGCACACGTGTTGCCCGACAAACTGTATGCCAACATGCCAGTGGCATATATGCTCATAGCTATACTACTGACTTTAGATGAGCAAAGAAGGAGGAGGACACTGAGGAGGGCACTAAGGAGGGCACGGGAGATGTGTTTTTTTTTTTTTTTTTTTTACTTTTTATTTGCTTATATAAACTTTACAATTTAATCTAATCTAATACAATATTCTTATCTGATACAAGCCCCTCACTCTTCACTTGATATATCACACATGCATAGACATCTATGGCATGAGTGATTCTGAGGTGTCTCGCATCTTCAGATTCATCCCTCATGCCATCATGGAATTAACCACAACCTTGCAGGAGGACATCAGCAGCCCAACACATGGCACTACCCATGACACCCATGACAGCTACATATACAATCATAGCCCCATCCCCACAGATTTCGAACAGAACATGTATGGGGACAGCTGGCTGGTTGGTGAGTGACATGGGTGGCAGGCATGACTGTCCCCCCCCATGATGCACACATCACAAGGGGCACATGCACTACTAACATCCTCCTGTCTTTTCCCTTCAAGGTGACTCTGCATATGCACTGGGACCCCATCTCATGCCAGCTCACATATGCATCTTTGCACGTTAAACACACACATTAATCATGGCACAATGAGAATGCATGCATGCACACCACTGTGGTCCCTAGCACACACACACCACATCGTCATCACATTGGATTGGCACAAGCCCACCATGCAGGACTTGTGAGCAGCAACGCCACGCCACGGCTCCAATTATGTCACTGTACATTCATACACCATTCACACGGACCTGGGTTTCACTTCTCCACCACAAATGAGGGTGACACCCCTTTTCCCGCAGGAATATCACCCCCACATTCCAAAATCATACACAAACAGAACCAAAAAAATTAAATAAATGACGAGCAAAAATAAAAAATGCCCAGCAAAAATATAATTTAAACAAAATAACAACAAAGAAAACACATAAAAGACAAAAATCACTCTGCAAAACAGTCCCCAAATATCTCAAAGACACGTCACAAACAAACAAACGCTAATAAACAAAAGCACCTTGCTGTATAGGGAGGGATACAAAGGGATGTACTTTTGCAAAGGAAGTGCGTTTGTGTCTATCTATTTATGCTGTCTGCGTAGTTCACTAAGTTGCCCTAGTCCACTTCCAATTTCACTGATTGCGCCGTTCCCGAGTTGTGAGCATGCGCACAGAGGTGCTGACCATGGTCTCCTTCAAGCACGCATGCGCGAGCCGGCCGGCCCTTCATTTGCATGGGGTCACGGCTCATTTCAATGTAACACGCCCACGTCCTTCCCAATTTGTATTACTCCGCCTTACGCCTCTGAAATAACGTTACGCATGCGCAATTTTCTGCGTAAAAGCTACGAGAATATTGTGATTACGCGGCTACATTGCGCAAGTCTAACGTAAAGGCGGTGCGCTACGCCGGTCCAATAATGCGCAGATGTACCTGAATCTGGCCCACAATCTTTATCTATTACCCTTATGGTGCCACATCCCCCAGACGTCAGAAAGTAATTTCTTGCAATCTCCATCGCCTCAACTCTAAATTTAAACGTGCCTTACTTTTCCAGTACTTGAAACTTCACAATGCCCATATATTGTTGCTGCAGGAAAAACATCTCGTGGGCAGCAAGCTGCAGTCACTTAAACGTTCAAAGGGCGTACTACGCATCATACTCCACCTTTGCCAGGGGGGTCTCAGTCCTCATAAATAAGTCTCGCCCAGAGTCGATTTAGTTTGCATGTGCTGCGCTATATAAATTCCTCACTCATGTGTTGTCGAGGCAATCCATTCAGACCCCATTGGCAAATTTGTCATTGTGGTGCTCACGGTCTGGGGCCTACGATATGTACCACCATACCATCTCTCTTCGCCCATTCTCCCCGGAGTTTCTTAGTCTTGTTCTGGAGAGGATTTCCCTCTACTGCCCTGATAAATTGCTTATCATGTGCGACTTTAATGCCATTCTATCACCTGATCTGGATAGACCAGCGGTACCAAAACATACCTCCTGAGGTTCTTAGAACATGGACTGAGGCCCCAGGCCTTACTGAGGTCTGGAGGTGGAAACACCCAACAAGCTGCTCCTATTCTTGATTCTCCACCCACAAAACATCTTTAAGTATAGACTTGGCATTTGCTAATCCTTCCTGTTAATGTATGTTCAGGAGGCCACATACCTTCCGTCAAGCCAGTTTGATTTGCTACTTTAGCTTCTGTCTCCCATGTGCAAGCTATTCTCCACATTCCTTCATTTCACAGTAGTGGGCCATAATCGTGCAGAAAAGTTTGCCATACTTGTAAATCAAAAGTCCCTTCAGATTGTAAAGGTTTAACTATTCCTTTTGTCCATTTTACCCATTTATCTAGGGGCTCAGTATAGGCAGAACCATACCTTTTTGGTTCATATATTCTCTAGCGCTCATCTTGTGCTGGGCATTTTCTGAAGGCCTCTCACCCTTCAGGCTGGGTTCACACTTGTCCTACAAACACTCCTACATTGGGAGCTCATATCGCATGACAGGTGAAAATCAATGTTTCCCTATGAGAGCTGTCTTAACTGGTCCTACACAAATCGGTCCAACTTTGAAAATGCTCCCTGTACTACTTTGGTCCTACATTGATCCTACTTCAGCCCATTGAATATCATTGAAGTCAGACCAAAGTAGGAGCCTTGTCCTAACTATCCGACTTTTGACATCTGACATGTGATTACAGCAGCAGTGAAGCTGGGTTCACACTTGTCCTACAAACGCTCCTACATTGGGAGCTCATGTTGCATGACATGTGAAAATCAATGTTTCCCTATGAGAGCTGTCTTAACTGGTCCTACACAAGTCGGTCCGACTTTGAAAATGCTCCCTGTACTACTTTGGTCCTACATTGATCCTACTTCAGCCCATTGAATATCATTGAAGTCGGACCAAAGTAGGAGCCTTGTCCTAACTATCCGACTTTTGACATCTGACATGTGATTACAGCAGCAGTAAAAGGAATTTATCTCACTCTGGGATTGTTTTGATTGGTCAAAAACAAGTCAGACTATTACAAAGTCAGATGAAAGTAGTATCCTGTTCATGAAAGTAGGACCAATGTAGGACCAATGTAGGACAGATGTCGCAGAGCAAAGTAGGATGAAAGTAGTACTGCTGTCGTGTAGTATGCAGGGTTCACACTATACTACACGACAGCAGTACAACTTTCATCCTACTTTGCTCTGCGACATCTGTCCTACATTGATCCTACCTTGATCCTACATTGGTCCTACATCCATCCGACTTTCATGAACAGGATACTACTTTGAACCGACTTTGTGATAGTCTGACTTTTTCTTTGACCAATCAAAACAATCCCAGGGTGAGATAAATTCCTTTTACTGCTGCTGTAATCACATGTCGGATGTCTGATAAGGACAAGGCTCCTACTTTGGTCCGACTTCAATGATATTCAATGGGCTGAAGTAGGATCAATGTCGGAGCAAAGTAGTACAGGGAGTGTTTTCAAAGTCGGACAGACTTGTGTCGGATCAGTTAAGACGGCTCTCATAGGGAAACATTGATATTCACACTTCATGCAACATGAGCTCCCAATGTCGGAGCGTTTGTAGGACAAGTGTGAACCCAGCCATATAGTGTGAACTCAGCCTCAATAAGGGAATAAGGCTGGGTTCACACTATACTACACGGCAGCAGTACTACTTTCATCCTACTTTGCTCTGCGACATCTGTCCTACATTGGTCCTACATCCATCCTACTTTAATGAACAGGATACTACTTTGATCCGACTTTGTGATAGTCTGACTTGTTTTTGACAAATCAAAACAATCCCAGAGTGAGATAAATTCCTTTTACTGCTGCTGTAATCACATGTCAGATGTCAAAAGTCGGATGGATAGGACAAGGCTCCTAATTTGGTCCGACTTCAATGATATTCAATGGGCTGAAGTAGGATCAATGTAGGACCAAATTAGTACAGGGAGCATTTTCAAAGTCGGACCGACTTGTGTAGGACCAGTTAAGACAGCTCTCATAGGGAAACATTGATTTTCACATGTCATGCGACATGAGCTCCCAATGTAGGAGCGTTTGTAGGACAAGTGTGAACCCAGTCTGAATTTAATGCCCATAATGACTGGCTAGTCTTCTCTACTTGTGCCTATACCCCCTTGCCTCTAAAACAAATAGTACAGCAAATCTGCATATTTACAAGAATAGTCGTCTCCACTTATATACGTGGATAGAAGGGGTTATGACAATAGACAAAACACTCATTAAGAGACCCTTCTTGTCTCCTCTGTGGGTTTCATCTGACCCTGCCATGCGACCCAGGTCGCCCACAAGAAGTCCAACCCAACCCCGTGAAGGGGAACATGGTCACATTCACACACACACGTTACCCAACCAGAAAGGTCAGAGAGTGATCTGGTTTCCTTGAGAACTGACAGATAGGATACATAGGAAAGGTAGAAATATAGCAAGCTTAAAGGGGTTGTAAAGGTAAAAAAAACAACCTAAATAACTTCCTTTACCTTAGTGCAGTCCTCCTTCACTTACCTCATCCTTCGATTTTGCTTTTAAACGTCCTTATTTCTTCTGAGAAATCCTCACTTCCTGTTCTTCTGTCTGTAACTACACACAGTAATGCAAGGCTTTCTCCCTGGTGTGGAGAAAGCCTCTTGAGGGGGCGAGCAGGATGGTCAGGATGCTCTCTACTTTGCAGATAGAGAAAGGAGCTGTGTGTTAGAGGGCGTCCTGACACTCCTGCTCGCCCCCTCCCTGCTCAAGAGGCTTTCTCCACACCAGGGAGAAAGCCTCCCACCATTACTGTGTATAGTTACAGACAGAAGAACAGGAAGTAAGGATTTCTCAGAAGAAATAAGGACATTTAAAAGCAAAATCAAAGCATGAGGTAAGTGAAGGAGGATTGCACTAAGGTAAACAAAGCTATTTAGGGAAAACATGTTTTACATTTACAACCCCTTTTAAGGACAGCTTACCTAGCTGGCATTTAGAGGTCTGCGTTCTAGACGATCCTGATCAAAATGAGGTTCCTTCTGGAGACTCTGCCAAACTCCTGGCTGGCTCACCAAAAACGTATGGAAATATTTCTGATTGGGACTCTAAAAACAGAAGTTATCACTGCAGCTGCAGGAACAGATACACAGGATGTAAAATGTCCGTTCAGTGCCAAAATGTATTATTACGCGTTATTTTATACATAGATAAGAAAGGGGTGATGTGAGATGTTATTAAAAACGAACAAATAGAAATATGTTATTAAAAGCTAACAAATAGGAATATATTATTAAAAGCTAGCGAATAGAACAATTGCAAAAGTAAAACCTTGAGAGGGGAGGGGGGAGTAGAGACAGAGAGAGCTTCTAGCAGAAGATGTGTTACAGAACACATTTTAACAGGGTGAACAAAATGGAGTCTCTTGTGCTTAAATGAACAATTCAGTGAATGTCCATGTCACCCGCATGCCAGTCCCGATTTCAGGAACAGTTTCAGAGACAAACTACTTTTTGAAATCAGTGAGGCGCCAATTAGGAAGGGGCAATTGCTGCTGCTTTGGCATGCGATTTGACATGCCAAATCGCACCAATGTGAACCAGGGCTGAACAAGTGCTTAGCACAGACTGTATAAAAAAACCTACCTCGCACCTTTATGCCCATTTGATTACCACATCGCTAATTGGCAGCGGGACATCCCACAGCTGGATGATGATGACTGGGATGACATCTGGGATCTCCCATAAAGTACTTTGGTCTCTTCATGGGACAAACTGATACAATTTAAAATTGCCCAGAGGGCTTATTTTCCACCCTCCAGATTGCATGTTATGAGGCATTTTCACCCAGATATGACAACTCCCCGGTTGATTTTCCACACATTTTCTGGTCCTGCCTGTTTATCACTAGGTTTTGGTCAGAGGAGTTGTCTGTTATCAATACAGTATAGTTAACTAAAATACCCCTCTCTATGGAGATCTGTATATTGGGTGTGATGGAAAAACAGATTTCTACTGTTCCAGAAAGAACACTGGTTGTTTTGTGGGGGAAAATTACATACATTATTTTGGGGGGTTCATAATGTAATAATGCAAGTCCCTGTGAGCAAGCCCTTAGTGTCACTTTGCTCCCCTTCTGTCTAACTATTTCCATTGAAATCTCACTTCCTATGCATTGGCTATAGATGATCTTATGGACTTTCTTCCTCCTATAATGTTTTGTGTTAATGCCAGAAAGTTCAGTTTTGATTTATCAGACCAGAGAACCATCTTTCATTTGTTTGCTGAGTCTCATACTCTGCATAACTATTGGCAACCTCCACATGCCATTGGATATGGTTTTTTTTTTAAGCAGTAACTTCCTTTTGGTCACTCTTGCATAAAGTCAGGTTTTTATGGAAAAAAAATATTTCGCTAATATTCTCTACAGTCAATTAAAATCTGATTATTTGGGGTTATTGCACCTCGAGCTGGACCTAATAAATATTCTTGATGATTTCACGCCAGGCAAACATATGTTTTTTAATGCTGTGCACCTCTTATGTTGCAGGCCTCCAATGAGATTAGGAAGATCAGCGGGTTGGAAAATCTGAAAAGATTACAATCTTTGGACCTCTCATTTAACCAGCTATCCAGTCTCGAAGGTCTAGAGGGGCTGGAACTTCTACATACACTTGACCTGCAAGACAATGGAGTAAGTTACACCTCTTGTTGTTATGATGCCATTATAATCTAAAGCACAGGTGTCAAACACAAGGCTCGCGGGCCAAATCTGGCCCTCCAGGCCATTTTATGTGGCCCTCGCACTTCTCCTACAGCTGCAGGAGTGCTCCAGTCCTCCTCTGGTCCTCCTCAAGACCCTTACTTTCTGCTTTCAAGCAATGCATCCAGCTTCTTCCCATCAGTAGCATAAAGAAAGTGGGGTGCACTGTAATGTAAGGAGAGTGGGGGACTCAACTTCTGATGGTGGGGTGTCTCTTAACATATAATGTAAGGGGAGGCAATGCTCTGGACATCTAATCTTACAGATACAACCGGCCCTTTTGAGGGCAACCATAATGCTGATGTGGCCCACAGTGAAATTTAGTTTGTCACCCTGATCTAAAGAGAAAAAAACATTCCTATGTATGTTTGTATGTATGTATGAATGTAAAGGATTTTAACAAACTTTGTTGTAGATTTTTATCTTTTGTTGTTCTGAAGAAACGGCTGTTTATTTGTCGGTGTCAATGTGCACACTGAATTTGAATGGGAGTAACTTTTTTATTAGCGATCAGCAGGAAAGCGGCAGGGTCCGAATCCCTTTAGACATGATTTAACTATTTGGGAGTATCTCGCCAAAACTGAAATGTTTGTTGCAGATTTTGCCAAAAATGTAATTTGTATTTTAGTGGAGACTTCTGGGAGAATCAGTGAGCCAATCACATAAGGGGGGAAATTACATTTCTGGGGGTTGTTCCGCACACCATCTGTGCACAGAAAACCTCCAGGTTGCCATATTGCATTGCTTTTACAGAAAATTACAGCACTGCAGATTGAAAATACATTTTTTATAAGGCTGTATTCCAATATTTATCGGCTAGTGTCGCATTTGTATATGCTATGTTATTATTATTTTTTTTATTTGCAATATTTTTTACCACAAAAGTGGAGTTACACTTTAAATTGGTATTGCTTTAATAAAATTCCCCAAACAGCCAAAACTTTTTGGCTGCAACCCCATAATTCTTTTTTATTTTGAAGCAGCAGCATTTTAATAAACACAGGAAAGTATTGGGATGATGTTGAATATTGTGAATATGTCCATAACAACATTTGCTGGTCTGTTCCAAATGGAGCATGAAGAATGAGTGATGGAACCAACTCTGTTGCTATAGACAACACCAGTACTTATCCGTTCTGTACATGTGTTATGTCTTCCAAAATAGCTAAACAGACCTGTCACATGTATGTAGATCAAGGAAATAAAAATATGCCTTTCCTGACAGACTCCATGGCAGCCTACGTGTGGGTTAATCCCGCCTCCTCTCCAATGCTATAGCACCCCATACCCATAAAGCTTTGCTCACCTTCAGTACTGGTGTTCCTTTTTTGTCCTCCTCCATGGATTTCAAGGATATATGCTCATTCAGGATGTCCAACTCAAACAGGATGGATGGCACACCTTAGCGGTGCAGCTCGGATCCCAGCCATGGGCGGGTGGAGAGCTTTTGCAGCATGTGCACTTGTTGTGTCCGGCTGCGTGTGCTGAAGACCCTGGATACCTTGGCTGGCAAGGTCTGTCTACCTCCATGGCAGCCGCATCTGTGTTGTTTTGTCTCATGCTTTCTGTCCCTGTTTTTTCCCTTGCTGCTAGGTTAGTTACGGCAGCTGGAGGGCTTCTGCGTTCCAGCCGCTCAGGTTACTTCCGGGTTGCGGTCCATCGTAGGGCACGTGTGCGCAGTAGCCGACTCCAGACCGAGGCTTGGCTCGCGCATGCGCAGTTCAGCTTTCTGTGCTGAAGACCCTGGATACCTTGGCTGGCAAGGTCTGTCTACCTCCATGGCAGCCGCATCTGTGTTGTTTTGTCTCATGCTTTCTGTCCCTGTTTTTTCCCTTGCTGCTAGGTTAGTTAGGGCAGCTGGAGGGCTTCTGCGTTCCAGCCGCTCAGGTTACTTCTGGGTTGCGGTCCATCGTAGGGCGCGCGTGCGCAGTAGCCGCCTCCAGACCGAGGCTTGGCTCGCGCATGCGCAGTTCAGCTTTCTCGTGGCGGCCGCACAGGCGCCGTTGAGAAGCTCTCTACCGCGCAGGCGTGCGACGGGGTGACGTCACCGGCGGGGATTTCAAACAGCTGCTCGCCCCATACCTGTTGGAATTCGTTCCTGTGTAGGCGAGCAGCTGATAGCTATACCCGGCTTCAGGTCAGTAAGGAGTGATAGGCAGGCTCCTTGTGTGTCTGTGTGCTTCTTCTCATTACTGATGTTGTTTTATATAATGTGTTTTCTAGGGTGCAGTTCTTTACCTGTCTTATTTTCTTCTGACCTGGTATTGCCCTATTACATTGGTCCAGGCTTCATGGACCAGTCACCGCCCGCACATGGCCAGCCCTCACGCACAAGGTACGTGCAGGTGAGGGGAGGGTGTTGGGTTGTAGATCTTTTTTGTGGGAATCTTCCTTGACCCTTTTCCTGTAATTCTTTTCTTCAGCCCTCCCTATTCAGAACTTCATGCACCACCAAATAAGTCCACCTCAGACCTTGCCAGGCCAAGTCAGCGTTCACCTTCAAAATCTAAGAAACTCAGTTCCTCATCTACATCTCATCGCCATGAGAGAAGGTCACATTCCTCCTCAAGACACCGCTCCCACCGCCATGATAGCCGCTCTAGGCGTAGAGCCTGCTGGGGATGCGATTCCCAAGTCCCGGAGGGTAAATCATTATGCAGTCGGTGCTATGCCCAGGCGGTTGGTGAAAAGGAGTCAGAAGATCGGCGGATCGAATCCCTGGTCGAACGCGCGGTGCAAAGGTCCCTAAGGGAGAGGGACACGTCTCACACGCACGGGCAAGCCAGTATCGCTGGATCTGGCCCTACGGCCGATGAGGTCCATGAGGATCCAGGCCCCTCTCAGCCTCGCGCCTCCACTCTAGCAGCCCCGGAGGGTGACTTGGAAAGCGATGAGGAGGATCTGGAGTTTGACTTTGCCCAAGTAACCCCACTCATCAAGGCCATTAAAGAGGCACTTCGGTGGGAAGATTTATCCTCTGCCCCAGCTAAACAGATGAAATACTTCAAATGTCTGGGAAAAAAGTGCCCAAGCTTTCCATTACTTTTAGAGCTGAATGGCATCTTTGAAGAGGAATGGAGCAAGGTGGACAAAAAGTCCTCTATGTCTAATAAAGCTTCCCACTTGTACCCGTTTAAAGCGGAGGATGTCAAATACCTGAAAAACATCCCGTCAATAGACGCAGCAGTGATGCGTTTAGCCAAGCATGTGACGCTACCTTTGTCCGATTCAGTGTCCTTTAAAGACGGTCTTGATAGAAGAATGGACCAAGATCTAAAGAGGATATATGGTCTGGCCGGTACGGCCTGTAAACCCGCTCTAGCTTTAGCAGCTCTCTCTAAAGCAATGAAAGTCTGGACGGAGAACGTGGACTCCTTTCTGATGGGCATTTCTGAAGAACTGGCCGGGACTTCGGCAACGTCAGAGCTAAAGCTAGCAGTGGCATTCTTGGGAGAAGCTTCCGTTGATTTGGTCCGACTGTTAGCAAGAATCATGCTGTCCTCTGTTACGGCCAAGAGGGCCTTGTGGCTACGCCCCTGGGTCGCTGACCCTTCATCGAAGCAAAGCTGGTGTAAAATCCCCTTTGAAGGTTCATCTTTGTTTGGCAACAAGTTGGATGACGCCATTTCTAAAGCCACAGGGGGTAAATCTGGTTTCCTTCCCCAGGACAGACGTCAACCGGGAAAAAGGAGACCACAGTTCAGGAGGCGTAGCCCGCAAGGAAAGCTCACGCCTATAGACCCGGTGGAAATTTCAGGAGGAATTGGAATAGAGGCCAAATGTCCTTCCGTAAACCAGCATCTACAAATCAGGCGTCCGGTGGGCGCGAGCAGGGGAAGTCTTTTTGACATAAAGCACGTCCAGGTGGTTCAAGTGGGGGCAAGAATACGAATCTTTTGGCACGTCGGGGCGGCCTCGATCACGGACCCTTGGGTCATCAAGACGGTGTCGTCAGGCCACGTCTGGACCTTCGCCAGGTTCATTCCCATCCTACTTCCAAAATCAGCAGAGCAAAAGCAAGTTCTCCTGTCCTACGTGGACCTGCTAAAGGCTCAAGGGGCAGTGAGACGCGTCCCAAAGGACGAACTGTTTCATGGAGTGTACTCCCCTCTCTTCCTGGTTCACAAGAAGAACAGCTCGTGGCGACCAGTCATAGACTTAACCTACCTAAACCGGTTTATAAAACACGGGAGGTTCAAGATGGAAACCCTGTCCACTATCCAACTAGCCATTCAACCAGGAGATTGGATGATCTCAATAGATCTAAAGGACGCGTATTTCCATGTGCCAGTGGCAGCAGAGCTCCAGAAATACCTCAGGTTTCATGTGGGGCAGGAGCACCTCCAATTCATTTGTCTACCCTTCGGGTTGAAGAAGGTACGTCTCTATCATTACCTGGACGACCTCCTTGTCTTATCTCAAGACAGAGCTCATCTTCTAGCACAGAAGGATCAAGTGATCTCGACCCTGACCGAATTCGGTTGGCTTCTAAACTTGGAAAAGAGCCACCTAGAGCCATCACAACGCTTAATATATCTGGGAGCCCAGTTCGTTACAGCAGAGAAAACGATCTCCCTCCCGTTGGAGAAGATTCCCGTAATTCAGGAGAGGATTGCCAAGGCCCTAGATGTTCGTTATCTGAAAGCTTCTCAATGTCTGAAGATTATAGGCACAATGGTTTTGACATCTCCCATGGTGAAGTGGGCATTGTGGAGGCTTACATCCGTTTCAGTTCGGCTTTCTCAAGCAATGGAAATCCGGGAACAAGGACCAATGGATCCTCATCTCATCATCCATGAGGAACAGCCTGTTTGGTGGCTTCATCGGAAGAATCTACTGAATTGCCATTCCATTGCTCCAGTATCCTGGGTTTCGGTGACGACAGATGCCAGTGGCTCCGGCTGGGGGGCCCTGTGCAGCACAGAAATCGCACAAAGCAATTGGGATGCCGCCTTCGCAACCCAGGCTCGAATATCTTGGAGATCAGGGCGGCCTGGTGTGCCCTTCAATCCCTTCACCAGCTCTTGAAGGGGGAGTCGGTATTGCTGAAAATGGACAACACCACGGCAGTGGCATATGTCAAGAGACAAGGAGGGACAAGGAGCTCAGCTCTTTTACGGGAGGTCTAACCGATCTTGGGTTGGGCCCAGAAGAATCTGGCCAACCTGTCCGCAGTCTATATTCCCAGGCGGATTTCCTGTCACGCACTCAGATGGATGTCAACGAGTAGTCTCTCCACAAGGAGTCTTTTCAGTGGATTATGTCCCTGGGGACCAATCCCCAGGTGGATCTCTTCGCCTCTCTGTACAACCACAAGCTGAGGAAGTTTTATACAAGGGGTCACTGCAGTCAAGCAACGGGGACGGATGCCTTGACAGACAGGTGGAGATTCAAGAGGGCGTATGCCTTTCCCCGGTTTTCAGTGATCCTCAAACTCCTACGGAGACTCCAGTCAGAGGCAGTACAGATAACATTAGTGCCGCCCTACTGGCCAAACAGGCCGTGGTTCCCTCTTTTGGTCCAACTGAGTTACCGGGACCCAGTACCTCTACCAGTCAGACTGGATCTTCTCTCCCAGGGGTCGTTCCTACACCCCGCTCCGTCTATACTGAAACTAGCGGTCTGGTTCTTGAGAGGAAGAGGTTAGAAGCCCTTGGGTGCGCTCCTAAAGTGATCTCAACACTGATGAGCTCAAGAAGATCAAGCACGAATAAAGTCTATGGAAGAATTTGGGCGAAGTTTGTAGAATTTTCTTTAACATCAGGCTCTTCGTTTACGAGTCCAGGAGTACAGGACATCTTAAAGTTCCTCCAAACGGGGTTAGATCTTCCCTTATCTGTAAGTTCCTTAAGAGTGCAAATATCAGCATTATCTGCCTTCTCCGGAATCTCATGGGCAGCGCATCCGCTAGTCAAACAGTTCTTCCGTGGAGCTTCAAGGCTAAGGTCTCAAAGAAAGCCAAGATTCCCCAAGTGGGATCTCCCCTTGGTTCTGGACTTTCTGAGTGAACCTTCTCCGTTCTCACTGAAGGATTTCTCGGCTAAAGTTGCCTTCCTGGTCGTCATTACTTCGGCTAAAAGAGTCTCAGAGATTGGGTCCCTGGGTTACAAGGAGCCATTCCTAACGTTCTTTCCAGAGAGAGTAGTTCTAATTCCCATGCTGGGTTCTAATCCGAAGGTGACGTCAGTTTTCCATGTCAACCAGGAAATTGTTCTCCCTACTTTCAGAGATTCGGAGTCAGAGAGAATTCACCCTCTGGACCTAGGGAAAACCCTTACGGAGTACATCCAAGTACCGTATTTATCGGCGTATAACGCGCACCCCAATTTTAAGAGGGAATTTTCTGGAAAAAAACATTTTTTTATTCCAAATAGTTAAAATGAAAAGATAAGATTATCAGCAATATACAGCAAGCAACTCAGAGAGCCTATGTTCAAGGAGATACACAGTACCTTAGGGCTTCTACAGTAGCTGGGTTTCACTCCACATAGTTGAATTCCAGTTTGGTTCAGGGGGATTGGAATAAGGTAAAATACTTATCTTCCTCTGCATTGTATGGCAGGCCCCCTTTAGTTGCTTATTTTTACTGCCTGAAAGATTCTTAATGTCACCGTAGTGTACAGTAGTCCTGCACTGAAAGCAGGAGAGGGTGCTGGTTGCCAGGGAAGTTGGTGACAGTGCGGAATGAGGTAAGTATCTTACCTTGTTTGTCCTCTCCTAGACCAGTGGTTCTTAATTTTTAGTAATAAAGTTTCTGGAAGGAACTGGGGCAACTGTGAGGAATGGAAGGAGGGGGATGAGCGCCCGCCGGAAATCACTGAGCCGTCATCTCCACTCGGCTCTCACTCAGCTGTCACGTCAGACACGCACAGTCCCGCCTCCGCCATCGGCATTGGACCATCTCCTGTGACAGATAGAACACTGGTTCAATGCTGGTGGCGGAGGCGGGACTGTGCGTGTGTGACGTGAGCCTGCGGATGACACTGGAAGGGAGATACACGAAGCTCGTTTCCTATTGGAGCTGGGCTCTTCCTCCGAACGCCACACACCCCCGCTATGGGATTGGCTGCAGCCCGTGATGTCATGCACACCCTCGTGTATTTCCCAAACAAGCTGCCAGGAAAGCCCCTCCTCTCCAGTCACGGCTCAGTGATTTCCGACGTGCGCTCGTCCCCCTCCTTCACCTCCAAGGTATGCTATCGGCGTATAGCGCGCACCCGTGATTTTCCCCCTATTTTCAGGGGAAAAAGTGCGCGGTATACGTCGATAAATACGGTAACTTCTACTTTCAGACCTTCCGATCATTTGTTCATCCTGCACTCAGGTATCAACAAAGGGAAGAAGGCCTCTTCAAGAACCATTGCGGCTTGGATCATCCACACGATTCAACAGGCATATAAAGTGAAGGGATTGGCTCCTCCGTAGGCGGTGACTGCGCACTCTACCAGAGGGATGGCAACTTCCTGGGCGGCGGCCCATCACGTGGCCCCGGATGTCATCTGTAAAGCGGCCTCTTGGTCCTCTATTAATACCTTTATGTCCCACTATTGTGTTGAACCTGCATCCCTTTCTTCTGTAAATTTTGGTCTTTCAATCCTGTCGGCTGACAGGACAAATTAAACTATTTTTTGTTCAGCATACCCACCCATGTGGTTTGGCTAGTTATTTCCCACACGTAGGCTGCCATGGAGTCTGTCAGGAAAAGGGAAAATGTATTATCAAATACTTACCGTAATTGTCCTTTCCTGATGGGCTCCATGGCAGACGGAGTACCCACCCTGTAAGCATGGAGTCGGCTAGTTACGGAACACCAGTACTGAAGGTGAGCAAAGCTTTATGGGTATGGGGTCCTATAGCATTGGAGAGGAGGCGGGATTAACCCACACGTAGGCTGCCATGGAGTCCATCAGGAAAGGAAAATTAAGTATTTGATAATAAATTTTCCCTTGTATAGAGCCATGGCAGATGCCTATGTTCTTCTATGAGGTATGGGCAGGAATAGTGTTTCGTTTATAATATGTTTCCTTTAGGCCCCTTTCACGCTGAGGCGTATTTCTGTCGTTTTAGCGCTTAAAATAGCACATAAATAATGCCTGAAATACTCCTGCCCCAGCATCCTCAATGTGAAACCCCGAGGGCTTTCACAGTGAGGCGATGCGCTAGAGCAGGGATCTCCAAACTACGGCCCTCCAGCTGCTGTGGAACTACACTTCCCATGAGGCATTGTAAAACTCTGACATTCGTAGACATGACTAGGCATGATGGGAATTGTAGTTCCTGAACACCTGGAGGGCCATAGTTTGGAGACTCCTGCGCTAGAGGGAGAAAAATCTCCTGCAAGCAGCATTGCAGGTGGTATTAACCCTTTTTTAGCCACTAGCGGGGGTTAATACCGCACCGCTAGTGGCCAAATACAGCGCCCCTAAAAAGAGTGGCACTATACTGCCACCGCACATACTGCCCCAGTGTGAAAGGGGCCTTAATGAAGAAAACGGTGTGCAGGGCCTTTCTAATGTGTATTGTATTCTTACAAATGTTGCCTAAATTGATGTTTAAAAAAGCATGGGCAGATATACTATTGATGCCAAAATGCATGAAATATGCCATCTGTTCTTTTTTTAGATTTGTCATATCAGTGAAATTGCTTTCATTGAAGAATTGCCTTTTCTCCATGTTCTGAATCTTCTACAAAATCCAGTACAGGTGAGTGTCATGGCTACAAATGATTTCCATGAATGGTTACTTATTTTATAGGAAACCTGTGTTAAAGCAGACCTTCAGTCATTTTTTTTTTTAACTTTCCATCGATTAAATCTTCTGCCCTTGTTGTTTAGAATTGGTATAGTAAAAAAAAAATTCTGCCAGTAAATACCTTATACAGCCCACTTCCTGGTTTCTTGTCTGGTCATTAGACAAGGCTTATGACATCATGCACAGCTCTCCCCCTCACTTATGTGAGAGTTTGCCTGGAACGGAGGGGGGGATTTATAAGAGGGCCAATGAGAGCTGCAAGGCTGCAGAACTGGAGGTTTGCCTCTGTGTGTATGTGTAAATCCAGGAAGTGAACAGGTGGCAGCTTCAGTTGCCCACAGATAAAATGTATGCAGCCAGACTCAGTGGAGGTAGATTTCAGCAGCATATTTGGAAAGTACAGAATCACAGTATATATAAAATAATATGCAAAGTGGTTGGAGGGAAGCTTCAGAATGGAAAAGATGTTTTTATTACAAATTATGTGAGCAGACTGTAGTTCCTCATTAACAGAATATATCCTTCCTGATCAGAAAATGCTACTTCTCTGACTGTTAGACTGAACCACTGGCTTTAACATAGTCCTAAAACAAGAGCATACAGATTAGAGTAAAATGTGAACTTCTGATCTGCATACCCGTTGTGCGTTAACCACTCAAACTATACAATTCTTTGGATCAGCATGGCAACCAGGCAACTAGTGTTTTCAGATGGGAAAAGTCAGAAATGGCAGCCCCCATATTTTTCCAATATACAGTAAGTTTACTTTCACAACAAGGGTAAGTGCACATTTATGAGTTTAAAGTTTCTGTTTAAGGGCAGAGATGTATAGGAAATTCTGCAAATGAATAGAATAGTAAGGATTATTTATAAAATATGCATAAACTTAAAGAGGTGGTTCACCCTAAATGTACTCTTTCCTATGTGACCCAGCATACTGGCGCTGACTCCAGTATGCTGGATCACATGGGAAAGAGTATATTTAGGGTGAACCACCGCTTTAATAAAGGGGAGCACATTACAAATTTGAAGACTACTACTTCACCTATCTATCACAGGTATTCTTGAAAACAGGTGTGCGCTTTGTATAACATAATGATTATGATGTCATCCATTATGTCTTTGATGAGGTCATCATCGACTATGTCATTGATGCTGATGTCATCATTTGTAATGTCATTGGTGATGATGGCACTGATGATGTAATACACGATTGTGTAATTCTTTGCGTTTTTTAGCGTTTTTCAGTGTGTTCACTGTGACTGGCTATCACAGTGATCAGTCACTGTGCAGTCCGCCTGTCATGGGCTCCGATCCTTAATAGAATTATATTTGCTGTATAAGCTTCCTTTGCCCGGTACCAGCACAATCCAATATTTTCTTGAGGGATATTGTTCAGAAATATTACTGTCCAAAGGGAAAGAACCCCTTCATTCTTTCAACACAAACCACACATATAAAATAGAACCCTGGATAACAGGGGTAAAAGGAAATGCTGAGTCCGGTGTTGCCACAAGAGAAGTATGGCCATACTTCTCCTTTTAAAGACCAACTTCGGCAACAAAAACAAAAAATCCACCCTTGCGATGAAAAAATCCACCCTTGTGATTGGGCATTGATAAAGGTATAAATATTTGAGTTATTCCTTAGCCCACCAGGGCCCCCCCCAGCATTGTGACAGGTCTCCTTTGGTCACACGCCAGCCTTTTCAGTATAAAATATAGGGTTGTTGTCCCTGTATTGTACGTGATAATGGAGAGTGGGGGGTGTAAGCCAAGTACTACAACCTGTACTTTTAACCCCCTAGACACAACACACATTTAACCCCTTCAGTGCAGGGGAATTTTTTTTATTTTATTCCTGATGTTGGAATGTAACTGTAAGTGAGGATTTAGGAAGTGGGTGGTTAAGAGTTGTGGGCCCAGTTTAGGAGTTGAGATATAAGTGAAAAGTGTTTAGGGTCAGGGTAAACGATAAAGTCCAACTCCAGGCAATTTTTTTTTCTGCTGCTCGTTTTTGTCTAGGGATGTACACAGAGCCTATACTCACCCGGTCCTTTTGATCCTCCAGAAAATAGCGATCTTCCATGTCCAGTGGTGGACTGTTCTTTACGCATATATATCCAGGATTAGGTGAGTATATGTCGGCTGTCCAATCCCCTAGACAGAAACAAGCAGGTAACCCATGCATTGTGGGCACAGCCTCACTGTATGGGAAGAAAAAGAAAATTGTCTGAGTTCAGCTTTAAGAGTTAAGGGTTAAGTTTAGGGAACAATTGATTGTTATATTGGTACTAATGGAAAAGACAAAGTTATTGATGATGCAGATAGACAATATAGATCTAATCTGTCATAAACTGCCCTCCCCCAATCATACCCCTGCATTAGCTCTATACAGCGTAGTAGCATGATTAAGGAAAAATCTTTTTCCCATCCATGTCCAGATCATTCTTCAGAGAGCATTTGACACTCACCGAGGAGGTGTTATATCCCCTCCTAGCTGCCTGCTTTAACCCCTTGAACCCCACGCTAGGGCAGTTGCAGAGTGGCCCCATTCATTTGCATGGGCTGCGTTTTTCAGGTACATTTCCTGCTGCAGCCGTGGCATATGTACACCCCGGCTACTGCGGGGGGGGGGGGGGGGGGTAGTGGTTATGGGTGGAGGTGGCTCAATCTCTGGGTTTTACCACCCCCCAACTTCTAGTGTGAACGAGCCCTTTGTCGCTTGACTTTGATAGGTCTTGTGACTGGGTTCCCCTTCTTTCATCAATTTGTTAAAAATTAATATTAATATAGCTTCACTTCCTCAGCAAGCAAAGCATACTGCATATTTGTAATGCATAGTGCCATGCTTTATAAATGTGCCAGTGTTTTTGGATCTCTTGGGGAGCTTCATTATGTGCTTGTTTTTTGTGCCAGAACCCTAGTGCCAGGAACTAAGAGCTCCAGGCTTCCAGGGCCAGATATAAGGAAAACATGTCGATGTATTGGGGTAATCTGGCAAAGATAATTCTTCATAACAGTCCCACAGTGTACACCCATTTGTAACAAAATTATACAATTATAGGTACATAGTTGTTGCAAGCAAATCGTCTCTGAGCTTGATAAAAAAAAAAATTAAAAAAAATCTTCCATGATTAATATCTTCATGTGTTGCTATACATTATTTTTTACTTTGTGCACTACTGAACATGTTTGATTTCTTGTCTAAGTTTATAATTTTTTATCCCTTATCTGTATTAAAATATTTGATTTATCATGAAGTATCTTTGCGTGTCTGTTCCAGGAACAAGATGAATACTGGCTGTCAGTGCTGTTTATGCTGCAAAGATTAACCGAATTGGATATGAAAAAGATCAAAGTTGAGGAGAAGGTATTTATCTTAGCACCTGCTTTCCACCTGACTTCCCAAAAGCAATCAGTGTTGCCAAGTAATTACACTGGTGACTCGTCAAGGGAATATAGATGATCCTTGGGGAATTACATGTTTGGCACTGTGAAAGACATCTTTGGTACAGAGTTTATCTAGTCAATGTCATTCTTAGCTCTACAATTCTTAAAAAATGTTTTTATGAATACTCTACTTTGTTTTTTTTTACGTTCCTGATATGTGTCTGCTATACCACGTACTTGTACAAAAAAATATCCTTTTCTCTTTTTATTGCTTCCTTAATGTGAAATCCCTGGTGTTTCTGCCAGTCCCTCCGCTTTTGTAGAAACTGACCACACTAAGCAGGGGGGCACCAGTTCTCTAGCTGTGCTGGGAACTTAGCCTGCTCTCCTTCAATGATCAGATTTGTCCTGCCCCCCCCCCCCCCGCACACACACACAGCCTGTTACTGGGAAGCTCAGTGTGCTGCTGCTTCTCCTCCTCCCCCTGCTCTTATGCAGCTGAGAACAGAAGGAATGTGAGCACACATTCCCTCTGTTCGCTCTGTTTTTTATTTTATCATTTTTTTTTTTATATCTATACAAAAATGTTTTGCCTTTCATTTCTATTTTAAACTAAATAGGGTTTTCTTCCGTCTGCAAAATCAGATGTTTGTGGAGGCGGGTGATTACGGGTGTCAGCGGATGTTTATCCGCTGACACCTGCAACCACATTGGGACCAATGTATGTCCCTTTTTCATCTGCAAACGGATGGATGAAAAAGCGAACATACGGCCTGCTAGTGTGAAAGAGCCCTAAGAGCAGGGGGAGGAGGAGAAGCAGTAGCACACTGAGCTTCCCAGTAACAGACTGCGTGTGTGTGTGTTGGGAGGGGGGGGGGTTTAGTTAGGTTCATATACTGTATATTTGGACCAGTGACGATCCTGACCTCCTTGGGGCCCTAAGCAAAATGACATGTCACATTAAAGTTGAGAAGCGGGGAGGCGCTGCCGACAGTGACATTAAAGTTGAGAAGCGGGGGGAGGGAGTGTTCTGCTGTCGGAAATGTCATCTTACATTAAAGTGAGGAAGCAGGGGGTGCCGACTTCTTACCTCTTCTCCCATGCAGCCAGCAAGTTAAGAAGCGGGGTGAGGGTCTGAAAATTACTTCTCACCAGGCGTGGCCTCTAGTATCATTTGGGGGGCCCTCCACAGCTTTCCGGGGGCCCTAAGCGGCTTGCATAGTGAGCCTATAGGGCAGATCGGCCCTGATTTGGACACAGACACAGTTTTTATACTCTGTATGCCACCAAAATAAAATTAAAACAAAACAATCCAAATGAATTTGAAGTACAGACTTTCAGTTTTAATTCAAGGGGTTGAACATAAATATCAAATACACATTTTAGGAACTGCAACCGTTTTTACACACAGCCCCCCCATTTCAGGGGCTCAAATGTAATTGGACAAATAAATATAATCATAAATGTTTTTTTTTTTATATATATTTTGTTGAGAATCCTTTACTGACGATGACTGCCTGAAGTTTGGAACCCATGGACTATACCAAAGACTGTAATCAATAATCTATCAGCGCAATTCTACAAAGCAAATTTAAATAAGTGTCCAGCAAATGTGAAAAAAACAGTTGCTGCTGTCACTGAAAATTGTGCTCACTCCACCTCATATAAACATCAAACACAGTGCTATGCTACCAGTGAATAATCAGAATAAATAAACAAATAAAAAAAGTCCATGTGAAAATAAAAAAAAATATATGTATATATATCCACAAAAAAATCACAAAAATTGCAAAAAGTTTTTATCTTGCTTCACCAAATAGTGTAGAAGTGCATTTCAAAAGTGCAAGCGCTCGCCTCCATCAGTGTGCTCTGGCCGCTCACCTCACATTCTGACCCCTGTTTTACCAGTGAGTCAAAATCAGCAGGTCCCTTTACAGCAGTGGTTCCCTGCACAGGGTGGTAAGGAGACCTAGTACTGGGCAAACACAGTGCAGATTTCCTGTGAGATTGTAGACTTGAAACCTGTATTATGTTTGATGAAACAAATTGTTAAGCCTATAAGTAGAGATGTATATAGGAGTTATCTTTGAGTAGCCTGTTTTGTCCCATAATAATGTTTGTCTTACTCTCTGGACATTGCTCAGGTGGCAGCAGTGAATAAGTATGATCCTCCACCAGAGGTAATTGCTGCACGGGATCATATGGCCAATGTTATGTACAGCATTATCCAGCCACAAAAGATCTTGGACAGGTAATTTCAGTAGTGGTAATATCTCAAACGCTATAATGTGATATTTTTGATTTAATAATAGCGTCTACTGTAAATTTACCTAATTCATGAGAGAAATATTGGTGATGACATTGCTGTTTTTTTCCTAAAATGTTAGGTGTCTGATTTTGATACTTTTTAATTACTGACCCAGAACAAGCATGCAACAAATTAGATCTACCTGTAGAAATTTAAGTCAGGAATCCATGCCTCTATGGTTGCTCTGGATGAGTAGTTGAGAAAGCCGAAGCATCAGCGTGACATCCAGGCTTCAAACATTCTCAGGAGGACAGGTCAGCAATGTCGGCCTACATATTTCTCTCACGATGGGTTTCCTTTACCACTTGCCTACTGGCAGGGCTGATCCTAGGGTCACAGGCGCCTGGGTGCAGAAATATTTCTGGCGCCCCCACATGGGCGTGGTTATCTTACTAACTCCTCCCCTTTACAAATGTTTCTATGGCAACAACTTCACTGACAAGCTGCAATTTTTACTTTTTACAGAAACTATTCCAAACGATTGACATTAAAACAATATGTAAACTGTTTACAGTAAACATTAGCAATACTTATACAGTAATAAATTATCTGTCTGGTTTTACAATTAAAAAGTCAGCTTGATAAATGTGTGACTAAAATTATGAAAAACCTAGGAAAAATAGGTGGGGAAAGAAAATACACGCAAAGATTCATATAGCACAACGTGGAAAAGCGTTATTATGGTCAGAACCTGGGCCTAGTCGCTTTATGCACTGCACTCCTATTCCACAGTCTATTAACCAACACAATTCTCCTAATTACTGTACCACAACCGACAGCCTCACACATACACCTAGGGCTAGAGAATCCTTTTTTAAATCATTTTAATTTTCTATAACATTTGCACAAAGAATGAAATCACTTTGTCTGAGCCTACCTTACAGAAGAACTTCGTTAAATCAGTAACTGTTGAGAGAATGAACACTTTGGTTAGGACTATGCAACATACAACATGGAGTATGGGAACGAGAGGGGGGGAGAGAGAGAGATATATGTAGTACGTGATCTGACACTACTGGGTCTGGGGAGTGCATGTGCGTTTTGATTGGCACAGCAGCTGTGTTTTGATGGGCACAGCACAGTAGCTGTGTTTTGATGGGCACAATGGCTGCATTTTAATTGGGCACAGTAGCTGTGTTTTAAATGGTCACAATGGCTGGGTTTTAAATGGTCACAGTGGCTGCGTTTTTAATCGGCACAGTAGCTGTATTTTAAATGGGCACAGTGACTGTTTTAAATGGGCACAGTGGCTGCATTTCGATTGGGCACAGTGGCTGCCTTTGATAGGCACAGTGGCTGTGTTTGACGGGAGCAGTGGCTGTGTTTTTATGGGCACAGTAGCTGCATTTTGATGGGCACAGTGGCTGCGTTTTGACGGGCACACACAGTGGCTGTGTTTTAAATGGGCACATTAGCTGCATGTTGATGGGCACAGTGGCTGCGTTTTAAATGGGCACATTAGCTGCATTTTAAATTAGCACAGTGGCTGTTTTGAATGGGCACGGGCTGCGTTTTGATGGGCACAGCGGCTGCGTTTTGATGGGCACAGCGGCTGCGTTTGATGGATACAGTGGCTGCGTTTGATGAGCACAGTGGCTGCGTTTTGATGTGCACACTGGCTGCATTTTGACGGGCACGGTAGCTGTTTTGACGGGCACAGTGGCTGTGTTTTTATGGGCACAGTGGCTGTGTTTTTTCATGGGCACAGTAGATGCATTTTGATGTGCACAGTGGCTGCGTTTGGACGGGCACAGTGGCTGTGTTTTTATGAGCACAGTAGCTGCATTTTGATGGGCACAGTAGCTGCATTTTGATGGGCACAGTGGCTGCAGTTTGATGGGCACAGTGGCTGCGTTTTGCACAGGCACAGTGGCTGCGTTTTGGATGGGCACAGTGGCTGCGTTTTGGACGGGCACAGTGGCTGCGTTTTGGACGGGCACAGTGGCTGCGTTTTGGACGGGCACAGTGGCTGCGTTTGGATGGGCACGGTGGCTGCGTTTTGATGGGCACAGTAGCTGCATTTTGATGGGCACAGTGGCTGCAGTTTGATGGGCACAGTGGCTGCGTTTGGACGGGCACAGTGGCTGCGTTTGGACGGGCATAGTGGCTGCGTTTGGACGGGCACAGTGGCTGCGTTTGGACGGGCACAGTGGCTGCGTTTGGACGGGCACAGTGGCTGCGTTTGGATGGGCACAGTGGCTGGATTTTGATGGGCACAGTGGCTGGATTGTGATGGGCACAGTAGTTGCAGTTAATGGCACACAGTAAATAATTTACTTACACAGCCAAGGTGCAGGGCAGCCAGCCAGGTAAGGTGCATTCAGCACTCAGCAAGGCAGGCACTTCTGCAGGCAAATGGCACTCGGTCAGATGGCAGGCTCAATCAGGCGGCAGCTCAGCTGTAAAATGCTCCGCTCGCTCCTCTCCCTCTTAGCCACGCTGCCTGTCTGAAGATGGCAGAGGTAGGTAGAGCCGAGCGGAGCTAAATCTCCGTGTTGTGGATGCTGGGGTGGCCACCGGCTCAGTCTGATGTCTGACATCACGTCGTCGGTTGTCACATCCCGCTGATTGATTCGGCGCTGGTAGCTCTGGCCGCTCGGCTTTAAAAAAAAAAAAAAAGGCTCCGCTGCTCGGCGGCTAGGCAGCCCGCCCCGTGCCTCTTCTCTGCCAGCGCTCGGGTGCGGGGCACCCACTGCACCCCGTATAGGATCGTCCCTGCCTACTGGGCACTTTCACCCCTTTTCTGCCAAGGCCAATTTTCAGCTTTTAGAAATTGTCAGTTTAACATAGTGCTGTATTGCAAAAAAAAGCCTGGTCAGGAAAGGGGTAAATTCTTCTTTATAACAATGCAAAAACGTAGTCTGCAATGGCCAACTACAGGTCCATTTCTAATTTCATCAATCTATTGTGAACATTGCATCACATATATATCAGATTTTATTTTTAAATATATTTGTATAAACTCAAGTCAAATGTTCTCTCTTTATATATAAAGATTTATATGTCCTATTTACGCTCCTTCACAAGCTCCCCATGTGTAGTTTCAGTAAAGGTTTGACACATGTCTACAAATCACACTGACAAGCCAACCTCTTATGTTGCAGCACATTGCCCAATCTGGATACCCCCTATCCCATGCTGGTGCTGACAGGGCCCCAGTCCTGTGGGAAGCGCGAGTTAGCACATAGAATGTGCAGAGAGTTCAAGGAGTTCTTCCGCTACGGGTAAGCTATATACATCTGCCATAGGACACAGTGTGCTTTCAATTACAAGGAAATGTTAAGTGTTTCACCATCCAGAGTAAAATCAAGCAAACCTTGTTAACATAGTGGGCTAGATAAAAAAGACTTTTGAAGTCATAATCCTTGTCATAAGCCCATAGGATTCATAGTGCTTTATGTAATGTAACAACCCTACAGTAGTATATTACACCTTAAACCTCTGTGGGAGAAAGCACATAGAGGAGTTTGAAAATGTAATATGCATAAGGTGAGATCCACAAGAGAAATAAAAACCATTATAGCAGTGGCCATAACTAGATAGTTAATTGTAAAATGAAGGGATTCTATTCTTGCTCAGTTGAAGAATTCCATGTTTTTAAATATTTGGCTAATTTTTACAACCTAAGAATATATAAAAAGTTCTTGTAATGTGCAGCTTGGTAATTACGCAGATCATTCCACAAATTTTTGTTTGTATATTTTGCAGTATACTCCTAAATTTGAATGTATTTGCATCAACAAGTTTTCATTTAGGTGACGTTGTGATGGATTAGAACCCCTGGTAAATGTTTATTGTGGTCTGTGTCCCTCCAGTGTTGCTTCACCCCTCTATTTGTCCTGGTGACTATTCTCAGGCCGCGTACACATGATCAAACATATCTGCTGAAACTGGTCCGCAGACCAGTTTCAGCGGACATATCCGATCGTGTGTACGGTCTAGCAGACAGGTTTCCAGCAGACAAAAATTTTAAAGCATGCTTTAAAACTTGTCTGCTGGAAAGCTGTCTGTCGGACATGTCTGTTGGTTAGTACGCCTAACCAGCGGACCAAAATCTCCCGCATGCGTCGAATGAATTTGACGCATGCGTGGAAGTATTTTACTTCCTGGTTTGGTGACGTGGCGGCGTCAACGTCACCGCTCGTCACCGCAACGTTTTCATCGGATATGTCTCCTCGTGTGTACACGGCCTCACTGGTAGGAAATCCACATTTTAACAGTTGTCACAAGAACAGCAAGTCGGGGGAAATCTTCCAAAATCTTCCAATCTGTTCCTTTGACAAATAAGGGGAACACTCACCTTCTGCTGTATCTCCAGTACAGGAAGTATAAGGAGACACAGACAGCAGAAACAAAAAATAAAAACAATGAAACTTGCCAACAGTTTTAACCTGATTCTACTCAATCAAAAACAACCACAAAAAAAAGTTTGGGCTGTACATATACTTTAACCACTTAAGACCCGGACCAAAATGCAGGTAAAGGACCTTGCCCCTTTTTGCGATTCGGCACTGCGTCGTTTTAACTGACAATTGCGCGGTCGTGCGACGTGGCTCCCAAACAAAATTGGCGTCCTTTTTTCCCCACAAATAGAGCTTTCTTTTGGTGGTATTTGATCACCTCTGCGGTTTTTATTTTTTGCCCTATAAACAAAAATAGAGCGACAATTTTAAAAAAAATGCAATATTTTTTACTTTTTGCTATAATAAATATCCCCCAAAAATATATAAAAAAACATTTTTTTTCCTCAGTTTAGGCCGATACGTATTCTTCTACGTATTTTTGGTAAAAAAAATCGCAATAAGCGTTTATCGGTTGGTTTTCGCAAAATTTATAGCGTTTACAAAATAAGGGATAGTTTTATTGCATTTTTATTAATTAGTTTTTTTTTACTACTAATAGCGGCGATCAGCGATTTTTTTCATGACTGCGACAATATGGCGGACACTTCGGACAATGTTGACACATTTTTGGGACAATTGTAATTTTCACAGCAAAAAATGCATTTAAATTGCATTGTTTACTGTGGAAATGACAGTTGCAGTTTGGGAGTTAACCACAGGTGGCGCTGTAGGGGATGTGTGACCTATGTGTTGTGTTTACAACTGTAGGGGGTGTGGCTGTAGGTGTGACGTCATCGGTCGCGTCCCCCTATTACAGGAATGACGCAATCGATGCTACAGCCACAGAGAAGCACGGGGAAGCCGTGTGTACACACGGCTCTCCCCGTTCTTCCGCTCCAGGGATGGATCGCCGCACTGCAGCGGCAATCGGGTCCGTGAATCCCGCGGTCCCGGAGCTTCGGACAGGGTCGCGGGCGCGCGCCCGCGACCCACGGCTGGGTGCTAAAATCAACGTATATATACGTTGATGTGCCCAGTCGTGCCATTCTGCCGACGTAAATGTGCAGTATGCGGTCCTTAAGTGGTTAAGGAACAAATTTAAATATGATGCTAAAGTTTATATATATAATACACATACACAGTACCTTTTAAAAATTATGCGATTCACCCCTTCACCTAAAAGGGATTTTGTGGTCTAACTTGGACCCCTTTCACACTGAAGCGTTTTACTGCGTTTTAGCGTTAAAAATAGGGCTATTAAAACGCTCTCCATGCATCTCAGTGGACCCTTTCACAGTCCTAAGCAGCATCTTTGGAGCAGCTTTTGGGCGCTGAAACGTTAGGGTCTTAGCGGTGCTTCACCAGCACATTGGGATTGCAGATGAGGCTTCGCTCGAAAAATGCCCCAGTGTGAAAGGGGCCTTAAAGTTGCACCATATCTTACTCAAAAGTAATACTATAGTAGCTCACTTCTTACAATTGTGGCATAAGATCAGGGATCTGTATGGACTCGCTTCAGTAATGCCTCCGTTGGCCTCATACCTAGATGACCCTAGATTTATTCCAGCATATCTCGATAATACCGTATTCTCTAATTGGCAGAAAAACTACCTGACCACACTAAAATCACTAATAATTAATATGAAATTCCCGTCCTTCCCTTCACTCCATTCTAAATATAACTTCCCTCTCTCTGAGCTTTCTCAATACCTCCAAATTCAAGATTTTTGTGCACAACACTACTCGTTATCTATTAGACCCCCATACACATTATTCAAACGTATTTGTATATCCTCCCTAAGAGACAGAGGTTTAATCTCTCAAAAATATGGTTTCCTCAATAACTCAAATCAGCCCAAAAAATACGATCCAATGCTACATTGGGAAGCAGATCTGGAATGTTCCTTCCTCATAGAATCTTGGATCACTATGACACGTAATTTACGTAAAAGCAATCGTTTCAGAGGATGCCCTGAACATGGGCAACTACCTACACATTTTGAAAAGCGCTTGATGGCATGGCACAGTGGCTGCATTTGATGGCATGGCACAGTGGTGACAATTGATGGCACAGTGGTTGCATTTGATGGGCACAGTAAGGCTGCAATTTTTTTTCGTTTGCGCCCCCCCAAAAATTTTGAGCACCAGCCGCCACTGCTTTGTTCATGTCTTCCAAATAAAACTATTTGTAAGCAAAAAAAAAAAAGAAAACATATTCTATTTTCCACATTTTGGCATGTTACAATTAAAAACATAAATGTATTTTATTGGGATTCTTATGTTAGACCAGTGTTTCTCAATTCCAGTCCTCAGGCCCCACCAACAGGTCAGGTTTTCAGGATTTCCATTATTTTGCACAGGTGATTTGATCAGTTTCACTGCCGTTTGGCCCATACACACGATCCGAATATCGGCCGATGGATCGTACGACTTTTTTCGCTTAATAATCGCAAGTAAAATAAAATAGGTTATTAAACTCACGAAAATTCTCGTACGACAGAAAAAAAAGATCGGAAGTGATGTCACGTGTTGTAATGCATTTGTATTGTATTGTCGGACGACGGCTGTACTGACTAAACGAAAATCGTACGATCTGACATCGTACGAGGAAAATTTTCGCGCATGTCCGATCGAAAAATATCGCATGAACGGTCGTGATCGGCTCTCGAAAGTAGTGTACACACGATCCAAAAATCGTATGATCCATCATCGGATGATCGTTTTCGTCCGATATTCGGATCGTGTGTATGGGCCATAAGTAATTCCCACAGCCTTTTCATCTGAGGGAAATCCTAAAAACATGACCTGTTGGGGGGGCGTGAGGACTGGAATTGAGAAACACTGGGTTAGACCAACACAAAGTGGAACATAATTGTGAAGTTGAAGGAAAATGATAAATGCTTTTCCAAACGTTAAATAAATATGTCAAAAGTGTGGTGTGCATATGTATTCAGCCCCCTTTATCCCGATACCTTTAACTAAAATCTAGTGAAACCAATTGCCTTCAGAAGTCACCTAATTAGTAAATAGAGTCCACCTGTGTGTAATTTGATCTCAGTTAAAATACAGCTGTTCTGTGAAGCCCTCAGAGTTTGTTAGAGGACCTTGGTGAACAAACAGCATCACAAAGGCCAAGGAACACACCATACAGGTCAGGGATAAAGTTGTGGAGAAGTTTAAAGCAGGGTTAGGTTTTAAAAAATACCCCAAGCTTTGAACATCTCTCACTGTTCAATTCATCATTCGAAAATTGAAAAAGTATGTCATTACTGCAAACCTAAGAAGATATGGCTGTCCACCTAAACTGACAGGCCGGGCAAGGAGAGCATTAATCAGATGCAGCTAAGAAGCTCTGGAGGAGCTGCATAGATCTACAGTTCAGGTGGGAGAATCTGTCCAGGTGGGAAAATAGTTGTCTTTTAGTCGTGTACTCCACAAATCTGGCCTTTATGGAAGAGTGGCAAGAAGAAAGCCATAAGAAGTCCTATTTGCAGTTTGCGAGAAGCCATGTGGGGGACACAGCTAACATGTGAAAGAAGGTGCTCTGGCCAGATGAGAACAAAATTGAACCTTTTGGCCTAAAAGGAAATTGCTATGTGTGGCTAAAAACTCTACATCACCCTAAACATACCATCACCACCATGAAACATAGTGGTGGCAGCATCATGTTGTGGGGATGCTTTTCCTCAGCAGGGACAGGGAAGCTGGTCAGAGTTGATGGGAAGATGGATGGAGCCAAATACAGGGCAATCTTAGAAGAAAACTGTCTACAAAAGACTTGAGACTGGGGCAGAGGTTCACCTTCCAGTAGGACGACACTAAACGTACAGACAGAGCTACAATGGAATGGTTTAGATCAAAGCATATACATGTGTTAGAATGGGCCAATCAAGGTTCAGACCTAAATCCAATTGAGAATCTGTGGCAAGACTCACTATTCATAAACACTCTCCAACTAATCTGAGCTTATGCACAGAAGAATGGGCAAAAATGTCACTCTCTAGATGTGCAAAGCTGGTAGAGACATCCCCAAAAAGCCTTGCAGCTGTAATTGCAGTTAAAGGTGGTTCTACAAAGTATTGACTCAAGGGGTGCTGAATACAAATGCGTGCCACACTTTTCACATATTTCTTTGTAGAAAAAATTAAACACCATGTATCATTTTATTTCTACTTTACAATTATGTGCCACTCTGTGTTGGTCTATCACATACAATCCCAATCAAATATATTTGCATTTTTGGTTTTAATGTGGAAAACTACACACTGAACTATGCAGAGAGACAGCCGAGAACAGTTAAAAACAAAGATTGTGGTTTATTCTTCCATATTGCTGGAAACAAGTGCAAGCATCCAAACAGCATAAACAAAACAAAACATAACATAAAATAAACCCTGGCCACTTGAGGCGTCTACCTTCACCACACAGGAACCTATCTATGGAGTCTGGCACAGCCTACTGCTGGGCAGACACTGCTGGTCATACAGCAGAAAAATAAATGATTTTTATCACACAGAAAAATCAACAACCACCTCACCTTTTCAGAAGTCTTTCTCACTGCTCTCCTTAACTCAAAAAAGCCTCATGATGCAGCAATCAGTAGTCATCCTCTGGATGACTTATAGAGGCCTTAATTGCCTCATTCTGAACAGCTGAAGTTTTCCAATACCCTAAACCTTTCTGGCTACTTCTGCAGCCGACACCTGGTAGTAATTTGGTGTATTGTCTAAACAAGGCAGAAATGTATCTCCCATCTGTGACAACACCCACAGATTTACCTGACTTCCTGTCACAATATATATATATATATATATATATATATATATATATATATATATATATTAGGGCTGTTACTGATAAAAATTGTTGTGTTCGATTAATTTTTTTTTTTTTTTAATCAATTAATCGACTAATTTCGATTAATTATAAATGCACATACAGATCCAACTACTTTTAGCTGATCTCCTTGCAGGCTGATTCCCGGTGCAGCTACCAACTACTGGAAAATGGATAGCAGGATACAAAAAACACACAAAGGCAGCGCTCAATGGGAATAGCATTAAAACTTTTATAGCCTTCAAGTAGGTAACCAGATAAATATTGCACTGGAGATAAAAATCGATGTAGCTACATAAACTGTAAAAATGGCGCGAGTAATACCAAATGGTACCAAAAGCAGTCATAAAAACATGTAGCTAAGTATGATACTGGTATAAAAATGTGTACAACGATACCACTGCTGAATCCAGATGAGGAGAGGTTAACATCAGTTTGTCGGCATGTAGATGTCCCATGAAGGGAACTATCACAACTCCCAGTGGATGGCTGTAGAATCCCAGGTTGATAGAGGGAAGTGTAACAGCCCTTGCGTGTGGCAGATAGTAAGGTCCCGCCGTCATGCAGATATGAAGGCACAGCAAAGGAGCCCTTCAGATGGACACAGCAAGCCCCGCCGGTGTCTGTGACGTTACCGGATCTCCGACGGAATTCCCTGAAGGCCCAGAAGCCGGCAGAGAGGTGAGTACCAATCTTAAGAATTTTAATCGATCAAAAAAATTAAAGATTAATCGATTAATTAAAAGTTAATTTGCACAGCCCTAATATATTAATATATATATATATATATATATATATATATATATATATATATATATATATATACATACATACACAATGTGTAGCCAAAAAAGAAACATGCCTAGTTCTAGGTTTTACTGTGCAGTGACCCCCTTCTGCCCCAAGCCTGCTCACTGGGCAATACTTGACCTCAATGCAATTAGCGAGATGATCCAGGAAACAGCAGAGCAATTTTCCAGGTTATGCAGTTTGGTAAAGGTGTGTAAATCACAAGAGTTGCTGAAAAAAATTACATGCATGTATTTGAACTCAGTATTTTATCTTTTTGACTGGAGTTCCACTTTGGGTTTACAATTCTGCTGGAAAACATTTCAAAGGGTCAAATAATATCACATTTTCTAAAGGTTCCCATAGGTCTTGCAGGAGCTGCCATGTCTGAGAATAATGGTTCCCATGTGCTAAAAAAAATATTATAATTGGAAAAGACCAGAAACCTCATTGAAAATTGCATATGTTACTGTATATGACTAAATGTGCACCTTATGCCTTGTACACACGATCGGAATTTCCGATGGAAAAAGTCTGACGGAATTATTTCATCGGATATTCCGACCGTGTGTGTGCCCCATCTGTGTTTTTTCCGTTGGAGTTTAGAAAGAGAACATGTTCTCTTTTTTTAAATGAAAAATCGGAAATTACGTACGTCTGTGTGGAACTCTGACTGAGAAAAATACATGCATGCTTAGAATCAAGATGACGCATGCTCGCAAGCTTGGAACTTCATTTTTCTCGGCTCGTCGTAGTGTTGTACGTCACCGCGTTTTGGACAGCCAAAATTTGTCATGACAGTGTATATGCAAGACGGCTTGAATGGAATTCCGTCTGAAAAATTCAGTCAGAGTTTATTCCATCGGAAAAACCGATTGTGTGTACAGGGCATTAATGTAACAAAAGAACAACGCTCTTAAAAAAATCTGTACAGGAATTGTAATTAAATTAATGAAAGAAGATTATGGTCACCTTAAATGCCTTTACGTTTAAAATATTAGCAGTGGACATTTATTGTCCGTTTATTTGGTTTGAAGAGCAGACAGAATAATAAAAAAATATATAATATTATTGTGCTGTGGTCAGTTCACCTGTAATCCTACTGCAATCTTACTTTTTACCACAAGGTGGCTCTCCCACTACACCAAACAAGCTTTGTGAAATACATTCTGTCCTTTTTTTAGGGAACGCTGCACAATAACCTAGAACTATCATTTACAGCGTTGCTGTCCAACATGTGTCTCAATAAAAAAAAAAAGATGTAAAAAGCAGATGTTGGCAATGCGTGTGTGTTTTTAAAAAGATTTTCAAAAGATACATATTTACTTTTATCCATCTGTCAAATGTTCTATGTACAGTTCTGACTATACATCATGGTTTTTCTCTACTCCACTAAGTTATGTAGACTGTTGTAAAATCCTGAGTTTTCCAGACTTTTCACCTTATTTCGAGCAACCCTAAATGTAAATCGATTACTCATTAAATTTGCATACATTTTTAACATATAATCCATTATCAATCTTAATTTTATATAATGGCGTTGAATCACTCCTGGAAAACATTCACAGCAGTCTCTGCCCACTAGACTCATACAGACACATGATAAGAAGAGCCTGGTCACCCACAAGGTGACCTAGGTGGGTGCCCTGATAAGAGCAGGCCATTCTAGATGTAACGAAATCCAAGCAAGCGCATGCATATAGTGACCCTGGATGGCATTAGACCAACTTTTTTTCAGCCAGGGTGCCCATTAGGCACCATTACGACTTTCTAGGCACTGGCATCCTAACAACCAAGGATGTTGTCAGTTGATAAGGAGGATATATGTCGCCTCCAACAGCACCGTTGTTTGACCCTCCGCTGCCTCTGTACCTCAGTACTGGGGTTGCATTAGCTAACTGAGAAAAATTGAGCTAGAAGAGAAACACTGCAATACTAGTCTGTACCTGTGTGCAAAAGTGTATTTGCTTTGGAAGAATAAATCACCTCTAACGTTGGGTTGCCTGTGTGTGGATGTTGCTTTTGGAAAAAAATCACTTTTTTGAGAAAAGTAAAGTTAGCCCAATTTTTTTTATATTGTGAAAGATAATGTTACGCCGAGTAAAATGATACCCAACATGTCACGCTTCAAAATTGCACTCGCTCGTGGAATGGCGTCAAACTTTTACCCTTAAAAATCTCCATAGGCGACGTTTAAAACATTCTATAGGTTGCACCTTTTGAGATACAGAGGAGGTCTAGGGCTAGAATTATTGCTCTCGCTCTAACAATCGCGGTGATACCTCACTTGTGTGGTTTGAACACCTTTTTTATATGCGGGCACTACTCACGTATGCGTTCGCTTCTGCGAGCGAGCTTGTCGGGACAGGGAGCTTTAAAACATTTTTTATTTTGTTTTCTTATTTATTTTTATTTATTTTATTATATTTTACAAAAAATGGTTCACTTTTTTCCTATTACAAGGAATGTAAACATCCCTTGTAATAGAAAAAAACATGACAGGTCCTCTTAAATATGAGATCTAGGGTCAAAAAGACCTCACATCTCATATTTAGACTAAAATGCAAAAAAGAAAAAAAAATTGTCATTTCAGAAAATATGCCTTTAAGAAGCATGTGCGGAAGTGATGTTTTGACGTCGCTTCCGCCCTGCTATGCTATGGAGACAGGTGGGGGCCATCTTGCCCTCACTCGTATCCCAGCCGAGCAGGAGACAGGACCCGATCATCTCCACCGCTGCCAGTGGCTCCAGTAAGCAGCGGAGGGCGCGGGAGAGAAGCGGGAGGGAAGCCCCTCTCCCGCCACCGATAACGGTTATCTCGCGGCGAATCCGCCACGGAGACCACCGTTATCATTTAACGGACCGCTCACAGGAATATCAATCTTTAAAATAATGACGTATATATACGTGAGCGGGTCCTTAAGTGGTTAAAGGGTGCCTTGACTGAAAAAAGGTTGAGAAACACTGCAATATACTTGGAAAACCATTAATAGGGTGCTGACCTAAAAATTATGTATAGTTGTTTCGTAAATATTTTCTTTATTCATTATGGTCGGGCCCATCTTTTGTTTAAAAGCATGTTCTTTTACATCAGGTTTCACCATGTGGTGGTTCAGCATCACGCAGGATACATACATACATACATACATACATACATACATACATACATACATACCAGGGGTCAAGTCCTGGGGAAAAAAGTGTGGGAACTCCCACCCAAGATCCACTCCCCCACCAAAAACAAAAATGATATGCTCATATGCATAATTACTAAACCACATGTTTTTTTCCGATTCACTGTACCTTAGTAAACAAAGTTCTTTCTAAATCCTGTGGTAACTCACGGCAGACCTCCGCAATGTCTCCTGGGAACCATGACAAAAGCTCCCAGGAGACATTGCGGCATCGAGGAAGTGACGGTATACCCGCACACTACCCGATGAATACATATACAGGAAGCGGCCAGTAACATAAAGGACTACTAAGGTTCGCATGCCCCGGACAGTAACTCGAGCTGGCCATCACTGCCTATTGAAGGATTGGCTTGGCTGCTCTAGTCCTGCAAAGGGAACTGAGTTCCTGTTGTGAAAAAAGTGCAGGAACTCCATTCCCACGCGTTCCCGCAGGACTTGAGCCCTGATACATACATACACTCAGACCCACAGACTGTCTCCACACAGGTTACGATAACTCTGCCTCCTGGCTATTCGGACTACTTAGCCCCTTAATATTCCTCTTGACTTTTGTGGGTCCACATGCACTTGCCTCCACCGAGTCTTAAGCAGGCCACAGAAGATGTTATTTTCTTTCCTGCAACCATAAGTTGTAGGAAAGAAAATCGGTTAATTCCCCCATCAACACAGTGTTGATGAGGGGAATCCCTCCCATGGAACTATTGGGTGCTCACCACGAGGGGGCATGAGAAGCCATCCCTGCCAGGAGAACACCGTGAATATTGTTAGCAGCTATAGCCTCTGCCAATAATCACATGCTAGAAATCTGACATGCTGGTTTTACCCCAAGTTGCTTGATGGATCGACTTAAGTACTTGTCAGCCTGCCCATACATGGATCGATTGTCAGTCAGTCCCTGCTGAACCTGCCGTAATTTGAATCATCTATAAACTGCATCACTCCACAGTGACAGAGCCCCAGCCTGTTAAATATATATTGGCTGGCAGGTATGTGGACCCGCTGTGTATATGTCACTTAGGTTTTTGTTTTCCCAGAATCTTACTACATTTTTTTTCTGGGTCCTGGAGCCTGAAGGATTTTGGTGCTTGGAGATTTTGGTGGGATAAAACCTCCATTCCTAGGTTTTCATCTTAACTGGTAGCCAGACCTAATTAATATTATCGTCTGTGCACAACCTATAAATACAGTATATAATCCGATAGCTGAGTAGGGGTGTACAAATCAATTCTCCTTTTGCTATACTTTCTCTCTAACTAAGTTATAGTTGTTTGGGAATCTTTTGTCATATAATAAATCTTTTTTCTGTGTATATAATAAATTATAAATTAGTTTAAAACCTATAAACTTTACATTTATTATGTCCCTATAAAATATTCAGATATGCTTTATAAATATTGATAATTTGCTAAAATGTTGAGTTGTTATTCAAAACTTTCTGAAGAAAATGCCCCTCTCTTATGCATCAGTAGCATCCTTTTTTTGTATATGTGTATGTTTTTCTTTCAGTCTTGAAAAATGCTAGACTGTTTATCCCTGGATAGGTATAGAAGTATCATTAAAGCGGAGTTTCACCCTAAATATAAGATCTCCCATGCGCTTCAGCATACTGGCGTCAGCGCCAGTATGCTGGTTTTTTTTTTTTTTTATAGCACACTTACTGTTTTATCGTAGAAATCCTTTTCTGTCCCCCGCGGTGGACGGCGCCAGTACAGCGCGTCACATCTTCCTAAGATACCCGATATGGACTCGGGTATTTCCGGCGCTATGCGGCGCCTGCGCACAGACCTAGGAGCTGACTGCGCAGGCGCCGTATTTCTCCGAGTCCTATTTCGGAGGGCGTGACGCGCCATAGCCGTAGGACTCGGAGAAATACGGCGCCTGCGCAGTCAGCTCCTAGGTCTGTGCGCAGGCGCCGCATAGCGCCGGAAATACCCGAGTCCATATCGGGTATCTTAGGAAGATGTGACGCGCTGTACTGGCGCCGTCCACCGTGGGGGACAGAAAAGGATTTCTACGATAAAACAGTAAGTGTGCTATAAAAAAAAAAAAAAAACAGCATACTGGCGCTGACGCCAGTATGCTGAAGCGCATGGGAGATCTTATATTTAGGGTGAAACTCCGCTTTAAGGCTGGGTCCACACTATTGTAAATTGGAACCTGAGACCAGAGGATATATGACCAAAAAGGGTAAAAAAAGTGTATATAATGTTTTTTATATCTACAGTATCTCACAAAAGTGAGTACACCCCTCACATTTTTATAAATATTTTATTATATCTTTTTATGTGACAAGACTGAAGAAATTACAATTTGCTACAATGTAAAGTAATGAGTGTACAGCTTGTATAACAGTGTAAATGTACCCTCAAAATATTTCAACACGCAGCTATTAATGTCTAAACCGCTGGAAACAAAAGTGAGTATAACCCTAAGTGAAAATGTCAAAATTTGGCCCAAAGTGTCAATATTTTGTGTGGCCACCATTATTTTCCAGCACTGCCTTAACCCTATCGGGCATGGAATTCACCAGAGCTTCACAGATTGCCACTGTAGTCCTCTTACACTCTGGAGCCGGTGGATGTTGGCGACCTAGTGCTTCTCCACCCTCCGTTTGAGGATGCCCCATAGATGCTCAATAGGATTTAGGTCTGGGGATATGCATAACCAGTCCATAACCTTAACCCTCAGCTTTTTTAGCAAGGCAGTGGTCATCTTGGAGGTGTGATTGAGGTTGTAATCATGTTGTAATACCGCCCTGCAGCCCAGTCTCCTAAGAGAGGGCTTCACTATGTCACAGTGCATTTTGGTATTCATGGTTCCCTCAATAAACTGTAGCTCCCCAGTGCCGGCAGCACTCATGTAGCCTCAGACCATGTCACTCTCACCACTATGCTTGACTGAAGGCAAGACACACTTGTCTTTGTTCTCCTCACCTGGTTGCCGCAACACATGTTTGACACCATCTGAACCAAATAAGTTTATCTTGGTCTCATCAGACTACAGGACATGGATCCAGTAATCCATGATCTTAGTCTGGTTGTCTTCTGCAAACTGTTTTTGCAAGCTTACTTGTGCATCATCTTTACAGAGGCTTCCTTCTGGGACGACAGCCATGCAGACTAATTTGTTGCAGTGTGCATCATAAGGTCTAAACACTGACAGGCTGACTTCCGACCCCTTCAACCTCTGTAGTAATGCTGGCCACACTATTACGTCTATTTCCGAAAGACAACCTCTGGATATGACGCTGAGCATTTGCACTCAACTTCTTTGGTTGATCATGGTGAGGCCTGTTCCGAGTGGAACCTGTCCTGTTCAACTGCTGTATGGTCTTGGCCACCGTGATGCAGCTCAGTTTCAGGGTCTTGGCAATCTTCTTAAAGCCTAGGCCATCTTTATGTAGAGCAACAATTCTTTTTTGCGATCCTCAGAGAGTTCTTTGCCATGAGGTGCCATGTTGAACTTCCAGTGACCAGTATGAGAGAGTGAGAGCGATAACACCAGATTTCACGAGTCACATGACACCAGGGGGGGAAATGGCAAATTGGGCCCAATTTGGACATTTTCACTAAGGCTGGGTTCACATTTATGTGAATTGGATGCGTTTTTCCCTTCATCCAATTCGCATAGCAGGAGATTGTGACTAGTGTTGAGCGGAATACGCCATATTCGATTTCGCGATATTGCGCGAATATATAGAAGAATATTCGCGAATATTCGCTAATATCGAATATTCGTGATATTTTATCCAAAAAAAAAATTAGCAAATTTTCACTAATGCGAAAATGATTGCGAAATTCTCATAAACGGAGATCATTTCCTGTATTACTAAACTAATATGCACTAAACACTAACTCTACACTAACTCTACTTAAAAGAAAGGAGAATAAGGAGGAAAAGAAGGGCGGAGAAGATAATCGCGCAATATTCCTATTGCGCGATTATCTTCTCCGCCCTTCTTTTGCATCAGAGCCAATCAGAATAACTCGAATATTCGGCAAAAGGAATATCGCGCAATATTCCTTTTGCCGAATATTCTAGTTATTCTGATTGGCTCTGATGCAAAAGAAGGGGCGGAGAAGATAATCGCGCAATATTCCGTTTTCCCGAATATTCGAGTTATTCTGATTGGCTCTGATGCAAAAGAAGGGCGCATCAGAGCCAATCAGAATAACTTGAATATTCGGCAAAAGGAATATCGCGCAATATTCCTTTTGCCGAATATTCGAGTTATTCTGATTGGCTCTGATGCAAAAGAAGGGCCGAGTAGCTGATGCGATTCTTTTATGTTGACGAAAATTCGCAATGCGATTTCTCGGCAACATAAAAGAATCGCATCAGCTACTCGGCCCAGGGTCTCTCTCTAATCATACCAGCAATGCTTTTAGACGTCGATGGAGATCACTAGGATGTGATCTGTTTTAAAAATAAATTTGAAAAAATACGAATATTCGCCATAGCGAATATTCGCCGCAATATTCGAGTTATTCGCGAATACTCGAATATGCAATATTCGTAGCGAATATTCGCAATGCGAATATTCGTGAGCAACACTAATTGTGACTGGCTCTCTATGGTGCTGGTTCACACATCTCCGCAGTGGCTCCAGTGAGAATTGCACAGGAGCTATGTGTGTCTTTTGGTCCATATCAGGTCTGAATTCAGCCCAAAATTTGTCTGAAATCAGACCTGAAACGGTGAATTGAGACCCACTGGACGCCTACTGTAAACCGCTGTGTGTTCCAGTGTGAATCCTGCCTTAGGGGTGCACTCATTTTTGTTGCCAGTGGTTTAGACATTAATGGCTGTGTGTTGAGTTATTTTGAGGGGACAGCAAATCTACTGTACAGAAGGACGCTGGTATGAGATCGGCACAGGTTGTGTCTCAGTCCCGATTAGTACATACACCACAACTATCTATAGCCCATGGGACTTTTATCAAGTCACAACATTGAGGTAAAATATAAGACAATTAAAAAATAAATATATTATTATAAAACACATCATTATGCATGTATATCAACATTGAAGAAACATCATCAAATGGCATTTAGAAACCTTCAAGTTTGAAAAGACCTGACATCAACATTTGACAACTAGTCTGATGCTGTCCATCAATCGAGATGGTCTGTGCTTAAATTCTCTACGTGATTCGCAAGATGAAAACTTGCTTCCTCAGGAGAAGCACACAGGAATGTCTGAAGATATTTGGTATATGATAGGTTAAAAGGAAAAAACAAATAAAAAAATCATCAAGCCTGATGGGGATGTTTTAATTAATTAAAAAAAAAACACATCAGGCTTGATGTTACAAACTTACATAGTTATGAAATCTATCCAAAAACCTTCACATAGATAGTAGTATAATTAACTTATAATTAAAATCCAATAAATGTGTTCGTATTTCCCTTCTAGACTACAGTAATGTTGACTGATTGTGTTAGCGTTTTGTTCTTTTCGGAATTGTAATTATACGACACTGGATGTGCAGGCCGGAAGAAAATGATTTACTTTTCTGTAAAGATCACGTTGTTTAATTATATTAAGGTATGGCAAACAGTTTACGCCAAAATGTCAGAAGTGTTTTGAAATTTTCAATAAAAATCATTGAAACAAAAAAAAATCCAATAAATTTAATTTCCAAATGTGTAACAGGCCAGCAGGTGGTCATTCCAGATGCACATTAGACTCTACCTGGAAGTTGTATGTAGATAGGCGGGTAGGATGGAAAGGACAGTTTGATCTCCAAAAACAAACAAACTCTAAAACAGCAAAAATGTGTCTATTAAGACAAAACAAAGTGACTAGTGCTGTTGATAATGAAGACGCAGTGTCACACAAAATGAAACATACGTATTAGGGGCAGATGTGTGCAGTACACACCAGCCCCTTATAAGTATGTTTCATTTTGTGCGACACTAAAGGGGTTATTTACGAAGGGCAAATCAAATTTGCACTACAAGTGCAAAGTCCACTTGAAATTGCACTGAAAGTGCACTTGGAAGTTCAGTCGCTTTAGATCCAAAGGGGGACATGCAAGGAAATAAAAAACAGCATTTTAGCTTGCACATGATTGAATAATAAAATCCTCTCATTTCAGATCTATCCCTCAGATTTACAGCAACTCCACTTCCAAGTGCACTTTAGTGCAATTTCATGTGCACTTTGCACTTGTAGTGCAAAGTGAATTTTCCTTTTGTAAATAACCCCCTAAGTCTCCATTGACAACACTAGTCACTTTGTTTTATTGTCTTAATAGACATATTTTTGTTGTTTTAGAGTCTAAGCACAGTATATTTGCCTTACTTTAGGGATAATATTTGCACCAGTAATGAATTGGTGAATTTGTACATTCACTAGGTAATTTTTGATGTGACGGTTTACATTTTTTGGTTCTTGTCTTTCATTGTGATCTGTTGGGGCGTCTGGAGATCCACATATTGGGCACCTGTCCTTTCCATCTTCCCCGCCTCTCTACAACTCATGGGTAGTCTAATGTGCATCTGGGATGGCCCCCTCCTGGTCTGATACGCATATGGAAATTTCATTTATTGGATTTTAATTATAAGTTAATAATGCTGCAATCTGTGTGAGGGTTTTTGGATAGATTCCATAACTATGTAAGTTTGTAACATCAAGCCTGATTTGGGAATTTTTGTAATCAATTAAATCCCCATCAGGCTTGATGATTTTGATTTTTTTTTTCCTTTTAAACTCTCATATGCCTTTTTATCTTCAGACATTCCTGCATGCCTCTCCTGAGGAAGCAAGTTTTTATCTCGAGAAACGCGTAGAAGATCTAAGCACAGATCATCTTGATTGATGGACAGCAGCAGCTTAGTTGTCAAATATTGATGTCAGGTCTTTTCAAACTTGAAGGTTTATGAATGAAATTTGATGATGTTTCCTCACTGTTGATATACATGTATAATGATATGTATTTTTTTTTATGTAATACATTTTATTATATTTTTTCTCTGTGTTGTGTCTTGATAAAAGTCCCATGGACTATAGATAATTGTGGTTTAAGCAGAATTACACTGTTATACAAGTTGTACAATCACTACTTTACATTGTAGCAAAGTGTAATTTCTTCATTGTTGTCACATGAAAAGATATAATAAAATATTTACAAAAATGTAAAGGGTGTACTCACTTTTGTGAGACACTGTATATACAAATGTTTTGCCTTTCATTTCTATTTCAAACGGAATAGATTGTTTTACAAGGTGATTCTTTACACTTTAAATTTAAAAGGACAGCAGTGACCGTCTGTTAGATCATAAAAAGGGAGTGCACACCTGTTGAATTTGGCTTGCCCATTTTTCTGCATTGTGGAATTCGCATTTTTCAAGATGCTTTATCCACAGATGGGTCTACACAGGAGGCTAAACACATGTAATAGTAAATCTTACACAAGTTCACACAAATATTTAGAGCAGAATTATGTTAAGCTTAGAATTAAAGCGCTTTATTTCCTGCTAGGAAGCAGCTTGAAGCTTGAATGTCTGGAATGCCCAAAATGATGGCATATGTTATGCATTATATTTAGCCAGTAAACTTAATGTAAGATGCTCTTTTGCAATGCAAGCTATAGCCGTCATATAGTTGTCTTATCTGAGCAAAAAAATAATAATTAACATGTTGAAGAGCTAAGGCTATAGTCGGAACATCTTCACGCTAGGTCTTGAAAAGTTAGCAGTCTATAATATTTACATGTTGTATAATCTTGGGAGTTTGTACAATACATACATACATTTGTGCCATATAATGCATCACAGACCATTTTTCTTTTTATGTTTTATGAATGAAAGCTGAATTTCAGGTATGCATACTTTTGCATAGTTGCACTGCTCCAGGTTGGACCAATGTGTACATGTGTCATATCTGGCTAATTCCAGTGCAAGCTGGCAGTCACTTTGGTAAACACAACTACGATGATTACCATGGGCTTCCAGGTCCTGTGCCAAGCACCTGCCTGCTGTTTAATGAACACAGGAGGTTGCTCACTTGGCACGGGTGCCATTTAGAGAACACTCTGGATTTTTTCCAATGAATGTAAAGCATCCTTTGATTAGAATCAGAGTTGAAAGGGAAGAGTTATGATACCACAACCCCCCCCCATCCAATAAAAGAACACTTTGCATTCATTGGGAAAATGCAAAGTGTTCTCTGAATGCCATCCTGCCAAACAAGTGACCCTCTGTGCTCACTAAGTAGCAAAGCAGCCACTTGGCATGGAACCCGAAAGCCAGTGGCAATCATTGTAGTAGTGCTGTCTACTATAGAGATTTCCAGGTTCTGCAAGGATTGGTCAAGTAGGATAAGCCCCCATGTATACATACATTAGTCCAAAAATATCTATACCTGAAGTTCAACTTTAAAACCAACCAACCAGCCCCTTACCTCTCCACCTTTAGGAGATCCCTGAAAATGAATTTATTCAGGGAAGCCTATCCCACACCTAACAACTGTCTCCGAGCCACTCCCGTCAAATCATTCTCCGCCGCTATTGCCTTTTGTACCACCACCCCCTCCCTTTAGAACGTAAGCTCTACGAGCAGGGCCCTCCTTTACCTTCTGTATTGAACTGTACTGTAATTGTGCTGTTCACCATGTACATTGTAAAGCACTGTGTAAACTGTTGGCACTATATAAATCGTGTATAATAATAATAACCTCTATAAGGCAGTAGGGATTTCAGAAGGAGATCAGCAATGCCAGGACCTGTTTTTCTTTACAGGTTTCCATTAACCTCCCTGGCGGTATGATTCTGTCTGGAATTACGTACCAAAAGCGGTACAATTATTTGCATGGAAATAGGGCGTTTTATACTGTAGGCCTGCAATTCTTAGGAATAACTTGCTTAAATCTGTCCAAACAAGCCATCCCGGGTATGATAAAGTTTGAAAAACAAAATCATATTTTTTTATATAATAAAAAACTATAAATAATTATAACAAATTATAATGTAATTATAATAAAAAATATTCAATAATGTAATCAACTCAAAAACACTGAAATTTGCTCAGTTGCAGAATTGTCGCTGTCATTATTTTTATTTTTTTATGACGAATTTCCCCACAAATCGCTATCGTTCAATTCTGCAAGTGATTAAAATTTATTATCGCTGTTTTCTAGCTGATCTAAAACCATTTTTGACATAAAGGGACATTTTTGGTTGCTATGGGCAATCTACAGTTTCCAGGCAGAAAGAACACTTTTTATTTTATAAAAGAACATGTAGGGCACTGGACAGACCACTAGGGACAAGGGGGTGTGTATTTTTTACATACAGTACTGTAATCTATAAGATTACATTGTACTGTATGTAAAGTGTTTGTTTCCTTTTTTGAATTTGGCGCCGTTCTCCGCTTCCGTGCGTCGTAACGTCGCAGGAAACGGAGATCGGCGGCACACGGGGACGCTGTGTGAATCGAGCGAGCACCCGCTCGCTCACACAGCGGGGATGCATCGCTGGATCCAGGAAGAAGGTAAGACAGCGCACGCTGCAGGCTCTGCATGGCTACCCCGTGCGTGACTCGGGGATACCGTTCTTAGCATAAAAAACCCACCCCGAGTCACGCACGGGGATACCGCCAGGGAGGTTAACACCGAACACCACTAATCTGAGATGTGCACCAAATAAGATCTCCAGAGTAGTTAAACATATTTTATGTTACCCCAAAATGTCCAGTAAAGTGTTAACAGAGATTTAAAGACCTTAAAGTGCACCTTCAATTTAATGCCTCCTCCCCCTTCCCTTACTTTATTTCATGTTGTAAAGTGTTATGCAAACTGTTGGTGCTAAATAAATTCTGTATAATACTAATAATAATAATAATTTGCGCTAAAATGCAGCAGTTCCATAACTTTTCCCTAGACAGGAATTTCTCTCTAGAAGATATGCCACAGGGTTTAGGTATTGAAAGAGCCCTGCAGCACATCTGTGCATGCGCCAGGTTCGCAAAAAACAATAAAAATTATGTATGGCGCTTAAAGACTGCTGCTGTTATTGCAATGGATTAATTTAATGTCAGAAAGGGCCAGGTGCATTGGTGTTTCATAAAGCTACTCCATATGACCACCTGGACTGGGATGGAGTCAGGACCATTTATAATATAACCAAAAAAAAAGCAGTGCACATGGATTCTCCCAAGAGTAAGTTCTGTGTCCTTTTATCCAATAAAGGAAATTGAATGCTTTTCAGCAGCCGTTGATCCTTGAGTTACAACCACGGTTATATGGAACATTGTGCGGTCTTACCCTTGGTTTCTAATTTTATTTAATGAACATACTCTTTAGGAAACATGAACAAAGGCTGCTAGCAGGAAAGTCCAAAGACTTTCCTCTGTTTGTACGTACACGATAAATCGCCTGCACATGCACAGATGTGCTGATGGGCTCTGTGAGGACCCAAAGGCTGGGCAAAGTATGGGTATATCTGCACATGTGTTGTAATGGTGGCACCTGGAAGGTGGATTTCACTTCCAGTGAAGTTCCACTTTGAAGTGAATCTTACTCAATGTCAAATTTTAAAAGTAAATAAACATCCTGCCTAATATTAGACTTCACAAGATGCTGATATTACCTTTATTAATCAGCAAAGCCTCTTCTGAACCCTCTTTGATTTAACTCCAATTTGTTACTAGTACCTGACTTTTCTCAACTTGATAAGCTAAGCTTCAGCAACTGCCATTACCCTCTCGAATAATATTGCCTTTACAGGCCACGAAAGCAATTTCATTTGAATCAAAATGTATTTTACCATGGCCTAGCCATGTAGTCGGAGAGAGACTGGCCACAGTGTCAAAGTAAAACCAAATCAGGGCATATTGCAGCTTACCAGTCATTAGATGTAGTGGTTGCATCAGTTGTATTTTCTTTGGCTTTTCCTCCTCTGTTTTCACCTGGTGATCCGGCCAGCACACATCCTGTACAACTCTGGAGGAATAAGCAGAGGGGGAATATCAGACATTGTCAAACTGGAGTTGAGTGTAAAATGTATTAGCAGATTTAGATGTACTATCAAACTGAAGCCAAACTGCAGCTCACATTTCATAAACCGTTACAGATTACTGTTACATTCTGGGTGGAGAGTTTGTGCTGTGAAAAACAGACTTGCTGGCTTGATGTCCAGATGAAAATAGAAGAAAAAAGCCTAAAAGGAAACTAATACAGCAGTCACAGATGCAATATAATAAGCATTTGCTTTTTGGTTTAATACCACTTTAGCTACAATATTACTTCTTGCTGTATAATTGTTTCAGGACTCTAACTCACTGGGTAGTAAACCCAGGATTGGAGTGACAACCCAGGAGCCAGCACTTTCAAAGAGAAACATCTTGATTTACTAAAGCCATTGGGCATGTTCACTTAGCTTGGTGAATGTGGAGAAGCTGTGCTAACTTCAAGTGGTATTAAAGCACCTTTGTGATAGCTGCTGCAGTTATATTTCATATTATTATATTTTTATTTAATTTAAACTTTTTGTGGGACCTTACCTAGTGCAGGTTTTATATTGTATATTCATAGGATATGATTGCCAAATGGTGGGCATTGCTGCACACTATGAAATAGAGAAAAAAAATCCCTCCTATTCAGATGAGCTTTTTCAGCAGCATGTTAAGTTTTCCACACCAAGATGAACTTTTTTTTTTTTAAAGTGGAAATTGCAGCATGTAGAGCATTTTAACGTGACTAAAGATAGGAAAAAAACTGTGATCATAGACTTATTAACCTCACAGCTGGGCACTGTGCATAATCATGCTTAGTTTAGAAGATTAGTAAAGAAAACATTACTTTGAAATATGATGAAGGCCATATGCACCATCTTGATTTCATTTAGCCGAGCCCTGGCATATGACACTGCATGGGAGTAAAAATATAAACCTTGCTGAATTAAAACCATGAAGATAACTTAGTTGAACACGTAACATCCTTTTTCAAGTGGATCTTTGGAATCTTTCTGGTTTACATTCTGTACAGAGACATTAATCAGCCAGCTTACGTAAGCTCAGCTATACTCCTTATAAGACACATACAGTATAATCGTGGCTGTTTCTTTCATGAAGGTAAAGTAAGAGCATAGTCACAGGTGACTTCCTCAGGTGACAGCGCATGTGCTTCTCATATCACTGCTTGGCCTCTGAGTGGACTGCTGTTCTTGTAGACGGTGAAGAAAAGTGAGATGTAAACCTAGCTGTAAAAATAACAGGGTGAGAAAAACCTAGCAGTGAGCAGCTTCACCACAAGTGTTGTCTTAAGTGACGCAAAATAATGTTTACATATATTTCAGCTAAATGCTTTTTTATATGTGTTTATCGATAAAAAATGTGGTTTCTTGTGCTTATAGTATATTTTCAGAAGAACCTTCAGGTTATTTACCCTTAAAGTGATTCTAAAGCATTTGTGGGGGTTAACATTAAAAAAATTATAAAAAAAAATCGATAATTACCTGCCCTGTGCAAGGCTATTGCACCAAGCAGCCCTCTCTGACATTCCCTTGCCGGTGCTGTCCGGCTGGCTTTGGAGGCACCCGTGTGCGCGCATGTGCTCCTGAGCCAGGCTGTGTGCCTCCATAGACATACACAGCACTGGTAAGCCATGCCCCCTCACAGGTGTTTGAAAGAAGCCTATGGCCTATGGCTCCCACTGCTCTTGGTGTTTCCCGTGAGACCAGAAAGTGAGGGGAGTGGTGCAGCAGGCAAGATAGTTCTGGGGTGGTGACAGGAGTTAAGTAAGTGTTTGGGAATGGGGGTGATGAGAACAGACAGCCACAGCATGGAGCATTTTTTCACCTTAACATAGGTAATGCTTGTGTTATGGTTCACACCGGATGCCGATGCCGCTCCCAGTAGGAGTCCTGTGTGTCCTGGGTTACCATTTCAGGTCCGATTTCTGCATGAATTTAGGGCTGAATTCAGACCTGAAACAGACCAAAAGACGCACAGGGCTACTGTGCAAATTTGCACTAGAGCCGAATCAGAGATGTGAACCGGCTCGGTAGAGAGCTGGCCACAATATCCTGCTATTGTGAATTGGATGCAGTGATCCCGTGTGAATCCGGCCTTATATATATGAGGCCAACATGTCATCAGTCATGTTACTAGTACTAGTTGCAAGAAGTGAAGGTGGACATGTGGTCAGTATATTTTGCAGGTCTCACTATGTTGATACTAGCCTACAGTACATACTGTACCCTTCAGCATTATAACAAATATAATGGCAGTGTTGTCCCAATTTAACTACAAAAGTGGAAATGAACTTTAAGTACCCAATACAACACAGAATAAGTTAAATACACAAATTGGGTTTTAAAATATTTACTTGAAATAAAGACAAAACTTACCTACAGTGCGGAAAATAAGTATTTGAACACCCTGCTATTTTGCAAGTTCTCCCACTTGGAAATCATGGAGGGGTCTGAAATTGTCATCGTAGGTGCATGTCCACTGTGAGAGACATAATCAAAAAAAAAATTCCAGAAATCACAATTTATGAATTTTTAACTATTTATTTGTATGATACAGCCGCAAAGAAGTATTTGAACACCTGTCTATCAGCTAGAATTCTGACCCTCAAAGACCTGTTAGTCTGCCTTTAAAATGTCCACCTCCACTCCATTTATTATCCTAAATTAGATGCACCTGTTTGAGGTCATTAGCTGCATAAAGACACATGTCCACCCCATACAATCAGTAAGAATCCAACAACTAACATGGCCAAGACCAAAGAGCTGTCCAAAGACACTAGAGACAAAATTGTACACCTCCACAAGGCTGGAAAGGGCTACGGGGAAATTGCCAAGCAGCTTGGTGAAAAAAGGTCCACTGTTGGAGCAATCATAAGAAAATGGAAGAAGCTAAACATGACTGTCAATCTCCCTCGGACTGGGGCTCCATGCAAAATCTCACCTCGTGGGGTCTCAATGATCCTAAGAAAGGTGAGAAATCAGCCCAGGACTACACGGGAGGAGCTGGTCAATGACCTGAAAAGAGCTGGGTCCACAGTTTCCAAGGTTACTGTTGGTAATACACTAAGACGTCATGGTTTGAAATCATGCATGGCACGGAAGGTTCCCCTGCTTAAACCAGCACATGTCAAGGCCCGTCTTAAGTTTGTCAATGACCATTTGGATGATCCAGAGGGAACTTTTTTGTCATAATTCCACTAACCGTGTTTGGAGGAAGAAGAGTGATGAGTACCATCCCAAGAACACCATCCCTACTGTGAAGCATGGGGGTGGTAGCATCATGCTTTGGGGGTGTTTTTCTGCACATGGGACAGGGCGACTGCACTGTATTAAGGAGAGGATGACCGGGGCCATGTATTGCAAGATTTTGGGCAACAACCTCCTTCCCTCAGTTAGAGCTTTGAAGATGGGTCGAGGCTGGGTCATCCAACATGACAATGATCCGAAGCACACAGCCAGGATAACCAAGGAGTGGCTCTGTAAGAAGCATATCAAGGTTCTGGCGTGGCCTAGCCAGTCTCCAGACCTAAACCCAATAGAGAATCTTTGGAGGGAGCTCAAACTCCGTGTTTCTCAGCGACAGCCCAGAAACCTGACTGATCTAGAGAAGATCTGTGTGGAGGAGTGGGCCAAAATCCCTCCTCCAGTGTGTGCAAACCTGGTGAAAAACTACAAGAAACGTTTGACCTCTGTAATTGCAAACAAAGGCTACTGTACCAAATATTAACATTGATTTTCTCAGGTGTTCAAATACTTATTTGCAGCTGTATCATACAAATAAATAGTTAAAAAAATCATACATTGTGATTTCTGGAATTTCTTTTTTTTGATTATGTCTCTCACAGTGGACATGCACCTACGATGACAATTTCAGACCCCTCCATGATTTCCAAGTGGGAGAACTTGCAAAATAGCAGGGTGTTCAAATACTTATTTTCCGCACTGTAGGTGAAAACTTGCACTGATAGTGGTGTGTATTTACATTACCTTTTTCTGCATGCACTGCTAGTGCAAGCTTAGGCCATTTGCAGTATTAGGCAGTAGGCAGAAGTATGCTGAAAGTAATATGAAGCTTACTGTTGGTTATTAAGTGTTTATCGTACCAATTGCTTAAAGCCCATTATGTTTCATTAGGCAGCATGCACATGGGAATGTTAAAGCAGTATTAAACCCAAAAGCAAACATTTATTATATTGCAGCTTACCAATTCTTAGATGTGATGGAAGAATTTGTTTTCTCTTTAGGGCTTTTTTTACATGGGCCAGGAGGAGAAGTCCTGTCTGCTGATCCCTGCCCACTAAAAATGCATGCACAGTGTTTTCCATGTATTTCAATGGCTCTAGTTCACACCATGCAGTCAGTTTCCGCACCGGAAACTAGAGCCATTGGTATACATGAAAAACACTGTGCATGCATTTTATGCAGAAAAAAGCACACAGACCTGCATCTGGTGTGAACTGGACCTATTTAGAGTTGATTTACTAAAACTGCAGAATACAAAATCTGGTAAAGCTCTGCATAGAAACCAACTTCCAGGTTTTTTGTCAAAGCTTAATTCAACCAGCTGAAGTTAGAAGCTAATTGACTACCATGCAGTAACGGAACCAGATTTTGCACTCTCCAGTTTTAGTAAATCTTTCCCATTACATTTTTGGTTTTGGGTTTAATATAGTTGCACTAATTTATTCGTGTTTACATTTGTATGGCATTTAGAAGTATATGCATGTAAACTAATTCTATTGGCTAGAATTGACCAATGTGTTTACATGCATATGTGCATAAATAATGCAAGCAAGCAAGCTTCTCCCCGAATGCAGATTTGGGGGAATTTTACTTTGTGCTGTAAAATCGAAATCTAAGCACCACAATCTGCATGGATGAATTAGCCTGAAATAGAGCTGCATTCAGAGGCATAAAAAAATGAAAAATTCCTCTTGTGTCTTTGAGCCCAATGTGTTTTTGTTGAACCAGTTTTTAAAAAGGAAAGTATTGTCTTTATTTCTGTTATATGCTTTGAATTTCCATTTAAAATGCCATTTTATTGTTTCAGCCCCTGTCACACCACCAGAAATCCTTACTTTGGAGAAGAGAAACGGTTTGATTTTCATTTTGTCACCCCTGACATATTTGAAGATATGACATGCTCCGTAAGCAATTGCTCGTTTTGTGTAAACAAGGCTTTTAATGTCTTCTAATGGTGTTCTTAATTAACATGATATATTGTCAGGGCCGTCTTTAATATGGTTTGGGCCCTGGGCAAACATTTTTTTTGGGCCCCCCTTCAGCTTATTTTGGGCCTGGCTGATTCACATGTATGTGTTTTGGCGGCCCTCATTTGTGCAGGCACAGCAGCCCATTGATTTGAATGTGCTACCATGCCTTTGTTTCCTGCAGAAAAAAGGTGCATTCAGCATTTTAAAAATCAGTTGCCTTGAAATCCATTCTGCTTTTGCACCATACTACTTACCTGCAGTTCTTGCACACACAAACGCACTGTGTTTTTAAAAGCGTGACCTAAACGTCTAAAAATGCAGCAAGTTTGACAGTGCAGGAACTGCAGATAAGTCACAGCAGACAGCAGAATGGACAGACAGTGCTGTATTTCATTGCTTGATGGGCATAGGTGTGCCGTGTGCGCAGCCTATTACATGAGGCATGCACTTTTCTTTGCAGGAAATGCAGGCATGGCGGCCCATTCAAATGAATGAGTTGCTGTACCTGCGCAAATGTGGGCCGCCAAAACACATACATGTGAACCAGTCAGGCCCAAAATAAGCCCATCAAGCAGTTAAATAAAGACAGTAATGCCATGTGCTCTGAGGCCTTACTCAGCCTGGACTGCAGGGCTGCTCTGTGACTTAAAGAGTTCCTCTATTTTACACATGGCATGGCATGGGGTCCCATGGTGCTAAAACAGAATGGACAGACGGTGCTGTGACCCCATGCCATGCCATGTGTAAATTACAGGAACTTTTTAAAACACTGACCAGACCTGCAGTGAATCATCAAATATTATAAAGACTTTGGGCACACTCTACAGAAAACTTCTATTTACAATATAGATTAGCAAACAGTGACATACCTTGAGGAGCAGGACATGAAGAAGTCAGCCTCAGGAAGAGCAAACTGGGAATGCTATAAAATCACATTCTAATTCACTTTTATATACAAGCAGCACCCAGTGGCAGGAAGGGAGAAGTGCACGTCTAAAGGGAAGCCAGGTGTTCTGTACATTTTAAAACACTGGGAAGGGAAGCAGTACTGTCACCTGGCTGCGTGCCGCTGATGATTTTCAGCCTGATTTGTGGGCAGCACAGGGGCTTAACGGGCGGCAGGGCCGCCATCAGGAATTATGGGGCCCCTTAAACAGCTTCAGGCATGGGCCCCCTGGAGCAGAGAACGGGGGGGAGGTGCTGCCCCCTTAAATTGAGACGCGGGGGGGCGGGCGGGGCTGCCGCGAATTTAGAAGCGGGAGGCCCTTTACAAAAAAAAGATTTAATAAAGAAAAATATATATAAAAAAAGGGGTGTTGCCATCCGGGACCTCTGGACCCTTTAATAAAAAATAAAATAAAAAAAAATATTAAAAATAAACACTTATAAAAAAAAAGTGGGGTTGCCATCCAGGGCCCTGGGAACCTCTGGGCCCTTTAATAAAAAAAATATATAAACAAAAATAAAAAAATAAACATTTCTAAAAAAAATTAAAAAGGGTGTTTGCCACATGGGGCCCTGGGGACCTCTGAGCCCTTTAATTTTATATTATATATATATATATATATATATATATATATATATATATATATATATATATATATACATATACATATATATAAATAAAAAGAAATAAAAAGAAAAAAAAAGAAATAAAATATAAAACAAAATTATAAAAAAAGGGGGGTTGCCATCCAGGGCCCTGGGGACCTCTGGGTCCTTTAATAATAATAACATTTATATTATATAATATGTATATATATATATATATAAAATATATAAATAATTTTTTTTTATAAAAAAGGGGGGTCTTTATCCGGGTCCCTGGGGAACTACGGGCCCCTGGGGACCTCCAGACCTCTAAAAAAAAATTGGCCCTTTAATAAAAAATAAAATACAAATATATAAAATAAATATATTTTTTTTATTTAAAAATAAATAAAAAAAGGGGGGTTGCCATCTTGGGCCCTGGGGGCCTCCGGGTCCCTGGGGACCCCTAAAAAAAAATTGGCCCTTTAATAAAAAATAAAAATATATTTAAAAAAATTGGCCCTTTAATAAAAAATAAAAATATATAAAATAAATATATTTTTTTATTTAAAAATGAATAACAAAAAGGGGGGGGTTGCCATCTTGGGCCCCTGGGGACCTCCGGACCTCCGGACCCCTAAAAAAAAAAAAAAAAAAAAAAAAAAATTTTTTTTTTCAAAGGGGGTTGCTTTGGGCCCCCAACAGTGACAGGGCCCTGGGCAGCTGCCCCTGTTTGCCCTATGGTAGAGACGGCCCTGTATATTGTAGTTCACCTAATGTAAATACACCTTTAAAAACATTAAAGTAGAATTAAAGCCATTTCCTAACTAACGTTAAATGTCACCCCCCCCCCCCCCATGCCTATGTTAGCTAATCTGCATTAAAAATATGTATACAATCATCTATTTACGGCCTGCTTCAGTTCGGTCATGTGATCCCGTGTCAGCCAGTGGTGACTGCAGTAGAGAGGAGAGTGCTGGACAGCAGCTGGGAATGCCGGGAGAGGTGATGTCACTCATAGGCTCCCATGTCCCTGCCGTTATTGTGGCTCCCTCCAAATGAGTGCTCATGCCTTGCAATAGGTTATTCAGTATTTGGTTGCTGTCAAATGGGTGGCAGAGGGGTTGCCTGCTCTCCATACTCCAGACATTGGAAGTATAAACTTTTATAGGACTTCTGCTGTGCTTCCATAGCGTACCATTTTGTTAAGCTGACATAAATGTCGATTGTAAAAATAAAGATTGTGTATTAATATTAAAAACAATATAATGCATCAGTTTAAAATGAATGTACTTGAACATGAATTAAAATCACCACCAAACCATTGAAGTTCTTCTTTAACCACTTAAGCCCCAGAAGGTTTTACCCCCTTCCTGCCCAGGCGAAAAATTTAAGCTTCCGGCACTGCGTCGCTTTAACTGACAATTGCGCGGTCCTGCGCCATGGCTCCCAAACTTAATTGGCGTCCTTTTTTCCCCACAAATAGAGCTTTCTTTTGGTGGTATTTGATCACCTCTGCGGTTTTTATTTTTTGTGATTTAAACAAAAATAGAGCGACAATTTTGAAAAAAAAATATGTTTTACTTTTTGCTGTAATAAATATTCCCCAATATATATATATATATATATATATATATATATATATATATATATATATATATATAAAAAAAATCCTCAGTTTAGGCCGATACGTATTATTCTACTTATTTTTGGTAAAAAAAAATGCAATAAGCGTTTATCGATTGGTTTGCGCAAAATTTATAGCGTTTACAAAATAGGGGATAGTTTTATGGCATTTTTATTATTATTTTTTTTTTACTAGTAACGGCGGCGATCTGCGATTTTTTTTATTGGGACTGTGACATTATGGTGGACACATCGGACACTTTTGTGACATTTTTGGGACCAATCACATTCATACAGTGAACAGTGCTATAAATATGCACTGATAACTGTATAAATGTGACTAGCAGGGAAGGGGTTGACCATTAGGGGCGGGGAAGGGGTTAAATGTGTAGCCTAGTCTGTGTTCTAACTGTAGGGGGAGGGGGGTGACTGGGGGGGGGTGACCGATTGTGTTCCTATGTACAAGGGACACAGATCGGTCTCCTCTCTTCCTAAAGGACGTGGAGCTCTGTGTTTACACACAGAGCTCCACGTCCCTGTTCAGTTACTGGGCAATCGCGGGTGCCCGGCGGCGATCGTTGCCGCCGGGCACGCGCACCGTGATCCTAGCAAAGTGGCGGGTGCACGCGCATGCCGCCGGCAGCGTTCGCGCGCCCCCTAGTGGCTTTAAAAGACAGGACGTCATATGACGTCCTGTCAGAACAATGGAGTCTTCCGCCTGCCGTTATTTGACGGCAGGCGGTTGACAAGTGGTTAAAGTAGGTATGGATAGAGTAAGGGAGGGATATAAGCCCTATCAGGTTTTATTTTTCTTTGTCATTCGCATCCCATTTGGGAAAATCTGTGTCCCATTGGAAGATTTCCTTGCTTTCCGGTAATAACCCAACGTTTAGAATTTTCTTTCACTCTTGGTGATGTAGGTGAATCACCCTAGTGGTGAGTCGGGGACACACTATTTGCAAAACTAAAAAAAGAGTCTTGTATTTAGTCATACTTTAACTAAAGTACAGTAAATTGGTGTTACAGAATCAAAGGAACTGCATCATACCTATTTGTAGCGAATATCCTAATCTATATTCAGTAAAGGTGGCAATAATTGTAATGTAGTAATGGGTTTTTTAATGATAAAATACACACTAGATAGATACACAATAGATTCAATCGGAAAGTGTATTCCTAAAACTGAACACTCCTTTTTAAGACCAACTTTTTGGACTGTTTTCTTAGAGTAGATGTAAACCATGATTGTCCAACCTGCAGCCCTCCAGCTGTTGTGAAACTACAAGTCCCATCATGCCTTTCGGAGTCATGCTTGCAACTGTCAGCCTTGCAATGCCTCATGGGTCCTGTACTTCCACAACAGCTGGAGAGCCGCAGGTTGGACACCTAGGTCTAAACCGGGGATCTCCAAACAACAGCCTTCCAGCTGTTGCAGAGCTACACATCCCATGAGGCATTGTAAAACTCTGACATTCACAGACATGGCTAGGCATGATGGAAATTGTAGTTCCAGAACAGCTGGAGGGCCACAGGCCACATGTGGTAATCCCTAGCTGGGAAAATGTTATTTGCACCATATATCACAATCCAGTGCTATGTTTTTTTTTTTACACATTGCTGTACAATTTGATTTATGCTTTTGTCTCTCAGAAGTGCTGATCTTGACCACCCTCTTTAAAGCATTTACTCCAGTATCGGCTGTACATCATTGCTCTTGACTGATTCACTGATAGTTTCAACAGTGGACCATGCCTACACAATTTATGTCAGCATGACCACTCCCCACCAGGAGCATGTGTCAGGGTGACAAATCAGTAGTACAACTGGGAGAAAGTTGACACTCCATAACAGGAATTTATAAATTACCTACCTGGCAAAATCAACTGGTATAATTTTCACAAGATCTGCAGATTTAAATTGATTGAAAACATTTTTTGAAATATATCTGTGATCCCAGATGGTGATCACTGTCATTTGAGAGCAATCATCTGACAAAGCCATGTCTCTGAAGCTTTGACCACCTTGAAATATGCATCACAGATGGCTCGCCCTGTCAGAGATCTTACTGCTGAAGTACACAGAATATACAGTGCCTTGCGAAAGTATTCGGCCCCCTTGAACTTTGCAACCTTTTGCCACATTTCAGGCTTCAAACATAAAGACATTAAACTGTAATTTTTTGTGAAGAATCGACAACAATTGGGACACAATCATGAAGTGGAACGAAATTTATTGTATATTTCAAACTTTTTTAACAAATAAAAAACTGAAAAATTGGGCGTGCAAAATTATTCAGCCCCCTTAAGTTAATACTTTGTAGCGCCACCTTTTTCTGCGATTACAGCTGTAAGTCGCTTGGGGTATGTCTCTATCAGTTTTGCACATCGAGAGACTGACATTTTTGCCCATTCCTCCTTGCAAAACAGCTCAAGCTCAGTGAGGTTGGATGGAGAGCATTTGTGAACAGCAGTTTTCAGTTCTTTCCACAGATTCTCGATTGGATTCAGGTCTGGACTTTGACTTGGCCATTCTAACACCTGGATATGTTTATATGTGAACCATTCCATTGTAGATTTTGCTTTATGTTTTGGATCATTGTCTTGTTGGTCCGTCCCAGTCTCAGGTCTTTTGCAGACTCCATCAGGTTTTCTTTCAGAATGGACCTGTATTTGGCTCCATCCATCTTCCCATCAATTTTAACCATCTTCCCTGTCCCTGCTGAAGAAAAGCAGGCCCAAACCATGATGCTGCCACCGCCATGTTTCACAGTGGGGATGGTGTGTTCAGGGTGATGAGCTGTGTTGCTTTTACGCCAAACATAATGTTTTCCATTGTTGCCAAAAAGTTGGATTTTGGTTTCATCTGACCAGAGCACCTTCTTCCACATTTTGGTGTGTCTCCCAGGTGGCTTGTGGCAAACATTAAACGACACTTTTTATGGATATCTTTAAGAAATGGCTTTCTTCTTGCCACTCTTCCATAAAGGCCAGATTTGTGCAGTATACGGATTGTTGTCCTATGGACAGAGTCTCCCATCTCAGCTATAGATCTCTGCAGTTCACCCACAGTGATCATGGGCCTCTTGGCTGCATCTCTGATCAGTCTTCTCCTTGTATAAGCTGAAAGTTTAGAGGGACGGCCAGGTCTTCGTAGATTTGTAGTGGTCTGATACTCCTTCCATTTCAATATTATCGCTTGCACAGTGCTCCTTGGGATGTTTAAAGCTTGAGAAATCTTTTTGTATACAAATCCGGCTTTAAACTTCTCCACAACAGTATCTCGGACCTGCCTGGTGTGTTCATTGTTCTTCATGATGCTCTCTGCACTTTAAATGGACCTCTGAGACTATGACAGTGCAGGTGCATTTATATGGAGACTTGACAGGTGGATTCTATTTATCATCATTAGTCATTTAGGTCAACATTGGATCATTCAGAGATCCTCACTGAACTTCTGGAGAGAGTTTGCTGCACTGAAAGTAAAGGGGCTGAATAATTTTTCACGCCCAATTTTTCAGTTTTTTATTTCTCAAAAAGGTTTGAAATATCCAATAAATTTCGTTCCACTTCATGATTGTGCCCCACTTGTTGTTGATTCTTCACCAAAAATTACAGTTTTATATCTTTATGTTTGAAGTCTGAAATGTGGCAAAAGGTCGCAAAGTTCAAGGGAGCCGAATACTTTCGCAAGGCACTGTATAAGACACAGCTGGTGATTGAACACTCTAGCATTTGTTTAAAAAGAAAGCATCTAGTTTGGATAGACTGAAACTTTAATAATGTAAAAATCTGATTATCTGACATAAATACTTTGTTACTTACCAATTCATACCACTTATATTTGAGTTTAATTTCCCAAATTTCCAGTGTTATCATTATATGGGTAATATAGGGTTTTGTCTTCTTCTAGGGTCTGTTTCTCCTGACTTTGAAATACAGTGGTCACTACTATGGTCTGAGCGGAGAGGCTGTGGAGTCTGTTGCCAGAGAAGGCCTTGCTTGCTGCACTCATATGGAAATAGAGGTGTTTCTTGCATTGTTTTTTTTTTATAAATCCAGTTAGTCTACAAAGTGTGATTTGTGTTTATTTAGTACTGGATCATATGGACTGTTTTTTTTATTTTTTTTAATCTAGCACCAGAGATTTTTTCCTTCCCTTCCATCATCCTCCATACGCATAACATGCATGCTGAAGTGGCCCAAACATGCACATTTATTGAAGGGTCTTTCAGCAGTTGGGTCCTGCCGGTACATCTAGCTTTATTAAATAAAGTAGCGCAAGGAGTGATGAGTGCAATAGCCTATGTCCACCAATCATATTTCAATTTACTGTGGACAGATCAATAAAAACATTTTCTATTTAGTTGTTCAGGATTAAAGCTTGTGAACCCTTATGAACCTGTTATGTCTTAAAGATGAACTCCATACTGTTTAAATAGAAGTAATTCATACAAGATAAAACACTATGATACTAAACTATTACATGACAATAACTCTTGCATTTTTTATAAGATAACATAAATAGATTTATGACATCTAACTAAAGTAGGATTATGTGCCCCATATGACTTTCGTGTCGTGACATTGGTAACTATATGTTTACAGATAAGATATTTGCCAGCACACCATGGAACAACGAAAATCGTGTCCAAGCGGATGATTTATTGCATGATCACAACACAAAGAGAGTGCAACGTTTTGGAGCCATGCAGGGCCCTTTCGTCAGGCATGTGACTGACGAAGGGGCCCTGCATGGCTCCGTAACGTTGCACTCTCTTTGTGTTGAACATCATGCAATAAAACATCCACTTGGACTGTAACTTGCACCAGTATCCAGCTGGTTGTTGCTACAGCACCCAAATCCAAGAGTTTATCCAGGAAAGTGTTCGATGGGAATATGAAGTATGATATATGTTTACAGAAAGATGTTTAGGTAGAGGAACATCAAATATATAGAGAAGCATCCAACTCCAGATGGATTCTGCTCCCATGGTCATTCACTGTGGCTGGGAGCTGATCCGGTTTGTCTTGCTGACAGATAAGTACCAAGAATGTGTAAGATCAACACAGAACTGGACTGTGGAAAACTTTCTTAGTTTAGTAAATGGCACAGTATACACCTCTTACACTTTTTTCAAATATTCATCAAAACTCTGAAAAAAAGTGTGTTAAAGCTTGAAATGCATTTTCGCTGCAACCTGTGCAAAAAATGTAAGCAGAACTCCAGGCAAACGTTTAACACATTTTTCGGTACACATCAATAGAATAAAACAAATGCGAGGCTGATAAGATGTGAAATGCTATTGTAAGTGTTTTATTTCTGCTCCATATGGCTCTTTGCAACACTATTATAGTTCAACCCAAGCAGAACAGTAGGAGAAAATCAAGAAGCAGTTCACATTACTATCACTCAAATTTTGTGTACATGAAGAACCTACAGTTATTGGCATGGATGCCAATGATTTAGAAAAACAACCATAGATAGACTCAAAGGAACCAAGGATTCGAGTAGTAGGAGTAAAATAGGACCAAGAGCGGGTGACCCCTATAGTGCAATCATTGTTTAATGCTGTAATGGTTCTTCTTGCCAATAGTCAGCAGGCGAGGCCAGCAGATACTGGTATGTGGTGATGTGGTATGTGATGTGACCTGTGTTCCCCTCCATAAATGTTAGCTTAAAATGTTGGCACATAGAGACCCACCACTACAGGGGGTTTTGTCTTTACTTCATATACCTAGCCATTTACTGAACTTTCATTGCTGCTTTGAGTTATGCACTAAAAACATAAAATAATGTATGAACCTGACTTGGGTTGATATCCATGTTCTAGGGTGTTAGAAGTTTGAAGAATTCTTACTTTAAACCCCGCTACATCTTGCTCCTGCCAATGAACAAGGAGAAGTATGAAGGGTGGCTGAGGAGGAAGGGTTTGTTCACTAGACCTGAGATAGATGTTGCTGTGTCTAGAGTGGATATGTATATAAAGATACACCAGGACTGCCCAGGCTACTTTGATGCAGTCATCAACACAGGTAATAGCATTTTATTTCCTTCTTTTTTTTTTTACACTTTAGTACAAACATCTTACAGCTGGTAATATGATCTAGTTTGAATTTTTTTTATGTGGGCAAACATTTGTGGACACCTGCCCATTGTACCTATATGACCTTGTTAGGTATCCCATTTCAAAACTATAGGCTTTAAATATGCAGTTTCCCCCTCCGTCTGCATCTATGACAGCCTTTGTGAGGTTAAGTACTAATGTTGATCAATAACAGCTTGCTTGCAATTGGCACTACAATTTATCCCTAAGGTGTTCAGTAGGGTTGAGGCAAAAGAAAAGAAAGGAGGGCGCACCGACCTAGTGCATTACCACTTATAATTTATTAAAAAATAGAATAAAAAGCAATAGTCCTACTCACAAAGGAAAGTTGAGTAAACGCTTTTCAGACAGCTGGACTGGACCTTGCGGCACCTGCCAGTAGGACATCAAACATCTAAACAGCTGACGCGTTTCTGGGGCGTGCCCCCTTCTTCAAAGTCTAAAATGGTCTGTGAAGTCTCCCTCCTGGGTGTCTTTCTTAATATGAATATATATGCTTGCAGCGAGGCCGCCCTGGCGTTAATTAGCACTAATTGACAGGCCCCACCCCCTTGTTTTCAAACCCCACCTATCCAGAATGCCACCTCAAGACACAAGGGTGATATATAAAAAACTAAAGACAAAGGCAGAAGCAGAAATATATCCCAGTAGGGTTGAGGTCCAGACTCTATGCAGGTCACTCAAAGTCATCTACACCAAACTCATCAAACCATGTCTTTAAGGACCATGCATTGTGCACAGTGTAATATAGTCATGCTGGAACAGAAAGTGACCTTCTTTAAACTGTTGGCACAAGATTGGAATGCACAATAGTAAAAAAAAATATTGCACTGTTTGTTGTAGTATTCACAATACCCTTCACTGGCGATACCTTCACTCAATAAATAGGAAGGGCATCTTTATACTTTTGTCCATATAGTGTATTTGTATTATTTACTAATAAAAAACAAAATGTAGTATGGAAGATATTTATTGCCTTTTGTTCTTTGCACAGATGATTTAGATGAAGCCTACAATGAACTAAGATTGCTTGTTAAGGAGTACCTAGGCCTGACTGAGCCAGGACAATCCAGTCAGAGCTTAACCAGAGCTAAATCTGGAACTGGTAATTATATTTTTGCAATTCATAGTAATACAACAATATACAGTAGAGATAAATTATGTGGCTTTTACAACAGTCAAATATTCTCTATACTTCTAAGATGTCTGCATATTTATTTCCATCATTCCTTGAATAAACATGCTAAATCAATCAGCTTGATAAAAATATTATCAATGTGTGCACATTTGTTAACCAACTTTTTGGGATCGGTCAAATATATAGTATATATTTAATGGTATAATGTTAAATATGTAATAGTATATATATATAATTATAAATATATATATTTTTTATATAGGCCCCCGTAACTCAATTCCTGACAATGTACATCCCGTTAGCATGATTATAGTCAATTTTCCTTGTATCTTTTATTGTGTTTGCTGCCTTGTGTTCTGGTACATGTTCCATTTTTCCTACGCTATCCACAAAAAAGTTTTTCCTGTACATACAATATAAGGTCAACACTACTCTAATAATATAAAATATATTTGTTCTATTTAACAGAAAGAGTATCTACTTCTCTCTTTTTGAAATGCTGAATGCCATATGTTGTAAAAATGTAAAAGCGTTGACCTAATGTTAGCTCTTATACATTTAGATTCTGGGAAACCTCTGACTGGATCCTCAGCAAATGATGCAACTAAAGGCTCCCAGAACAACACCTACAATGAATTTCAGGATTCTGCTGCAAGAAATTATTCTGCTAGTGTCTCAGCCAAAGTTTCCTCTCAAAAAACACCTGCAGTAATTCTCTCTTTTAGTCATTACCAGACTGTATATCATTTATATGTAAATATATGCCATATGTTTAACCGTGATTATTGCTTTCAGGAGGAGGCCTCTGTTCGTAGACGTCAGCAAGCAGCAAGACAGGCTTTAGTAGGAAAGACTCCGGGAACATACACCCAGCTGTTTCAGAGGTGACTTTAATAGTTTTGTAATAGAATCGAATATGGATGCAAGCAACATAATGGTAACACTGAGCCTGACCTGGCAGATTGAATGAATATGAGTGAATTACTGTTTTTTTCTGATGTTATATATTTGTAGAGGTCCGGTAACTGCTCCAGCAACATTAGGCACCCACCGCCGCCTTCTAGACCCTACATCATGCACGTCAATGAAACCAAGTGGTAGTAACGTAACTGCAGATCGTAGTTTCCCACCAGCCAGCCCTGAGACCAGGTAAATCATGAAGAATTGTGCTTAAAATATCGGTTTGGGTGGAGTTGGCATTCGGAAGCGTATGTATGTTGTAAACTTTGACCTAATATTTATAAATCTATAATTTTGGCCTAGATGTTAGCAGTTTTTAAAAAGGTTGCATAGTCAAATCCCAAAGCGTGTGGATTCCAGGAAAGGTGAGCAAGTGTTTTCTCCTGCACTCTCGCATCCTGGGTTTTTGCAGTGTGGCAGATGGACTCGTGTCTACAACTTCACAACTGACAACCGAAAGTCTGTTTGGGTGCAGACCCTAACAGGTGGCAGTTTTCAAGCAAAAGTGATGTCCACCTCCGTATTGTCTAAGACACAATATTGTCTATTGTGTTTTTGGGGAAAAATCAGCACACTGCACTTTTAATTGAAAATTATCAACTTTACAAGCCTGCACCACATTGCTAAAAAAAAATGCTAATACTAATGCTATTACAAAATACTATGCTGATCCAAAATGCTGAGTTATGTGGTTGCCAATGCTAATATATAGAGCAGCACCCTTTGCCAACCACAACAGGGTATTAAACCATTTTGTATACTTGGCAAAACAGCACTTGTCGAAACATAGTAGTGTTTTTTTTAGGCCTTGTACACACGATCAGTCCAAACCGATGAAAACGGACTGAAGTTCATTTTCATCGGTTCACAGACTGATGGTCTGATGTGCGTACACACCATCAGTTTAAAAACCGATCGTGTCAGGACGCGGTGACGTATAACACAACGACGTGCTGAAAAAAACAAAGTTCAATGCTTCCAAGCATGCATCGACTTGATTCTGAGCATGCGCGGGTTTTGAACCGATGCTTTTGCGTACTAACCATCGGTTTTGATTCAGTCCGATTTTAAAGCAAGTTTTAAAACTTTGGACTTAAGGACAAAAGACTGATGGGCCACACACACGGTCGGTTTGGACCAATGAAACTAAACTTCAGTCCGTTTTCATCGGTTTGGACTGATTGTGTGTACGCGGCCTTAGAGGTATGTACAACTGATGCAGTAGCATTTAGTGTCTCACAATGAGACAGATCAACATCAATGAATAGTATTTTGAATCAAGCAAATCAAAATGAATTAGAAAGATCAGCAATTCAAAAGCTGCACGACCCATTAAACTGTATGAACACATAGGACCATAGAAAAGCATAGTTGCATAGTTAGTTTAAGAAAAAACACAAGTCCATCAAATTCAACCATGAGGAAAAAAATTAGTAAATAAATACATTTAAAAACCTCATAAACATAAATAAATAAATAAACTGAAAAACTCCAACACCCACAGTTGTTCCAGAGGAAGACAAAACAACCTTCTAAGCATGGTCTGCTTTGCTCCAACGGGATCGAATTGTTCTTCAACCTCTAAGGCAGTTGGATAATCTCTGGAGTTATTAAATGTTAATAGACCGTTATATTCTGTGCATTTAGGAATTCATCCAGATTTTTTAAAACAATAAACTGAGATAGCTAGAATTATTAGTTCAGATATAATTAAAGTTTAGTCAACTGTAGCTGTTCCCAGTTCCCTAACATTCTTTTTGTAAACTGGTGCTCGAAATTGTACGCTTTTTATAGGGGCAAGAATATGTTCTCTCTTTTTCTCTCTCTCTCTCTCTCTTTCTCCCTCTCTTTCTCCCCCTCTCCCTCTCTTTCTTTCTCCCTCACTCTCTCTCTCTCTCTCTCTTTCTCCCTCTCTTTCTCCCCCTCTCCCTCTCTTTCTTTCTCCCTCCCTCACTCTCTCTCTCTCTCTCTCTTTCGCCCTCTCTTTCGCTTTCTCCCCCTCTCTCTCCTTGGTAAAGACTTTGATTCCTTTTTAAATATAGGCACAACTTTGGCCTTTCACCAATCCATCAGTACCAAACAGGTTTTTAAAGAGTCTCTAAAAATTTGAATTAATGGCTTCAAAATAACAGAGCTCAACTCTTTGAGAACAAATGGTTGTAAGACATCAGGTGCTTTACTCACCTTAAGTTATTAATTATTAACTTTTATTTCTAGGCCACATTAATTTTAGCTATTGTGGTTCAATTGGGACTGTGGCAGTACTTTCCCCATTATGGACCTGAGCCTCACCATTTTTTTTTTTTGAATACACCAAGCTGAAGACGGTATTTAACTGGTTGCCGACCAGCCGCTGCAGTTCTACGGCGGTAAGTCGGCTCCCCGGGCACGATCGCTGCCAGGCACTCGCGATTGCTCGGTACAGAGCTAGGTCCTGTCAGGGGAGAAATGCTGATCTTCCATTCATACAATGTATAAACGGAAGATCAGTGATTTCCACTAGTGAGTCCACCCCCCATACAGTTAGAACACACCCAGGAACATACTTAACCCCTTTCCCGCCCCCTAGTGTTAACCCCTTCACTGCTAGTGACATTTTTATAGTAATCCAATGCATTTTTATAGCACTGATCGCTATAAAAATGCCAATGGTCCCAAAAATTTGTCAAAAGTGTCCGAAGTGTCCGCCCTAATGTCGCAGTACTGAAAAAAATCGATGATCGCCGCCATTGCTAGTAAAAAAAAAAAAAATCTGAATAAAAATGCCATAAAACTACCCCCTATTTTGTAAACGCTATAACTTTTGCACAAACCAATGAATAAGCGCTTATTGCGATTTTTATTTTTTTACAAAAAATATGTAGAAGAATACGTATCAGCCTAAACTGAGGAAAAAAAATTTGTTTTTTTTATATATTTTTGGGCGATATTTATTATAGCAAAAAGAAAAAATATTCATTTTTTTTCAAAATTGTCACTCTATTTTTATATATAGCGCAAAACAATAAAACCGCAGAGGTGATCAAATACCACCAAAAGAAAGCTCTATTTGAGGGAAAAAAAGGATGCCAATTTTGTTTGGGAGCCACGTCGCACGACCGCGCAATTGTCAGTTAAAGCAACGCAGTGCCGAATCGCAAAAATTGCTCTGGTCATTGGGCAGCAATATGGTCCGGGGGTTAAGTGGTTAAAAAGTGTTATAGAATAATCCAGACCACTATCACATGGCACTTTAACAACAAAGAAGAAAATGCTAAATTGTTTACATTTCTAGATATATTTATACCATTATAAACATTTACATGAAAAAACTCTGATTAACATATGACATATCCCTCATTAAAACCAGTCAACCCACTTATTTAACATTCTATATTCACCTAAACTCTAAAGAATTTCCAGACGACTGTCTTAATATTTAGCTATTACCAGCTCACTTGGAGCAAGATAACCCAGAGTCAGTTGTTCCCACATACCAAATAATACCTTTTTACATGTCCACACATTCTTGGTAATTAACTCTCTACAAGGTTGGAGTAGCTGAAGAGGACAAAACCATGATCACCAGGTTATAGCCTGACTGAGGTCAAGTTTCAAATTCCCCAACAATAGATTTACCTTCTCTATATCCCCAAATCACCAACTTTGAGTTATATTCTAATAAGCCTAGATGTGCAGATCTGATATTTTTTTTTTTTTTGTTTTAACTTAAGAATGTTTATTGAAAAAGTGGTTGTAAAGTGCTGGACATTTTTTTTTGTACCTGCAAGGTAATATCATAATGTGCTAGTATGCATCACATACTAGCACATTATGTTAACCACTTGCATACCGGCCTATTCTGGCTCTCCTCTCCTACATGTAAAAATCATAATTTTTTTGCTAAAAAATTACTCGGGAAAACTCAAACATTATATATGTTTTTTAGCAGACACCATAGGGAATAAAATGACGGTCGTTGAAACTTTTTTATCTTGCACGGTAGTTACGCAACAATTTTTCAAACTGTGTTTTTTTTTTTAAAAACTGTTTCATGAATTAAAAAAATAGCAAAACAGTAAAGTTAGCCCATGTTTTTTGTGTAATTTGAAAGATAATGTTATGCCCTGTAATTGGATACCCAACATGTAATGCTTTAAAATGGAATGTTGCCAACTTCAGTAATTAAAAATCTCCATAGGCGACGCTTTTTTTTTTTTTTACAGGTTACCAGTTTAGCGTTACAGAGAAGTTTGAGTGCCAGAATTGTTGCTCACACTCTAACGCGCATTGCGTTTACATATGCGGGCGGGACTTACGTTTGTGTTCGCTTCTGAGCGCGAGCTACCGGGGACAGGGGTGTTTTTAAATATATCTTTTATTATTCTTTGATCACTTTTATTCTTATTACAATGAATGTAAACATCCCTTGTAATAGGAATCGTTTGTGACAGGTCCTCTTTTTGGAGAGATGCAGGGTCACAATAAGACCCCACATCTCTCCTCCAGGCTGGAAAACATGAGATCGGAAAAAAAAAAATCACAATCCCATGCTTACAAGCTGCGATCACGGCTTTGTTTACAATCGCGGCCCAGACATGACGTCATAAAGTCGCGCCCGGGCTTCCATGGGTCATAGAGGTGACTAGTGACCATCTGGTCACCAGAAATCTCTATGATAGTCATCCGTTGGCGACCGATTCTTTCTCTGGGTCCCCAATGGCATGGGAGAGCCAGGAGAAGCACCAGATGGCGGTGGGGGAGGGGTTCACCTGTCTTGCTTCTGGATTCAGGGACTCTAGCTCTGTGACTGTCCAGAGCTGCGATGACATCGCTCCCACGCATGCGCTGCTGTTCACAGCACAAGGCTCTGAATAAACGGCACGGGTGGCCGTTCCTTCAGAGCACATGCACCAGTGGTGCAAGTTTAGGATATATATTTACACTACCTATAAGTAAGCCTTATTCTAAGCTTACCTACAGATAAAAGCAAGTTTACGTCCACTTTAAGACCTAAAAATCCAGAGTACACATATGTCGGTACACAGCTACACACTGTGCAGATTGAGGCTGTGTCTGTAAAAGAATACAACCTCGGTTGTCTGCAGTTGGGGAGGAGCAGCACTGTTGAGAGCCCTGCCTGCAATGACCCTATCCTCTGCCCTGCTGATCTTCTGTTCTACTGACCCATGTCCCATGCTCTGCTACCCCATCTTCGTCCCTGCTGAACCCCATCCTAAGCCCCACTCACCCCTGTCCTCTGCCCCATATAGCTGCCAGAGACCCAGAATAGCAACTTGAGAATAAAGAGGTGGGACAAATTTAGATGGGGAGGGGGGGGGGGTGACATCTGGATCATGCCTAGCTTTTCCCAGAAAAGTTTCTACCTGGTCCACCTAATGGCATAGAATCCCCTATTACCACCAACTGTCTAGGCCTTCCCGCATTACCCTCACCACTCCTACTAGATTAGTTGATCCCCTTTTTGTTAGGGGTAGCAACGACATCTAGGATCGTTACCTCTTGCTTTGAGCTTATGATTGATGGCTGTCAGTAAAAATAAAAATGTTTCACCAAGGATAGTTTCAAGCACATGAGAAAGGGAATCACCGCTCCAGGTGGGTCTACTAAGAAATCAAGGACTGTTCAGGATACCAAGGATGCTGGCAATGCACTAAGCAGATAATGAAGATTTCAAAGGGATGGACAGCCGCACTCCAAAAATAAATCTTGAGTTGTCTTTATTGATGAAAACAGTAAAAAATGCACCACAGGATCACAGAAAAAAATCAGGAAAAGGGACAGCCGATGCGTTTTTAAACTGGTTCAGTGCTTAGTCATAGCCATGACTAAGCACTGAACCAGTGTGAAACGTGTCCTAAGAGAAATTCCCAAAACATGGCATGTTGGGGGTACTTGAGGACCGAGGTTGAGAACCACTGTCAAATACAACTATGTAAAGGGAAATACAATCACTGTATAAAGTATCTTTTATTTTTCTGTCACCATAGTTCCAGAGACTCCAGGCCTAGTTCTGGCTTGTCCTTATTGTCTTCAGCTGGTGCCTTTTCTGCTAGAAGATCATCTTCTCAGCCAACGCCTGTCATCAACATTCAGTCCCCTCCAGAAGAAAATGTAGAACCATTGGATCTCTCTGGCATTAGGCAAGAGCAAGACAGTATTTCAGGTTTGTAATGTTTCAATCTTTATTTATTGGTGGGCTGCCAATATAGCCACATACATTACATCCATTTCTCAAGGTTACCTTTTCCCACCCACCCTTATGAATGCCCTGTGGGCACACGTTTCTCATTATATTGCCTAGATTTCTTGCTACATGTTAGGAACCAATAAAAACATCAAAAAGATATAACGTTTTCTGGCTTTCTTAGTACATTTAAATGTAAAACCATATTCATCTTACGTTCTTAAATCTGATGGACAAATTAATTGAAAAATATTATTAATATAAATAAAATATAAAGAAATGCTTTTCAGAAGCTTAAAGTGGAACTTTTTTTTTTTTATGTTGTCTTTATATTACAGGTGATAAAAAGAGTGTGGGCAAAACTCCAGAAACACCATGTCTATCATCATCATCCACTCGCTCTTATGTCAGAACATCAAAGTCCAAATCTTGCTCATCGCTGCTTTCTGCTCATGCAAGCCGCCCAGGGTCGAATACCAAACCCATTCTACCACCTATTCCATCAGGACGCAAGAGGTTTCAAAGTTAATTCAGCTAGTGCTTTCAATTTCCCCTAAATGCTTTGCATTAAACAATTGCTGTTTCAAGAGCTATTCAATATCATATAATCAAAATTATTTTGTTTAACCTTTGACTTACAGAGGCTAATTTATTGAAGTAGTTGAGAATCTTCACTCAAATTATAGTTGTGTCCACTTTAAATACCCAATCATGTTCAGATAAAATAAACTGGAATTTGTTTTTTGCACGACTGAATTTTTAATCTTGGCTTCCTGGCTGTCATGATTCAGTGGCTTCTGTACTTTGTGTCATTAACTTGGAACAAATATGCAGTTCACAAGTTATAATTTTCTTCTTGTCGGTTTCTTCTCGGTCAGTGACTCAAAGTATTGAAGCCAGATTAAATTTGCAGTGGGAGTCTACAGAGAAACCCATTTAATGGGGATGTTGGGTTTTCTAGGACAATACTGTAATGTATTTGCTCAAAATTACAACATGGCCATGTACATTTATATTTCACTTTTGGCTGAGCATTCAATAACTTTATTTATATGCACCAATCTACAATATTGACTGATTGTAGTTCAATAAACTGTAAACTTTTATTGCGCTGAGAATTATATTCAGTAAATACTTGTTCTATATGCCCGTTTATCTAACATCTAGATAATCTTTCTGCATGAGTGTCAGTGTTTTGTAACCTGAAAAATAGTTGGCTTTTTAGGCATTCTAAATGGGCTTCAGCTATATGTATGCATTAACATTAGAACACAGTGGCAGACTTGCTGGTCAAACAATCCTCTATCACAAGCACTTCCATCTTCTCCCAGACTTCCTTCTGGGTTCAGCAACCATCATTCCCATGCATGTGCACTGAAATCACATGATCACAGCACAGAGGGGGTGCTGTATAATGAGCAAGAGGAACTGAACACTGGCAAAGAAGGCCATTGGCCAGCCAGGTATAACCTATCCCACTCCCAGCATACTTCATTTTATTCCAAATGTTTTAGGAGGATGGATCTCTCCCCCTTTTTTTTTTGCAGGAAAAAAAAAGATGTTATATTTACCTGTTCTATGCAATGGTTTTGCACAGAGTGGCCCCCTAACTCCTCTTCTGGGCTCCTCCTCCTCCTCCTCCTCTTCAAGTGCTCCCATAGCAAGCAAATTGCTACAGAGTTTTACTCAAACCTGTTCACGAATGTCAAAGCCCAAGGAAGCATTTGCCCCATTCTGGATTTAAAGGCATAAGAAATGTTGTATGGAATGCACCAGGTCTCTCATACTTGTTTTGCCTCTGCGAACATCAATGATGCATACTTGCATGCCCCCAGCTTTCTAGAACATCAACACTACCTATGATTGTCTGTGGGCATACAACACTAAGTTTGTAGCTCTTCCATATTCACCAAGGTACTAACACCCGTGCTAGCCTTCTGTGCTCCCAGGGCATACCCATAGTGGAATAATCTAGACAACCTTCTAGTGGGAGATCCGTTGGTCCAAAGAACTTTCCAGACTTTGCAAGGTTTTGGTTAGATCATGCGCATTCAGTAGTACTGACACAGATTTTATCATTTAGTGCAGGGATCTATAAGACTACAGCCCTTGAGCTGTTGCAGAACTATACATCTCATGAGGTATTGTAAAACTCTGACATTCACAGACATGACTAGGCCTGATGAAAATTGTAGTTCCTGAATAACTGGTGGGCCATAGTTTGGAGACCCCTGATTTAGAGTATCAGGAGTCTCATACTGCTTAATTCAGAATGTTTCTTCTGCAAGAGAACTCTTCGTTACCAGATTTGGACTCTACAGTCTAGCCGCCATCCAACTCTCCACATTTCACCTTCAGGAAGACTGATCTCTTTTTATCATTCCTGAGGGTCCCCCTAAGAGGCAACCTGCGTCTCATTACACCAGGTCTCAGTGGCTCCTACAGGTCATCACACAAATCTATAGGCTTAAAGGCTAAAATTAATCTTTTGGAACCTGTTCCAGCTGCTGCCAGTTCCCCCAATCATCTCCTCAGTGTGACCCCACCCTAGCTATCACTTTTTGAAAAAGAGCACGGCTGTAAGGGTGGGCATGTTTGTGGTGTTGCTTACAGTTGAACTGTATTTGGACATACCACTTCATGTCCTTAGGCTGTTTAAATTTTCCAAGACCTTTAGTGGTTAAAACAATCTCATGGCAACAAATTACAATCATGTATAGCCAGGTTTTTTACCATTAGGAGTAAAATACAGTTTGCTGAATTAAGGCTTAGGCTTCTTTTGTTTCGATAGGGGAGCACTTTACCACCAATGACAGTTGTCAATCGAAGCCCCAAAAATATTTTCAATGGGAATGTGAAGCAAACGCTTTTTACATTGTAGGTCTACAGAACAGTATTTTAGACCAAAGAGACTCATGTTGGAAGACCATATCCGATAACAACCCATGAACACAATAGGGCAATGGAGCAGACATAAGCTGGACTGCTGCTTAACTGAATAACAATTAAGCATGGTTAAGGTTCTTTTAGAAATTTGTTTAGAACACATACCCAGGGTCTGGAAATTAACTGTAACAGCAGGTTGCAGGGCAGGGTCTGCAAAAAACAATTCTTGGAAAGGGTTTCAATATGCATTAGTTTAACAAGAATGTTCAGCATTTTGTTTGGGCAAGAGATATGGAAGGTCCACCTCTTACATAAACTCATTCTCCATGGGATATTATTCAGCAAAGAATTCTGGAGGAAAAAATTATTTGGCGGAAGTAACCCAATCCCATACAATGTATTGAAAAGGTTGACAGTCTTAAGGACCTCGATCTTGATGCCAGTTGCTTCAATTTTAAACATGCAATAACAAAATTTAAGCTTAGGAGTTATGTAAGCAGTTTCCTCAGGTATAAAAACTTACCAAAAAAGGAACAATGAGATTATTGCACCACAGCTGCTGCAGAAATGTTATAAAACAGACTGAAGCAGAGGGCATAGGAGTACATTTAGTTTCGAGACATCTGTCATGCTAGAGATTTTGATCCAAAAATAATTGATGAAAATGTTTCTCTGGACAAGGTGGATGAGGGAGCTAGATAAGACTATGGAGAGTGTAGACTTAAGCAGGGGGCAAAATTCCAAGCTACTGTATATCAAAATCAGGTCCTCTGGAAGGAACACTGCCACCCTGGAGCTGTTGCATATACACTCCATGATGCGTGTGGAGATCTGTGCAGCTATCCACCTGTCAATTTGAACAGCCAGTCTGTATGGAACATCTGCATAGGCCACACAGGTGAACATGTACCCTTTGCACAGGCATAGGGACCAGTATACCCATGTAAATGAGCCCTAAGCAATGGAGAGTGCCACGTGCAGAACCAGTGAACAGGTCACATTACAGTTACTCATTGCCCCAATCACCAGCATACTCCCAAGGCAACAAGTCGAGAGCTGCACTGAACTGAATTTAAATAGATCAGGCAGAAAGGGGAAGGCTTTCTGATTGGCTGCAGCCTGACAGGAGGCAAAGGATCCTTCTTTGATTAGCCGTGCCATGACCGAGAGGCAGAAAACCAGGATTGACAAGGGACTAGCCCTGTAGTTGATTATAATAATTAGCAGTTGAGACTAGCTGATGCCTATTAGCAATCTGCCCTGCACAAAAAAAGGACTTAACCTTCCTAGGACACTAGCAAAAAAAAACTGAAGCATTATGGGAACGGGAAGGTTTATACTCGATTGGTCAACAGCTTTTTTTTTTTAATGGACAAACAAAAGCAAGCAGAATAAATAGGGAAAAGGAGGTTGCCTTGGATGCACACTCCTCTGGGAAAAATAGCACCATGCAAAAACTCTCCATGCACTTCAGAAAAGTTCAACTACCGAGCCCCTCTTCCTGTAAAGCTGAGGTTTTTATTGGCTGGTGGAGGATGGGCAGTTTCATTGGCTAATGCATCTGGGAATGTCATAATGGAATCTTAAACCGTAAACGATGTATGTAAACAATTATAGTGGTTATATGCTACCCATAGTCACACGATTAGGATGTTTTGGTGAATTGGAATTGTTCAGTAAGGCCAGGAAAAAAGCCTATAAATCAAATTATATTGAAAATCTGGGCACTAATTACCGTAGTAAAAATATGTTGCCCCATGTTCAAGCCTTTTTTCATAACCAAAAGTTCCCTTTCAAAAACAGTAAAGCATAAGACCAACTCTTATTGCAACAGTATGGGTTTTCAAGGTTATGTAGAAAATAAATGAGAGCACAAATTTTAAGAGTAGAGCAGCAGCTTTATTCATATGGAAAAAATGTAGACAAGCTTTTTCTGAACGGTGACTGAGAAGATATGCACAGTATTAAAATAAAGAGGTTTCTATCCAGTCAATCAAATGTTACATACATACAACTTAAACTTACATATTTTGACTAAAGGAAACAAAAGCTAGTAGGCCAACATTCTAGCATTTCAGCTGAGCAAGGACATCATATTCTAGGTAGTTTTTTTTTTTAACATAACAAGTTTGTCTATCAGCTTTTTGACATTTATGGCTCTTGCACATGGGAGGCCATGCCCTTTCTATGTAAATGCCACAGTCTTTTCTCCCAACTGGGAAGTTCAAGTGCACCATATAAAGCCTTGGCTATACACCAGTGCTACTGTAAACACATGATTATGGTATGGGCATATACAAAAAAAAAGCCTATGTGCTATACTAATATTTACGAAGGCACCGGTGTACACCAAAGCACAGCCTTTCAAATCTACGAGGCTGTACACAACACCTGTGCTTCCCTGTCAGGGGATTTTTTTTTAGTAATTTACAATTAATTGGCTCAGCTGCCCATGTGCAAGAGGCCTTAGGGTGAATGTTAAGCACTATAAGAACTACTGTAAACATCTAATGTAGAGGTAAACTAAAAAAAAAAAAAAAAAAAAATCATGTCTTGTGCAATGCCAGAATGGCAACCACGGGTGCCAATACACATGATTTCAACACAGAATAAAAATTATATGGAATATGATACTACCATAGTGCTATAACACACATGTAAATCCTGCTAGATAGAGTATGTTGCATCTTAAAAACCAGACAGAAAAAAAAACAAGTATTTCTAAAAGGAAGGAAATCAATGTTTTGCAAGGTTTCATACAATAAAGGTCAATAGCTTTCTCACAAACACTTCTACTTATTAGCCTTATGAATGGGAGACACAATTCATTCCATAAATAAAACTTCATTCATACAATTGTTTGCAGTTACTATATAATATCACGCACACACACACACACACACACAATATATTGCCAAGAAAATTCCCCTGCCTACAGTATTTTGTACCTGGTGTGCATAGTCACAGAGTACTTCTAATATTTAAAAGTTTCAATAAACCCACAACAGTAAAATCAGTTTGTATATGCAGTAAAGCATGCTTGTTATGCCCACTGTGAAACCTAAGGGGTTAATCCTCTGCATTGTGTAAAAAGGCTGCTTGATCTTGTTTGCACAGACCCTCCCCTCCCTACACTGTCCCCCTGGACAAGTTCGGATAAGACAGAGCCTTTGAAGTAAGGTTGCACACGCTCAGTTTGGTGTGAATTGCTAGAGAGTTTTTTTTTTTTTTTTCTTGGGAGAGTGCATATAATCTGTACAGGGCCAATCAGCACTGCCCAGACATGTCCAGATAGAGGGTCAGGAGCCCTGCAGCCTCAGACAGCTCAGTGCAGTATGAAAACTCCTCCTACAAGCTTCACCAGGAACTGATAGAAATCACAAGACTGCTATATACTGCTGATGTGAAAAGGTCATTAGCGGTTTATATGTACTAAAATAGGATTTTTTTTTTTGTACTCATCATAAAATACTTTTCTCTGTCCTCCATGGAAGGACACAGCTCCATAAATCTGGACAAGTGGGTTATGTTCCTGTTCACAGGAGACTAAGCAGTAACATGTTCGATAATTAAATACATGTTACTTTAACAGAGTTGAACAGCCCTGCCCAGGGGGTGGTCCCTCCGGACATAGCTCTCATCCCTGCAGCATGCAGCCTCAGGAGCAGTACAAACCTAAAAAGGAGAGGTGGGTGCCGTGTGCGAGCATGGATGACAGAGAAATTGCCCTGGTCGAATGTGCCGTGACCAGAAAGGGAGGTGCCCCGCCCTTTAAGAGCATAGGCCTGTATGACTGTCTGCCTGATCCACCCAGAAATGGTGGCCGATGAGACCGCCAGGCCCTTTTGTGGACCATACACAGACACAAAAAGCGAGTCAGATCTTCGAAACGGAGCCGTAGCAGAAAGGTACACCCAGGTAGTCCACCTGCTAGTTTTCCTGATGGTTGACATAAGCTACTGCGGTGGCATTGTCTGACTAAATCCCGACCGGGCAACATTGCAACCTCCACGATCACGAGGAGAGGAGTAGCCTGATCGCCCAGAGTTCTAGGACATTGAATGGCAGACGGGATTCCACTAGAGTCTATCGACCCTGGGCCGACTGGACCCCCCCCAGACGTCCCCCCAACCTGTGAGGCTGGCGTCTGTCGTAATCACTGTCCACTGGAAGGGAAGAAACGACATCCCGGACCTAAGAGTCGGGAATCTTAGCCACCAATTCAGAGAGGCCCTGACTAGGTGGCTTACCTAAATCCGACGATCCAGAGACCAAGGAGATTTGTTCCATTGGACAGTATCTCCCTTCTGCAAAACACTAGTGTGGAACTGGGCATAAGGTAGCACCTACAAGGGGGCTACCATGAGGCCCAGGACTCGCATGCAGAAAATGGAGAGACGACCAATTGCGGGATGCCAACAGCTTCACCGCAGACCGAAGAGTCTGCAGTCACTCCAGGGGAAGAAAAACCTTCGCTTCCGAGGAGTCCAGAATCAACCCTAGGTACTCCAAACACTGAGTCGGGACCAGGACCGATCTCCGAATATTTAACACCCACCCACATTTTTGGAGGGTCTCGCTGGCTATATACACATCCACCTCTAGATCGGAGCCAGAGGCTGCTCTCAGAAGAAGGCCATCTAAGTAGCCCACGATGGCCAATGCCTCGCTAACTCAGCAAAGCTAGGATCAGTGCAAGCACCTTGGTGAAAACTTGTGGTGCCGACGCTAGCCTAAAAGGAAGGGCCAGAAACTGATAGTGGTCATCCCCTATCGCAAAGCGCAGAAACCTCTGGTGACTTGCGCAAATTGGGACATGCAAGTAAGTGTCCTTGATGTCCAAGGACGGCAGAAGAAGAAAAAAAAATTACCTCAGGGCGCTGGACCCAAAGGGAGCCATACGTCCTCCTTTGCTAGGCAGAAAGAAACTGAGGCTGCATGCTGCAGGGAGAAGGGTTATGTCTGGAGGGACCGCCCCCTGGGTGGGGCTGTTCAACTCTGTTAAAATAACATGTATTTAATTATCCAACATGTTTTTGCCTAGTCCTCTCCTGTGAATTGGAACATAACCCACTTGTCAAGATTTATGGAGCTGTGTCCGTCCATGGACGATAAGAGAAAATTGCATTTTCACATTCTGTGCACTGTGGAAGAATGCAGGGTCCTGGGTTTTAGTAACACTTTAAGGAATAGTTCTGCTTTTATATGAATTCCCCAATCATAACAGTTTTGAGTTTAAGCACATTTCAGTTTCTGTCTTTCAGCTGCTTAAAACCATTATGGATGGTTTTGAATGTGTTTTATCACATTTAAGCTGGGTACACATTGTGTTTTTTTTTTTTAAAGATCCTCGTAACTAAAGTTTGTGTTTTGCGATCTCCTCTGCTGAGCCTTTGTATTCTGACAGTCCCCCTGCCCCCCTCCCCCCTGTAATTCAAAGAAATCCGAGTGTCAGATAACTGTGTCTGCAGTGCAGCAAACACTACCTGGCTGTCCTGAACTGGCTTCATAAAAGTTGTATGTGTAGATCAACACATTCCACAACCCTCTAATGGATTCCATTAAGAAAAGTCAAGTGCTGTTCATCTCACCAGCATATTGTGTTGCATGATTATGTTGTGCTTGTTAAGGGTTAGGTCTACCTTTTATACCATGTTACATCCATATTTAGGGTGTAACATGCAGCCAAGAGCACCTCCCTCCCCCTTAGGGGGATAAAGTCACTTTTAGAATGTTGCCACAGATCTGTGAATGAATAAACTACAAGTCCCATCTACCACTACAGAAAAAGGGACTTTTAGTTATTAATGGACTGCAGGCACAGTGATCACATCTCCTGTAGTCCATCGATACTCCCCCCAGCTCCATAACCAAAAGTCTGTACCTCAGTACAGACATGGAGATAGAGGAAATATTTAGAAGCCTGTGCACTGTACTGGCTCTTCGCTAATCAGGGTTGCAAGGCTTGGTGTGCAGATCTGCTTACAGGGATCTTAGGCATAAAAAATAAAAAAAAACTCTGAATATTGCTGAAAATTTGGTAATCATGTACAAAGTTCAGCAGCACAGTGCCCTCTTCCTAAAAGTTAAAAGGTATGTTCTTTCTATACTTTTGGCAAGAATGATAAACTAACCATGAGGATCTTTTTTAATCTGATATGTATATCCCCTACTCAGAAACTACTACATAGATAATCAAAGGCAACTTTGGTTTATCTGTGTATCATCAGAAGAGAATAGCAGCGATATGGACATTTTCCTAATCCATCTCAACAAAGTTCTGCCCCAGTAAATGTCAATCCTAACAGACGGAGGCATATTGGAATAGTCAACCCTGTGCATAGGACTCTGTGTATGAAGAACAACAACCCTTAGTTATTATTTATGAATAGCTGCAGTCTCTCCAACATCTATAATACCAAATCTAGTTGCAAACAAAAAGAAAATATATCCAAGGGATGGGAAAACAAATAGTAAACACAAGAAAACGTATTTCAAAATGCATATACTAGTAGTATTAAGATGCAGAGACCAATGGATGGGGCTATTACTCATATAAACTTACCGTATAAAACGTACATCATATATGTTTTCTACAACTCTTTATGCAACATACATCATGGAGCTGTACTTTTTACATTACAGTGCACTATGAAGAGTGGGAATATGAAACATTTTCAAATGCTTTCTGGTACTAAAATAAATAAATAGGAAAGGCCAAGTCTGCAAAGCATTAAGCAGGGTGTGGGATAAGGCACTTGTTAAATATTGTATAGACCATAGCAATCTCATTGTATAACTCGGAAGAGAGCTAATAAAAGCATATCAATCTTTCATCGATATACTTCAATCAAATCCCTATGTACTGGCATTTTTCAGCAATGATTTCACCATGCATTAAACAACGTTAACTACATAAGGCCCCCCAAAAAAGCAACCAATGCTTATTATTAAAAATAATTCTTGCAACAACAAAAAGAAGGCGATAGTGTGCTTTTGCAGCAGTCATAGGCAACTGTAATTGCACAGAATATTTTATCAATATAGATAAACTCCATCAGCGGGGCTGATCCTTAATTTTTTTTTTTATGCAAGAGTTCAAAGTAAAGTGAGGGTACCACTGGTAATGTTGCGCAATTCTCATCGCTGGTCCCTGAGCTCAGTAAACTAATAAAGCATACATAATCCTTGCTTGCTGTGAGATCATTCTATGGCCAAAGAATGGGGGTTGTTTACGAAAGGCAAATCCACTTTGCAATACAAGTGCAAAGTGCACTTGAAATTGCACTTGGAAATGCAGTCGCTTTAAATCTGAGGGGTAGATCTGAAATGAGTGGAAGCTCTGCTGATTTCATCATCCAACCATGTGCAAGCTAAAATGCACGTCCCCTTCGGTTCTACAGCGACTGCACTTCCAAGTGCACTTGTAGTGCAAAGTGGATTTGCCTTTAGTAAATAACCCCCAATGTATATTTACTTAGACAACAATGTCTACATACTAAATTATGTACAGTCTATACTGCTGAGGATGATGACATTACCCAAAAAAGGTCTGTGCTCAGCACATAATACATCCTGGCTTGGATGATCCTGTTCAATTTAGAAATAAAGATAATGACAGGAACAGGTAATGATTTTTACTATAGGTATCCCTATGAGCTTATGTTGCTGAGGAAAGAATACTAATTTCCAAACTATCCACAAAGTATTTGATACATTTGCCCTAAAAAAAATAAAACACAAACACGGTAGACATAATTGCTCAGGTTTCTCCATCTTCCCCCTCTGGTTGTAATAGTAAAAATAAGTAAACATAATTTAATTAACATGATAGAATCTTGAAGTTCACATCTTTTTTCAGACTGCACATTCAAAAACTGCATACTTTGTCACTTTTTCCAATCAAAATCGTATTTGTTTACTCTACGAGTACATAATTTAAAATAGCCTAGTCGTTAAAATTCTGAACCTCAGACTTTGAGGTTAACTAGTCCGTTATAATCGCACTAGTGCCTTATAGTTGTCACAGTTTCAAAATTGCACAGGAATAACAAGTCATCACACAGACTCATTGAACCTAATGGAAGGAATAGAACACTGCTTTCTACAATACCACCTACAAGTCAGATCCAGCATTCTGTATGATACACATTAATGAGATTTATTCCTTCTTTCTGTCAGTCTTGTCCTTGCTGGGTGCAGCCTGAATGCTTTTCCACACCTCTGTGTACAGGAGCGTACCCAAAAACACAAATATAGTACCAATCCAGTGCCATGTAGTGAATGGATTCTTGAAATACAGAATGGAGAAGATGAGGCTGATAAATTTTCGTAGTGTAACAACTAGGGTAACTGTGAGCGAAGGACACTCCGTAGTAAGAATAAACACTCCTCTGATGCACACATATCTTGTGAAAAATGTTAAGGCAAAAAGAAACAGTAAGAAAAAGGAATAATCAATAGGCCAAAGTACGCATTTGCAAAGCACCTACAGTGCCTTGAAAAAGCATTACAATTTTCCACATTCTGTCATCTTAACCACTTCAATACCGGGCTTTTATTCCACCTCCATACCGGGCCTATTTTGACACTTCTCTCCTACATGTAATAATCATTCTTTTGCTAGAAAATTACGCAGTACCCTCAAACATTATATATGTTTTTTTAGCAGACACCCTAGGGAATAAAACGACGGTCATTGCAACATTTTATCTCACACGGTATTTACGCAATCATTTGTCAAACGCCTTTTTTTTGTAAAAAAAATTGTTTCATGAATTAAAAAAAACACAAAAAAACTATAAAGTTAGCCCAATTTTTTTGTATTATGTGAAAGATTATGTTACACCGAGTAAATAGATACCCAACATGTCACGCTTTTATTATGCGCACACTAATGGAATGGCGCCAAACTTCGGTACTTAAAAATCTCCATAGGCAACGCTTTATTTTATTTTTTACAGGTTACCAGTTTAGATTTACAGAGGAGATCTAGTGCTAGATTCGTTGCTGGCAATCTAACGCACGCGGCGATACCTCACTTATGTGGTTTATACGGCGTTTACATATGTCGGCGGGACTTACGTGTGCGTTCGCTTCTGCACGCGAGCTATCGGGGGCAGGGGCGTTTTAATTTTTTTTTAAATCTTTTTGACTTATTATTTAGAGCAAAGCATATTCATATGTTAGAATGACCCAAAGTCAAGACCTAAGGTGGCTATAAAAAGGCTACACACCCCTGTTAAAATTTCAGGTTTCTGTGATGTAAAAAAAATTAGACAAAGATAAATGATCTCAGAACTTTTTCCACCATTATAAACTAGAAACTGTACAACTCAAGTGAAAAGCAAAAAAAAAAAAATCTTTTAGGGGGGGGGAGTAAAAATAATAATAAAAAATGTAATAATGTGGTTGCATAAGTGTACACACCGTCTTATACCTGGGGATGTAGCCGTGTTCAGAATTAGGCAATCACATTCAAACTCATGTTAAATAGGAGTCAATACACACCTTCCATCATTTAAAATGCATCTGATTGACCCAAAATAAAGTTCAGCTGTTCTAGTAGGTCTTTCCTGCCACTTTCTTGCATCCTACAGCAAAGGCCATGGTCTGCAGAGAGCTGCACAAGCATCCGAGGGATCTTACTGTTTAACCACTAGCCGACCAGCCGCCGTGGTTCTACGGCGGCAGGTCGGCTCTCCTGGGCGAGAGCCCGTAGCTCTATGTCGGGACATTCGCTCGCCCCCGAGTCCCGGGCACGCGCGCTCATTCGTTACAGAGCGGGGAACGGGAGGTATGTGTGTAAACACATTCCTCTCGTTCCTGTCAGCGGGGGAAACGATGATCAGTGATTCCCCCTAGTGAGTCCACCCCCCCCATGGAAAAAGCGCCCAGAGGCGATTCAGTTCGCATGCGTTGCGCTATACAAGTCATTCATTCATTCATTCATTCAACCCCTTCCCTGCCCCCTAGTGTTAACCCCTTCACTGCCAATGGCATTTTTATAGTAATCCAATGCATTTTTATAGCATTGATCGCTATAAAAATGCCAATGGTCCCAAAAATGTGTCCGCCATAATATCGCAGTACCGAAAAAAAACGCTGATCGCCGCCATTACTAGTAAAAAAAAAATATTAATAAAAATGCCATAAAACTACCCCCTTTTTTGTAAACGCTATAAATTTTGCGCAAACCAATCAATAAACGCTTATTGCTATTTTTTTTTTTATTACGAAAAATATGTAGAAGAATACGTATCGGCCTAAACTGAGGAAAAAAATACAATTTTATATCTTTTTTTGGGATATTTATTATAGCAAAATGTAAAAAATATTGCATTTTTTTTCAAAATAGTCGCTCTATTTTTGTTTATAGCGCAAAAAATAAAAACCGCAGAGATGATCAAATACCACCAAAAGAAAGCTCTATTTGTGGGAAAAAAAGGACGCCAATTTTGTTTGGGAGCCACGTCGCACGACCGCACAATTGTCAGTTAAAGCGACGCAGTGCCGAATCACAAAAAGTGCTCTGGTCTTTGGACAGCAATATGGTCCGGGGCTAAAGTGGTTAAAAGGTATCAGTCAGGAGAAGGGTATAACATAATTTCAAAAGGCATTAGATATACTATGAAACACAGTGAAGACCGTCATCAAGTGGAGAATATGGCACAACAGTGACAGTACCAAGAACTGGAAATCCTGACAAAATTGACGAAAATAATATCTGGCAAGTACTGTCTGTGTAGTACAACAATCTCCCGTATTCTTCATATGTCTGGGCTATGGGGTAGAGTGGCAAGACGGAAGCCTTTTCTTATGAGCAATAATAATCAAAGCCTGGCTAAATTTTGCAAAAACACATCTGAAGTCTCCCAAATCTTGTAGGAAAAAGTGTTCTGGTCTGATGAACTTTTTGGCCATAACTCCAAGAGATATAATTGGCGCAAAAACAGCACTGTAGATCACCAAAAGAACAACATACCCACAGTGAAGCATGGTGGTGGCAGCATCATGCTTTGGGGCAGTTTTTCTTTAGCTGGAACAGGGGTCTTAGTCAAGGCAGAGGGAATTATGAACAGTTCCGAATACCAGTCAATATTGGCACAAAACCTTCAGGCTTCTGCTAGAAAGCTGAACTTGAAGAGGAACTTCATCTTTCAGCATGACACGGCCCAAAGCATACACATCCAGACAGAGCCCAGACCTGAATCCGGTTGAAAAATTTGTGGGGTGATCTGAATAGGGCTGTGCACATGAGATGCCCTTGCAATGACAGATTTAAAGTGTTTTTGCAAAGAGTGGGAAAATATTACCAAGTCAAAACATGTCATGCTGATAAGACTCATACCCAAAAAGACTGAGTGCTGTAATAAAATCAAAAGGTGCGACCATAATATATATATATATTTCTTACTTCCCCTAAAAGATTTCAGCGTGTTGTTCAACTGCGTTGTTCAGTTTATAGGTCATATTAAAAGATGGAAAAAGTTCTGAAATGATTTATCTTTGTCTCATTTTTTTTTTAAATCACAGAAAGCTGACATTTTAACAGGGGTGTGTAGACTTTTTATATCCACTGTACGTATGATGCATGCATATTGTTATTCCCCAAGTGCATAATTTTACATTTATCAACATTAAACCTCATTTGCCACATAGTTGCCCAATTAAACATTGAGGTCAGCTTGTAAGTTGGAGACATCCTGTAAAGACATTATTCCACTGCATAGCTTGGCATACTGCGCGTCACGACTTTCCGAAAGAAGCCGAACGTCGCTGCGCAGGGGCCCTATAGAGCCGAGTCTATACGGCGCCTGCGCAATGACGTTCGGCTTCTTTCGGAAAGTCGTGACGCGCAGTATGCGCCGGTCGGAGGAACGTCATTCAACTAGGAATGCGCAGCCCCGCTAGAATCGTACCCGGAAGCCGAGGGATGAAACATCGCTAACACGGTATGTATGAAAAAAAAAAAAAAAACAGCCTCCCCGCAGTCTAACCGGACGGCTCAAGGTATTTTGAGAATTTTTTTTTAGGGTGAACTTCCACTTTAACCACTACGTTCTAAATTCGGTCTTTTAGTCAGTTTTCTATTAATTTACAAACCGATTTTTCCAAGCCTGTAGACTCTACCTTACACATTAACCGTGTGGGGAACTGTGCCAAATACTTTTGCAAAATTCAAAATATACCACTTGCACAGCCACCCCTCTTTCCAAGGGTTTACTTATCTCCTCATAAAAAGAAATCAGGTTGGTTTGACAATTTCTGTCTTTCATGAATCCATGCTGTCTATTGCTTAAAATACTTTGTTCCAGCAAGAACTCCTCTATGTGTTTTTTTTTTTTTATTATTAAACTCTCCCGTATCTTCCCAACTATAGGAGTTAAACTAACAGGTCTATTAGTTATGTGGTAAAGACTTTGATCTCCTTTTAACCACTTCAATACCGGGCCTATTCTGGCACTTCTCTCCTTCATGTACAAATCATCATTCTTTTGCTAGAAAATTACGCAGAACCCCCAAACAATATATATGTTTTTTTAGCAGACACCCTAGGGCATGGGTGCTCAACCTGTGGACCTCCAGCTGTTTCAAAACTACAAGTCCCATGAGGCTTTGCAAGGCTGAACAGTTACAAGCATGACTCCCAAAGGCAAAGGCATGATGGGACCTGTAGTTCTGAAACATCTGGAGGGCCACAGGTTGAGCACCCATGCCCTAGGGAATAAAACGACGATCATTGCAACTTTTTATCTTGCACGGTATTTGCGCAATAATTTTTCAAACTCCTTTTTTTGGGAAAAAAAAATGGTTTCATGAATTCAAAAATAACAAAAAACAGTAAAGTTAGCCCATTTTGTTTGTAAAATATGAAAGATTAGGTTACACCGAGTAAATAGATACCCAACATGTCACGCTTTAAAATTGCACACACTAATAGAACGGCGCCAAACTTCGGTACTTAAAAATCTCCATGGGCGATGCTTTGAAAATGTTTACAGGTTACCAGTTTAGATTTACAGAGGAGGTCTAGTGCAAGAATTGTTGCTGGCACTCCAACGCACGCAGCGATACCATACATGTGTGGTTTGAATGGAGTTTACATATGTGGGCGGGACTTATGCGTGCGTTTGCTTCTGCGCGCGAGCTACCGGGGACAGGAGCATTTTTTTTTATTATTATTTTACTTCTTTATAAAAAAAATTAACACTTTTATTCCTATTACAAGGAATATAAACATCCCTTGTAACAGGAATAGTGTGTGACAGGTCCTCTTTATGGAGAGATGTGGGGTCAATAAGACCCCGCATCTCTCCTCCAGGCTGGAAAGCATGAGATCGCGAAAATTTTTACCGATCTCATGATTAGTATTGCTTATTAGCCGAAATCGCGGCTTTGTTTACTTCTGGGTACCCGGGCGTGACGTCATCACATCGTGCCCGGGCCTCCGACGGTCATAGAGATGACTGGTGACCAGTGATCCCCCAGTGAAGGGGTTAACCACTAGGGGGCACTAAGGGGTTAAGTGTGCCCTAAGGGAGTGATTCTTACTGTAGGGGGCGTGGCTGCAAGTGTGATTTCACTGATCCTCGTTCCCTATATCAGGGAACAAACGATCAGTGACACTGCCACAGAGAAGAATGGGGAAGGTGTGTTTACACTCACCTCTCTCCATTCTTCAGCTCCTGTGACCTGATCGTGGGACACCGGCGGCAATAGGGTCCGCGGGTGCGGTCACGGCTGGGCTCTTAAAGGCGACGTACAGGTACATGCCTGAGCCCAGGCGCGCCATTCTGACGACGTAGGCAGTCCTTAAGTGGTTAAAGAGTCCCTAAAAAATATAAATAACCGACAGGCTCAATTCTTTTAGGACCCGTGGGTGTGTGCCATCTGGTCCAGGTGCTTCATTCACTTTTATTCTGTCTAAATATTTCTGGACTATATCAATTTTGAACTATTGTGTATCATTTGGGACTGTCACTAAACCCCCAGTATGGACATAAGCTCCCTCATGCTCCTTTGTATACACAGAACTGAAGAAGGCATTTAATACTATCTTTTGCAAGTCGTTCATTTAGAATTTTGTGCAACTTAAGATCGTAACGACTTCAAAGTAGTTCATGCACTACTTTGGTCTGAGTTTCATGCAACTGGAGGGCCAATGTTAACCCTCAACGGTTGTGTGAAAGTCATACCTGAATGTGTTACATGCAACAGTGGGTCACATCCAAGTTGCTCCCAACCAAAGTTGCGCGGACTGTGGAATCGTACAAATGTGAATGGAGCTTAAAACCATTTTAAGGTGTAGTTTTATTATACCATTAATGCACCGTTTATTGAAATCAGGGAAAAAAAATCCCTATTGTAGTTAAAAAGGGTATCTGAAAGTAAACTTCTGAAGTGACTTCTCATATCTTCACTGTATGTCACAGTAAGAAGTTTGCTATGCTAATATAAAAGGTAACGCGCTTAATCGTGCACTGTGTCACTGGTCACCGACATCAACACTAATAAATAAAAATAAATAAAAATGTGCTGTGGGAATGGTGTTTCTCTTAAACTTCAAACAATTATATAAAAGATAATTAGAATAAACATTCACAGAAGTGAAGAATGCGTTTGCAGCAAGGATACTGTGTAATGATGTTCATGAGCAAATAAAACCACAGGATTGGCATCTGGATCCCCAATAGAGGCAGTTGGTAGGGTTCTGTAACATAACGAACAATAACAAATCAGTATCAGATTTTGGTATCAAGAAATTCACCTGCGTTAAAAAAATAAATAAAAATTAACTGATGTGGATAGTTGGAACAGTCAGAAATCATTAACTGCATGCTTGTCCCAGGTCAATGATGCCAAGTACCTAAATCAGACTTGCAGCACGACATTAAGATCACTAGCATTTTCAGAAGATAAGGAACAAAATGGCAGCATCCATATTTCTTATAGGACGGGGTTTACACCTAAAGCTCAGTAAAGTGGTGTCTAGTCTCTCCCTGCTTACCTTGCTGTGAATAATATATACTGTACTGTGCTTTGCATAGGACGTGACTTCTCCCTATTAAAGGAAGCCCATCAGAATGTACACTGGCTTCCGATACGAAGCTGGCCTCTGCCGATATGTTTTGTTGGGAGTGCACACTGGCTTTCTATTAAGCTAGAATTGGATGGATGCAGATTGCAGTACTTCTAGACTTTTTACCTACAGGACACGCCATCAAGTAAAGGGAATTTGAAAAAAAGCAGTGTTTGAACTACGGAACTATTGAACTCGGGCCAATTGCTGCAGAAGAGAGTGCTTGTGTGTCTGGAAGTTGTCAAATAGTCTTTGGAACATATATTTACCTAGACAAAATAATTTTCCCTCAAAATGCTTTCTACACTTCTCCAAATACAATAAATACCTCCCAATGATACACAGAAAATGGTTTATTGTACATGTGTTCTTTAAGATTTGCTAGATCTTATTAATGGCAAAGTCTAATCAAATAGAAGATACAAATTATTGCAGGTCCCTTAAGCCCTGTACACACGATCGGTCCATTCGATGAGAACGGTCCGACGAACCGTTTTCAACGGTTTACCGATGAAGCTGACTGATGTGCCTACACACCATCGGTTCATGAACCGATCGTGTCAGAATGCGGTGTTGTAAAACACAACGACGTGATGAAAAAAACGAAGTTGAATGCTTCCAGGCATGCGTCGACTTGATTATGAGCATGCGTGGATTCTTAACCGATGCTCGTTCGTACCAACGATCAGTTTTGACCTATCGGTTAGCCGTCCATCGGTTACATTTTAAAGCAAGCCCTCTGTTTTTGGACCGAAGGATAACAGACCGATGGGGCCTACACATGATCGGTTTGGACCGATGAAAACTAACTTCAGTCCGTTTTCATCGGTTTGAACCGATTGTGTGTACGCGGCTTTACACAACTCTGTGGTGCATTATCACATTCACATTAACGTGGTCTCAATTGAGGCAGCTCATTCATTTTGGATGTAGCTCAGGCCTAAAACTGTACCGAATCCTTTTTTTTTCTGAAAAGTGGCAAACCTCAGAGCACTGCAACAAAGGTATTTTCTATTGAAGATGAATGACATGGCAGCATACCAATACATACATTGTGCAACACACTGAAACATTCATTTTAGTAGAGGCTAGAGCCATCTTGGCAGGTTTCTCATTCATTTTTAACACCGCAGAAATTCTCTCGTTTCTGGAGTTGCTTTGACCGCCACACAAACACACAAACTATTTAAAATCTTTGTGAGCATTGCTGAAGATTTTCATTGTTTGCATTTGGTTGGTGTAACTTGTGCGATTACCTCTATACAGTTCAATTATCACTATTGGATCATATTTCTAGTGGAAATGAGGCTGTACAATGGCTGGCTACATAGGTTTACTGAATGTGGAGAAATTGAAAAAGATGACATGCTTAGGTTTTTCATATGGTTTTCTTTCCTTAAGGGGTCATTCACGTGGGCATGTGTGTATTTTCTTCATGAAAAACAGGTTTTTGCTAGCAGTGGTAGCAGAAGTCCCTGGTTAAAATACATACCTAAAAGAACTCATGTTTAGATGTATTTGTGTGCTTACACTGTTTAAAGACTTATAGTTCTGCTGACTGTACACATGATCATAACCTGTGTGTTTTTATGTGTACACGTGTAAAATCTGCAGAAATTAAGAGCCCTGGAAATACCTGTATTCTACTTTTTTTGTAAACAACTAAAATACATTTTCATTTGTAGATGCAGCATTATGTATGGCTCCATTAATTTCTATAGTACTGCATTTAGATGCATACAAAACATATTTAAAGTGAAGGTAAACCTTGACGCTAAACCCAAATCATTAAAAAAAAATATGAATAAAATGGTGTATTACATGCTGTTCATACTCACTCAGTCACTATGAGATTAGTTTTCTACAAAAAAAAAAAAAAAAAAACTGGTTGATCCTGCTGTTCTCTATCTCCACCTTCTGTTAATGTCCCCAATAGAACTTGGGATTTTGCAGCTGTAGTGGCAACTCTGCACATGCTCAGTTTTCAGTGACTTTCTATTTTAAGCATTTGCTCTCTATCACATTCGAGCAACCCATGCAACTACAGAGTCAGACGTGGGTGTATTGAGTTTTAAATGCCAGCCCACTCCCTCCCATCTCCTCCATGCCCACTAACCAGCTAAACACAATAGGGGTGGGATATTACTAGTACATCGATGGAGGCTTCACCTACCTCTTATTCTAAGACACACGCCAAAGGGGTGACTGGCATATATCTGCCCACACCAAATTATTGCCAAAATAATAAAGATTTGACATAAATCAATTTATATCCCCCCTTTTTAAATTGAGATATATATATATATATATATATAAATTTAAAACAGTTTATTAATATTACCGTAATTATTTTTACTGTGTGTTTCAACGGCTGTTTTTTTGTTTGTTTTTTGCACCTGTGACAAACAGCAGAGGACTAGAAGCTCCTCCTGCTTATGTTTCCGTACAGACAGGCCGGGAAAGATCTGGGTCATGTGACCACTGTATATCAATTAGAAAAAAAAAAAAGTACTTAGATTTTTTTTTTTTATTAAAATAATTACAGTGCCATCATCCATATGCAGAAATAGAAGAAGAGGCAATGTAAATTAAACAGTGTGTGTTTACAATCACTTTAAGTATGACAGGTGTACATTTTGCAGAATCCACAGGATTTTCACACAAATGACTTTCAATAACACTACACACTGGAGACGAGACAGAGTGATGTGAAGAGGAAGCGCATGTTAGCATGAATTTGTTTTTTCTTATTTTAAAGCATATTTGTTGTTTTTAAACAAGACTTGTAAAAAGCGTACAACGTAGCATTTAAAAGAATGTCTTTTAATTTTTATTTTAGAAAACTTGTATTTTAGCTCTTAAAATCTGTTCCACAATTACTATCAGCACAGTATAATAAGCCATAATACTTACCACTCTGAGTAAAGAGAACTGCATGGTTATATATGTCAGGTGCTAGGAGAAGGAACCCTGGAAGTGGCAATGCATGCTGGCAGAGTGAAGGAAAAGCAAAATTGTTAACGCGTTTCTGAACCTAAAAATATATTTTATACAAATATACCAATTTAGCTGACAAATACATAATTGTGAGTGAAGGGGATGACAAAGTATGGAATGCAACAATAAAAATAAACATATTACATGGAGTAGTTAATTTATACAGCTCGGCCCTCTGCATAAAATAAAGATCACTAAAGCTGATCTCTATGGGCCAGATTCAGGTAGATGAGAGTATCTTTCCTCTGGAGTAACGCTTCTCATTTACGTTACTCTGAAGACCCTTTCAGCGCAAGTCCTGTAATTCACATAGCAGTTGCGCGTAAACTTGCGCCAGAGTAACGATAATGCGCTGGCGTAACCCGACGCAAGTGGAACTGGGTGTGATCATATGTAAATGATGGGCGGAGCCCAGCGCAGAGGCTTACGTTCAGCGCATCATCCACGGAGCATGCGCAGTGAGTGCGGCTCCACTCGCCCCCCTTGTGCGCATGCTCACAACTTCCGTCGGCACCACTTCCTGGGAAACGTCAGCGCAATGCGTTCCGCTGGGCGCTTAAAAGCGCTGGCGGAAACGCCATTCCGGCGCAAAAGTAGTTCCATTTCCCCCCACCCCAGGGAAGATACTTTTGCCCTGTAATGGCTGCTCCCGCTACCCCCAAAGAGAGGAGGAACCTAAACTATAATGCCCAGGAGGTCACTGTGATAATCTCGGCTATGGAGGCATTTAATGATTTTCTCCATGGGAAAAAAAGCAGGAAGACCAGCCGGGAAAGGAAGCAGGGTATCCTGGCCACCATTGCTGCCAGGGTCAATGTGCTGGGGTACTCCACCCGGAGTGCTTCAGACATTCAAAAAAAAATCAATGACCTGCGGCGCAAGGTGAGGGGCAAGGTGTCCACCATTAGGAGCCATGAGAGGGGCACAGGTGGTGGTCCCCCATGTCCTGTCACCCTGACCGCGGAGGAGGAGGTGGTCGCCCGCTGCCTGGACAGGGAGCATTTGGAGGGGGTCCCTGGCTATGACTCCGTAGAGGAAGGCTCCAGGACAGGTAAGTGATTTTTACCCCCTTTTTGGTGTGTTGCATGTGGGGGGGGGGGGGTGGGTACATGTGCCAAGTGTGTGGGACCACCAACATGTGTCTGCTTTGTGTCATCCACAGATGACGGTGCTGGGCCATCATCTCGTGCCGGCCAGTCCACCCCAACCCCCCAACGGGATGCTGCTGACGAGGCCCTGGGTGCTGGAGACACCGAGGTGGAGGAGGAGAGTGCCCACACCACTTCAGCAGAGGTGGTTGTGGAGGAGCCTGTCCCTGAACAGGAGTTTATTTTAATGTTGGAGGAGTCCTCCTCCTCTGCAGGGCCCTCTGTGATCCCCTCCCCCATCCTAGGTAGCCCCTTAAGGGCGACTCCATCCCCACGGGGACAACCTTCCTCTGCCCCCAGGAAGGCCACCCGGAAGACCAGGGGGGTGTGTGATTTGGTCGAGGACCAGGTGCTGTTGGACCACGCCAAGCAGACCCAGCAGATGGGGGAGATTGCTGGCCACCTGGACCGGGTCGCTGACAGCCTGGGCTCCATGCCCAGTGGTGTTCAGAACATTGTTACCAGCCTGGGGGAGGTGCAGGCTGATGTCCGGCACCTGACAGCAGCTGTACATGCCAACACTGCTGCCATTCAGGAAGAGGGGAGGCAACGGCAGCGTGACCAGCGGCACAATATCACCCGCCAGTTGAGGATGCAGGCCCAGACGAACCTTTATCTGAGCAGGATTGCAGTGGCCTTGGAGGGCAGGCAGCCAACAGCTGGCCGGAGTGGCCCATCCGGGGAACAGCCTCCTCAAGATGCCCCCACACCCCCACCACCACCCACTCCCTCCAGGCAGATGAGGAGCCCGAGAGTGCCCCCAAGGAGGAGCCCCCGTCATCCTAGATGAGGGTTATTTTTGATTTGGTTTATATTTGTGCTTTTTTTTATACTCAGGTTATGAGTTTATATTTTATTTTCATGCTCAGGTGATGAGATTTTTTATTTATTTTGAACTGCACACGGTCAGGAGTGCAGGGGACAGTGTGAATGGTGTGTGAATGTGAGAGGGTGGCACTCCTGACAGTAAGGGGTGTCACCCTCGGCCGTGGTGGTGAAGTTAACCCCACGGCTGAATGAATGACGTGTGAAAGGTGTGTGAATGGACAGTAACATCATTGGGGCCTTGACGCTGGCGTTGCTGCTCCCAACTCCTACATGCTGGACTTGGGCTAATCCAATGCGATGTGCATGTGGTGTGTGTGATCCAGTGGTGTACACGCGTGCATTGTCTGTGTTATTAATGTTTTGGTTTAGTGTCCAAAGATGCCTACGGCGAGGACCCTCCTGACTGCTCTTCCATCAGCAGACTGGGTGTCCTCTGGCAGGTGGGGACTGTGTGGCTCGGGGGTCAGGTCATCACGTATGTCAATCTGCAGGCCTTTTCTCATGGCAAAGTTGTGCAGAATACAACATGCAGCGATGATCTGACACACAAAGGTAGGGGAATACAATAGGGTCCCCCCGGACTTATCCAGGCAGCGGAAACGGGACTTCAGGAGCCCAAATGTTTGCTCCACCACTGCACGGGTTTTGATGTGTGCTTCATTGTATTTTCTCTCTCCTCTGGTTTGGGGGTTCCGGAAAGGAGTCATTAGATGGGGTCCCAGTGCATATGCAGAGTCACCTGTAAGGTAAAAGACAGGAGAATGTTAGTCATGCATGTGCGACTTCTGTTGTGCATCACGGGAGGGGATAGTCATGCCTGCCACCCATGTCACTCACCAACCAGCCAGCTGTCCCCATACATGTTCTGTTCGAATTCTGTAGGGATGGGGCTCTGACGGTATATGAAGCTGTCATGGCTGGACCCGGGGTGTTTGGCACGGACGTGCCATATGAGGCGCTGGGCATCGGCTATCACCTGTACGTTGATGGAATGCCAATGCTTCCGATTGCGGTATATGTGCTCTGTGGCACTGGGGGGCTGTAGTGCCACATGTGTGCAATCAATGGCCCCGATGGTGCGTGGGAATCTGGCAATGTTGTAGAAATCTGTCATTGCCTTCAGCCGCAGCTCCTCAGTGGTGGGTCTGATGAACTGGTTGGACATGCGTCTGAGGATTGCAGGGACAACCTGGTGCACACATCTGCTTATGGAGGACTGTGACATCCCAGCCACCACTCCACTTGTACGCTGGAATGATCCACTGGCAAGGAAATGAAGTGTTGCCAGGACCTTCACCAGTGGCTGCACTGCTTGTGAGCAGTGTGTTGGGCTGGTGATGTCATCCTGCAGGGTTGTAGTTAGTTCAAGTATTACATCAGGGCTGAATCTGAAGAGGCGATACACCTCCTCATCCCCCATGCCAAAGAGGTTCATACGAGTGCGGTATATCCTCTCACGTGCCCGCCTCCTCCGTAGCGAGGGACCCAGTACTAGTCTTAGGACCACGAGTGCCCCTGGCATGTTGGCACACAGAGGTGTTGTCCTTGCAAGTGTTGTTGTTCAGCTTGCTAGTTTCGTCGGTAACGCTGCTGTAGCTGCTCTCCTGCTGACCTGTGACCGTCTGGAGTAAAGATAAAGCAGCCTTTTGTAGAAATAACTTTGCGCCGGACGGACCAGATACGCGCGGCGCATGTAGCCAGCGTATGGTGCTAATCCGATCGTGAATTGGGAAAAATACCTCATTTGCATATTTGCATGGGAAATCAATGGGCGCGACTGATGCGCCCAGCGAAAATAAGCGCTAACGATACTCTGGCGTCGGAACGTTCCGCCGGTCGCAAATGACCCGTTATTGGGCGCATCTAGTTTGGTGGGTACGGGCACATAGAAACGACGGCGCATCATCACAGTTACGCGGCGCATATCGAAATACTCCAGCGCAAGTGTTCCTGAATCTGGCCCTATGATTTAGCAAAGTTTAAATAGTTCATTTGGGCCAAGCTGGTCCAAACAAACTATTTCCTTCACTAAAAGATACATTGGTTGTATCAGTTCTGATTACATGGAATGCAAAAACTTGCGCTGTTTGGCCGATGTCACAATTTCTGCCTCATCAAAAGGAAGCTTTGAATTCATTCAGAAAATACAAAGCTTCCTGTGAATGGCTGAGCACCACTCAGTCAAATTTGATTTTGTTCCAGGAATGGGACAGAACGATTCCATCCCGCTGCTGGAACACATCACTGTATACTGTATTGAGCTGAAGTTACATACAGTTTATACAACACACACATTGACTCCACCAAACTTCACCAAAACGTGGAGATCAATTTTAAGAAAGCAAAGAACAAAAAGTTGATAAGGTAAATGTTAAAGCGGGGATTCCATCGATTTTTTTTTTTATTATTGTGCCCCTCTTACCTACCATAACTCGCAGCCCGTGTGTCCCACTGTTTTCGCCGTCAGCATGAACTTTTAGCTCCAAAGGATATTTTATATAATGTGGTCCAGGCAGTTGTCATTTTTAATTAGGGCATGCTGGGCACGTTGAAGCCCAGCAGTATTCATTTCCAGGATACGGTGAATGCTGGTGTCCCAGCATTCACCTCTGTATCCCGCGCATGTGCTGTGCTGACGGCGAGCCGCGCCGTCAACACTTCACAGTTCCCATAGCAACGGCCGGCGTCATAATGACCCGCCCCGTTGTGCTGAGACACACAGATGGTTTCTCACAGCGATAGCTCAAAACGAATTGAGCAGCTGATGAGAAACAAGCAAGTCCAGCAATGTTCTGTATAAAAAAAAAAGGTGTATTAGTAAACGGCCACGTCACATGATGCGCTTGCCGGGTCACGCGACTGCCGAAATATCGCGGGATTTGATCAGAGAGCGTCTCCTGGGAACGTCAGGACTGATTCGCAGGAGACATAGCGCCGTCGGGGGAAAAGCGATAGGCACGCCTATTACCCTGCGGTGGAAAAATGATTGACAGGCCGCAATGAAACGAAAAAAAAAAAAAAAGGTAAGCCTTAAGCAGAAAAAAAAAAACCACGGATTTGTTATGTTGAATGGAAGGCAGTTTTATTAATATAAAGTGAGAAATTAGGGTGAACCTCCACTTTAATGGAGCACGTATACATGAACGATCATAACCCAGACACTCGTTGTGCTTCAAGCTTTTACCAAGGTTGCCCATCATGAGGACACACAGTCTGTACGCACTTATTTGGAGGTACATACAGAAATTACTACTCACTTCACAAATACATGATACTTAATTTATTGAAAAAAAAACTATCCCTTTAACTTGAGCCCACAAAGAGTCTGATCGAGTCTCCGATGTGGTTTAAAAACATACGATTAGTAAAAATAGAAATAAAAAAAAAAAGTCTGCTCTCTGCTGAAGTCACAGAAGCCGGTTCATTGATGATCAGAAAATTAGGGCTCATTTCCACTGGCGTTTTTACAGCCACTTTTCTGAGCGTTTTTTACAGCTTAACCACTTCCCGCCCGGCCAATAGCAGATTTACGGCCGGGAAGTGGTTATGAAATCGTGACTAGCCGTTCTCAAACGTCTAGCACGAATTCAATGCCGGGCGCGCAGCGCGGCGATCGGTGATGCGGGGTGTCAGTCTGACACCCTGCACCTCCGATCTCGGTAACGAGTCTCCGGCGGAGCCTCGTTACCACGTGTTCAGCCGTGTCCAATCACGGCTGATCACGATGTAAACAGGAAGAGCCGCCGACGGCTCTTCCTCACTCGCGTCTGACAGACGCAAGTACAGGAGAGCCGATCAGCGGCTCTCCTGAAAGGGGGGGTTCGCGCTGATTGTTTATCAGCGCAGCCCCCCTCGGATCGCCACACGGACCACCAGGGAGTGCCCACACTAGACCACCAGGGAACTTAAAAAAAAAAAGGACAAAAAAAAAAAAAAAAAGGACAAAAAAATGATGCCAATCAGTGCCCACACATGGGCGCTGATTGGCAACATTGATCCATCAGTGCCACCCCTCAGTGATCATCAGTGCCACCCCAGTGTCTGTCAGTGCCACCCCACAGTGCCAATCCATGCCCAGTGCCCACCTGTGCCCACCTGTGCCACCTATCAGTGCCCACCTGTGCCACCCATGAGTGCCCACCTGTGCCACCCATGAGTGCCCACCTGTGCCACCCATGAGTGCCCAGTGCCGCCCATGAGTGCCGCCCATGAGTGCCCATCAGTGCCGCCCATGAGTGCCCATCAGTGCTGCCCATGAGTGCCCATCAGTGCCCCATACCAGCGCCGCCTATCAGTGCCCATCAGTGCTACCTAATCGGTGCCCATCAGAACTACATCATCGGTGCCCATCAGTGCCACCTCATCGGTGCCCATCAGTGCCACCATATCGTAATTGAAAGAGAAAACACTCATTTACAAAAAAATTAACAGAAAAAAATAAAAACTTTATTTTTTTTCAAAATCTTCGCTCTATTTTTAGTTGTTGCGCAAAAAAAAAAAAATAAAAAAAAAAAATCGCAGAGGTGATCAAATACCACCAAAAGAAAGCTCTATTTGTGGGGAAAAAAAGGGCGCCAATTTTGTTTGGGTGCAGTGTAGCATGACCGCGCAATTGTCATTCAAATTGCGACAGTGCTGAAAGCTGAAAATTGGCTTGGGCGGGAAGGTGCGTAAGTGCCTGGTATGGAAGTGGTTAAAAACGCCTGTCCATGTTAGCCTATGGCCTCATGCCCACCATGACGTGTTTGAGCTGTAGATGGCTAAGCCGCAAAAAAAACGCGGGACCAGTGCGTTCTGAAGCTCCAGCAATAGAGCTGTAAAAACGCCAGGCATTAAAAAACGCTCAAAAACGCGCACAAACGCTCAAAAACGCGGCCGCAGCGTTTTTAAAGCTCCAGCACCACACAAAAAAAAAATGTTTCCTGAAATAAACATGGACAGGCGTTTTTAAGCTGTAAAAAACGTGGCTGTAAAAACGCCAGTGGAAATGAAGCCTTATAGTGTGATTTTATTATTGTCTGTGCCTAACAGGGACACAGACAATAATACAATCCTGACAAGGATACCAACCACTCAATACAATAAAAAAAAATCCTTTAACAACAATACTACATACTAACTTACTATTCTGCTCTGATCAACTTATTTCTGTCTGAAAAAAGTTCAGCATATAATGACACAGCTCGATGTTGAGGAACATTATTCTGAAATTTATAGATGCATCTTTTCACAGATTGGAATCTCTGCCCATTTTTTTTTAGACTCTCCAAGATGCCCTTTTTTTTTTACACCCAATTGCATTACTAAAATGTTGTCAATTAACTAAATTAATTGCAAAATGATCTTTCAGTTCTTCCTCATTAGTACCACTTACTTTGACAGCTTTTTAGGCTCGGTTTACGTTGGTGCAATAAGGGAAACCCGGTTTACACTGACATGTGAAATTAATGACACCCCCAAATCAATTCGCAAATCACAGTGCAAACTGTGAAATGGAGAATGGCTTAGTGCTTTGTCCCAACTTTGAGACGTGTTGCTGCAATTTCAAAATTACCTTATTTTTTCCCCTAAAATTGTACATTTTCTTAGTTTACACATAACAAACTAGATCTTGCTTAAAGGGGTTGTAAACCCTCTGCGTTTCTGACCTGTAAAACTTCCTTTAGTGCAGTGCCCCCATTTTACTTACCTGAACCCTGTCTTTCCTGCGCTGGGAACAAGCACACCCGCTCTCGGGTCCCGATTGAAAAGATAGTTGCACAGCCATTGGCTTCCGTTGCCAATCAATCAAATCCAATTATGCGGGTTGGGGGGGGGGGGGGGGGATCGAGTCCTGCTGTCTGTGTCAATGAACTCAGCAGGACTCCAGAGCTTGCCTGCATGGGTTTCTCTAGGGAAGTGCTTCCTCTGGGGGGCCCTCAATGAGGGAAGAAGCCTGGAGTGCCATTGAGGCACCCCAGAAGAGGAGGATTGGGGCCACTATGTGCAAAACAGAGGCGGGAAGTATGACATGTTTTCTATTTAATTTTTTTAAACAAACCTTTAGTGCCCCTTTAATCTTTTATAGGGTTGATGTATTTTTTCAACATGATTATCTCTGTAACTATGTTCTAGTTTTGACCGCCTTGTCATTTAAAAGGGCCATCAAACGCACAGGAAGGCACAAAAAGTGATGCAAGCATCCGTGTGGTGTAGCATGAAAAGAGGAATCTGTTGTATCGCCAGTTTTAGTTTACCAATGTCCACCCATAGCAAATTGTCAGCTCACCTTATTATGGGGAAATGCCTTATTCTTAATGATTTTTTATTTATTTTTTATCTACGGTTAATGCATCCCCACCCTGTTCTCAAAACAGCAGAAGCGATTTAATCTTCTGTCTGTGATCAAAACATATCTTCCAATATCTGCATCTGCTATCTCTTCTAGTTTCGCTAGCCAAATAGATTGGATACAGTTACAAAAAGTATATTTTATTTTTACGTAAAACGTCACGCTAGTTCTAGCAATCCAAAGTACAAGTAGAATACCTTACATTATAAAATAGTGCTTCCTTAGAATGCTTTCCATATTCCTTATAGAGTGTTTCCTGAAAGATTCCCATTCGGGCTGACATCAAAAGGGCAAAGGTCAAAGCAGCAATACCTGTGAGACACAGCAGAAACGTCCAAAATGCCTCCATTAGCTCACAACACTTACAAGTATGCATGCTTTACTAAGTGACATCATTTACCAAATAATACTTAATCCATCAAACATGAATCTTACTAGGGTGTTTAATGTGATGTTTTAAACCTAAATGACAGTTTTATTGCTATGGTCTACTTTCTTTCCACCTCATTTTAATTTTAAACGCCATAAGCAGAAAAGAGACGTTTTCCAGGCACATGTCAATTATTCCTAGAGCAAAGAATGGCACTAAATCTTAATTCAGTTTCCCCCCCCTAATGCACAATGGTACAGTACAGATGTATCATCAGTTGTTTTTATTTACTTAAGGGATCACATGACAAGGCTACTGAGGTTTTAAATCATTGATAAGATTGATTACAAATATGTTGACATTTTTGAAGTTTCCGGATAGAAAAAAAGATTTTTTAAAACAGCTTACCTGTAAAATCTTTTTCTTGGAGTACATCACGGGACACAGAGCAGCATATTCATTACTATATGGGTTATATGGAGTACCTTCAGGTGTGGACACTGGCAATCTCAAACAGGAAGTCCCCTCCCTATATAACCCCCTCCCATAGAGGAAGTACCTCAGTTTTGTAGCAAGCAGTATGCCTCCCAAAAATGTTCCCCAAAAGAGGGGTGGGAGCTCTGTGTCCCGTGATGTACTCCAAGAAAAAGATTTTACAGGTAAGCTGTTTTAAAAAATCTCTTTTTCTTTCTCGTACATCACGGGACACAGAGCGGCATATTCATTACTATATGGGATGTCCGAAAGCAATGCTTTAATGAGGGGAGGGAGACATCTTCCAAAAAAGGATTTAATTTAGAGGTATACTCAAATACTAATAAATCCAACTTAGACAAAAAATATAAATCTCAAATCTAAATCAAGGGAGCCCCCTCAGATCCTGAGGAGCTTGAATCGCGGCCTGTAGTACTGCCTGCCCAAAGGCTGTATCCGCATTCCTTCTTACGTCCAATTGATAAAAATTTTGTAAACATGTGGACTGACGACCACGTTGCTGCCTTGCATATTCGAGCCATAGAGATCTGATGATGTGCTGCCCAGGAGGTGCCCATGGCCCTGGTAGAATGGGCCTTTACCGACAAAGGAGGAGGCAACCTTTTCAAACCGCAGGCCTGAACGATTAATTGTTTAATCCATCTTGCGATGGTGGATCAAGCAGCTGCCTGACCCATCTTGGGCCCTTCCGGTAAAACGAACACCACATCTGTTTTCCGAACCTTCTCTGTAGCTTTAAGATAGGCCTTTATGGCCCTGACAATATCCAACGTATGCAGCAACCCCTCCTTTCTAGAGGTGGGTTTTGGAAAGAAGGATGGAAGTACCACATCCTGGTTCAAGTGGAAACTGGATATAACCTTTGGTAGAAAGGAAGGATGAGGACGGAAACCCGCCCTATCCTTATGTAAAATGAGATATGGTTCCTTACAAGATAAGGCTGCCAATTCCGATACTCTCCTGGCCGAAACTATGGCGATCAGAAATACCGACTTTCTAGTCAGTAACCAAAGGTACCTCAGCCAACGGCTCAAAGGGTTGTTTCTGTAGAGTTGACAGAACAAGATTTAAGTCCCATGGACAAAGTGGTGATTTGACCGGAGGATTAACACGTAAGACTCCCTGTACGAAGATCTTAACCAGCGAGTGGGCGGCCAGCGGCCTCTGAAACCACACTGATAAGGCTGAAATCTGTCCCTAGATCGTGCTTAATGCCAGGCCTTTATCCACTCCTAGCTGGAGACAACTTAATACTCTATCAATGGTATACTTGCGGGAAACCCATCTCTTAGACTCACACCAGCCTACGTAGGCCCTCCAAACCCTGTAACAAAATTACCCTGGAGGCCGGCTTTCTAGCCTTAATAAGGGTAGGGATTACCTGCCTAGACAGACCTCTACCCCTGAGAATCAGGGATTCAGCCGCCAGGCCGTCAATTTTAGACGCCGTAATGCAGGGTGGAGGATCGGGCCTTGTGAGAGTAGGTCTGGCCATAGAGGAAGAGTCCAAGGGCCTCCCGCTGCCAATTTCAGGACTAGTGAGTACCATGCCCTCCGGTACCAAGCTGGGGCTACCAGGATAACCGGCCTGTGCTATGATCCTGCGCAACAGGCGGGGTAGTAACTGCAGCGGGGGAAATGCATATAGAAGTTATGATTGATGCCAAGGGCAAACCAACGCATCGGTTCCGCAGGCCATAGGGTCCCTCGTTCGAGACATGAACCTGTCTAGCTTCTTGTTGAATCCTGATGCCATGACGTCCACGTCTGGCACTCCCCACTTCTGGGAGATTGTCTGAAAGACCTGTGGATGCAGAGACCACTCTCCCGGCGACAGGGTTTGGCGACTTTAGGAAGTCCGCCTGCAGGTTGTCCACCCCGGGAATGAATATCGCCGATATGCAGGGTACATAAACCTCTGCCCACCGAAAAACCAAGCTCATCTCTCTCTGAGTGGCTTGACTCTTGGTTCCCCCTTGGTGGTTCACCTATATGCCACTGCTGTGGCATTGTCTGAATGAATTTTCACCGAGGACCCCTGTAATCTGGATGTCTATGCCAGGAGGGCTAGCCGAGCCGCTCTGACCTCCCAGACATTGACGGGCAGCTGCCTCTCCGCCTCTGCCCAAGTTCCTTGGCGAGTGAACCCGTTCAAGACCGCTCTCCAGCCTTCCAGACCACTGGGCAGAAAGACTCCCCTTCAGAAAGTTCTGAGGGTTTAACCATCAGCATAGACTTCTGCCGGACCTTTAATGACGACGTCAAAGGAAACTCCAAGGCCTTTGCTCCCTTGCTCCAAGCTGCTAGAATTGCTGTCTGTAGGACGCGAGTGTGGAAGCGTGCGGTACCACCTCGAACATGGCCATTAGTTTGCCTAGTAATCGCATACATAGGCGAATAGTTGGTTCTCTTTTGCTTAGAACCAACTGAATCAATTTTTTGATAGCCTCGACTTTTACCAGGGGCAGGAACACCTTTTGTGGTGTCAGAAGTGGGATCTGAACCCATGCCTCCAGCCGAGACTGCGACCTGAACGCAGCGCCTTAGACCGCTCGGCCATCCTGACCGTGTTCTGTGTCTAATCTCATGCCGAGATATTCCAACTGCTTTGTAGGTTGAAATGCTGATTTTTCCCCGGTTTAGGACCCAGCCGAACCTCTCGAGGTACTGAATCATGAGGGCTACTGCGCATTCCAGCCAAGGAAGCGAGTGATCTATGATTAAGAGGTCGTCCAGGTATGCTAGGACCGAGACCCCTTGGATCCTTAGATTGACTAGAATTGGAGCTAGGACCTTCGTGAATACCCGGGGGCCGTAGCCAGCCCGAAGGGGAGCGCCACGAATTGGAAGTGACGCTGTATCACTGTGAAGCGTAAAAAATCTTTGATGTGGCTGAAAGATTGGTACATGAAGGTAACCCTCCTTTATGTCTATAGAAGCCAGAAAGTCGTCCTTCTGGAGTGTGGCGGCTGCTGACCGACCGGATTCCATCCGGAAAGGGCGAACCCTTAGGTCAGCATTTAAACCTTTAGGTCCAAAATTGGTCTGACATCGCCGATGGGCTTTGGTATGACAAACAGATTGGAATAGAAACCTAGCCCCTGTTCTTGGGCTGGTACCTCTACCATTATGCCCTGGTAAGCAGATGTCCAATGCCGCCCGCATTGAGGCCTTCCTTGTGGAGGAACCTTAGAAATTCTAATCTGTAGCCTGTGGCCACAGATGATCGGACCCCCTCTGTCGGGGATCGATACCATGGCCTCTTGCCCCCAGAAGCCTGTCCTTGCGATCCATTGTTAAAAGTTTGATCGCGCAGGAGGCCCGATACTGCCTGGAATTTGAGGGCCCCGGAACAGGGAGGAGCTGCCTTTTAAACGCAGGACCCCGGAACTTCTTTTGACTGGTAAAAGGGGTACTTTTGCCACTTGAAACAGTCTGAATGTATTTATCCAGATCTTTCCATGGAAGGGAAAACCTGCCAGTAGTCTTTTGCATGGGGCTCGGCCGCCCAGTTCTTCAACCATAAGAGCCTTCTCATATGCACTAAAAATAGTGACAAACGAGACGCCTGCTGGATGGAGTCTTTTGTAGCCTCTACCGCAAAGCACAGAGCTCTGGGAATATCCAATAACTCCTCTGCCTATTGGGCAGGGATGTCTTTAAGCATCTGTTTTGTCTGGTCCTTTAACGCCTGACAAACTCCAATTGCAGCCACTGCTGGCTGTACCACTGCTCCTGCCGTAGCAAAGGATGCTTGAAAAAGTGTCTCTAAACGTTTATCGACCGGGACCTTAAACATTTGTATGTTTTCCCCCGGGCCAGTTAATGATTTATTCACACATGAGATGGCTGCGTCCACAGTTGGGAGCGCCCATTTCTTAGAAAAATTTCTCTTCCATAGGGTAAATAACAGAAAACCTTCCAGGTGGTCTCCCATCCAGGCACTAACCAGGCCCGACCCTGCTTAGCCTCCGAGATCAGACGAGATCGGGCGCTTTTAGGGTGATGTGGCCGTAGGCTTTAGGCGGCAGAAAAAGTTCTGTCCGGTCGTCCCAATCCTGGAAAAACCAATTCCTCTAACAGAGGATGGACCGGAAAAGCTGCGTTGCTTAAAGGCGCTTTAAAAAGAACCCAAAGAGGATATCGCAGGAACCTGAGGCTCTGGAAATGGCAAATTAAATGCCGAGCGGACCATGTCTGTCAAAAACTGGACCCACAGACTCTCCGTCTGGGAGGCTGAAAACGATTCTTCAGTGGTAGATCCTTCCTCTAGGTTCTGGTCCAACCGATCCTCCTGAAATTCTAATCCCTCCGGAGAGAGAATCTCAGCATCCGAGGATACACCTTTTGGCGATGGGGATCTAGTCCGCTTCTTGCCAGAAAAAGAGCCAGCGATCATAGCTGTTAACTTTTTTCTCTAGCCCCCCTAGGGTGACGGCTAGCATCTCCTCTGTGATAACACAGGGTTGGGCCGATCTGGGCCAGCCTCAGCACCAGACCCCCTTAATGGCTTATCCAAGGTGACCCCTATAGGAATAACCTGTGGGGAAAGTATTGGCATATCATCAGAACCAGAGGAGGAACCCCTTTGTCTTTGCCTTTTTTTTTTTTTTTGTGTTTTGATCCTGAACCTTTGGAAGCCATAATACAAAACCGAGGGACTCCGCCTACAACAACAGACTGTTATAGCCAGGAGTACAAAAAAATAAGGTTTAGGGGACAATAGGATCACTAATGCCCAAAAACGGTGGGGCTCAGTATGTTTTCCCTTATAATTGTTTTTCACAACATACAGCCCCACCCCCAACATGTTTGCCAGCATTCAACCTGTTGCCAAGGGGATTTTTGGCTTAACAAAAAGTATTGGAGCTGACTCCAGCATGTAGTACCCCTTCTCGCCACCGGGAGTCACTGTGCTGCCAACTCTGCGTCCTCTCTCTTCCAGCTCAGCTCAGAACTGAGCTAAGATCGCGCCTGCTGTGTATAACAGCAATTGAAGGCACTCCCACTCTACACTGCAGTCACGCTCCCCGCCCCCCTCCCGAACGGCACGAAAATTTTCTACATGCATAAGCGCGCGACTGTCGGGGGAGGAGAGTCCAGGAGGAGACGCACTCTGGAGCCCAGGAATGCAGGCTGGAGGACGCATCAGGCGGCAGATTTGAATCCCGGCTAGGTAAGGCTTAAAACAGGCCCCCTAAGGAGTCCCTTTAGCCTAGAGACAGATCTCTCTTTTTTTTTTTTTTAAAAAGACCTTCAACCAGCGAGCAGCAGGTAGCTAGCAAACATACATAGATAGGTAGGGGGATCAAGTGATGGGGGGGGGGGAACATTTCAGGCCATCCTGTCCATCAGACATAGTGACCATGGTGCCAATGCAGAGCATACTCAGGCTACCCACCTTAAGATCTCCCCTGGAGAGCCTGCTGTCGAACCAAGTCCCGCAGGCTCCCCTCTTACCTGCTCCATGCCGCAGGACGTTTGCAAAACGGTCCAATCTTCTCCCATCTCCGTGGGTAGCGTAGTAGACCTTCAGGCACTGGGGTCCTGGAAGGAACCGACTGTCCTGGACCTATACAGCACCCTGGCAAACAGGATCTTTTGGTTTAGAAAACTCCAAGTCCTGGGCCCAGGGTCCAGCCCTCTAAAGAGGAGCATTATAGGCAAAACCCAACGGTTTGGGGCCCGGGTACTGTCCACTTTGGCACTGAGGCTCCTTGGACAGATCCGGTTAGCCCGCCTTAATCCCAAGGATGTGGAGGCAAAGCTATTCCGTGACCAACACCTAAGACACTGGCGAAAAAACTGAGGTACTTCCTCTATGGGAGGGGGTTATATAGGGAGGGGACTTCCTGTTTGAGATTGCCAGTGTCCACACCTGAAGGTACTCCATATAACCCATATAGTAATGAATATGCTGCTCTGTGTCCCGTGATGTACGAGAAAGAAGTGCCAATTTAGATACAAAAAGGTCTTTGCCTTTGATTTTTTAGAATTTTCAATAGGTCAAAATTTAACCGTATCCAATGCATATAGCAGTTTTGACTTGATGTATGGACATTTACTGGAACAAAACAAACTAAAAGTTACAAGCCACCTGTTTAAAAAAATAAGTGTCTATACTGTATAAAATCCAGTAATACACGGTCTTAACCTGCTCTGCACATGCTCAGTTGCTCTCCATTTTTAGGCACTCCTGAATCTGGACGATATGCCGACAACCTTAAAGCGGAATTAAACCCTCCTATCCTTTACAGCCATTGAAGCTGCTTCTGTTTAATCTTCAACTGCTATGGTGCTGCACATGTTATCATTTATGACTCCAGCCATTTGATGGTTTGACAGTTTGGATGAGGACACAGGCAAATGTGACAGTTAACAATCCTGGCATTCCAGGAATGTAACGTTTCCACATTATGGTTTACTGCTGTTCAGGGGCTCTGGGCTTCAGCAAAATGGCAATTCCCAGCAAGAAGAAACAAGAGCAATGCTGGACACAATTTACAGCACACACTAATTTGTGTAACATAATTATTATGGGATGTATGTTCCTTGCAAACCACCTTCTGCATTTATACTGTGGCAAGGCAGCTCAGCTGCGCAAACTGACAAACTTGTACGTCGGTCTGTGCATGTGGTAGTGTGGGTGGGCACACGCCCGCTGCACACGTGGGTCCGACAGACTCCATGTCCGCTGGCCACTCGTGATTGCAGTATGGAGAGGCAGAACGGGGATCTGCCTATGTAAACAAGGCAGTTCGCCGTTCTGACAGGGGACAACATTGAGATCTGCTGTTTATAGTGATCAGGAACAGCAATCGCTGTGTTGTCAAAGTAAGCCCATTCCCCATACAGTTAGAACACACCCAGGGAACACAGTTAACCCCTAACCACTTAAGCCCCGGACCAATATGCTGCTAAATGCCCAAAGGCGTTTTTACAATTCGGCACTGCGTCGCTTTAACAGACAAATGCGCGGTCGTGCGACGTGGCTCCCAAACAAAATTGGCGTCCTTTTTTCCCCACAAATAGAGCTTTCTTTTGGTGGTATTTGATAACCTCTGCGGTTTTTATTTTTTGCGCTATAAACAAAAATAGAGCGACAATTTTGAAAAAAAATGCAATATTTTTTACTTTTTGCTATAATAAATATCCCCCAAAAACATATACAAAATTGTATTTTTTCCTCAGTTTAGGCCGATACGTATTCTACCTATTTTTGGTAAAAAAAATTAATAAAAAAAAATAAAAATAAATCGCAATAAGCGCTTATCGATTGGTTTGCGCAAAATTTATAGCGTTTACAAAATAGGGGATAGTTTTATTGCATTTTTATTATTATTATTTTTTTTACTACTACTAATGGCGCCGATCAGCGATTTTTTTCGTGACTGCGACATTATGGCGGACACGTCGGACAATTTTGACACATTTTTGGGACCATTTGTCATTTTCACAGCAAAAAATGCATTTAAATTGCATTGATTATTGTGAAAATGACAGTTGCAGTTTGGGAGTTAACCACAGGGGGCGCTGTAGGATTTGTGTGCGTTTACAACTGTAGGGGGGTGTGGCTGTAGGTCTGACGTCATCGATCGAGTCTCCCTATGCATCCGCCACAGTGAAGCACAGGGAAGCCGTGTTTACATACGGCTCTCCCCGTTCTTCAGCTTCAGGGAGCGATCGCGAGGGGGCGGCTAGAAACGAATAGCCGCGCCCTCGTCCCAGATCGCTCCCTGCGGGTTTCCAACCGCCGCATGTAGTGGGGGGGGGGGGTCCAGATCGGACCCCCGACCCACGCAAAGGCAGGGACGTAAATATATGCCCATCTGCCTGTACGTGCCATTCTGTGAACGTATATGTACATGCGGCGGTAGAGAAGTGGTTAATAGGCCCCTAGTGTTAACCCCTTCCCTGCCAGTGTCATTTATACATTGGTTAGTGTATTTTTTGTTAGCACTGATCACTGAATTGGTGTCACTCGGGGTCAGATTTACCAGTAAAAACAATGAAAATAAAAAAGTTTAAAGTCCCTAAGGCTGGGTTCATACTAGTGCGAATTGGATCCAACTCGCAATAGCAGGAGATTGTGACCGGATCTCTATAAAGCTGGTTTACAGAGCTCCGCTGCTGCTCCGATGCAAATTTTCACCGGGTCCTGTGCGTCTTTTGGTCCGTTTCAGGTCCGAATTTAGACAAAAATGTGGGTAAAAAAAAATTCGGACCTGAAATCGGTGAACGGGTTGCACTGGAACCCTGCTATGAGCCACATGCAGCTTAGATGTGAACCCAGCCTAAATCTATCCCCTATTTTGTAGGCGCTATACCTTTTGCGCAAAACCAAAAGTATATGCTTATTGGGATTTTTTACCAAAAATATGTAGCAGAATGCATATTGGCCTAAATTGATGAAGAAATTTGATTCTTTTGGATGCGTTTTGTATCAAAAAAGTAAAAAAAAATGTTTTTTGTTTATAGCGCAAAAAATAAAAACCACACAGGTGATCAAATACCACCAATAGAAAGCTCTATTTGTGTTAAAAAAAAAAAGCACATACATTTTGTATGGGTACAAGGTTTCATTCCCGCGCAATTGTCAGTTAACTCAATGCAGTGCCGCGTCGCAAAAAATGGCCTGGTCATTAAAGGGGTAAATCCTTCTGGGGCTGAAGTGGCTAAAGAACATTATTTTTTTTTATCAAGTTATTGGTAAAGTTCCACTTTAAATATTTGTTTCATTCAGTGAGAAATAAGGGTTACATTTTTTCAGTCTATGATAAGCATAACTGAAGCAACAGGATTTAACTGAAAAAAAAAAAAAAAAAAGCCGATTGGTACCAACTTTTCTCATCCCCTTTCAGGAAACTCACACTACCTACATACACTCTTGACAGATGGAAAGTCAGACTACTTTTTCTATGCCTTGGATATGGTTAAAGAACTGTTAGAAATATGATGACAAGTGAACCTGCATTGTCATCATAGCAGCACCCTAAGGGCCAAGTTAATCTTTTACATTTATGTGTGTTACCTTAAAACGCATTCACATTGTGATGAGAGTAAGTGTGCACTGCATTTTAGAAAGGCAGTGCACACCAAGCAAGACAGCAAGTTATGCACCGATGTACACTGCAATGTGTGTGTGTTCCCTTAGTATTCTGGGGTGCCATTAAATTGAATGGCACTGCAAAAACACTAATGCACATGCCGTTAGTTTGAATGGACTGCCTAATGTAACAGACCTAAAATAACACCTGCTGCTTTTTCTTTGCAATGCATGGTACTGCATTACAAAAGCAGTTGTGGAGTTACACAGGTCAATTTAGTGTAAAAACGTGTACAATGTTGCTACATTGATGCAACACATTGGTTTTAGCACTTTTCTGACTATTATTTGGCCATATTACATGTACTGTAGTATGAATCTTCACATTCAATTGTGAGCATTTTAAAGGTTTTGGCCAAATGTAAATTCATTGACTAAGCAAGAAAGGTCATTTACCTAAAAGCCACCAAAGAAGTGTTACAAATCCCTCTTCATCGTTGGATGCTGGCTGAGATGTCTGTAGAGCAAAAAGAAAGGCATATTGGTTAGGTACTGGGACAGCATCAAGCAGGACACAAAACATTTCACACGTTCCTTTTGATATTAAAAAAAAAAAAATTGGAAAAAATATGCATTTCCCTGATCTGCACCATTACAGCCTTCAGCACTGCCATCTGTCAGTCCATACAAAATTGACATATTAGTTATAGGAGTTAGAGACTAGGCCGCAGGGCAATATTCCAACATGATAACAACCCCAAACACACCTCCAAGACGACCACTGCCTTGTTAAAGAAGCTGAGGGTAAAGGTGATGGACTGGCCAAGCATGTCCCCAGACCTAAACCCTATTTAGCATCTGTGGGGCATCCTCGAACGGAAGGTGGAAGAGTGCAAGGTCTCCAACATCCACCAGCTCCATGATGTCATCATGGAGGAGTGGAAGAGGACTCCAGTGGCAATTTATAAAGCTCTGATGAACTACATGCTCAAGAGGGTTAAGGCAGTGCTGGAAAATAATGATTGCCAAAAAAAAAAAATATTGACACGTTGGGCACAATTTGGACATTTTTCACTTAGGGGTGTACTCACCTTTTGGTTTCGACAATAATGGCTGTGTGTTGTTATTTTGAGAGGACAGCAAATTTACACTGTTAGGGTCCTTTCACACGGAGCGCTCCGTGTGTGTCCGTCGGCTCAGCGGGGATCATCCATAATCCCCGCTGAGCTGTCGGCGGACAGGGCGGTCCCCGCACACTGTGCAGAGACCGCCATGTTTTTTCTCCGCTCTCCCCTATGGGGAAATCGGATGAATACAGACCGTGTGTCCGCATTCATCCGATCCGATCCGCCGGACGGAAGAAAAATAGGGTTTTCTGCCGTCCGAAAAACCGGATCTTTTTACGGATGCGGATCTTTGCGGACGTTAGTGGATGCATCATCCGCTAACGTCTGCAATCCCATAGGGATGCATTACAAGTCCGTAAACAGACTTGTAAAAAACGGACGAACAGTCCGTACGTGTGAAAGGACCCTTCTACAAGCTGAACACTCACTACTTTACAATGTAGCAAAGCGCTATTGGTTTGGCAGGATAAGTGTAAATATCCCTAGAGCTTACTTTAAAACCTTGAGATTAGTGTTACAGAAATTTATATGGAATAAAAATAACCGCATCGCCTTCCGTACATTAACTAGATCAAAAGAAAAGGGAGGAATTTTTCTCCCAGATTTAGAGAAATATCACAAAGCAGCTATAATACGGAGGGTTATGGATTGGACTGCAGGCCCCCAACATTGTAGCAAAGCGTCATTTCTTCAGTGTTTTCACAAGAAAATATATAATAAAATGTTTACAATAATGTGAGGGGTGTACTCACTTTTGTGAGATACTGAATATCACTGTGCTTTTCACGTTTTCACGTTTGCAAGCACATGTGTAATAATTGCACTTCACTATGCATCAACGTACTAATTTTGGCACATGCATTTTATAGATTTCTCTTCAGCTAATAAAATCTGTAGTATGTGTCAATACAACAAATGACTGTTGCTTAACCACTACAGATCCGCGCTATTGACAAAAGACGTCAACAGAGCGGACGTGAGCTGCCGGGGTCACGTCTTTGGAAGTCAATGTTGTTGTAGATCTCCGCGTGTGCCACTGGGTGGCGCGCGCGGGGAAAAACAGTGCCGTCGCATCGCCGAGGATTCGATGCATGTACCCGGCGGCCGCGGTGTCCGCCAGGTACATGCGATCGGCTGTGACAGAGCAGGGACATGGAGCTCTGTGTGTCCTGTCAGGGAGAGGAGACAGATGCTGTTTCCCTTGTACATAGGGACACAGCATCGCTCACCTCCCCCAGTCACCCCCCCTCCCCCCACAGTTAGAACACACCCAGGATACACATTTAACCCCTTCCTCACCCCCTAGTGTTAACCCCTTCAATGCCAGTCACATTTATACAGTAATTAGTGCATATTTATAGCACTGGTCGCTGTATAAATGTGAATGGTGCCAAAAATGTGTCAAAAGTGTCCGATGTGTCCGCCGTAATGTCGCAGTCCCAATAAAAAAATCGCAGATCGATGCCATTACTAGTAAAAAAAAATTATAATTCTGTCCCCTATTTTGTAGGCGCTATAACTTTTGCGCAAAGCAGTCACTTATTGCGATTTATTTATTTTTTTACAAAAATACGTAGAAGAATACGTATCGTCCTTAACTGAGAAAAAAAAAAGGGATTTTTAAATACAGCTTACCTGTAAAATCCTTTTCTTGGAGTACATCACGGGACACAGAGCGGCATATTCATTACTATGTGGGTTATATGGAGTACCTTCAGGTGTGGACACTGGCAATCTTCAAACAGGAAGTCCCCTCCCTATATAACCCCCTCCCCTAGAGGGAGTCCCTCAGTTTTGTAGCAAGCAGTATGCCTCCCAAAATGGTCACCCAAAAGAGGGGTGGGAGCTCTGTGTCCCGTGATGTACTCCAAGAAAAGGATTTTACAGGTAAGCTGTATTTAAAAATCCCTTTTTCTTTCTCGTACATCACGGGACACAGAGCGGCATATTCATTACTATGTGGGATGTCCGAAAGCAATGCTTTAATGAGGGGAGGGAGACATCTTCCAAAGAAGGATTCAATTTAGAGATAAACTCAAATCATAATAATAATTCCAACTTAGTCAAGAAAAAAACTTTCTCTTTTTTTTTTTTTTTTTTTTTTTTTTTTTTTTATAACCAAGGGTGTTTCTGATCCCGAGGATTTCAAACTGCAGCCTGTAGTACTGCCTGTCCAAAGGCAGAATCCGCATTCCTTCTCACGTCTAGTTGCTAAAACCTTGTAAACGTGTGGACTGATGACCACGTTGCCGCCTTGCATATCTGAGTCATAGAGATCTGATGGTGTGCTGCCCAAGAGGCGCCCATGGCCCTGGTAGAATGGGCCTTTACCGACAACGGAGGAGGCAACCTCTTCAACCCGTAGGCTTGAATGATTAATTGTCTAATCCATCTCGAGATGGTGGATTTTGCAGCTGCCTGCCCCTTCTTGGGGCCATCTGGTAGAACGAATAACACATCTGTTTTCCGGATCTTTTCTGTAGCTTTAAGATAGGCCTTCATGGCCCGGACAATATCCAAGGTATGCAGCAACCCTTCCTTTCTAGATGTAGGTTTTGGAAAGAAGGATGGAAGTACCAAATCCTGGTTTAAGTGAAATTTAGATATAACCTTTGGTAGAAAGGAAGGATGGGGCCGGAGAACTGCCCTGTCCTTATGCAGAACGAGATATGGTTCCTTACACGATAAGGCTGCTAATTCTGACACTCTCCTGGCCGAAACTATGGCGACCAAGAAAACCAATTTTCTTGTCAGTAAGAGTAAAGGAATCTCAGCCAAAGGCTCAAAAGGCTGTTTCTGTAGAGTGGACAGGACAAGATTTAAGTCCCAAGGACAAACTGGTGACTTGACAGGAGGATTAATACGCAAGACCCCCTGTAAGAAGGTCTTTACCAGCGAGTGGGCGGCCAGCGGCCTCTGAAAACCACACTGACAGAGCTGAGATCTGTCCCTTGATTGTGCTTAGTGCCAGGCCTTTATCCACTCCTAGCTGGAGAAAACTTAACACCCTATCAATAGTATATTTGCGGCAATACCATCCTTTGGATTCACACCAGCCTATATAGTTCCTCCACACCCTGTAATAAATTACCCTGGAGACCGGCTTTCTAGCCTTAATCAGGGTAGGGATTACCTGCCTAGACAGACCCCTACCCCTGAGAATCAGGGATTCAGCCTCCAGGCCGTCAAATTTAGACGCTGTAATGTAGGGTGGAGGATCGGACCTTGTGAGAGTAGGTCTGGTTGTAGAGGAGGAGTCCAAGGGTCTCCCACTGCCATATTTAGGACTAGTGAGTACCAAGCCCTCCGGGGCCAGGCTGGAGCTATTTAGGATGACTGGCTTGTGCTCCACTCTGATCTTGCGCAACAGGCGGGGGAGTAACTGTAGTGGAGGGAATGCATATAGAAGTTTGAATTGATGCCAAGGGCAAACCAACGCATCGGTTCCGCAGGCCATAGGATCCCTCGCTCGCGACACGAACCTGTCTAGTTTCTTGTTGAACCTGGATGCCATTATATCTACGTCTGGCGTTCCCCACCTCTGGTCAGATTGTCTGAAAGACCTGGGGATGCAGAGACCACTCCCCTGGCAACAGACTCTGGCGACTTAAGAAGTCTGTCTGCAGGTTGTCCACTCCGGGAATGAATATCGCTGAAATGCAGGGTACATGAACCTCTGCCCATTGAAAAATCAAGTTCACTTCCCTTTGAGCGGCCTGGCTCCTGGTTCCCCCTTGGTGGTTTATGTATGCCACCGCCGTGGCATTGTCTGACTGGATTCTCACCGGGAACCCCTTTAATCTGGAGGTCCATGCCAGAAGGGCTAGGCGAGCAGCTCTGATTTCCAAGATATTGATGGGGAGCTGCCTCTCTGCTTTCACCCAAGTTCCCTGGCGGGAGAACCCCTCGAAGACCGCCCCCCAGTCTGCCAGGCTGGCGTCTGTGGTAACTACCTTCCAGACAACAGGGCTGAAGGATCTTCCCTTTAGAAGGTTCTGAGGGTTCAACCACCAGGCCAGGCTTTGTCGGACCCTTGATGATAGCGTTAAAGGGGACTCTAAGGCATGTGCCCTCTTGCCCCAGGCTGCTAGAATGGCTGCTTGTAGGACGCGAGTGTGGATCTGAGCGGATGGTACTGCCTCGAATGTGGCCACTAGCTTGCCTAGTAATCGCATACACAGGCGAATAGTTGGTCTTTTCTTGTTTATAACCAACTGAACCAACCCCTTGATCGCCCTGATCTTTACAAGGGGCAGGAACACCTTTTGATGTTCTGTGTCTAACCTCATGCCGAGGTATTCCAACTGCTTTGTAGGCTGGAATGCTGACTTTCCCTGGTTTAGAACCCAGCCGAATTCTTCGAGGTACCGAACCGTGAGGTTTACTGCCTTTTGCAGACCCGTCCGTGAGTGATCTATGATTAAAAGGTCGTCCAAGTATGCTAGGACTGTGACTCCTTGGATTCTTAAATTGGCCAGAACTGGGGCTAGGATCTTCGTGAATACCCGGGGGGCCGTGGCCAGCCCGAAAGGGAGCGCCCTGAATTGGAAGTGTCGCTGCCCGACCGCGAAGCGTAAAAACCTTTGATGCGACTGAAGGATTGGTACATGAAGGTAAGCATCTTTTATGTCTATGGAGGCCAGAAAATCGTCTTTCTGAAGCGCGGCGGCTGCTGACCGGATGGATTCCATCCGGAAGGAACGCACCCTTAGATAACCGTTCAACCTCTTTAGGTCTAAGATTGGCCTGACATCGCCGTTGGGCTTTGGTATGACAAAGAGATTTGAAAATGAGGCGGAGGATACCTTAGAAACTCCAGTCTGTAACCTGTGGTTACAGATACCCGGACCCAATTGTCGGGGATCTTGGCTTCCCAAACTTCTGAGAAGAGACGAAGCCTTCCCCCCACCCGTGAGAGTGGGGGCGCCCCTTCATAAGGCAGACTTAGGGGCTGTCTTTGACGGCTTGCGATACCACGGCTTCTTACCCCCAGGGGTTTGTCCCTGCGATCTACTGTTACCGTTGGATCGTGCAGGCGCCGTCGATACTGCCTGGAATTAGAGGGCCCCGAGACAGGAAAAAGCTGCCTTCTAAATGTAGGAGCCCGGAATGTCTTTTTTAACCGGTAAAAGGGTACTCTTGCCCTTTGAAATAGTCTGAATATATTTATCCAGATCCTCTCCGAAGAGTCGTCCTCCATGGAAGGGAAATCCTGCCAGAAGCTTTTTGCATGGGGGTTCTGCCGCCCAGTTCTTTAACCATAAGAGCCTTCTCATATGTACCAAACATAGTGATAAACGAGAAGCCTGCTGGATGGAATCTTTTATAGCATCTACCGCAAAACACAGAGCTCTGGGAATGTCAGCAAACTCTTCTGCTTGTTGGGTAGGCATGTCTTTTAACATCTCTTTTGTCTGGTCTTTTAATGCCTGACAAACTCCAATTGCAGCTACCGCTGGCTGTACCACTGCTCCTGCCGTAGCAAAGGATGCTTTTAAAAGTGTTTCTAATCTTTTATCAACCGGATCTTTAAACATATGTATGTTTTCCACCGGGCAAGTTAGTGATTTATTCACACATGAGATGGCTGCATCCACTACTGGGAGCCTCCACGGAGGATACCTTCTCCATGGGATAAATGACCGCAAATCTTTTCGGTGGCAGAAAAACCCTGTCCGGCCGCCCAATCCCGAAAGATCAATTCCTCCAAGAGAGGATGGACCGGAAAAACTGCGTTGCTTAACGGGGCTCTCAAAGAGCCCAGAGAGGATACCGGAGGAACCTGAGGTTCTGGCAATGGCAAACTAAATGCCGAGCGGACCCCTCAGAGGTAGACCCCTCCATCCCTGAACCCTCTTGGTTCAGGTCCAGTTGATCCTCCTGTGATTCTAATTCCTCCGGAGAGAGAATCTCAGCATCTGAGGATACACCCCCTGGTGATGGGGATCTAACCCGTTTCTTACCAGGAATAGCTCTAGCGATCAATGCTGCTATTCTCTCTTCTAGCCCCCCTAGGGATACGGCTAGCATCTCCTCTGTGATAAACACAGGGCTGGGCTGATCTGGGCCAGCCTCCGCACCAGATCCCCCTAATGGCTCATCCAAGGCGCTTCTTAAATTAATAAGCTGCGGGGAAAGAATCGGCATATCAGAATCAGAAAGGGAACCCTTTTGTTTTTTTGGTCTTTTTTGTACCCTTTGACCCCGAACCCTTGGAAGCCATAATACAAAATCGAGGGACTCCGCCCACACAACAGACTGTAGTGGCCAGGAGTACAATTCCAGAGTTTAGGGGAGAGTAGATCACTAGTGTCCCCAAAAACTGATGGGCCCGTATGTTGGTCTTTTTCTCTTTTTTTTTTTTTTTTTTTTTTTAAATAATTATATATTATACCTTATATATTTTCTATGACCATACACAATGCCCCTAACTTAAGTTTGCCAGCCTCCAACCTGCTGTCAAATAAGGGGGATTCTTTGGCTTAACAATAGACATTGGGACAAAGTCCACATGTACTACCCCTTTTCCGCCACCGGGAGTCACTGTTCTGCCGCCCTGCGTCCTCTCTTGAAACAATCAGCCACAGACTGAGCCCTGACAAGGCCTGCTGTCTATAACAGCAGAAGGGCGCGCCCCTGTATGACGCCGCAGGCCCGCCCCCCCCCGCCCTCCTGTCTGGATGGCGCGAAAATTCGTCAATAAGACGCGCGCGTGCACGCGCGCGCGCGCGTACCCGGAAACAGGAAGAACATGGAGGAGCCGCGCTGCTGGAGATCCATGGCGCAGAAACGGCGGCAGATTCAAAACTCCCGGCCAGGTAGGACTCTTTTAAGGCCCCTAAGGATCCTTTACTAGCCTCTAGGAAGCAACAGCAGGTTAGCTAGCAACACACTTTAGACAGGGGGGCCTAGTGATGGGGGGAGAAAGGGTGTCATCCTGTCTCTAAGACATAGTGATCACAGTTGCCCATGCAGAGCATACTCAGGCTATCCCCCCTTTTAGGTTACCCCGGGGAGCCTGCTGTCGAACCAAGTCCCGCAGGCTCCCCCTTACCTGCTCCATGCTGCAGGATGTTTGACCAGCAAACTGATCCAGTCTTCTCCCATCTCCGTGGGTAGCGTAGTAGACCTTCAGGCCCTGGGGTCCTATGAAGGTACCCACTGTCCTGGACCTATATAGCACCCTGGCAAAACAGGAACCTTATGGTTTTTGCAAACTCCAAGTCCTGGGCCCAGGGTCCAGCCCTCCAAAGAGGAGCATTATAGGCAAAACCCCACGGTTTGGGGCCCGGGTACTGTCCACTTTGGCACTGAGGCTCCTTGGACAGATCCGGTTAGCCCGCCCTTAATCCCAAAGGATGTGGAGCAAAGCTATTCCGTGACCAACACCTAAGACACTGGCGAAAAAACTGAGGGACTCCCTCTAGGGGAGGGGGTTATATAGGGAGGGGACTTCCTGTTTGAAGATTGCCAGTGTCCACACCTGAAGGTACTCCATATAACCCACATAGTAATGAATATGCCGCTCTGTGTCCCGTGATGTACGAGAAAGAAAAATTGTTTTTTTAAAAAAAAAAATTGGGATATTTATTATAGCAACAAGTAAAAAATATATATATATATTTTTAAATTGTCGCTCTTTTTTGTTTATAACGCAAAAAATAAAAACTGCACGGGCGATCAAATACCACCAAAATAAAGCTTTATTTGTGGGGAAAAAAGGACGCCAATTTTGTTTGGGAGCCACGTCGCACGACCGCGCAAATGTCAGTTAAAGCGACGCAGTGCCGGAAGCTGAAATTTCGCCTGGGCACGAAGGGGGTTTATGTGCCCAGTAAGCAAGTGGTTAAGGTCAGATCTCCCGCCACAGTTTTTTCAACAGAAGCAGAAAACACTATTAATAAAAGAGAAAGGCAAAGCTTACCACTTGCTTTGCAGACATCATTGTACAAATAAAAATTCCAAAAGACACTAGGGCAATTGACATGTATTTGGAAAAGGTGTACCTGAAAAATAAGAATCAAGTGTGTAATTTCAATCATAATATACCATGTGTAAAGCACTGAAGTCCTAAAAAAAATACCTACAAAATATCAGCACACTTAGAAAGGAGGTGGAATAGCAATCTTTCAAAACCATTAGAACACAGTGATCTAATAAAAACAACAACATACTTTCCTACAGTGCATCCAGAAAGTATTCACAGTGCTTCACTTTTTGCACATTTTGTTACAGCCTTATTTCAAAATGGACTAAATTCATTAATTATTCTCAAAATTCTACAAACAATACCAAATAATGACAATATGAAGGAAGCTTTTTTCAAATCTTTGCAAATTTATTAAAAAGAATAAAAAAATAAAAATAAATCACATGTACATAAGTATTCACAGCCTTTGCCATGACACTCAAAATTTAGCTCAGGTGCATCCTGTTTCCATGGATCATCCTTGAGATGTTTCTACAACTTGGAGTCCACCTTTGAGCACAAACCAAGCCATGAAGGCCAAGATATTGTTTGTAGACCTTCGAGGATTGTATCGAGACACAGATCTGGGGAAGGGTACAGAAATATTTCTGCAGCATTGAAGGTCCCAATGAGCACAGTGGCCTCCATCATCCATAAATCGAAGAAGTTTGGAACCACCAGCATATTTCCTAGAGGGGGCCTCCCAGCCAAACTAAGCAATTAGGGGGAGAAGGGCCCTAGTCAGGGAAGTGACCAAGAACCTGATGATCAATGACATAGCTCCAGCATTTCTATGTGGAGAGAGGAGAACCTTCCATCTCTGCAGCACTCCACCAATCAGGCCTGTATGGTAGAGTGGCCAGACGAAAGCCACTCCTCAATAAAAAGGCACATGACAGCCCACATGGAGTTTGCCGAAAGGCACCTGAAGGACTCCGACTATGAGAAACCATATTCTCTGGTCTGATGAAACAAAAATGTAACTCTTTGGCCTGAATGGCAATCGTCACGTCTGGAGGAAACCAGGCACCGCTCATCACCTGGCCAATACCATCCCTACAGTGAAGCATGGTGGTGGCAGCATCATGCTGCTGAAAAAGATCCCCACAGCAGGAACTGGCAAACTAGTCAAGATCAAGGGAAAGAGAAAGAGAGACATCCTTGATAAAAACCTGCTCCAGAGCGCTCTGGACCTCAGACTGGGGCAAAAGTTCATCTTCCAACACGACCCTAAGCACACAGCCAAGATAACGTCAAAAGTCTCGGAGTCATCTTTGACACCAACATGACAATGGACGCACAAATAGGGTCAGTAGTCAGCGGATCACACCATCTGCTGCGCCTACTACGCAGACTTATTCCTTTTATCCCCAAAGAAGACGTAGCAGTCGCGGTGGGAACAATTGTGAACTCCAGACTGGACTATGCAAATGCCCTTTACCTCGGACTCCCCAAGTACCAAATCACTCGTCTGCAAGTCGTTCAAAATACGGCCGCCAGACTTGTGACTGGGAAAAAACCATGGGAATCAATCTCACCTTCTCTGAGAACCCTTCACTGGCTGCCAGTAAAAGACAGAATTGCCTTCAAAGCACTCTGTCTGACACACAAGTGCATCCATGGGAAGGCTCCGCAATATCTATGCGAAAAGATAGAAGTCCACAACCCCAGTCTCATTCTGCGATCCACCGACCAAAATCTGGTCAAGATACCCAAAGCCAGATACAAATCCAAAGGAGAAAGAAGGTTTGCTTTCCAAGGTCCCAGAATATGGAACGCTTTACCAACCAGCATTCGGTTGGAGGAAAACCACCTGACCTTCAGAAGACAGATAAAAACTCTGCTCTTTTGATGACCAGAGAGACAGAAACAACAAGCGCCCAGAGGCGATTCAGTTCGCATGTGCCGCGCTATATACGTTTTTCATTCATTCATTCATTCATTCAACGTGAATGTCCTTGAGTGGCCCAGCCAGAGCCCACACTTGAACTCGATTGAACATCTCAAGAGAGATCTGAAAATGGCTGTGCACCAACACGCTCCATCCAACCTGATGAAGCTTACACCTGATGAAGCTTAACCACTTGACCACTGGGCACTTAAACCCCCTTCCTAACCAGACCAATTTTCAGCTTTCGGTGCTCTCACAATTTGAATGACAATTACTCAGTCATACAACATTGTACCCATTTGAAATTTTTGTCCTTTTTTCACACAAATAGAGCTTTCTTTTGGTGGTATTTGATCACCTCTGGGTTTTTAATTTTTTGCGCTATAAAAGAAAAACTACTGAAAATACTGAAAATTCTGTAAAAAAAAAAAAAAAAAAACACAACAAAAAAAAAAAAGGATTTTTAATAAACAGCTTACCTGTAAAATCCTTTTCTTGAAGTACATCACGGGACACAGAGCGCATAGCCATTACACTTGGGTTATATGAGTACCTTCAGGTGTGGACACTGGTGTAATCAATTTCACAGGAAGTTTCCTCCCTATATAACCCCCTCCCACTGGGAGTGCTTCAGTTTTGTAGCAAGCAATTCTCCCGAGGTTACACAATGTTCCCCAAAAGAGGGGTGGGAGCTCTGTGTCCCGTGATGTACTTCAAGAAAAGGATTTTACAGGTAAGCTGTTTATTAAAAATCCTTTTTTCTTTATCGTACATCACGGGACACAGAGCGCATAGCCATTACACTTGGGATGTCCTAAAGCAATGCTCTATGAAGGGAGGGAGACCGTAAGGCCAAGAATAGCCAAATAAAAACATTGTCAGGAGAAAAAAATAGCTCCACCAACAGAAAAAAAGGGGCGTGACCCGGACCAGAGGATTCTATACTGCTGCCCGTAGGACCGCCTGCCCAAAAGCTGCGTCCGTACCCTTTGCAACGTCCAACTTATAAAATTTAGTAAACGTATGTACGGAAGACCAGGTTGCCGCCTTGCAAACCTGTGCCATAGAGATCTGATGGTGTGCCGCCCAGGAGGCACTCATGGCCCTCGTAGAATGGGCTTTAACTGATAAGGGAGGTGGAACGCGCTTCAGACCATAGGCCTGAAAAATCAGCTGCTTAATCCACCTGGCCAAGGAAGACTTGGCAGCCGGCTGACCCTTCTTGGGGCCATCCGGAAGAACAAAAAGCACATCTGTTTTCCGAATCTTCTCTGTAGCCTTGAGATAGACCCTCATGGCTCGAACCACATCCAAAGTATGAAGCCGTCTTTCCTCTCTGGACTGGGGAGTAGGAAAGAAGGATGGTAGGACTAGGTCCTGATTCAAGTGAAAACTGGATATGCCCTTAAAAAGGAAAGAAGGTTGAGGCCGCAGAACCACTCTGTCTTTATGCAGAATAAGGTATGGCTCCCTGCATGACAAGGCTGCCAGCTCGGAAACCGTTCTGGCCGAAACCATAGCCACCAAGAGAACCAACTTTCGCGGATGCCATTTTTGAGACTCGCACCACTCCACATAGGTTCTCCAGACTCTGTAATAAATATTTCTGGAGACCGGTATCCTAGCCTGAATCAACGTAGATATGACCTGATCTGAGAGGCTTCTGCCCTTAAGAATTAGGGATTCAGCCGCCAAACCGTCAAATTTAGCTGCTGTGAAGCAGGGTGGCAGATTGGGCCCTGAGACAGCAGATCTGGGCGTAGGGGGAGCGGCCACGGCGCCCCGACTGACATCTTCACGATGAGTGCGTACCAAGCCCTCCTGGGCCAGGCTGGGGCCACCAGGATCACAGGCCTGCGCTCCACCCGGATCCTCCGTAGAAGGCGGGGAATCATCTGCAGTGGAGGGAACGCATACAGAAGAGAAAACTGGTGCCAAGGGCAACCCAACGCATCGGTCCCGTAGGCCGAGGGATCCCTGGCTCGGGATATGAATTTGTCCAACTTTTTGTTGGATCTCGTTGCCATAATGTCCACATCTGGGACTCCGAATCTTTGGCAAATCTCTTGGAATACCTGGGGGTGAAGAGACCACTCCCCTGGGAGCAACTGTTGACGACTCAAAAAATCTGCTTGAGAATTGTCTATCCCTGGGATGAACACCGCCGAGATGCAGGGTACATGGGCTTCGGCCCATGAGAAAATTAGGTTTACTTCTCTTTGGGCTGCTGGGCTCTTCGTGCCCCCCTGGTGGTTTATGTATGCCACCGCTGTGGCGTTGTCGGACTGTATCCTTACTGGCAGACCCTGAAGGGGGAGAGTCCAGGCGATCAGGGCCAGCCGAGCAGCTCTGATCTCCAAGATATTGATGGGAAGCAGTTTTTCTGCCTCCGACCACTGCCCTTGCTGGGTCTGTTCTTCTAGAACTGCCCCCCAACCTGACAGGCTGGCATCCGTGGATACTATCTTCCACGTGATGGGGCAAAAGGATTTCCCTTTTGACAAATTTTGAGGGACCAGCCACCAAGACAGGCTGCGCCGGACCTTCGGGGAGAGCACTAACGGACGATCTAACGCCTGAATGGACTTGTTCCAAGCAGAGAGAATGGCTGCCTGAAGATATCTGGTATGGATCTGGGCGTAGGGTACTGCCTCGAAGGCGGCCACCATCTTCCCCAGCAGTCGCATACATAGGCGAATAGTCGGCCTCTTCTTGCCTAAGATCACTTGAACTGCTTGAGCTATTGATCTGATCTTTGCTTGAGGTAAAATTATCCTCTGGCAGTCTGTATCTAGCCGAAGGCCTAGATATTCCAACTGCTTTGTGGGTTTCAATACCGATTTTTCTAGGTTTACAATCCACCCGAATTCCTCTAGATGCTGAACTGTGCGACCTACTGCCTGATTGAGGCTGGAAGCTGAGCTGTCGATAACCAGAAGATCGTCCAAGTATGCCAAGACGAAAATGCCTTCTGTCCTTAGGACGGCTAGCACCGGGGCTAACACCTTTGTGAATACCCGCGGAGCTGTTGCCAACCCGAAAGGGAGGGCTACGAACTGGTAATGGCGGTGATCTATCATAAAACGAAGAAACCTGTGATGTGCCGGGTAGATCGGCACGTGCAGATACGCATCTTTTATGTCTATAGACGCTAGAAAGTCGTCTTGATGTAGGCTGGCTGCCACCGAACGTATGGACTCCATACGAAAGGTCTGAATGTTTAGAAAACGATTTAGGCGTTTGAGGTCTAAGATAGGCCTGACGTCGCCATTGGGCTTTGGTATTATGAAAAGGTTGGAGTAGAATCTCAGACCCCATTCCTGGGTTGGTACTTCTACAATTACTCCTTGGAGCAAGAGACGATCCAATGCTTTTACAAGAGAGGCCCTCTTTAATGGGTCGCTTGGAAGACTTGACCCCTGAAAATGAGGAGGGGGGACTTCCCGAAACTCTAGCTTGTAGCCCGTGGCTACCACGGACCTTACCCAAGAGTCGGGAATTCTGGTCTTCCACACTTCGGAGAAAACCCGAAGCCTTCCCCCCACCCAAGAGAGTGGGGGCTCCCCTTCATGAATCTGACTTGAGGACTGGTTTAACCGGCTTGCGAGACCATGGCCTCTTGCCTGTCGTGGCTTGTCCTTGTGGGCGGCTATTGAATGCTGAACGCCCGGGAGGCCGTCGATACCGACGGGAAGTTGAAGGGGCCGAGCCTGCGAAGGCCTGTCGCTTAAACGCGGGCCCACGCGATCTTTTCTTGACAGGCAAGAAAGAACTTTTACCACTTGATATGGTCTGGATATATTTATCTAGGTCTTCACCGAATAGTCTCCCACCATGAAAGGGAAATCCTGCTAAAAGCTTTTTGCAGGGTGCCTCTGCTGACCAGTTTTTCAGCCACAAAAGGCGACGCATATGAACCAACAGCAGAGATAAACGGGACGCCTGTTGAACGGAGTCCTTAATAGCATCTACTGCAAAGCAGAGAGCTCTTGGGAGGTCAGCCAATTCATGAGCTTGCTGAGCCGGTATGTCCCTTAATATCTGTTTAGTCTGATCCTTTAAAGCCTGACAAACGCCAATGGCTGCCACTGCTGGCTGAACCACGGCACCTACTGTGGTAAAAGAAGCCTTCAGTAGAGTCTCCAACTTTTTGTCGACTGGATCTTTAAACATCTGGACATCTTCCACCGGACAGGTCAGGGATTTATTTACGCAGGAAATGGCTGCGTCCACGGTAGGGAGTGCCCATTTTTTTTGCAAATTCTTCTTCCATAGGATAGAGAATGGTGAACCTTTTAGGAGGGATAAAAATCCTATCAGGTCGAGCCCAATCCTGAAAAATCACGCTCTCCAGAAGGGGGTGAACCGGGAAAGACGCACCACTCAACGGTGCCTTCAAGGAACCTAAAGAGGATACCGCGGGGGCTAATTGTTCTGACACTGGAAGTTTAAAAGCAGTGCGAACCATATCCGTCAGAGACTGGATCCACAGACTCTCTGCTTGAGAAGCCGAAAAAATTTCATCTATAGTGGAATCTTCAATGTCTGACCCGTCGGGACTCAGGTCCGCTTGATCCCCCTGTGGGTCCAATTCCTCCGAAGAGAGGACCTCTGCATCCGAACACACCGTTCTAGGTGATGGGGATCTAGCCCGTTTGCCACCCGGCAAAGAGCGGGCAATTAAAGCAGTTAACCTTTTCTCTAGCCCACCCAGGGTGGCTTCTAGCATTTCTTCCGTAACATAAACGGGAATGGGTTGATTGGGGGCCGCCTCTGCCCCTAGCACCCTCAATGGCTCCTGCACGATGCTGTTCGGTGGTCTATCTGGTGAGGGTGGGACCACTGGAGCCTGGCCCAAATCCTCTGACCCCGATGGAGACCCCTTTACTTTTTTGGCACCTTTTGCAGCCTTAGCTGGTCCTGATCCCTTGGGAGCCATTGCACAACCTTGAGACACCCCTACAGCCAACACCCAACTGTTGTAGCTAGAAGTGAAACATTAATAAGGACAGGCTATGGTAAAAAAAATTCTAAATTTTCATACGCCTGAGAAGGCGGCAATACCAAGGAAAGTCCTGTGAGTATTGCCACACCAATGCCCGTTAGCTGGAGTCCAAGGTTGCACAGACTCAGATACTGCCAGATCTAAAGCTGAGTCCCTTTAAGAAAAAAACGTTTTTTTTTTTTTTTTTCTCTGGTCAGTGTGGACTAAGTCCAGACCTGAAGATCCACAAACCACCACTGGGTGTCACTGTTAGCCAGAACTGGCTCAGCTGCGCGCTCTATGTCCTCAGCCTCCACTGCTCTCAGGAGGGAATGACCAGCCAGGAAATGCTTTTTTGCTTTATCTGAGACCTGACGCTGCTGGCCCGCCCCCCCCCACGCACGCTGACGCTGTAAAAGGCGGCGCGCACACGCGCGCGCCCCCGCCCCCCCCCCACGCTGAAACCAACATGGAGGAAGCAGAGAGCAGAGGAGAAGCCTGGACCAGCGCTAGCAACCCGACACCAGGTAAGCCACTAATCTTTGTAGTGCACACATAGAGGAAGCTGTCCCCATAGGCTTCCTAGGAAACAGGAGTTTTGTCAGCATTTCCTCCCTATAACACGTGGGGCTGCAGTATCATGCTAACAGGCAAGTCTGGGGGGAGTAGGAACATACATATCTTTAAAAGCATACATATATCTACATGTTATCTGGGTAAACATTAGTACATCCCATCCTGCCTCAAAAGACATAGTGGAGATAGTGGCTGATGCACAAGCATACCATTAGCCAACCCAGAACCCCCAGAGGGATACCTACTGTCGAACCAAGTCCCGCAGGTTCCCTCTTACCTGCTCCACGCCGCAGGGTATTGCAAAATGCAAGAGGCCCAGCCTTCCCCCATCTCCGTGGGTATTGTCCTGGACCTTCAGGGACCGGGGTCCTGTGTTAAGGAACCCACACCCCTGGACCTATATAGCATCCTGGCATCAGTAGCGTTTAGTTCTTGGAAGAGACTAAGGCACTGGAGCCCAGAATCCAGCCCTCCAAGGAGAGGCATTATAGGCAAAACCCCACTCCAGCAGGTACCGTACACCTTGGCTTTGAAGCACTTCGGACGGATCCGGCTAGCTACCCTGGGTCCCGAGACCTCCGAGGGACAGCTAGACGTGACCAACACCTAAGACACTGGCGAAAAAACTGAAGCACTCCCAGTGGGAGGGGGTTATATAGGGAGGAAACTTCCTGTGAAATTGATTACACCAGTGTCCACACCTGAAGGTACCCATATAACCCAAGTGTAATGGCTATGCGCTCTGTGTCCCGTGATGTACGATAAAGAAAACTTGTTTCTGTCATATTAGCAGGTTATTTCTCACACACAGCATACGCATACCACAAATTACACCCCAAAACACATTCTGCTATTCCTCCCGAGTATGGCGATACCCCATGTGTGAGACTTTTACACAGCGTGGCCACATACAGAGGCCCAACATGCAGGGAACGCCATCAGGCGTTCTGGAACAACCAGACCAATTCTGACATTTCTCTCCTACATGGAAAAATCATCATTTATTTGCTAGAAAATTACATAGAACCCCAAAACATTATATATGCTTTTTTTTTCAGCAAAGACCCTAGAGAATACAATGGCGGCCGTTACAACTTTTTATCTCGCACGGTATTTTCGCAGAAATTTATTGAACGCGTGTTTTGTGCTTAAAACAAAACAAAACAAAACAGTAAAGTTAGCCCAATTTTTTTCATAATGTGAAAGATGAAGTTACGCCGAGTAAATAGATACCCAACATGTCACACTTCAAAATTGCGCACACTCGTGGAATGGCGCCGAACTTCGCTACTTAAAAATCCCCATAGGCGGAATTGCAGAGTATTGGGGTATTGCAAAGTATCATGCAGGGTATTGCCGAGTACTGGGGTATTGCCGAGTACTGGGGTATTGCCGAGTACTGGGGTATTGCCGAGTACTGGGGTATTGGGGGATTGCTGGGTACTGGGGGATTGCTGGATACTGGGGTACTGCAGAGCTGGGATGGATTGAGGGATGACTGGATCTGTGACTGCATTTGTCACAGATCCAGCCACAGCTCAGCTGCTGACACCCCGCTCCCCCCCCCGTCTCCTCGCACACTGTACCGAACGATACAGAGAGGAGACGCAGGAGAGGGAGAAACCGGCGTCATCAAATGACGCCGGTTTGTTTACAATTGATCGCGCCGTCATTCGACGGCACGATCGCGTGGTCAACGGCCGCTATCAGCGGCAATTTATCGTGATGCGCCGGGTCTTCTAGACCCGGCGAGCACGGACACTTCTGCGAGCGCGTCCCAGGGGACGTGCAATCGCGGAAGTGAAGGACGACGTCCCAGGGACGTCGTGTCACAGTAGCTCGACCGCGCTGAAGCAGTATTTTTGCTATAGCGCGGTCGGCAAGTGGTTAAAGGGGTTGTAAAGGTTCATGTTTTTTTACCTTAATGCATCCTATCCTACCACAGAGCCTACCACGGAGTCTGGCCACTGATTGGATAGATTGATAGCAGCGCAGCCATTGGCTCGTGCTGCTGTCAATCACATCCAATGACGTGGCCGCCAGACACAGTGTATATGACAGGGAGCGCCCGCGCAAGCTAACCCCCTTAGGGGAGAGCTTCCAAGAGGGGGGTTAGCTATTGCGGGGAGGAGCCGAGACAGCCGTCGAGGGACCCCAGAACAGGAGGATAGAGGACACACTGAAAAACGAACTGCACAGTGGAGGCAAGTATAACATGTTTGTTATTTAAAAAAATATATACAAACTCATACAACCCCTTTAAGAGGTCCTGCAAAAAAAAAAAAAATGGGGGAAACTGCCCAAAGTTAGTTGTGAAAAGTTTGTAGCATCATACTCAACAAGACTTGAGGCTGCAATTGGTGCCTAAGGTGCTTCAACAAAGTATTGAGCAAAGGCAGTACTTATGTACATGTTATTTTTTTTCCAATTTTATTTTTAATAAATTTGCAAAGATTTCAAACAAACTTCTTTCGCACTGTCATTATGTGGAATTGTGAAAGAAAAAAAGAATGAATCTGCGCCACAGACAACTTAAATAGGTAATATAGTGATGGTTAGATAATTAATTAATTAATTAGTTATAGTGGCAGCCCCTGCATAGAAAACCCACCTAGGTGGGAATGAGTAATAAGGTAGAAAATAGCAGGTAATGGCGCCTACTAAGAAATTAAATATAAATATAAGTGCAAGAGGTATAAGATGTATCCAAAATCAGTGATGATACTGTAACCAGATTAGTGCTAAAAATACTAGTCCTTGTAGTGATGTCAATTCTTAAATAATATATGAAAAATAAAAAAAAGATTATGGATATTCAGTGAAGGTACTGTGACCAAAATTATGTGCTAAAAGTACTAGTCCTTGTAGTGATGCCAATTTTTCAATATTATATATAATGCACAATATGTGAAAAATAATTGAATAAATAAATAAATGAAAAAAATAAAATAAAAAGATTCCTAGTAATAATAGTCCATATAGTCCAATCAAAATCCAATTCCTAATTAATCAAAATTAATGATGAGTGATTCAATAAATAAGTGCTCCTAAATGAAATTGATGATCATAATAATAGTCCAAGAACAATATTTTCAAGATTTGCTTCATATAAAATAAATAAAGTGACAGGTGTTTCATGCAAGTATAGCCGTCAGTGGATCACTCAGTGCTCTCCCCAATGGTCCCGCACTCACCGGATCCAATCACCCCTACAGGGGTAACAGGCTCTCTTAATAAGTATCCAAACTTCAAAAGTCTGCCTGGTTTTCTCACATGGGGTCTGTCCAGCCGTTCAGCCGCTCATAGAGAGGATAAATGAAAGTGCCCAATAGCGTGATACCGTCTCACAAGAAATAAAGTTTATTTTGACAAAACAATGGGTACTCACAATTTACATGTAGTTAAAAAGCATTGAGAAAAGTGTGCTGTGGCTCTGAAGAACGATCGCTCTACCGGTTTCGTCGTTGTGACGTCATCTGGAGCGTGCCTCTGAGCCTTCAGCACTTCCTTATTTATATTACAGTCGACGTTATGTCGGAAATATGGACGTTGCATCGAAAGAACGACTCCGACGTTACTTTGGGAAAAAAACTCTGTCATCCGGTCGTTCTCCATGTTGGAGATTTTTCAGACCATAGTCCTAACACTAGAGGCTCCTGTGTTGGAATCGACGGACGTTCTGTCGGAAAAAACCTGCGATCTTACGTCGAAAAGGATCCCATCTTTCAAGCGTCCTCCATATTGGAGATTTTTGCAGACCGAAGTCCTGACGCTAGAGGCTCTGTATTAAATAAGAATGTTCGCTTTCAGATCGGTAAAACCCGCAAGTTTGATTGAAATAAATATAAGATAAACATAAAACATAAAAATACATGGTTATTTAGCTGATATCCAAGCTAATCCAATGTAATGTTGGTATTATAATTCGACATACATGAGTTTGTAAAATCAATGAATGAATAGATAAACACAGTAGAGATGCATAAATGAGCACTTTTTCAGGCATCTGGAACTTAGAATCCATTAATTACCTGGACTTACAACTATTTAAAGCAGAAAATAGAATCCACACCAGAACGTTTTTCAAAAAGACAGACAGGAATAGCTACATCCCAGTAACAAGCTGTCACCACAAACAATGGATTCAAAACATCCCTAAAGGACAGCTTATGAGAGTATTCAGAAACTGTAGCAACGAGGAAGATTTTGAACTACAAGCTACACAAATTAACAAATTTGTGGAGAAGGGTTACCAACGTAGAAAATTAGAAATTTTGAAAAATAATGTTAAAGAAATGAACAGAGACAACATCATAGCAGGAACACAAAGGAAGAAAGAGAGCAGAAAAACCACAGAAGTAGCCTTCCTGACTGGATACAACATACAATATAGAGACGTGGAAAAAATATTCAAAAAATACTGGCCCATTCTGCAATCTGACAAAAGCCTGAAACATTTATTACCGAATAAACCGAGTTTCATATATCGTAAAGCCCCAATTTAAGGAATTGTTTGGTCCATAATGCTATTGACCCCCCAAAACAGATTCAAATTTTCAAAAACCTTAAAAGCTTCCACAAATGTGGCAAATGCCTACCCTGCCGAGTCAGCAAAAAGACCAACAAGAAAAAAAAACTGAGTTCACATCTACAACCAATGGAACCACACACAAAATAAGAGAGCTGATAACATGCAGTAGCACACATGTTACGTATGTCCTGGAATGCCCATGTCAAAAGCAATATGTAGGAAGAACAACAAGAGAACTACACATCAGGATTAGAGAACACATAGCCAACATTAAAAAAGGGTTTCATAAGCATAGTGTGTCTAGACATTTTAGAGATTACCACCATAAAGATACGGGATGTATGACTTTCTATGGAATAGACAGAATAAAGGAACATTGGAGGGGGGAGAACAAAACTATAAAAGTATTCCAAAATGAAACCCGGTGGATCTACACGTTAGATACCCTCCAACCGTCTGGTATGAATATTGACGTGGACCTAAATAGTTTAACCAATTTTTAACAATTTTAATATAATATTATATTTTATACACAAAATTTCATATTAATACATATTTGATATATATACCACCTCCTTTTAATAACATCTCCTTTTTAATTACTCCTCATATATATTAGATACACTCATTTTAATTTTATTTTATCTCCAATATAAATTTTATCAATTATATTAAGGTTTTAATAATGCTCATTTATGCATCTCTACTGTGTCTATCTATTCATTCATTGATTTTACAAACTCATGTATGTCGAATTATAATACCAACATTACATTGGATTAGCTTGGATATCAGCTAAATAACCATGTATTTTTATGTTTTATGTTTAGCTTATATTTATTTCAATCAAACTTGCGGGTTTTACCGATCTGAAAGCGAACGTTCTTATTTAATACAGAGCCTCTAGCGTCAGGACTTCGGTCTGCAAAAATCTCCAATATGGAGGACGCTTAAAAGATGGGATCCTTTTTGACGTAAGATCGCGGGTTTTTTCCGACAGAACGTCCGTCGATTCCAACACAGGAGCCTCTAGTGTTAGGACTATGGTCTGAAAAATCTCCAACATGGAGAACGACCGGATGACAACGTTTTTTTCCCCGACGTAACGTCGGAGTCGTTCTTTCGATGCAACGTCCATATTTCCGACATAACGTCAACTGTAATATAAATAAGGAAGTGCTGAAGGCTCAGAGGCACGCTCCAGATGACGTCACAACGACGAAACCGGTAGAGCGATCGTTCTTCAGAGCCACAGCACACTTTTCTCAATGCTTTATAACTACATGTAAATTGTGAGTACCCATTGTTTTGTCAAAATAAACTTTATTTCTTGTGAGACGGTATCACGCTATTGGGCACTTTCATTTATCCTCTCTATGAGCGGCTGGACAGACCCCATGTGAGAAAACCAGGCAGACTTTTGAAGTTTGGATACTTATTAAGAGAGCCTGCTACCCCTGTAGGCGTGATTGGATCCGGTGAGTGCGGAACCATTGGGGAGAGCACTGAGTGATCCACTGACGTCTATACTTGCATGAAACACCTGTCACTTTATTTATTTTATATGAAGCAAATCTTGAAAATATTGTTCTTGGACTATTATTATGATCATCGATTTCATTTAGGAGCACTTATTTATTGAATCACTCATCATTAATTTTGATTAATTAGGAATTGGATTTTGATTGGACTATATGGACTATTATTACTAGGAATCTTTTTATTTTATTTTTTTCATTTATTTATTTATTCAATTATTTTTCACATATTGTGCATTATATATAATATTGAAAAATTGGCATCACTACAAGGACTAGTACTTTTAGCACATAATTTTGGTCACAGTACCTTCACTGAATATCAATAATCTTTTTATTTTTCATTTTTCATATATTATTTAAGAATTGACATCACTACAAGGACTAGTATTTTTAGCACTAATCTGGTTACACTGATTTTGGATACATCTTATACCTCTTGCACTTATATTTATATTTAATTTCTTAGTAGGCGCCATTACCTGCTATTTTCTACCTCATTATGGGGAATTGTTTGTAGAATTTAGAGGAAAATAATGAATTTAATCCATTTTGGAATAAGGCTTTAACATAACAATATGTGGAAAAAAGCGCTGTGAAAACTTTCCGGATGCACTGTATGTACAAATTCCCTAATGGAGTCTGTCAATCCAGCATGTTTTCAGCACATTATCCTTCCTTGGCTCTTAGACCCCTTTCACACTGAGGGCAGATTGCAGGCGCTATAGCGTTAAAAAAATAGTGCCTGCAATCCACCCTCAAACAGTTGCTCCATTGTCTCCAGTGTGAAAGCCTGAGGGTCTTTCACACTGTAGCGGTGTGCTAGCAGGACAGTAAAAAAAAAGTCCTGCTAGCCGCATCTTTGGAGCGGTGAAGGAGCGAGGAGGTGTGTTTACCGCTTCTCCACCGCTACTGCCCATTGAAATCAATGGAACAGCGCGGCTATACCGCCCACAATGCAATGCTTTAACCCTTTCTCGGCCACTAGCGTGGGGTTTTTTTTTTAACCCCCCCCCCTGCAAATCCGCCCATAGCGACGGCGGTAAATATATCAGTGTTTTACCGCCGAAGCTATATTTAAAGAACTCTGGATTCAGTCAAATATGCAGAATACAACTGCATGAACATCTTGTGAATGTATAATTTGCTTTGTTATTCTGAGATTCGCCTAAATCCTTAAAGCAGAAATCATGCCAAAGTAACAGGATAAAACCTTTATGCAAGTGGTATTAAAGGTTTGCCTATAAAAAATAAATAAAAAAAAAAACACAACAATGGTGTCATACTTACCTGCGCTCTGCATTGATTTGCAACAGAGCAGCCCTGATCCTCCACTTCTCAGGTCCCCCACCAGCGCTCCTGGCTCCTCCCCTTTGACCAGTGCCCCCAATAGCAAGCCGCTTGATATGGCAGCACTGTTGCATGCTCACTCCTGAGCCCTGCTCTATGCATCCCCCACTTTCTCCTCATTTGCTCACTGGCTGTAATTGACAGTAGTGAGAGCCAATGGCTCCCGTTGCGGTCTCAGCCAATGAAGAGAGGGAGGCCTGGGATAGCAGAGACTCTTGTGCACATCACTGGATCAAGTGGAGTCTTAGTTGAGTATTTGGGAGAGCTGCTGAACACAGAAGGTTTCTGCCTTCATGCATAGAATGCATGAAGGTAAAAAATAAATAAAAATTCAGCCTCTAGATTCACTTTAATAGCCTATTTTAAGATAGCCAAGAAAAAGCTTTAACTGCAATATTCATTTTGAATCAGGAGCTCTCCCCTGTAGTACTTATTTTACAACAGTAGATGTTCTCCGCTTGATCGCTAGCATCATTTAACCGACTTCCTCTGAGCCCAGTCTGTCCTGAATTCTCATCTGCCTGTGACGGGACAATAAAAAGGAGAAGCAGCACAGTAATGAGCTAATCTCTCTGTTCCTCTGTGTTTTTCTCCTAGCCACATGCCTTGTGAGTACATGAATTGATTGACTCACCTCATCCTTCCTCCCACACTTCCGCTCTGCTGAACAGGAATTGCAAGAGGCTGATACTAGGTCATGTCCAGGTACTTGCACTACTCGCTTGCATTTAACAAAACATATTTAATTATTTATTAAATGATTACAGATGTATTTGTGTCTATTATATCTGCCTAGAGTTCAGCTTTAATATGCTACTAAGTTGCCAGTGAGCTCAACAATACATAAATTTGAGTCAAGGCTAGGAAAGGAAGGGAGTTATGTGAATTCCAGCATTTCAGTATCAACATTTGTTACAGATCATATCGTTTCTATAAGCTATAGTTGATTTGTGTTAAAGCTAAAACTTAAGAAAAAAGAAAAACCACACAACATGTTGCAGCTTACCAGTCGCAGATAGCAGGATTTACCCATGAAATTATAATAGTAAGGCCGGGATGAATCTATAGGACTGAGATGCCAGCGGTGTTCTGCACTGATGAGTTGTTTTCTTCACTATGTGAGTTGCCAATGATGTACTTAATTAAAAGGTATATTACTATATATAATTTTAAATACTACACTTAGATGGTGCCTCCCCCTCTCTCTTTTATTTACTTATCAAATTAGTAGAAGGTTTAAATGTGCCCCAATTTGAGAAGGAACTTCAAATATACAAGCCCAAGAAAAAATCTCAATACGGAACAGAAAGCAACATTGGTTTGCATGTCCGTTTTACTTGTTTTAATTTGGGAGATACTGTATCAGCATTCCTGACGATTTGCACCAGAAAGGTATATGGGCAAATACAGTATACACACCGCTCCAAAGATGCGGCTAGCATGACTTTTTTTTACCATCCTACTAGCGCACCGCTCCAGTGTGAAAGCCCTCGGGCTTTCACACTTGAGACACAGCAGCGGTGGTTTCAGGTCGGTTTGCAGGCACTATTTTTAGCGCAATAGCACCTGCAAAACGACCCAGTGTGAAAGTGGTCATAGGTATGTGCATACTGCCATGGGCAACAGCCGGTGTTCCCTCAGATTAGGCGACCCTTTCAGAATTGGTAACCGAAGTAAGGTTCTGTCGCCACCATCTTCCTACACCCCGCACTCCTCCACAGTAAAGATACACCTTGAAGGGGGCAAGTGGACATCTTGTTACACCCACCGGAATTTTGTATTTTACAGTTATTTTTAACAATAAAAACGGCCCTTATATGGCCAAATACAGTATTTGAAAAACCATCGGACTGTTTAGATGTTGAATTTTAAAAGCAGCGGCAAACCTGCTGATCTCACGGATTTGCTAATCCGATCGAACACCGCTGCTTTAATAATTTAACATGTAAACAGTCCGATGAATTTCCAAATCTCTGTTTACTGTTAAAAATAACTGAAATGGGACGCCATATCTGACGGAACACCGGTACAAATCAATGACAGGCTGACAGATGCAGTGGTTGCACACATGTAATCACACTTTCAAGCAGTTACATGCATATAGGAATGTATGACTGGCCCAGCTTGCATACAAGATGTGCGGTTACCTGCATATAGCTGCACTGTCTATAAGCCTGTTGTTGATTTGTACAGGCTGCTGTCCTTGGCTGTATGTAAATACCTGTGACTCCCCAGTGCAAATGTACAGTGTGTGTGTGTGTGTGTGTGTGTGTATGAGAATAAGGTATTGGCGGTCATTCACACAGGCACTGCAGCCCATACAGCATGAATTAGCAGTTGTTTATATGGCTGTGGCCACCTGAAGGGTGCCTGCAGATGGCCTATATTACTCTATGGTGATACAGCTGCTTATCCTAATTTGACAGGAGAGTTAGTGCAGGGGCACGGCCCCAAACACAGGCAGGGAGTATTTGGGGGGACATTCACCTGCTTGCTTGTAAAATTCGGAACTGCGGCTGTGACATAAGTCACTGAATTTCCATAGGCATTCAGCTCCAGCCGCATAAACAAAACACTCATTCACGCTGTACAAGTCACAGCGCCCATGTTAATCACCCCCTAATTTTATTTTTATTTTAATTTGTGGTAATATTTGTCATTTTTTTTAATTTAAATTTTTGTAATTTTTTTCCAGCTTTGTTGGGGAGGCGGGGGGTTGGTTGAATTGTGTCAATTTTGATAATGAAAATATTTTTTTCATAGTTTGTCAAATTTGAATACAGGATAGGCTTGACAAGCAAGAAAAATGACTGAGTACTGAAAATTACTGAAACAAGCAGGGACAGATTGGCCCAAGTTTGACTGTCTTTTTTTCCCCCTCGAAAAGTCCAGCCGTATGTGGTCTCCAACTGACTTTTTTTGTCGGAAGTCCGACGGCCCTTAGATAGAGAACCTGTTCTCTATCTTTCCGTCAGAATTCCGACAGACTCATGGCGGACTTTTGCATTGTCAAAAGTCCAACCATGTGTATGAGATAAAGGAACACTGAATTTATGAAGACACAACTGCTTACCTTTTATGCAAAATCACGATACCCAGGACCATGCTTGCTATCAATGATCCCTAAAAAAAAAAAAAAAAATTCAAATATTATTAACAATTTATACAGAGCTACACAACAGAAGATTTAAATGCCTAAAAAATGCCTAAAAAAACCAGTAACCTAATTTGTTAAAAAAAAAAAAAAAAAAACGGAGTTAGTCTTACCGGTAACTCTCTTTCCAGGAGTCTTCCAGGACAGCCCTGAGATATATAGCTCCTCCCTCCGGGACAGGAAACACATTCCCCCAAATCATAAAAGGAGGTCCTCCAGGCCTTCTCCTCAGTTCATCCAAGAATTCCTGAAGGCTCTGAAAAACATAACATACTAACACATCGTCAGTACACATATCCAACTCCTGTTTACAAACTATAAACTCCGGGTGGGAAACCGGGCTGTCCTGGAAGACTCCTGGAAAGAGAGTTACCGGTAAGACTAACTCCGGTTTTCCCCCCTCGTCTTCCAGGACAGCCCTGAGATGATAAACAAGAAACTTACTTATCAGGGTGGGGTAACCGCCTGGAGGACCCTTCGGCCAAATGACTGATCCTTCTCAGACATCAAGTCCAGGCGATAGTGCTTGCCGAAGGTCGTATAGTTTGACCACGTTGCCGCCTTACAGATTTCTTCCGGAGAGGCTCCGGCCTTTTCCGCCCAAGAACTCGAAACCGCTCTAGTATGTGTGCTTTGACCAATGGGGCTTGCTTCCCCTCTAACTCATAAGATTTAGCTATCGCTAACCTGATCCACCTGGCAATAGAAGACTTAGATGCTTTTTGCCCTTTCCTAATCCCCGAAAAATTAACAAAAAGAGAATCAGACTTCCTGAGTTCCTTGGTTACCTTTAAATAAATTAAAATACATCTCTTGACATCTAGAGCTGTCCCCTCTGAGCTCGAGGGAGACAGAAAAGTCGGAAGGACAATGTCCTGAGTCCTGTGAAATGAGGACGCCACCTTAGGGAGAAAACTGGGGTCTGTTTTCAACACAACTCTATCCTCATAAATTAACAAAAAAGGCTCTCTGATAGAAAGCGCCTGAAGGTCACTTACCCGCCTGGCGGAAGTGACTGCTACCAACATAACTGTCTTAAGGGTTATCCATTTTAAGGTAGATTCCTCCAGAGGCTCAAATGGACTAGCTGACAATGCTTTAAGTACCAATGAGAGATCCCAAGGAGGACAGGGTGAGATCTTCACCGGCCTAGATCTAGACAAGGCTTTGAAAAAAATCTTAATAAAAGCATTCTGCTGAAGGGAACATTGAAGAAAGACACTAAGGGCCGCAACCTGCACTTTTAAGGTACTTGGGGATAGACCCATATCTACTCCTGCCTGCAGAAAATCTAGAATGGCTGGGACCCTTGGTTGATCAATTTTTCGCTCTTCTAACCAGGAACAAAATTTTTTCCAGAATTTGGCATAAATTTTTCTAGTAACCGGCTTTCTGCACTGTATCAGGGTTTTGATTACTTTCTCCGAGAAGCCCTGTGTTCTCAGCAACTGTTCCTCAGATACCACGCAGTTAGGTTTAGTCTGTCTACCTGCGGATGAAGAATGGGACCCTGCGATATTAGATCCCTCCTGCTGGGAAGATGAAATGGGGAGAGAATGGCCAGACTTTTCAGAATGGCAAACCAAGGTCTTTTCGGCCAAAAAGGAGCAACCAAAATTAGATCGGTTCTTTCCGACCGAAATTTCTGAAGGACTGCTGCTATCATCCTTATTGGAGGGAAAGCGTAGCAGCTGTTGAACTTCCATGTTTTGGAAAAAGCATCTATCCCTGTAGCCCTGTCTCCTGGATGGATCGAGAAGAACTGGATTACCTTCTTGTTCCTTTCGGAGGCGAAAAGGTCCACCTCCGGCTGACCCCATTTCTGCACTATTTGAGCGAAAACCTCCTCGTGTAGTGCCCACTCGTCCTGACTCACCTGTTGACGGCTCAGATAATCCGCTAGGGAGTTCTGGGTGCCTTTTAGGTGGACCGCTGTCAGTGAAGCCAGATTTGTTTCTGCCCAGGAAAAAAATTCGCTGGCTATAGCCTGAAGAGCAGGACTTCTCGTGCCCCCCTGCTTGTTCACATATGCCACAGTTGTTGCATTGTCTGTGCGAACCTGCAGATGTCGCCCTTTCAGGCTTGTCTGGAACACTTCGATTGTTTTCAGGACTGCCAGGAGCTCTCTCTGGTTTGAGGAACGTTCTGCCTCTCTTGGAGACCATGTTCCCTGGGCCACTGCCTCCCCCAGGTGGGCTCCCCACCCCCAGGCACTGGCATCTGTAGTTACTACTGTTTCTACCGGCAGGGTCCAGGTTAGACCTTTGTCTAGATTGTGGCGCGTTCGCCACCACCATAGAGTCCTTTTGACTCGGGATGAGATTGGAATCTGGACCTCCAAGTCTTGACTTTGGCCACTCCAAAACCGAAGCATTAGTTGCTGCAACGGACGTTGATGGAACCTTGCCCAGGGTACCGCTGGAAAACATGCCGTCATAAACCCCAGTACCCTCATAACTTGTCTGACCGAAGCCTCTCGGTTGGACTGTAACTGGGCTGCTGCTTGTTCTACCTTTACCATCTTTTCTTCTGGAAGATAAAATTTTCTCTCTACAGAAGATATCCTGTAACCTAGGTACAGAACCTCCTGGGATGGGGTCAATTGAGACTTGTCTCGGTTGATTATCCAGCCGAGAGAGGAGAGAAAGTTCTGAACTTCCTGCAAATCCTTTTCCAGCTGTTGGGCTGATCCTGCCAGGAACAGGAGATCGTCCAGATAAGGAATTACAATTATCGCCCTGTTTCTCAGCGGTGCTAGAGCCTCTGCCAGGACCTTCGTGAAAATTCTTGGCGATGAGGACAGACCAAAGGGAAGGGCTTGGAACTGGAAATGTTTGATCTCCGAGTTCACTTTCACCGCTACCCTGAGGAACTTTTGGAAGTCCCAATGAATTGGGACGTGCAAGTAGGCATCCCTGAGGTCCAGGGTGGCCATGTAACACCCTGGAAACAGAGACCTTGCCACTGTGAAAATTGACTCCATCTTGAACTTTTTGTACTTTACAAATTTGTTCAGGGGACGAAGATTCAAGATCATTCTGAATTTTCCCGATGGCTTTTTTACTACAAATACATGGGAATACGTCCCTAGACCCTGTTCCTTTTGTGGGACCTGAATTAGAACTCTTTGGTCTACTAATTCCCCTAGAGATAGGCCCAAGGCCTCTGCCTTCTCTCTGTCCCTCGGAAGCTGGGTAATCAGAAAACTTGGAAGGGGTGTCATCGTGAACTCCAACTTGTATCCGTTCCTGATTATGTTTAAAATGAACGGACTTGAAGTTGCCCTGGTCCATTGTGGGAGAAACTGCCCCAATCTTCCTCCCACCGGGACGCAAGAGTCACTGTGGCTTGGGGGTGGTTTGAGGAGGATTAAACAATATTCCTCCTCTCCCCCTACCTTTATGGCCTGCCCAGTGTTTCTTTGGTTGGCCTTCCTTTTGCAGGTTTTGTTTGAAACCTCGAAAAAAACGTTTTCCCTCCGCTTTTTTCTTTCTCTCAGGAAAAGCCTTTTTTCTGTCCTGGGTCCTTTCTAGCGCTTCCTGTAGTCCTGACCCAAAAAGGTGGTCACCTGAAAAGGATAACCCACATAGTTTTAACTTGGAGGCGGCATCACCTGTCCAAGTTTTCAGCCACACTGATCTTCGGGCTGCGTTTACCAAGGCTGCTGATCTGGCTGCCAACTTAACTGATTCTTCAGAGGAATCCGCCAGAAAGCCTACCGCTTTAAAAAGAAGAGGGAAAGATTTTAATATTTCCTGTCTAGATGTACCCGCCTGAATGTGGGTTTGCAACTGAGTAAGCCAACATTCTAGATTTCTAGCTACACAAGTTGCTGCTAATGCGGGCTTCAGACTTATTGAAGAGGTATCCCAAGCTCTCTTCAACAACAAGTCCCCTCTCTTATCCATCGGGTCCTTCAAGGCCCCCAGATCATCAAAGGCCAGATCCGTTTTTCTTGATATCCTGGCCAAAGGGGCATCTAATTTTGGAACCTTGTTCCATGGCTGAGACCCATCCGAATCAAAGGGGAATCTCCGTTTAAGGGAGCCTGAAAAGAATGGTCTTTTTTCAGGTTGTTCCCACTCCCGCAGAATTGTGTCAATCAGGGATTTGTGTACAGGAAAAACCCTGGATCTATTTGCACTAGACCCCTGATACATGAGGTCGTGCTTGGAGAGCTGAACCTGTTCCTCACGGATCTCCAAGGTATCATAAATAGCCTTTAGTAGGTCTCCTACATCTTCCAAGGACAATTTGTACCTAGCAGCCCTGGAGGAATCATCTTCTGCCTCAGAATCTGATGCTGATCCTGCCTGAGAGGAAGCAATAGACCTAGGCGTCTGCTCCCTGTACTCCTCCTCCTCTTGAGTCTGGGACAGGGCAGGCATACTAGATGCTCTAGGTAGGGACGAGGCGGGACCCTGCATCCTGTCTATCAGTCCTTTAAAAGACTGAAATGTGGACGCCATTTCCTCCTTAACAGAGGATAATAACTGACGGCAAGCAGTAACTGAGTCATCCTTTATCAGACTGCTAACACATTCTGGGCATAACGGCTTGTCCCAACTGGAACCTAGCTTTGTCCCACAGACGGCACACTTTCTTCTAGGCGGCTGTAGAGTTTTAATCTACAATAGACACAAACAGAAAGCAAAAACTCCATTACCAAACAGCCTATGCCTGAACACCACTGTGCCTAGCACCTAGAAGTGCCGTACCCACCACCGATCAGGTTCGCCACCCATGGGGGGTATCTTTGGCCAAGTGGACCAATCTCCCCCCCAGAGTAAACCATGTGCTCTCACCAAGCTTACCTGGGAGGGACCGGTGCCAACCGAACCAGGGTCTGGATGTGCCGCTGCAGCTTCCATGGTTCTGGTGTTTTTGTCCTCAGCGCTCCGAGATACACCACTAGGCTCCGGCTCCTACATAGCCACCGCCGCGCCTTTTTGAAACATGGGAACGATGTTTCCGGCGCCCCCTGATGACGCGCTTCCGCCCGGGACCTCACTTCCCTTCCTTGGAGCGCAGTGGCTCCGCCCCTCCAGCGTCGAACCCGGAAGTGCTGTATCCACAGCGCGGTCCATGGCGTCTCTTGCCTTTCACCGCTGCTTCCGGAGCCTGAGGCATGAACACACCGCCGTCAACCAGGGGTCCCACTCTCGCTGAGCCAAGGCAGCGGTGACCATCAGCGACGCTCTCTACCCCTGGGCCAGAGGCGTGCTGTAGGAGGTAGGTTCAGCTCTCACTCCCACCAAGGGAGAAACTGGGGAAAAAAATAGCCACGTTCCCAAATGTGCTCCTTCCCGTCCGGCAGGAAACACAAAAACTGAGGAGAAGGCCTGGAGGACCTCCTTTTATGATTTGGGGGAATGTGTTTCCTGTCCCGGAGGGAGGAGCCATATATCTCAGGGCTGTCCTGGAAGACGAGGGGGGAAAAGGGTCATAATAGGCAGACAAATATTTATTTAAAAATCCTCTCTTTACACCCAAGATTAAAAGGCCCCCACCAGGAATCTAATGGTGTGGCTGGTGTAAATAGAACCGAGGCAGTTGTGATAGGCACTCATCAAGAGTGCCTAACTAACCCACCTTTAATGGCAAGATCCATCCATTCAAAGAAGCTGTACTACAGTTTCTATGAGTAAAAAATCTGCCCAAATGTAAGCATATGAGCTTGGCTCATGGCACTCAACGGATTCCTCTCTTCCGTCTCCGGCGGCTTACAGCTGCAGTGGGTGGGGCCAAGCCTTCCCACTGACGTCAGCTGGGGAGGGGAGAAAGAAAGAGCGCCGAACCACGAGAATCAGCTGAGCAAGGGGAGCGGAGCTCATACAGGTACAATTGGGCAGATTTTTTACAGAACACAGGCACAACTATTATAATGGCGCAGAGAGGATGGAAGCATTTAATAAAAGATAGGAGAGCAGCAGGGTGCGGATGACTGAGGTAAGCAAACAGACCACGATGTCAGCAGCCATGATTATCATGGTCAGTTTGCAGAGGGGAGAGCATAGCCAGGCATTTCAGGTGATCCAAGGATCCAAATGACACAGCATAGGCACTGTGCTGTATAACAGGCTTTAAGGGAGCAGGATCTTTATTTTTTTGGGGGGGGGGGGGGGATTAAACACTTTATAACGCCCCCCCCCCCCCCCCATTTATAGAAGTTGTAGGTCTCTATGAATGAAGGAGCTGGGCAGAAAGAGAGGGCACAGTCAGCCACTTTTGCTAAAATGACTGTCACAGCCCCTTGGTTCTATTAACCTCTTCTGCACCAAAATAAATTACAGCATTGGTGGGAACGGATGGAGGAGAATTTCAGAGACAGCAGTACATGGGACACATCCTACCTACTGTAAGTAATGTCCTTTGACTTATCTTGTGTTTTTTTTATTTTTACTTAACTTGTTACCGATTTTATTACATGTTTTTTCTAGTAAAAAAGTTCCTGTGTAATAATTAGTAAATACCTGCGCAAAACTGGCTTTTTCCCCCCTAATATCTGCATCTGGCATATGTAACATTTTTTGCTATGGATCTGAACACAGTACATGTTTATGCAACTGTGTAAATGTCTCAATTAAAATCAACGCAGCTTCATTCAGATCCATAAATAAAAACATTTTTAAATACATTTTTTTTTTTTACAGTCGTGTTAATGAGGCCAAAAGTTTTTATGCCTAAAAGCTTTACTTAACCTTCTTATCTTTTAGGCCTCGTGCACATCAGATTATGAAAATAAGAAGCATTTTTCTGCCAGAATTTGACAGAAAAAAACAATTATTTTGTGGGTTGTCGCACAACAATAGTGGCAAAGCCATGTGGAGTGCCATTTAAAAAAAAAAAAAAAAAAAAAAAAAAAAAAAATGGCACTGCAAACGCGCCCTGCGTTTTGCTGCGATTCCAGTATGCTCAGGTGTGACGGGGGTCTTGAGGTGGTAAAAACATGGAGGTATGCATGTATCAGAGAGGTGTACTGAACAGGTGTTTCTTTTTGCGCCAATTCACATGCTTTCATTTTTACCTTGAGCAAAATGTAAGGTGCAAGGGTTCTACTCACCGATCTAAAGATCATGTGTAGTGGCATAGAAATATTGAGGTTGAGTGCATAATTATTCACCACGCTGACTGTAAAAAACATGGCCACCATGATAACATAATACCTTTAACAAGAAAGGAAAAATAAGTTAGGTATGATTCAATATTGCATAAATAAAAAATGTGCTGCTCAGGACCCACAAATCCACTATACCTTAATGGTATGGCAGGACGCTTTCTTCCAAAGTCTGCCTGAAAGATGAAGCCTTCTATTGCTATAAATAAAAACTGTGCAAATGTTACTATATTTCCACATCCTGGATACCTCCTGAAAAGAGAGAAAAAAAAAAAGTAAAATGTATTGCGCTGCAGTAACACACTACATCTTGCGAACAGACATACACTGCAGCTCATTCTGATGTGCATTGTGGGCATGTAGGTGCTACATCTACAGTTTTGGTGCATTAATCAGCCCTTTTAATTGAATGGACTGCCTTAAAGTGGATGTAAACCCGATTCATTACATTTGACCTAAGTACACATACCTGTAGTGCTTTCTTACCTCTCTCCAAAGCCCCGAGTCTTTCTGCTGTTTCGTTGCTCTGTTATCAGGCTGACAAGTTCTCCGTCATTAAAAACAAAACCAGCCTGAAATTTGTGTTGAGAGAGGTTGCTAAAAATAGATTAGCAGAGAGCTTGCCTTGTCACAGCACAGCTCTGCAAGTCTCTGCCTATGTGGAGGGGTGGTGTGTGCCTTTCCTCCAATCAGCTGTCTTGTCTGTATGCCAAGAATCCACTCCCAGTGCTGAACAGGAAGAGAAAATCTCCAAAATGATGGTTACTTTCTAAAGAATATAGAAAGCTGAAGACAGCAGCTATACATGTAAAACTTATGTATGGAGATTTGTTTAATCTCTGTGTATCATCCGAGGCTGTTCACTTCACTGGGTAAAGGAGAGGGTTTACAGCCACTTTAATGCAACACACAGCATAATGCACATGCCATAAAGCTCCACAGTATTGTGAAAGGGCCCTAAAAAAAGAATAAAAGAACAAGTACAAAATAATAAATTATAGCACATTAGCAATACATGCTGGTGAAACAATGTAGCAATACTTGACAACTACTGTTGCTTTGTAAGTAAATAGTTGAATGTCTAGGACTGTGTAACAGTAGGAACAAAGAATATTTAGACATCAGTAATAAAGGAGATGACACAATGTTTGTTATTCGCTAAAGTTTTGAATTAATGTATGAAAAGCATACTAGTAAGATAAATCTCACCATTAGATCAAACGTAGAGTTATGCAGGCCATACACGGTCGAATTTCGAACGAATTTTCTTTTCAAAATCAGAAAGTTCGTTTTTTTTGTGATCCGATTATGCCACCATTGATTTTCGAAATTCGGTCGACCAAAACTTTCATGTTGCTGGGAATATTCGTTTCTCTCCGTAAATATTCGTTTCTCTCCGGGGATTTTCTTTTCTTGCACATGCACATTTTATTTTTCTATTACATTTCTCGCACAATTCTCCCATCATTGATCAGAAAATCGGCCGATTTTCGGAAAATTTCCAACATGTCGGATTTCTGAAATTTGTTTGCCACACGAAAATCGGCTGTTGCTGCAGCCCACTAACGGTGCGAAATACGAACGAAAATTCTTTGATACGATTTTCGAAAGAAAATTCTTTCGAAATTCGAACCGTGTATGGCCGGCTTAAGTGTGATGTCATATGGCCGCCTCTCCAGTCCGGCATTGAGAGGAAGCCTTGTATTCGCTGATAAAGATAAAAGGTTTCCCCAGAATAGAAAATATTCACTTAGCCCGACTCTTTAATTCCATAAGCAGATAGGAAGTCGTCCGTACTGCTGGCAGAACAAAGCGCTGCTTACTGTATGTAGCCAATGCTTGCACAGTATATGACAGCACACAGCCATATCGTTTTGTAATTAAAATAGTTTGCTTAGGCCAGCTTGGTATTTATTCTTACCGAGGTGGAGATTGTGACATCATCTATCTGCTAATCAGAAGTTTTTTGGTATTCATTCATAGAATACAAAATTTCCTGTGAATGGCTGAGTGGTGATCAGCCCAACTCTATTCTGTTCCGGAAGTGAGAAGGGCAGTTCCCATTCCAGTGCTGGAACACGGTGCTGTATATTTGATGTAGTATTCAGGTTGTACAACCCGCCAAGCGAACACACTTGTTAGTGCAGTGAATAGTTTGTTTGGGCCAGCTGGGCTGGAATGAACTTTTTATCCACTTTAATACCGGAAACTTATACACACACACACACTTCCTGACCAGACCAAATTTCAGCTTTCAGTGCTGTCACACTTTAAATGATAATTACTCAGTCATACAACACTGTACCCATATATCACAATTTTTATCTTTTTTTTCCCCCCACACAAATAGAGCTTTCTTTTGGTGTAATGCCCACTGTTCTGAGTGTTCGCTCTTTGTTTCTGTTTTAACTTTTTGCAAAAAAAAAATAATCTTTCCTCATAAATTTTGACCGAAATGTATTCTGCCACATTTCTGTGGTGAAAATAACCCAAATTGGTGTAAATTATTGGGTCTGTAGGAAAGTTATAGGCTGGGTTCACACTTGTGCGGTGTGAATTCCAGCTCTGTTTTCTCTGCGATAACAGAGCAGTTTGTGTGCGTTGTAGCTGCGGATTTGTTGACCTGGGGGAGGGGAGAGAGAGGGTATGTCAGGAGAGTACAAATACCCCCCAAATTACTCCTTTTTGTAAAGGAGACAGTCCAAGGTTTTTAGTAAGAAGTATGGCAAGTTTATTGAAGTTTACATTTTTTGTAACAATTTTTTTAACATACCGTCACCAGTGCAGTACAGCTTCATCACTTAATGACCCATACACACAATCAGAAAATCGTACACAAAATACTACTTTCGTCACGATCGTACGATAAATCATTAGCATACAGCTTTTGAGAGCCAATCACGACATTTTTCTTGTACGATACCCGAACGCACGATTTTCGTTTAATCAGTACAGTTGTCCGAAATTACAATACAACACATTACATTACTTCCCAATTGTTATTCTGTCATACAAATATTTTCTTAACTTTAGAAAACATTTTATTTTCACTCTGAGATTAGCATGCAAAAAAAATAAAAAATTAAAAACGGACGATAAGTCATCCGATAATCTTGTGTGTACCAGGCATTACCGGTGTGGTGGTAATTAAAGGGGTTGTAAAGGAAATTTTTTGGTTTCCCCTAAATATCTTCCTTTACCTTAGTGCAGTCCTCCTTCACTTACCTCATCCTTCCATTTTGCTTTTAAATGTCCTTATTTCTTCTGAGAAATGCTCACTTCCTGTTCTTCTGTCTGTAACTCCACACAGTAATGCGAGGCTTTCTTCCTGGTGTGGAGAAAGCCTCTTGAGGGGGGGGGGCGAGCAGGAGTGTCAGGACGCCCACTAACACACAGCTCCTTTTTCTATCTGCAAAGTAGAAAGTGTCCCGACTTGCCTGCTCCCCCCCTCAAGAGGCTTTCTCCACACCAGGAAGAAAGCCTCGCATTACGGTGGTGAGTTACAGACAGAAGAACAGGAAGTGAGCATTTCTCAGAAGAAATAAAAGACATTTAAAAGCAAAATGGAAGAATGAGGTAAGCGAAGGAGGACTGCACTAAGGTAAAGAAAGCTATTTAGGGAAAAAAAATTTAAAATTCCTTTACAACCCCTTTAAGGATGAGCTCCGGCGTGTTCATAAACCCCACCTGTGATTAGCGCAGCGCATTGCCGCCTTCCTGGCGGGTTCTGCACGTGGAGTTTGAAAACACGCCGGAGCTCATCTTTAGTGGTAATCAGGGACACGGACAGGTGACAGTATGTAAAATAACAAATGTTAAACGTTATTACTTTTTATTTTTTTTCACATACTGTGACCAGAGCAGTACAGTGTTACATTGTGATTGCTTATAACAGTGAAAATGATGGTTATAAGCAATAATATATATATATTTTTTTTTTTATGAATGGCATCCATTCATTTACAGCCATTCTTTGAGTACTATTGTGATTAGCTGTGATTGGACACAGCTTAGCACATGTTGGCTGTGATTAGCCCAGTCTGTATCATGTGATCACTGTGACTAATCAGAGAGATCAACACAATAATAAACATTAAATAGAAGCCAATTATTGCATACAATTGCCATTTGATTTGTTGTGATTGGTGACAGCGATCACATGGTACCAGTAGCGGCCCGGTACACTGACTGTGTTAGGTAGACACAAAGAATGAAAGACCGTGGAGTGCACACTAGGTGCCATCCTGGGAGGACGTCATATAGAAAACACCTGCAACTAGAAAGCTCCCAATCAGCTGTCATGTTACTATAGGACATGGGAAAGCATTAAAAAAGAACCAATAAAAATGGTTGTAAACCGTTACAAACCACTTATTACCACTGGCAAGCCTATAATAAGGCTTACCTGTAGGTACTATGGATATCTTCTAAACCTTCACGATTTAGGAGATATCCACTGTATCAGCATGAGCTGATGTCATCGGCACATGCGCACTGAGGCAACGGCTCCTTCATGCCGTTGCTTCAGCAGACGTGCCGCGACTGGCGGCTCTCACACGCATGTGTGATGTTATCGTAGCTTGGGCCAATCACAGCGTCGGAGCCTGCGAGCCCGGAAGTAACATTCGGGAGACATATCGTCGGTCACAGCGATGTAGGGTACTGCTACACCAGCTTTGATCTAAGGTATTTCATAATGAGCTAGTATGCCATGCATACTAGCTCATTATGCCTTTGTCTTGCAGGTTTATTTTTATTCTTTGTGTTTACAACCACTTTAAATGTGGTGATCAGTGTTATTGCCCTCCCCCATGACATGTATGGTTACACTGTCCTGTTAGAGAAATACACCAAACACAGGTCCCCCACAACTATTATCACCTCCTCTTATTACCCCCTATCGTGTCCCCACTGCCTGTCCCTGTAGAATAGTCTCAGCTTCCCAATGTAAACAGATTGGAGAAATGAATGAGCACACTCCATTCTTATCATCCTAATGACAAGTTCTCACCTGGCTAACAGCTCTAAAAACACCACATTACTGCAACAGCCGCCGAACACTAAACCCACAGCTACAGCCGGATGCATGGTGACAGACGACCCCTCTCCACGGCAACCAGTCCTATCCACTCCTCCGTCCTCTACACCGAGCCTGAGAAGCCGACACGTCCGCTCTGAGCCCACTGCATTCTGGGAGCTGTAGTATCTGCGGCGCACAGGCACAGCGAACCTTTCCCAGTGTGTACGGTAGGGAGAACTACAACTCACGACATACACCGCGGTGCCGGCATTGGGACAAGGCTAGGATGGCGACAGAGCTTGTCATTGGCTGCAGCTGATAAGGCGGGACTGAGAGCTAAGAAAAGTGAGGATGCTGTTGTACAGTACAGTAAATGTTCTCCGTGTGAGTGGGGGATTCAACAGCAGCTGACTAGAACCTTACGTTGTGTACGTGGCTAAGTCTGGTCATATGAAGGCCATAGCTGTACATGAATGGTGAGAGAAAAGTAAACATTATCACCTGAAAACAGCTTTACAGCTCTGGTAATTGTTAGGCAGAGCGGACTTATTGCAACTGGTTATTTCCTCAGGTAGAATATACTTGGTTTTGTTCCTACATTTGGTGGTAAATGGTAAAAGTTATCTCCAGATTTTATATTTTTATAAAAGAAAATTGCTATGAAGGAGAACTGGTTCAAAATAGTAAAATAATATCAACGTTTAAAATTAAACCACTTGCTTACTGGGAACTAAAAGAGGTTGTAAACCTGGAAAAAAAACACTGCAAGACAAAGGCATAATGAGCTAGTATGCATGGCTCATTATGAAACACCTCAGAACGGTGCCCCAAATCGGCGTCGGCACTCCGAGTACACAGCAGACATCTTCCGCCGGAGTTACTTTTGGGTTCGCGGCTCTGGTGCTGTGATTGGCCAGAGCCGCGATGATGTCACTTCCGCCCATACGCGTGGGAGCCACCAGGCCCAGCTTGAGTCCTGAAGAAACGGCATCAGCGGCCTGTTTCTTCAGTGCGCATGCGCCGATGACATTAGCAGCAGGGCATATACTGAATCTCTCCAAAACTGTGCAAGTTTAGGAGATATTTAAGGTACCTACAGGTAAGCCTTGTTATAGGCTTACCTGTAGGTAAAAGTGGTGTAACAGAGTTTACAACCACTTTAAACCCCCTTCCTGCCCAGGCCAATTTTCAGCCTTTAGTGCTGTCAATCTTTGAATGACTATTGCGTGGTTATGCTACACTGTACCCATATGAGATTTAAAAAAAAAAATTCACACAAATGGAGCTTTCTTTTGGTGTTATTTAATCACCGCTGTTTTTTTTTTTTTTTTTTTGTTAAGCAAACCAAAAAAGGCAGAACACTTTGAAAAAAAACAGTTTTCATAGTTTGTTATAAAATTTATAAACAGCCAATTTTTCTCCTTCATTGATGGGCACTGATGAGGCAGCACTGGTGGGCACTGACAGTTGCCACTGATCGGCACTGATAGTCAGCACTGAAGGGCACTGATGGACACTGGTAGATGGCACAAATAATGAGGCACTGATAGGTGGCACTGGTGGGCGTTGGTAGGTGGGACTGGTGGGCACTGCTTAGCAGCACATACAAGACGGTAATCCGCATTTATTTTTCTCCTCACGCTGTCAGCTGTTTATATCATTGGCTGACAGCTGATCACGTGGTAAGCAGCCGGGATCGGCCCCTTACTAAGATCTGTGATCAGCCGAGTCTCATGGACTCGCTGACCACAGAGCGTGTCCTGCGCACCCCCAGGGGGCACACAGACATCACATGCATGGGAGGACATACATGAATGCCCTCCTGACAATTTAAGCCTGTGCTGTCTTTTGGCTATAGCGTGGGCGGCAAGAGGTTAATAACCACAATATAGCACAGCGTAAACTGTTTGCGCTATATAAATCCTGTAAAAAAATTTTTTTTAAATAAAATAAAATATATAAAATCGTGGTTTACTGGGATTATGGCTGGAGATATCAGCCATAACCTCAATACCATTTTTTTTTTCAGCAGACGGGCAGCTTTCTCAAGGAATTGGTCTGGGCGGCTCATGAGCCACTGGGCCAGTTTCCGAAGTGGCAGGAGGGGACGTCCTCCTCCCCTCCCACCACTCACAGGTGTTTCTCGAGCTTACCGTTTCTGCCGGTTGGCTCAAAAAATCATACCACAAACTTTCACACAGACTAAATAATATACACTGATTTGGGTTATTTTTACTAAAAAGATGCAGCAGACTACATTTTGAATGTGTGAAAGGGGCTCCTGCGCTGTCAGGGAATACAGCTAGGGGGCACTGCGTGCAGATGCCTGGTAGTCTGTCCTAGACCAGAAAATAAGTGATAAGTGAAAAAATATTGTTGTCTGCGCTGTGCTAGGGGTATGAGCCACAATAGTGCACGAACCAAGGGGAGGGTCCTAGGAACTAGGTAAATAATGAACAAGTGTAAACAACATGTGAAAAGTGGATACTGAAACACACAAATAAGGATAACACCATAAAACGTTATGACATCCAGACATCAAATGATTTCACAGAGTGAATAATACAAGAGTGTAATAATGAATAGTCTGTGGTACAAGTCCAAAAAAAAAAAAATTCAGAGCAGAAAGAAAACTTCCAACATAGAAATGATGCAGATGGAGGCTTCGGTGCAGACACCCCATAGTGCTCTCATTTTAGTTTTAGGCCAAATGTACATTTAGTCTACATTTATGAAAAAAGCTTATTTGTTTGCAAAATTTTATAACTGAAACTAAGAAAACATATTTTTTTTTCAAAATATACAGTATTTTTTTGTTTATGTTAAAAAGTGGTGATTACCGCCAAAAGAAAGCTCTATTTGAAAAAAAAAAAAACCTATATTAATTTAAGTTGCGTACAGTGCTGCATGATGAGTAATTGCCGGTATAAGTAGCATAGTGCTGAAAAGCAAAATTGGCCTGGTCATGAAGATAATAAAACCCTCCAGAGGCCAAGTGGTTAAGCTTGATATACACATATCGAAATTCAGTCGCTTCAGCAGGACCCCACCAAATGTTAGTACATCTGTACCCTTGTCTGATCGACAGAAGCCAGATGTTAGATCTTCTGTTCTGCTGAACACTCCTGCTGGAAAACCAGCATTTGATCAGGGAGGGAGAGTCCCCGCTGTCAGAATACAATAGTGGAGAGGGAGAGATCCCTGCATCCACATTGCTTGTATTGCTGCGGGGGATCTGTCAAAACCATAATAGTTAGACTTCTAGCAATTTCAGAAGGAGGTTTTCCTTGGCAGCTCCATATCATTCTTTGGTATGCTGCAGCCCTAGGTGCTTAGTGTGCAATTGAAAATGAATGTTGCTGCACTAGTATGTGCATGATGCTTTGTGGCAATGCTATCGTATGAATGGGCTCTAAAGCAACATGGGTATGAGGTGTAAAGGATCAACTCTCCTAGCTTCAGGAACTTAAATCAAAATGTTGCTAGATTATAATTCAACATTGAAACTAGCATTCTATTATAAAGTGTAGAAATGTTTTGTTTTAAAGCCATGTCTGCAGTAGTCATTATGCTCCACTTCTTAACCACTACAATACAGGGCACTTAATAGTTATGTGGTGAAATTGCGCTTCCCTATGTTTCGTGTGGCTTAGTATTAAATATGTTTATAATCACCTCCTATTACTATAAGGTGGAGTGTTTACCTCCAAAAACAATGTACTCCACTATAGTGTACAATGTTGTGTTAAAAATGAATGAATAAAATAAACGTGAAAAAACATGAAAAAAACTATTTTTTGTTAGTTGATACACTGGTATGTGCTCTCGAATTTCATATACCTCTATGTTGAGTGAACATAAATCATACACCTATAATTATGTATATATAAAAAACATAAACACATCATTAAAATTCATACCCCATTCCACATTCAAGGCATCAGGCAGCAGGCGGAATACCTAACATAGGAGTGGTTATCCTAAGTAATGAACCAAAGGCTTTGGTAAATACGACATCTGGTGAGTGGCCATTTTCAACGGTGATGGGATATCACTAAGTGGTGACAACTTAAATTGTAATTTGAATACATCAGAGAGGAGCACACCAACTATATATATTTGACTATCTACATGGGACACTGATTAGGAGGAAAATATTGGACTACCCACCCCATATGAATTTTAATGATGTGTTTGTTTTTTTATATACAAAATTATAGGTGTATGATTTATGTTCACTCAACATAGAGGTATATGAAATTCGAGAGCACATACCAGTGTATCAACTAACAAAAAATAGTTTTTTTCACGTTTTTTTCACGTTTATTTTATTCATTCATTTTTAACACAACATTGTACACTATAGTGGAGTACATTGTTTTTGGAGGTAAGCACTCCACCTTATAGTAATAGGAGATGATTATAAATATATTTAAAACTAGTGATAGGTGAAACTCCTGCGCTGAAATGGGTGAAAAGGGATTGGACTGTGGGAAAGGGGCCGTGGGAAAGGGGCACGGGAGGTATACTGCAGCAAACAAAGAATAGGTCTATCCAAATGGACAATAAAAGGTATACAACAAGTGATATTGTTTGCGCTGTGGTGGTGATGCCTAAAGGGTGATGGGAGAGGGGAAGTGAAGTAGTAAACTAGGTGAATACAATAAGTGACAAAAATGTATAAATATATAGAAAAAATTCTATAAAACACAATGTGAACAAAGTAACAGTAAATAACAGTGACCGTGTCATCTATAAAGATGTGTGGTGGACATAATAGAATGCATGGTCAAACTCAGTCCTGCAGACAAAACCAAATAAAAGAAGAGAGTCCAACTTAATCATGCAACTCGGTGCAGCAAGTGAAATCTGGTGTGAAGTCAAAAGGAGATGTTCCAGCAGCCAAATGAGTGAAGGTGCAATGGAGGATTCCAAAACGTGCAGCCCACACCTCTAGTGATCCTATCAGCTTACCTCAAGGCTATCTGATATAGCCAGAAAGATAGGGCATCAAACTCTTGATGAATGGAAGCCTCAAATCCGATGGTGCATGGAAGGGGAAAGTACAAAAAAACAAACATAGAGTAGTCCTGTCACCACTGGAGGGATTCCTGCTAGCAATCAAAAGATGTGCACTTACACAGAGTGGTGAAAGGGGGTGCCTATCTCCACGAGCAGCGAGCTCGTCAGGTGCTGCTCTGCTGCCGCTGTTTGGCTAGATGTTGATCCGCCGATACTCAAACGATGGTGTTTGAAACAAAAATAGGGGGGCACATCGCATAATACCGCAAAATAAAGATTTAATAAACAAAGCACAAAATAAAAACTCACATAAAGTCAGCTGAGGCGGTCATACATCCACGAGCAGCTAATGTATGACCGCCTCAGCTGACTTTATGTGAGTTTTTATTTTGTGCTTTGTTTATTAAATCTTTATTTTGCGGTATTATGCGATGTGCCCTCCTATTTTTGTTTCAAACACCATCGTTTGAGTATCGGCGGATCAACATCTAGCCAAACAGCGGCAGCAGAGCAGCACCTGACGAGCTCGCTGCTCGTGGAGATAGGCACCCCCTTTCACCACTCTGTGTAAGTGCACATCTTTTGATTGCTAGCAGGAATCCCTCCAGTGGTGACAGGACTACTCTATGTTTGTTTTTTTGTACTTTCCCCTTCCATGCACCATCGGATTTGAGGCTTCCATTCATCAAGAGTTTGATGCCTTATCTTTCTGGCTATATCAGATAGCCTTGAGGTAAGCTGATAGGATCACTAGAGGTGTGGGCTGCACGTTTTGGAATCCTCCATTGCACCTTCACTCATTTGGCTGCTGGAACATCTCCTTTTGACTTCACACCAGATTTCACTTGCTGCACCGAGTTGCATGATTAAGTTGGACTCTCTTCTTTTATTTGGTTTTGTCTGCAGGACTGAGTTTGACCATGCATTCTATTATGTCCACCACACATGTTTATAGATGACACGGTCACTGTTATTTACTGTTACTTTGTTCACATTGTGTTTTATAGAATTTTTTCTATATATTTATACATTTTTGTCACTTATTGTATTCACCTAGTTTACTACTTCACTTCCCCTTTCCCATCACCCTTTAGGCATCACCACCACAGCGCAAACAATATCACTTGTTGTATATTTAAAACTAGGCCACACGAAACATAGGGAAGTGCAATTTCACCACATAACTATTATTTTTGGGATCGGATACCACCAGGTACCCCGACCCGTTTTTCTTCTTTAATTGCAGCACACCCACTTTTAAAGTAATAATTTAAATTCCATTTGCGCCAACCACATTCACACAATTTAAATACAGGGCACTTACAGTGCTGTGAAAAAGTATTTGCTCCTTCCCGATTTTCTTTTGTGTGCACATTTCTCACACTTAAATGATTCAGATCATCAAAAAAATTTAATACTACATAAAGATAACCCGAATAAATCCAAGATGCTGTTTTAAATTATTATTTATTAAGGGAAACAATCTGTTCAAACCTGCCTGGCCCGATGTAAAAAGGTAATTGCCCCCTCCCATCCTAAATTATGAATGAACTGTAATTAACCACATTTTTTTGGAAAGCTGAGTTAAATTTTAAATTTTACTTAAATCACATAAATAGAAGCTGTCTGACAAAGTGAAGCACACTAAGGCCGCGTACACACAATCAGTCAAAACCGATGAAAACGGACTGAAGGTCCGTTTCATCGGTCCATACCGATCGTGTGTGGGCCCCATCGGTCAGTTATCCTTCGGTCAAAAAAAAGAGACCTTGCTTTAAAATTTAACCAATGGACGCCTAACTGATAGGTCAAAACCGATCGTTAGTATGCAAAAGCATCGGTTAAAAAGCCGCGCATGCTCAGAATCAAGTCAACGCATTGCTTGGAAGCATGAACTTCGTTTTTTTCAGCACGTCGTTGTGTTTTACGTCACCACGTTCTGACACAATCGGTTTTTTAACTGATGGTGTGTAGGCACATCAAACCATCAGTCAGCTTCATCGGTTAACTGATGAAAACGGTCATTCGGAGCATGATGACGACTCATCCAGGAGGTCATAAAAGAACCCAGAACAACATCTAAAGAACTGCAGGCCTCACTTGCCTCAGGTAAGATCAGTGTTCATAATTCAACAATAAAAAAAGAGACTGGGCAAAAATGGCATCCATGGGAGAGTTCCAAGGCCAAAGCCACTGCTGACCAAAAAGAACACAAAGGCTCATCTCATCCTGTTACATCTGGCTTAAAACGAATACAGCATTTCATAACAAGATCATACCAACAGTCAGACATGGTGGTGGTAGCGTAATGGTCTGCGAGCTTCAGGACCTGAACAACTTACCATAATTGATAGTACCATGAATTCTAAGCTCTACCAGAAAATCCTAAAGGAGAATGTCCGGCCATCAGTTTGTGACCTCAAATGCACTTAGGTTATGCAGCAGGACAATGATTTGAAACACAACAGCAAGTCCACCTCCAAATGGTTCAAACAAACAATCAAAATGTAGGTTTTGGAGTGGCCTAGTCAAAGTCCAGACTTAAATCCAATTGAGATGCTGTATGATGACCTTACACAGGCCGTTCATGTGGCTGAATTAAAACAATTCTGCTGTGGGCCAAAATTGCTCCACGGCAATGTGAAAGACTCATTGAGAGTTATCGTAAATGCTTCATTGCAGTTGTTGCTGCCAAGGGTAGCACAACCAGTTATTAGGTTTAGGGGGCAATTACTTTTTCACATAAAGCCAGGCAGGGTTGGACAGATTTTTGCCTTAATAGATGGAACCATCATTTAAAAACTGCATTTTGTATTTACTTTACTTCCAATAATTTTTATTAAATTCAGAATAAACAGATTAAACATAGTAACAGTAAACAACGGTCAATATACAAAATAGCAAATAAAAAGGCGGTATTCAAAGGTATCTAACCACGTACATAGTGTTCTAATCAGTAAATAATAAAAGCAATAGAGAACCTGAGGTTCCAGGTCTTACATCCATCCACAACCTGTAGAGTCCACGGTGTCGTAGAGTCAATGCATACATAGGCCCTCCCCCAGGGACGGACCCCCGAGGAACCCACCCCCACACACCCCCACTGGGACCATACTGTGTGCTCAGTAGGAGGAGTCCCCCCGGCGCCCGCGCCCCCAGGAGAGGTCCAGCTATCTCCACCCAGAACCACCAGGACAAGATCAGATTCGTTGCAAAGGATTCTCAGAGAGGTAGAAAAAATTGAGATAGGTTAGATGGAAGTTTAGATGGAAGGTTGAAACAAGAGAAGGAGAGATAGGACTAAGAAGATAAAAAGAAACAAAGCGATACCTAGGCAGAGCACAATGAATCAAACAAAACGAAACAAGTAAAATAAAACAAAATAAAACAAAACAAAATGGATCATCAAGAAGTCCAAGTTCTGGTTGTCTATTAGTAAAAACATGTCACACTAATCAACATATAACAATCTTATTGTTGCTTAAGCTTGTGCCAATCAGTCCACGGCTTCCAGCGTGCCAGAGCTGAGACATATCTCCCCTGAGACGCCGCAAACATCGTTTCATATCCCACGGTGATCGAGACCATGGCGATAATCTCAGCCAGGTCAGGGACAGCCATTTGCTTCCAGTGTTGTGTGAGGGCTAGCCTAGTGGCCAGTAAAATATGTGAGACGATGGGTCTACCCACCCCCGGAACCACATCTATTCCCAGTGATAGGATGGCCAACCCTGGGGACTCGGGGACCAATGTACCTATGATCTGCGTGGCCAGTGTGAACACCTCCCCCCAAATCCTGCGAACCGAGGGACAACCCCACATAATGTGGAACAGAGTGCCCACCTGTCCACAGCCCCTCCAACAAAGAGGAGAAATTTGATGGCCAAATTTTGACAGTCTATATGGTGTCAGGTACCAACGCATTAATAATTTCTGATGTAGTTCCCAAAGGGTAACACATTTGGTGGATGAGTAAGTATATCGTAACGCTAATTGCCATTGTTCGGGGGGGAATGAGGTCTCCATGTCTGCCTCCCATGCTATTATATTAGAGGATTTCTTAAAAATCAGTTTATCGTTTAAGAGATTGTAAAAAAGTGAGATGTCCTTTATGTTTGTGGTGGGTTTGGTGAGATATAAAGCTACCCTCCAGGGTAAATGGAATAATAAAGGTGGGTTGGTTTTGAGGAAATGTTCTATTCTCAAAAAAGTAAAGCGTTCAGACTCCGCCAGGTCAAAGTCCACCTGCAGTGATCTGAAGGTTCTGCAGCTAGGCCCAATCAACATGTCTGAGATATTATCAATCCCCTTTGCCATCCAGCCAGACACATTCAGGTCCGGCAAGATGCCATGTAGGGAGGACAGCTTGAGTGGAAAGGGTGTTGTTGGATTGTGTGACTGGGACATTTTCAGTACTAGTTTCCAAGCTTAAAGTGATGCTACCATCGTTGGGGAAAGCTTACCAGGGATAATGGAGGATATCACAGAAGTCATCAGAGACTCGTACAGAGAGCCAAAGGGATATTGGCTCTCCTCCAATTCCTGCCATCTAGTGTAGGGTGTATCTGGGAACCAGGTCCTCAGTTGTGCTAATGTAGCAGCCGTGTGGTAATCTTTCAGAACTACATTGCCCACGCCCCCAGCTCCCTTGGCTGCAACAGAGTTTCTAAATGCCCACCTAGCCTTCTTGACATTCCATAAGTACTTATTAAGTATCGATTGGGCCGCTGCAAAAAATGAGTTGGGGACTGGGATAGTGAGTGTTCTAAATAGATAGGTCATCTGTGGGAGGATCATCATTTTGAATGCAGCCAACCTACCCAACCAAGACATTTCCTGACGCGCCAGGTTCTGGAGTGTAGCCGGTAAGGATGACAAGAGTGGCAAATAGTTAAGGGAGAATATGTTCTGTGTTGTGGTCGGTAATTTAACACCTAAATACGTTATGTACTCGTTACTCCACCCGTAAGGAAACCGTAAACTGAGTGTGCTTTTAAGTTTAGCAGGTATACCTAAGCCCAAAATCAGGGATTTACTTTCGTTTACCTTGTAATATGAAACCTTCCCAAACATCTGGAGTGACTCATGAGCCGAAGCCAGGGAATTTCCAGGGTCCGATAGCATCAAGATTATGTCATCCGCGAAGAGACTTATAGTATGTTCCGATCTCGCGGTTGGGAAACCCCTGATATTTTTGTGGCCTCTAATATGGGACGCAAGGGGTTCTAAAACCAGATTAAAAATTAGAGGGGATAGGGGGCCCCCCTGCCGTGTGCCATTGGTAATTGAGAAAGGTTTAGAGAGCACTCCCGATGTAAAAACTTTAGCGGAAGGTGACGCATATATAGCTTAAGGTCATTATTTAGTAGGGAGATAGGCCTAAAATTAGCAGGGACATCTGGGGTCTTCCCCGGCTTGGGCAGAGTCACAATCAAGGCCCCTAACATATCTGAGGGGAAGAGCGAGGAGGCAGCCGCTTTGTTGAAGATTCTACAAAGAAAGGGTGATAGCTCTAACTTAAACAACCGGTAGTATTCCCCCACAAAACCGTCTGGACCTGGGGACTTGTTGGCTGGGAGAGTATCAATACTTTTATGAATCTCCGAGACCGTAATGGGCGAGTTTAAAGACTCCACTTGCGAATCAGACAATCTAGGGAGGGACACTTTATCAAGGAAGTCATTGATCAGGGAGGGGGTAGGTTGTTGGGTATTAATGTCATCCTTCAGGTTATATAGAGCGCCATAGTAGTGGCTGAACGCGTCAACCACATCCTGAGGGTGGTACAGTTTGGTGTTGTGTAAGGGGTAAAGGATGTAAGGGATTTTTGTTTTAGTTCTATTACCTTTTATTCTATTTGCCATTAATTTACCTGCTCTATTCCCCTGGGCATAGTATAACATTTTGAGCCTTTTAGAGCTCTTTTTGAAATCCTCCAGTAGGAGGAGCCTGAGATCCCTTCTCAGGTTTGTAAGCCTAGAGGACAACTGACTCGTGGCCTGAATTTTATTCTCCCGTTCAACCTTTGCTATTTCCTCCGTGATATCGCTTATCTGCTTATTGCGCTGCCTCCTCGCCCTGGCCCCCTGCTGAATAAGGATACCCCTCACGTATGCTTTATGTGTTAGCCACAGGGTAAATGGATCAATCCCTGGGGTATCGTTAACTGAGAAAAATTCCCCAAGTGTCTTTCCACCTCCTTTTTGACCTCTGGTTGTTGCAATAGGAATGTGTTCATTCTCCAGACTGGAGCAGGTTGAACTGAGAGGTCGTCTCTAAGTGTTAGGGAGATAAAGGCATGATCTGACCAGGATATAGTATTGATGGAGGTTGAGACAGTTCTAGTCAAGGTGTTAAAGTCCGTCAAAAATAAGTCTATTCTTGTGTAAACCCGGTGGGGTGCAGAAAAAAAGGTGAAATCACTTTCGCCAGAGTGGCAGCAGCGCCACACATCAAATAGGTCAGCTGTGGAGATAGAGCCCTGTAGCAAACTCCCCTTTCTAGATACCTTAGAAGTAGAGTCTATGGTCGGGTCTGGTACCACGTTGAAATCACCACATAATATCAGAAGACCTTTCCTAAAGCTTTGGATTTTTTTCAATAGTTTGGTGAAAAAGGTGACCTGATGGGTATTCGGAGCGTAGACGTTCACCACTGTGTAAGTTGTTGAGTTTATGTCACAAACTAGCGCCAGATAACGGCCTCCCGGGTCTTCCAACTTGCTATGTAAGGTGAATGCTACAGAGTCCCGTATGGCAGTCATTACTCCTTTAGTTTTATTCTCCGCGTTAGCTGAGAATATGTGAGGGTAGTTCTTGTGAGTACAACGGGGTGGGGAGCTATTGCAGAAGTGGGTCTCCTGAACACAAACAATGTCTCCCTTGCGCAGGGTAGCTTCCCTCCACAGCGACCTACGTTTGGCAGGGTGATTCAACCCTCTGGCGCTGAAAGATACAATTTCAATAGCCATGCATTAGAAGGGAGAGAGCGATGGGGGCCGCGATTTGCATCCTGAGATTGACAGATATTGTAGGACTTTCGTGCAAAATATGGGTATACTGACAAGACTCCGTAGTGCAATAACTACTCACTGTGATCCAGATATTGTGAATCTTTCTGTATAGGGAAGTTCCAGACCCACTGACCCAGGGTGTTGGTGGCGTATTCGACAGTACTCCGGTATGAGGACATGTAGAGAGCTATGACGATCCAAAAACGAAATAAAAGAAACAGAAACAGTACAAAAAAAAGAAAAAAGAACAGTTCCAATAACGTTACACACAAACTAAAGTCTAAAGCAACAGAAGAGAACGTGGGTAAAGTATACCCGGTGCAGTTACATACTGCTCAAGTAGTAAGGGGAATAAGTTCAAGCCCATGACCGGTCACGGTCTCCACGGGCTGATTGTAGGCCCTAGAACAGCACAAATTTCATTTATGTGACTTGGCATTACTGCGGGATACTGACTTCCAGTCGGAGACAAGGGAGGATTTCCGTGGAGGGTTACTGCCTCCTTCCTCTATGTTTGGCAGAATCTCCCACTCTTTCAATAAAGCAAGGCCCCGATCCATAGAGGTCACAGTGTACGATCTCTCTCCATAGGTTACTAACAATTTCGTGGGGAATCCCCATTTATAGGGAATATTATGATTCCTCAAAGCCTTGGTGATGGTCCCCAAGTTACGCCTCTTTTGTAGGGTATGCTGCGAGAGGTCAGGGTAAAACTGCAGGTGCTGAAATCGGGGAGGGACACCCTCATGTCGCCGCATGGCTTGCATGAGTTGTTCTTTTACATGGTAGAAAGTCATGCAGAGAATAACATCCCTAGGTATGTTCTCAGGCAGAAACGAGGGTTTGGGAAGTCTATGAATCCTATCAATAGACATTTCTATTTCGGTGAGGTCAGGCATGAGGGAGGAGAACAATTCTAGCGCGTATGTGTGCAATTCCGATGGCTGGACTGTTTCAGGGATCCCCCTTATCTTCATGTTCTGTCTCCTGGCCCTGTCCTCTAGGTCAGCCAATTTGTTTTTGAACCATTCATTGTCTTCCTCCTGGGCTTTATGAACATCTACCAGGCTGTTGATGGTGGCTGCATATTCCCCCATTTTAACTTCCACATGTTCCACTCTGTTCTCCACTTTCCTTAGTTCCCCACTGACCTTATGAATGCAGCTCACTATGTCAGCCTGTATAGAGCTGCGCAGGGAAACTAGCATGTCCCTAAGGACAGTGTCCATAACTGGCTGGTTGCATGTAGGGAAGGAGGCAATCGAATCGGGTAACTCCCGTGTGTCATCTCCTGACTCTGCTGCAGGGCTCGGTGCTAGGCCGCCACCCGCCCCTTCTATCCCAGGTCTGCTTTGGTGCTCACCTCGGCCCGATGTGACGCCTTCTTTTCTCTTAGTCTAGCCCGTTGGAGCTGGCGTGGAGGCCGCACCCACGCCATCTTGCTTCGTCCCCTCCCGCGGCACAGTGAACAGGTCCATGAGACGCTGTGGCTTGGCGGATCCCCGCCGCTTGTTGGTCATCGCTGTTCCCGGATCACAGGACAAGTCACCCGCCTGAGGAGCCGGCTGTAGAAGCTGTTAGATAGGGTGATTAGTGCCATTTTTCGAACGTGGAGACCGGAGCTCTTACTCTATGCTTCCATCCGGCTTCACCGCAGGCCACGCCCCCCATTTTGTATTTACTTTGATCTGAGTCATTTAAGTGTGACAAATATGCCAAAAAATAAAAAATAAATCACAGAGGGGGCAAATACTTTTTCACAGCATTATATACCCCCTTCCTGCCCAGACCAATTTTTTGCTTTCAGTGCTCTTACACTTTGAATGGCAATTACTCATGCAACACTTCACCCAAACAAAATTAGATTTTTTTTTCCACACAAATAGAGCTTTCTTTTGGTGGTATTTAATCACCACTGGGTTTTTGCGACATAAGTGAAAAAAAGAGCAAAAATATAGAAAAAACATATTTTTTAGTTTCTATGATGAAATTGGCTTTTTACCAGGATTGGGAATGGGATTGGGAATGGGCTATGACAGGGTGACAAGTCTCACCCCTGATTGCTGCTCTGTGTGCCCCTAGGGGCGCGCACGAGCGCCATGCACGAGGACAGTGCATGTGGCCGGCTGTGTTTGGCCAGTCACGTGGTAAAGAGACATTTTTATTTCCCGGAAGACACACTTTATCCCTGATCGCCACGCTTCAGCCCCGCAAGAGTGGTGAGAAAATCATATGATGCCCACCCAGGATAGGAGAGTGTTCCTCCTGGCGTCATTTTACTATGGCTTGGTATGGAAGTGGTTTAATTATAAATAAAGGCAAAACTTTTTCTTAGCTTTGGGTAGAGTGGAGAAGGATTAAAACGCTTGTCAGTTTTATTGCACTCTGTGCCCCCATTAAGGAGATTCACCCTCTCAATTTCTCCGGTTTACCATCATCATTGAAAGTGAAATGAAAAGAAAATCACATATTTTGTGTTGTCCCCAGAAAATAAATAGATGGGAAATATTCGAATAGGTACACTAGTTCTAGTGACCTCAGGGTCCCTGGATTCCCTTAATTTCCCAGATTCCCTTAATTTGCAGGGATTTTTGTTTGGCTACGGGACAGGAAGTGAAGGAAAATCTCTGCAATGGGGCACAGATTGTGAAAAAAAAAACAACCCAACAGGGGTTTTAGCCCTCCCTTACCAAAATAAGAAAAAACAGAAAATTGTACCATACTTACCGTAACTTTCTTTTCCTGGTGCCTAACCGTGGCAGCATACCTGTGACAAGCTCCGCCTTGGCTCCTCCCTCAGGACTAGTGAATATTATAAAAGAGTTGGTTAGCTCAGTTCAAACCAAGTTCCGCTGATACCCTTCCTCCTGTCACAGGGATATCACACCCATATAAATCCAGGCAGGCTGAACCTTCACATCTGTCAGCTGAAAGGCAAAGGTTCGAATCCCTAGGGTGTTCCAACGGGGTTATCGCAACCCTCCTTAGGGCTAGAAAGCTATCCACAAACAGTTTATACGATAAGGTGTGGAACAAGTTCAGGATTGACAAAAGCTGCGATCCGGATTCTCCATCATCCTCTCAAATTCTCGAGTTTCTACAGGCAGGCCTGAACATGGGTCTCGCCCTGAGTACTTTAAAGGTACAGGTAGCAGCAATTTCAGCAGGAACCAGTAAGAGATGGGCCGAGGATCCATTCATAATCCAATTTTGCAAAGCCGTCAGAAAAATCAGAAAAATCACTAAACAGTCTTTTCCCAAGGAAACCAAGGGCGTCTTGGCCAGTATGGTAGAACAGCTATTACTGCTGTGGTTTCTATCATGATCCTCGCCAGCAGTTTTGGAATTGGAGGTCGTGGAGGGAAGGCATAGGCCAGATTGCATGCCCAGGGGGCTAAGAGAGCATCTACTGCTTCTGCCTGGGGATGCAGTAGCCTCGAGATGAATCTTGGAAGCTTGGTATTGCATGCTGTTGCGAATAGGTCCAGCTCGGGGAGCCCCCACTGGTTCACTATCCAGTTGAAAATTTGTGGGTGCAGGGACCATTTGTTGGCATCTATGAACCTGTGAGATAGGAGGTCAGCTTTTGTGTTGAGATGACCGGGCAGGTAGACTGCCCTTAGGTCCTTTAGATTTCTTTCCACCCAAAGGATTATGGGTTCCACCTCCCTCAGTAGGGACCTGCTATGCGTCCTTCCTTGTAGGTGTATATATGATACAGTGGCTCTGTTGTCCATCCGCAGAAGAACTGGTTTCCCTTGTGATCTCGAATTCTAGGGCTAGTAGTGCACGGTAGGCTGCCCGGATCTCCAGGATATTTTACACAAGGCCTGTCGCATGAAAGGACCATCTCCCCTGTACTGAGATCTGGTCACAGTGTGCTCCCCAGCCTGTTGAACTGGCATCAGTGGTTATTGTGATCCAATTGACCTGCCCTAACGTACGTGACTTCATCAGCGTTTGCTTCTTCATCCACCAATGAAGACTTCTGAGCATCAGGGTCGTCAGGCATATGGGTTGAGATAAATATTGTTTGTTCCACTGCCTCAAGAACTCCAGTTGGAAATATCTCAAATGCCAATGAGCCCAAGGGACCATAGGGATGCATGATGACATCCGGCCTATCAGGCTCAGACAGTTTGAGGCGGTCAGATAGGGTTTTGCACACACACTCTTCATCTGCTGAATAATGGACATCACCTTCTGAGGTGGAAGGGATACTGTACCACTCTCTATGTTGAACAGTGCGCCCAGATAAATAATTTCTAGAGTTGGAGAAAGGTGACTCTTCTCCTGGTTTATCTTCCATCCAAATTCTACTAACGTTGTCAGAAGGACTTCCCTGTGTTCTACTAATTGGGCTGGATCCTTCGCCAGGAGAAGAAGGTCGTCCAGGTAATGGTATACTCGAAGCCCCTGCACCCTTAGCGGCTATGAGGGCAATCAGGGTCTTTGTAAGGACTCTTGGTGAGGTGCAGAGACCGAATGGGAAACTCCCAAATTGAAGGTGTACCTGGCCTACTGCAAACCTCAGATACTTCTGGAAAGGGGGAAGTATGTGTATATGCAGGTAAGCATCCCGTAAGTCTATGGATAACATCCAGTCCCCTGGTTGGATAACACAGATGATTGTTTGTAGCGATTCCATCTTGAATCGTTCTAGGAAAATGTAGCGATTTAGCCTTTTTAGGTCTATGACAGGTGTCCAAACTCAGTTTTTTTGGGGGACTAGAAAAAGGGTGGAGTAAAAACCTGTAAATCTTTCTGATGGAGGTACCGGAATTACTGCCTGCTGTTCCTGAAGAGAGAGGAGGAACTGCTGTAGTGCTTCCGCTTTTTTAAGGGGACTTTAAATCGTTGGGGAGAAGAAGTCTTTGGGGGGTTTGTCTAGAAACGTCCAGAAGTGCCCGTACTTGTCAGTGGAAATTACCCAAGGATCCCTGCACTTTTGCTCCCAGATCTTCGAGAAGTGTTGGAGTCTGGCCCCCACAGGAATCGCTTGGAATGGGTCGGCGTCAAAAGGATTTAGCAGGGTCCTGTGGAGTAGGCACGGTTCCCTGTCTACGGTTCTTGAGGAAGGTAGACAGCGTGCTTCTCCAATTGTGCCTGAAGCCTTTTCCCTGCCTGGACTGTCTGTAGTCCTTGTTTTTGGAATATTGGAATCTGGATCCGAATGTCCTGGAGCGCCTGGGTCGCCTGTCCTGGGGTAACAGGCCCGACTTCCCGCCAAAATATCGTACTGTGCCGACACCACCGCCATCAACACGATACTATTAAAACCTTTATAGTTATAATAGTACGACCCCGAACGGGGTGGGGGCACTATGCGGACGTGTTTTACCATCTATTGCCCCTCCGCAGTTCGGGAAGTCCCACCGCTGGGCAAATTGGGAAGCCACAATCTACCATCCCTGTGGCGTGGAAGGAAACTGTGGAGTAAAAAAAAAAAAAAATTGTACTTTGGCACATATACATTGGAATCACATTACAAAAAGACATACTTGTCCAACATCAGTACAACATTTATTACTGGAGGAAGTATTTCATGCCAAAAATAAAATAGGCCCACTTATCAGACTCCTCACGCCTCTGATGGGCCATTAAACCTTTTTTTTTGGAGGGGGGGGGGGGGGGGGGGTTCTAGCTGAGTTTAGGCCCAGAAGCAAAAAACCTCTAGCACTCTGCCTAAATTGATTGAGGAAAAAGACATTGAGACACATTTTAAGGGGGAGCAGAACTACAATGGTGCAGAAAAAAATCAGGTTGGAAACAGACTAGGCTAGGTGTGTTTGGGCCTAGGATAGCATGCTTGACAGGTTAGTGAAGGGAAATATGCATGTAGGCCAAAAAAGGATCATTCAAAGCTTACAACATGCATGGGGACAAATTCACAGCATATTACAATCATGGTAATTAGGGAATAATGCTAGAAATACAAGACATTAGCACACATTAAAGACATAGATTGTGATGTAAAAGGAGAAAACTTACCTTAATATACTCCTCCTGCATCACTTGGATGATGGCAGAACACGTCTCCGGTATGATGATCCTAAGCGCCTGGGGAGAGATGCCTGTCGAGAACTTGAGGTCCTGCAGGCTCCTCCCAGTCGCCAGGTACCGCAATGTGGCAACAAGCCTCTGCTCTGCCGTGATGGCTTGGTGCATCACAGTGTCCTGCCTCGTTATAAAGGGGGACAGAATATCCAACAGACGGTGGAAAACGGGGTCCGTCATACGGAGAAAGTTCCTGAAGTCCTCAGGATTATTCTCCTGGATTTCCCTAGGCAGAGGCATATGAGAGAATTGGTCACGTTGGCGTAACCAATTCTTGGCCCATGAACTCCTTCTCGCCCTGTTCATGGCCACAGACCTAGAAAGATTATGAACTGCACAAGACAGCCCATAACCACCCCAAACTTGAGCATGAGAACGCGCCTCTAACATGGCTTCAAACCGGTCGGCTGGTCAGAACGCACTTAAAACAGAAAACACCCCAAATACAGCAAGACATGTAAAGAACGCACTGAAAAACAAATACGAGCGGACAGGACGGCACTGCAAAACAGAAACGACCTGACTGCAAGCATTGAATGCCAAATACAAACCCACAAGAACAAACTGAACCCGAGAATACGATCTGCAAGGCACGGAGACTGAAAAGAGCGAATTGGTTCTAACCAAACACGGAATCAGCAAAAACAGCCCCAAGGGTGGCGCCAAAGGCTTTGGCCTTCCCCTTCATAGTGCTGTCGTATGTGGTTTACGTGTCCACGTTCTGATACGATCGGTTATTTAACCGATGGTGTGTGGGTGCGACGGACCATCAGTCAGCTTCATCCGTTGACAACGGTCCATCAGACCGTTCTCATCGGATGGACTGATCGTGTGTACGCGGCTTTAGTATTTGGTTTGTATTTCTGTGGTACAGTAAAACCTTGGATTGCAAGCATAATTTGTTCCGGAAGCATGCTTGTAATCCAAAGCACGTATATTAAAGCAAAATAATGGAAACTCAAATGATTTGTTCCATAGCCATTTATAAGTCCTTCAGTTTATAGTCTATATAAAAAGATTATGTGACAGGTTGTGTAACCATAAAATGTCCACCCACAAATGGAAGCCTCCACAAGGGGATTAGAAGCAAAAATAAAGCAGGAGCTACACATTATAAAAGAGAAGAGAGGTGACTCTAAGGCCCCATACACACGAGCGGACAGATTTGTTCAAATCTGTCCGTCCGACAGATTTGAACAAATCTGTCTGCTGGGATTTTGCTGGGATTTTGGTTTGCTCACACGAGCAAACCAAAATCCCCGCCAGCAGACGGCGCGCTGACGTGTCGGTGACGTGGCGGTAACGTTGACGCCGCCACATCACCGCACCAGGAAGTAAAACACTTCCGCGCATGCGCCAAATCCATTCGGCGGCGGTGCGGCGGCGGTGCGGGACGACATGTCTGCTGGTAAGTGTACTAACCAGCAGACATGTCGGGCGGGCGGATTGCCACCCGATAGATTTCAAAGCATGCTTTGAAATCTGTCGGGTGGCCAAATCCGTCGGCTCGGCCGTACACACGATCGAATCTGTCTGCTGAAACGGTCTGGCGGACCGTTTCCAGCGGACAGATTTGATCGTGTGTACGAGGCCTAAGTGTAGCAATATGGTTACGTTTAATGAAGATACAACATTTAGCAACTCACAAGGTTAAATAAAAGAGGCACATCTAAGTATGAAGGCATCTGGGGTAAAGCTGTCCATGTGGACCATCCCCTGCAACGCCGACTCACACTGCTGTCAGTCTGCTATCGTGACAGGGAAGACTACCCTGCAGTAGAGCGATCTGAAAGTGGACATCTTTCTCCCGGATGCCTGCATACTTGGATGTGCCTGGTTTAATCATTAATCATGTGAGTTTCTTAATGTTGTTCCTTCATTAAATGTAACCATATTTCTACACTTACACACGTTGGAACGTTTTTATCAGACGAACCGATCGTGTGTGGGCCCCATTGGTGAAAAAACTTAGAACCTGTTTTAAAATGATCTGATGGTTAAAAAACCAATAGAAAAAAACGATCGTCTGTGGGGAATTCCATCGGTTAAAAATCAACACATGCTCAGAATCAAGTCGACGCATGCTCGGAAGCATTGAACTTAATTTTTCTCAGCACGTCGTTGTCACCGCGTTCTGACACAAACGTTTTTTGTAACTGATGGTGGTGTAGTAGAGGTCGACCGATATAGGTTTTTCTCCGGGCCGATACCAAAATTTAGAAATCGGGGCGGCCGATAGCCGATATATGATGCCGATTTTAGCGGCCGATATTTTGGGCCAATTTTTGGATTGGGATGCATTGTAGAGGGGGGTGGATAATTGGTGCTGGGCGTGGGTGGGGGATGCGTTGTGGAGGGGGATAGATGGATGGTGCTGGGCGATGCGTTGTGGAGGGGGATGGATGAGTTGTGGAGGGGGATAGATGGATGGTGCTGGCCGTGGGGGGGGGATGCGTTGTGGAGGGGGGTGGCTGGATGTTGCTAGCCGTGGGTAGGGGATGTGTTGTGGAGGGGGAGAGATGGATGGTGCTGGCCGTTGGTGGGGGATGCATTGTGGAGGGGGGTGGATGGATGGAGCTGGCCGTGTGTGGGGGATGCATTGTGGAGGGGGAGAGATGGATGATGCTGGGCGTTGGTGGGGGATGCATTGTGGATGGGGTGGCTGGATGTTGCTGGCTGTGGGTGGGGGATGTGTTGTGGAGGGGGAAAGATGGATGGTGCTGGCTGTGGATGGATGGAGCTGGCCATGGGTGGGGGATGCATTGTGGAGGGGGGTGGATGGATGGAGCTGGCTGTGTGTGGGGGATGCATTGTGGAGGGGGAGAGATGGATGGTGCTGGCTGTGGATGGAGGCAGGGCCGTCCTTTTTTTATTTATTTTTAAATAAAATATATTTATTTTATATATATTTTTTTTATTTTTTATTAAAGGGTCAATTTTTTTAAATATATTTTTATTTTTTATTAAAGGGCCAATTTTTTTAGGGGTCCCCAGGGACCCGGAGGCCCCCAGGGCCCAAGATGGCAACCCCCCTTTTTTTATTTATTTTTAAATAAAAAAAATATATTTATTTTATATATTTTTATTTTATTTTTTATTAAAGGGCCAATTTTTTAAAATATATTTTTATTTTTTTATTAAAGGGCCAATTTTTTTTAGGGGTCCCCAGGGACCCGGAGGCCCCCAGGGCCCCAGATGACAACCCCCTTTTTTTATTTATTTTTAAATAAAAATATATATTTATTTTATATATTTTTATTTTATTTTTTATTAAAGGGCCAATTTTTTTTTAGAGGTCTGGAGGTCCCCAGAGGTCCGTAGTTCCCCAGGGCCCCGGATGACGACCCCCCTTTTTTATAAAAAAAAACTTTTTTATATATTTCTTTTAAAATATATATATATATATATATATATATATATATATACATATAATATAAATGTTATTATTATTAAAGGACCCAGAGGTCCCCAGGGCCCTGGATGGCAACCCCCCTTTTTTATATTGTTTTTATATTTTATTTTATTTTTATTTATTTTTATATATATATATATATATATATATATATATATATATATATATATATATATATATATATATCCGCTTCAATACCGGGGCTATTTTGGCACTTCTCGTACATGCATAAATCATAATTTTTTTTGTTAGAAAATTACTCAGAACCCCCAAACACTATATATTTTTTTTAGCAGACACCCTAGGGAATAAAATTCCGGCCATTGCAACTTTTTATCTCGCACATTATTTGCGCAATCATTTTTCAAACGCCTTTTTTTGGGGAAAAAAATGGTTTTGTGAATTAAAAAATAACAAAACAGTAAAGTTAGGCCAATTTTTTGGTATAATGTGAAAGATTAAGTTACGCCGAGTAAATAGATACCTAACATGTCACGCTTTAAAACTGCGCACATTCATGGAATGGCGCCAAACGTCAGTACTTAAAAATCTCCATACGCAACGCTTATTTTTTTTTTACAAGTTACAAATTTAGAGTTCCAGAGGAGGTCTAGTGCTCGAATTGTTGCTGGCGCTCTAACGCACGCGGCGATACCTCACATGTGTGATTTGAACGGCGTTTACATATGTGGGCGGGACTTACGCGTGCGTTCGCTTCTGAGCACGAGCTACCGGGGATAGGGGCGTTTAAAAAAAAATTTAAACTTTTTTTGACATTTTTTTTTTTTTTGATCACTTTTATTCCTATTACAAGGAATGTAAACATCCCTTGTAATAGGAATGTGTGTGACAGGTACTCTTTATGGAGAGATGCAGGGTCAATAAGACCCAACATCTCTCCTCCAGGCTGGAAAGCATTAGATCGTGAAAAAAATTTCACAGATCTAATGCATTCAGCTGCTGTTGCGGCTGTGTTTACATTCCAGGACCCGGGCATGACGTCATAACATCGCGCCCGGGCCTCCAACGATCATAGAGATGACTGGTGACCATCTGGTCACCAGTCTACTCTATGGTTTTCGACGGACGGCGGCGGATCGTTTCTCCGGGTCTCCGATGGCAAAGGAGAGCCCGGAGAAGCACCGGATGGCGGCGGGAGGGGGGGGCGTCCCCTCCCGCCGCCTAGAAGAACGATCAAGCGGCGGAACCGCTGCTATGATCGTTCTTATGGTGCACAGATTCGCCGCCTGAACAGATGGATATCTGAATGATGCCTGTGGCTGCAGGCATCGTTCAGATATCCCCACTGAAAGCCAGGACGTCAATTGACGGCCTAGGTATTGAAGTGGATATATATATATATATATATATATATATACATACACATACACATACACATATATATAATTAAAGGTCTCAGAGGTCCCCAGGGCCCCATGTGGCAAACACCCTTTTTTATTTTTTTTATAAATGTTTATTTTTTATTTTTGTTTATATATATTTTTTTATTAAGGGGCCCAGAGGTCCCAGGGCCCCGGATGGCTACACCCCTTTTTTTATATATATTTTTCTTTATTACATTTTTTTTCTTTTTTTTGTAAAGGGCCTCCCGCTTCTAAATTCGCGGCAGCCCCGCCCCCCGCGTCTCAATTTAAGGGGGCAGCACCCCCCCCGTTCTCTGCTCCAGGGGGCCCATGCCTGAAGCTGTGTAAGGGGCCCCATAATTCCTGATGGCGGCCCTGCCGCCCGTTAAGCCCCTGTGCTGCCCACAAATCAGGCTGAAAATCATCAGCGGCACGCAGCCAGGTGACAGTACTGCTTCTCTTCCCAGTGTTTTAAAATGTACAGAACACCTGGCTTCCCTTTAGACGTGCACTTCTCCCTTCCTGCCACTGGGTGCTGCTTGTATATAAAAGTGAATTAGAATGTGATTTTATAACATCCCCAGTTTGCTCTTCCCAATGCGGCTGACTTCTTCATGTCCTGCTCCTCAATGTATGTCACTGTTTGCTAATCTATATTGTAAATAGAAGTTTTCTGTAGAGTGTGCCCAAAGTCTTTATAATATTTGATGATTCACTGCAGGTCTGGTCAGTGTTTTAAAAAGTTCCTGTATTTTACACATGGCATGGCATGGGGTCACAGCACCGTCTGTCCATTCTGCTTTAGCACCATGGGACCCCAGGCCATGCCATGTGTAAAATACAGGAACTCTTTAAGTCACAGACCAGACCTGCAGTCCAGGCCGAGTAAGGCCTCAGAGCACATGCAATTACTGTCTTTATTTAACTGCTTGATGGGCTTATTTTGGGTCTGACTGGTTCACGTGTATGTGTTTTGGCGGCCCACATTTGTGCAGGCACAGCAGCCCATTCATTTGATGCCTCATGTAATAGGCTGAGCACACAGAACACCTATCCCCATCAAGCACTGAAATACAGCACTGTCTGTCCATTCTGCTGTCTGCTGTGACTTATCTGCAGTTCCCGCACTGTCAAACTCGCTGCATTTTTAGACGTTTAGGTCACGCTTTTAAAAACACAGTGCGTTTGTGTGTGCAAGAACTGCAGGTAAGTAGCATGGTGCAAAATCAGAATGGATTTCAAGGCAACTGATTTTTAAAATGCTGAATGCACCTTTTTCCTGCAGGAAACAAAGGCATGGCAGCCCATTCAAATCAATGGGCTGCTGTGCCTGCACAAATGAGGGCCGCCAAAACACATACATGTGAATCAGCCAGGCCCAAAATAAGCTGAAGGGGGCCCAAAAAAAATGTTTGCCCAGGGCCCAAACCATATTAAAGACGGCCCTGGATGGAGGGAGGGGGGTGGATGGATGGAGCTGGCCGCGGGGGATGCGTTGTAGCGGGGATGGATGGAGCTGGCCGTGGGTGGGGGATGGATGGATGGAGCTGTCCGTGGGGGATGCGTTGTGGCGGGGATGGATGGAGCTGGCCGTGGGTGGGGGATGGATGGATGGAGCTGGCCATGGATGGGGGATGCATTGTGGAGGGGGGTGGAGATATATAAATAAAAATAAAATGTGTGTATACAGAAGTATATATCTGAGTGTGTATACAGGAGAGGGGTGTGTCAGCATGTACACATTGTATCCTCCAGCACTGCCCATTGGATGATACCTGTAAGCTCCCACATGAGTTGAGCACTATGTACAATCACTAGAGCTGAGGCACCTATCGGAGATAATATGAATACATTACCCCAGTATCAGGCAGCCAGTCTCCATGTTCTTCCTTATCTCCAGCCGTAGCCTAGAGCCCATGTGCAGTGATCCCGCCCCTGTCCCAGCATGCAGGAAGCTTTACAAGTGTGATCTCTTCTCACAGATAACCTACTGCAGCTGCTCGGGCTTCTTCTGCTACAGCCCGTCGAGGTAAAGGGGAGGGGGCGGGGCGGTGCTAGGGGCCGGCGCGCAGGCTATCAGCAGCACGGCTGAAGGATTCTTTTTTCTCGTGCTGCTGTAGGTGGAGCGGGGCTAGTGTGGCAACCGAAAATCGGCCGATTTTTTTACAATAATCGGCCGATGCCGATTTTTTAAAAACGGCCAAATATCGGCCGATATATCGGTCGACCTCTAGTGTGTAGGCACGACTGATGAAAGTCAGCTTCATCGGATATCTGATGGAAAAATCCATCTGTCTGTTTTCATCGAATGAACTGATCGTGTGTACAGGGCATTAGAGGTGCCTGCCTTCTCATGGTGACATGGTGCTACCTGTATATCAAGACATTGCTTGTATAGAAAATCTAAATGTATTTAAAAATTTAGCTTGTCTTGCAAAATGCTCTCAAACTCAGTTACTCTCAAACCAAGGTTTCACTGTATGTCCAATTCAAGAGCCAGCAGGATTTTATTGGCGTTAGCTCTATTGAAAACAATTAGAGGGAAAACAAAAATTTAGGGACCAGCTATAATTTTTAAGGGCCATTGGCAACCTGGTTTTTGGGATTTGTCTTGCCCTGTGTTAATATATTGTATTTATTTTTGTTGCTGGTGTGTATATTATCCAGACTGTACAACACAAGGTTGCCAAACCAGAACTTGCTAGTTAAACATATTCCTTTCACGTTAAGTAGTTAAGCCTATGGCTTGTGATGAAATCTGTGTTAATATTTAACAGCTTAGCTATATCTTGCAGAGCCCCTCCCAGTTGTGCCATGACTCCTAGCAACAGTAAACCTTACAACTGCATACAGGGCGACATAAAAGATACTCCGGATTGAGTTGTGTTTCCATTTCAGTTTTAGGTAAGCCACAGCTTTTACAAAGAATTTACACTATATAAAATATTTACTAAATTGTATGAAATGGCGGTCATTCGGGGGAACCAAAAATATTTGGGGTGTTTTTCATATCTAGAGACTCCATTGTCTAGTTATGCTCCTATAAGTCTGATTTAGCCCAGGTTCACACTGGGTACGATTTAGTTCGATTTGAGATGCGATTTCACATGTGGAATCGCATCTCAAATCGGCGGCAATTGCCGGCAATGACACCGTCCTAATCGGTGCGACGCCGCATCTGCGGCGCTGCACCGATTTCAAAAAGTAGTTCCTGTACTACTTTTTGCGATTTCAGGACGCGATTTACATTGACATCTGTGCAGAACCCTGCACAGATGTCTCCTAAATCGCGCCAAAATCGGGACTGCCAGAGGGAGTGAAATCGCGCGAGTTCAGCTGAAATCGCGCGATTTCACTCCCGCAGCCCAGTGTGAACCAGGGCTTATTATCACAAAAATAATTAATTTTAAAATTCACTGATAATGATTTTTATATTGCGTTTGGAATTGTCATTTGTGGAAATATGAATACATTTTTCATAGTAAATTCTACAACACACATATTGCAGCTTACTTTTAAGATTAGTTTGTTGCAATGCCTAATACTGCAGTAAGGTAACCAAATTAATATCAATCTGTCATATGTAGCCAACATATTATTTGTTACATGAATCATCTTGAAAAATATTCATCTGGAAAATCACTGCAACTAAAGTTCCACCTTAATTTTAGTTCATTTTAGACTGTTATATTACCTATGTGTTTGTATGTGGATTTAACAGTTTGGTGAGAAAAAATGATTGTGAAGCAAAATAATAACTTAGTAGCTGCCTTCGGCCATGCTGTGCAGCCAGGTACCCCCAAAGCCTCCTCTCTTTAGCTCTCCAGCTGGCGGTTGCATTCTGACTTCATCACGTACAATTGTATTGTACATAAGGTTGGCGAAGGCCCGCTAAGAATTACTGTACACATTACAGTCTGACCATAAAATCTTTGTACAATCAACTTTAGATTTTCCAAAACCACAAAATATGTGGACCTACTTAATCCAATCCAGTGTTTCTCAACCTTTCTTTTCAGTCAAGGCTCCCTTTAAAATTATGAGGTATCCCATTCTAAATTGTAAAAAATTATTCTAAAAGTTTTAAATAATGCAGCGACATCCACACATATAGGACACCCAACGTTACAGGTGATTTATAATTCACCTTTGCATACTGGTACTGACTAGTGCTTTAGGGTTTTCTTCTTCCTCAGTTTCTCCCCATCGCTTAGCTAATGTGACTGCCAGTGCTGATGGATTGGGAAAGGGTCGCTGTGGAAGTGATCAACATCCTCCTTATCAATTAATGACATCATTACTTGTTCGGACGCCGGCAGCTAGAAGGTCGTAATGGTGCACAATGAAAACCTGTGGCTTTGTGAAACTAAAGGCAGTCTTAATCCACCCACTGGCATGTATACAATTTTTGGACAATTTTTAGGCATTTTAACAAGACACCCCTGAAGAAATGTGGAGGCATCCTGGTTAACCATTTCAGCCCCGGAAGATTTGGCTGCTCAATGACCAGGCCATTTTTTGCGATACGGCATACAGCTATACTTAACATAGGATACTCCACTAGGGGGCTGCTTTATCTTTACGTTGCGTATCGCTTCCGGAAACGTTATAAGTAAAGTCACTGCGTCGCGCCCGAAAACGATCGTGAATTTCCGACTCCCGCTGATTTACATATTTTTTCAGCGTTAATTAGCGGGAACGCCCCCGGCGCCATTTTTAAGTTGAAGTAACGATGCGATGGCGAAATTCAATTACGCCGATCGCATCGGAACTCCAACCCGGCGTTTCTTGTTTTCTGCTTACAGAAAACAAAAACGCCGGCTTAAAGTGACAGTTAGGCTGGCGGATCACTGGATACTCCAGCCTAACTTTTCCTGAATCTGGCCCCTAGTGTCTACAAAATAAGGGATAGATTTATGGCATTTTTATTATTATTTATGTTTTTACTAGTAATGGCGGCGATCTGTGATTTTTATCGGGACTGTGATATTGTGGCAGACAAATTGGACACTTTTGACACATTTTTGGGACCATTGACATTTATAGAGCGATCAGTGCTATAAAAATGCACTGATTACTGTATAAATGTCACTGGCAGAGAAGGGGTCATACTTAGTATGAACACCCGATCTGTCTCTACTCCCCTGAAAGAACCGGGATTTGTGTGTTTACACATACAGATCCCGGTTCTCGCTCTGTCATGAGCGATCACAGGTACACAGCGGTCATTGCACCCGCCAGGCATTCGCATCGGCTCCGGGTACACACTGCTGGCATGCACTTGTGCCCCTAGTGGCCAAAAGAAAAAGCAACGTAAGGTAACGTCAATTTTTCCCAGCTGAGTCAACCTGCTGCAGTAAAACTACAGTGGCTGGTCGGCAAGTGGTTAAAAATGATGATGATCTAATCAATCAATCTATATCCAATCAGGCCCTTTCACTGTATAGTCTTTCGTAGATCTAAAGGAAATTATACAGACTGTAATATGTGTGGTGAACTTAAAAGCAGGAATGTCAAAGAGACGAGGTAAGCACTGGCTGCTGGGGGAGGGGGGGGGGGGCAGAGGCTGCTCTAGGCTTTTTGAGACCTTAGGCAAAACTTGACATGGGGCCCCACTCACGCCCATGATGAGAAAAATAATTCAAGGACAAGAGCCTCTTCCCCATATTCCTGGCCGGTGGTTGTGGGGGTCTGCGTGCAGGGGCCTTATCAGAATATCGATGTCCACTTTAACAAGGCCGCCCCAAGATCCTGTTCTTTAATAACTAAGGGGCGGGGACTACCCAGAGATGTCACCTGGTGAACCCACCCCCTTGTGACGTCATTGACTGAGGGCATGCTGGGTATTTGATGTCACAAGCGGTGGTGTCACTGATATTCACTGGTTGTTAGGGATGCTGGCGGCCCCACTCCTGAGTCAGGGCTCTTACCGCTGCCTGAGCACAGCAGCGTTGAGTTCCCCTGTCCCTCAAAACTGGGGTAATGCATTGGGTAAGTTAGGTGGCCGCGAGGCCCCTGTGAGTGCGAGGCCTTAAGCGACCGCCTAATTAAAGAGCTGCCTCTGGGGGGGGCTTAAGGAATAAGATAAGTATATTTTATTGCTCTGCCCCTAGAATTAATGTACATTTAACCCTTGCAGTGAAGGAGGATCCTCACTAAAAGGGTATTTATTTTTAATCCCTTGGTTCAGCTTTAAGCTGTTTTGACACTTATGTATTGATTATAACATTCACATTTAGAAATATTTTTTCTTACAGTTATTCTTATGGAGCATATGATTAAACGGCAGTTTGTTGAAGACCGAGCTACCATATTGGATAATCTACCAGTAGCATGGAATGTGGCAGAGCCTGGACCTTATTACTGTGTTACCTTAAAGATGTCCAGAATAAAGGACCTTGCTTTTGATTTTGAATTTGGATCTTCAGACTCCAGGTTGGTTTTCTACAGTCCAACAAAGAGTTATGGTAAAGACTCAAAACGTTAGGAGTTAATGTTTTTTTGCACATTATGATGACAGTAGATCATAACAGTTCAGGTAATAAAGAACATTATACTATTACACCACACATACCTCCTGTCTGTCAGGTTTGGAACTTTTGCTAAATATTCTTGCTGGTTAACTGCAGACACTGAAAAGTGCTTGAAATTGTTCATGTACCCCCAGTAAGCCATGACCAATGGGGCAGATTTTAAATTCATGACATGGAATGTGCGAGGTATGCGTGATAATATTAAACGAACAGCTTAAAAATGCAGATAGTTTTGTGCTGGTGGAGATCCATGTCATTGGGCATTTGCAGGCATCGCTGAAGCGCCCCTGGGTAGGATGGGTGTATCAAAGCACCCATACAAGCTTTTCACGGCGGTCACGGTGCTAGTGATTAAATCGACCCCGTTTGAATTGATAGCTATGGAGACTGACCGACAGGGTAGATATATCTTTTTACATGCACTTGTTAGAGGAGTCCCCTTGCTGATTATAGCCAGCTACATCCGCCCCCCCATACAAATCTAATGTAGTTACAGAGGGCCTAGTGTTTATGGCGCAACATCCGGCAATACCAGCAATTTGGATGGGGGACTTTAACAAGATAATGTCTCCAGCTCTAGACCGACCAACGCAAATAGGGGACAACGGGGTGCTCCTGTGCAGACCAGACTATCTTGTGCCATGACAGAGTTTGCCCTAGTGGATGTGTGGAGGCACAACAACCCCACAACCAGAGCCAACACATGCCATTCCACGAGCCATAGTACCATGTCTAGAATAGACTTTGTACTGGTGTCCCAGGCTCTACTACCTAAGGACACAGGGTCGGGGATTGCACCAAGGATGTTGTCAGTCCATTCCCCTTCCTGGGTGACAGTATCTCTGAGAAGTGCCCCCCCTGTACACACATGGGAGGTTGAACCCCCACTGGCTTTTGGCCCTTACAGATCATGATTCCATTGAAAGAGGGATTAAATACTTCCTGGACAGACCTAGAATCCCACCCTCCCTTAACACATTCTGGGATGAATTTAAAGTACAGGCCCAATGGATTCTTACCACCAGAATAAACAGACTTAAACAGTCATCTAATCTAATGCTACAACTAACAACTGATAAACTGCAAGAGCTGGAAACAATTTATAACTCCAATCCCACCCCTGAAAATCTAGACAAGGTAAAACTACAGTCCCGCATGATAACACAATTATGCACTGAAAAAGCCAAACAAAGTATATTTTTCTGCAAGCAGGGGGAGAGGGCAGGCAGGTTATTAGCATATCTAGCCCACATGGATGATTACGGACCCCTCTTAAGTAGCATCCTAGTTTTTACAATTCTATAGAAACCTTTATAAATCGAATACTACACATACACAAGGGGAACTCCAAGCGTATTTAAATACATTTCAATTCCCTAGGTTAAAACCAGAGCAAGTGAAATTACTAGATGCACTATAACTACACAGGATATTGCTGATGCGATTGCCCAACTGGCCAAGTCTAAAGCACCTGGACTAGATGGACTGCCCCTGGAGTTTTATGCAACATACTCCGAAACACTCGTACCTAAGCTCAAGGATCTCTAACAATCCATATTTGACACAAACATGCTCCCTCTATCCATGCAGGAGGCCCATATAAACGTACTCCCCAAGCCGGGCAAAGACCCCCATTACCATGAGTCATACAGGCCTATCTCACTCCTACAGGTAGATATTAAGATACTAGCTAAAATACTGGCCAATTGCTTGACTACAGCTATACTCACGCTAATACACTCTGACCAAACAGGCTTAATGCCAGGGAAAAACACTGCCATGAACATTAGGAGACTATACATGAACATACAGGCTCAACATGACAATTCAGGAACCAGGGTGGTGGTAGTGCTAGACACTGCCAAAGCCTTTGATTCTGTAGAATGGCTGTACTTGTGGGAGTGCTTGCACAACTATGGCTTTGGTCCACAGTTTATAAAGTGGGTTAAGCTTCTTTATCAGACACCTAAAGCAAGGGTATTTGACAACGGCTGGCTTTCGGAGCAGTTCCCTCTGGAAAGGGGTGCGAGACAGGGATGTCCATTGTCCCCCCTACTGTATGCCCTGGCAGCAGAGCTGCTGGCAATTGCTATCAGAGCAGACACTAATATAAAGGGATTGAGAAGAGGACACACAGTAGATAAAATAGGTCTGTATGCTGATGACACTATTTTGTACTTGGCAGATCAGGGCCGCACTTCACATCATTGAAAAAATGGGTAGTTACTCGGGATTGCGTATCAACTAGCACAAATCCAAAAACCTCCCACTGTACATCTCCCCCCCCTTAAAAAAAAAAAAACATTACCGTTATCTAGAGTATCAAAAATTGGCAGTGGAGGTCACTAGGACTTTAAGGGACTACACACACATGAATGTCACACCCTTATTTGACTTAATAAAATCCAAAACCAAGACATCGTCCAGGTTGCCACTAGGGGTGATGGGATGTATAAATATAATAAAAATGATTTTGTTACCCAAAATACTATATATGGTTTGGCATGCTCCTCTCTATCTCTCTCCTCTCTAAGTCTTTAAACAAATGGAAGCCATTCTAAACTTATTTGTATGGGGAAATGGCACACATAAATTGGCCTGGCATGTTCTAAAGAACCCTGCGGATATGGGAGGGTCCCTTCCTAATTTACAGGAAGTACTCAAAGGTGTGGGATAGATGGTTTAGAGGATGGAGAAACATGTGCCTAAAATAATCCAAGCCCAGCGGACAGGCATATATAGATGAAAGTGACTGTTCTATGAAGGTGTTAACAATGAAAATCATAATAAGAACTGTATTGGTAGCTGAATGACATGAAGTTTCTTATATACTGGATGTCTATACCCTCATAAACCTGTGCCTTAACATGTATGTACAAAGAATCTAACACAAAATGACTGTTATGATGTACTGTTTTATTATACTACATAAGCAACTACTTGGTAAAATGACTTTTATCCAAATAAAGTTGGCTTTTTCCAAATAAAAATAGAAAGTGCTTGAAATTATCAGTGTTGATTTTGGAATACTTGTGCACCTGTGGAGCCCCTGCAAACTTGGGTGCACACTGGATGCCTCATTTTTTTTGACATGAGCACTACACCTATCTCTTCTTATCCAAAAACCAATGAGAGAGCTATTATTAGATGCTGAACCACTATCAGTGGGAAGGATCTTAAGGTTGGGGAAGTTAAATTTGGTTAACGGGTTAACTTTAATTGCCCTGCCTAGCAACACACCCTTATTGCTGTATTTAGCTGTGGGCAATGAGGAAATAAAGCCATGTGTAGGCTTATGTCAGTGCTGGCAATGCTGTATCCTCTGACACATCAAGGCCAACATAAACATCCTAGGTTCTGGGGCTAAGGTTATCACAGCCTGACAGACTTGAACTTCCTCCCAGGTGACAGGGATATTCAGGACTTCCAAGCGAGCCACCATAAGTGCTACCCCCAAAGGAGCTACTGAATGATTAGGTTTCCTGGTTTGTAGTGACAATGACCCTACTGTACCCTTTAACACATCAAAGTTGGAAGAAAATATATATTTTTTTGGGACACACCTGGCAAAGTAAATAACAGTGATGATAGCCCTAAACAAAAGCACATAGAAGTTACAATAATAGCAATTCACAAAAGAGATAATATGAAACCTAGTTTCACAAAGTACCTGAAAACTGTCTCTAAGGGGCAAAGTTCCCATCTTCTAGGCCATGGCTTATGGGAAAGAGCTAAATAGTTTAAAAGCCTTGGGATAACAGGAGAATTTGTCTATCACTACCAGGATATTTCCCTGTCCACTCATATAAGGTTCCAGGTGCAAAAAGACAATGCACACCAACTTCACAGATCCTTCAATTTGTAAGTAACCCATTGGCTGCTCTAGAGGGCGTTTTCCTCTGGATGCAGCGTAGGTAAGAGTGGCAGCAATTCTAAAATTCAGGTGGCATGCAGGGTCAGTGCAACTGATTTCTCACTAGCTTGGAAGTCTTTTACAGTCCTAAGGGGCCATGATCATTGTGAAAGGTGGCTAAGAGTTTCCATATGTTTTTCCAGGGGAGACAACCGCCATATTTGATATTGAATATCTGAGGATGTCCTTTCCTTAGGATCAACACACTGAGCCACTTTGCCCCTGATAAGAATTACAGAACATCCTCAATCGGTGGAATATTCCTTCTGTTGAGGGTACGGCAGTAAATGCATATCGATAGGGAATTGTTCTTCTTCTGTGCAACTATTATTTAACCATATGATTATGATGCTAAAAGTTGTATTTCTCAAATTTGGTCAATATATGATAAAAATATAATTTAGGTTTAATATTCCTATTGAAAATAACTATGAAATTGTATTTATTTCAGAGATAAGTTTCCAGTTACAGTGTTCCCTGAAAAGTAAGTTTTCCCTTAAATAACCTTGACATTTGTTATGCCATTACCACCAAGTAAAACAAAAAACAATTATTTGCACTCAAAACAAAATGTATAATTGTTAGGCTTATACTGCTATATAAAATATAGCAGAATATATGCACGCACTAAATTTGGTAGCATAGTTATTAATGTGGAATGTATGTTTCTTGATAAAGAACATGGGGGCAGATTCACAAAACAATTACGCCTGTCTAACTGGGGTTAGACAGGAGTAATTTCAAATTTCGCGCGGCGTATCACTAGTTTGAATTCTCAAACCATGATACGCCGGCTTCGGGCTTCGATCCGAGAGGCTTACGTCTTCGTAAGCCTTCGGATCTACGCTGCCATCTATTTGCGGCCGCTGGGAGGAGTTTGCGTCGTTTTGATGCGTCGGGATATGCAAATGTGTTTTTACGGGGATTCACGAACATACGAGCGGGCGTCGCAATCGTTTTCGTCTATTTTTTTATACGTAATGTTAGAGCAGCTTTTTGCTGCTCTAACTTTACGTAGCCCATGTTAAGTATGGCCGTCGTTCCCGCTTCGAATTTATTTAAATTTTTTTTTTGTTTACGTAACTCGTCGGGACGTGGATCGCCCGTAAATTACGCTACATAAACAACGAATGACGTCACGACGTGATTTCGCGCAATGCACGGCGGGAAATTTGCGAACGGAGCATGCGCAGATCGATCGCCGCGGGAACGCGCCTAATTTAAATGTTTCACGCCCCCTACTCGCGCAGATGGATTGCGACGGGAGAAATACACTACGCCGCCGTCGTTTACCGTAGAAAATCTACCTGAATTCCACGTAGAGCAAGGTAAAAAACGGCGGCGTAGTGTATTTCTGATACGCTACGATAATCCATTTCTCTGTGAATCTGCCCCATTATTTCTATCAAATTGTTATGGGTAAAGTTACACTTTAAGCTTTGAAAAAAACAACCTGGGAGCTGATTGGTTTCTATGCAGAGCTGCACCAGATTCTGCATTCTCCCCTGTGTTGCTGGAGCAGATGTAGGGGTTACGAAATTGCAAAATAAAATATTTTTCTTTTCAAATATTTTATTGAGAATTTTCATAAATAAATACAGAATACAATACATGTACAAATAGTTGAATATGCACAACATATAAAACAGACTTCAAAAGGCAAATTCAAGCAATAAGCTGATATTCATGAAGTCTATAGATAACCAATGTAAGGAGAGTAAGAGGGATGGGGGTGAAAAAAAAATGGGGGATAATGGAGGAAAAAAAAAGGGGGGGGGGGGAGAAAAGAGGGGAATTTCCATATGAGAAGGAAAATGCATGCACTTCATTAGGTAATAACCTTCTATTGAGATTGTAAAAGAAGGAGAGTGTGGAGAAGGTGACATAAAACAACTTTATAAAGAAGCTATCCTTAATGAATGAAATTCAGCGGAGCTTTTGAAACATATCCAACATGCCCATTTATCATAAAAGGCCTTAGGTGAGTCTTTGGATTGAGAAAAAGGCTCTTCCATATCGGCCATGTACCCAATTTTAGTAAACCAATCCGAAATGGTAGGAGGTGAAGACTGTGTCCATCTAATAGGTATACATAGTTTGGCAGCATTGATCAGGTGAAACATCAATGATTTTCTATAAATGTATTGAGGAAGCGAGGAGTGGTGCAGCAAATATTGGGCAGCCGTGAAGTCAGGGGTATATGATGTAATGTGAGAAATAAAATAAAATATTTTTAAGATGTAAAAAAATGCTAGCAGTATTGTAAAGTTTATTTAAGATTTTTTTGTATGCACTTATAACTGGTTGTTGTTGGTTAAAGGTTGATGTTAAAGTGGATGTAAACAATGTAGAGTATAATATTTCCTATCATATGTGCCCAGTCTTGCCACACAGAGTTAATCCAGCTCTGAGAAATCATCATTTAATGTTCAGTGCAAATTAACAGAATTCCAGATAAAAACTTGCCAAATTATAAAGTCCGTTTCTCTGTTTTTGCTTTCAGTGACAGGTTATTTACATATCTAGCTTGGACATGTTTATCATATGTTATGTATTGTTTATCATAACATGAGGTGATCCAAAGTTCATTGTATATTACCAGGATGTGTTATGTGGGGGAGGGGTGGATTTCTCACTTTTTATACCTCATGTTATAATAAACATAACATAACATATGATAAACATCCAAATGTCCAAGCTAGATATGTAAATAAGCAAAGCAAGAAGAGAGAAAACTGACTTTTTATTTAGGCACAGTTTTATCTGGAAGGCTGTTCATTTTACTGAACATTGAAAGAGGATTACTCAGATCTGGATTAACTCTGTGTGGCAAGACTGGGCACAGATGATAGGAAATCTTATACTCTACATTGTGACATCCACTTTAATGTATTTGCACAGAGTTCTGTTTCAGACAACTACATTTTGTTAGAATGCATTGTATTGGTTAATCACTCTCTGTTTCCATGGTGCTGCACATGCGATCAATTATGCCAACAGCCATTTGATATCTTGACAGTTCGGTTGGCAGCAAAAGCAACTGTAAAAATTTATCATTCACACCATGCCTTGAGTGTAAATGTTTTGGGCAAACAATTAAATCAGTTGGTTTAGTTTCGCTTTAAGTGGAGCTTTTAATTTTGTAAATGTTTTTGTCCATCACAATTTTCCTTTTTGTCACCAACAAGTGGCGAATGCTGGCCATATTAAACTTTGTCTGATTCCTGCTGAATCGCCTGAAATTTGAGCTGTGGATGGCTCTTTTGGCTCTTAAATCTAAACATCAAAGGAACCGGACAGACAATTCTTGGCCAAGTAATGGCCAAGTAATGACTGTTCATTCAGATGCAGCCACTGTTCTGGTATTTTAACAGTTGTGGCAGTAGATGTAAAAATACAAAATTCAGCAGGTGAGATTCCTCCATTCCTCCTTGGCATCAAAGGGGATCTATTGATTTATTTTGTTCAACCCACAGGTCTGAATGAGAGAAATCTTGTGTGTTGCTAACCTAAGCCCTAGAGCAGGGATGCAATTAGCGGACCTCCAGCTGTTGCCAAACTACAAGTCCCATGAGGCATAGCGAGACACTGACAGCATTAACCACTTAAGGACCGCCGCATGTACATTTACGTCGACAGAATGGCACCGACAGGCACATCAACGTATATATACGTTGGTGCCTTGGGGGGATCGGGGGTCCGATCGGACCCCCCCCCCCGTACATACGGCGGTCCGCGCGGCTGTAGGAGCGATCCGACAAGAGGGGGCAGCTATTCGTTTTTGTCCGCCCCTCCGGATCGCTCCCAGCCAATGCGCGCGCCCGCCCGCCCTGTCACTTCCTCCTCCTGTGTAAACACAGGAAGGAGGAAGCCATGTGATCTCTCCCTCGGCAGTTTTTTCAACCACCACTGAGGAGAGATCACAACACAAGTAAGTCCTGCACCAACAGTACACTTACACACAGACACATAAACACATTTAACCCACGCGATCGACCCCTCCCCCCTGTCACAGTGTCACTGAATGCAGTAATCATACATGTATGATTACTGTATTTAGTATCAGTGTGACAGGCAGTGTGACAGTCAGTTAGTGTTAGGTCCAGGGTAGCCCCGTACCCCCCCTAATAAAGTTTTAACCCCCTGATCACTGCCCTAGTTAACCCTTTCACTCCCTATTGCCAGCATCACTAAGCGATCATTTTTCTGATCGCTGTATTAGTGTCGCTGCTCCCGCTAGGTAGCTAATTTTTTTTTATTGCGATTTTTTTTTTTTACTAAAGACATGTGGCTAAATACATTTTGGCCTAAATGTATGACTAAAATTTAGTTTATTGATTTTTCTTACAACAAAAAGTAAAAAATATTGTTTTTTTTTCAAAAATGTCGCTCTATTTTTGTATATAGCGCAAAAAAAAAAAATTGCAGAGGCGATCAAATACCACCAAAAGAAAGCTCTATTTGTGGGAAGAAAAGGACGCAAATTTTGTTTGTGAGCCACGTCGCACGACCGCGCAAATTGTCTGTTAAAGCGACGCAGTGCCGAATCGCAAAAACCCCTTGGGTCATTTGGCAGCATATTGGTCCGGGTCTTAAGTGGTTAAGCATGACACCCAGAGGCAGAGGCATGATGGGATTTGTAGTGTGGCAACAGCTGGAGGTCCGCTAATTGCCTATCCCTGCCCTAGAGATTACTGGTCTTCACCTAAGGTCTCTTTCACACTGGGGCGTTTTTCACGCGGTACAGCGCTAAAAATAGCGATGCTATACCGTGTGAAAAAACCTGCCCTGCAGGCTTCAATGTGAAAGCCCGAAGGCTTTCACACTGAAGCGGTGCACTAGCAGGACCGCTCCAAAAGTCCTGCTAGCCGCATCTTTACAGCGGTATAGGAGCGGTGTGTTTACCGCTTTTATACCGCGCCTTCCCATTGAAATCAATGGGAAACCGCGGTAATACCGCCCGCAATGCGCCTCAACAGAGGCGCATTGCGGGCGGTATTGACATTTTTCGGCTGCTAGCGGGGGTTAAAACCGCACCGCTAGCGGCCAAATACTGCGGTAAATACGACGGTATAGCAGCGCTGAAAATCGCGCTGCTATACCGCCACCGCTGCTCAAGCCTCAATGTAAAAGCAGCCTATAGGTATAATAAGTTCAGCTGCAGGTCACCTCTCAGGATGAAGCCCTTGGGTGTTCTTTGTTGGCAACGACTAATGGAATCAGGTAGCATATTAAACCCTGGCACAGTAACAGACTAGTTCTGGAAAGGCATTGGGAAAATGTAGTAGGGTAAAGAATTAGACAGAGGGTTAGTACACATGATTGACAGAAGGCATAAAACAGATCGCCATGGAAAACCAGAAGCAAATGTCAGGAGACAAGATGAGTTAAAACCCAAAAGCAGGAGATCAAGAGCAAATTCCAAAGACAAGCTGAGCAAGTAAGAATAAACACAGCAATAGCTTCCAAGCAGGGAAATAGACAACTTTTCTTTTCTTTTCAGTTCAGTTCTTGTAGCTGGTTACCCAATATGCAAAACAATACATATATTTTGGAGGGGAAGAGGAACATAAGACTTTCTTTTGTAGAATCGTCTTCCAGAATTATGTTGTGTTCTAAATATCTTAAAGGTAAAAAGATATACAAAATAGAAAAATAAATGTTTTTCCTGCTTTACTGCTGATAGATAGTGTTACTATAAATGTAAGAAAAATGAAGATATCTGCTAATTTTAGTAATATTAACATTATGCTTTCAGTATAAAGCATGGGGAAAGTCTTTATAACTAAAATTAAGGCTTTTTTTTATATTTTGTATATTTTTTGCTAGTACAGTATATCAAAAAATAAATAAACAAGTCAAAACATGACATACTGATTTTTCTTTCTTTAGAATCCTTAAGCTTGATTTATCTCTAAATGAGTTGGTTGAATTACAGCCTGACAGTTTACATCACCTTGAAAACCTTATGGAGCTCAATACTTCCTTCAATCTCCTGCACAGGTAACAATTTCAGTATGCCAAAAATAGAGTGATACAACAGAGGCTTTTCTTTTCCGTTTTGATTAATAGCAAAGCAAAATTATTTGATTTTAGCACAATGTGAAACCAGATTGTTAGGCTAGAAGACTTTTAAAACCATACTGCAGCTTAAACATCTTTCTGACCTTATCCAGGCTGCAATGTAGTATCACAAACTCCAAATGTATTGTAGCCAATGAAGTTTAGACTCCTAATTTACATGTAGTGTTTATTCAGCAAAAATGTTAGCAAAAATAAGTTTAAGAAGAATAATACAATCAATCAGTCCTTTATTTTAACTTTCTAATCTGCTTTGGATAAATGGCAGCACTCATTTCACAAGTAGAATTCTTATCTTAAAGCAGAGTTCCACCCAAAAACTGAACTTCCGCTTTTTCCAGTTCCTCCCCCCTCTGGTGTCACATTTGGCACCTTTCAGGGGGGAAGAGGAGAAGATACCTGTATAATAAAGGGTATTTTCTCCCACTTCCTTCGATAGATAGCCGATTCCGCGGCAATCTACGCCATGTCCAGCCACTCCTCTGTCCCCTCCGCTGTCTTCTGGGAGACACACAGGTCCCAGAAGACAGCAGGGACCAGTGAGGATGTGCAACGTGACTCGTGCATGTGCAGTAGGGAACCTTCACTTCCTGATTCCATTACCGAAGATGCCGGCGCTTGCACCTGGGAGCCGAGGGACAAATCGTCTTTGGGTGAGGATATCACGGGCACCCTGGACAGGTAAGTGTCTTAATATGTAAAGTCAGCAGCTGCAGTATTTGTAGCTGCTGACTTTTAATATTTTTTTTCTGCGGAACTCCGCTTTTAGTGATATTACATGTGTTTAAATAGTATGGGTTGTTAACAAAATGAGGCCAAAGATGGGTAGATAATGTGAGGCCTAAAACAGGATGGGATATTATTGACGTGTGAGGGATATGTTGTTGTTTTTTTTTGTTTTTTTTACGTTTTGGTTTCTGTGTCCTGTCTTGAAGATGCAGGAAATCTCCCAAAAGTGAATGGAATTCTCATATTAGTTGTTACCAGTATATTTGTCCTTGTTGGAAGATTTTGCTGTTCCTCCTGTTCTCATGACAACGCTAAACTTTAGGATTGCCATTTACTTTCTGTTTTTGGAACTGTGTTCTCCAGTACATATACAGGAGTAATTCTTCCCTGCAGGGACACATACAGTGGATGTCCTAGAACAGGTGGTACACTCCCTCCCTAATGTGCAAATACCTGTCTTGCATGGATGAGTCTGTCAGGTCAGAAACTGGGGACACTCACTGGATGGGAAGCTAAGAGACATTGGGCCAGATTCAGGTAGAGTTACTCTGGAGTATCAGTGATACTCCAGCCTAACTCTCACTTTGAGCCGGCGTTTCTGTTTTCAGTAAGCAGAAAACAAGAAACGCCGGGTTGGAGTTCCTATACGAGCGGCGTAATTGTATTTCGCCGTCGTATCGGAACTGCAATTTTAAAAATGGTGCTGGGGGCGTTCCCGCTGATTAACGCCGAGAATATGTTAATCAGCGAGAATCGGCAATTCACGATCGTATTCGGGCCCGACGCAGTGACTTTCCGACGTTTCCGTAAGAGATACGCGGCGTAAAGATAAACCAGCCCCCTAGTGGAGTATCCTATGTTAAGTATGGCCATCATCATCGCGTCGAAAAAAAAAAAATTCAAGTCGTTTGCGTAAAACGTCCGTGAATGGGGATTGACGTCATTGACGTTCACTGACAGAATTTGAAGCATGCGCACTGACAGTCGACGCATGCGCAGTACGTTCGCCACGGGATCGCGCCTAGTTTAAATAATACACGCCCCCTACCCGCCCAATTTGAATTCCGCCGGCTCATTTTCGCTACGCCGCCGCAACTTTAGGAGCAAGTGCTGTGTGAATACAGTACTTGCTCCTAAAGTTTTGGCGGAGTAACGTAAATGAGAAAAGTTACTCCAAAATAATAAGATTCGCCCATCTACCTGAATCTGGCCCATTGTGTGTATATTTTTGCTTGCTGCCAGTAGGAATGAAGCATATTCCCCAGTATGTGCAGATTGGTTGGGGTCCCTCTCTTTTTTCCATTAATGCAATGTGGACATACTGTATAACTGCCTGAGTCTGCGAGTTGCACTGCCTCACATTATACATTATAGTGCATTGCTGAATACCTCTTGCTTTAGGACTATACAGGTGAAACTCGAAAAATTTGAATATTCTGCAAAAGTTCATTTATTTTACTAATGCAACTTAATATGTGAAACTAATATATGAAAGAGACTGATTGCATGCAAATCAAGATAATTCAAGCTGTGATTTGTCATAATTGTGATTATGGTTTACAGCTCATGAAAACCCCAAATCCACAATCTCAGAAAATTTGAATATTACATGCATTCGATAAAACAAGGATTGTACATAGAACAATATCGGACCTCTGAAAAGTATAAGCATGCATATGTACTCAGTACTTGGTTTGGGCCCCTTTTGCAGCAATTACTGCCTCAATGCGGCATGGCATGGAAGCCATCAGCCTGTGGCACTGCTGAGGTGTTATGGAAGACAAGGATGCTTCAATAGCTACCTTAAGCTCTTCTGCAATGTTCGGTTTAACCACTTCCCGCCCGGCCAATAGCCGATTTACGGCAGGGAAGTGGTTATGAAATCGTGACTAGACGTTCTCAAACGTCTAGCACGATTTCATGCCGCACGCGCCCGTGCGGGCGCGCAGCGCGGCGATCGGTGATGCGGGGTGTCAGTCTGACACCCTGCACCTCCGATCTCGGTAACGAGTCTCCGGTGGAGCCTCGTTACCACGTGATCAGCCGTGTCCAATCACGGCTGATCACGATGTAAACAGGAAGAGCCGCCAACGGCTCTTCCTCACTCGCGTCTGACAGACGCGAGTACAGGAGAGCCGATCAGCGGCTCTCCTGACAGGGGGGGTTCGCGCTGATTGTTTATCAGCGCAGCCCCCCCTCGGATCGCCACACTAGACCACCAGGAAAATAAAAAAAATACAAAAAAAAAGACACAAAAAAATGACAAAAAAAAAATAAAAAAAAATGACAAAAAAAAAAAAGACAAAAAAAAAAGGGGTGGCAGTAAAAAAAAATGATGCCAATCAGTGCCCACACATGGGCACTGATTGGCAACATTGATCCATCAGTGCCACCCCTCAGTGATCATCAGTGCCACCCCAGTGTCTGTCAGTGCCACCCCACAGTGCCAATCCATGCCCAGTGCCCACCTACCAGTGCCCACCTGTGCCACCTATCAGTGCCCACCTGTGCCGCCTATCAGTGCCCACCTGTGCCGCCTATCAGTGCCCACCTGTGCCGCCTATCAGTGCCCACCTGTGCCGCCTATCAGTGCCCACCTGTGCCGCCTATGAGTGCCCACCTGTGCCGCCTATGAGTGCCCATCTGTGCTGCCTATGAGTGCCCATCAGTGCCGCCCATGAGTGCCCATCAGTGCCGCCCATGAGTGCCCATCAGTGCCCAATACCAGCGCCGCCTATCAGTGCCCATCAGTGCTACCTAATCGGTGCCCATCAGAACTACCTCATCGGTGCCCATCAGTGCCACCTCATCGGTGCCCATCAGTGCCACCATATCAGTGCCCATAATTGAAAGAGAAAACATACTCATTTACAAAAAAATTAACAGAAAAAAATAAAAACTTTATTTTTTTTTCAAAATCTTCGCTCTATTTTTAGTTGTTGCACAAAAAAAAAAAACCGCAGAGGTGATCAAATACCACCAAAAGAAAGCTCTATTTGTGGGGAAAAAAGGACGCCAATTTTGTTTGGGTGCAGTGTAGCATGACCGCGCAATTGTCATTCAAATTGCGACAGTGCTGAAAGCTGAAAATTGGCTTGGGCGGGAAGGTGCGTAAGTGCCTGGTATGGAAGTGGTTAAAGAGGGGGTTCCGCAGGAAAACGTTTTTTTTTTTTTTGGTGCATCCACCGCTCTTCATATAATTAAGTTTGTACTCGCGTGTCTCATTTTTGTATCCCTCCGCATTGACATTCGGCATTAGAGAATGATTTATAAAAAAAGTGTCCTGGATCCATCTTGCTTGTGGGCACTGTGAAGCCCACAAGCAAATACTTCTGGGATACGGGGTCAAATCACACGATAGTTCTTCTTGTTAGGTACAGAATCATCTCCTGGGCAGCGTCACGCTGTGCTCCCAGGAGACAGTGGGGCGATCGGAGATTAACCGACACGCCCACTCCCGCGGGAGGTGAATCAGGAAGTGCTTTCTTCAGACAAACAAGGTATGGCATTAATATATACATTTTTGCATAGCCAACTTTAAGTATATACACTGAGCCGGTGTGATTAAGCAAGACTTTGGGCCAGATTCTCTAAGAAATTCGCTGGCGTAGCGTAAGCCATTTACACTACGCCGCCGCATCGTACTAGAGCAAGTGCCGTATTCCCTAAGCATTTGCTCCGTCGTTTGCATTGGCGTAGCGAAAATGACCCAGCGTAAGCCCGCGTAATTCAAATGAGGCGGCTTGTATTTAAATGAAGCGCGCCCCCGCGTCGAACGAACTGTGCATGCGCCGGCCGGGGAAAAAGTCCAGTGCGCATGCTCCATCTCACGTCGGAAAGCGTCGCTGAAACCGACGTCAAAACGACGTGAGCATCATTTACACAACACCCTATTCGCGAACGAGTTAGTTAAACGACGTAAGCGGCGGAAAAAGCCGACGCTGACCCGACGCCATACTTAACATGGCATCCGACGGCATCTGACGGAACTTCGTAAGGTTACTCCACATAGAAGCTGGGGTAACCTTACGTGGACGAAAAAGACGTACGCGACGACGGGGCGGTGTAAAAGCGATCGGGAATCGGCGTACTAGCCTCATTTGCATAGGCAAATGAGAAAACAACGTAAAGGCCATCTAGTGGCCGGAGTTGTCATTACACCTACGATCCGCAAGTGTAATGGTTTTACACTTGTCGGATGTTGCAGCGTATCTATGCAAAAGTGATGCTAAGCATCACACGCATAGATACGAGGCAAAAAAAACGGCGATACGACGGGGTATCTGAGATACTCCGTCGTATCGCCGCTGAGAATCTGGCCCTTTGAAATTAGGGTGAACCTCCGCTTTAATGTATCTCATCGTTCTCTTGCCAATACCCCGCTCTATGGGGTTCAGGTCAGGCGAGTTTTCTGGCCAATCAAGCACAGTAATCCCACGGTCATTGAAGCAGGTTTTGGTGCTTTTGGCAGTGTGGGCAGGTGCCAAGTCCTGCTGGAAAACTAAGTCAGCATCCCCATAGAGCTTGTCTGCAGAAGGAAGCATGAAGTGCTCCAAAATCTCCTGGTAGACGGCTGAGTTGACCCTGGACTTAATGAAGCACAGTGGACCAACACCAGCAGATGACAAGGCTCCCCAAATCAACACAGACTGTGGAAACTTCACACTGGACTTCAAGCATCTTGCAGTGTGTGCCTCTCCATTCTTCCTCCATACTTCAGCTCCTTGGTTTCCAAATGAGATGCAAAATTTGCTCTCATCAGAAAAGAGGACTTTGGACCACTGAGCACTAGACCAAGTGTGTTTTTCTTTAGCCCAGGTAAAATGGTTCTGACTTTTGTTTGTTGTTCAGGAGTGGCTTGACAAGAGGAATACGACATTTAAAGCTCATGTCCAGGATCCGTCTGTGTGTGGTGGCTCTTGATGCACTGACTCCAGCCTCAATCCACTCCTTGTGAAAGTCCCCAACACTTTTGAATGGCCTTTTCCTGACAATCCTCTCCAGGCTGTGGTCATCCCTGTTGCTTGCAGGGCCGTTTGAAGGAATTTGGGGGCCCCAAGCAAAATGGACATAGAGGCCCCCCAACCCCCCCCCCCCCCCGCACGCACACAAAACCTACAGGAACCACAGCATAGCAATACAGTTTAAGTTCACTCACACTCAAAGACTGGTGCCCCCATCACAGACTGACCCCCCCCCATCACAGACTGACCCCCCCATCACAGACTGGTGCCTCCATCACAGTCTGGTGCCCCCATCACAGACTGGTGCCCCCATCACAGACTGACCCCCCCATCACAGACTGACCCCCCCATCACAGACTGACCCCCCCATCACAGACTGACCCCCCCATCCCAGACTGGTACCTCCATCACAGACTGACCCCCTATCACAGACTGATCCCCCATCACAAACTGGTGCCCCATCACAGACTGACCCCCCATCACACTGGTGCCCCATCCTAGACTGACCCCACATCACAGACTGACCCCCCATCATAGACTGACCCCCCTCACAGACTTTTCCCCTCATCACAGACCCCCCTCGATAGTAGACTTTTGTCCCCATAACAGCACAGCACTCCCCCCTCCTCACAGAGCATTACCTTATTCACACACGAATCGATGAGAAGCACGGCAGCCCTGGACAACGAGCGGGACTTTTCATGTTAAAAGTGAGTGATTGATTGCTGGGACCGCCCCGCTGCATAGCAGCCAATCACCCACTTCTTAACTTAAACAATCTGGTGCTTTGTCCAGAGCGGCTGAGGCTCTCATCTTGTGTGAATAAGCAGGGCCGCTGTTAGAAATCATGGGGCCCCATACAGCCTATCTGACAGGGCTCCCTTCAACCACTCCCTTGCCCTCACCCCCGGCCCTACTCCTGGCCCTGACTTAAAGCAAAATGCAGGTTTGTTGCTGTTTACATATGTGTGTGGCGCCAACGTATGCGTTTGCAATTAGTATGCATGAAAGAGCAGGGGTCAGTTTAAATGTATTTTAAATTGTATGTTATTTATTAAAAATAAACAAAAAACACCTTACACTGTATCTTTATTTTTTTGGGGGGGTAATTTTTGCTTTCACGAGGGATAGACAACATTTCTTGTGATAACATGGACCATGACAGGTTCTCTTTATAGAGAGATCTGTTTTTTTTTTTAGACCCCATATCTGTCCTCTGGCCTCCAAAGCATCTGATCAAGCTAAGATCAGTTTGATCAGATGCTTGTTCAAGTCGGTAATGGCTTCTTTACATGAGACCAAAACCAGAAGTGATCAAATCTTCGTCACTTCTGGTTTCTGACGTTACACGGTGGGAGGAATGACATCCATCCCTCTCACTGTGTCCCAGTAACTGGATGCTTACTTAAAATCAGTAAAGGTGGTGGTGGAACCCCCTTCCACTGCCTGTAAAAGTAATCCAGGGGCTTCTTGTGCAGAATTCCGGGGGCTAAAAAATGATATCTCGATCATTGCTGCAGTGATGACCAAGATATCACCCTTTCTATTCAGTGATGATGGGAAGCAGTTAAAGGGGATTGGTTTGGGGGCAGTAAAAATTCAGCTCCGCTGCACGTTTACTGCACCCCTAAACTAAGTTTAAAGTAGCATGTTTCTTATCATCCGGTTACAATTATCACACAGGCAGCACAGTAAGCAGGGGCTCTAACATAGCTCTATCATAGCTTTATCATGGCTCTATGCAACATGGCTGTTGAGTGCTGGCTTAGTTAACTTTTGGATGTATTGTATATAACAGACTGTAACAGTACAATCATAACAAAGTCAGCATCCAAAAGCAATGTGACACACAGCCATGACAGAGACCCTGCTATGCTGCCTGTGTGATGATTGTAACCTAACCTGCTGTGAGATAAATAATAGGACACAGTGAGTATTCTTTCATCTATTCCCACTCACTGTGTCCAGTGCAGCCACTATCTCCTCCTGCTCCCCCGGTCTCCAGCCGCTCAACTTCTTCACATCTCTTCAGAGAAGCAGTCAGGGCACGAAAGGAGCACAGCTGTATCACTCCGCCAGCCGGGACTCATAGAATAGTGGGGCGGCATGATGTACATGTGCCCGAAAATGAAGAAATAGTCCCTCTGCTGTGCTCCCCTCCTCGGCCTCTGTGTTGACCAGATGAGACACCGGACAATAATAGACCCACTCTGTAAGCAAGTGGAAGTGGGGAAAAGTTTAGAAAACAGGCAGACAGACGAGCCAGCTTGGGGGCCCCTTGCTAGCTCGGGGCCCCAAGCAATTGCTTGGTTTGCCTGTCCTGTTGCAACGGGCCTGGCTGCTTGTGTGCCTTTTTCTTCCACACTCTTCCCTTTCACATAACTTTATATTCATGTGCTTTGATACAGCACTTTGGGAACATCCAACTTCTTTTGCAATTACCTTTTGAGGCTTCTCCTTCTTATGAAGGGTGTCAATGATGGTTTTCTGCACAACTGTCAGGTCAGCAGTCTTTCCCATCATTGTGATTCCTACTGAACCAGACTCAGAGACCATTTAAAGGCTCAGGAACCCTTTGCAGATGTTATGGCTTAATTAACTGATTAGAGTGGGACAGTTTGAGCCTAGAATATTGTACCCTTTCAAAATATTCAAATTCTCTGAGATTGTGGATTTGGGGTTTTCATGAGCTGTAAGCCATAATCATCACAATTATGACAAATCACGACTTGAACTATTTTGCTTTGCATGTAATGAGTATATCTCATATATTAGTTTCACATTTTAAGTTGCATTAGTGAAATAAATGAACTTTTGCCTGATATTCAAATTTTTCGAGTTCCACCTGTACATCCTGGAAACCTCAAAGTCCAGCATATTGCACCCAATACACCTCACACCACCAAACATTACACTAAGCATACTTCACACTGCAAAACATTGCACTGAGTACATTTCACACTGAAGGACATTGAACATTGCATTTCTCAGACTACATGCAGGACACCTCATGCAGTGACACTTTATACTGGACATACATTACAACCCAATGCTTTGAGTGCACTGCACCCCATTACAAAAAGTCTCATACCACTCTGTAAATATGATATATCCACTTTATTCAGTCAGAAAGCTATGCATAATCTTCTAGCACGATTTTTCAGGCTCTTTCTTTCTCTGTCTTCAAGGAGACTATCCTCTACCAAAATCCATCAGTTTGTACTATTTTCACTCTCTTTGAACACACTAAACACACATGTAACTTTATTTAAACCTATATGAAATGGCACTGTTTTCCTGTGCCTAACATAATACAGATAAAAGTCATTGAAAAAAAAATGCGTGGGGTCCCCCCAAATTTCATTACCAGGCCCTTCATGTCTGGTATAGATATTAAGGGGAACCCTGTGCCAAATTTAAAAAAAAATAGTGTGGGGTTCCCCCCAAAAATCCATACCAGACCTGAAGGGTCTGGTATGGATTTTTATGGGGAACTCTGCACCAAAAAAAAAAATATGGTGTGGGGTTCCCCCCAAAAATCCATACCAGACCCTTATCCAAGCACGCAACCGGGCAGACCACAGGAAAAGAGGGGGGACAAGAGAGAGAGCACCCCACCTCCTGAACTGTACCAGGCCACATGCCCTCAACATGGGGAGGATGTCCCCATGTTGATGGGGACAAGGGTCTCATCCCCACAACCCTTGCCCGGTGGTTTTGGGGTTCTGGAGGTGGGGGCTTATCAGAATCTGGAAGCCCCTTTAACAAAGGGGACCCCCAGATCCCGGCCCCCCATGTGAATTGGTAACTCCAGCTCTGTAATCCTTCTATGATCCCGAAAGACGCGCGAGCTGTCTGACAGCTCTTTTATAACCCAGGACAGGGCCACCCATCCCGAGTGACCCCGACCCCTCTGACGCATCACGGGAAGCCCCCGTTGCACCAGAGGGGGCGGGGTCACCCGTCCACATCACAGGTGGCTCTGCCCACAGTTATTAAAGAGCTGTCAGACATTTTGTGTGTCATTTGGCCGGGAGCCTCCGGGGGAGGCGGTATCGTTCGTAGCGGCGGGCCCGGGATCGTAGAAGGATTATGGTGCTGGAGTTTTTTTTATTTTTTTATTAAAGGACTTGTCACAACTTGGTGTGTGACATCCTCCCCATGTTAAGGCCATGTGGCCTAGTACGGTTCAGAGGGGGGGTGGCGCTCTCTCATCCCCCCTCTTTTTCTGCCGCATGCCAGGTTGTGTGCACGGATAAGGGTCTGGTATGGATTTTTGGGAGGCACCCCACGCCATTTTTTTTAATTAAATTTGGTGCAGAGTTCCCCTTAAAATCTATATCTGAAGGGCCTGGTAATGGAATTTGGGGGGGGGGGCCACACATTTATTTTTTATTTTAGGTACTAAATTTAAAGGAATATTTCACTTTTATTATTTTAACTTTAAGCATTATTAAAATTACTGCTCATTAAAAAACTTTAGTTTAAAACTTTTTTTGCATTGATACATGTCCCCTGGGACAGGACCCTGGTCCCCAAACACTTTTTATGACAATAACTTGCATATTAAACCTTTAAAATTAGCACTTTAGATTTCTCCCATAGACATTTAAAGAGTGTTTTCCGCGGCTTTTCAAATTTTTTTGCGAACACCACAAATTGTTCGATGTTCGGCGAACAGCCAATGTTCGAGTCAAACTCATGTTCGACCCGAACATAAAGCTCATCCCTACTGTTCAACAGCCACAAGAAATTGCCATGTGTGGCTGGTAAAGACATAGCTATGACGGAGCTATGCCAACAATAGCCACAATTCATTGCAATAAAGCAAGAAAAGATTGGAATTCCACTGTTGGCTACAAATGTTTTATAGCTGTACCCCTTTTGGAATAAAAACCCACCTGTAGATCTTAGCATTAAAAATGGACAATACAAAAGAGCTGAGTACTAAAGCAAAAGACACTGTTCATTTAGCCAAGTGAATATCCACTTTGCAAAAAAGACTGTTCATTTGGCTTAGTAAACAATGTGAAGCCGTGTTCAATTTGAATACCCAATCGTGTGCAAAGGAAACTGGATTTTTTCTTGCATGTGATTGGAGGATTTTCAGTCAACACAGCTTTTCAATAAGCTAACATTCAATTTGCAAAGTGAATATTCAGTTTGCCAGGTGAACAATCTCTGTTACTTTATTAAATCAAGTATAATCCATCTTTACTACAGCCAGGTCTGTTTCTGCACAGTCTTGAAGTGATGCACAACCTGTAATATTTTGTGGTATTGAAATAGATCTCATCATTCATCATAAGATACAATATTTCCATTGTTAGTAGAGTGCAATAATACAATAATAAAAGCAGGAGCATGGGATCTCATTAAAAACTGGCAGTGTTTATCCCCAAAATAAGTACATTTACATTCAAGCCACTAGATGACAGCTAAGTAGAGGGTACCCCATTCTTGTCTGAGGACCATGTGTGGTAATGGTCAGCAGTCCCGAAGCTGGTGTGTAGGACCCATTCCGGATGACAGGTGTTTAGAACGCTAAGAGACACGTCTGCTGCCACTGTTTCCTTGTGGCTTCCCTTTTTGTCAATCAAGAAGAGGGGAGAACGCGTTTTGAAGGATTTCCTTCTTTTTCAGGCCCTACCGCTAGCACATATGATCCTTGGACAAGAATGGGTTACCCTCTACTAAGCTGTCATCCAGTGGATTCAGTGTAAGTGTGTTTTTTTGGGGGGGAATAAACACTGCCAGTCCTTAATGAGAGCCTGCTGTCTTGCTTTTCATCTCTGTGCCAGCAACGACCAACCCAGATCCTATTGAACGTAGCTGTAAGATCGCCCCACTGTCAACAAAGTTCTCTCCTCTATCTCTGGGATCAACTATTGCTTCTGGTACTGTCATTGGGAAAGTATATTTGAGTTACAATATCCACTTTTCTTAATATAGTAGTTCTATATAGGAATTTATATTGTAAGACTAGAGCGATGAATATAAATATAAATGTACCCATCAGTTGTTCAAATATTACAAAGACCGTAGTAGTATGAAATGTAAACTCTCTTTATTCAACATTTCCAGTAATATTGACATTGTATTAAACAAATGTTAATACAGCAGTTGCTTGCAGGTGAGACAGATACTAGAACTATGTAGCATGTGCTTGCACAACTATTTATCTACTTTAGAAAAAAAATGTGATTAGAGAATATTTGTATTTCATCCCAAACTTTTAATAACTTGTATATTAAAGCTGACATTTTACCACTTGCCTAGCGGGCACTTTTACCCCCTACCTGCCAAGGCTGATTTTTAGCTTTTAACGCTGTCACACTTTGAATGACAATTGCGCGGTCATGCTACACTGTACCCATATAAAATTTTAATCATTTTTTTTCCACAGAGAGCTCTCTTTTGGTGGTATTTAATCACCACTTTTTTGTTTTTGTTTTTTTGCTAACAAGACCGAAAATGTAGAAAAAAAATTCCCCATAGTTTGTTATAAAATTTTACAAATACGTAATTTTTCTCCTTCACTGATGTGCGCTAATGAGGCAGCACCGATGGGCACTGATGAGGCTGCACTGATAGGTGGCACTGATATGTGACGCTGAAGGGCACTGATAGGTGGCACTAATTTGCAGCACTGATGGGTGCACTGATGGGCACTGATAGGTGACACAGATAAGGTTGCATTGATAGGTGGCACTGATAGGCGGCACTGAAGGGCACTGTTAGGTGGCACTGATTTGCAGCACTAATGGGAGCACTGATAGGTGGCACTCATGTGCACTGATAGGCAGCACTGATAGGTGAAACTGATAAGGAGGCACCAATGGGCACTAATTTGTAGCACTTGTGGGGACTGATTGGCAGTACTGGTGGGCACCGTTGGAACTGCACTGATAATGAGTGCCCTGATTATCAGTGTAGATGTTCCTTTACCATAAGCTGGTTATCAGCTCTCTTAAAAAAAAAAAAAAATATTCGGTTACATCAGCATCGGGTGCTTGGTAGCTGGTGGTGATCCAAGACTGATTCATTTTTATGAAGGTCAGTCGATCGACAGGCACACCCCGTGATCCGTTACAAAGCCTCCAGCAGAACTGAATGTGCGCTCCGAAAGAACACTGCATGCAGCACAGACCAGTAGCTCAATTGCATACTGTGCAAGCTCTGGCCAGTGATCTATCCTCAAGACCCAGTAACCCACCCAGAGGATTTTCGGTGGGAAAGGTGTCCAAGTCTGATCTTGCCCCTATGTAAAACAGATGCTGGCGATGGTTGCTGGAACCGATCATACCTTGGGGCTGTGGACTAAAAAATTGTCTGAACGCATCGGTCAGATGGCCACCTTCTTCACTGCTCCTTCTTTAAATGACCGAAGCCTTAGCAACACGTTGTCCAGGACCAGGATTTTGTAAGCTCCCAGTCTCTGGGAACGCATTGCACAGACCTTTCTGCAAGGCCTCCCCAAGATGTTTCATCCTCTGCTCCCTCTGCGATGGCAAGATAAGGTCTGCAACCTTACCCTTGTAACGTGGATCAAGGAGGGTCGCCAGCCAGTAATGATCCCTCTTCTTGATAGCACGAATACGAGGATCCTTACACAGGCTTCGCAGGATCAGCAAGGCCATGCAGTGTAGGTTTGCTGAGGCATTCAGTGCGGAGTCCTCTGGGTCACTGAGGATGACAGGATCCCAACCACGTACAAGTCCATGTGTTTCTTGGGACTGTAATTGATCCCTTGAAGACTGCTGTTGATGCTGAGTGCTAGGCTTCACCTCCATGCTGAGACAATCCTCGTCCTCGTCCTCTTCCTGTGTGATAGGCAGGCCAGCAGGAACACTGTCTGGATAAAGGGGGCCTTGAGAGGTAAGGAAGTCCTCCTCTTCCTCCCTCTGTTCTGCCTCAAGTGCCCTGTCCATTATTCAATGCAGCGTGTGCTCCAACAGATGGACAAGAGGGACAGTGTCACTGATGCATGCACTATCACTGCTCACCATCCTCGTGTTCTCCTCAAATGGTGACAAGACAGTGCATATATCCCTGATCATGGCCCACTGGCATGGGGAAAAAAACAAGCTCCCCGACCCTGTCCTGGTGCCATATTGGCACAGATACCCATTGATGGCCCTCTGCTGTGTGTTCAGCCGCTGCAGCATGGCCAACGGGAGAAACCGGCGTCATCAAATGACGCTGGTTTGTTTACAGCTATCAGCGGCAATTTACCGCGATCCGTGATGCGGCGGGTCTGGACCCGGCGGTCACGGACAATCGGGAGCGCGATTCTGGGAGGATGTCCATGGACGTCCTCCCAGAGTTAAGGAACCGCCGTGTAGCCGTATTTCAGCTATAGGGCGGTGATTAATCGGTTAAGCACCGCATGACATCTCTTTGTCTGTGTACTTGCATAGCCCCTTGAACGCCTACGGAGCACTGCTGGTTCCGAGGACAAAGCATAGAAAGAGGCCATAGAGGAAGAAGAAGGCCTTGTACACACAAGGGAATAAATCCGCTGAAAATGGTCCGACGGACCATTTCAGCCGAAAAATCCGCTCGTGTGTAGGGGCAAACGGACCGTTTTGGCCGGATTCCTCCGGCGGAAAAGTTTCAAAGCATGCTTTGAAATTTTTCCGCCGGAGAGCTGCCCGTCAGATATGTCTGCTGGTTAGTACGGCAAACCAGCGGACATATCTGCCCGCACATGCGTCGTATCCTGAGAATGGATCCGACACATGCGCGCGGAAGTGTTTACTTCCTGGTGCGGTGACGTGGTGGTGACGTGGCGGCGTCAACGTCACCGCCGCATCACCGCGCTGTATTGGTGTGTACAGCCATCGGATCAAACAGTCCGGCGGAAGGTGTGCGCATGTTCGAACAAATTTTTTGTCTGTTCGCATGTTCTGGTGCAAACCGAACCTGGGGGTTTTCGGCTCATACCTACCTACAGAGTCCTATGTATTAACCTGCTCCAAGGAAACAACTAGAAAGCTATTTTTAGGTATGCTGTGTGAATAGGAACACATAACATACAGTATGCTTAGTGGTTGATCGTGGAATGACTACTACTTAGTTTTTACCACATGAGTTTAGACAAAAATGCTTGCAGATTACAGAAATAAAATAGATTGTGTTCTGTGAAATTAAAAGCCACATTGCGTAAATCACTGTAAGCAATGCATCTAGTACCAATGTTATTATTTGAATCTATCCATAAATCTTACAGAGATGCATGTCATTATAAAAGAATGATCCTAACCTATGTTTGTTTGTTTTTTTATTTTATCTAGTGTTCCTGGCCTCAGAGCATTGCCTAATCTCCTAGTTCTAGACCTCAGCTTCAATGCAGTTTTTGATATGGGTGTGTTTAAGACATGCAGCCAACTGACCACTTTGATATTGTCCTACAACAAAATTAGAAGCATGAAGACCCTGCCAACCCTTGCACACCTTACAAAGTTGCATTTGAACTCAAATAAGGTAATACTGATTTAATTTATAGGAAAACAAATCTATTAAGGGCTTCACTGTAAACACAGAAGCCATCTGTATTTACAAGGACAGCTTTTCTCTCTGCGGCTTGTGGCTCTCACAGGTCCTTGGCTAACCTACATGCACTCACAGCCAGGGCAGCCATCACAAATTTTGGGGGCCCTTACACAGTTTTAGGCAGGGCCCCCCTGGAGCAGAGAACTGGGGGGGGGGCTCCTCTCTCCTGCTAAGAGATGATTAGCAAAGTCAAGACAAGTCTTCTCTTCTCTCTCTTGCCACGAGTTGCTAAAGTCAGACGTAAAAAAAAAATAGAAACACAAAAAAAAAAACGGATGGGGGGTGTTGTGGGGGAGGTGAGCCCCTGCTGCCAGTTTCTAAAGGTGGGGCTCAGACGAAGAAAAAAAAAGTTTTTTTAAAAAAAATAAAAACATATTATTATAAAAAAACGGGGGGGGGGGGGGGGGGTAATACCTGTACCCCCCTGATGGCGGGGCACAGTGGGGACAGATGCCGACCGAGGATCTCCCGGGAAATAAGAGAGAGAATTCTGCCTTTAGCTCACTCAACCCTGCACTCTGTACACAGCACCACCCTGAACTGTACACTCTGTATGTATCACACATCAGAGCACTGCACTATGTATGTACAGTAGTGCATTCCTCAACCCTACACTCTGTATGCAGCACACTACTGAAATCTGAGTATACTCCTGAGTACTCCTATGTATCTGATTGGATACATAGTCTCACAGATACAACTGGCCCTTTGAGCATATTGCTGATGCTGCCCACAATAAAATTGAGTTTGATGATATACTATATTACCAAAAGTATTGGGACACTTGCCTTTACACGCACATGACCATTTATTGACATGCAAGTTTTAGTTTATAGGGTTCAATATTGACTTGGCCCACCCTTTGCAGCTATAATAGCTTCAACTCTTCTGGGAAGGCTGTCCACAAGGTTTAGGACTGTGTCTATGGGAATGTTTAACCATTCTTCCAGAAGCACATTTGTTAAGTCAGGCACTGATGTGGTTCTGGCTCACAATCTCTGCTCTAATTCATTCCAAAGGTGTTTTATCAGGTTGAGGTCAGGCACTGATGTGGATGAGAAGGTCTGGCTCACAGTCTCAGCTCTAATTCATCCCAAAATTGTTTTGTCGGTTGAAATCAGGACCCTGTGTAGGCCAGTCAAGTTTCTCCACCCCAAACTCACTCATCCATGTCTTTATGGACCTTGCTTTGTGTACTGGTCCAAATCATTTGGCGGATGGGGGATTATGGTGTGGGGTTATTTTTCAGGGGTTAGGCTTGACCCCTTAATTTCAGTGAACGGAACTCTTAACGCGTCAGGATAACAAGACATTTTGGACAATTTCATGCTCACAACTTTGTGGGAACAGTTTGGGGATGGCCCCTTCCTGTTCCAACATTACTGTGCACCAGTGCACAAACAATGACAACAGAGTGGAAGCATAAACATAAACAAATAACTAGCAAAACAGCATAGGATATATACATACATGCAATTGCATTGCCCATGTAACTGCATAAGGCAGATTGTGTAGAGTGTACAGTATGATTCAGGCTTTCTAGCATACAGTAGTCTATAGCATTTGATTCTGTTAAAGTCGCAGGTGCAATGCTCTGCAGGCTCCTGTGCAATAAATAATAAATGCATTTTTATGTGCAAAAATATGTGCATTTATTATTTTTTGCAGAATGGTGAACTTAGCCTTAAAGGGCCTGATACGCAGGGGGGTTCAGTGTTGGGCCAAATGAGAAGGGGGTTCAGCAGTGGGACAGAAGAGCAGGGGGGTACAGCAGTGAGGCAGATGTACAGGGTGTACAGTGGTGGGGCAGATGAGAAGGTGGTTTAGCAGTGGGACAGAAGAACAGAGGGTACAGTGGTGGGTCAGATGTGCAGGGGGTACCGTGGTGAGGAAGATGTGAAAGGAGGTGCATTGGTGGGACAGATAAGCAGGCGGTTACAGTGGTGGGGCAGAAGAGCGGAGGAACAGTGGTGGGCAGAAGAGCAGGGGGTACAGTGGTGAGACAGATGTGTAGGGGGGTACAGTGGTGGGGCAGATGTGCAGGAGGTACAGTGGTAGGAGAGATGAAAAGGGGAATTCGGCGGTGGGACAGAAGAGCAGGCAGTATAGTGATAGGGCAGATGAGCAGGGGGTAACAGATGTGGGACAGATGAGTCGGGGGAGGACTGGAGTTGCAGGAATTGGGACAAATCTGAAATGTGGAGTTGCAGGAATTGGGACTGAAAGTGCAGTGAAAGAGGCGTGAAAGTGCAGGGTGTTAATATGTCACTATTACTCAAGTAGTTTACAGCATTTACTTTAAAAAAAAAAAAAAAAAATTTCGTGATTGAGAGTGTGACGTTGACATTTTTTTTTGTTATAAAATCAGCACTCAATTTCTTCTAAAACATTTTTCTGCACCCTGTGCTCAAAAGGCTGCCTACCCCTGAGGTAGATCTATGGATTTTAAGAGCAGTGCATTTAATAACATGCTTATTAAATAAGTCTACATTATAAGGCTCCATGCACACTGAAGCGAAAAAAAAGCTATAAAAAAACGGCAGTAGCTTTGCAGGGAGCCTTTCAACGTTTTTTTAGTGTTTTTGCAATAGCGTTTATTAGCGTTTTTTAGTGTAGAGTTTTTAGCTTTTTTTTTTTTCAATGGATAATTTTTATGGTTTTTAGTGTTTTTTCCCGCCGAAAAACTGCACTTTGAACGCAAATTTTGGGCATTCAGAAAAAAGCCAATAAACTCCAAAGCTCCAAAAACGGCCATGTGTGCATGGGCACATAGGCTAACATAGAGTTCAGTTTATGTTTTTTTTTTTTTTTTTTAAAAAGCCAAAAACGCCAATAAACTGCAGTTTATCAGCTTCAGTGTGCAAGGAGTGCAAATGTTTTTTTCAGTTTCACTATGAATATTCTCCTGTCATTATTTAATGCCATGAGAAGAACGATCCTGATAGTTTAACATTTGTTACAGCTTTTATGATAGATGGCATGTCTTTAATGAGGTATATGTAGCCATTAGCATGCCTTCTTTGGCCTTTTATGGACAGTTTGACTTTATTTAATTTAGAAGGATCCTTTTAAAGTCTCTGGTGGAGCAGATGTTAATTAGATTAGTCACCAAATTGTGTATCTGAAACATTTATAAGCTGTTACATTTTTCCACAGTAAAAGACACTTCAGCCACCCGCTCCTAAAGTATGACAAATATTTTGAAAGCTCATTTATAGAATTTGCGAGTCAGGACAGATACTAGATTAGGGTTATTTTTCCAAAACGACTTTAAGCTTTCAAATAGTAAAACAGACATTTTACATAACATAGGTGATACAGTTTTGTCACAATGAGATCGTCAAAAGGAAGGCAACGGTTGATGTCTAACATCACTGATATTGCATTGTGTATAACATTTTAAACCCAGAATAATCTAACTTAGCCCCATCAGTTAAGGTCTCACAATTATATCCCGTTTTTTGCCAGGCACATCAAAGCCTTGAAGTCACAATATGCAGCATTTTATTGGCAAGTCAACAAATATGAGCTTCCCTTGGAGTTTTATTACAGTAATGACTTCTCTCAGGTGAATGAAAGCTTGTGCTCAAATCCAAGTGGTGAATATGTGAAAAGGGATATCACAATTTTTAGAAGAGTCAAATATTCAATTAAAGTTTCAGAGATGCAAAATATTTCTATTTCTATTTCTATTTCTATTTTTTCCACATTAAGTGGTTAATCAAAATTGTTGTAGTTGTAAACTTATATTTTTACAATTAAAATGTTAGCGTTATCCATTTTTGCTGATCATGTATGTTCTGCTCTAAGATGATCCTCAATGTGTGGCCATGGCAGAGACTACCCTTCATACCTTGCAACAAGGGTGACGCCCTGTTCAGTATTATACTGTTGATTTCCGTAATTGGTCTACAGATACCGGATGGAATGAGGCGGCCCTTAAGTACCAGTATTGGTCTGTCCGAAGCTCTTAAGGACAAATTAGCCAGAGTTTAGGTTCTTGCTACCCTTGAAGGCCTCATCAACACTGGCCATTCAGCTCCACCGCCATCTGCGGGAGCGATGATCAGAAAGGACTAATTCCTACAGACCCACCTGGATGCTGCCCAGGATTCCATCCGCACCCACACCTATGCCGTTTTCCCCACCTTCTTCTACTAATATAGGAGAACCAATGCAGATTGGACTGGTACGCAACACTTTATCTCCAGATGAAAAGATGCAAAGTCATCAGGCTAACCTCTGCCTCTACTGCGGAGGTACTGGACACTTCCTACATAACTGTCCAGTGAGACCCAGTAAGTTCCTCCCCCCATGTCCTGTCTACTTTCAAGTTTCTGGATCTTCTCCAGCTCACCTCATTGCAGGTGGTGGAAGGAAGAATCAAGTTCCAAGCAATCATTGATTCCGGGGCATGCAGTTGCTTCCTGGACTTTACCGTGGCAAGAAAACTACAAATTCCACTCTAACAAACTCTGGTCACCAAGAATTCCTCTGTTTTGACATTCTACGTTCCCCCATGTTCCCCATTATTCTTGGGATTCGGTGGATTCGGGTGCATAACCTTCAGATTGAGTGGCCCTTGGGGAGTATCTCCTTCCAGTCTGAATATTGCCTGCAGCACTGTTTTGTCCCAGAATCCAGTATCCCTTCAAGTTGTCTGATAGTCCAGCCTGTAACCAGTACTGGCCAAATAGTACCACCAGCTTACCATGAGTACTCGACAAGAAGAAGGCTGATGCACTACTGCCTCATTGGCCATATGACTGCCCTATCAAATTATTTCCAGGTGCAGAAGTCCCTTTGGGCAGATTTTTCTGCGATCCAAAAATGAACTTAAAGCCTTATGACTCTGATGAGTTGATGAGAGCCTTCAGAAGAAATTCATTCAGCCATCCTCTTCACCCACCGGGACTGGTATTTTCTTTGTCCAGAAGAAGGAACAATCATTTAGACCTTAGGCCAGATTCTCAAAGACTTACGACTCCGTATCTCCACGTACGCCAACGTAAGTCCGAATGTGCACCGTCGTATATGCGCGCCTGACTCTTAGAATCAGTTACGCATAAATTCGGCCAAGATACGAGCAGCGCAAGTCTCCTACGCCGTCGTATCTTGGGTGCATATTTACGCTGGCCGCTAGGTGGCGCTTCCGTTGATTTCCACATTGAATATGCAAATGAGCTTGATACGCCGATTCTCGAACGTACGTGCGCCCGTCGCAATTATTTCCGCCATTTCACGTAAGACATATGCCGGCGTAAAGATAAAGCAGCTCTCTAGGTGGCGCAGCCCATGCAAGGTATGGATGTCGGAACAAGCATATTTTTTTACGTCGTTTGCGTAAGTCGTATGCGAATAGGGCTGTGCGTAAGTTACGCTCACGTCGTAGGCAGTGTTTGACGTATCTTAGGCATTCTATCCGACTCATGCACACTGGGATACGTCCACGGACGGCGCATGCGTCATTCGTTAAAAGCGTCAATTACGTGGAGACACGATTAATTTACATAAAACACGCCTACCTCTTCCACATTTGAATTAGGCGCACTTACGCCGGTACATTTACGCTACGCCGCCGTAACAGACTCCTGAGATAGCTGCTCCCAGTACCATTTTGTCACCACATAACTTTTTACTGATTCAATCTGATCTAGGTACATCAATCAAGCAAGCTTCTGCTCTATGTCCTGAATCTGAAACCCTCTTGTTGAGGAAACATGACACAGGGACAAGATCTTCATCCCTCAGGATGTAAAAACTCAAGTCCTTAAAGCGGAGGTTCACCCTAAATCTTATGTATTGCTAAATCGGACGTTCTTTATGTGTTTATTAATCCCAAACCTTTAGATCGGCATTGTCTAGCTGTCACTTCCTGGTTCAGCTCCCGCGGGAGGGGGCGTGTCGCTTCATTTAGCAATGTCTCCTGGGAGCTCAGCGTCATGCTTCCCAGGAGACGATTCAGACTGCATATTGTGATTTTACTCATCGCGTGACTCATGCAGCCGTTCACGTGACGAAGGCGGATCTTAATCCTCGATTTTAATTGCTGGCAAAACACTGTATCCAGGAAGTATTTGGTTGTGGGCTTCACAGTGCCCACAAGCAATATGGATCCCCACAGCACAATTTTTTATATAAATCATTATATAAGGCTGAATGTGGATGCGAAGGGCTACAAAAAGAAGACACGTGAGTACAATCTGATTTATATGAAGAGCTGTAGATGCACCTAAAAAAAAAAAACGTTTTACCGCGGAACCCCCTGGGACAGGAAGTCAAGTAAATCTGTGGCTGTTGTCACAGACGGGAGATACATTTATGCCTTGTTTAGACAATACACCAATTACTACCAGGTGTCGGCTGCAGAAGTAGCCAGAAAGGTTTAGGGCGTTGGAAAACTTCAGCTGTTCAGAATGAGGCAATTAAGACCTCTATAAGTCATCCAGAGGATTACTACTGATTGCTGCATCCTGAGGCTTTTTGAGTTAAGGAGAGCAGTGAGAAAGACTTTTGAAGAGGTGAGGTGGTTGTTGATTTTTCTGTGTGATAAAAAATCAAAAAGACTATTGTTTCTCTGCTGTATGACCAGCAGTGTCTGCCCAGCAGTAGGCTGTGCCAGACTCCATAGATAGGTTCCTGTGTGGTGAAGGTAGACACCCCAAGTGGCCAGGGTTTATTTTATGTTTTGTTTTGTTTATGCTGTTTGGATGCTTGCATTTGTTTCCAGCAATATGGAAGAATAAACCAAACTCTTTGTTTTCAACTGTCTCTCTATATAGTCTCTCTGTATAGTTCAGTGTGTAGTGAACCCATCCAGGGGGTCACACACCCCCGCTACCGAGCTAACCCCTTACACCCCGCTTTATGGCCTGTCATGATCGTCTGCTTGCAGGTCACTTTGGAGTTCGGAAAACATGTTAACTCATTTAAAGATCCTTCTGGTGGTCCAATCTATGACAAGATTGTAAGGACTATGTAAACTCTTGTTTAATGTTTCTTCGCAACAAGGGGAGTAATGCCAAAAGACCTCTTCCCGTTCCAGAACAACCCTGGAGAATGCTGTCAATTGATTTCATTGTGGACTTACCCCCCTCAAAGGAATTCACCACTATCCTGGTAGTTGTTAATAGATTGTCCAAGATGGCCCACTTTTTACCCATGATAAGCACTCCCTCAGCCCCAGATACGGCACACCTTTTTTTTTTATCAAGGAGATCGTGCGGTTGCATGGATTACCCAGCAGTGTTGTCTCCGACAGAGGGGTGCAATATACTTCCAGATTCTGGAAAGCTCTGTGCAAAGCCCTGAAATATGAAATTTGTCCTCTGCATAACACCCACAAAGTAATGGACAGACAGAAAGAACTAATTTAACTTTGAAGCAGTACCTCCGGAGTTTCTCCTCATTCACCCAAGACAATTGGGCATCCCTCCTCCTATGTGCCAAATTGCATGTAACAATTCAGTCCATGCATCTACTAACCAATCACCATTTTGGGCAAACTATGGTTTCCACCCTTCCTTTCTGCCAGATGTTATCCCAAAAGCTTCAGTATTGCCATTGCAGGATAGGCTTACCTTCATTCAAACCAACTACCAAACACTTCAGGAAGCCACGCAGAAGAAAAAAAAGAGAAGAGATAATCCAATACTGAAGGTCTTGAATAAAAGACCACCCATCAGGTTTCGGAGTGCGGCTATCCATTTTTCTTTGTCTTCATTTTGCTTAGTGCACCGCCAGCACCCTCGGTATCCTGCACTACCTGTAACCATTTAGTGATCCCACCTGGAGCGGTGACTCCTTTCTCACTGAAGGTTGGGGACAAAGTTTAACTTTCCACAGCAAATCTCAAACTCACATGTCCCTCTCGGAAATTGGGCCCAAGGTTTATTGGACCTTTTGAGATTAAGAGAGTAGTCAACCCTGTAGCATTTGAACTGGACCTACCAAGCTCATATACATTTCATCCAGACTTCTACGTCTCCTTACTCAAACCAGCAGTGTTCAATTCATTTCAGAGAAGAGTAACCTCCACCACCAATTACTGAAGGGGAGGACATGGAGTTTGAGGTAGAGGCCATTGTGGATAGTTGAATGAGGTGAAGACAAATGCAGTATCTCATTAAATGGAAAGGTTATCCACCTGAAGAAAACTCATGAGAACCAGCAAATAACGTGCACGCTCCTAAACTTCTTCAGGAGTTCTTCAACAGATTCCCAGAATCTCGGCAATATCCAATATGGCCACGCTAGTCCGCGCATGTGCATTAGTGGCCGGCACGCAGCAGCGAACGTACGTTTGCTACGGCAGATGTACGTACGCAAAACGTCCTAATTACTGGTGTTTGCTGGCTCATATAAGGACTCCAGTGGCCCTCACTAATCGCTGGATTATCGTCTGCTCTGTATCCTATGTCCCTGTGTTTCTTGCTCCTGTTTTATTACCGTTATCGACCTGGCTTAACCTGACCCGCTCTGTCTCCTCTCCTGGCTCTGAACCCAGCTTGTTTCATGGACTTGCTCTTGCCTGTTCCAGATTGACTTCCTGTGTTTTGACCCTGGCTTGATCCCAACTATGGTTCCTGCCTCAACTTTTTGCTGCCTTCCTGTGTTTGACCCCCGGTCTGGCTTCTAATGTTGTCTCTGCTTATCCATCTGTCAAGATTCACCAGTACCTCCAGAAAATCTGTGGTGAGTGACAGAGATGCTGTTGATGTGAATGTTCCTGAGCCACCAGCAGATGTTATTACGGAAAATGTCTGTACGGCGGTTGTACCTGCCATGCCTGCCGGGAAGAAGGTGGGCTACGTAAAGGCTTCCCACGACCGTGGTCGAGGCCTACCCCAGTGCCTACCTGAACCGAACTCCAAGGAAGATGTTACCCTCGTGGAGACCGCGACAGGAACTGGGGACAAAGTAGTTAAAGTTGTGAGTACATACTTGTCTGCAGAGGAGTATGCAGACTCTGATCTGGACTCTTTGTCAGATGCCGATGATGATCACTGGTTTGAGCTGGAGTTTCCCGAGTTAAAGTGGGATAAGAGATTCAAAGCTGCCACTACCTGTAGTTCAGGGAAATGTTTCCTATGGACTCTGGGGCTGGGACACTCCCGCATACTACCCAAACTAGCCCGATTGCAGAGGATCCTAATGAAAAGGGTAGCTCTTGACTATGGGTGGGAGTTCCCTTATGTGCCAGAAGCCACCATGAAGGAGATTGAAGACAGCCGTGAAAAATGGTATGTAGAAGCCATTTGGGACTATCTCAAGGTGCCTAAGCCATCCTGGAAGTTACGTTTTTCTTTTATTATGGCTCACCACTTTCAGGGATGTCGGCAGTCCTGGAGCTATGGCCGACACATCTATTCAGATTAGGTGGTTATTCAAAGACCTGGGAAGGATGAAAGGGTCTATTTCATCACCACTCTTGATGACCAGGGAAGATCCCTAACTTTGCCAGATCCTTGGTTCTATTTGTAAAAAGAACTGGCAGAACCTGTTTGAGGGGTTTTTACCTTTCTCTGAGTCTACAAGGAATTACATTTTCCCCTCTTTTTGCTGCTGAGAATTTTGAACTCTGGGGGGAGGAACCTAGTCAGTTAGGACAGGGCCTCTGAGGACTCCGTGATCAAGAGATGTTTTTGCTCAGGAATTTGTGCAGCACCTTTGAATTGCAACTTCTGCCACCAGGTTGCAGTGGTCAGTTATGCTAGGGAAGTGTTTTCTAATTGAGATTGTGCACCTGAACCTAACCACACTTTTTCCCCTTCACCCCTCCAATTTCTTCTTTTCTAACAAAGTTCTGCAAATAAATCTAAGAAAAGGAAGTGTAAAATGTGGATATTGAACTTTTTCAACTCTCTTCTACTACCCTGGACGGCGAGGAAATAGAGGTTACATGCCGCCCAAAAAATTCAGCAGTTCCTCCGGGGGTAGTGCTACATAAGTAACACAGAGAACAGGTTGCTTTCACATTATTCAGATAAACTGATCTCAATAGCCTGGTCAGTTCTCTTCAATTTAGCATTTAAAAGGTAAGCCAGCTGGGGGTTAAGCCAGTTATTATTTTGTCCTGTTCCCACAGGTTCATATTTGTCTTTGTAATATGAACTGTGAGAACAAGACAAATGTACATTTGTGCAGTTTTTCCTCTTAAGCCTTGTACACACGATCGGATATCTGATGGAATCTAATCCGATGGATTTTTCCGTCAGATATCCAATGAAGCTGACTTTCATCAGTCTTGCCTACATACCATCAGTCAAGAATCTGACCGTGCCAAACCGCGATGCCGTACAACACTACGACGTGCTGAAAAAATTAAGTTCAATGCTTCCGAGCATGCGTCAAATTGATTCTGAGCATGCATGTATTTTTGACCGATGGACTTCCACACAGACGATCGTTTTTTTTTTTATCCATATTAACATTTTAAAACATGTTCTTTTTTTTTTTTCACCAATGGAAAACAAACCGATGGGGCCCACACACGATCGGTTTGTCCAATGAAAACAGTCAATCTGTCTTTTTTCCTCAGACAAACCGATCGTGTGTACAGGGCTTAAGTGAATTAGACATCGCTGCATACATTAAAGATATAAATCTGTTTAGAATATATGTCATATCTGTGTAAAATGCCTATTTTGAAAGTCTTGTGGCGTTCTCTTTCTTGCAGTTGCGCTCTCTGGATGGAATTCAGAATCTTCCCAAACTCCATGAACTTTATGTTCACAACAATAAGATCAGCAGTCTTCTTCCCCTTTCCACCTCACTGACTCTCAACATTCTTGATGCATCAAATAACCATATCTGCTCCTTCTTGGAGATGCTTCAAATTCTACGTGGACTTCGACGACTTACCCAACTTAGTTTGAAAGTAAGTATTTTGTGCTGATGTGTTGATATAATTTGCTAGTGCTTGGGTCACTAGTACTCGTGTACTACATGTTCTCTTATACAAAACGCAACATTTGTATATATAAATATGTAGGCTGCCATTTCAGGCTGGTTGTCTGTCCATCTGTGGAATGTTCTCTAGATTATTTACCTGGAGCCAGCATACAACTGAAAATCAAAACTTGTTCTTGGGCAGGGAATCAGAAAGTATTTGAAGCAATTTGATCAGCAGACAGCCAGACTACTTGCATTTTCAGGAGGTTAGCAGTGGTATCCCACATTGTTCCTTTAAGGCCGCGTACACGCGGAGGGACATGTCCGATGGAAATGGTCCGCGGACCGTTTTCATCGGACATGTCTCCTCAGGATTTTTGTCCGGCGGTGTGTACACACCATCGGATCAAAATCCCCGCCGGCAGACAGCGCGGTGACGTGGCCGTGACGTTGACGCCGCCACGTCACCGCACCAGGAAGTAAAAAACTTCCACGCATGCGTTGCATCCATACGACGCTTGTGCGGGCAGATATGTCCGCTGGTTAGTGTACTAACCAGCGGACATATCCGATGGACATGTCGCCGGCTGACAAATTTTAAAGCATGCTTTAAAATTTGTCCGCCGGTCAGACATGTCCGCTAGCCCATACACACGATCGGATTTGTCCGCTGAACTGGTCCGCCGGACCAGTTTCAGCGGAAAAAATTTGATCGTGTGTACGCCGCCTAATTATTTTTCAAACATACAGTTTATGTTTGTGGTGAAATGTGCTTATCAAAGTAAACTGCTAGGTAAAATTGGGGTTGATTTACTAAAAGCAAATACACTTTGCAAGTGCAGTTGATCCAGAGCTTAGCAAATGAGGTGAAGCTTCACTTTTGCAAATAATACCCAATCATGTACAAGAAAAAAACAAAACATCATTTTGAGTCCACAACACATGGTAAGAGCATTTCATCCTCTCTTTGTGTGAAACAACCTTGATTCCTTCACAGTCGGTCATTCTACGTCCAGTGGGCCAGATTCACAGAGCGATTACGCGTGCGCAACTGCTGTTGCGCGTGCGTAAGTCTAAATGTGCGCGTGCGTATAGTTGGACGCGATTCACAAAACAATATACGCCAGAAATCTACGTTTTTTGGTCCGGCGTAATTGAGTTAGACATTCGCTTCCCTTCGCGCAAAACTGCGCTAGACACACCATTGATTTGCTAGTCAAATATGCTAATGAGGGAGTTACGGGGATCCACAAAAAAACGCAGTTGCTGCGCAGGCTACGCGATGTGCGCAACTGCAAAATGTCCTGTCTAAAGTTAGAGCACATAAAAGCTGATCTAACTTTTGAAAAAAAGTCTAATTGTCAGATAAAGCAACACCGTTATTGAGGAGCAGACCACACACACGTGTTGCACTACAATTTGACTGCCAACATGCTAGGGGCATCGTCGCTCATAGCTGCACTAGTGAATATAGATGACCAAAGAAGGAGGAGGGCACAGAGGATGGCACGGAGGATGGCACGGGAGAGGGTATACCGCACCCGCATACACCTGTTTGGCATGAATGATTCAGAGGTCTTTCGCATCTTCAGATTCCCCCCTCATGCCATCCTGGAATTAACCACAACCTTGCAGGAGGACATCACCAGCCCAACACAACGCTCACATGCAGTGCAGCCACTGGTCAAGGTCCTGGCAACACTCCATGTCCTTGCCAGTGGCTCTTTTCAGCGTACAAGTGGAGTGGTGGCTGGGATGTCACAATCCTCCATGAGCAGATGTGTGCACCAGGTTGTCCCTGCAATCCTCACACGCTTGGCCAACCAAATCATCAATCCCACCACTGAGGAGCTTCGAATCAAGGCAATGGCAGATTTCTACCGAATTGCCAGATTCCCACGCACCATCGGGGCCATAGATTGCACACATGTGGCACTCCAGCCCCCCCATGAGACCGAGCACATGTACCGCAATCGGAAGAATTGGCACTCCATCAACGTACAGGTGATAGTTGATGCCCAAGGCCTCATATGGCACGTCCGTGCCAAACACCCAGGGTCCAGCCATGACAGCTACATCTACAATCAAAGCCACATCCGAACAGAATTCGAACAGAACGTGTATGGGAACACCTGGCTGGTTGGTGAGTGACATGGGAGTCAGGCATGACTATCCCCTCCCGTGATGCACAACAGAAGTGGCACATGCATGACTAACATTCTCCTGTCTTTTCCTTTACAGGTGACTCTGCATATGCACTGGGACCCCATCTCATGACTCCTATCCGGAACCCCCAAACCCCAGGAGAGGAACGATACAATGAAGCACACATCAAAACCCGTGCAGTGGTGGAGCGCACCTTTGGCCTCCTGAAGTCACGTTTCCGATGCCTGGATAAGTCTGGGGGTACACTGTTGTATTCCCCAAACTTCGTGTGCCATATCATCGCTGCATGTTGCATGCTACACAATCTCGCAGTGAGGAAGGGCCTGCAGGTTGAGCTACGTGATGATCTGACCCCCCAACCAGAAAATCAACCCCTAACCGAGGATACCCCGTCTTCTGAGGGAAGAGCAGTCAGGAGGCAGCTCATATTGGGCATCTTTGCACGTTAAACACACACATTAATCATGGCACAATGAGAATGCATGCATGCACACCACTATGGTCCCTAGCACACACACCCCACATCCTCATCAAATTGGATTGGCACCAGTCCACCATGCAAGACTGGTGAGCAGTAACGCCACGTCAAGGCTCCAATTATGTCACTGTACATTCATACACCATTCACACGGACCTGGGAATCACTTCTCCCTGGTCCTGGGGAACCCTTCTCCACCAAAATTGAGGGTGACACCCCTTTTCCAGCAGGAATGTCACCCCCACATTCAAACATCATTCACAACCCAAAATATGCCAAAAAAGTCAAACAAACAAAAATGCATTGAAAAAAAAAATGCTTAGAAAAAACAAAAAAAAGCAGAGAACAAAAATAAAAAAGCTTTCAAAACAAACAAAAGGGGGAAAAAAAATTATTGCCCTCTGCCTGAGCCACGCCTGGGGCGCCCCCGGCCACGGCCCCGGACCCTCAGGGGAGACGCATGGGGGAGGGGAAAAGCCGGGGAAGGAGGAGCAGCCCCTGAGATCTGCCCACCTGGCGGCCTGCCCTCCAAGGCCACGGCTATTCTGTCCAGGGCAGCACCAAGTGTTGCCGTGTTGCCCTGGATAGCCTGGGTAAGGGCCCTCACATCCTGCCCAACGCCTGCTGCTGTAGTTTGCAGGTCATTTAGGCAGGTTGTGGAGGCCCGGGAGTGGGAGTCCAGGTTACCCAGGCTATCATTAATGGAGGACAGGCTCTGATCCACCCGCCCCATAGTCTGGCAGAGCTGTCTCAGAAGGCGGGTCTGGGTGGCCAGGTTCCTTCTCAGACAGGCGGGCATGAGATTGGGCGCCCCCCTGGTGCTTGGGGATGACCTCCTGGCTCTTGCTGATGGTTGTGGCCGGGGAGAAGGGGAGGCCCTTGTGAGGGGAGCCATGTTGGGGGAGGAGGGGGGGGGGCTGACCCTTAGGGAGGGCAGGCTTCTTGCAGCCAGAGGGGAAGAGTCCGCAGAAACCAAAGGGCCAGTGCCTTCCATGGACTCCTCCTCCTCATGATTCTGCTCCTCCTCATGATCGTCCTCCGCATGATCCTCCCCCTCCTCTTGTTCCTCCTCTGCGGACTCTGGCCTTGTTGGGGGGGCCTCATTAGGCTGCTGTCCTGGGGTTGGAGCGGTCAGTCCAGATGGCCCTGCACCCTCCTGCACAGCTGTGGATGACACAAAACATTCACAGGTTGGAGGATCCACACACTTGCCACATATTCCCTTTCACCCCCTCCCCCACACATGCTACACACCTGAGAGAAATAAAAACCTTACCTGGCACCGCGGGGACCGGACTTGTGTCAAAGCCTGGCAGGCCCTCCACTTCATGCCGGTGAAAGGTCAGGGCCACCACACGCTCCGTCTCTGAAAATCTAACCCGGCATGGTGGGCCCCCTCCTGTGCCCCTGGCATGGGCATTTATTGCGGCCAGTTTTTTTTTTCACCTCACGCCGGAGGTCATTTATTTTCTTTTCTATCCCAGAGCGGGTCCGTGTCTCCCCCTCCCCCGATGAATTGACCTGCTCCGTGATTATATCCAATATCTCCCTCCTCCTGGCCGGGGTGGTGGTGGCACTCTGCGGGCCGTGGAGAAAACGCCCATAGTCGGTAATGGCCCGGGCAAGAATTCTTTTTTCCCCCACAGTAAAATTGAGCTTTCTTTTTCTCTCAGTCATACTTCCAAACAAACTCACTAGCAGTCACCAAAAATCTGTCACAAATACAAGCACAACCAATCAGACAAGAACACACACAAAGAGAAAAAGAACAGCCAAAAATCACACTAGCACTCAGCAAGAAACAGACACAAAAAAATCAGATGAAAAAATAAAGCAAGAAAACAAACGCTCAGAAATATATCAATCAAACAAACAGTCTCAAACACTTATCAAAATACACTTTCACAAAACTACCAACAAGCACAAGATCACACAGAACACTAATCTCACAACTACAAAACACACTCTAACGAACAACAGAGCAAAAGCACTTGATTCAATGGGAAGGGACACAAAGGGATGTACTTTTGCAATGGAAGGGCGTTTGTGTGTGTCTATTTATGCTGTCTGCGTAGTTCACAACATTGCCCTAGTCCATTTCCAATTTCAATGATTGCGCCGCTCCCGAGTTGTGAGCATGCGCACAACGGAGCTGACATGGTTTCCTTCACGCGCGCATGCGCGAGTCGGCCGGCCCTTCATTTGCATGGGGTCACGGCTCATTTCAATGTAACACGCCCACGTCCCTCCCAATTTGTATTACTCCTCCTTACGCCTACGGAAAAAACCTTACGTTTGCGCAAGCTCTTGCGTAAAAGCTACGTGAATCGCCGGATTACGCGGCTAGATTGCGCAAGTCTAACGGAAAAGTGGTGCGCTACGCCGGAATGATAATGCGCCGATCTACGTGAATCTGCCCCAGTGTTTCTATTTTGGAAGAAGCCTTTCCACGTCACATGGTCATTATATATATATATATATATATATATATATATATATATATATATACATATATATATATATATATATATATATATGGACTTCCACATCACTGTATCTAGTATACTTTTACTTAGTATATGTTGCTTTCATTTTTCTTTATTAGTCATATTATGTTTGATTGATTCATTCAGCGCTGCACTATTTATTTTTATAAGAGGGGAATTCCTTTTAATTTATAGAGATTTCCTCTCACCTCCAGTTGTCACTTCCAGAATTAAGGGAAATCTCTTGAATGGCACACAGACAGCAATAAATAAACCAACAAAGTTTTAAGCCTTCCCTGCTTAAAAAAAATGAAAATTGTATACTCACCTTTCCGTAATTTTCCTTTCCTGTCGCATCTTCATGGCAGCATACACCTTTGGGTTGTGGCTCCACCTCCACAACCGGATAGGACCGCATAGCTATTAAACTCAGAGATGGCCCCCACCCAGGTATTCTCAGTATATATAAACCTCCTCTCAGATGGGTGGGCATCTCAGGGCCGTCTTTACCATAGGGCAAACAGGGGAAGCTGCCCAGGGCCCTGTCACTGTTGGGGGCCCAAAGCAACCACCTTTAAAAAAAAAAACATTTTTTTTTTTTTTAGGGGTCCGGAGGTCCCCAGGGGCCCGGAGGCCCCCAGGGCCCCAGATGGCAAGCCCTCTTTTTTTATTAAAAAAAAAACTTATTTTAATATATATATATTATTTATATATATATATATATATATATATATATATATATATATATATATATATATATATATATATATATATATATATATATATATAAACGTTATTATTATTAAAGAACCCAGAGGTCCGTAGGGCCCCGGATGGCAACCCCCCTTTTTTTATAATTTTTTTTTATATATATATATTTTTTATATATATATATATATATATATATATATATATATATTTTATTATTAAAGGGCCCAGAGGTCCCGAATGGCAACCCCCCTTTTTTTGTAATTTACTTTTTAAAAAAAAAATAATATATATTTTATATATATTTTTTATTTCTTTTTTTCTTTTTATTAAAGGGCCCAGAGGTCCCCAGGGCCCCGGATGGCTACACCCCTTTTTTTATATATATTTTTCTTTATTTCTTCTTTTCTTGTAAAGGGCCCCCTGCTTCTCAATTTCAGGTGGCAGCACCCCCCCCCCCCCCGGCCCATGCCTGAAGCTGTGTAAGGGGCCCCATCAAGCCCCTGTTAAGCCCCTGTGCTGCCCACAAATCAGGCTGAAAATCATCAGCGGCACGCAGCCAGTGACAGTACTGCTTCCCTTCCCAGTGTTTTAAAATGTACAGCACCCCTGGCTTCCCTTTAGACGTGCACTTCTCCCTTCCTGCCACTGGGTGCCGCTTGTATATAAAAGTGAATTAGAATGTGATTTTATAACATCTCCAGTTTGCTCTTCCTGAGGCTGACTTCTTCATGTCCTGCTCCTCAAGGTATGTCACTGTTTGCTAATCTATATTGTAAATAGAAGTTTTCTGTAGAGTGTGCCCAATGTCTTTATAATATTTGATGATTCACTGCAGGACTGGTCAGTGTTTTAAAAAGTTCCTGTATTTTACACATGGCATGGGATGGGGTCACAGCATCGTCTATCCATTCTGCTTTAGCACCATGGGACCCCATGCCATGCCATGTGTAAAATACAGGAACTCTTTAAATCACAGACCAGACCTGCAGTCCAGGCTGAGTAAGGCCTCAGAGCACATGGCATTACTGTCTGTATTTAACTGCGTGATGTGCTTATTTTGGGCCTGGCTGGTTCACATGTATGTGTTTTGGCGGCCCACATTTGCGCAGGTACAGCAACTCATTCATTTGAATGGGCCGCCATGCCTGCATTTCCTGCAAAGAAAAGTGCATGCCTCATGTAATAGGCTGCGCACACGGCACACCTATGCCCATCAAGCAATGAAATACAGCACTGTCTGTCCATTCTGCTGTCTGCTGTGACTTATCTGCAGTTCCTGCACTGTCAAACTTGCTGCATTTTTAGACGTTTAGGTCACGCTTTTAAAAACACAGTGCGTTTGTGTGTGCAAGAACTGCAGGTAAGTAGCATGGTGCAAAAGCAGAATGGATTTCAAGGCAACTGTATTTTTAAAATGCTGAATGCACCTTTTTTCTGCAGGAAACAAAGGCATGGCAGCCCATTCAAATCAATGTGCTGCTGTGCCTGCACAAATGAGGGCCGCCAAAACACATATATGTGAACCAGCCAGGCCCAAAATAATCTGGAGGGGGCCCAAAAAAATGTTTTCCCAGGGCCCAAACCATATTAAAGACGGCCCTGGGGCATCTGTATGTTGCCATTGAGGATGCGACAGGAAAGGAAAATTACAAAAATGTGAGTATACAATTTTCCGTTTTCCTGTCGCATCATGGCAGCATACACCTTTGGGAATAACTCGCAAACTGGGTGGGTCAAGTTTATTTACATAAAATAGGTGTTGGACTAAATAATTGCTCGTCCAAACTCTGCCATGGACAGTCGGGCAGAGTCCACCATGTATTGAGATATAAAGGTGTTTCTAGATGACAAAGTCGCTGCTCGGCAAATAGTTTTCAAGGGCACCCTGCAGTAGGCCGTCCAGGAGGTCGCCATAGCCCTTGTGGAATGTGCCTTCAAGCCCTCAGGTATTTGTGTTTGACTCAGTGAGTAAGCCTTTTTGATAGTCTTCACCAACCATGCTGTGATGGTGCTAGAGGTTGCCGCTTGCCCTCTCCTAAAGCCACGTGGGATAACCAGGAGGTTTTCAGAGTTCCTAAATTCCTTGGTTGCCAAGAGGTATGCCAGGATGTTGGTTCTCACATCCAGCGGATGTGTTTTTTTTTTATTCTGTGGAGAAAGCAGGAAAGTTAATCTCCTAAATGAAGTGGAAGGAGGATGAAACCTTCAGAATGAAGCGATCAGACGGTCTTAAGACTACTTTGTCTGGGTAGACAATTAGGTATGGCTCCTTCACCAATAGAGCCTGCATCTCTGAGGCCGCGTAAACACCATGAAATAAATCCGATCAAATCGGTCTGACAGACCGATTTGATCGGATTTGTCTGATGGGATAGATTGGTTTGATCGTGTACACACGATCAAACCAAAATCACCGCCAGCAGATAGCGCGGTGACGTGGCGGTGATGTTGACGCTGCCACGTCACCGTCACCAGGAAGTAAAACACTTCCGCGCATGTGTCGAATCCATTCGACGCATGTGCGGACAGATATGTCTGCTGGTTAGCGTACTAACCAGCAGACATGTCGGACGGACGGGTTCCCAGCAGACAGATTTTAAAGCATGCTTTAAAATCTGTCCGCCCGTACACACGATCAAATTTGTCTGCTGAAACGGTCCGTCGGACCGTTTTCAGCAGATAGATTTGATGGTGTGTACGCGGCCTGAGACTCTCTGGCCGATGTTATCCCTATTAGGAAGGTGACCTTGAGGGTTAGGTCCCACAAGGAGATGTTTTCCAATGGAAAGAATGGTTCATGGGATAGAACTTCTAGTACAGCCGAAAGATCCCAGGTCGGGAAGGAAGGCTTTCTGGGGGCCTTATCTTTAGGCAGGCCCTCTGGAACTGAATGACGAGAGGCTCTTGTGCCCATTTGACTCCTTTCATGGCAGATAAGGCTGATACATGGACTTTCAGGGTACTTGACCCAAGGCCCTTCTCTAAGCCTAACTGGAGAAACTCAAGGATTTGAGCAACTGTTGGAGATGACGGGCTCCAGGCTTGTTGCTGTGCGACTGAGAGAAACTTCTCCCAGATCCTCTTGTAGGTACTGTTGGTGGTGTAAGTTCTGGCTTGAAGAAGAGTCTCTACCACTTTTTGAGAGCAACCTTGGTCTAGTAACCTAGCCCTTAAAATCTCCAGGCTGTCGGGTGCATTCTTTCTGGAGACTGATAGAGAAGTTGCCCCTAAGAGAGTAGATCCGCTGCTGGTTGAAGCGGTAATGGCTTTGCTGTATTTAGCTGAAGGAGTGTTGTGAACCATGGCCGCCTCGGCCAAAAAGGAAGGACTGCTAATATTGTAGATGCTGACCTCCTGAGAAGAAGTCTTGGTATGAGAGGTGTCGGTGGAAAGATGTAACCCAGACGAAGGTTCCAGTCGTGCTGTAGGCAGTCCAGCGTCCCCTCCGCTAATGGGCAGGGGGTTCTTGTCAGATACCTCTGGCACTTTGCGTTGTCTGGTGTTGCTGCTAAATCTATATCTGGCATGCCCCAAGTTTGGTTATGAGGGAGAATGCTTGATGGCTTAGAGTCCCTTCGTTGTTGGAAAGCATCTGCTTAGCGTGTCGGCCAGCTGGTTCTGGGCTCCTGGGACATACATCGTTCCTAGCCATGAGAGGTTCAACTGCACCCACTCGAAGACTGGGCAAACTTCCTGCATCATGGAGCAACTTCTGATGCCACCTTGCCTGTTAATATAGGTGACTGCCACCCTGTTGTGCATCTTCAACAGGACTTCTTTGCCCTTCAGAAGACTGAAGGCCAGGATGGTTTGGAACGCTGCTTTAATTTCTAGGATGTTCGATACCACCTCCTGTGTCTCAAATGGCCAACGGCTTTGGACTGCAAAGTGCTGGTAGTGTGCTCCCCAGCCCTCCCTGCTGGTGTCCGAAGGGATCACCTCCCGGGGAGGGGAAGGGATAGGGAGGGACTCAAACTGGTAGAAGAATTGAGAATGAATTGGGACAAGTAGGTGTCTGATAAACCTACAGAGCATCCGGTCTCCCAGGTTTATGAATAAAGGGATTTTTAAATACAGCTTACCTGTAAAATCCTTTTCTTGGAGTACATCACGGGACACAGAGCAGCATATTCATTACTATATGGGTTATATGGAGTACCTTCAGGTGTGGACACTGGCAATCTCAAACAGGAAGTCCCCTCCTTATATAACCCCCTCCCCTAGAGGGAGTCCCTCAGTTTTGTAGCAAGCAGTATGCCTCCCAAAAATGTTCCCCAAAAGAGGGGTGGGAGCTCTGTGTCCCGTGATGTACTCCAAGAAAAGGATTTTACAGGTAAGCTGTATTTAAAAATCCCTTTTTCTTTCTCGTACATCACGGGACACAGAGCGGCATATTCATTACTATATGGGATGTCCGAAAGCAATGCTTTAATGAGGGGAGGGAGACATCTTCTCAAAAGAGATTTAATTTAGAGGTATACTCAAATAATAATAATAAATCCAACTTAGTCAAGAAAAACCTTTTTTTTTTTTGTTTTACACCCAAGGGTGCCCCTGATCCCGAGGATCTTAAACCGCAGCCTGTAGTACTGCCTGCCCAAAGGCTGAATCCGCATTCCTTCTCACGTCTAGTTGATAAAACTTTGTAAACGTGTGGACTGATGACCACGTCGCCGCCTTGCATATCTGAGCCATAGAGATCTGATGGTGTGCTGCCCAGGAGGCGCCCATGGCCCTGGTAGAATGGGCCTTTACCGACAAAGGAGGAGGCAACCTCTTCAAACCGTAGGCCTGAATGATTAATTGTCTAATCCATCTCGAGATGGTGGATTTTGCAGCTGCCTGCCCCTTCTTGGGGCCATCTGGTAGAACGAACAACACATCTGTTTTCCGGATCTTTTCTGTAGCTTTAAGATAGGCCTTCATGGCCCGGACAATATCCAAGGTATGCAGCAACCCCTCCTTTCTAGATGTGGGTTTCGGAAATAAGGATGGAAGTACCAAATCCTGGTTCAAGTGAAAATTGGATATAACCTTTGGTAGAAAGGCAGGATGGGGCCGGAGAACTGCCCTGTCCTTATGTAGAATGAGATATGGTTCCTTACACGATAAGGCTGCCAACTCTGACACTCTCCTGGCCGAAACTATGGCGACCAAGAATACCAACTTTCTTGTCAGTAAAACTAAAGGAATCTCAGCCAACGGCTCAAAGGGTTGTTTCTGTAGAGTGGACAGGACAAGATTTAAGTCCCATGGACAAATTGGTGACTTGACAGGAGGATTAATACGCAAGACCCCCTGTATGAAGGTCTTTACCAGCGAGTGGGTGGCCAGCGGCCTCTGAAACCACACTGACAGAGCTGAAATCTGTCCCTTGATTGTGCTTAAAGCCAGGCCTTTATCCACTCCTAGCTGGAGAAAACCTAACACCCTATCAATGGTATATTTGCGGGAATTCCATCTTTTGGATTCACACCAGCCTACGTAGTTCCTCCACACCCTGTAATAAATCACCCTGGAGGCCGGCTTTCTAGCCCTAATCAGGGTAGGAATTACCTGCCTAGACAGACCTCTACCCCTGAGAATCAGGGATTCAGCCTCCAGGCCGTCAAATTTAGACGCTGTAATGTAGGGTGGAGGATCGGGCCTTGTGAGAGTAGGTCTGGTCGTAGAGGAAGAGTCCAAGGGTCTCCCACTGCCATCTTCAGGACTAGTGAGTACCATGTCCTCCGGGGCCAAGCTGGAGCTACTAGAATGACTGGCTTGTGCTCCACTCTGATCCTGCGCAACAGGCGCGGAAGTAACTGTAGCGGAGGGAATGCATATAGAAGTTTGAATTGATGCCAAGGGCAAACCAACGCATCGGTTCCGCAGGCCATAGGGTCCCTCGCTCGAGACACGAACCTGTCTAGTTTCTTGTTGAACTTGGATGCCATTATATCTACGTCTGGCATTCCCCACTTCTGGCAGATTGTCTGAAAGACCTGGGGATGCAGAGACCACTCCCCCGGCGACAGAATCTGGCGACTTAAGAAGTCTGCCTGCAGGTTGTCCACTCCGGGAATGAATATCGCCGAAATGCAGGGTACATGAACCTCTGCCCACTGAAAAATCAAGCTCACCTCCCTCTGAGCGGCCTGACTCCTGGTTCCCCCTTGGTGGTTTATGTATGCCACCGCTGTGGCATTGTCTGACTGGATTCTCACCGGGGACCCCTGTAATCTGGAGGTCCATGCCAGGAGGGCTAGGCGAGCAGCTCTGATCTCCAAGACATTGATGGGTAGCTGCCTCTCTGCTTCCACCCAAGTTCCCTGGCGAGAGAACCCCTCCAAGACCGCCCCCCAGCCTGCCAGGCTGGCGTCTGTGGTAACTACCTTCCAGACAACGGGGCTGAAGGACCTTCCCTTTAGAAGATTCTGAGGGTTCAACCACCAAGCCAGGCTTTGTCGGACCCTTGATGATAGCGTCAAAGGGGACTCCAAGGCATGTGCTCTCTTGCCCCAGGCTGCTAGAATGGCTGCCTGTAGGACGCAAGTGTGGATCTGAGCGTATGGTACTGCCTCGAACGTGGCCACTAGCTTGCCTAGTAATCGCATACACAGGCGAATAGTTGGTTTTTTTCTTGCTTAGAACCAACTGAACCAACCCCTTGATAGCCTCGATCTTTACAAGGGGCAGGAACACCCTTTGCTGTTCTGTGTCTAACCTCATGCCGAGGTATTCCAACTGCTTTGTAGGCTGGAACGCTGACTTTTCCCGGTTTAGGACCCAGCCGAACCTTTCGAGGTACTGAACCGTGAGGTTTACTGCCTGTTGCAGACACGGCCGTGAGTGATCTATGATTAAAAGGTCGTCCAAGTATGCTAGGACTGTGACCCCTTGGATCCTTAGATTGGCCAAAACTGGGGCTAGGATCTTCGTGAATACCCGGGGGGCCGTGGCTAGCCCGAAGGGGAGCGCCCTGAATTGGAAGTGTCGCTGCCCCACTGCGAAGCGTAAAAATCTTTGATGCGACTGAAAGATTGGTACATGAAGGTAAGCATCCTTTATGTCTATGGAAGCCAGAAAATCGTCCCTCTGGAGCGTGGCGACTGCTGACCGGATGGATTCCATCCGGAAGGAACGAACCCTTACGTAAACGTTTAAACTCTTTAGGTCCAAGATTGGCCTGACATCGCCGTTGGGCTTTGGTATGACAAAGAGATTGGAATAGAAACCTAGCCCCTGCTCTTGGGCTGGCACCTCTATTATCACGTCCTGGCAAAGCAGGTGATCCAAAGCCGCCAGCATCGAGGCCTTCTTTGCTGGATCCTTTGGTAGCCTTGACTCTTGAAAATGAGGCGGAGGAAACTTTAGAAACTCCAGTCTGTAGCCTGTGGTTACAGACGCCCGGACCCATTTGTCGGGGATCTTGGCTTCCCAAACTTCTGAGAAGAAACAAAGCCTTCCCCCCACCCGCGAGAGTGGGGGCGCCCCTTCATAAGGCAGACTTAGGGGCTGGTTTTGTCGGCTTGCGATACCATGGTCTCTTACCCCCAGGGGCCTGTCCCTGCGATCTACTGTTAAAGTTGCCTGGAATTTGAGGGCCCTGAGACAGGAAAGAGCTGCCTTTTAAATGTAGGACCCCGGAATGTCTTTTTGACTGGTAAAAGGGTACTTTTGCCACTTGAAATAGTCTGAATGTATTTATCCAGATCCTCTCCGAAGAGTCGTCCTCCATGGAAGGGAAACCCTGCCAGAAGCTTTTTGCATGGGGGCTCTGCCGCCCAGTTCTTCAACCATAAGAGCCTTCTCATGTGCACCAAAAATAGTGATAAATGAAAGGCCTGCTGGATGGAATCCTTTATAGCATCTACCGCAAAACACAGAGCTCTGGGGAATGTCAGAAAACTCTTCTGCCTGTTGGGTAGGCATGTCTTTTAGCATTTATTTTGTCTGGTCCTTTAACGCCTGACAGACTCCAATCGCAGCCACAGCTGGCTGTACCACTGCTCCTGCCGTAGCAAAGGATGCTTTTAAAAGTGTCTCTAACCGTTTATCAACCGGATCTTTAAACATTTGTATGTTTTCCACCGGGCAAGTTAGTGATTTATTCACACATGAGATGGCTGCATCCACCACTGGGAGCTTCCACCTCTTCGAGAATTTTTCCTCCATAGGGTAAATGACCGCAAATCTCTTTGGCGGCAGAAAAATCCTGTCCGGTCGTACCCAATCCTGAAAGATCAATTCCTCCAAGAGAGGATGGACCGGAAAAACTGCGTTGCTTAAAGGAGCTTTCAAAGAGCCCAGAGAGGATACCGCAGGAACCTGAGGCTCTGGCAATGGTAAATTAAATGCCGAGCGGACCATGTCCGTCAAAGACTGCACCCACAGTCTCTCTGTCTGGGAGTCTGAAAATGGTTCCTCAGAGGTAGATCCCTCAATCCCTGAACCCTCTTGGTTCAGGTCTAGTTGATCCTCCTGCGATTCCAATTCCTCCGGAGAGAGAATTTCAGCATCTGAGGATACACCTTTTGGTGATGGGGATCTAGCCCGTTTCTTGCCAGGAATAGATCTAGCGATCAACGCTGCTAATCTCTCTTCTAGCCCCCCTAGGGATACAGCTAGCATCTCCTCTGTGATAAACACAGGGCTGGGCTGATCTGGGCCAGCCTCAGCACCAGACCCCCCCAATGGCTCATCCAAGGCGACCTTCATGGGAATAAGCTGCGGGGAAAGTATCGGCATATCATCAGAATCAGAGGGGGAACCCCTTTGTTTTTTGGTCTTTTTTGTACCCTTTGACCCCGAACCTTTGGAAGCCATAATACAAAATCGAGGGACTCCGCCTACAACAGCAGACTGTAGTGGCCAGGAGTACAAAAACTAGGGTTTAGGGGACAATAGATCACTAATGCCCAAAAACTGATGGGGCCCCGTATGTTTTCTTTTTTTTTTTTTTTTATATATAAGTCCTTTTTTTTTTTTTTTAAAACATACAGCGACCCCAAACTTAGTTTGCCAGCCTCCAACCTGTTGCAAAAAGGGGGATTTTTTGGCTTAACAGAAAAGCATTCGAACCAAGTCCAGCATGTACTACCCCTCTTCCGCCACCGGGAGTCACTGTTCTGCCGCTCTGCGTCCTCTCCCTTTCAGATCAGCCTCAGACTGAGCACTGACTATAGCCTGCTGATCTATAACAGCACAAGGCGCGCCCCTGATGACGCTGCAGGCACGCCCCCCCCCCCGCCCTCCCCTCCGAACGGCGCGAAAAACGTCTATAAGACATGCGCGCGCGCGTATGCCGGAGCAGGAAGAACATGGAGGAGCCGCGCTGCTGGAGACCCAGGACTGCAGTACCAAGCGGCAGAATCAAACCCTCAGCCAGGTAGGACTCTCCAAAAGGCCCCATAGGGGTCCTTACTTAGCCCTAGGAAGAAAGCAGCAGGTAGCTAGCAAACACAATTGTTTCTTAGACAGGGGAACCTAGTGATGGGGGAATGAGATCATCCTGTCTTCTCAGACATAGTGAGCAAGGTTGCCAATGCAGAGCATACTTAGGCTACCCCCCTTTTAGGTTACCCCGGAGAGCCTGCTGTCGAACCAAGTCCCGCAGGCTCCCCTCTTACCTGCTCCATGCTGCAGGATGTTTGTCTAGCAAAACAATCCAATCTTCTCCCATCTCCGTGGGTAGCGTAATAGACCTTCAGGCCCTGGGGTCCTATGAAGGTACCCACTGTCCTGGACCTATATAGCACCCTGGCAAACAGGAACTTATGGTCTTTACGAACTCCAAGTCCTGGGCCCAGGGTCCAGCCCTCCAAAGAGGAGCATTATAGGCAAAACCCCACGGTTTGGGGCCCGGGTACTGTCCACTTTGGCACTGAGGCTCCTTGGACAGATCCGGTTAGCCCGCCTTTAATCCCAAGGATGTGGAGCAAAGCTATTCCGTGACCAACACCTAAGACACTGGCGAAAAAACTGAGGGACTCCCTCTAGGGGAGGGGGTTATATAGGGAGGGGACTTCCTGTTTGAGATTGCCAGTGTCCACACCTGAAGGTACTCCATATAACCCATATAGTAATGAATATGCCGCTCTGTGTCCCGTGATGTACGAGAAAGAAAATGTAATGGATTGGAGGTTTTCCATCTTGCACAGCTCCAACTTCCTGCGCTTGTCAAGTATTTTTTTTTTTTAAACTTGGCACAGATTACCTGATTTTTTTTTTTTTAAACAGCTAAAAACTGGATCAGAATGTTTTACTTTTCCATCAACTCTGGTAGCCTGGCTGACTGGAAGACATTGAAAGGTGGACTTTCCACTTCTCAAAGTTATATGATTGTTTTGCTTAATGAATTATGCTCCTGCATGGGTGAGTTTGTCAAATTATTGTACCAGAAAGGTGGACCTCCCTTAAACTTTCACCCGTGTTACACCAATATAGCTGATCCTGATCCCACTGATCCTGAAGGTTTTCCATCCAGGTATGTGCGTGAAGCTTCACACAGGCACCCTCTGGATTAGTGCACCCCTAAAAGGGACTTCCGCCGTTCTTTCAAGACAGGAGCCTTAGAGCTTTAAGGCTTCAATAATGAAAATTGGGTACTTCTCCAGTTCATTACTAATCTTTTCCCCAGTCCGTAGGATTTTGCATCTGTGTATCCATTTGGGGGTCGCCACCTTTTTTTTGTCAGATGATATTCGCCCTGACTTGCTAATAGTCACCCTTGAGATGGCTGTATTCTGTCTACTTTTTTTTTTATGGAATCCACCAACCATGGCTTTAGCCATAATGCACTGCTTGCCGTGACTGCGGGGGACACCGCTCTTGAAAACACATCGATTGATGTCTGACACGTCCACCACAAAGTATGCTGCCAATTTCAGCTCTTACCAAGCTGTTACCACCTTGTCTCTTCACTTCTTCCAGACTGGCTTATTTAAATGATTACTTCACTTTTGCAGAGCTGCAATTTCCTATAAAAAGCAATGAAACATTTCCTGCTTGTATGATTTTGGCATCTACTGCGATATAATTTGTATTTTTTGTATTTTTGATAAGATACTTCCAATAGGGAATCATGTCTAAAGGGATGCATACCCTGACTCTTCCCAGAGTCCTGCAGATCCAGCAGCTGGTTCATAATTATGAACCACTCCCATTAGACTCACTCAGCACATGGGCTGATTTTTGCTGGTGTGCCGACACCTGCAGATGCTACAGTATGTAGAAGCACTTCAGATCTAGATCAAATCTTTGTACTAGAGCCTCCTTGAATGTGACACTAAAGTAGCATGTCTTGCCAGCTACATTAATAATGCATCCACCATCGGATGAGACTGCAGCAGGTTGACCTATAGCTTTTTCAGGGTATACAGTTTTGACAGCCTGTTTATAAGGGCATTATTCTTTGACCCCTTCAATTCTTCTTGGATTAGCTCCTCCAGTTGTTCAGTAAAGGAAATTAGTGTTCTAACCTTATGGAGAGTTCACTCCACTTCACCCCAGGTAATTGCGTCCTTAACTGCCCTTGCAGAAAAGGGGTCTCTATTGGCCAATCTTCAAAGCACCACCTACTGGCCCTGGTTAGAGATGCTAGGCAATTCATGCACTGTAGCTTGTCAAGCAAAAACTTTCCACCACAAATGCAGCAACTATTAGGGCTAGTAACCTGTGGTGTTTTTAAGCGGGGAGCAAACATAACCAGAGGTGAGATGATGACATTGATCAATTGCCTGTCTGACTGCTCTTGAACGGTGACTGTTCTGGCTTTTAGCAGGCTCTCTTCATCTTGAGATCCTTGCAGGACTGTATAGCACTAGCTTAGCAGGCAATGACTTTTCACCACAAATGCAGAAACTATTGGGGCTGGTAATTTGTGATGTTTGTAAACGAGAGCAGTGATAATGAGGGTGAGTTGATGAGCTTAATCAACATTGCCTGGATGTCTGTTCTTAGATGGTAACTTGTCTTGACCGTCAGAAAGCTCCCTCCATCTTGTGGTTCTTACAGGACTATAGATATTGTCTCTCTTTTTCTCAATCTTCACTACTTACCTAATCCCTATACCTTAAAACATTGGGTGGTCTGACTGGACAGCGTTTCCCTAGAAACAGAGCATAGCAGCAAACTGAAAAGAAAAAACAGCATAACGCTAAGTCTCCACTATTGCGACCTAAAAGTCTAATGATTTTGCTGCAAATTCGATGCAACTTGAAGCAATGCCTGTGTATTCTTGGGGTCTATTAACACAGATATGAATGTTACTCATTGGAAATCATGGGGTACGGCTTGTAATGCGATTTTGCAGTGACAAGTTGCACTAGTAGAAACTGAGCCCAACACAGTGAGCAAGCATTGAGAAGGAGATAGACAGAGCCCAGGTGAATACCATAAAGAGCAAAATGATTCTGGAGCAACATTTAGAAGGAGATAGGAAGATCCCAGGTGAATGCCATAAAGAGCACAATGATCCCAGAGTCACACTGAGAAGGAGATAGGAAGATCCCAGGTGAATGCCATGAAGAGCACAATGATCCTAGCGCAACACTGAGAAGGAGATAGGAAAAACCCAGGAAAATGCCATAAAAGGTGAAAACATACCTGTAAACAATGACCACATAAGCATCCAGCATGCACGATCTCCACCATGTGTTGCCAAAAATGCAGTGAAACCATTTAGAACTCACATTTTCCATTAAGTGATGATATCAGTGCCTGAGCATGATCAGATCACCATTCTGGAAAAGCTCTAGCCAGGAAACACAGAGTCTGCACCACTTCCTGCCTCCCAAGTTCAGAGAACTTGCACTGATGCCGCCATCTTGGTAGTGGCAAACGCCCATAACACACAGAAAGGAAGTAAAAGCATATGGAAAGCAAAAGGAAAAGCTGTCACTTACGTCAAAGCTTGTTTAAAGCTTTCTTTGAGAAGCCTGCACCACCAGAATGGGGCTCCAACCATGTAGAGACTGTAGAGGAAGGACTTCCACCCAGGAGAGACTGAAATATGCCCCCGAGACCACCAGAATGGGGCTCCAACCATATAGCTCATTTAGAGGCTGTACAGGAAGGACTTCCACCCAGAAGAGGCTTAACCTGGCTGGGGAGATACCTTGCGATTCCAGTCCTGATCAGGTGAGGAAAAAAAGGAGAATACCTGGGCGGGGGCCCTCTCTGGGTTTAATAGCTATGCGGTCCTATCAGGTTGAGGCAGAGCCACAACCCAAAGGTGTATGCTGCCATGATGCGACAGGAAAATAAGTTTTGGCTATACAAACAGTACATTTAAAATATTTTAGGTGTGGTCTGATTTAAACTTCATCACTGGTTAAATCATACTGTCTGGGCATGAATCTTTGAGTAATCAAATTACTGTATAAACTTTATTTGCTTTTTTTTGTAGGGAAACCCATTGCCCCATGATAGCAGCTACACTTTGTTAATCAAACAACATACATCTATATGTATCTTGGATAACACCATATTAAAAGAGGCTATGGATATTGAATTATCTCCAGTTTATCGTTCCTTACTCAGGCAATCCATGGACGCTCTTGAAGGAAAAGAGTACAAAAAAGAAAGACTGCAGGATATCATCAAGAAATATTTTGTTCTAAAACTAAAGAATAAACAGGATGCAGTAGAAAGTATTATCCATCTTTTTCATAAGAGAATCCTGTAAGCAACTCTGTTTGTACAACCCATATACGTTTATGTCTACATTATTCTAAAACTTTACAATAGCATAAAGGAAAAGGGGATTAGAAAACAATCAGCTTGCTATTCTATTTTTTTCTGACGCTTACCTACACAAACATATTCTTCCAGCATAGTTATAATATAAGGCCCTGTAACATTTTACATAGCGGAAAATGTGTTCCCGCCTCCAATTTTTTGAGCAATTGATGCGCATTTGTCATGCATAGGGAAACCCAATCATTTGAATAGGCTGCTCTATATGCATTTGTCATGGCAAAGAAGTTTAGGGACCAAATTTTGGCCCTGAGCCATGTGCATTTTTACACACGTTTTGTCATGCAAGAATTGCGAGCAAAAGTGCAGGATCACGCTAATTCTGCTCTTGATTCCAAATCACTAAGAGTGAACGGAGCCTTTCAAACACTTGGCTGTTTGCCAAATATTTCTAACTCAACCAAATGCTTTTTTCCCCTGATCTTTTTTAACCCTATAGCAGTGTTTTTCAACTCCAGTCCTCAAGGCACACCAACAGGTCATGTTTTCAGGCTTTCCATTATTTTGCACAGATGATTTGATCAATTTCACTGCCTTAGTAATCACCACAGCCATTTCATCTGATGGAAATCCTGAAAACTTGATGTGCCTTGAGGAGTGGAGTTGAAAAACACTGCCCTATAGATTTATTATTGTTGAAAACAATCATCAAGTAAAACTTTTTAGCATCAAAGATCAAAATATCACTATTGAACCTCCATCTCATTATGGCCGTTGTTCCAATAAATGGAAGTATTTCAGTGGAAATATAGTAAATCAGAATACCTGCCAGGAGGCCCAGTTTTTTCAGTGTTATGTTGCGTACACACGATCGGACATTCCGACAACAAAAGTGTGGATTTTCTCAAACTTGTCTTGCATACACATGATCACACAAATGTTGTCTGAAATTCCGAACATCAAGAGCGCGGTGACGTACAACATTATGACGAGCCGAGAAAAATTAAGTGCAATAATTCTGAGCATGTGTAGGATTTGTGTGCGCCGGAATTGCATACAGACAATCAGACAAGAACATATGTTGTCGGAAAAATTAAGAACCAGCTCTCAAACATTTGTGGTCGGAAATTCCGACAGTCCGATGGAGCATACACACGATCGGATTTTCCAGAAGCTCACATCGAACATTTGTTGTCGGAAATTCCGACCGTGTGTATGTGGCATTACAGGCATTACAGGATTTAGAATCATGAAAGATATAGTAAATATTTTGGTTAGTAAAATAAAACTGTTATAGACATAATTAAAAACATAAACTATATTTTAAAATTAGTAAACATTCCAAAATATCGTAAAATTAGATTGATGAGAAATATATATATATTTTTAAAGGTGCTTCCAGTTCAATACCGGAAATCTAATGTTACATTTAACTTGTCACAATAGAAATAAAGGCTGCCCTAGCTGATGTGCTGACACTCTACTGGCTTCAGTACTTTCTAAATCAATGACCATGTAAAATAAGTAGATCAAAAATCTCAGAAACATTATTTGAATACTTATCAGCATCATTGACAAATTGTTGAAGTAAAAGGACCAGCATAACATTTATAGAGGTCCTTAAGGCCCTGTACACACGATCAGTCCAAACTGATGAGAACGGACTGAAGTTCAGTTTCATTGGTTCAGAGACTGATGGTCTGATGTGCGTACACACCATCAGTTCAAAAACCGATCGTGTCAGAACGCGGTGACGTAAAACACAACGACGTGCAGAAAAAAATGAAGTTTAATGCTTCCAAGCATGGGTCGACTTGATTCTGAGCATGTGCGGGTTTGAACCAATACTTTTGCGTACTAACCAGCGGTTTTGGCCGATTGGCAGGCGTCCATCGGTCCGATTTTAAAGCAAGTTCTACATTTTTGGACTGAAGGACAACAGACTGATGGGGCGTACACACGGTCGGTTTGGACCGATGAAACTGAACTTCAGTCTGTTTTCATCGGTTTGGACTGATCGTGTGTACGCGGCCTAAGAGGTCAGCAATGGATATCTCTATGTATAGTATCTGTCTTGTGACGGGTTTCCATCAACGACTAAACAAGGCATAACCTCATGTGCAGTACATTGAAACTAGTGAAACAGCATGAAAGCGACTGTCAGCATGTGGTTAAAGTGGATGTAAACCCAAAACATTTTTTTTTTTTTTATGTCACAATGTAGAGTATAAGATTTCCTATTATCTGTGGGAAAAGGAAAATTACCGCGCTAAATACCTATAGTGACAAAAAAGCTGCAACAACTGAGTGTTATACACACACAATAGTAAAAGCAAAAAAATTTGAAGTTGCGCTGTAAAGAAAATAACAAATAAATAAAATAAAAAAATATATAAAGGTAAAATGAATGAGAAAAAATTATTAATAATATACCCAGTCCGTTAGGAACTCAGTATATGAGTGAAAACAAATAGTGTCCACAAAAATATATATTCAATATAAACGGTGAAAATGTTCATCAGTTCCACAAAACAGATCAAATAAAGTCCTTAGTTGAATGGTGATTAAATGCAAATTATTCAATGAAGTCCAATAAGAAGAAAAAAAACATCACCAAGAATACACCAATAATGGATGGAGGCTTACAAGAAGGCAAGCTTAACAGGCTTGCGGCTAAAAACCCTAGCCCGGGCCTTTAAGGAATCCTCAGCAAGTGGTGAACAGTTGCAGGAAACTCCAAAAATGACATTCAAAAACAAAAGAAAACTCACATGGTGAAGTATGTCTGCACAGCTATAAATAGTGACACTGTTAATACCACCACCATAACACCCACATAGATTGGAGGCTTACCAGAAGCCAGAAAAAGGTCTTCCTATGGCTAAAATACCCTTAGCCTGGGCCTTGAGTAATGCCGCTGATAGCTGGATATCTATATAGATCCTCTCAATAACTCGTCGGCGACGATAAATAATAAAGGATAAAAAAGGGAGCCCACATAGTGAAGTATGTACTAAAAGGCTAGAAAATGTAATAAAGGTTGCACTTACAGAAATATCTTGAAATACAGGCAAGAAAAGAAAACAAAGCCGGCCGGCTTAGTTGAACGCCCGTTCCTCTTCGATCGTCGCGTATTGCGTCAGCACGTTACCTTCTCAATACGCGACGACGCAATACGCGATACGCGACGATCCAAGAGGAACGGGCGTTCAACTAAGCCGGCCGACTTTGTTTTCTTTTCTTGCCTGTATTTCAAGATATTTCTGTAAGTGCAACCTTTATTACATTTTCTAGCCTTTTAGTACATACTTCACTATGTGGGCTCCCTTTTTTATCCTTTATTATTTATCGTCGCCGACGAGTTATTGAGAGGATCTATATAGATATCCAGCTATCAGCGGCATTACTCAAGGCCCAGGCTAAGGGTATTTTAGCCATAGGAAGACCTTTTTCTGGCTTCTGGTAAGCCTCCAATCTATGTGGGTGTTATGGTGGTGGTATTAACAGTGTCACTATTTATAGCTGTGCAGACATACTTCACCATGTGAGTTTTCTTTTGTTTTTGAATGTCATTTTTGGAGTTTCCTGCAACTGTTCACCACTTGCTGAGGATTCCTTAAAGGCCCGGGCTAGGGTTTTTAGCCGCAAGCCTGTTAAGCTTGCCTTCTTGTAAGCCTCCATCCATTATTGGTGTATTCTTGGTGATGTTTTTTTTCTTCTTATTGGACTTCATTGAATAATTTGCATTTAATCACCATTCAACGAAGGACTTTATTTGATCTGTTTTGTGGAACTGATGAACATTTTCACCGTTTATATTGAATATATATTTTTGTGGACACTATTTGTTTTCACTCGTATACTGAGTTCCTAACGGACTGGGTATCTTATTAATAATTTTTTCTCATTCATTTTACCTTTATATATTTTTTTATTTTATTTATTTGTTATTTTCTTTACAGCGCAACTTCAAATTTTGTTGCTTTTACTATTATCTGTGCCTAGCTTGAACATGTTTATCATATGTTATGTTATGTTTATCATAACATGAGGTATAAAAAGCGAGAAATCCACCCCTCCCCCACATAACACATCCTGGTAATATACAATGAACTTTTGATCACCTCATGTTATGATAAACATAACATATGATAAACATGTCCAAGCTAGATATGTAAATAACCTGTCACTGAAAGCAAAAACAGAGAAACGGACTTTATAATTTGGCAAGTTTTCATCTGGAATTCTGTTAATTTGCACTGAACATTACAAGAGGATTACTCAGCGCTGGATTAACTCTGTGTGGCAAGACTGGGCACAGATGATAGGAAATCTTATACTCTACATTGTGACATCAAAAAAATATTTTTTGTTGGGGTTTACATCCACTTTGATGTGCATAGCAGCACAAAATAAAAATTACCCAGATATATTAAAGTGGTGTAAAAACCCTTACATACAGTATACCCATTGAAGTGACTTCCCTTGGGTGATACTCGGAGAATAAACAACTCCTCTCACATAATTTGCTCCTGTTTATCTGCAGTTTTCTCTTGAGTAGTTCAAAGTGCAGAATTCATATTGCTTGTCTGACCTTCAACAAACAGTGGGCAGGGAGCTGGAGTTACATTCTGTAGAGCCCAGTGAGGTAAGCTGAGAGCTGATTGGATGGAAGGGAGACACCCACCTTCACACAGCACACAGAAACAAACAGAGCTGAGGCTGCCAATCAGAGATGGTGTGCTGAAGCTCCCCCCCTGTCATCTTTTTACCTCCTTGGTGTCCGGAAAACCTGTCAGACGTGATTCATACTGATACCAGAGGAAGGAGGCAGCAGGCAGAAATGATTTAGGGCTCTGGGTGGAACAAGTACACACTAAAGAGGAATATGCCTTGTTCATATTTCATGTCAGAGGTTAACAGCCACTTTAATTCTAAATGTTGGATAGTGATTATTATGTAGTAATTAATTTGTGTATGTTATTTATATTATGCAGAGATCTACAGGAAGAATATAAGGAGTTTGAAGATCATCTCAATGGGGAGATGGAGAACTGTAGTAGGTAATGTGTTTTAGACACCTCCACAACCCAAGCTTTTTTACCAAGCACAAGGACAAAGCTTTTCTACCCATTTTAATTAGGAGTTGCAAAAATGCTTGATATACAGTTATAAATCGCAGGTTCAAACAAGCCATCTGGCTTGTTAGCTTCAAATATGCATGGTCTCTCACTTTTATTTGCCTTTTAACTTGCTAGAAAACATATGGACATATTTGTTTCATATGTTTTGCGGGCCTTTGCTGCACATGAGTACACTTGCTTTGGTAGCAGGCAAGCAAAACCACTAGTGAAGATATTAAATGCGTGCTCTATACAAGAACAACAGAGAGATGGTCTAATGATTTCACTGAAAATAAAGGTAAAACAAAATAAGTATGAAAAAGTAAAGGTCACATTTATTTAATTTGAAATCCCTTATTTGGAATATAAAATTTTACACGTGAAAATATAATATTGGAAATTATATTTAAGTTTAGCGCTTGTGCTTTTTTTTTTTTTTACACTGGAACAGAGCTTTGCTGTAGCATCATCTGCTATCCTTACATTTAACAGCAGGAGTACATTATCCAAAACAGATTTTATTTTTGAACAGGTCTAAATACCATGCTAAATGCCAGATTGACATGAATTGCTTTCAGCTGCAAGAGAGTGTATTTACCCATAACTTAAATGTAGTTACTTATAATTCATGTTGGCCGTTTGGCACAGGAGGTCTAAATTACAAATTAAAACTATACCTCTGGAGGCACTGCTCCTTTACATGTACTACCAACAAGAATCTTGCAGTGCTTTAAATTGAATAAAATACTTCAAAATTATCAGCATACTGTACCCAAACTACACCCTGTCTGGACTAATAATAGGTAGTTAAGCTTAGCTCTGCCTATCGCAGATCTAAAAGTCAAGACCATGCTGCAAAAAATACACCTTTAGACCCTTTTCACAACAGAAAGCTTTCCTGGAAACTCATGTTCCATGCGTGTTTCCCAGTCTGTGTTTAAAACACACTGCATTTGCAATCTGCAGCGGGTGTCAATGTTTTTACAATTTGGCACTGCATCGCTTTAACTGACAATTGCGCGGTCATGCAAATCTGCTATTTTTAGCGGTACTGTGACATTGTGAAGGACAGATCGGACACTTTTGACACATTTTTGGGATCATTGACATTTGTACTGCGATCAGTGCTATAAATTTGCACTGACTACTGTGTAAATGTTACTGGTAGGGAAGGGGTTAACACTAGGGGCGATCAAGGGGTTAAATGTGTGTTCCCTAGATGTGTTCTAACTATATGGGGATAGGACTGACTGGGGGAGGAGACATATCATTGTTCCTACTTAGCAGGAACAAACTATATGTCTCCTCTCCCCTAACAGAACCAGGGATTTGTGTGTTTACACACACACACATTCCTGTGCTGGCTTTTGTGCATGCCAGCCACGCTTAAAGGGTAAGACGTACCTGGGTTTTGCCCAGAGGTGCCATTCTGCCACAGTATATACACGTGAGTCGGTCGGTAACCGTTAAAGACACCCCAAACACAGATCACAAACTTAAAGGGGAGTTCCAGTCCCCCAAACATTTTTTTTTTAAACACTGCTCTGTAACTGTCAAAACCTGAAAGTTAATATTTCTAACATGTCATACTTTTAGCATTTTTACTTTCTTTAAAAATAGTTATTTACTTACTGATCTGGAGAAGCAGGCATTTTCCATTCTAGTTGTGGGCATCTGTCATTTCCTGGATTTCTTTGCAGCTATCTACCCATCATGCACCAGCAAATCTCGCACATGCTCAGTAATGCCTCAGGGAGGCCGTCTTTTTTTCTGACAGGTTGCTATGGCAATCTCGAGTCTGCGGAAGTTCCTGCCCCCATGCTAAAGCAACCTGTCAATCACAACACAGGGAGGAAAGGAAAGAGAAGTCACATTCGGCAGGAAATGCACTGGCATTAATAGTGGGTGTGGACCGAAACAGAGTGACACACTCCTTATATTGGTTTTAATCAGCCGTGCTGGAGGGGGAGAGAGAGAGAGAGAGAGAGAGAGAGAGAGGAGCTATTAGAATATTCATTGGCAATGTCGGGGTGGGCGGGACAAAGCGGCTATTTAACACAAGCCAATTATTTATGTATGCAGCTCCGCCCTGACCCCATCCTATTGGCTGGCGTTCCTCTGTGTCCCGCCCACCCCAACATCACCAATGAATATTCTAATAGCTCCTCTCTCTCTCTCTCTCTCTCTTTCCCCCTCCAGCACGGCTCAATGTTACTCTGCACAGTGACAGTGTGTGACACTGTCTTGTAATCTAGGGAGAGAGAGAGGAGCTTTTCAGAATATTCATTGGCGATGTCGGGGTGGGCGGTACAAAGCGGCTATTTAACACAAGGCAATTATTTATGCATGCGGATCCGTCCTGACCCCATACTATTGGCTGGCGTTCCTCTGTGTCCCGCCCACCCCAACATCGCCAATGAATATTCTAATAGCTCCTCTCTCTCTCACTCTCTCTCCCCTTCCAGCATGGCTCAATGTTGCTACAGTAACAGTGTCTTGTAATCTAGGGAGAGAGAGAGAAGCTTTCAGAATAATCATTGGCGATGTCAGGGTGGGCGGCACATAGCAGCTATCGATCGCCAGCCAATAGGATTGGGTCAGGGCAGGCCGCTACGTGTATGCAGCTCTGCCCCCATTCTTAAGAAGCCAAATAATTGTCTGGCGATCGATAGCTGCTCTGTCCCGCCCACTCCGAATTCACCGATGACATCAGAAAGCTCCTCTCTCTCTCTCTCCCCCTGCACACAGTTGAAAAAAAAAACAGCGAGATTTCGGTAAAAGGTGATTCATCCTAGGAACCCTTGCGAAATTGCCTTGTGACTTGATCGCCTAGGCGATTAGGACCAGGAAGTTGATAAAACGGGAAAAAAAAGGTATTTACCATCCAAAATTTTTAAAAATATTGCCCATTATGAAAACTATGCATTAAGGGCATGCAGTACAGCCAAACTTAAAAAAAATGATTGGAACTCCTCTTTAATGTGTTTGCCTGCTCTGGATCGCATGGTCCGGAATTACCATGCGATCTGGTTGCAGTGTGTTTCCAAAAGTAGTGCATGCACTTCTTTTGGTATTGTGCAGTGGGATTTGCATGACAATGAGCTGCATATGAATAGCACAGGAACCTGTGCGGTTCATAGTATGAATTGGCCATTAGGAAGTATTTGTAAAGCAAATAGGCTTGGAATCCTTGGCAATTTGCTAAGGACAGGTTTTAAACAAATGCATGGAAGATTTTTGTGCACTGATGCTCTATAACCATGGATTTATTAAAGAATGTGTTACCCCAACATTTCATAATTCTAATATGTGTCTGTTGTACAGTGTACGTGTGTTAAAAAAGTATCCTGCTCTCTTTGTATTACTTTATTTGTCTTAAATACCTGGTGATTATGCCTGAACCCCTGCTATCATATTCCAAACTGACCACACTAGGTATAGAAACACTTTCTTTCAAGTGTGGTCAGTTTTCTGGCTGTGTTGGTCAAACAACCTGGCTGTCCTCCAATGGCCAGACATGTGCTGACATGCTCCCTTGCACAGCCATTTACTGGGAAGATCATAATATTGCTGTTTTTACACCCCATCTATTCAAGCCCCTTATGCAGCTGAGAACAGAGATTATGGGATCACTTAGAAAAAAGAAAAAAGAGAAAAAAAAGTATGTATAATCTATATGATGTATTCTGTGTATATATACTGTGTGTGTATATATATATATATATATATATATATATATATATATATATAAAACTGTATTGCCAAAAGTATTGGGGCGCCTGCCTTTACACGCACATTAACTTCAATGGCATCCCAGTCTTAGTCTTAGGTTTCAATATTGAGTTGGCCCATCCTTTGCAGTTTCAACTCTTCTAGGAAGGCTGTCCACAAGGTTTAGAAATGCATCTATGGTAATGTTTGACCATTCTTCCAGAAGCTCATTTATGAGGTCAGGCACTGATGCTGGACGAGAAGGCCTGACTAACAGTCTCTGCTCTAATTCACCCCAAATATGTTCTATCAGGTTGAGGTCAGGACTCTGTGCAGGCCAGTCAAGTTCCTCCACCCCAAACTCGCTTAGCCATGTCTTTATGGACCTTGCTTTGTGCACTGGTGTACAGTCATGTTGGAACAGGAAGGGACCATCCCCAAACTGTTCCTACAAAGTTAGGAGCCTACAATTGTTCAAAATATCTTGGTATGCTGATGCCTTAAGAGTTCCGTTTACTGGAACTAAGGGGCCAAGCCCAATCCCTGAAAAGCAACCCCACACCATAATCCTCCCTTCACCAAATTATTTGGATCAGTGCACAAAGCAAGGACCATAAAGACATGGATGAGCGAGTTTGGAGTGGAGAAACTTGACTGACCTCCACAGAGTCCTGTGAATGGTCAAACATTCCCATAGACATACTCCTAAACCTTGTGGAGAGCCTTCCCAGAAGAGTTGAAGCTGTTATAGCTGAAAATGGTGGGCCAACTCAATATTGGGACTGGGATGCTATTAAAGTTCATGTGCGTGTAAAGGCAATTGTTCCAATACTTTTTGCAATATAGTGTATGTTTTGGCTTTGATTTCTGTTTCAAACTTAATGGGTTGTTTTACAAGGTAAAGTTTCACATACTGTATACTTTAAAGCTGAACTTAAAAAAACCCCAAAATGATAGGTCTTTGGGGTTACATAAAGAGATTGATCCGCCCCCACCCAGTGCTTTGGTGAGATGTTTTTTTGGCAACTGGGCCATTTGGGGCATTTCTCAGCAAGGGTCATGGGAAGGCAAGTTTTATGTACATGTCCTGCTGCAGACCATAAGGAAAGTTGCACGAGAAACAGCTATGGATTAACAGAACAACGAGCAGCCACTCGACCTTTCATTCTAATGCCGCGTACACACGATAATTTTTTGGCATGAAAAAAACTTAGTTTTTGAAAAATGTCATTTAAAATGATCATGTGTGGGCTTCACATCATTTTTCAGCTTCTGAAAAATGACAACAATTTTTTTTCGAATATGCTGCATTTTTTAACGTCGTTTTAAACAATGTAATTTTTCGGGTTGTAAAAAATGATCATGTGTGGGCTAAAACGACGTTTGAAACCTGCGCATGCTCAGAAGCAAGTTATGAGACGGGAGCCCTCGTTCTGGTAAAACTACCGTTCATAATGGAGTAAGCACATTCATCACGCTGTAAAAGACAGAAAAGCGCAAATCATCTTTTACTAACAAGGAATCAGCTAAAGCAGCCCAAAGGCGAATAAAACTTCCCTTTTAGAGTGCCGTTGTACGTGTTGTATGTCACCGCGCTTTGTTCATCATTTTTTTAAAACAATGGTGTGTGGGCAACATCGTTTTTAATAATGAAGTTTGAAAAACTTAATTTTTTGGACATGCTGAAAAACAACGTTTTTTTTCATGCTGAAAAATGATCATGTGTACGCGGCATTAGGGTTACTATGGCCAGTGTAAACCAATATCAGATAGTTGCTCTGATTGATGCATATTTAAATTCCGAAGCTGTTAGATATTTAATAGATCACTTACACCCTGTTCCAAATTATTATGCCAATGATATTTTTTTAATTTGCCTAAATAATTGATGTAAACAGTCAGCATAATTCATTTATTCAATAGTTATTAACTATTAACCCCTTAAGGACCGCCGCATGTGCATTTACGTCCGCAGAATGGCACAGACAGGCACATCAACGTAAATATACACGTTGCTGCCTTGACGTGGGTCGGGGGTCCGATCGGGACCCCCCCCGGTACATGCGGCGGTCCAGTTTGCTGAAGGAGCGATCCGTGCTGAGGGGGCAGCAGTTCGTTTTTGTCCGCCCCCTCCGGATCGCTCCCAGCCAATGCGCACGCTCCCCGCCGTGTCACTTCCTCTTCCTGTGTAAACACAGGAAGAGGGAAGTGATGTGATCTCTGCTCTCGGCGTTTTTTTCAACCGCCGCTGAGGAGAGATCACATCACACAGTAAGTCTGCACAACACTACACTGACACCAGAACACGCAGGCACACTTAACCCCTTGCGATCACCCCCCCTCCCCCTGTCACAGTGTCACTGAATGCAGTAATCATATATGTATGATTACTGTATTTAGTGTCAGTGAGACAGTCAGTTAGTGTTAGGTTCAGGGTAGCCCCCGTACCCCCCTAATAAAGTTTTAACCCCTTGATCACCACCCTAGTTAACCCTTTCACTCCCTATTGCCAGCGTCAGTAAGCGATCATTTTTCTGATCGCTGTTCCCGCTAGGTAGCTATTTTTTTTTTTTTATTGCGATTTTTTTTTTTTTTAACTAAAGACATTATATATACATATATATATATATATATATATATATATATATATATATATATATATATATATATATATATATATATATATATATATATATATATATATACATTTTGGCCTAAATGTTTGACTAAAATTTAGTTTATTTGATTTTTCTTATAACAAAAAGTAAAAAATATATTTTTTTCAAAAATGTCGCTCTATTTTTGTATATAGCGCAAAAAATAAAAATCGCAGAGGCGATCAAATACCACCAAAAGAAAGCTCTATTTGTGGGAAGAAAAGGATGCAAATTTTGTTTGGGAGCCACGTCGCACGACTGCGCAATTGTCAGGTAAAGCGACGCAGTGCCGAATCGCAAAAAGGGGCCTGGTCATTTACCTGCATTTTGGTCCGGGTCTTAAGTGGTTAAGAGTACAATTCAAATTTTATTGAACAAGCCTCCGAATATTAATAGTTTTTTTTTTTTTAATAAAAAAACTTGCAATGCTCTGTTTCAAATTATTACGTACAGTAAGTTTCAAAACACTTTATAGGTTGTAAAGAACTGAAAATTGTCATTTGTTGTGTTTGCAGCATATTTACTGAAATCAAAGCTATTTCAATCAAATTTTGAACAACATTTTAACTTTTTAAATATTTTAACAGGTCACGTTACATTTTATCATAGGACCCCTTATTTGATAGCAGTTTCACAAGTCTTGCATTCATTGAACTTGAGAGTTTTTGGACAGTTTCTGCTTGAATTTGTTTACAAGATGTCGGAATAGCCTCCCAGAGCTGCTGTTTGGATGTAAACTTCCTCCCACCCTCATAGATCTTTTGCTTGAGAATGCTCCAAAGGTTCTCAATAGGATTGAGGTCAGGGGAAGATGGAGGCCAAACCATGACTTTCTCTCCTTTTTATCCCCATAGCAGCCATTGATGCAGAGGTATTCTTTGCAGAATGAGATGGAGCATTGTCATGCATGAAGATTATTTTATTACGGAAAAGCATAGTTCTTCCTTCTGTACCAGGGAAGCTAGTGTTCAGTCAGGAACTCCACATACTTTCCAGAGGTCATCTTTACACCTTCGGGGACCCTAAAGGGGCCGACCAGCTCTCTTCCCATGATTCCGGCCCAAAACATGACTCCACCATCGCCTTGCTGACGTCGCAGCCTTGTTGAAACAGGGTGACCGTCCACCAACCATCCACTACTCCATCCATTTGGACCATCCAGGGTTGCACGGCACTCATCAGTAAACAGGACTGTTTGAAAATTAGTCTTCATGTATTTTTTCTGCCGTTTCTGTGAGAATTAGTTAGTGGTGGCCGAATGTAAGGTTTATGCACAGTTGCAAGACTCTGGAGGACTCTGTGGGACACCAGAGGCACCAGCAGCTTCAAATATCTGTTTGCTGCTATGTAATGGTATGTTAGCAGCTGCTCTCTTGATCCGATGCATGGATCTGGCAGAAATCTTCCTCGATGTGCCTTTATCTGCATGAAACCCGTCTGTGCTCTGAATCAGCCACAAATCTCTTAATAGTGCGATGATCACGGTTATGTTTTCATGAAATATCTAATGTGTTCATACCTCATCCAAGGCATTGAACTATTTTACTCTTTTCGGCACCAAAGAGATCCTTTTTCTTCCCTATATTACTTGAAAATGGTGCTCGGCTTAATAATGAGGAACACCCTCCTTTACTAGTTTACCCTTTAATTGGGCTCACCTGGCAATCTAATTATCGCAGGTGTTTTCAGTGATCAAAAGAGCCCTGAGACACAATGCCATCCATGAGTTAAACTGAAAAACAAAATATTTAAACTTTGTGACACTGAAATAGAATTTGCATAATAATTTGGAACAGGGTGTATAGACAATAAAACCTTTGTTGTCCAAGTGAATTTATAAAATGTATTCCTATGCACTTGGTTACTTTTGTTTGTTTAATGCCTTTTTTTGTATTTTGTTTGTTTACAGATACATTGATTCCATTCCACAAGAAGATTTAGACAGTATTGACCCACATAAGGTTCAGCGAGCTGCAGAGCAGTATTTATTCACCAAGTTTTGGGAAAGGTGGGAACATGGGAAGAGGAGGCCTGGAAATCTGTCCTTCATAGACATAACAGATTCTAAAGAGGTAGGATTCTGTTCAAGAAATTGTTAAATCATAAGCAAATTATTTGGTGGGGGTGGGTTTTCACTACAATGTACAAGTATGCACAGTAGACATGTGCAGAACAAGAACATGTCTTACATAACTTTGTTTAGTTTAATTGGTTTCATTCGTTTTTGGAATTAATTTTGTTTATTTTTTTCAAATCGATTAAAAATTTTCTAATTCAAATTTGTATCGATTCAAAACGTTTTTGAATCAATTTAAAAAAGTTTTCTAATTTGAAACATTTTCCAATTCGAATCATTTTCTAATTTGAATACAGTACCTACCCGCGAGAATGTGTTTCCAGCGCAATCGCATCACGCTGGTTCTCGGCGACGGTACTGTACATCTCACGCTGGCTGCAATAGGAAAAACATAGGATTTTTTTTTCTATACTATTCTGTGTTTTTCTATTCTATTTTAATCTATTATATATTTTTATTCTATTCAAATTTAAATTTATTCTATTTGAATTTTGGTATATTCTTTCTATTCTATCATATTTTTAATTATATTATTTTCTATTATATTATAGTCTATTCTATTCTTTTTTATTCTATTCTTTTATTATATTACATTTAATCTATTTGATTGAGAAGATGGTTATATTCTTTCTATGTTATTCTATTTGTTTATTTTTTATTCTAGTCTATTCTTTTATTTTCTATTCTATTTTGTTCTGTTTTACTTTATTATATTCTATGCTTTTATTTTTCTGTGTCTCTTTGAAAATTGGAAAACTATTCAAATTCCAAAAAAGTTTTGTAAATTCGAATTTGAAAACTATTTCAATTTGAAAAGTTTTCGAATTTGAATTATTCGAAAGTGATTGAAATATAAATTTCGTCCAAATTTGTTTTAGTTATTTTAGACTAGTTTAAACTCGGTATTATTGTAATTCGGAAATTCAGATACATCTGAATTTCCCAAAAATTTCAATTAGTCCGAACTGTAATTTGGAACAGAACAAATCGCACATGTCTAATGCACATTTGGAATTCCCAACACCTGGCTTTATTTTTTGCAGAAAACAAAAAGTAATCACAAGCCGGGGATACTTTTTTTGGGCCAAGGGGATTTTGTTAACTGTTGATTAAGGGACACAGGAACAGTATAATTCAGGAACATTAGGTTAAACTGCTGCTTTTAGGAAGATTTGACTGGCCAAAAATAAGTCCTTTAACTCTCATGATATGTTGTTAGGTTAATTGGCTTCTGTCCAAAAAAATGGCCCTAGTATATGAATGGGAGTTACGGGCCTTAGAGTGTAAGCTCCTTAAGGGTAGGGACTGATGTGAATGTACAATGTACAGTATATGTAAAAAGGAAAAAGAGAAAGGGTTGGGACTTTAAATGAGATGCGTGTTGATGCAATCAATATGTATAAATAAATAAAATTGTATAGCGTGATAACCAGGCTCAAACTTACCAACCATACTGCAGGCCAAATTCAACTATCTAACTTTGTATGTTAAAAGCAGAGGATTGGTTGCATACATTTGCAAATATATGGGTAAGCTACAGGCCGCTCCAAGGCTCTCTGCGTTTCTGTAGTCCTAACTAAATTTAAATAGTACAATGTATATGTAAAGCGCTGCGTAAATTGACGGCTCTATATAAGTACCTATAATAATAATAATAATGATGATACTTCACTTTTTTTGCTAGTGTTTTTTGTTTTCTCCTCCTTAGAGAAAAGCAAACCCATTTTTTTCTTGGTCTATGTTTTTATCAAGATGATTTTTTACAGGGTCGAGTTTAGCCCACTAATTCCAAATAGATACAAAGTAAATGCATTTATCTGAAAGGTGACCATCTGAATTGAGACACCTGCTGGTTACCAATATTTCCAAGGTCCTTTCACAAGGTCAGTGCCCTACTCCATCTCAAAAAATCCAGATAGGATGCATGTACTGCCATAAACGACAGGGCATAGGATGCTTGGGCCAAAGAAAGTAAAGGGCAGGTGTGTTTTATGTATAGTCGGTATTGTCTGACAATACAGTGCATTTGCTAGATAGTTTTCTTACTAGGATGTAATATATGTTATATTTCCTGTGTAGTGGAACAATAAGAAGTAACAGAACCAGCAGAAGTTTCATGTTCGCAGAATCAACTTGTCATTCATTTTACTAATAAACAGTGACCACAAAGGATTATGCTAGGCTCCTCTTCCAACAACAGCATAATAGGCAACTGCTGTATTTGGTTAATCTCACAGGAGAAATGTTCCCTCTGATCAGTATACTGTATATATGAAAATAATTATACTACAGTATATAAAGCAAAAATGTGCATTACCGAATTTTGAGAAATCCTCTTTTTGAAATTATATTCCACACACATAGGGTTAATATCTGAGGCAACTGAACATATTTAGAGCTGCAAATAATCTAAAGATGACAGTTTTCATTCCAGCAAGACATACTGCAAAACAATGTATTCCCAAGAACATCATGTGGATCCCTGCATCCATGTAAAAGATCAAAGCAAGACATATTACATTCAAAACAGATTTTTACACAGTGCCTTTTCACTGGCTGATGTAACATTATGACAAACAAAACTAAACCATGTATATCAACAGGTGCTGTTTCTGGTTCACTAGACAGAAGTATGTGTTTGCAACGATGTCTTGCTATCAAGTGCTATCAAGAAGTTATTTGGTATTATATTAGAATTGTTGTTTTTTTTTGTTGTATTGCGAGCCAAACACAATACGCGTTTGTATAGTCTGAAGTTTCTAGCACTTCGGGTTGGACGCTTTTTATGGGCTATGGCTCCAAATTTCCCCAATGATGTACACTATTCTCCGCCATTTCTCCCCCTCCACAATTCTCCATGAGGGGTGGAGGGTGGGACACATGCCCTGGGAACAATGGGCCAGATTCAGATACACTTAATATTGCGCTGCGTAATCTAAATACTCTACGCTGCCATATTTCACCAGGCTCTACACCGAATCCTGGTAGATTTTTGCCCGTACGCTACGGCGGCATAGTCTATTTCTCGCCGCGTAATCGAAATACGCGATTGGGGGGCGTGAAGAATTTAAATTAAGCGCGTCCCCGCGGCGATCGAACTGCGCATCCTCCGTTCAGAAATTTCCCGCTGTGCAATGCGCAAAATCACGTTGTTACGTCATTCGTTGTTTGTGTAGCGGCGTTTACGAACATTCCTATTCCCGGACGACTTACGTAAAAAATAATAAAGGACGTCGGAAAACTTAGAAATTCGACGCGGGAACGACGGCCATACTTAACATGGGCTGTCTAATATTAGACCAGCAAAAAGCTGGTATAGTGTTACGTAAAAAAAAGATGACTAAAGGTGCCGTAAGAGATTGCGATTGAAGATCGTAATTTCTGGGATCGCAGGCAAAAGCTCATTAGCATACCCCGACGCGGAAAACGACGAGAAGTCCACCCAGTGGCCGCAATTTTTTTGCAGCGTAGATCCGAAGGCATACGAACACGTAATCCAGTCGAATTGAAGCCCGCAACCGTCTATTCATGGTTTGAGCTTTCCGACTAGCTAAAAAACGTGCGTGATTTGAAATTACTCCAGTCTAACACCAGTTAGACAGGCGTAATCGCTCTGTGAATCTGGCCCATTGTTTCTATGTGTAGGGGGGGGGGGGTCAGGGGCTTAGAGCTTGTCAGTGGCCTGTTCTCCAGCTGCCTGAATGACTGGAGTTGAATTGCCATCACTTTTGTCATTAAAAATGGTGCACATAGCAGAGGCAGGATTAGCTGCTGAAGGAGCTCTGTCCTCCCTCAAACATAAATGTAATGTGGGCAGGAGAGGGCAGGCAGTGGAGAACACAGACATCCTCTTCTCAGCATGGGTGCCTGCCGTGATTTAATAAGAAGAGTCAGCGCAAAAAAAGAAAACAGTTGGTAGTTTAATTGGCAAAGAAGCCCAGTGTGGTTATTCAAAAGGATGGGCACAAGTCATCTGGTTCAGTAAAACATTCAATTACTTTATTTCACTGAATAAAACACATTTGTGCAATGTGCTGTGATATAATGCAGACATGCTGCATTTTATCACAGCGCACTGGCCCGAATTGCACTGCTATGTCAGGCAGTGGGGAAAAGAAAGGGAGCAGTGCAATTCAGTGCAACTGAATCGCGCATCACACTGCCCCCTACCACAGCCAGCAACGCAGAATGGATAGAGCCGTGATCACTCCGGCTGCTCTGTGATTTGCCGGCGTACATAGTATAAATTCACCCTTAATGCAATGCCGTCTGAGGGCCCAAAGATCCCAGGCATCCAATATTGAATTTTAGCCTTGTTCCTTATGCACGGATATTTCTCCAGATTCTCTGAAACTTTTGATGATACTATCTACTGTACATGATGATATACTTATTTTTTTTATTTTTTTTAGCAAATAGGTTTTTTTAGTTTTATTTTTAATTGTAAAACAACAAACATAGACTCACAAATATGCAATATAACTCCAACAAGTCCCCACACCCAAATACAAACTCAAATATATAAATAAATATATTTTTCCTTGTTTCCATTTTTGCGCTCACCAGCTTGCATTTCAATCTTAACTTAAGGCCTTCCTACACAATATTACACCTTAAAGTGGTGTTCTGGGTCTGGAAGGAAGAGGGGTGAAGAATGGATGCTTGCTGCCAGCGAGGAAGACGGGGACATTCTGGGCTTCTCCTGCAGGTAAGGGTAACATTATGGGCTACTATACGATGCACAGTATCCCATTATGTTTTACCTTTGCAGGGAAACAAAGAGGAAGTAAAAGCCATCAGGGTTTACTTCCTCTTTAATAATACATGTGTGTGTGTGTATATATATATATATATATATATATATATATATATATATAGATAGATAAATATATATATATACACACTAGGGCTGTTACTGATTAAAATTTCCGTGTTCCATTAATCGATTTTTTTTTTACCGATTAATCGACTAATTTTGATTAATTATAACGCACATACATTTTTCGGATCACCATCATATATATTCCCCACTGTAATTTTTACAGACATCTCCCCCACTGTAATATCCACAGACATCTCCCCATTGTAATATCCACAGACATCACCCCCACTGTAATATCCACAGACATCTCCCCCACTGTAATATCCACAGACATCTCCCCCACTGTAATATCCACAGACATCTCCCCCACTGTAATATGCACAGACATCTACACCACTGTAATATCCACAGACATCTCTCCCACTGTAATATCCACAGACATCTCCAGCCAGTGAAAAGTATTCACCCCCCCCCCCTCCTTTATGGCCTTTTACCTATTTTGTTACATTACAGCCTTTAGTTCAATGTTTTTTTAATCTAAATTATATGTGATGGATCAGAACACAATAGTCTAAGTTGGTGAAGTAAAATTAAAAAAATATATACATAAAACAATTTTTCAGAAAAAATAATAATTGGCATGTGTGTATGTATTCACCCCCTTTGTTATAAAGCCTAGAAAAAGCTTTGGTGCAACCAATTACCCTCAGAAATCTCGAAATTAGTAAAATGATGTCCATATGTGTGCAATCTAAGTGTCACATGATCTGTCATTACATTATACACACCTTTTTGAAAGGCCCCATAGGTTGCAACGCCTAAGCAAGAGGCACCACTAACCAAACACTGCCATGAAGACCAAGGAACTCTCCGGTAAGGTACAATGTTGTTGAGAAGTCAGGGTTAGGTTATAAAAAAATATTCAAATCTTTGATGATCCCTAGGAGCACCATCAAATCTATCATAACCTAATGGAAAGAACATGGCACAACAGCAAATCTGCCAAGAGACGGCAGCAAACCAAAACTCACGGCCGGGCAAGGAGAGCATTAATCAGAGAGGCAGCACTAAGCCTGGCAGAGTGGCCAGAAGAAAGCCATTACTTTTAGCAAAAAACAAAATGGCACATTTTGAGTTTGCGAAAAAGGCATGTGGGAGACTCACAAAATGTATGGAGGAAGGTGCTCTGGTCTGATGAGACTAAAATTGAACTTTTTGGCCATCAAAGTAAATGTTATGTCTGGCGCAAACCCAACACATCACATCACCCAAAGAACAGCATCCCCACTGTGAAACATGGTGGTGGCAACATCATGCTGTGGGGATGTTTTTTCAGTAGTCGGGACTGGGAAACTGGTCAGAGTTAAGGAAAAGATGGATGGTGCTAAATATAGGGATATTCTTGATCAAAACCTGTACCACTCTGTGTGTGATTTGAGGCTAGGATGGAGGTTCACCTTTCAGAAGGACAATGACCCCAAACACACTGCTAAAGCAACACTTGAATGCTTTAAGCTGGAAAACAAGTATATGTGTTGGAATGGCCTAGTCAAAGCACATACCTCAATCCAATAGAAAATCTGTGATCAGACTTAAAGATTGCTGTTCACAAGCGCAAACCATCTAACTTTAAGGAGCTGGAGCAGTTTTGCAATGGGCAAAAATCCCAGTGATAATATGTGGCAAGCTCATAGAGACTTATCCAAAGTGACTTGGAGCTGTGATAGCCGCAAAAGGTGGCTCTACAAATTATTGACTTTAGGGGGTGAATAGTTATGCACATCGACTTTTTCTGTTATTTTGTTCTATTTGTTGTTTGCTTCACAATAATAAAAAAGACATCTTCAAAGTTGTGGGCAAGTTCTGTTAATTAAATGATGCAAATCCTCAAACAATCCATGTTAATACCGGGTTGTGAGGCAACAAAACACAAATAATGCAAAGGGGGTGAATACTTTGGCAACTGCTCAGATAAATTAGAGACTAGCCACAAGTGCCAGATTTTATCATTTTTTTTAGGGCTCCTCTTATGTTTGTATGTTAATTCCTTTCATTTAAATTAAGTTTAATCGCTTTAATCCATTGATCTATCATTGGTGGATATTTTGATACCCAAGCTGTTTCTAATATATATTTGCACTGCTGAATGGATGTTCCCCCCGAAGGCTACTAACTGGCTACTAGAGTAAAAAAAAGCAAAACTGATGCTTTTGTCAGTAGGAATGAGCCCAATGTTTGAGTTGAACGTAGGTTAGACTCGAGCATCAGGTGTTTGCCGAACAGCGAACATTATGCGTCGTTCGCAGCAAATTTGAAAGCTGTGGAACACCGTTGAAAAGTCTATGGGAGATTAACATGACAAACCAAAAGTGCTCATTTTAAAGGCTTATATGCATTGTATTGTCATAAAAAGTGTTTGGGAACCTGGGTACTGCTCCAGGGGACATGTATGAATGCAAAAAAAGTAATTTAAAACTAGTCGCAGCTGTAAAAAATACAGGGGAACCCTGAGCCATTTCTTTAAAAAAAAACGTGTAGGGCTCCCACCCAAAATCCATACCAGACCCTTCAGGTCTGGTATGGATTTTAAGGGGAACCCTGCGCCCAAATAAAAAAAATGGCATAGGGCCCCCCCCAAAATCCATACCAGACCCTTCAGGTCTGGTATGCATTTTAAGGGGAACCCTTCGACCAAAATGAAAAATAAAATGGCATAGCGTCCCCCAAAATCCATACCAGACCCTTATCCGAACACACAACCTGGTAGGCTGCAGGAAAAGAGGGGGGACGAGAGAGCGCCCCTTCTCCTGAACCATACCAGGCCACATGCCCTCAACATGGGGGGATGTGTGCTTTGGGGCAGGGGGGGCTCTGCGGTGACAAGCTCTTCTCCGCTCTCTCTCTGGTTCTTCTCCCTCTGTCTTCTGCTGGATCTTTGCCACTATCTTCTGCTCTTTTGCCCGCTCTTTTGCTCGCTCATACCTGGTCTTCTCTGTTGTCTTTTTCCCTCTGCACTTCTTCCAATGTTGACACAACGCTCTCTTCCGCTCTAATGCCTGGTGCGTGGTGTGCCACTACTTATATTGGCATGCTCTGCTCTATGCATGGGCTATGTACAGCAAAGTGATAATGTAATGCTACTTCCACAAGGAAGTTTCTGGGTTTGAAAAGGCATTTGGTGTACACAAAGCAGATTTATATCCTTTGTGGCTGTCGAGGAATATATTAAACCACCTCCCACTCGCTTTATAAACTGATGATGGTGGCGGGTGGCTCTCTCATTCTGGGATGATGTCATATGACGTCGCCCCAGTCTCACCGTGCTTGCGCACTTGCCAGGGGCGTGGCGATCTGCGATGCACTGTGTTCCTGGGACTCGGCGCACCCCAATCTTGGTAAAGAGCTGATGACAAGGCTCTTTATCCATGTGATCAGTGTCCAATCACAGCTAATCACATGTAAACAAGGAAATGCCAGTTATTGGCTTTCCTTGCCTCACACTGACAGCATGTGAGGAGAGGCGAGCCAATCGGCAGCATTTTCTAACAGGGGAGACCTGTATAGATAATCAGGTCACTTATCATCAGTGCCCTGATTATCAGAGCAGCCCCAACAGTGCCCAGCAGTAATGCCATTCAATGCCCAGCATTGATGCCCATCAGTGATGCCAATCATTGCTGCCTTTTAGTGCATATTAGTGCCGCCTACCAGTACCCATCAGTGCTGCATATTAGTGCCTCCTCATCAGTGCCCATCTGTGAAGCCTCATCAGGGCACATCCGTTGAGGAGAAAAATTACTTATTTACAAAAATTTTGGACAAAAACAAAGAAACATTTATTTATTTAACTACTTGTCCACCGCCCACCGTCAAATGACGGCGGGCGGAGGACTCCATTATCCTGTCTTTTTAAAGCCGCGGGCGGGCTCTGCTGGGATCCCGGCGCGAGTGCCCGGCGGCAACGATCGCCGCCGGGCACACGCGATTGCCCAGTAACTGAGCGGGGACGTGGAGCTCTGTATGTAAACACAGAGCTGCACGTCCCTGTCAGGGAGAGAGGAGACAGATTGTGTTCCTTGTACATAGGGACACAATCGGTCACCTCCCCCAGTCAGAACACTCATAGGACACACATTTAACCCCTTCCCCGCCCCCTAGTGGTTAACCCCTTCACTGCCAGTCACATTTATACAGTAATCAATGCATATTTATAGCATTGTTCACTGTATAAATGTAAATGGTTCCAAAAATGTCAGAAAAGTGTCCGAAGTGTCCGCCATAACGTCACAGTCCCAATAAAAAAATTGCAGATCGCCGCCATTAATAGTAAAAAAATAAAATAAAAAAAATGCCATAAACTATCCCCTATTTTGTAAACACTATAAATTTTGTGCAAACCAATCGATAAACGCTTATTGCATTTTTTTTTACCAAAAATATGTAGAAGAATACGTATCGGCCTAAACTGAGGAAAAAAATATTTTTTTTATATATTTTTGGGGTTATTTATTATAGCAACAAGTAAAAAATATTGCATTTTTTTCAAAATTGACGCTCTATTTTTGTTTATAGCGCAAAAAATAAAAACCGCAGAGGTGATCAAATACCACCAAAAGAAAGCTCTATTTGTGGGAAAAAAAGGACGCCAATTTTGTTTGGGAGCCACGTCGCACGACCGCGCAATTGTCAGTTAAAGCGACGCAGTGCCGGAAGCTTAAATTTTGTCTGGGCAGGAAGGGGGTGTAGGTGCACAGTAGGCAAGTGGTTAAAAAAAAAAAAGATCTTTTTCATTTTTTTTGCAAAAAATAAAAAAAACAGCAGTGATTAAATACCACCAAAAGAAAGGTCTATCTGTGTGAAAATGTAGAAAAATCTGTATATCCAGGGCGCTCCAAGAATTTGAATCCTAACAGATAAAGTCTGTGTTGGAGAGGGTAGCAGATCTTCACACACTTTAGGCTGCACTCAGGGAGACAAGCAATCTCTAATGGGAACAGAAAAACTAACAAGGCAGCTCTAAGTGTAGAAGTATAAAACTTTTATAGGGGTTAAAAACACTTACAAGATGGTGGATGAAGCAGGCCTGCAGCAGGTAAGTGTGTCCAGAAGATGTTCCAGTGGCAGGGCAGTGCCAGTCTGATGATAACGCTTCCAGGGAAGTCCACAAGATAACAGCCAACCTTTGCTGTGAGTGTTTAGGGAACACAATGGTGCTGGAGCCTGGGGATGATGTCAGAGGAAGCGAGACAAAAACCAGCATAGAACACAAACAGGAAGAGGACAGGAAGTGTGTCATAGAGGCGGTTCCCCTTATTGACCCCGCATCTCTCCATAAAGAGGACATGTCACACGCATTTCCTATTACAGGTGATGTATACATTCCTTGTAATAGGAATAAAAGTGATAAAAAATAATAATAAAAAAAGTGAAAAATAATAATAAATAAGTAAAAAAACAAAAAAGCAATAAAAAAAAATTAAAACGCCCCTGTCCCCGGTAGCTCGCGCGCAGAAGCGAACGCACACGTAAGTCCCGCCGACATATGTAAACGCTGTTTAAACCACATATGTGAGGTATCGCCGCGTGCGTTATGCCACGTACACACAATCAGTCAAACCGATGAGAATGGTCTGATGGACCGTTTTCATCGGTCAAAACCGATCGTGTGTGGGCGCCATCGGTTATTTAACCATTGGTTAAAAAAAAAGCCAACTTGTTTTAAATTTAACCGATGGATTCCTAACCGATAGAACAAAAACGATCGTTAGTAGGCACGACCATCAGTTAAAAATCCACGCATGCTCAGAATCAAGTAAACGCATGCTTGGAAGCATTGAACTTCATTTTTTTCAGCACGTCGTTGTGTTTTACGTCACCGCGTTCTGACACGATCGTTTTTTTAACCGATGGTGTGTAGGCAGGACTGACCATTAGTCAGCTTCATCGGTTACCCGATGAAAACGATCCATCAGACCGTTCTCATTGGATGGACCGATCGTGTGCACGCAGCATTATTGTGCCAGCAACAATTCTAGCACTAGTCCTCCTCTGTAAATCTAAACTGGTAACCTGTAAACATTTTCAAAGTGTTGCCTATGGACATTTTTAAGTACCGAAGTTTGGCACCATTCCATGAGTGTGCGCAATTTTAAAGCGTGACATGGTAGGTATCTATTTACTCTGTGTAACATAATCTTTCATATTTTACAAAAAAAATGGACTAACTTTACAGTTTTGTTATTTTTTTAATTCATGAAACAATTTTTTTCCACAAAAAGGCGTTTGAAAAATTAATGCGCAAATACCGTGCAAGATAAAACATTGCAATGACCGTTGTTTTATTCCCTAGGGTGTCTGCTAAAAAAAAAACATATATAATGTTTGGGGGTTCTGCGTAATTTTCTAGCAAAAGAATGATGATTTGTACATGTAGGAGAGAAGTGCCAGAATTGGCCTGGTATTGAGGTGTGTGTAAAAGCCCGGTATTGAAGTGGTTAACTGATAAAGCAAGCTGTTCCTAGAGATCTATGTAGATCATGCTAAATGTCCCTAAAACATCCATTGCCCTTTTAACCTCAGTAAACACCCTAAGGCATGGGCACAGCCTTCTTTTGCGAAAAGACCATCATGTTTCTTCCTGTTTACAGTGTTCATTTCAAGCAGAAAGCATAAAAACAATTGTGTTGCAGGTGTGCATGTCGTAAAACTGCCATATGAGGTGAAAGATCGGGGGAAAACCGCAGCCCAACCACAGTATTCTTGGCACGGAGCTTACTGAAAAATGTCAAGAATCTGTCATTTAGATCTAGAATCATGAGATGTATGCAGGTTACTGCATTGAATAACACCAACAATAGCACTAGTGCGACCATCACACAGATAAAAAAAAAAAAATGTTAACATGGCTTACAAAGTCTAGAGATAAGAAGAGTATTGTAACCAGGGATGAACCAATCTGCCCTGGATTTAAAGACGTTTGGATGCCGAACCCCATTGAAGTCAATGGGAGCCGAATCTGTCAAATTAAAAATTCATTTTTTTTCTGAGCTAATAGGCAAAGGGATGTCAAAAATAATGGCACAGGGCCCTGCCCTGGGAAACATGCAAAAACGTTTGAAAATTCCATATGGCCAAGATCAGTGAATTTTTTTTTTTTTAAACACTGAGGGCCAGATTCATGAAGAGTTAGGCTGGCGGATCCAGTGATCCGCCAGCCTAACTGTCACTTTAAGCCGGCGTTTCTGTTTTCTATAACCAGAAAACAAGAAACGCCGAGTTCCGATGCGATCGGCGTAATTGAATTTCGCCATCGCATCGTTACTTCAACTTAAAAATGGCGCCGGGGGCGTTCCCGCTGATTAACGCTGAAAAAATATGTTAATCAGCGGGAGTCGGAAATCCACGATCGTTTTCGGGCGCAACGCAGTGACTTTACGACGTTTCCGGAAGCGATACGCGGCGTAAAGATAAAGCAGCCCCCTAGTGGAATATCCTATGTTAGGTATAGGCGTCGTCATCGCGTCGGAAAAAAAAACAAATCGCGTCGTTTGCGTAAAACATTCATGAATGGGGACGTGACGTCATTGACGTTCACTGACAGAACTTGGAGCATGCGCACTGGGATGCATTGACACTCGACGCATGCGCAGTACGTTCGCCGCGGGATCGCGCATAGTTTGAATACTACACGCCCCGTACCCGCCCAATTTGAATTCCGCTGGCTCATTTGCGATGCGCTGCCGCAACTTTAGGAGCAAGTGCTTCATGAATAACAGCACTTGCTCCTAAAATTTCAGCAGCGTAACGTAAATGAGATGCGTTACTCCAGAGCAAAGATGCTCTCATCTACCTGAAACTGGCCCTGAGAGTAAAACAAATGTTAATGCCTGAACACAATTTTGCAACTTTTACGTGCATTGGTAAAATTCTTATGTGTATGTTATCTGTTGTTTGTACCCTTATGCCCTGTACACACAATCGGTTCATCTGATGAAAACGGGCCGATGGATTTTTTCCATCAGATATCCGATGAAGCTGACTTTCATCAGTCGTGCCTACACACCATCAGTTAAAAAACCCTTTGTGTCAGAACGTGGTGACGTAAAACACAACGACGTGCTGAAAAAAATGAAGTTCAATGCTTCCGAGTAACTTGATTCTGAGCCATTTTTAACGGATGGAATTCCCCACAGGCGATCGTTTTTTTTCTATTGTTTTTTTAACCATCAGATAATTTTAAAACAGGTTCTTTCTTTCTATCTTTTTTCACCGATGGGAAAAAAACTGATGGGGCCCACACACAATCGGATCGTCTGATGAAAACGGTCCATGGACTGCTTTCATCAGACGAACTGATCGTGTGTACGCGGCATAAGTGTAGCCCAGAAATAGTGGAGGTTATTTTTTTTATTCTACCTGAAATACACTGACATTGATACAAATTAGAAAAATGCTTTTAACCATTTCAGCCCCAGAAGGTTTAACCCCCTTAATGACCAGGCCCTTTTTTTGCGAAACGGCACTGCGTTGCTTTAACTGATAATTGTACGGTCGTGCAACACTGTACCCAAACAAAGTTCATGTCCTTTTCCCCACAAATAGACCTTTCTTTTGGTGATATTTCATCACCTCTGTGGTCTGTATTCTTCTATGTGTTTTTGGTAAAGAAAATCACAATTAAGCGCATATTGGTTGGTTTGTGCTAAAGTTATCGCATCTACAAGTTATGGTATATTTTTATGGCATTTATTTTTTATTTTTTTCCCAAGTAATGGCGGCCATAAGCGATTTTTAGTGGGACTGCGACATTGAGGCAGACAAATTGGACACTGAGCGGGTGATTTACTAAAGGCAACTAGTCTGCAAGCGCTTAGTAAATGAGGTAAATCTTCACTTTGCAAAGAATACCCAATCACATGCAAGGAAAAAAAAAATGAATTTTTGCTTGCATGTAATTGGAGGATGGAAGTCAGCAGAGCTTCTGCTCATTTACCAAGCTCTGGAGCAACTGCTCTTGCAGAGTGCAAAGGCACTTTGCAAAGTGCACAGTCTATTTGTTTTTAGTAAATAAACCCCTAAGTGAATTTTTTGGGGGGCCAGTGACACTAATAAAGTGATCAGTGCTAAAAAATGCACTGTCACTGTATACATGACACTGGCAGAGAAGGGGTTAACACCAGGGACAATTAAAGGGTTAAGTGTGCTCCTAGGGAGTGATTTCTAACTGTGTGGGGGATGGACTGACTGAAGGAAGAGATCTGTGTTCCTGATTATGTGTGTTGTGACACCGGCGCAACTAAGTATTTGATATAAAACCTATAATTCCAATCTGCTGCAGTTATTATAAACACCTGTGCCAAGTGAAAAAATAAAATAATAAATTGTGTATGTGACATATACTACCGCGCTGATTGCATAGACCCAATTTTCAAAAACATATAAAATATATATAAATTAACAAAACATCCATAAACACCAGTGCTAACTCAAAAAAATATGCTAATATATATAATCTTTTAGCAGTCCTGTTAGTGCGTGCTGTTGCACCTATGTAAACAGTGTCTCAGTCCTTTAAATTTCCAAAGTGTCAAAAAAACGTGCTCTATGCTGTGATAAAGATGATCTCCGTGACTATACACCCTTAGGCGCCGTACACACGGCCGAGGTTCTCGCTGAAAATCAGCGAGAACCTCGCTGGAATGCACATTCCAGCGAGGACCTCGGCCGTGTGTACGGTCTCGGCGAGCTTCCCGTCGGGAAGCCCGTCGAGCCGAAATAGAGAGCACGCTCTCTATTTCCTCGACGGCCCGCCTGGATGAATGGCTGGTTGCCATTCCCGACGAGCGGGTCGCCGAATTCGACGGCCGGGAGAGAACCTCGACGGGCGGAACGATGTGTTCTGCCCGTCGAGGTTCTCTGCCGTGTGTACGGCGCCTTATAGTGTCACCCCCACCTCTATTCAAAGATTGCGCTCACCAGATCACGGAAAGGAGACCGCATATAACATCCTTAAACAGCGGTTCCACGCGATCCTCAATCATAAGTATCAGACCCAAATAGCTCTTTGCGTTCACCTCTATTGGCTCCCCCAAAAGAAAAAAAGCCTCTTATGGTGTAATAAAATTATGACCAATTTATTTAAAACAAGAAAGCTTTAAAATCACACTCACATGCTCCAATGCCTGGCCGGGATTAGCTTGTCCAGCGTTACTGTTTGTGCAGCGTGCGTTCCAACCCTCGTTCGTGTTGCGGTTCAGCGGGCGGAAGCTACAGCATTAAACAGTGGAGGAGGCTGGTGACACAATTCCGTATGTGTGAGAGATAATGCCCATATGCCTCTACATGTTTCGCATGCACGCATGCGTCAGCAGGAAGCTGAGATAATGCCCATATGCCTCTACATGTTTCGCATGCACGCATGCGTCATCCTGATTAGTAGGAACACAAGATCTCTTTATTCCTCTTTGACAGAACGGCGGTCTGCCTTGTTTTACAGACCCGCTGGTTTGCTCCTGCTGTGTCCAATCATATCGGGAGCAGGTCACCGCCGGGCACACGCGCACCCCAGGCTCAGGCCACCCTGTGGCAGTAAATGTGTGGTGGGCAGCCCGGAAGCAGTTAACAAAAAAAATCCTTCCAAAATATACTGACGCTGACTTTTGACCCTTACATTGAAAACCTAACACAAACTCTGGCACTCTCCTAGATCAAACCTTGATCTAGCTATTTTTTTTATTACTATTTTTTTGCACACTTTTGTTTACATCTTTCTTGCAAGCAGAGGAGTAATGCCCTGTACACACAATTGGTTCATCCGATGAAAACGGACCGATGGATTTTTTCATCAGATATCTAATGAAGCTGACTGTCATTAGTCGTGCCTACACACCATCAGTTAAAAAAAACGTTTGTGCGGTGATGTAAAATACAACTACATGCAGAGAAAAATTAAGTTCAATGCTTCCGAGCATGCTTCGACTTGATTCTGAGCATGCGTGGATTTTTGACCGATGGATTTCCCCACAGACGATCATTTTTTTTCTATTGGTTTTTTAACCATCAGATAATTTTTAAAACAGGTTCTATGTTTTTTCACTGATGGGGAAAAAAAAACAATGGGGCCCACATACACAATCGGTTCGTCTGATGAAAACGGTCCAACGGACCGTTATCATCAGACGAACCGATCGTGTGTACGCGGCAAAAGATGCATCTTTCTCTAGATTTAGAAAAGCAAGAAAACACCCGGGCGGACTATACAGTGACTGATCACTTCAATCAGGTCACTGGGAATCTTGGGTCCTGATAGTTAGTACGAGGCCCGGGGCTCTCTTTGCTGGAAGTACACTGTGCGCTGCACTCCCGGCATATACAGTCATGCTCAAAAGTTTGCACACCCTGTCAAAAATTTAGACATTTTGTTATTAATAATGAAAATATGACTGATTATGCCAAAAAACTGTCTTTTATTTAAGGATAGCAATCACATGAAGCCATTTATTATCACGTCGTTTTTTGGATCCTTTTTAAATCATAATGATAACAGAAATCGCCCAAATGGCCCTGAAAAAGAGTTTACATACCTTGCAATTTCCTTGCTGCCCTTAGCAGCCACTGTGTTCCTCATCTTTATCTGGGGAAATCTTCCAGCTTCATGGCATTAAAACCAGCATTGTCTGACCATAGGATCCAATTCATCTTCCATTTCTGGAATAACTGCTGAAAATCTCTGAATACTGTATCTCTTCACAGTTTTCGTCAGCCTACCATACAGAGACCAATGGACAAACTGAGAGGATCAGGCAATCCTTGGAAGATTACATTGATGCTCTAGTGTCTACCCATTATGATGATTAGGTGCCCTTCTAAGTTGGGCATAATTTGCTAATAATAACCATCTTAATGCCAGCAACATTCTTCAATGTCTACAGCAAGTATTCACCTCCTCCTTTGGCAATACCTTTTCCTCAGAGATTCCTGCATACTGTGCTATGCAGAAAGAAGACTTTAACTAAATTTTGTCCCAGATTCAAATCCCCCTCCAGGTCCTTGCTGTTGGACACATGAAATGGCGACGTGGCTTTTTTTTTTTTTTTTTAACAAATAGACTATGCAACTTCCAGATAATACTATCATTGTTGCTTGAGACATTTCAACATAACAATAGGTTAATGACTACATTCTTCATATATAAGATTGGCAACAATATAGGACAACCCATTTTGTTTAGCGATTACACAGCACAACCTTACTTGTGCCCAGTGGCGTCTCCAGCTTTCATATTTAGGGGGGGCACATGGGGGGACAGGGACAAAAGTAGGGGGGCCAACTATAAAATGCAATTATATATATATATATATATATATATATATATATATATATATATCTCCTGGGGCCCTTTACCATGATCCCACAACGGGTCCTTTTACATGTTCTGCAGTGAGCTCCCTTCCTACTATACTGGGGCCCCCCAGGGTGGCAGAAAACAAGAGATATATGTCACCAGCACACCAAGAAAATATAAGGGTCCAAAGCAGTGGGAGAACTCTCAGGGTTGCAAAGGCTGTCTTGCCACCGAGCCCTGGTGTTCTGCCACTGTGGGGTTCCCCAGCTGTCCTGTCCCTGCCATTGACAGCGCTGGTCTGGCATCTGTCTCCTTGGCAGCGGCGGCAGTCCATTAGGACCTAGTGCTGGTGACATTATGGGTGCATGCAGGAGAAGGCTGGCACTATTGGTTATAGAGAGCAGAGCCCCCAGCTGGTCACCTAGCAGCAGTAATGCTGTATAACCTTCTCTGTTAACATGCTGATCGGGATGTGATCCAGGTGATGCTCCTAGTCACATCTAATAAATACAGTATTTAATAGCATCAAGAGTACAACCACATATATATATATATATATATATATATATATATATATATATATAATCAAACGTATGTTCCGCAGCCTGTAAAGTGTGGGCTCTATGCCTGTAAAGTGTGGGCTCTATGCCTGTAAAGCGTGGGCTCTATGCCTGTAAAGTGTGGGCTTTGATCAATAAAATCTCTGATATTTAACACTAGGATTTGACTGGGAGCATCACCTGGATTGCATCCCGATCAGCATGTCAGAGAAGGCTCCACTGCTGCTAAGCAACCTGCAGGGAGCTCAACTGTCTACAACCAATAGAGATGGGCTCGGGTGTGTTTGAAATCCCACATGCCCAATCCCGCCAGGAAGCCGACACTCCACAGTGCTAATCACAGGCAGTGAGACATTTCCTGATCTGTGCAGAGCTGCGGACCGGAAAATCTCTCACTGCCTGTGATTAGCACTTTGCAGTGTGAGCTTCCTGGCAGGCTCTGGCATGTGGATTTTTGAACATGCCCAGCCCATCTCTAACAACAAATTGTGCTGGCCCTCCTGTACATCAGCCCCATAAAGTAGCCAGCAATGGGTTCCAATGTGCTGCCGCCGCTGCCAAGGAGACAGAGACCAGCGCTGTGAATAGCCGGGACAGGACAGCAACTCTGGTTATTCCAGCACTGGTCCACACTGGGAGGATTCCCCCGTCCACCTATAATGTGTAGATGGGGGAATTGGATCATTTCTTTTTTTTTCCATTCAACCTAATAGTTGAATGAAAAAAAGTGATCAATGTATGGGCTGCCTAAGAGCTAAGACCAGCCATAGACAGTTTAAATCTCAGCTGGTTCAGCAGGAACTGGCTGAGATTTGAACATTAATGAGCAGATTCTCTTATGATTATCACTAGTTGTTGCTGTATAGCCACTAGTGAGAATCACTGTTTGTCGGGAGAATACAATTGCTGGGCAGGAGGGATATTCCCGTCAGCACTGTCTGTGTTGATGGGGGAATCATGCAAGTTTCTTTCCTGCAATCTGTGGATGTAGGAAAGACATTTGCACTGTATATTACCTGCCTAACTGAAAGTGAAAGTGTAACAGAATGGCCCGTGACACCCAGAGACTTTTGAAGGATGGGTGGTACTCTTGTGCCAGCATCACTAATGACTCTTGGGTCTAGGGTCATCCTGTGCCCCTTTTGGGCATAGGGTGACTGAGAAATGATAATGATAAATTACATGGGATGGGACATTACTGATAATTCATGTTTTGCAGGATATCTTTAAATATTACAAGTTGTTAAAGTCTGACTCCGACAGGTCAATAGAGTGTTTTCATTCAATGTGGGGGACACATGCTTTTGAGGTGTTAATTGAGTCTGCTCCTAGACATTCCATTGTGTGAAACTAATACTGTTTTGTGTCCATTGTGCCAATTAGGTCTGCTCCTAAGTCCTGTTTATTGTGTATGCTAATGACACTGTTAAGATGTGGAATGTGACTTGTCAAGCTGTAGTAATTAACCCCTCTAAATGCGGAGCCAGACCCTCTGGGTAATGAGTAGTAATTAACTCATCGGAATGTAATTATCTAAAAGAATGTGTATGAAGCCCCCATTGTGTTATGTCTGGGTGGAGTGTGTCTTTGTCCCTGTGATTAACTGTAATATGCTTGTACTGTATATAAGAAAGCTAAGTTACCATTAAAGGATTCATTCATTCATTTTGGAACCAGTACCAGAGCTTGTGTTGTCTCGGTTATTCTGGGAAATGAAATGGGTCGTGTCTGATGTCTGTCAGACTGTCGGATAAGCTGTCGTGGGGCGATGGAATGGATTATCGTAAATGGTGGTGACCGTTACAGAAAGTAAATTGTGAATGTCTTGAAAGAACAGGCGAGGGGAGGGAGACAGATGGGGGAGAGAAGGGATGGAGATAAAGCAGTTCAGTGATTACAGTGTACTGCAGTCTGCAGTGCACACACTTACCCACGGTCCAGGCTAGAATCTCAGGCATCATTCACACACATGCTGCTGATTTTCATATTTCTTGAACACACATTCACTCTCTTCAGATACAGAACACAGAGATAGTGTGGGTGGGACTGAAAGGAGGAGGAGGAGGAGGAGCTGTATTCCTCCCTGCTCGTATGTGAGGAGAGTGGGGGGAGGTGGCTGGACTCGCTGGGCTGTAAAAGAGTGTCATAGACTGACACTCGGCTCAGCTTGCAGTCACCACTCTCGGAATTTACAGGCTGGTTCTCCTGTCCTAAGGACAGGAGAAATCAGTCTGTTTTTTCAGTAACTGAGATGAAGGCTTGGGCCCCCCCTCCCCCACAGTGCTCATGGAGTCCTTTCTGCAACTCGCTCTTCTCCGTGCCAATGAGGATTCATGGGAAGGAGCAGATTCGGCGGGTGTGGTTCTGTGAACGCTTGCATTATGCAGTGTCAACGAGCAGAGGGAGGGGGAGGAATGCCCCGCAGAGCTGACTGGGGACGCTCTTCCTCTTAGGAGAGACTGTTACTCCAGGGGAGGGCCGAGAAAAAAAAAAAGCAAAAAAAAAATGTTTTTTTTGGGGGGGCACATGGTGGGGCACAGCATAATGTTGGGGGGGTCAGGGCCCCCTCTGGCCCCCCCTAGAGACGCCCCTGCTTGTGCCCTCCATGCCTGCCTACGCTGCCACTGTTCGTTGCTATACCTCTATCCCTCAGTGTCCTGGTGCCAATACACTCTGTATCTCCAATACTATCTGTTTACACCTGTAGCTTCAAGTGCACCTCTGTGACACCTGTGTTTTCATTCAGTCCTCTGTACACTTCTGCAATTATTTGGACTATCCACCTCCCACTGGATATGAACCCCAGTCCATAGAACAATCCACACAAGGCACAGAGCTGATCTTCAGCCATTATCAAAGACTGCTTTATAGCATTCTTTTATCACATACCTAACTACATAACAATACAGTTTACACTCTTATAGGTCTTGTTGCTAGTCTCCAGGCATTTACAACAATTTATTTTTATGCTGATTTTCTGGGCTTGAGGATTACTGCTGTTAGCTTTTACTAAATCTTTAGAAAATCACACTCTCATAGCGAGAATTGTTTTAATGGTCCATAATGTAACATAAACCCTTTCAGTATGTATGTGGCATGTGTTTACCATATGGACACATGCATTTAGTTTTAACCACTTCAGCCCCGGAAAGATTTACCCCCTTACTGACCAGAACACTTTTTGTGATTCGGCACTGCGTCGCTTTAACTGACAATTGCGCGGTCGTGCGATGTGGCTCCCAAACAAAATTGGCGTCCTTTTTTTTCCCACAAATAGAGCTTTCTTTTGGTGGTATTTGATCATTTCTGCGGTTTTAATTTTTTGCGCTATAAACAAAAATAGAGCCACTATTTTGAAAAAAATGCAATATTTTTTACATTTTGCTATAATAAATATCCCCAAAAAATATCTAAAAAAACATATTTTTTCCTCAGTTTAGGCCGATACGTATTCTTATACATATTTTTCGTTAAAAAAAAAATCGCAATTAGCGTTTATTGATTGGTTTGCGCAAAATTTATAGCATTTACAAAAAAGGGGGTAGTTTTATGGCATTTTTATTAATATTTTTTTTTACTAGTAATGGCAGCGATCAGCGTTTTTTTTCGGTACTGCGATATTATGGCGGATACATCGAAGAATTTTGACACATTTTTGGGACCATTGGCATTTTTATAGCGATCAATGCTATAAAAATGCATTGTATTACTATAAAAATGCCATTGGCAGTGAAGGGGTTAACACTAGGGGGCAGGGAAGGGGTTAAGTGTGTTCCTGGTGTGTTCTAACTGTATGGGGGGGTGGCCTCACTAGGGGAAATCACTGATCTTCTGTCCATACATTGTATGAACAGGAGATCAGCGTTTCCCCGCTGACAGGACCGAGAGCTATGTGTTTACACACATAGCTCCCGGTCCCCGCTCTGTAACGAACAATCGCGCGTGCCCGGCGGCGATCGCGCCCGCCGGGGGCGCGCGCATGACTCGGCGGGCCCGCGCGGGCCACCGGCGGCGCGCGAGCGCCCCTAGCGGCCGCAAAAGATAGAACGTAGAGCTACGTGCTCTCGCCTAGCAGTGCCGACCTGCCGCCGTATAACTGCGGTGGGCGGTCGGCAAGCAGTTAATGTTCATTTAGGCTTTTAAAATCAGCAACAGTTGGCTAGATTCACAAAGACCTACGACGGGCGTATTAGTAGATACACTGTCGTAAGTCCTAATCTCTGCCTGCGCAAATTTAAGTGTATGCTCATAATGAGATATGCTTAAATGTTGCTAAGATACGAGCGGCATAAGGCACTTACACCGTCGTATCTTAGATGCATATTTACGCTGGCCGCTAGGTGGCGTTCCCGTTGTAAAATATGCAAATGAGCAAATACGCCGATTCCCGAACGTACGCCAGGCCGGCGTATCTGTTTATGTCGTTTACGTAAGACTTACGCCCGGCGTAGCGTTACCCCTACTATGGTGAGGCGCAGCCAATGTTAAGTATGGACGTCGGGACAGACGTAATTTACGTTGTTTGCGTAAGTCGATTCACAATGGAGCTGTGCGTTAGTTACGCTCACATCGCTTTCATTGACAATTAGCGACGTGATTTGGAGCATGCAGTTGCCGCGGCGTAACGTAAATGACATACGTTACGCCCGCACAAACGTAAGACGGGCTACGTGAATCTAGCCCAGTGTTATTAAGTTTCTCATTAAGGTAGGATATGGGTTTTGATATAGTTTAGAACCAGCTGAAAATTTGTGTTGATTATAAGTTTTACAATTTTTCAGGGCGTTGTTGGTGTTAAGTTTTCATTGAAAGTCTTTATGTCAATAAGTTTCAGTTCTGTAAATATTAAGAGTATAAAAATAGTCAAAATCAGAAGTAAAATTGTTGCTGAAGATAGGTAGTTTGTGCACACGATTTTGTTAACTACTTATCAGATATTTTTTATATTATATTCCACCACAGCATGTTCATTTTATTTAGCTATATAGAAGATTATAATTCCTCAGGTAAACCATGCATGTTTTGCCACAGGAGACCACAAAAGTATGTATACACAATATATCTTCATAGTTTTCATGTTGTAAATGGTATACCATCGATATCGGAGCCTCACAGCTCATCAACATTTATCTGGAAACAGCGATTATAGATTTTAGTTGTCAGTTATTTAGTAATTAATAATAAAGGCTGTTTTTGATTAATTAAAATTACTATTCTTTGATAACTTTCTCCCAAAGGGGAAAGGAGATCTAAGCAAATGGCATTTTTGCATGGTAGGCTTTAAGGCAGTAATGGGTTTTTGAAGCATGACATGGCTTTTCCTGATCCAGAACACAGTAATGTATTGGCCCCCTGAGTCTCCACAGCACAGGGCTGCCTGTTATTTTCCAAGTGGTGGGCTTGGGTGAAGAACATTCACAAAGTGCTCCTTGCTGCAAATTCAGATTCAAAAGGAGAAAAGACTCATGGGTAAATATATTTTTTCATAGTAGGAATGCTCCACCCACTGATTGAGGAAATTAAGACCAATGTTGCATGAAAACATAAATGTATTTTGTTTTACTTGAAAGTTATGTTTTAGCACAATCAAATACTGTAAAGATTCATCTCTACTTCATTTCTTTTTTCTGCTCTCAATAATGATATCATTTAAAGATGACTAGTATCTTCTTTGATGTTTCCACATGCCTGCCTAAGGAATCTTCCAAATGGATCCCATAAACTGTTTCACAATTTAAAGAAATGTTTTCTGGACACATGCAGTAATTTATAGCTATTTCTTCCACTGCATGTTATTACATCAAACTCTTTTATCGTTTCAAGGCATCCGAAAATATTTTTCTAATTATTCTGCTGGGAGAGACTCACTAAATGGTATTGTTCAGCAGCCATATATTCACATATTTCAAGTTTGACTGTGCTGTTTATATAGATAGAATGTAAAATCATCACATATAAAATTCGAACTACCCCTGTCAAAAAGAAATACAGGCCATAGTATGTAGAGGCCATTGACAGCATGATCTATCTGCATTGTAGTATTTTATTATAGTGTCCCAAAGGTGAATGCATCCTTTACTTAACCCTTTATGTGCAGCCATGACTCTTTTATTTTTAGTTTAGCAATCTGCCACCTGTTGAGGAGATTTTCCTTAATTTCATGTCCCTCCCTTGGACAACAGGAGAGTCAGGACGCTCTCTACGTTGCAGATAGAGAAAGGAGCTGTGTGTTAGTGGGCGTCCTGACTGTCCTGTAGTTCAAGGGAGGGGGCGAGCATGACACTCCACACCAGGGAGAAAGCCTTGCATTACTGTGTGGAGTTACAGACAGAAGAACAGGAAGTGAGGATTTCTCTGAAGAAATAAGGACATTTAAAAGAAAAATCGAGCGGCACGGACGCAACAGCCAGGAAGCTGGCCAAAAACACAGAGACCAAACGGACCCCTGCGAAAGAGCATCCCCGCCCCCCGCCAAATGCCTGTAAACAGAGGGACAGCACCCACTACTGGTGGAAAGAGATATACAAAACCTACCAGAAACACAATAATAAATATATAGCAGGCACTTAATATGACAGTGCAGATCTGCCTATCTAAAAAAAAAGGAGGATTGCCATTGTATATCAAAATCCATACAAGCTGGACACAATGGCACAGAAATGGGGGAGTGTCATGCAGAAAAAGCCTACCGACGCAAAACAACGACAAAGGCCAAAGCGCCACAAATATGTGGCAATATTGCCCGCCGTGAAAAAGAGGCGCCCGCCACCACCCCAAATTGGGGCGGAAGACATGCTACTGTGCGCAGGGCAGGGACAAATGGAGCAGGGAAAAATACATGAACATAGGCAACTATAAATTATATGACAGACAATAATTAGTTACAAAAAATTAGACCATATTGGTACCATAATAGACCCACAAGAAGAAAAAAAGGGGGAAAAACATAGATCTATAAGTACAGTTGGTATGTAGGTGCGATTCACTGTGACAGATATGAGATGACTAATGGGGCCGAAAAGATGTAAAATGACTGGACATCAAACCAGTGAAGGAGGACTGCACTAAGGTAAAGAAAGCTATTTAGGAAAAAATTGTTTTACCTTTACAACCCATTTAAGCATTGCAACATAGTGTTCCTAACCTCACAACACTCTAATAAGTATTGGGTAATTATTAAATAGCAATTATTCAGTTGTGTTTTAGATGATCAAAATCTCATGCTAAAGGGCGTCCAGATTTATATACTGTACCTGTTTAATGACTAAGCCAAACTAAGCTTATTTTGATTGTATCTAGTAAGCAGTACTTCTGTAAACTGGAGTTGGACATCTGTTGTCCTGACCCTTTACCCTCATTATTATGGGATGCGAAAATTTATTACTAAGGTCACATAGATACATGTCATGGAGTCACCTTTTTGGTGTTCATTTAAGGCACTTGTCTTTTTTAGCATATTTAGATGGAATGCTCAGCCTTGTAAGAATATAGGAACAAAGTACAGATAGCAGAAACCCGCATTAAAGGGGTGTTCCAGCCAAAATTGTGTTTATTAAAAGTCAGCAGCTACAAAAAGTGCTGGCTTTTAATAAACACTCACTTACCTGCTCCTGCGTTCCAGCGACGCGCCGACCGGGGCTCCGCTCCTCTCCCCGCCTCCCCAGCCGGCGTCTCCATCTCGACTGTGGGCACCCAGCCGTGACAGCCTTCGGCTTCACGGCCGGGCACCCACTGCGCATGCGCGAGCCGCACTGCGCATGCACGTGCGGCGCGGCTCGCGGCTGATTGGAGAGGCGATCGCATGGGACCTGTCAGTGTCCCATGTGATCGCCTACAGGGAGGGGCTGGTGTAGGCGATTAAGGCTTAATTGCCTAACCAGCCCCTCGGCGGAAGCAGGAAGTGGGACAGGAACTCCCCCCCAAAAAAAATGACATGCCAAATGTGGCATGTATGGGGGTGAGGAGTGGAACAAGAGGAAGTTCCAAATTTGGGTGGAACTCCTCTTTAATGATAGATTGAATTTATATGTTGTGCATATAAAAATTACAAAATTCTTGCAATATGGTCAGGCGAAACCCACTTTTTTCCTCCATGGGATAAATTATTATTATTCATATTTCTACTATCATACAGGATTTATATAGCACCAACAGTTTGTGCAACTCTTTACAAAATGAATGCTCACTATCTTTGTAAAGTTAAGTATGCTCAGAAAAGTGCCAAATTTATGTACAACACAGATTACATATTCCCCAAAAACCTTCAGTGTCCATTTCTTTCATTTCTACTGTTTAGACCCTTTCCTTTTATTCTCATTATCCACTGTATTTGCTACTTTTATATTAACTACTGGCAGCAAAAAAATATGTTATCACGGGTTTAGGTATATACAGTATGAATGTTTGAACTGAATGTTTAGACATTTGATAGTTTCAGAGTTATGCTGAAAATATACACAAGTCCATCCAGTTCAACCATAAAAATAAAAACAAAGAATAAATAATATCATACACTCCCATATACCCAATCTACACCCACAGTTGATCCAGAGGAAGGTGAAAAACCTCAGCAGAGCATGATCCAATTTGCTACAACAGTGGTATAAAAAAGAAATTGAACAAGAAAGGTGGAGGAAGGTCCTCCTCCCAACTCTGAGGATTTTAATGTGAGATATCAATCATGGTAATAAGGTAGGCACACCAAACACGTAGGTTAAATATCAAAAATAGAAAATTTAATTTACATAAAATAATTATACATATAAGACAAATTGATTGAAAGACGACCACACTATTTACAGAGTATCACAGACAGAGTTTTGTGCACTATTGCCAACTAGTTTCGCACATGCGTTCTTCTTCAGGGCTTTACACCTCGGTCTCTTCTGAGAGATAGTCGTCAATCCTGTTTTAAAATAATATGACTGGACATTAAGTCAAAGCGCCTCTCTTATCCCGACAGCATAGGACCGCTCTGGATGCGTGAGGTGTACCATCATTTTCAGAACTCGTGGCACATTCGAATTGGAGAATCTTAGATCCCATGACATGTATCAGTTCCATCTTCAAAAGCAAGAATTCTAATCTGTGAATGGTACCAAACCTCAACACCCTATCATCCACACCTCATGACCAGGTGGATCTGGCTTCCAGCGGGTTTTTGTTTCCCGCTCCTGATTTGGTCCTATGCTGTCGGGATAAGAGAGGCGCTTTGACTTAATGTCCAGTCATATTATTTTAAAACAGGATTGACGACTATCTCTCAGAAGAGACCGAGGTGTAAAGCCCTGAAGAAGCACGCATGTGCGAAACTGCTACAACAGTGGAAAAAAAAAGTCCTTCCTGATCCCCCGCGAGGCAATCGGATTTTCCCTGGATCAACTTTACCTATAAATGTTAGTACCCAGTTATTTTATATACATTTAGAAAAGAATCCAGGCCTTTCTTAAAGCAATCTACTGAACTGGCCAGAACCACCTCTGCAGGGAGTCTATTCCACATTTTCACAGCTCCTACTGTGAAGAAACCTTTCTGTATTTGGAGATTAAATTGATTTTCCTCTAGACGTAAAAAGTTACGTCTAGATTACTCAACACCAAGTTCACTATATGGACCCCTGTTATATTTGTGCATGTTGATCATATCTCCCTTAATCTCCTCTTCTCAAGAGTGAATAAATTCAGTTCCTCTAATCTTTCCTCATAGCTGAGCTCCTCCATGCCTCTTGTCAGTTTGGTTTACCTGCTCTGCACTTTCTCCAGTTCACCAATATCCTTTTTGAGACCTGGTGCCCAAAACTGAACTGCATATTCCAGATGAGGTCTTACTAATGATTTGAACAAGGGAAAAATGATATCTCTCTCTCTGGAGTCCATACCTCTCTTAAAACAAGAATGGACTTTTCTCACTTTGGAAACTGCAGCTTGGCATTGCATGCCATTATTGAGCTTATGATCTACTAAAACCCCCAGCTCCTTCTCCACTACGGATTTCCCCATTTTATCTCCCCTAGTATGTATGATGCATGCATATTCTTAGCCCCCAAGTGCATACATTTACATTTATCAACATTAAACCTCATCTGCCACATAGTCGCCCAATTAGACAGAGCATTGAGGTTGGCTTGTAAATTGGAGACATCATGTAAGGACGTTATTCCACTGCATAGCTTAGTGTCATCTGCAAAGACATAAATGTTACTTTTGATCCTATATCATTTATACAGATATTAAAAAGTAAGGGTCCCAGCAGCAGGTCAGATATATGTCCCAAGTCTGTGGTACTACAGCAGGCTGCCTTCTGTCAGACCACCTTGAAGCAAGGCCATCACTTCTTGGTCTTCCTGGTAGCCTTCCCTCCAGACTTCTTTGCTGCCTTTGTTGCTACTTTCTCTGCAGCCTTCCTTCTCTGCTTGGCTGGAGCCTGTGCCTCTGGAGGTGTACTCGTGCCAGGAGGAGGAGAAGAAGTTGGAGGAGGTGGAGGAGAAGAAGTTGGAGGAGATGAAGGTGGAGGAGGTGGAGGAGAAGAAGAAGGCGGAGGAGAAGAAGGCGGAGGAGAAGAAGGCGAAGAAGGTGGAGGAGGATGAGAAGAAGTAGAAGGTGGAGGAAGAGGTTGAGCATAAGCTGGTGGAAGATGGCCGTGGCTACAAATGACCGTGTCCTCGGTAAGTGCCCCCCTCACCCTCTTATTCATCAAACTTATTAGGAGGGGCTCAAATATGAGGCGTTGTTCCTCGAACATTTAGCTCATTTTGGCCATTACGAGGGTGCCATAGCCCTCTTCAGTGGTGGTAGGCTGCTGGAGGGTGGCCTGTGCCTCTTTAATCAGGGCCAGTGCTGCCTCGCTCACCCTCATATCCCTCCTGGCCCTTCTTGTTGGAAGACGAATGGGAGGCACCTGGCACCTTGTGCTGCCACTTGGCCCTGCCACCTCCTCTGTGCCACTCACTCCTGCCACCTCCTCTCTGCCACTCACTCCTGCCACCTCCTCTCTGCAACTCACCCCGGCCTCCTCCTGCCTGACACTTTCCATACCCTCGTCCTGGCTGATGTCCTCCTGTGTATAAAAAAGGGACAGTTTGAGTTTTGGGTTCAACAATCACACACAATTTTCAGCTCATGACTGTTGCAAATTGATTGAAAATAAATAGAAAAGACAATCATTCTGACCCCAGCAGTTTTCATTCTTTTCTCCCCAACTTTTTGGGCCACTACTGTCTATTGATATGGAAAACACTTTTAGATCAAACATTATATATTTTTTACATATTAACATCTATTTTACATTTTTTTTTTTAATAAATACATTTCAAATACTATACCTGGCTCCAGACAGACACATCCGGGTCTTCCTCCAGGATGGAAGGCTCCTCTTGCTCCAGAGAAGGCTCAGCTTGCTCCTGAGAAGGCTGGAGGCTTGGCTGGAGGGAAGGCTGGAGGTTTTTCTGGAGCGAAGTCTGGGGGGAAGGCTGGAAAGTGATGGCCTTGATTCAAGGTGGTCGTCAAGAAAGGACAGTCTGCTGTAGTATCACAACAACGGTACATATACCTGCCCTGCTGCTGCTCCAGACCTCTGAGAAGCCAGGACCTTGTTACGCTCAGCCCTGTATGTGCCTCTCAAGGTCCCAATTTTAGTGTCCAGCTTTTCAGTGGTTACATGGGGCATGCGAGTATGCACAAATGGGAGCAGGCTCTTCAGTGCTGCTGTCCTTAGCTCTTTTTTCCGGTGGATGGGGTCTTTTGTGGCCCAAAGAGCGGGCAGCTCCCTTAGTCTATCAATAAATTCCCCAAGGAACTCCCTCTCTGTGAATGGATTCATATTTTCTGCAAGACAAAACAAAAGACAAATATACTAATGTCAATCACAGTCTATAAGCTCTAGTAATCTTTATCCCCATATAGGCCTTCAATCTCTTTGCAGTATAGGCTACTGATGTCCCAAGTTCAAATCATACCTTCGTCGCTTTAACGACTTCCTCTGCACACCGAACGTAGGTACGACACATGTGTGTTAAGCTTTATATACACTACGCATGAGTGACACTCCGCACACGTCGCCCGCCCATGATGTTTCTACCTCGATGTTTCTCCGCCCCTTCTCTCCGGCTTGCAAATGACATGGCAGAATCAGATGAGCAGGTGTCTGAAATTAGGCCTAGATCATCCGAAAACGACGACATAGTGGAATCAGATGAGCAGGTGTCTCCAATTAGGCCTAGATCATCCAAAAACGATAACGTGGCAGAGTCTGATGAGCAGGTGTCTGTAATTATAAATTCGTTGAACGACGACACAACAAGCCCGGAGCCTGATGAGGAAACGTCACAAACGAGGAGCAGATACAAGGCATCTAACATGTCCTACGCGGAAATGGTGGACATATTGCTAAATAAGAAGAGGTTGCTCCCACAAAACACGTATATTGATCACCCATGATGGCAGATAGCACATGTTGACAATAGGGATCAGCAGGAAAATACCCATTTTTAACCCTAAAAAGACTGTGTGCATCTTCAGATTTCTTTTTTTTTTTAATGAAAATAATGAAGTTACAGATTGGCTGGCATAGAAATGGCCCCCCTACCCGTGAAATACTCCACATACATATCCCAGACTGCACGGGCACTTTGGGGGGGGCAAGCTAGTACAAGCATGTTCTAGGCCCGGCAAGGGCCCAACTGTGGCCATATAAGTAGGAGACTGTCTCCTTAGGAAATTATGTAGAATGCAGCAACAAAAAATTATGTAGTTCCATTTATATTCCGCCATGTGTATAGAGGTTAAAAACAGGCGGAACCGGCTGGCCATTATCCCAAAGGCGTTCTCCACAACTCTTCAGGCTCTGGCCAGCCGGTAATTGGGGGAATGCTTTCCCAGTCCAAAGGCTTCATCAGCCAAAAATACAAAGGGGAGTCCTTCCACATTCTCTGCATCCGGTGGCAATGCAAGATCATCACTCTGGAGACAAAGCGCAAACTTTGTCTGCCTGAAGGCGCCCCCATCCGACATCCGGCCATTCTTCCCCACATCCACAAAGAGGAACTCATACTGTGCTGACACCACCGCCATCAGCACAATACTATTAAACTCCTTGTAATTATAGTATTGGGAACCAGAACGGGGTGGTGGCACGATGTGGACGTGCTTCCCGTCAATGGCTCCACCGCAGTTGGGGAAGTCCCACCATGTAGCAAAGTCCGATGCCACAGTCAGCCATTCCTGTGGTGTGGACAGAAGCTGTGGAATCAAACAAGAAAAAAAAAATAGTACTTTTGCACATAACATTGCAAGCAGGTTATAGAAAAACATTATTGGCCAACATCATTCTAACATTTATTTTAAAGAGCATTTAAATCCAAAAATAGAAGGCCCAATTATCACATTCCTCACCCCCTCTGATGGACCATTGTAAACATTTTAGGATGGGGGCTAGATGAGCTTGGGACCTTAAAAAATAATAATAGGTGAAGCTATACTTTAAAACACATTTTAGGGGGGGGGGGGATAAAGCACTACAATGGATCTTGCAAAATACATTGAGAAGTGACTAGGCTAGGTGTGTTTGGTCCCAGGATATCATGCTGGAGAGGTTAGTGAAGGGAAATATGCATGTAGGCCAAAAAAGGAGCATTAAAAGCTTACAGCATGCATGGGGGCAAAGGGGACATTCACAGCATATTACAATCATGGTAATTAGGGAAGGAGGAAATAAATACAATACATTAGCATACATTAAATGTGATATTAAAGGAGAAAACTTACCCTCATATAGTCGTCCTGCAGGACTTGGATTATAGCAGAACAGGTATCTGGGATTATGAGGCCCAGAGCCTGGGGGGAAATGCCTGTTGTGAACTTCAAGTCCTGCAAGCTTCTCCCAGTTGCCAGATAGCGTAATGTGGCAACTAGCCTCTGCTCAGCGCTGATGGCTTCCCGCATAACGGTGTGCTGCCTGTTGATATAGGGCGACACCAAAGCCAAGAACTGCTGGAAAACGGGGTCAGACATCCTAAGGAAATTCCTGTAATCATCAGGATTATTCTCCTGGATCTCCCACAGCAGATGCATATGAGAGAATTGGTTCCTATGGAGCAAACAATTCTTGGTCCATAAACGCCTCCTCACCCTGTTCATGGCCTCGTCTTGGTCTAAAACAATAAGACCAACACAAACTGACTGCACAACACGAACTCTACGGCGAGCAGGTGCTAGAAAACGAACATCTAATCAGAACGAACAAACTAAACAGAACACACTGAAGAACAGCAAGTCCTATGAAGAACGACCTGAAAAACAGAAACCCACAAGCACAAACTGAACCGTAGAAAATGATCTGAAAGCACGAAGACTGAAAAGCGCGAAACGTCTCTCACCAAACTTTTACTAACACGTGGTAACACAAGATTAGCAAAAGCAGCCCCAAGGGTGGCGCCAATAGAATGGAACTTTCCCTTTATAGTGCCGTTGTACGTGTTGTACGTCACCGCGTTTGAGAATGGCGAGATTTTGTCTTGACAATGTGTATGCAAAGAAAGCTTGACAAGATTCTGTCAAGAAACTCGTCGAGGAAAACAACGTTTCTTTTACGACGAGATTCTCGGTCGTGTGTACGAGGCCTCAGACCATTCAGAGTAAGAATCATTAACCACTACTCTCTGAATTCTGTCTTTCAGCCAGTTTACTATCCATTTACAAACTGATATTTCCAAGCCTGTAGACTTTACCTTACACATTAGCCGTGTGTGGGGAAATATATTGAACGCTTTTGCAAAATCCAAGTATATCACGTCCACAGCCACGCCTCTGTCCAAGGTTTTACTTACCTCTTCATAAAAAGAAATAAAGTTTGTCTGACAACTTCTGTCTTTCATAAATCCATGTTGTCTGTTGCTTAAAATGTTTTTTTTTTCTTCCCAGCAAGAACTCGTCTATATGGTCTTTTATTAATCTCTCCAGTATCTTCCCAACTATAGAAGTTAAACTAACAGGTCTATAGTTACCTGGTAAAGACTTTGTTCCCTTTTTAAATATAGGCACCACATTGGCCCTGCGCCAATCCAGTGGTACTATTCCTGTCATTAATTAGTCCCTAAAAATGAGAAACAATGGCTTTAAAATTACAGAACTCAATTATTTTAGGATCTGTGGGTGTATTCCATCTGGTCCAGGTGCTTTATCCACCTTTATTCTGTCTAAATAATGCTGTACCATATCACATTTGAGCCATTGTGGATTTGGGGCTGTGTCACTTCCACCCCCATTATGGACATGAGCTCCCCCATGCTCCTTTGTATACACAGAGCTGAAGAAAGTATTTAATAAATTAGCCTTCTCTTTGTCCCCAGTCACCCATTCTAGATTATTTTGTAAAGGGTCTACATGCTCAGACTTCACCTTTTTACTATTAATATATTTAAAGGATTTGTGGGGGTTTGTCCTTCTATCTTTTGTAATCTGTCGTTTGTTTTGAATTTTTGCATCCTTGATTTCCCTTTTACATATTCTGTTATTTTTTTTTGTAACAATTAAATGACACTAGTGTTCCTTCATTTTTATATTTTTTAAATGCTTGTTTCTTATAGTGTATAGCTTTTTTAACTTTGGCTATGAGCCACATGTTTTATTTTTAGCCTTTTATACGTATTGCCCATGGGAATATAGTTTGCAGTAAGTTCACAAGCAGTCTTTTTAAAGAATTCCCATTCCTGTTCCATGCCCATTGATGCCAATATTCTCTCCCAAAAGTAACCAAAAGAGGAAAAACACTGCGCTAGATAATAACTAAATAATGATAAACAACTGCACAGTGAATGTGAGAAATAGCTGCCAGTACCAAAATTTGGATACAAAATTCAGAAAAGGTGTAAAAATAGATACAGCTTTGAACCTAATAGAATATAAATCATAAAATGTGAATGTGAATCAAAAGAATGATGTGAAAGGACTTAGACACCAACCTAACATATATCTTGAATGTGGCTGGCATATAGAAATAAATATAAGTGATGATTCCCAACTGTGAAAAAGAAATACATTGGAGAATAAAAATAGTCCCAAAATACGGATGCTGACAGATGAATCCTGAATGTGAAAGGTTGGAAAAACAGTCAGTCCTTATAGGGTTAATCCGTAATAGTGCAAAATGAAGAGTAGTGACAGGAAAATCTTCATCCACCAATGAAGCACCCAAAATGTTGTAATGTAGTCTCCTTAACCTAACTTTATGACCGCTGTCATGGCGGTCACTCCCTACAGACCCACTGTTGATGGCTGGGTAACAGAGATGTGAGTGGTATCTAGTGTCTCAAAAGGATATAAAACAAAAAAGCTCCATAGCATAAAACTGTAAACAAAGTTTTAATTTGCCACAAAAAGTATTGCACTTATAAAATGAATGTTAATATGCACAGTTGGTATTCATATAGAAGCGCGGCATCTCCTCGCGGCTTCCAATTTTACGAATAAGCATCGCACGATGTGAAACATGTTAGCTTTTGTTCTTTTGTCCACTCCTTCTTTTTAACTGCAGCAAATTTTGGTTGTTTTTTGATTTTCATTTTTTGAATAAAGACATCGGGCTAGATTCAGGTACATTGGCGCATATTTTGACCGGAGTAGCGCACCTCCTTTACGTTAGACCGGCGCAATGTAGAGGCGCAATCACCGTATGCTCGTAGTATTTGCGCAGAAATTTGTGCCGGTGCAACGTAATTCCCGAGGCGTAAGGCGGAGTAATTCAAATTGGGAAGGACGTGGGCGTGTTACATTGAAATGAGCCGTGACCCCATGCAAATGAAGGGCCGGCCGGATCGCGCATGCGCACATGAAGCAGACCATGGTCAGCACCTCTGTGCGCATGCTTACAACTCGGGAACAGCGCAATCAGTGAAATTGGAAGTGGACCCGGGCAACTTAGTGGCAACTTAGTGAGCTACGCAGAGAGCTTAAATAGACAGACACAAACACCCTTCCTTTGCAAAAGTACATTCCTTTGTATCCCTTCCTATACAGCAAGGTGCTTTTGTTCTGTTGTTTGTTCGTGTTTGTTGCTTTGTGACTTGTCTTTGTGATATTTGTTGACTGTTTTGGATAGTGTTTTGCAGAGTGATTTTTGTCTTTTCTGTGTTTTCTTTGTTGTGTTTTTTTTTTAATTATATTTTTGCTGGGCATTTTAATTTTTTGCTGGTCAGTTTTTGAAAATTATTATTTTTTGGTTCTGTGTTTAAATGATTTTGGAATGTGGGGGTGACATTCCTGCCGGAAAAGGGGTGTCACCCTCATTTGTGGTGGAGAAGTGATCCCCAGGACCAGGGAGAAGTGATCCCCAGGTCCGTGTGAATGGTGTATGAATGTACAGTGACATAATTGGAGCCGTGGCGTGGCGTTGCTGCTCACAAGTCCTGCATGGTGGGCTTGTGCTAATCCAATTTGATGAGGATGTGATGTGTCTGTGCTAGGGACCGCAGTGGTGTGCATGCATGCATTCTCCTTGTGCCATGATTAATGTGTGTGTTTAACGTGCAAAGATGCCTAATGTGAGCTGTCTCCTGGCTGCTCTTCCCTCAGAAGACGGGGTAGCCTCGGTTAGGGGGGATTGTCTGGTTCGGGGGTCAGGTCATCACGTATGTCAATCTCCAGGCTTTCTCACTGCGAAGTTGTGCAGCATGCAACATGCACCAATAATCTGGCATACAAAGTTTGGGGAATACAACAGGGTACCATGGGGGGTTCCGGATAGGAGTCAAGAGATGGGTCCCAGTGCATATGCAAAGTCACCCTGAAGGGATAAGACAGGAGGATGTTAGTAGTGCATGTGCCCCTTGTGATTTCAGCATCATGGGGGGGACAGTCATGCCTGCCACCCATGTCACTCACCAACCAGCCAGCTGTCCCCATACATGTTCTGTTCGAAATCTGTGGGGATGGGGCTAGGATTGTATATGTAGCTGTCATGGGTGGTGTCATGTGTTGGGCTGGTGATGTCCTCCTGCAGGGTTGTGGTTAATTCCATGATAGCATGAGGGGTGAATCTGAAGATGCGAGACACCTCAGAATCACTCATGCCAAAGATGTCTATGCGTGTGTGATATATCCTCTCCCGTGAAGAGTGAAGAGTGAGGGGCTTGTATCAGATAAGAATATTGTATTAGATTAGATTCTTATATCCATCAAGGTTTTAAAGGGCTTTTGAAAGATAGAGAGACCGTGTTTGTAATTTGTATGTATGTTATGTATTGATGTATATATGTATGTATATTTTTTTGTAATGTTTATAAAAGCAAATAAAACGTTTTTGAAAAAAAAATCCTCTCCCGTGCCCTTCTCTGTGCCCTCCTCCGTGCCCTCCTCCTTCTTTGCTCATCTAAAGTCAGTAGTATAGCTATGAGCATGGATGCCCCTGGCATGTTGGCATACAGTTTGTTGTCCTGCAAGTGTGACTGCTCAGCTCGTCCCTAACAGTGTTGCTTTAGCTGACATGTAGACGGATTGTCTAATTTTATACCACCTTTTATATGGACTAATTTTAGACAGGACCTGCAGCTGTTGCGCACAGTGCGTAGCCTGCGCTGCACCAACTTTTGTGGATCCCCCTAACTCCCTCATTTGCATATTTGACTAGCAAATCAATGGTGTGTCTAGCACAGTTTTGCATGCACGGATGCCCCGGTCTATCGAAATTACGCCGGTCGAAAAAAAAATAGATTTCATGCGTATATCGTTTTGGGGATGCAGCGCATCGATACGCATGCGCAGATTTAGACTTACGCACTTACTTGCGCATCTCCTGTAATGCCGTGTAATGGCTCTCTGAATCTGGCCCATCGTTTTTAAGGTGTGCAGCCGTCCAGGATTCCTTTCATCCGATGCATTTGTGCACAGCCAGCACTCTTTCGGTTCACTGGGACGGAAGCAAAGGGGATTAGCAGTTTTCTGAGCGGTATACATCTCTTCACTGTGGCTTTCAATGTTTGTTATGCTCTGTGTCTGTGTATCTCTGTATGGAAGAGGTGTAATGACGTTGAATCTGCAAGCCAAATCTACGCGTTTTGTCACTAGCGGATGTCATCTGGGATTGGCTGCTGTATTCGCGTCATCACGCATACCCTTAAATAGTGCCGCGACTCCATCTTGACTGAGGGCAGAAGCGGAAAGGGCTATTGAAATACACACAGCGCCACCATACTAAGTATTGGACACTGTTCAGGAGCAAAACAGAAGCTTATACATGAAAGAAATCTAACCAACTGATAATAAAAATGCACATATGCCATTACCATAATATGAGTGAACAAGTGGAAATAAGGGGCGCTGACTAATGATATATTTACCATATATTATGCAACATTAATGTGAATGATATATGTGAAAATCGTGCTACAACAATATAACAGCAAATCAATAACAAAACAGTGAATACAACAAAAGTGCAATGGCGGTGGACAATGAATGTCTACCCAGAGTCCATAAATAAGATGTGCAATATTGTGCTGGAAAACAATAATGATCCTATGGAGTGCTCCGTGTTAGATCTTCCAAATAATATATTCCACCTTCACCAAAGTGCCACCGCAAGTGAGGATAGATGGCTACTTACCCGATGGTGTTGACCTATTAATTAAAATAAGGTCAAATGAGCTCAGGAATCAGCTGCTACCCGTGCGGAACTCGATTGCAAACCAAGTTGTAAACAGATCTCATAGAAGGAGAAAAACAGCTTATTTTCAGCCCTCTCCAGTCCGGACATGTGATCCCCCTACGTCAGCCAGTGGCAGCAGATAAGTGCTTCAGTTTTGAACCCATGCCATCGGTCTACTCTCTCATCAGTAACCTGATGATCCTGGATTGCGCCTGTCTGTGATGCTGGAACATCCAGTAAGGCTTCTTGCTGCCTTTCACATAAAAACCAGAAGCTGTTTGAACGACAGATCTAAACAGCTTCTGGTTTTTATGTGAAAGGCAGCAAGAAGCCTTACTGGATGTTCCAGCATCACAGACAGGCGCAATCCAGGATCATCAGGTTACTGATGAGAGAGTAGACCGATGGCATGGGTTCAAAACTGAAGCACTTATCTGCTGCCACTGGCTGACGTAGGGGGATCACATGTCCGGACTGCAGAGGGCTGAAAATAAGCTGTTTTTCTCCTTCTATGAGATCTGTTTACAACTTGGTTTGCAATCGAGTTCCGCACGGGTAGCAGCTGATTCCTGAGCTCATTTGACCTTATTTTAATTAATAGGTCAACACCATCGGGTAAGGAGCCATCTATCCTCACTTGCGGTGGCACTTTGGTGAAGGTGGAATATATTATTTGGAAGATCTAACACGGAGCACTCCATAGGATCATTATTGTTTTCCAGCACAATATTGCACATCTTATTTATGGACTCTGGGTAGACATTCATTGTCCACCGCCATTACACTTTTGTTGTATTCACTGTTTTGTTATTGATTTGCTGTTATATTGTTGTAGCACGATTTTCACATATATCATTCACATTAATGTTGCATAATATATGGTAAATATATCATTAGTCAGCGCCCCTTATTTCCACTTGTTCACACGTATAATCCAGCACTCTGTATTATTTAGGGAGCAGCTCTTAATCTATTGCACTGGTAATTTTCCCCCCCACTTTATTTTGGCGCGAGATTCCCCCAATTTTTTCCATTACCATAATATAATAAACAAAACCCACTAATAAAAGCTAGGTTAAAAATACAAAACAAGAAAAATAAATAATTAAATAGAACAAATTTTAAAATATTTAAAATGTATATAAGTGCAAGGATGAACTAGGCATTATTTAAAATGCAATTAATGTCCCAATCGACATTTTAACCATGGGGCACATACGATTTAATGCCAAAAATCAACTTTGTTTCAATTTTGGATAGCGCTGTATCTATTTTTACAAATATTCTCTCCCAGTCTAAGTCCTGGAGAGTAGCCCTCATTCTTGGAAACTTTGCTCTCTTAAAATTAAGTGTTTTTATCTTTCCTGTATGTGATGTTTGCTTACAGCTAACATCAAATTAAATCAAGTTATGGTCACTGCTACCCAGGTGTTTCTTTTATCTGAACATTAGTAATAAGCTCTGCATGGTTTGAGATTACCAGGTCCAACAGAGCATAATTCCTAGTTGGGGCCTCAATAAACTGGACCATAAAATCGTCCTGTAATAGGTTTGCAAATTTGTGCCCTTTAACTGTCCGAACAGTGCCATTACTCCAGTCAATTTCTGGGTAGTTAAAATCCCCCATTATTATCACTGTCCCAGCCCTTGGAGCCCTTTCCATCTGTGCAAGGAGCTCTCCACCTCCTCATTAACATTGGGTGGTCTATAACAAACTCCAATGATTAACTTTGAACTACGTACATCTGTATGCAGTTCCACCCATAATGCTTCAGACTTATCACACTCTTCATCCACCAGGTCCTCTTTCACACTTGCTTTGAGATCACTTCTCACAAAGAGACAGACCCCTCCACCTTTCCTTTTTATCCTGTCTTTGCGAAATAATGCATAGCCAGGAATATTAATAGCCCAGTCATGTGAGGAATGCAGCCAAGTTTCAGCAATACCGATTACATCATAGCTCTCCTGATGCACCAGAACTTCCAACTCACCTATTTTGCTTGGCAGGCTTCTTGTATTGGTGAACAAACACTTTAATGCATTAATATATTTTCGGTCACATACTATCCTCTTGGGTGTTCCGAGATTGCAACTAGGACTTGCAACTATACTTACCTTGGGTTTATGTGCTTTGGTTACCCTACCACTAATGCCCCTAATACTACCCTCTGGAATATGTATATGTGTAGCGCTCTGAATGACTAAGTGAAAGTCAAATTACCATGCATTGATGAAAATTGTAATGCATCCAACAAAAAATACATTAAGGTACATAAATCATATGTGAGTCCCTCTAGTGGGAAGAACAGAAAGTGTGCCTAGCTGGCATGTATTAAAAGTGGTCTAATGCCCCTACTAATAGGTGACAAAACGTAATAACTTAATAAATATAAAGTTCATTGAAGTCAAAAAAGTCAATCAAGTGAATGAGTGAACAAACATAAATGTGTGACTTCTTCAGCGTGACGATTGGAATCCCCAAACTGATTGGCTCAGTGTATTAGTGGTGCATATAGAGAAGAGAAGACGATGTGCTTTGACCACGAAACATGTCGGGAGGACTCCACTGTCGCCCTATTTTGCATGCAAGAGCTCTTTTAACTCCAGCCAAATGTAAGTTTAATAGCTGCGAATAAAAGTGATTTCATTTATCAAACGGTATTATGCTATGTGGCCACCCTCTTCTCTTCTATATATGCACCACTAATACACTGAGCCAATCAGTTTGGGGATTCCAATTCAAGTACAGCTTTTTGGCCTGTTCCTACACATCCACTCCACTGAAAGATACTCCGATCGGTTGGGCGCATGATTCCTGCCAAGGATCGTTTATGACATCTGTGATTTAAAGCCTTGTTTGACCTTAGTGGCATATGTCATTATTGGTCAACACGTTCCGGTAAGCCTGAAAATTTCTTGGTGGTGGGATCGTCACGCTGAAGAAGTCACGCATTTATGTTTGTTCACTCATTCACTTGATTGACTTTTTTTGACTTCAATGAACTTTATATTTATTGAGTTATTACGTTTTGTCACCTATTAGTAGGGGCATTAGACCACTTGTATCACGTGCCAGCTAGGCACGCTTTTTGTTCCTCCCACTAGAGGGACTCACGTATGATTTATGTACCTTAATGTATTTTTTGTTGGATGCATTACAATTTTCATCAATGCATGGTAATTTGACTTTCACTTAGTCATTCAGAGCGCTACACATATACATATTCCTTGGTTTTTTGCTTTTTTGAATGAGCCGTGTTAGCAGCTACCATTTACAGATATTTGGCAGCGCAGGGTATTCACTTCCTAATACTACCCTCTGGAATATGTTCCACGCTGACTATCTCTATCTCTGGACCCTCCCCGTGGTCACCATTTGTTATTATTAATTCAAGTTCCAGTTCTGCTTTCTTGAAATACAGTTGATTATACTTAAGTTCTCTCAAAAAAGAACTTTAAAGTACAGTAAGGCTTTGGTCCTCAGTCTATAATTTTTTACAGGAAAACTACAGGCTGATTGAAATTACAGGCCTTTGAGATGGAATGACTTTTAGTAAAAGCGATTTCTATTTGTGAATAACCATGGCAGCATATACCTGATATGTCTGTCTCAGCTTGGACGTTCCCTGAGAATTTAAGCAACACTCTGCACTTCTGAGGAAGTTAATGAGCCGAGGGCTGTAAATCACTGTTTGGCCTTCTTCTGTGGGTGTGTAGAAAGATTTAACCCTTTCTTGGAGAACCCCTTTAAAGATTATCCTAACCCTGTAAACCAAAAATGCTGCCCTTACATGAAACAAATTGGCAAACTGCACAAGGGAACCATCATTTTACAGAGGCTTGAACTTATTTAACTGCAAAAACACAGTAGTAAAATATGTAATTTAAACAACATGTGTAAAAAGCAGCTCCTGGCTGAAAGTAAAATTCTTGTTATTGCTACCCAGGAAAAAAGTTATTTTATGTACAAAATCGAGATAAAGGTCCCTCATACATTTTCCAGACTTCAGCATCTGGGTGCACATATAGAAAAGTTGAAATCTGGTATACTAAATGTCATTGGCCACTAGACATGTGCAAACTGGAATATTTTGTTTCGTTTTTTCGATTTCGTTTGGAAAATAAATTTATTTAGTTACTCCCCAAAATCTTTTTGATTTATGTCGTTTTCGTCCAAAAACGAAGATTTTCGATGATTTGTCGAATTTTCGTCGTTCAATTTGACAATCGTCGTTCTGAATACAGTGAATAGGTAGAAATTGAACAACGAAAATTCGATAAATTTCGATGCTTTGTCGAATTTTCGTCGTTCAATTCCTACCTATATTCACTGTATTCACTGAATACAGTTAATAGGTAGGAATCGAACGACTAAAATTCGACAAAGCATCCAACTGGTGGCGGTGGCGTGGTGGCTAGCTCCAGATGCCTTGAATTCAGCTATAGCCCTGGAGGCGGCAGTGGTGGGTTCATTGGAGGCACTCAAATTGCTGGTTTATAGGGGACCTCGTGCCCCCTACCCCCTGACCCCCTCCATGTGCACCACCATACGCGCATGGCGAGCGGGGTTGGCGGTGGAGAAATATAGATCTACTGAGATCTCACCGAACGCTCCGCTCTGGCTGAATCCGACCACACCTCATCTCTACAACATGCCGGATCCATATGTATGGACCAAGTATGGCATCAAACTTATATCGCATATAACAGAGAACAATACTTTGATCCCCATGTCCCGACTCTCACAGACTCATAATATACCGAACCATTATGTTTTCCGGTACCTACAACTGTCACATGCGTTTAATGCCCAATTCCCACATTCCTCCTGCATGGTGGTTCAGTCAGGATTGGAGAAGACACTTCGCTCCAGATGTGCTGAAAAACCAACATCTCGTCTGTATGAGCATCCCATGGATAAGCTCTGGTCTTGTTGGCAAAGAGATATCCCTACACTGGACAACGATGACTGGGATGATGTCTGGGATTTCCCCTTTAGCTCCCTAGTTTCGTTGCGAGACAGACTTGTACAGTTTAAAATAGTACACAGAGCGTACTTTACATCTCATAGGCTTCATAAAATGAAACCTGAGCTCTCTGCAGAATGCTGGAGGTGTGGTGTCTCCTCGGGAGACTTTACACATATTTTCTGGGCTTGTCCTAAGATCCAGCAATATTGGACTGAAGTGCTGGATTTGATTGGCCTAGTCGCCCTGATTACAGTGCCAATGACGATGGAGGTATGCCTCTTGGGCCTGATAGGCACATCAATTGAGTCAGTCAGTCAGTCTGAGCAGTGGTGCAAGCAGGACGCGCTCACACGAGTCGGCTTCACCTAGGGATAGATCAGTCGGGCAGGCAGGTTGTTCCCCCAGCCCCGGCTGCTTCCAGGACTCACGGATCACAGCTCTCCTTCCACCCTCTGGCCTCCATATTTCCCCACCACCAGCTCGCTTCCTTCCCCCGGGGGTCTCACAGGTAAGCCGAGCACTGGTGTTTCCCCCGCCTCCCCTGGGACAGCGCGGCTGTCCTTCTAAGGATAAGCCGCAGCTCTGCCCAGCGGAGCAACGTTCATATACCGCAGCCATCGGCGTTCTGGCTGCCTCCTATTTCTCCTCCTGGCCACCGGCTCCTCTCCCAAAAGACACAGGCAATCGAGGCATCCCCCGCCACCTCCCCGCCTCTGTTCCTCCTGTTTTTCCAACATCCGCGCCGACCTGTGGAGATTTGCGGCGGCCGCGTTTAGGAAAGGCTGTGGCTTCACCCGCGGCCTAGCGGTGCACCGCACTATCACCCTGGAATCCCCTCCAAAGCTGCCCAGAAACTCCCTCCCACCCTAGGAGGACCCCCATCCTCTCCCAGTCGCCTACCAGCCTTCCCCTGGAGACCAAGCCGACAGCCCCCAGCTTAGGTCCTTTTTCCTGATCGGCGGCCATCTTGGTACACCCCAGTACATCTCCCCCTATTCTGCCCAACCACGTATCCACCACCCCTTTAGCATTGATCCAGGGTTTTGGCCGATCGCCCTTGAGGGGTCAGGAAGGAATTTTTTCCCTTGCCGCAACACATTGGTTAGCACGGCCAGTTTTTTTTGCCTTCCTCTGGATCAACCTGGGAGTGAGGATTTAAAGAATCTCCCCCCCCCCCTATCCCATTAAAAACCTCCCTGCCCCCCCCCCCCCCGATGCTTGGCGACAATGGCTAATCTGCGATACTCTGCAGAAACCATTCGGGGTCTGAAGCGATTCGCCACAGTATTACCAGCCATCACCAAGAAGGCCTTAAGAATTGAGCAACTAGCACATATCTTGTGCTTTGATCAACACAAGATCGGCAGTAAAACACAGATTAGAATTCTACAATACGATTTAGACTGCCTCTTTATTACAGAGAGCTGTCTCACAGCCGACTGTAACACCATTCTAGGAGAACTGGTGCCAGAAAACTACCGTATTATAATGGAAAACAGAATAGGGCAAAGAGGAGGGGGCCTGGCGGTGATCCACAAGACGCATCTTGCGATCACTAAACCAGTCCTTCAAAATCCTCTTCCATTCATGGAAACCCTTACCCTACAACTGCAATCAAATCCCCAGGAGACCATCCGTATTCTACTCTGCTACAGGCCACCCGGGCCAAAATCGCAGTTTTTAGCATCACTGACGGAATTTATCTCCACTTATACCCTAAACAGCAAACATCTTTTGCTGCTCGGGGACTTCAATCTCTGGGCCAACTCTTCACAGGATCCGATCGCCGATGCCTGTATTGACCACCTGGAAGGATTAGGACTACAACAACTAGTATGTGCCCCCACACATGCTTCAGGTCACACGCTCGACAAAATCTGGAAATAAGTATTTTGGAAAATGAACCGTTGCCATGGACAGATCACTATGCAATTAAATTCATAATTTCCAAAATTCCCCCATTGATAAAAACACCTAAGCCGGTGATAACACACTGGACTAGATCTCAGAAGAAGCTCCATTCGGAACTCTTCAAATCTACCTTAGGAAATAAAATAAAAACACTCCAACCACTCCGAACAGTCTCAGATACATTGGATGCCATAAATGCAGTGCTACTACAGTCTGCCGACTTAGTAGCACCGAAACGCAAAGCCCACATCTGGAAAAACAAGTCCGGCTGGTTCAACAACCAGCTATCGCTACTGAAGCAAGAGCGCAGAAGGGCAGAAGCCGCCTGGAAAAAAAGCGCGTCAGAAGAGAACCTCATCAGCTACAAGACAACAACAAGGAAATACCGTAAAGAAATCTTCCAAGCCAAGAAAAATTATTTTTCTAAGGCCATCAATAGCGCCCTAAATCGCCCTTGCGAACTCTTCCAGCTGGTCAGTCAGATCATGAATCCAGGCTGTCTTGAAGCCCCGAATTCAGATACCCAAGAGTTTTGCGATGAATTGTCGGATTTCTTCATCAATAAAATTGAGGGAATCCGGGAAAGCATTCAACAAAATAATACCCCCCGCAACCACCCCCTTAATCAACCACAGAACACCCATAGAAACCTTCTACAATCAACCAAGTTCACTCTGGAACCCATCTCCGTTGATGCCACAAGAAATATCATCGGTACTTTGTGAAACTGCACAGCGCCTAATGATATTATCCCCACTAAGCTGCTGAAGGAATGTGCCGACATCTTGGCACTACCCATCATGCAGCTCATAAACCAGTCATTCAAGGAAGGCATAGTGCCCTCCCTGCTGAAAGAGGTCATAATCCAGCCTTTCTTGAAGAAACCCACCCTAGACCCCAAGGACCCTAATCACCGCCATCCCATAACAGGCCTAAATGTTCTATCCAAGATAATGGAGAAAGTAGTGGTACAACAGCTGCAACAGCATCTAGATACCCATAATCTACTTGATCCATTCCAATCAGGTTTCCGTCCTGGACACGGGACAGAAACAGCATTGCTCAAAATATGGGACGATGCTCTTGAGGCCGCAGACGAAGGAGAATCTTGTCTCCTGGTTCTGTTGGACCTAAGCGCAGCCTTTGATACGGTAGACCACAAACTGTTACTGACTTGGCTGGCTGAGGTAGCCAGAGTCGCAGAAGGTGATCTATCATGGTTCTCCTCCTTTCTGGAAAACCGATCACAGTCAAATTAGGACCTTTCATTTCTGAAAAACGCACGGTATCATGTGGAGTCCCTCAAGGATCCCCCCTATCACCGGTGCTCTTCAACATCTATCTTCGCCCTCTCTTTGAAATCATCAGTAGCCAACAACTACTTTATCACTCATATGCAGACGACACACAACTGTACTTTCGCATCTGCAATAAAAAGGATCATCATCCCAGTTTAGAGAATTGTCTCTCTTTGATAGAAAACTGGATGACCAAGAGTTATCTTAAACTCAACAGCTCCAAAACAGAACTCCTTCTGTTTCATGCCAGTCGCAAGAGTCAGCTGGCAACAACTTGGATACCCCCGCCCATTCTGGGCCAGATCATCTCCCCTAGCTCCAAAGTCAAAAGTCTCGGAGTCATCTTTGACACCTACATGACAATGGACGCACAAATAGGGTCAGTAGTCAGCGGTTCTCACCATCTGCTGCGCCTACTACGCAGACTTATTCCGTTTATCCCCAAAAAAGACGTAGCAGTTGTGGTGGGAACAATTGTGAACTCCAGACTGGACTATGCAAATGCCCTTTACCTCGGACTCCCTAAATACCAAATCACTCGTCTGCAAGTCGTTCAAAATACGGCCGCCAGACTGGTGACTGGAAAAAAACCCTGGGAATCCATCTCACCTTCGTTGAGAACCCTTCACTGGCTGCCAGTAAAAGACAGAATTGCTTTTAAAACACTCTGTCTGACTCATAAGTGCATCCATGGGAAGGCTCCGCAATATCTATGCAAAAAGATAGAAGCCCACAATCCCAATCGCGTTCTGCGATCCATCGACCAAAATCTGGTCAAGATACCCAAAGCCAGATACAAGTCCAAAGGAGAAAGAAGGTTTGCTTTCCAAGGTCCCAGACTATGGAACGCTTTACCAACCAGCATTCGGTTGGAGGAAAACCACCTGAGCTTCAGAAGACAGATACAAACTCTGCTCTTTTGATAACCAGAGAGACAGAAACAACGAGCGCCCAGAGGCGATTCAGTTTGCATGTGCCGTGCTATATAAGTTTTTCATTCATTCATTCATTCATTCATAGACACGCTGGTGCCGACTGTTGCAAGGAGAACTCTGATTGGGTTATTACTCTTTTATGCTTGGAAAAATATAGCTATGCATTGGAAGAAGCCCACGATGCCTTCTCTGGCTCGATGGAAGCGTATTGTGAATGAGAGCCTTCCCCTGTACAAAGATACATATGAAAATAGAGGGTGCCCCTTGAAATATGACAACATTTGGCATACCTGGTTAGCGGAACCTACAACGGCTTGATTGTCAGGTGACGAGGTTACGGAGTAGTTGTGGATAATTTGCTGTAGCGGGGTACGGGAGCATTGTATGCCTGATTGGGGAATAGCTGTTCCTGGTGATGGAGGGGATGTCTGACGTACTGGATATCAGCCGTGTCCCGAGTACGCATATACCTGTCATGCACTGTTCAGATCACACGCTAAAACTATCAAGATTGTTAAGCACTATCTATCTGCTGATTATGTACCTGTTAAGTTTTTGCAACCTTTTTGTTTTGTTGTTGTTTTGTTTTGTTGTTTTTGATGTTATTTCTTGTTCAAAATTGCAATAAAAAAGATTTATAAAAAATAAAAAAAAAAATTTGACAAAGCATCGAAAATCGTCGAATTTTCGTCGTTCAGGTTGGAATCGAATGACGAAAATTCGACAAAGCATCGAAAATCGTTGAATTTTCGTCGTTCAATTTCTACCTAATCACTGTATTCAAAACAACGATTTTCGATGCTTTATCAAATTGAACGTTAAAAAAATGATTGTGTCAGAACGCGGTGACGTAAAACACATGACGTGCTGAAAAAAACGAAGTTCAATGCTTCCAAGCATGCGTCGACTTGATACTGAGAATGCGCGGCCTTTTGACCGATGCCTTTGCATACTAACGATCGGTTTTGACCCATCGGTCAGGCGTCCATCGGTTAAATTTTAAAGCAAGTTCTCTTTTTTTGGAATGAAGGACAACTGACCGATGGGGCCTACACACGATCGGTTTGGACCGATGAAACTGAACTTCAGACCGTTTTCATCGGTTTTGACTGATCGTCTGTACGCGGCTTGACAGGTTTTCTATCTCTCCCCACTCTATCCCCCAAAAAAAGTTTTGCCATTAGTAACACTTTACATGCAGAAGAGGCTGAAGAAACTGCAGTGTTTGAGTGCTGGGGGGAGGGGGGATCATTTAATGTTTTAAGGGGTACCAATAAAGAATCATAAGGATGTTGGTAGCTGAGATAAGGGAGAGGAGTTCTGGGCCATGTCATTATATAGAGGCACATTTTACTACAAAATAATTTAACTGACAAATCTTATGCAGCCAAAGCGCTACATCTACAGTCTCATCTCAGTCTTAATATTTGCTTAATATTGAAATTAGACAGATTTCAGGGGGAACATAATAGAGGTTACAGATCATAAAGCATCCAGCCATATTGTGTACCTTCCTAAAGCGCTGGGTTTTTGGGAAGGGCCACCGTTATTTATTTTGAATATTTTATATTTGCTTTATCTCGGCAGCTATGGAAGCAGTGAGTTTTTTGGGCAGCAGACAAATAGATATCACTACATTATTTAATGCATCAACAACATCCGCAGTGCAGGTTGACCACAAAGCCAATCTTAATGCTTTAGGCAATGTATTGGAGAAACAGATAAGAACCTGGTGGGACATCTGCACTATGGAACAATATGTTAAAGACAACATTATCGTCAGAAGCCTCAGGTGGGAGGTAACACCCCAGGATGGCCTTGATGATACTGAATCTAGGGTAGAATGGTTAGAGTTTTTTAATGGAGTAGGGTTTAAGCTACAAGAATTAGTTTTAAAACGTAAACGGAAAAAGATGGCCAAATTAGAACATTTGATCAATGACCTGAACACTAAATTAGAACCTATTAAAGGTACCCAACAATGGACTGAGTTCAATAGTAATATAAATAAGAGATTAGATAAAGTAGACAAAGATACTCAAAAGAAAAAAGTAAAAAAATACCATCGAGATGCAGGAGACTTTAAAAGCGGTCTGATATATCTCTGGCAAAGTAAGATAGTCCCTGTCAAGGACACTATCACACACACTAACACTAATATTGCCAGTACCTCACATAGCACAATGAGAAATGATCATGCAGGAACACCCAGATCCCCTGATAATACAGTCACCCCCCGTCCTCATAATGATAGAGGGAGGGGAAGTAGGGGTAGAGGTGGCCCTGGTCGATCTAATGTGAGAGGAGGGCAAAATATACCCTATAATAACTATCAATATCCTGTCGCCATCAACAACAGATTTGCATCATTGGCCTACAATGATGAATATAATAATACTAGCTCCCCACGTCCTTTTTTAGGTCGAGGCAAGAGAGGGTCCCGGGGACACAGGGGCAATCACGCATACAGAGGGAGACCTCCAGGGAATGCATACCCACCCCAGAACTACCAAGGATGGTGGAGACCTCCGCAGGACCCATACCATCATCCCCACCCCCCCATACCATTTGTAAGGGAAGAAGGGGTTGTAGAGCAGGGAGAAGGATCCAGTATAAACACCAAAAAAAGAAGGATGGAATAACAGGAATATACAATCTAAGTTCGGTCCAACTTACTCACAAGGATTTAAACATACTCAACTTAGGCCTTAAATGTGCTCCTAAAAAATCCCTCAATAAATTTGAGGTATACATGGATGTCCATAAGTATTTTCGTAATTTAAACCTTAAGAAGTATTTTTTGAACAGAGGTCCAAGTAATAACTATAGAGTTGATACGAATATGTCAGGAATTGATAGTGGTCTGAAAAACAAATCATTGTTCAATCCCCTCAATCCTGCCAATCAACACATAGAAGTTTTTAAGAATTTAATCCTTAAAGACCTGGATATAGTAGAGATAAAAAAGAATATGAACCCTATGTATATTCAGGATGGTATTGAGTCGCTACAGGAACGCAATAATGTGATTATTCGTCCGGCAGATAAAGGGGGAGGGGTAGTCATATTGGATAAATCCTATTATGACTCACAACTTACTGATATGCTGTCTGATGAAAACACTTATGTTAAGCTAAAAAATAATCCAACAAAGACCTACCACGCTGAATTACAAAAACTGGTTGATATGGGGAAGGTCAAGAGAGTACTCACCAAAAAAGAGCATACATACCTTTCACCTAGTTTTTGTAGAGTTCCAACTATATACACGTTACCCAAAATACACAAAGATTCTGCCAAACCCCCAGCACGTCCTATAGTTAACTCTATAGGTTCTGTGACTGCAAGATTGGGTCAATACCTCGACACTTTCCTTCAGGCTAGTGTCCTGAAAACCAGGGCCTATTTGAAGGATACTAAAAGTTTTTTACAACTCATTGGGGATATCGACCTATCAGGGAAAACTGATATACATTTGGTAACAGCTGACGTATCATCGCTGTACACAATTATTCAGCATAATGACGCATTATTAGCCCTTAATTGGGCATTATGCCAGCGAGATGATTTACCGCACAAACAAAAAGTTTTCCTGGGGCAGGCTTTAGATTTTTGTTTATCCCGAAATTATTTCTGGTACAATCAAGAGTTCTACTCCCAGAAAAGGGGAGTGGCAATGGGAGCTAGATTTGCTCCCAGTATAGCCAACCTCTTTATGGGTGAATGGGAAGACAAATCAGTGTTTCGAAATAAGAAAGATGGCCTCCTATTTTATAGGAGATTCATCGATGATTTATTCTTTATTTGGGAAGGTAGCGAGACATCTCTACTAGAATTTTTGGACGAACTGAACGCCAACAAAAATAATATCAAGTTGGAATATGAATTTAGTAAAGAACATATCCATTTTTTAGATGTTGATGTCAAATTACAAGGCTCAACCCTGATAACTAGCATTTATTTTAAACCTACTGACAGGAATAGTTATCTGCCACTGACCAGTGGCCATCACCCGAATTGGTTAAGAAATATACCAAAAGGGCAGTTGATGAGGGTCAAGCGAAATTGTACTAATAATGATGATTTTGTCACCCACTCTGAAGTTATAAAAAGGAGGTTCATGCAGAAGGGATATAGTAAGGAAAATCTCGATAAAATTGCGAAAGAATTAGAGGATATGCCGAGAGAGGCTTGTCTTACCAGTAAAGATCGCCCTATAGATTCTAAACAAGAATGGAGCTTTCTTTCAAACTTTCATGGCCAATATAAGGATATCGAGACCATATTCAAACGACATTGGCATGTATTATGTATGGATAAAGTTCTCTATCAAGCTTTACCTACGGCCCCTCAGTTTATTTATCGTAAAGCACCTCATTTTGGGGACAAAGTAGTACAAAAGGTGTTGGATCCACCTAAAAAGAAAAGTATGTGTTGGCAAATCACAGGGTTTTATTCTTGCAGAAAATGCAGTTCCTGTTTAGTGGTTAATAACCCTATTAGAGGCCTGTCAGAATTTGTCTCAACAGGAAATAATAAAAGGTGTAATATTACCAAATTTATCACGTGTAACTCTACACACGTTGTATATGTTCTGCAATGTCCGTGTAATCTTATGTATGTAGGCCGTACTAAGAGAAAATTGAAAATACGGATAGCAGAACATGTTACTAATATTGAACTTGGATTTAAACATCATAGTGTTTCTTTACATTTAAAAAAATTTCACAATAAAGATCCATCCTGTTTAAAATTCTGGGGAATTGACTGTATTCACCCTAATTGGAGAGGATCGAATCTTGTAAGAGAAATATCTAAACGAGAAACAAGATGGATATATTTTATGGATACTCTGACTCCTAAGGGTATGAATGTGGATTTAGATGTAAATTGTTTTATCAGTGATTTTTAGTTTTAGTTTGAGTATTATGTTAGGTTGGGTCACTTTTCTTTATATGGAAGATGTATATATATATAAATAAATTTTTTTATGTAAACATTTTTTATGTATATATTTTTTTATATAGAAGATATATATCTAATTTATTATATATTATATGTTGTATACTTTATATAATTTTTATTTAGCAGATGTATTATGTATATACATTTAATGATAATAATTGTTTTTAACTTTATTTTAAATTTATTGGAGGTTTTGATTGGATCTGTATATTTTTACTGTGCAGTAACTGCTAATTTTGATTCAGATATCATGTCCACTATATTATTTGGGAAGCATTATTCCTTGCGTCCATTAGGGGTCAGCAAATGAATTGTTGCAGTACCTTTTATATGGTATGCCAAATAGAGATGAAGGGTCAGGGCGGATGTGAAACTAAATTCGTACACCTGTACATCAATTGGTAACGAGCGGGACGCTATATAAATACTAAGCATCCAGTTGTACAACCACACCCACAGATGATGTCATCCTTATGACGAAACGCGTCTGGGTTGGTTGAGACAACTGTCAATCTAAGTGACGTCATCACGCTGCTAGGCGCTGGCGTGTGAGAACACAGCGGGACCTAACTAACAGAGTCAGGCGGCGAGCGCTGCTCTGAATACCCGTGCCGGAGACCAGCTGCGGTGATGCACGATCGCAATTTGTGTGATATATGCCTAATGATTTCACCAAAATTGTCAGTGCATTTCTTACATTTTATGTGTTTTTTACAATAAACCCTACGGAATTACGCTATGTGCCACCATCTGCTCTTTTTGTTTCCACACATGTGAGTTGATATCTATAAGAGGAGTGGATTTGGATTTTACTCTCAGGCTGTGTTACAATACAACGCTTTATATCCAGCGCTGTCTGGTAAGAGTTTCATTCAGCTATTGCACGTGGTGGTGGTGGTTAAAAAGAATTTTATGGTGCTTGAGAGACACATTCCCTCTTTCCTTTTATCTTGGGATCACCTTCTTTTACCATCCTTTATTAATATGAACTTTGGACTTTTTCATATTATAACAAGTGTTATTCCAATCAAGGAGCGCTGCTTCATATTGTTTTTATATGTGTTTTGTCAATGTGTGTGTACCTGCCATGTTCCTCTCCCAACCCCTCCTGTTCTTTCCTCCTATGCATAAAGGCAGTAGGACACCAACTTTAGAAGATTATAGAGAAATACCTTTGCCATAAATACCAATAAATAAATAAATAAATGCAAACCAAAAAAAGTCACTAGATATTCAACTTTCCCTCAGAAATCTGTCTCTATATTAGAGTTGGTACCACTTTTACCCTAATGTAACAAAGTACAAAATATCAAATGTCCTTACACCATGAATTATTGGTCTGTGATCTCCTTGCATAATTTGCTGTGAAATATATCAGAGATTTAATTATTTCCCTGTTCTCTTATGTGCCCAAATGAACATATTTGTGGTAGTTAATCTTTAAGTAGCATCAGACTCTCTTTTATTAATAATATTCTTATATCTCTATCTTAATATGTGCACTTACAATGTTAGACGTGTGAATAGCACTGCTGCAAACTGCAAATAATGAATGTTGTGAAATATAATGGTGTCGGCGTCAATTTTACAAACATAAAAATAACTGAGGCATACGTGCTATATGAATCATTTGTAAAGAGTCCAAGTGAATATATATATTTTTGTGACCTGTGACACTAATACAGTGATCAGTGCTAAAAATATGCACTGTCACTGTACTAATTTATTTATTTCAGGTACTTATATAGCGCCATCAATTTGCACAACGCTTTACATATACAGTACATCGTGAATTCACATCAGTCCCTCCTCTCAAGGAGCTTACAATCTAAGGTCCCTAACTCACATTCATACATACACATACTAGGTCCAATTTAGACCGCATACAATTTACCTACCAGAAAGTCTTTGGCGTATGAGAGGAAATCGGAGTACGTAAAGGAAACCCATGCAGGCACAGTCAGAACATGCAAACTCCAGGCAGGTAGTATCGTGGTTTGGATTTGAACCAGCAACCCTTTTGCTGCTAGGTGAAAGTGCTAGCCACTACACCACTGTGTAGGGAAGGGGATAACATCAGGGGCGATCCGCTGATTGGCTCCTGCTGTGTCCAAAGAGAAGGTAGAGTCTAAAGAGGAAAAGGTGTGGTTTACAGGTGGCAGATGAAAATGGAGGAGCAAATAATAGTGGAATATAACATGTATTTCCTATTTGGCTATGCCTAAATAATATTTTTTTTCATGGTGTTAAAACTTCTTACTTTAATGGAAGAACACTGTCTATCCAGGGAATTAGAATGTGAGACCCAGATACTATTGGTGTATGGAAAAGGAAATGTCCTGTAAGCCGCATATCGCTGCAAGCCCTGTATAAGAAGTGTAACAGCCTGGGCTCCAAACAGGCCATGCTTCCAATACATTTTGCTCCACCTCCAGAGCTTAGTCACGGTTCCCCACGCCAAAGTTCCAGGGGCAGAGCAAATGTGTTGGGGGGGCATGGCCTGGTTAGAGCCTAGGCTGAGGCTTACACTTCTTATACAGGGCTTGCAGCATTGTGTGGCTTACAGACATTTTATTCCCCATAAACTTATGTTTGGAGCCTGGAGGATTTTATGTGTTAGACCAACACAAAGTGGCACATAATTGTGAAGTGGAAGGAAAATGATAAATACTTTTCACAATTTTTTACAAATAAATATCTGAGAATTGTGGCGTGCATTTGTATTCAGCCCCCCTGAGTCAATACTTTGTAGAACCACCTTTCACTACTATAACAGCTGCAAGTCTTTGTCTCTACCAGCTTTGCACATCTAGAGAGTGAAAATTTTGCCCACTCTTCTTTGCAAAATAGCTCAAGCTCATAGCTCAAACAGCTCAAGCTCTGTCAGATCGGACAGAGAGCGTCTGTGAACAGCATTTTTTCAAGTCTTGTTACAGATTCTCAATTAGATTTAGGTTTGGACTTTGATTGGGCCTTTTTAACAAATTGTTGTCCTGCTGGAAGGTGAACCTCCGCCCCAGTCTCAAGTCATTTGCATTCTCTAACTGGTTTTGCCCTGTATTTGGCTCCAACCATCTTCTCATCAACTCTGACCAGCTTCCCTGTTCCTCCTGATGAAAAGCATCCATACAACTTGATGCTGCCACCACCATGTTCCACAATCGGGATGGTGTGCACACATAGGGCCAGATTCAGGTACAATTGCCCTGGCACAGAGTATCAGAGATACACTACGCCGCCATATTTTACCTGGCTCTAAGACGAATTCAGGTAGATTTCGGCCCGTAAGGTACGGCGGCGTAGTGTATTTCTCACGGCGGAATCGAAATACGCGATTAGGGGGCGTGAAGCATTTAAATTAGGCGCGTCCCCGTGGCGATCGAACTGCGCATGCTTCGTTCAGAAATTTCCCGCCGTGCATTGCGCGAAATAACGTCGTTACGTCAGTTTTTTTTTGAGTAGCTTAACATGGGCTGTCTAACGTTAGACAAGATGTTTGCTTCCCTAACTTTACGCAGCAAAAAGATGACTACAGATGCCGTAAGAGAATGCGACGGACGATCGTAACTTCGTGGATCGCCGGAAAAAGCTAATTTGCATACCCCGATGCTGAAAACGACACGAACTCCACCCAGCGGGCGGAAAAAGATTGCAGCGTAGATCCAACGGCGTACGAAGACGTAAGCCTGTCGGATCGAAGCCCGAAGCCGTCATATCATGGTTTGAGGATTCAAACTAATGATACGACGCGGGTAGTTTGAAATGACTCTGGTCTAACAGGAGATAGACCGAAGTAATGGCTCTGTGAATCTGGCCCATAGTGTTGTGCTTTTAGGCCAAAAAGTTCAATGTTGGTCTTATCTGACCAGAGTACTTTCTTCCACATGTTTGCTGTGTCCCACAAATGGCTTCTGGCAAACTGCAAACAGGACTTATGGCTTTCCTTCAACAATGGCTTTCTTCTTGCCACTTTTCCATAAAGGCCAAATTTGTGGAGTGTACGACTAATAGTTGCCCTGTGGACAAAATCTCCCACCTGAGCTGTGGATCTCTGCAGCTCCTCCAGAGTTACCTGCTTCTCTGATTAATGCTCTCCTTGCCCGGCCTGTAGATGGCCATGTCTTGGTAGGTTTTCAGTTGTGCCAGGTTAAGGTTCTCTAACAAACCTCTGAGAGCTTCACAGAATGGCTGTATTTATACTGAGATTAATTTACACACAGGTGGTATTTACTAATTAGGTGACTTCTGAAGGCAATCAGTTCCACTACATTTTAGTTTAGTGTATCAAAGTAAAGGGGGCTAAATACAAATGCACGCCACACTTTTCAGATATTTATGTGTAAAAAAAAAATTGAAAACCATTTATCATTTTCCTTTCACTTCACAATTCTGTGCCATTTTGTGTTGGTCAATCACAAAAAATATCAAAAAAATACATTTACGTTTTCGGTTGTAATATGACAAAATGTGGAACCTTTCAAGGGGTATGAATACTTTATCAAGGCACTGTATTTAGTACTGGATTATGTTCTGACACTCCTTAGATGAAGAAGCTGCTTGGATGAAAAGCAAACTGTCTTCAATATTACAGAACAAGCCCAATTGTATGTGACAAACTACTTCTAACCATACCTAGGTAGGTGAGAACCTTTACAGACATAGATAAGTGTGTTATTCAGGGAAAAACTGTAAAATTCTGAAATATTAGCTCATGTTATGCAGGTGCCTTATTAGGTCTTTATATCCCTCTTCTAACTATCATACTGTCAAATACGATGAAAGGGAAGCAGCAGAGTGATGATGGACTGAGGTTTCCTCAGCTGTACTAAATGACAGGTACTTTACAGTAGCTTCAGGCATTCATGTGTCCAGTGATTCCGACACGTAAAAAAGTCTGTAGAGACCGAGCTTTATGGGTGGATGAAATATCCTTTATGCCATCTGAACCACCAGACTGGCACCATTTTTTGTGCTACTGTTTATGATAAAGAGTCATATGTCCTGTTGAAGTACCGGTATGTTGAAATATGTCTCTGCGTTTGTTTTAGCTTAACATTTTAAGTACAATAAAATAAAAAATTCCCCAGTACACCATTTGTTAAATTCTTACCCAGCACTTGCAGTTTACAACGATTAGGCACCATTCACACCTAAGCGTACTGGAATCGTGGACGGAATTGATCAATTCTGGCCGAGATTCCAGAATCGCAACAAAAAGCGGGATGCGTTTGCGATGCCATTATTTCTTAATGACACCCCAAATGTGGTGTGATTTTGCCACAATTGTCAAATGACAAAATGCTCTAAAATCGTGGCAAAAATCACAACTCCAAACGCTCCTAGCTCTGTGCTCTGATTCTAGTGCAGAGGGAGGCACATTCAAATGATTGGTGCTGCTAAAAAAAACGTGGTGCAGCAACTGTCGCTGCAGTTCACTTAGGAATGGAGCCTTAATGCTGCTGGCTTCTGCTCTCTTTTCTGCTTCCCTGATTTTTTTTTTACAGAAAAGCATTAACATTGGACAGTGCAGTCTCAAGTCAGTCTTTTAGGTTGGAGAAGGGAGGAGCAGGGGAGTGCCTTGCCATCCTAGGCTATGGGATTGTTAATTTTCATTGATTCTCACAACAGAGAAACACAACTTATGTCTTGGCATGCAAGAGTGGCTTCATAGAACACTGCAAAAGAAAAGAGCTTAAACTGGAACATAGGCAAGATTTAAAACATATAGAAATGCATACTCAGCATGTGACTAAATCTGCTACGGAACATGCTTTAAAAACTTAGGCCAAGAATCTCGTCGTAAAAGAAACATTGTTTTCCTCGACGAGGTTCTTGTCAAGCTTGACCAAATTCTTGTCAAGCTTTCCTTGCATACACACTGTCAAGACAAAATCTCGTCGTTCTCAAACGCGGTGACGTACAACACGTACGACGGCACTATAAAGGGGAAGTTTTATTCCACTGATGCCACCCTTGGGGCTGCTTTTGCTAATCTCATGTTACCGCGTGTTAAGTAAAAGTTTGGTGAGAGACGATTTGCACTTTTCAGTCTGTTACAGCGGGACGAATGTGCAATCTTCATTACGAACGCTACTTTTACCGAAGGTGTCCTCCCGTCTCATACTTTATTTTGAGCATGCGTGGGTTTTTAAGCATACATACAAACGTGTTTCTCGTCGTAAACCAGCCAGACGATAACCACGACCAGAAAATTGAGACTCCTGATGAGAAAAAAGAGAGCATGCTCTCTTTTTTTTCTCGTCGAGATCCACGACAGTTCTCTCGAAGAAAAACGTACACACGACCGTTTTTCTTGCCAAAAAAAGCCCTGCCAGCATTTTTCTTGATGTTTTTTGCTGAGGAAAACGGTTGTGTGTACGAGGCATTAGTGTTTATTATCAAGTGCAGTCGCTATAGATCTGAGGGGGACATGCAAGGAAAATAAAAAACAGCATTTTAGCTTGCACATGATTGGATGATAAAATCAGCAAAGCTTCCCTTCATTTCAGATCTTCCCCTCAGATCTACAGCGACTGCACTTCCAAGTGCACTTTCAGTGCACTTACAGTGCAAAGTGGATTTGCCTTTCGTAAATAACCCCCACTGTATGAAAACACCAACAGATTTATACGGCAGTCTGCAAGACACAAACGTCCAAAAGCTGAGTCCTCTGCTGCCTTAACATCCACCTGATAAAATATTGTGAACGTATGTACCGAAGACAAAGAAGCAGCCTTGCAAATCTGCGTCACTGACACCTGGTTGCAAAAAGCCCAGGAGGTTCCAAAACCCCTGGAAGAATCAACTCTTTACCTTTCAGGCCATAGGCCTGAGTCATTAATTGGTGAATCCAAAGTGAAATTGGATTCCCTAGAAACTGCTTGCCTTTCGGCAAAACAAAAAATGCATCAGAACTTCTGATGCTTGCAGACCTTTCCAGGTAGACTCTGACCACCCGCACCACATCCAAAAGGTGCAGCTGCTTCTGGGGAGTCAGGCTGAGAGAAAAAGAAAGGTAGAACAATGTCCTGATTTAAATTAAATTCAGAAACAACCTTAGCCAAAAAGGACAGAACAGGACGAAGCACCACTTTATCATGGTGCAAAATCAAATACGGCTCCTTACAGGAAAGGAACGCCAATTCGGAGACCCTTTTAGACGAAGTAATTGCAAAAAGAAAAGCCAACTTCTGTGTCAAACGGAACTTTGTTGATTGGTTCAAAAGGCTGCTCCTGTAGCCCCGGCAGAACCAAATTCAAAGCCCAAGGGCAAAGAGGTGATTAGGAGCGGACTGACCATTCGGGCACTCGGGCACTGCCCGAGGGTCACATGCCACTAGGGGGCCCCATCAGGGTTGCCAGCCTCAGAAAAACCAGGGACAGTATGTAAAAATATGTGTTTAAAAAAAATCCCAGGATTATCGCTGCCCCGCCTCTCCAGTACCTTTTCAGTGTGTGTATGTGTATTCTGTGTGTATGTATACTGTGTGTGTATATTGTGTGTCTGTGTGTGTATACTGTGTATGTATACTGTATGTGTGTATACTACGTGGCCCCAAAATCTATTGCCTGGGGGCCCCATAATCTCCTATTGCCCGGGGGCCCCATCATTTTCTATTGCCCAGGGGCCCCATGAGTTGTCAGTCCTCCACTGGAGGTGATTTAACGGGATGCAATAAGTGAGCCACTCCCTAAAGAAAAGTCTGGACCAGGGAATGTGAAGCCAAAGGCTTCTGGAAGTACAGTGATAAGGCTGAAACCTGCCCTTTGATTGTTGTCAAGAATAATCTTTTATCTAAGCCTGAATGAAGAAAAGAGAGAATTCTATCTAAAAATATCACACTCACAACACACAGTGTAAGCCTTCCGAACCCTGTGATAAACCTTCCTGGTGACCGCCTTTTTGACATTCATCAATGTAGTTGCCACTGGTCCTGAGATACCACAATCTCCTAGCACCCTGGCTTCAATAGACACGCCGTCAAATTCAGCTAGCTTAAAATTTGGGTGTGATATAGGCCCCTGTGACACTAGATCGAGCTGGAGCGGAAGCGTCCAAGGCTTGCTTACTGCTAATCTCAATACCTCCGGTACCAGGCCCTCCTGGTCTAGGCCGGAGCTACCATAATGACTGTTGTCATCTCCTTTCGGATCCTGTGCAAAGATGTGGTAGAAGAGGAATTGGGGGAATGCATAAATCAAGGAAAACTGAGTTCAGGGAACTACCAGAGCATCTATCCTGATCGCAAGTGGATCTCTTGCCCTGGATACAAACTGCTGAATCTTGCAGTTGAACCTGGATTCCAGTAGGTCTACATCTGGTGTACCCCACTGCTGGCAAATTTGCATAAACACCTGTGGGTGCAGAGACCATTCTCCTGTATGTATCTGTTGGTGTCTGAGATAGTCCGCTTTCCAGTTCTCTACCCTCGGAATGTAGACCGCAGACAGCACTGGCACACGCCTTTCTGCCGAGGATAACACATGACTGACCTCTATGTGGGCCAGACAACTCTTGGTGCTACCCTGATGGTTCACTTAGTTCACAGCCATTGCATTGTCGGTTTGCACCCTTACCAAGTGACCCTGTAACTTTGACATCCAAGCGTGTGGCGTATTGCCCACAGCTCTAGCACATTGATGGGCAATCCCTGTTCCTTCAGAGTCCATTTCCCCTGGACTGTGGAACCTTCCATTACTGCACCCCAGGTGGAAAGACTGGCATCTGTGGTCACTACCTTCCATGACAGTGGAAGAAAAGACCTTCCCTGTACCAGGTCTGGTCTACTTACCACTAGGCGAGACTTTCTCGAGCCCTGGGGGTTATGATCATACAGGAATCCAAAGCCTGCATATTCCTACTCCATGCAGACAGAATGTTCTGCTGCAATGTCCTGGAATGGAACTGGGCATACGGAATTGCCTCGAATGAGCAAACCATCCTTCCCAGAAGTCTCATACAGATTCAGACAGATGGCCATCTTTTGGCTTACCTGCCAAACCTGATCCTTTAGGGCATTGGCCTGGGCTGTGTCCATGATAAGGCATTAAGGATCACTAAAGGAATTTTTTTTTAGCTAAATAGCTTCCTTTACCTTACTGCAGTCCTGGTTTCATGTCCTTATTGTTAGTTTTTGCTTTGAAGTTGCTGTAATTCTGCTCTAATCTCCACACTTCTTGCTTGTCTGGCTCCTTATGAAAAATCTTATGGCAGATTTTCACTGTGGTCCAAGCTGTCATTACTGTCTGTCTAAAACTCCTCAGAACCAATCAGATTCATTTTAAAAACAAAACACTGCCCTGGATTTGTTTGTTTTTGTTATGTGTGTCTCTCTACTTAACAGAAACATGAAACCAGTTTAAAAGTAAAACTAAACTGCAGGCACATTATATGAATGATTTTTATCTATTTTTAATCATTTTTTTTTAAAAGGAATCGGTAAACTTTTATGTCTCTATAACCTGTGTAAACAGTAATTTCAGCAAAAAATAAATGTTTCCTTTAGTGACCCTTTAAGTATTCAAGACTTTGAACCGGGTTTAGAGTCGAGTTCTCAGAATTTATGATCCATCTGAGATGTTCCAGGAATTGGACCATAAAGGTCATGTTTCTTATCAAAACATTCCGCGATTGATCCGAGTAGGAGATCGTCTAAGTAGCCTGCAATCAAGATTCCTCAAGATCTTAGACACCCCAGTACAGGTGCTAGGATCTTTGTAAAGACCCGGGTGCGGTTGCGAGCCCAAAGGGCAGAGCCACAAAGTGCGCAAAAGCCTTTGATGAGGTTGAAAAATTGTCACGTGCAGGTATGCATCCCTGATATCAATGAATGCAAGAAAATCTCCTTTTTGGAGAGAGGTCACGACAGAATGAACTGATTCCATTAGAAAGAGCCGCACTGAGAGATAACAGTTCAGTGCTCTTAGATCCAGAATTGGTCTCATGTCGCCATTTGGATTTGGAACCATGAACGGATTTGAATAAAACCCTGTTCCCCTTTCGGAAAACTGGGACCTCCATGATTACCTCCTGTCGTCTTAAACAGTCTGTGCTTGGAGTAACAAGCCCTTTCTAGAAAGGTCCACAGGAACACTGGACCTCACATATCTTTGAGGATGGTAACAGTGTAAGTCCAGCCTGTACCCCTGAGACACTGTGGAGCTGACCCACCTGTCCTGAATTAGCGTTTCCCACAATCCCGCAAACTGCAGCAACCTTCCCCCACCCGCAGGAGTGGGGGTGTCCTTTCACAAGGAAGGTTTGGTGCCAGTATTAGCAGACTTTTGGACCCACGACCCTTTTTGGCCCTGGCCCTGCTGTTTGCCTTTGGCAGCAGATCCCTGGTGCCGTCGGAAGTGCCTATGGCCTGAAAAACCTGAGGAATTACTACCTTTTTCACAGAAAGGAGGGAACTCTTTCCTCCGGATATCTTTTGGATATACTTATCAAGATCATCCCCAAATAAAGTTCTCCATGAATAGGAAAACCAGCTAGCATCCTCTTACAAAAGATCTCTGCTGACCAGTTTTTTAGCCATACATTCTGCCCATGTGCACAGACAAAAGAGCCATGCAGGAGATTTGCCGTATGCAGTCTTTAAGAAGTCTATTGGGCTGTCTAGCCTGATCCTTCAAGGCTTGACAAACCCCAATTGCTTCTACTGTGGGCTGAATAGCGGAAACATGCCAGGGCGAAAGATGCCTTTAACAAGGCTTCCAGCTTCTTATCCGCAGGATCCTTTAAAGATCTTTTTTTTTTTTTTTTCACAATCCAAGGTTTATTAGCACAAATGTAAGATTGTACAACAAGCAACGAAGAATAACATTCATATAAAGCATATATTGAATAACATAAATAGCAAAAAATAACGGTTCATATCTTATAAGGTGCACTTGTATATGACACAGATTGAATTGGGGAGAGAAGGGACAGAGGGGATATATAAGCAAAGGGGAGGTGGGTGGGGGGAGGAAAGAGGTAGGGAGGGAGGGGGGGGGACAGGTGAGAGGGGCAACACAGTGAGCACAATCATTTCACATGTAGATTTCTTAGTAGATATTGTGTTCTGCAGTAGTTAAAGAACAAAACTTTCAATAACAGGCCTCAAGGCTATGATCCTTGGTAGCCATCTTAACAAGGAGAAAGCGATTCATACTCTTTTGTATATGTGAAAGCCACCCATGGAGACCAGACCTCAATGAAAGTGGGACTACATTCATTTTTCATGGCCACAAGTTCCTCCATCTTGTACGTATATCTTACTTTATTCAGCCAGTCTCTGACCCCTGGGACTTTATCTGATTTCCAGTATAATGGAATCAAGGATTTTGCCGCTGTGAGCAGGTGTCTGGTTAGGGACGTTTTATAGCGCTTAATTGAGAAGGAATTGATATGCAGCAAACACGCTGCAGCATCCAGGGTAAGTTTCGTATCAGTTATGTGCTTGATCCATGAGGTTACCTCATCCCAGAAACTGCGGATCAGGGGGCATCCCCACCAAATGTGTAGGAAGGTGCCTGTGTCGGTTTTACAACGCCAGCAGGTGTCAGAGATCGTCTGGGACCATGCATGAGCTTTCACAGGAGTAACATACCATTGCGTAAGAATCTTGTAGGAAGTTTCTTGGTGTTTGGTACTTAAAGAGCATTTGTGTGCGAATATGCAGGCCTTTCCCCACTGTCGGTCAGTAATTTGTCTACCTAGGTCTCTCTCCCATTTCTCCTTGTGCCTGCTCGAGCTCAGAGAGTCCTGCGAATTCAGCCATTTGTATGCCATGGAAGTGGTTTTAGTGACAGGAGACCTCTTGAGGCAGAGCTCTTCTAGGGGTGTTAGCCTCTGAGTGTAAGAAGTTTTGTGGCTGCTATTCAACAGGAAGCTCCGGAGCTGCAAGTAGAACCACGGAGTAGGTGCGGAATTACCAAATTCGGACTGGAGAGAGGGAAGAGATTTAACCGAATTTCCTGATATACAGTGGGTGGACAGGAATCGTTTGGGGGGAGTAGGGAATGGAAGTAGCCTTTGGTTTTGTCCCGGAGGGAAGTCAGGGTTCCCCGTGAGTGGCGTCAGGGGGCCTGGGACCGAAGCTAAGTCATATGTGTCAGCTAATTTGTGCCAGATTTTTAAAGTGTTGGCTATCAGAGGGTTGGTGGTGTTTTTGAAGGATTTAGAGTGAATGGTCCAGGGGTAGTAAAGGAGAGGTTGTGGGGAAGAGGTTAATTCCAGCTGTACCCAATCTTTGTTGGAGCCATTACAGTGCCAATCTATTACCCTTGTAATATGAGAAGCGAAATTATATTTTTTGAAGTCTGGAAGGCCCAGGCCTCCGCTGCTTTTGGAAAGTTTAAGAGTTTCCAGTGAGATTCTCGATTTTTTATTTGACCAAAGAAATCCCCGTTGGGCTGATTGTAGCCTGGCAAAAAAAGAGTTCGGAATATGAATTGGGAGGGCATTGAAGAGGTACAGTAAGCGAGGAAGCACCACCATCTTCAAGATGGCCGCCCTTCCGAACCAGGAGAAGAATTTGGAGTTCCACTTCTTCAGGTCCCCGGAGATCGCATTCAGTAGTGGTAGAAAGTTAGTCTTGAACAAGGAGTCTAGATCAGGCGTGAGTTTGATTCCCAGATACCTCATTGAATCCTTTTCCCACTTAAATTTGAAGTTTTGTTTAAGTGAGTTGAGTCTATCTGGGGGGAGGTTAAGGTTCAATGCCTCGGATTTGGTTGGGTTGACCTTAAAGTTTGAAATAAACCCGAATGTTTTAAATATTTTGGATAGGTTTGGCATGGAGATGTGTGGTTGTGTAATAAAGAATAGGAGGTCGTCCGCGTATGCTGCCAATTTAAATTCTCTATCTCCAATGGTAAGGCCTCTAACATCAGGTGAAAGGTTAACAGTCCGAATTAAAGGTTCCAGGGATGAAATAAAGAGCAGAGGGGACAGGGGGCAGCCTTGGCGAGTGCCATTCCGTATGTTAATGGGGTTGGATAGAATAGAGTTAACTTTAATCTGAGCGGTTAGGTTTTGATAGAGGGCCTTAATCCAATTCGCGATATTCCCATTAAGACCTATATGTGAGCATGTTGCGAACAGGTAATCCCAAGAAATCCTATCAAAGGCCTTCTCCGCGTCAGTGGACAGGAGAAGGCCCTCGGTTTTCGAGACGTGTGTGTAATGGATCAAGTTTAAAGATTTAGTTATGTTGTCTCTCGCCTCCCTGTTCAGGGCCTATGATTCCGGACAGGAGGGGTTTGAGTCTATTGGCTAGGATTTTTGCTAATATTTTTATGTCCAAATTCAAGAGGGATATGGGCCTGTAGTTTGCAGCTTCAGTATGGTCCTTGTCAGGTTTTGGCACTACAGCTATGTGGGCCGAGAGTAGGGATCTAGAGTCGTGCGTTTGCTTTACCAGGTGGTTTAGGGCTTTAAGTAGGGGGTCAGTGAGGGTGAGAGAGTATGTTTTGTAATATTGTGACGTGTAACCGTCGGGCCCTGGGCTCTTCCCCGACTTCAGGTCCTTAATTGTTTGTTGCACTTCGGTGATAGTAATGGGTTCATTTAGTTTGGAAACATCCTCGGGAGGGAGCGAAGGGAGTCTGCTATCGGTCAAAAACTGTCGTATCGTGTCTTCTTTGGAGGTGTGAATGTGGGTTGGCCTGTGTTGGGGTGGGAGGTCATACAGGCCCGCATAAAAATCATGAAAAATCGTGGCTATTTTTTCAGAGGCGTATTCGAGAGTGCCAGAGCTATTTCGGATCGAAAAAATTTGATTCGCCAATGTGGCATCTTTGAGGGCTCTGGCCAGATGTTTCCCCCCCTTGTCTCCCTTTTCATAAAAGATGCTTTTTTTGAAAAACAGGGATTTTTGGGTTTGGAAAGTCAGTATTTGTGTGAGGGATTTCCTATGTCTGGTCAGATCATCTAACACTGCGTCAGAGAGTGATTTCTTATGGAGCGTCTCGAGTGAGGCTATGGTGTTTGAAAGGCGTGTGATCTCGTCTGTCCTTTCTTTTTTGCGCCTCGCTCCCCAGCTGATAAAGTCACCCCTTATTACACTCTTGTGTGCCTCCCAGTTGTTGAGTGGGTCCGTATCAGAGTCTTTATTTAGCCTGAAGTACGTGTCAATAGAGTCTTTAATACTGTCATGAATAACCTGGTCTGTAAGCAAAGAGGCATTAAGCCTCCAGTTAAACTGTGATCTTTGTTTAGTTCCTAGTGTTAACGTGACGGCTACTGGGGCGTGGTCAGAGAATGCGATGACGTCTATTTCGGCCCTTGAGAGTGCCTGAAGATTTCTTTGAGAAACAATAATTAAATCTAGTCTAGAATATTTCTTGTGGGGGGGAGAATAGAAAGAGTAGTCCTTATCTGTGGGGTGTAGGAGTCTCCAGGAGTCTACGAGTTTGAGTGACTGAAGTAGGGTCTTGATCCTCCTTAGGACCCTATAGGACACATGGGAGTGACCAGTGGAGGAGTCCAGAGAGGGAGATAATGGTATATTGAAGTCTCCACCCAATACAATACAACCCTCTGCGAACCACTTGAGTTCCGAGATAATGTAATATGGGCAGAATTAGGAAAATACACGTTTGCCAGGGTGACTGGCGTGCCCCTCCAAGAACCTTTGAGAAAGAGGAATCTACCTTCTGGGTCGGCCAATTGGCTGGAGACTTCAAATGGGGCCCGCTTACTCAGTATAATAGAGACTCCTTTCGTTTTTGCTAGAGGGTTTGTGGCGTGGAATGCCTTGGTAAAGAAGTTGTTAGTAAGTTTAGGGGGGACTGGACCCTTGAAGTGGGTTTCCTGAAGGAAGATTACTGCAGGGTTTGTTTTTTTGAGTTCCCTTAGGAGCTTTGCCCTTTTCTCGGGTACATTGAGGCCATTAACGTTGTGGGAAATGATCGTAGGTGTCTTGCCCAAGTGGGAGTATGACATCTTGAGGGAGGGAAAGGTAGAGGTGTTAGTGAGAGATACCAGCAGGGATGTGCTGCGTGGGGGATGGAAGTTAAGGATGGAGGTTGGGTCTGGATGGGGTGGGAAACCAGGTAGGGGGGGATAAAGGAGAGATATGTGTATGTGAGCCAAAAGGGATTTGCAGAAAAGTAGAGATCCTGCTCTGGTTATCGCTTATAAAAGCGCAGAGATATCAGGTGTCACTATGTGTGCACCTTTGGTGTCTCTAGTGGGGGAAAGTGGGAGGTGTCAAAGTGGATATGCAAAGTTGAAAAAAGTCTATAAACGTGTATGTCAAGGAACGTGAGGTTCCAGGGAGAAAGTATTAATAGCATCTTTAAGCAAGTATGCATTACAACCCGATGTAGGTGCACTAAGCAAACCATTGTAAGAAACTGCTGTGTAGAACCAAGGTAACATAAAACAGAAAGTAACATTTTCCCAGGGGTACCCGTATGGGGGACAGCCCCATACTTGCATCTTAACATAACTATCATTTGAGTTCAGGAGCGATATAACCGCTCTGTCAGTGGTATCTAAACAAAGTGTAAGGCGGCGTACACACGAGGGGATATATCCGCTGAAAACGGTCCGATGGACCGTTTCAGCAGACATCTCCGCTCGTGTGTATGGGCTAGCGGACAGATTTCTCCACCCGACAGATTTCAAAGCATGCTTTGAAATCTATCCGGTGGGGATCTGTCCGCCCGACATGTCTGCTGGTTAGTACACTTACCAGCAGACATGTCGGCCCCCACCGCCGCCGCGCCGCTGCCGAATGGATTCGGCGCAAGCGCGGAAGTGTTTTACTTCCTGGTGCGGTGACGTTGCGGTGACGCGGCGGCGTCAACGTCACCGCCGCGTCACCGCCACGTCACCGCGCCTTCCGGCGGCGGGGAATTTGATCCGATGGTGTGTACACGCCATCGGATCAAACTCCCGATCGGACATATCCGATGGAAATGGTCCGCGGACCGTTTTCATCGGATATATCCGATCGTGTGTACGCCGCCTGAGGCCTCGTACACACGAGGGGATATGTCCGCTGAAAACGGTCCGATGGACCGTTTCAGCAGACATCTCCGCTTGTGTGTATGGGCTAGCGGACAGATTTTTCCACCCGACAGATTTCAAAGCATGCTTTGAAATCTATCCGGTGGGAATCTGTCCGCCCGACATGTCTGCTGGTTAGTACACTTACCAGCAGACATGTCGTCCCACACCACCGCCGCGCCGCTGCCGAATGGATTCGGCGCATGCGTGGAAGTGTTTTACTTCCTGGTGCGGTGACGTATCGGTGACGTGGCGGCGTCAACGTCACCGCCGTGTCACCGCCACGTCACCGCGCCGTCCGGCGGCAGGGAATTTGATCCCATGGTGTGTACACGCCATCGGATCAAACTCCCGATCGGACATATCCGATGGAAATGGTCCGCGGACCGTTTTCATCGGATAAGTCCGATCGTGTGTACGAGGCCTAAGACAACTTATCTGCTCTAGAAGAAAAAAGAAAAAAAAAAAAGGAAAAAAAAAATGTCCAAACAGAAAACCCGGATCAGCTGTAGGCTTCTCGCACAAGGGGACAGCTTGTGTCCTTCCCCGGTCTCCACGGACCTGTGAAGATAAAAGATTAACTGCACAAACAGGTTGCATGCTGACGATATCCTTCACGATGTGCTCAGCCAAGACCAGGGTCAATCTAATGGCAAGATCAGTAGCGTATCAGTGGCGGGCAAGAAAGTCATGGGGTGTACAGTAGCATCACGGTTCCACACACCGTTGAATCAGCAGGGGATGGGGGGAGTGCAAGAGATGAGCATAAAAGGCAAACATGGTGTTGCAAGCTGATACAGAGTCAGGGCAGCTCGATATTGTGGATGCAAGAATATGGGCAATCTGTGAGCAGAGAACCCCAGCTGTCGGGTAGTCTGGCCATACTAAGACTCAGTCCATAGAGACCAGTCCTGGTCAGGGTTTGCGCTGGGGTGTCTAACCGGGAAGTGAGAGATCCGTGGCATCGCTGCTCTAGGAGCCATTGAGGGTAACGGATAGATCAGTGGGTTTACCTGCACTTCCATCTCATCCATTGGGAACGGTAGTGCGGTTGGTATGGGAGAAGTGTTCGTGGGGCAATATCGAGTTCCCGGAGAGGTTGAAGCAAGATCGGCTTGTCCGCTACACCACCGTCACCTGGCAGGAAAAACACAGATCCTCTCTAGCATAGAATTGAAACTGCAATCAAAAGTTCAGAGCAGGTTGTGGAGAACCAAAAAAAAAAAAAAAACATGAGGGCAGATCTATGGAGCCCAGCGGGTACTGTCCTGGGGGAGAATGCAAAGAAAAAGATAGTCACGGTTGAGAGCTGGGGGTTAACCCCACGACCATCACATCCTGGGGCTTTTAGCAGCCGGGGAGCTGTATTCATTCCAACCCGCATTTCTCCTGGGGGTGCCGTGCCTGTAGGGGGATTTGGCGGGGGAAGGGCCCTGTTTGGCTGAATAGTTGTTGATTTCTGGTGGTAAACGGAATTCCGCATACCATTCAGGCAGTTCCACCGGGGCAATTTGCACAGATTCACAGAATTTCTGAAGCTCGTCAGGGGTCTTAAGCAGGTATTGTCTGCCGTTATATGAGGTTTGTAGCGCAAACGGGAACTTCCATCTATACGGCAGACCCTTTCCTCTTAGAGCCTCCAGCAGTGGGCGCAGGGCTCTCCTGTTTTGCAGCGTTATGGGAGACAGGTCTTGGAATAGCTGTATGGTGGATTCATTAAAGTTAATTTGGTCGTTTTGTCTGGCCTTCCTCAATATGTCTTCTTTCAGAGTGTAGTTTGGCATGCAGCAAATTATGTCTCGTGGCGGGCTGTCATCTGGCGCTTTAGGCCTCAGGGCCCTGTGCGCCCTATCGAACTCGATGGGTGAGGCCTCGGGCCTATCCAGGAGGCCATTGAAGATGGATGTAAGGACGGGTTTGATTTGGTCAGGGGCGACGGACTCGGGGACCCCCCTCACCCTAACATTGTTTCTGCGTCCCCTGTTATCCAAATCTTCTAATTGTCTGTTCATGGTTATCAGGTGAGTGGAGTGAGCCATCGCTATGTCATCTAACCTCACCAAGGCCCTGTCCCTCCGCTTGCCTGCCCTGTCATGTATCGCCATCTGCTCTGAAAGTCTCAGGAGTTCAGACTTAATGTCTGTGATGGCCGCTGCAAAGGACTGTTTAATGTCCGCGGCTATGTCAGTCATGATAGCGTAGTTCAGCGGGTGATCGTTAGGTATGTTACCTCGTGATGAGCCCTCCGAGGCTGGGAGCGAGATCTCATCGTCCTCCTCTATGTCCTCTCCATCTCCGCCATGCTCCGAGCCGCGGTTCAGCGCCATCTTGGGACTCTTGCCGCTCCCGCCGAAGCTAAATCTCACCAGGTTCGCTTGGGTAAGTTTCCCCTTCGGCGTGCCTTTTGAGCGTAGGGAGCGACTGCCGTGTCCTTTCTTTGTAAGGCTAGACATTTTTAGCCGCAAGAACGGGTTGCAATGAGGCTTCCTTTCTCCCTGAAAGACGGAGCTCCTCTAGAACGCAGCCATCCACCTCGCGCGCCAAGCCACGCCCCCTAAAGATCTTTGCATTATCCACTGGACAAGTTAAGGTCTTGCTCAGGGAGGAAACTGCTGCAACCACAACCGGAAAGCTCCACTTCTTGGTACAGCTTTCCTCCATAGGATACAACAGAGAAAACCTCCTTGGAGGCACAGATATCCTGTCTGGGTACTCCCAGTTGGAATATACCACCTGCTTCAAGAGTGGGTAAGAGGGAAACACCTGTGTACCCTGTTGTGCTTTCAAAGAACCCAGGGAGGAACAAGGTGTTTCAAGGACCTCCACTGGAGGAAACTTAAAAGCTGTATGGACCACCTTGTATCCCACACTAGCATGCTGCTACTGCGTGCATTACACATGGTTACAGGGTGTTTGCAGAGTGGCCCAATTCAACTGATTGGGTCACAATCACCCACCAAAAGCAACAGGGTGTATAATTTCTGCCGCAGCATGTGTACATCCTCAGCTGTTGCCTTTGCAGCTAAAGGGGTAGGGATCAACATATGTAATGTGGGCAGTGTGGCAGGGGCACAGGGGGGCACCATGATCTCCTATTGCCTGGAGGCCCCATGAGTTGTCAGTCCACCCTGACAGGCTGACCCCCCCCATCCCTTCAACATCTGCATCAATGCTGGCAGCACTCATGCGTCTATTTCCCAAAGACAACCTCAGAATATGACACTGAGCACGTGCACGGTCGACTATGGTGAGGCCTGGATAAAACGATAATTCTTCCACTCTACAAGACTCTGGTCCGGCTGCACATGGAGTATGCTATCCAGTTCTGGGCACCAGTCCTCAGGAAGGATCTGCTGAAACTGGATAGAGTCCAGAGAAGGGCAACAAAACAAATAAAGGGATGGGAAGACCTTAGTTATGAGGAAAGATTACTAGCACTGAACTTGTTTTCTCTGGAGAGGATACGCTTGAGAGGGGATATGATTTCAATGTACAAATACTGTACTGTTGACCCCACAATAGGCATAAAACTTTTCAGTGAAAGGGAATTTAATAAGACACGCAGCCATTCACTAAATCTAGAAGAAAATTGGTTTTACCTTAAACTTACTAGAGGGTTCTTTACTGTAATAGCTGTTAGCCTGTAAAAAAGGTCTTCCACAGGCAGCATCGATAATTTAAAAAAACTATTAGAGAAGCACCCGAACGACCACAACATACAGTAATATAAAATGTAATACTCACACATAAGCTGGACTGATGGACATGTGTCTTTTCTCAACCTCGCCTATTATAAAACTATATGAGTGGAACCTGTCCTGTTAAACTGCTGTATGGTCTTGGCTACGGTGCTGCAGCTCAGTTTCAGGGTCTTGGCAATCTTCTTATAGCCTATGCCATTTTTATGTAGAGCAAAAAAGCTTTTTTTTTTCCAGATCCTCAGAGAGTTCTTTGCCAGGAGGTGCCATATGACAGAGTATGAGCGAGTGAGAGCGATAACACCAAATTTAACACACCTGCTCCCCATTCACACCTGAGACCTTGTAACAATAATGAGTCACATGGCACGGGGAGGGAAAATTACTAATTGGGCCCAATTTGGACATTTTCAATTAGGAGTGTAGTCACTTTTGTTTACAGTGGTTTAGACATTAATGGCTGTGTGTTGAGTTATTTTGAGGGGACAGCACATTTACACTGTTATACAAGCTGTACACTCACTTCTTTACATGGTAGCAAAGTGTCATTTCTTCAGTGTTGTCACATGAAAAGATAAAAAAAAATATATACAGAAATGTGAGGGGTGTACTCACTTTTGTGAGATACTGTATATTTTTATAAAGCAGTAGGGTGCCGTAATCCGTTTGATCGTTTTTGCACTTTTCTTAGTGATTTTTGATGTTTATGTTCATATAGTTCACAAAGTTATGTCTCGTACACACAATTGTTTTTTCCGGTAGTCAAAAGTCCACCGGGAAAACCGAGAACCTGCTTGGTTTCTTTTACCCGTGTACACACGGCCGGTGAAAACACAGACGGGGAAAACTGCCATGACAGCTTGTCGGGAAAACCCGCCGTGTGTATGCTCCACTGTAGTGTTTCCCATAAGAAAACTGTCGAGCAAAAAAACGCAGAGAATGGCGGCATCTTTTAGCTCGTAGTTTTCCTGTCGGGAAAACCGATCGTCTGTATGAGGCATTAAAGGCAGACCCCAACAAAATATACATCCTTTTTTTTATGTCACATTGTACAGTATAAGATTTCCGATCATCTGTGCCCAGTCTTGCCACACAGAGTTAATCCAGCTCTGAGCAATCTTCTTTCATTGTTCAGTGAAATAAAATGGACTTACAGAGAAAAACCTTAGTCCGGTCCACCCCCTTGCTGTGAGGGACAGGTTATTTACACTCATTCACTAGCCTGGAGACAGGCATTATTTTTCAATTCCCACCCCCACTCCTTTTCTGAAGTCATGTGGTTACTTTTCTGGATTTTGACTGGATGTTGGTGATCATAGCATAAGTCAGTTAGTGACATCACGACTCCACCTACATAGCTCCAGACAACATATCCACCCACAGAATCTGCAGTTTTTCAGTTCTTATAACAGACAGAGGGGAGATATTTGACAGATAAGGATACATGCAGGAGGTATGTATATCCGGAACAACCAGAGTTGCTGTCCTGTCCCTGCTATTCACAGCGCTGGTCTCTGTCTCCATGGCAGCGGCGGCAGCACATAGGAACCCAGTGCTGGTTACTTTATGGGGCTGATGTACAGGAGGAACAGCACAATTTGTTGTTAGAGATGGGCTGGGCATGTTCAAATTTCCACATGCCAGAGCCTGCCAGGGAGCCCACACTGCACAGCGCTAATCACAGGCAGTGAGATATTTCCCAGTCTGCAGCTGCACAGATCAGGACTGTCTCAGTGGCTGTGATTCGCACTGTGGAGTGTCGGCTTCCTGGCGGGATCGGGCCTGTGAGATTTTTTATATGTGGTTGTACTCTTGATGCTAATAAATACTGTGTTTATTAGATCTGACTGGGAGCATCACCTGGATCACATCTAGGGTTGCCACCTTTTCTTCAAGTCAAACCCGAACACTTTAGCGGCGCACAGCAATTTTTTTTTCTATACATATATTTTGCTATTAAATAACATTTCTAATAATATGAAGTTACTAACAAGAATCCCCCTTTACATCAGAGTTCACCAAGTTCCCCTTTTACATCTGAACTTGCAGAGTTCCTTTTCACTGTAAGGGGGAATCTGCAGACTCTGATGTAAGGGAGAACTCTGGGTGCTCTAACATAAGGGATGCTCTGGGAACCCTGAATTAAGAAGGAACACTAAGAACTCTGATGTATGGAGAGGACTCTGATTAAAGGGGAAACATTGTGGACTCTGGTGTAAAGGGTAACTTTAATGTAAGGGGTGCTCTGAGAACCCTGATGTGCCTTAGTGTAATCCAGGGGTCCTCAAACTACGGCCCTCCAGCTGTTGTAGAACTACACATCCCATGAGGCATTGTAACAGACTGACATTCACAGACATGACTAGGCATGATGGGAATTGTAGTTCCTGAACAACTGGAGGGCCGGAGTTTGAAGACCCATGGTGTAATCACTCAGAGGCAGGAGAGAGAAGACTTCAGTCACAGATAGGGATGGATGTAACCTCACTCACCCCTTGGCAGTCAGCACCTCTCATCCAGATGTATCTGAGGATGCTGGACTTTAACTCTCCGGCCCCAACTTTTCTTTTTCTGAGGCACAGCGCCAGGGATTGGAGTGTGTGCAGACACAGAGGGGCATGTCAACAGAGAAGTTTCTACAGCATTACTGCTGCTAGGTGACCAGCTGGGGGCTCGGCTCTCTATAACCAATAGTGCCAGCCTTTCCCTGCATGCATCCATAATGTCACCAGCACTAGGTCCTAATAGACTGCTGCCGCTGCCAAGGAAACAGATGCCAGACTAGCGCTGTCAATATCAGGGACAGGACAACTGGGGAACCCCACAGTGGCAGAACACCAGGGCCCGGTGGCAAGACAATCTTTGCAACCCTGAGAGTTCTCCCACTGCTTTGGACCCTTATATTTTCTTGGTGTGCTGGTGACATATATCTCTTGTTTTCTGCCACCCTGGGGAGCTCACTGCAGAACATGTGAAAGGGCCCGTTGTGGGATCGTAGTAAAGGGCCCCAGGATATATATATATATATATATATATATATATATATAAAATTGCATTTTATAGTTGGCCCCCCTACTTTTGTCCCTGTCCCACCATATGTCCCCCCTAAATATGAAAGCTGGAGACCCAACTGCTTATAGATCAGCACTATGGCAGTAGTTTAGAAAGGATGATGCCGCGTACACACGGTCGTTTTTTGCGATGAAAAAAAACGACGTTTTCAATCATGAAAAAAAACGACGTTTTTCAAACTTCATTTTCCAAAACGACGTTGCGTACACACCATTGTTTTTCTACAAAGCTCTAGCAAAGCGTGGTGACGTACACCACGTTCGACGGCACTCTTTTCCATTGAAGCTCCGTCTCATAACTTGCTTCTGAGCATGCGCCGTTTTGCCCACACACCATCACTTTTTATGACACCAAAAAATGACGTTTTGAAAAACGACACAAAAAATTCAAGCATGTTGGAATTTTTTTTTGGTCGTTTTTTTAAGACAAAAAACAACGCTTTGCCCACACACGATCAATTTAAATGACGTTTTAAAAACCGTCGTTTTTTTTTCATCGCAAAAAACGACTGTGTGTACGCGGCATGAGAGTGGGTTTACATCCACTTTAAGCTGACTTGGGTTGGGACAAATAACTTGGCTCCATAGTGTTTCTTTACATTGTATACTAGCTTTTCAAACTTACACCCACCAAGAGCTCATTCATATGGCCATCCTGGGTGGTACACTACCCAGATCAGCATACTTCTGCAGTGTTTGCTATTATCTGCTAATAGTGGGCCTGTACACATCAATGGCAAACTGACACTGTCTGCAGCTGTTCACATATAAGGAGTGATTCCATGAGAGACAGATGAGTAACCCTGTACACAGACAATTTGCATCCAGAGCTACTAATCTGTCCCCAAATGTAGGTAGTCACTCCATGAGCATTTACACATAAACAGCTGTGAACCTTTTAGCCTGTCATTGATTTGTACAGGCTGAGCAGCCAAAATTGACTGCAAACCCCTGAGGCCTCGTACACATGAGGCAATTCATTTGTTTAAATCGGTCGGACCGACTGATTTGAACAAATCTGTCTCTTTGGATTTTGGTTTGCTCGCGTGTACACACGAGCAAACCAAAATCCCCGCCAGCAGACGGCGCGCTGACGTGTCGGTGACGTGGCGGTGACGTTGACGCCGCCACGTCACTGCACCAGGAAGTAAAACACTTCCGCGCATGTGCCGAATCCATTCGGCGCCAGTGCGAGACGACATGTCTCCTGGTAAGTGTACTAACCAGCAGACATGTCGGGCGGACGGGTTCCCACCCGATAGATTTCAAAGCATGCTTTGAAATCTGTCGGGTGGCCAAATCCGTCGGCTCACCCGTACACACGATCGAATCTGTCTGCTGGGACGGTCTAGCAGACCGTTTCCAGCAGACAGATTTGATCGTGTGTACGCAGCCTGACTGTTCCTGGAGCAAAAATAAGTGGGTCTGGGAGGTGTAAAGCCTCAGATGGCCATGTGTGTGGGGCCTAGCTCTCTGTAGTTACTTTGATCCATATGTTCTGACTGCCTCTGGATCTGAGACTGTGAAAGTGCTAGCAAAAGGGCTTCAAGGTTTAAATATCACCCTCTTTGTGACCCACAACATTGCTCATTCACAGCTTTATATGGAGGTTGCACAGCTTGTTAGTGTAAAAATAGGCTATAGTTTCTTTGCTTGGTTATACATGGCTAAATACTGTAAGGCCACTTTCTTTATCGTACATCACGGGACACAGAGCGCATAGTCATTACATATGGGTTATATGGGTACCTTCAGGTGTGGACACTGGTGTAATCAACTTCACAGGAAGTTCCTCCCTATATAACCCCCTCCCACTGAGAGTGCTTCAGTTTTTTCGCCAGTGTCTTAGGTGTTGGTCACGTCTAGCTGTCCCTCGGAGGTCTCGGGACCCAGGATAGCTAGCCGGATCCGTCCGAAGTGCTTCAAAGCCAAGGTGTACGGTACCCGGGCCCTGCCTGCGTGGGGTGTTGCCTATAATGCCTCTCCTTGGAGGGCTGGATTCTGGGCTCCAGTGCCTTGGTCTCTCCCAGGACTAAACGCTACTGATGCCAGGATGCTATATAGGTCCAGGGGTGTGGGTTCCTTAACACAGGACCCCGGTCCCTGAAGGTCCGAGACAATACCCACGGAGATGGGGGAAGATTGGGCCTCTTGCAGTTTGCAATACCCTGCGGCGTGGAGCAGGTAAGAGGGAACCTGCGGGACTTGGTTCGACAGTAGGTATCCCCCTGGGGGTTCTGGGTTGGCTAATGGTATGCTTGTGCATCAGCCACTATCTCCACTATGTCTGTGTGGGCAGGATGGGATACTAATGTTTACCCAGATAACATGTAGATATATGTATACTTGTGTAAGATATATATTTGCTACTCACCCCAGGTCTGCCTGTTAGCATTGATACTGCAACCCCACATGTTTTAAAGAGGAAATTGCTGGTGAAAACTCCTGTTTCTTAGGAAGCCCATGGGGACAGCTTCCTCTCTCTGTGCACTACAATAAGATTAGTGCTTACCTGGTGTCTGTTGGTGCTGCCTGGCGCTGGTCCATGTTTTTCCTCTGCTCTGCTTCCTCCATGTTGTTTTCAGCGTGGGGGGGTGCGCGCGCACGCCGCCTTTTATAGCGTCGGCGTGCGTTGGGGGGGCGGGCCAGCAGCGTCAGGGTCTGTTTTAAAAGTAAAACTTTTTCTCTGGCTGGTCTTTCCCTCCTGGAGGCAGAGGAAGAAGGACACAGAGCGCGCAGCTGGGTCTTTTGGCCACAGTGACACCCAGTGGCGGTTTGTGGATCTTCAGGTCTAGGACTTAGTTCCACTATTGACCAGAAAAAAAAAAAAAAAAAAAAGAGTTTTTTTGCTTAAAGGGACTCAGCCTTAGATCCAGCAGTATCTGAGTCAACCTTGGACTCCGGCTAATGGGCATTGGTGTTGCAATACTCACAGGTTTTCCTCAGTATTGCCACCTCCCAGGCGGGTAAAAAAAAAATATATATACAACATTTTTTCATTTTTCCTCAGCCTGTTCTCATATTAATTACTCCTAGCTACAACAGTCAGGTGTTGGCTAGAGGGGTGACTCAAGGTTGTGCAATGGCTCCAAAGGCATCAGGACCAGCCAAGGCTGCAAAAGGTGCCAAGAAACAAAAGGGGTCTCCATCGGGGTCAGAGGATTTGGGCCAGGCTTCAACGGCCCCACCCTCACCAGTTAGACCACCGAGTAGCATAGTACAAGAGCCATTGGGGATGCTGGGGGCAGAGGCGGCCCCCGATCCACCCATTCCCGTTTACGTAACGGAAGAAATGCTAGCGACCACCCTGGGTGGGCTAGAGAAAAGGTTAACTGCTTTGTTTGCCCGCCCTTTGCCAAGCAGCAAACGGGCTAGATCCCCCTCACCTAGTTTGGTGTTTTCAGATGCGGAGGTCTCCTCTTCGGAGGAACGGGACCCACAAGGGGATCAAGCAGACCCAAGTCCCGAAGGTTCAGACATGGAGGGTTCCACTGTAGATGAATATTTTTCGGCCTCTCAAGCGGAGAGCCTGTGGATCCAGTCTTTGACCGATATAGTTCGCACTGCTTTTAAACTTCCAGTGCCAGAACTAGTAGCCCCTGTGGTATCCTCATTGGTTTCTTTAAAGGCTCCATTAACTTGTGTGTCTTTTCCGATTCACCCTCTTCTGCGGAGCGTGATTTACCAGGATTGGGCTCGACCTGATAGGATCTTTATCCCTCCTAAGAGGTTCTCTATTCTCTATCCTATGGAAGAGGAATTTTTAAAGAAATGGGCACTCCCCACAGTGGACGCGGCCATTTCCTGCGTGAATAAATCCCTGACCTGTCCGGTTGAAAATGTCCAGATGTTCAAGGATCCGGTCGACAAAAAATTAGAGACCCTACTGAAGGCTTCTTTCACCACAGTAGGTGCCATGGTTCAGCCAGTGGTGGCAGCCATTGGCGTTTGTCAGGCCTTAAAGGATCAGGCAAAACAGATATTAAAGGACATGCCGGCTCAGCAAACTCGTGAATTAGCAGATTTCCCTAGGGCTCTCTGCTTTGCAGTAGATGCTATTAAGGACTCCATCCAACAGGCATCCCGGTTATCTCTGCTGGTGGTTCACATGCGTCGTCTTTCGTGGCTAAAGAACTGGTCAGCAGAGGCACCCTGCAAAAAGCTTTTAGCAGGGTTTCCCTTTCATGGGGGAAGACTATTCGGTGAAGACCTAGATAAATATATCCAAACCATATCAAGTGGTAAAAGTTCTTCCTTACCGGTCAAGAAAAGACCGCGTGGGCCCGCGTTTAAACGACAGGCCTTTGCAGGCTCGGCCCCTTCGACTTCCCGTCAGTATCGACGGCCTCCCGGGCGTTCAGCAGTTAATAGCCGCCCACAGGGACAAGCCGCGGCAAACAAGAGGCCCTGGTCTCGCAAGCCGGCTAAACCAGTCATCAAGTCAGATTCATGAAGGGGCGCCCCCACTCTCTTGGGTGGGGGGAAGACTTCAGTTTTTCTCCGAAGTCTGGAAGGCCAGAATTCCCGGCTCTTGGGTTCGGTCCGTGGTAGCCACAGGCTACAAACTAGAGTTTCGAGAAATCCCCCCTCCTCATTTTCAGGGGTCAAGTCTTCCAAGCGACCCGTTAAAGAGGGCCTCTCTCGTAAAGGCGTTGGATCGCCTCTTGCTCCAAGGAGTAATTGTAGTACCAACCCAAGAAAGGGGTCTGGGATTCTACTCCAACCTTTTTATTATACCAAAACCCAATGGCGACGTCAGGCCTATCCTAGACCTCAAACGCCTAAATCGCTTTCTAAAGATTCAGACCTTTCGTATGGATTCCATACGTTCAGTGACAGCCAGCCTGCATCAAGGCGACTTTCTAGCATCTATAGACATAAAGGATGCATATCTGCATGTGCCGATCTACCCAGCACATCACAAGTTTCTTTGTTTTATGATAGATCAAAGTCATTTCCAGTTCGTAGCCCTCCCTTTCGGGTTGGCAACAGCTCCGCGGGTATTCACAAAGGTGTTAGCCCCGGTGCTAGCCGTCCTAAGGACAGAAGGCATTTTGGTCCTGGCATAACTGGACGATCTCCTGGTTATCGACAGATCAGCTTCCAACCTCAATCATGCAGTAGTCCGCACAGTTCGGCATCTACAAGAATTCGGGTGGGTTGTGAACCAAGGAAAATCGAGGTTGCAACCCACAAGGTATATATCTAGGCCTTCGGTTAGATACAGAATGCCAGAGGATATTTTTACCTCAAGAAAAGATCAGGTCATTGACTCAAACAATTCAAATAGTCCTAGGCAAAAAGAGGCCGACTATTCGCCTATGCATGCGACTGCTGGGAAAGATGGTAGCCGCCTTCGAAGCAGTGCCCTATGCCCAGATCCATACCAGAGTTCTCCAGGCAGCTATTCTCTCTGCTTGGAACAGGTCCATACAGGCATTAGACCGTCCATTAGGTCTTTCCCCAGGAGTCAGGCGCAGCCTGTACTGGTGGCTGGTCCCTCAAAAATTGTCAAAAGGGAAAACCTTTTGCCCCATCACGTGGAAAATAGTAACCACAGATGCCAGCCTAACAGGTTGGGGGGCAATCTTAGGGAAACGGACCCAGCAGGGACAGTGGTCAGAGGCAGAAAGTCTGCTTCCCATCAATGTCCTAGAGATCAGAGCTGCTCGGTTGGCCCTGGTCGCCTGGACTCTCCCCCTGCAGGGTCTGCCAGTAAGGATACAGTCCGACAATGCCACGGCGGTGGCATACATAAACCACCAGGGGGGCACAAGGAGCCTAGCGGCTCAAAGGGAAGTAAACCTGATTTTCTCATGGGCCGAAGCCCATGTACCCTGCATCTCAGCAGTGTTCATCCCAGGGATAGACAATTCTCAAGCAGATTTTTTGAGTCGTCAACAGTTACTCCCGGGAGAGTGGTCTCTTCACCCCCAGGTATTCCAAGAGATTTGCCAAAGATTCGGAGTTCCCGATGTGGACATCATGGCAACAAGATTCAACAAGAAATTGGGAAAATTCGTATCCCGAGCCAGGGACCCCTCGGCCTACGGGACCGATGCGTTGGTTTGCCCCTGGCACCAGTTTTCTCTCCTGTATGCGTTCTCTCCACTACAGATGATTCCCCGCCTTCTACGAAGGATCAGGGTGGAGCGCAGGCCGGTGATCCTGGTGGCCCCAGCCTGGCCCAGAAGGGCTTGGTACGCACTCATCGTGAGGATGTCAGTAGGGGCACCGTGGCCACTCCCCCTGCGCCCAGATCTGCTGTCTCAGGGCCCGATCTACCACCCTGCTTCACAGCAGCTAAATTTGGTGGCTTGGCGGCTGAATCCCTAATTCTTAAGGGCAGAGGCCTCTCAGCCCAAGTCATATCTACGTTAATTCAGGCTAGAAAGCCAGTCTCTAGAAATATCTATTACAGAGTCTAGAGGACCTATGTGGAGTGGTGCGAGTCTCAAGGAGGGCATCCTCGCAAGTTTTTTATTGACAGGATCTTGCGATTCCTCCAGGTTGGCGTTGACAAGGGGTTGGCTCTTAGTACTCTAAAGGGGCAGGTGTCTGCCTTATCGATATGGTTTCAAAGGCCTTTGGCCACGCATTCGCTTGTGAAAACCTTCTTGCAGGGGGTCTTGCATGTGAATCCCCCTATTAGAGCTCCCCTCTGCCCCTGGAATTTAAATCTGGTCTTGTCAGCTTTACAAAAGCAGCCGTTTGAACCTCTGACAGAAATCCCTCTTGTGCTGCTAACCCGAAAGTTGGTTTTCTTGGTGGCTATGGCTTCGGCCAGAAGGGTCTCCGAGCTGGCAGCCTTGTCTTGCAGGGAACCGTACCTGATTCTGCATAAGGACAGAGTGGTTCTGCGGCCTCAACCTTCTTTCCTTCCTAAGGTCATATCCAGTTTTCACTTGAATCAGGACCTAGTCCTACCATCCTTCTTTCCTACTCCCCAGTCCAGAGAGGAAAGACTGCTTCATACTTTGGACATGGTCCGAGCCATGAGGGTTTATCTCAAGGCTACAGAGAAGATTCGGAAAACAGATGTGCTTTTCGTTCTTCCGGATGGCCCCAAGAAGGGTCAGCCGGCTGCCAAGTCTTTCTTGGGCGGCACACCATCAGATCTCTATGGCACAGGTTTGCAAAGCGGCAACCTGGTCTTCCGTACATACGTTTACTAAATTTTATAAGTTGGACGTCGCAAAGGCTACGGACGCAGCATTTGGGCAGGCGGTCCTACGGGCAGCAGTATAGAATCCTCTGGCCCGGTTCACGCCCCCTTTTTTCTGTTGGTGGAGCTATTTTACCTCCTGATAATGTTTTTTGTTTGGCTATTTTTGGCCTTACGGTCTCCCTCCCTTCATGGAGCATTGCTTTGGGACATCCCATATGTAATGACTATGCGCTCTGTGTCCCGTGATGTACGATAAAGAAAAAAGGATTTTTAATAACAGCTTACCTGTAAAATCCTTTTCTTGAAGTACATCACGGGACACAGAGCTCCCACCCCTCTTTTGGGGAACATTGTGTAACCTCGGAGAAATTGCTTGCTACAAAACTGAAGCACTCTCAGTGGGAGGGGGTTATATAGGGAGGAACTTCCTGTGAAGTTGATTACACCAGTGTCCACACCTGAAGGTACCCATATAACCCATATGTAATGACTATGCGCTCTGTGTCCCGTGATGTACTTCAAGAAAAGGATTTTACAGGTAAGCTGTTATTAAAAATCCTTTTTTCACAGTGTCTGCAGCATGGGTATATCAATGTTTTTTGTGCGGGTTAACTGCATTTTTCCATAGGCTTTCTATTATGTTCTGCATTTTTGGTGCGTTTTATGAAAGCACACGAAAGATACAGCATACGCCAAAACAATGGCCATATTAGAAAGTCTATGGGTAACCCATATAAAAACCGTGGTAAAATCATGGTAAAAAACATGATTTGAGCACAACGCAGCAGTGCGAAAGTGCCCCAAAGAATGCCCAAGGCTGACCACACACACATGATAATTTCTAGTCAGTTATAATAACCACTTTTAAACCACCAGAAATTGCACCTACAATCACAATTTAGAAACTAAGCAATCAATCCTAGAAGTTAGTTGATTGTTAAGGCATGAATGGGCAATACATTTACATGTTCCGTACAGTTTAAACATGCTGTTAAAAAAAAAAAAATAGGAAGCAAATCACTGATACTTGGGTACCCCAGCATAAAAGGTTGAACACTGCTATTATGTAGTGCAACGTTTCTCAACCAGTGTGCCGCGCAGAGCCGGCCCGTCCATGGGACCCAATGGGACCATAGTACCAGGCGGCACCTAGGAGGTGGCGGCATCCAGCGGCAGAAAGTTAGAAATACTAGCGCCGCTGAGCGGCGGAGAGCAGAGCGATGGCTACCGGACCTAGCAACCAGAGTGATTAGGACATCAGGAGGAGGCCGCGGCCGCCCCAGAATTGACAGCGCGCCTCCGCGCCAAATTGCTCGCAGTGTGCGTCCACTGTCCGCCCATCTCAAGTCCGCAGCGTGAGGGAAATGTGTGGGCCAGCCTCTCAGAATCTAAAAGAAAAGGTAAGTTACAGTTCAGTAGCTGTGGCAATACTCCCACCCTGTCCTCCCCACCTGGCTGCTCCCACCCTGTCCTCCACACCTGGCTGCTCCCACCCTGTCCTCCACACCTGGCTGCTCCCACCCTGTCCTCCACACCTGGCTGCTCCCACCCTGTCCTCCACACCTGGCTGCTCCCACCCTGTCCTCCACACCTGGCTGCTCCCACCCTGTCCTCCCCACCTGGCTGCTCCCACCCTGTCCTCCACACCTGGCTGCTCCCACCCTGTCCTCCACACCTGGCTGCTCCCACCCTGTCCTCCACACCTGGCTGCTCCCACCCTGTCCTCCACACCTGGCTGCTCCCACCCTGTCCTCCCCACCTGGCTGCTCCCACCCTGTCCTCCACACCTGGCTGCTTCCACCCTGTCCTCCACACCTGGCTGCTCCCACTCTGTCCTCCACACCTGGCTGCTCCCACTCTGTCCTCCACACCTGGCTGCTCCCACCCTGTCCTCCACACCTGGTTGCTCCCACTCTGTCCTCCACACCTGGCTGCTCCCACTCTGTCCTCCACACCTGGCTGCTCCCACCCTGTCCTCCACACCTGGTTGCTCCCACTCTGTCCTCCACACCTGGCTGCTCCCACCCTGTCCTCCACACCTGGTTGCTCCCACTCTGTCCTCCACACCTGGTTGCTCCCACTCTGTCCTCCACACCTGGCTGCTCCCACCCTGTCCTCCACACCTGGTTGCTCCCACCCTGTCCTCCACACATGGCTGCTCCCACTCTGTCCTCCCCACCTGACTGCTCCCACTCTGTCCTCCGCTCCAGCTGGCTGCTCCCACTCTGTCCTCCCCTCCAGCTGGCTGCTCCCACTCTGTCCTCCCCTCCAGCTGGCTGCTCCCACTCTGTCCTCCCCTCCACCTGGCTGCTCCCACTCTGTCCTTCCCTCCACCTGGCTGCTCCCACTCTGTCCTTCCCTCCACCTGGCTGCTCCCACTCTGTCCTCCCCTCCACCTGGCTGCTCCCACTCTGTCCTCCCCTCCACCTGGCTGCTCCCACTCTGTCCTCCCCTCCACCTGGCTGCTCCCACTCTGTCCTCCCCTCCACCTGGCTGCTCCCACTCTGTCCTCCCCTCCACCTGGCTGCTCCCACTTTGTCATCCCCTCCACCTGGCTGCTCCCACTCTGTCCTCCCCTCCACCTGGCTGCTCCCACTCTGTCCTCCCCTCCACCTGGCTGCTCCCACTCTGTCCTCCCCTCCACCTGGCTGCTCCCACTCTGTCCTCCCCTCCACCTGGCTGCTCCCACTCTGTCCTCCCCTCCACCTGGCTGCTCCCACTCTGCCCTCCACTCCACCTGGCTGCTCCCACTCTGCCCTCCACTCCACCTGGCTGCTCCCACTCTGTCCTCCCCTCCACCTGGCTGCTCCCACTCTGTCCTCCCCTCCACCTGGCTGCTCCCACTCTGCCCTCCACTCCACCTGGCTGCTCCCACTCTGCCCTCCACTCCACCTGTCTGCTCCCACTCTGCCCTCCACTCCACCTGGCTGCTCCCACTCTGTCCTCCCCTCCACCTGGCTGCTCCCACTCTGTCCTCCCCTCCACCTGGCTGCTCCCACTCTGTCCTCCCCTCCACCTGGCTGCTCCCACTCTGTCCTCCCCTCCACCTGGCTGCTCCCACTCTGTCCTCCCCTCCACCTGGCTGCTCCCACTCTTTTTTTTTTTCGGGGGGGGGGGGGGGCAGCATTTCATTCTTGGTACCAGGCAGCACAATGTCTTGGGCCGGCACTGGTGCCGCGCCACACTGGTGTGCCGCGAAGAGTCTCCAGGTGTGCTGCCGCAAAATGACCCCCAATATAGGCAGCTATGGCAACCATCTGATGTATTAACTACTGCTGGCCACTTGGTTAATATTTGTTATTACAGCGGTGCTGGTCCGCTGTGTAAAGCTCACTTCCTGCTGCCACAGGCACATTTAGGAAGCTGTGCTAGCTGTGCGGGCCTTCCAACCGCATCTTGCCAACCAATTACGTCATCGATGATGAAGAAAAGAGGGAAGGACGGCCGCACTCCAAGGATTTTCAAACGAAAAAAGTTGTCTTTATTGTAAATCCAAAAACATGTACAGTCACAGCAATCACAGAAAACAGGACAGCCGACGCGTTTCGCACTCGATCAGTGCTTAGTCATGGCTATGGTATGGTGCTAACACAAAAACATTTATACTAAACCCCAAAATACCAAATGAAACATGTGACTCCCTTCAGCCTATAGCAACTTAAAGTTAATTAGTTGTGATAGACATCCTGAATGGGTGTAATCAGAGTGTCAAGTGTGTGCAGGCTGAAAGTCAACACTAACATGAAAAAGGTAACCCTTAAAGAACCTGTGTATGTGTGGATGTGAGGATTGCATGAAAATGGGAAGGGATATATATATATATATATATAAAGGTGAATGGGAGAGTGGATGTAAAAAATAGTGAAAAATAAAATAGACTGGTTTTAAGTGTCTATATATTTATATATATATAGCCGAAATAGTGTTTAGGATGCTGAAGCAGTCATATGGCCCGCAAACCAAAAAAAAAAAAAAAAAAAAGGATATAAAAAAAAAATATATAAAATAAACTAAAATAAACACACAAAAAAAAAAAAAATTAAACACAAAAACAAGAAAAAAAAAATTTTCAAATAAAATTAAACACAAAAATAAAATAAAAAAAAATAAAAAAAAATAATGATAAACACAAAAAAAAAAATATATAATAAACACAAAAACAAGAAAAAAATAAAATAAATTAAACACAAAAACAGAAAAAAAGAAAAAAAAATTAAACACAGAAACAAGAGACAAAAAAAAAATATTAAATATATAAATGTTAACACAAAAACAAGAGAAAAAAAAAAAAAAAAGAAAAAAAAAATTAAATAAATAAAATAAAATATTGTGCCGGGATATGTGCCCATATGGACCACATTGTGAACATGTTTGTGAATTAATGTCAACTTGTGAAATGAGTGTATACGTAATGTAATGTATACGTGAAAACACGTGTCCGTGAACAGGTGTTCATGAATACAAATGTGTCTCATTCATATATTCATGTGATCGTGAAATGGATGAAGATCAAGTGAATGAGTAAACAACACGAAGAAAAAAAAAAAAAGGGCCTTATTGGGGTATGGTAAAAGGATGCAGAGATATATTGATGTCCTAAGTGTAAAAGTATCTTTTTAAAAAAATGAAAAATGAAAAAGGTGATAGATTTACTACGGGGCACCTTTATATATAACGGCCAGGACCCAAATGTGTGCGAGTGGACGGCATGAGCAATATAAATGAACCATAGAAGAGCAATCGATCATGTCGTCCAAGTGTATCGCTTTTCAAAGGTCCGGCTGGACTGCAACTGTTATTCTGGATGTACCAGAGACTACTTGGGTGCAATCGGCATGTTTTAATGGATCTACATGTAAAAATGAACGTAATTTTAAAACGCATATAGATTTAAGACCCAGAAAAAAAGGGGGGGGGGGAAGGAAAATCCTCTTTGAAATCACACTCAATGAGTGTGTGTGGTTAATGCATATGGGTATAAACATAGCAAGGTAACAAGAAGGGGGGAAAAAAGGGGAATGTAACAATAATGTTATGGTAATATGTTATAATGTGTATATACTGTATATAAAAAATTAAATATAAAAACAGATGAGAAAATATTTTTAGTATTTACTCTTATGTCATAGTCAGTGCATAACATCGGGCAGTCTCACTGAAGAGAAAAGACCGCACCGCCTCCATACAAAAGTGACATCACACGGGCTAATTGGAAAACGGGAAGGGAGACGAGGGAAAAGGAATGGGGAAGAGGGGAGGGAAAGGGGGAGGGGAATTGTAGTTAGGCGAACACGGACTGAAAGGGAGAATGCCGATGATTAGTATAAAAGGGAAACCTGTAATCTAAACAGGAGAGTGGAATATTATATACGTCGGCATATCTAAAAAGGTCCCGTGTATAAACATATTCGCCTAACATAGCCCGAATGGAGCCACGAGCGCAGAACCCTGATATTATATAGGGATAAATCACAACTGGTGTTGTGTGTATAATTTCAACATGTAATGAAGAAAAAGGGGAAGGTGAAGAAAACAGATGGAAAATAATGAGAGAGGGCACAGAGGACAATGTAAAGGAATGTGTGCATATGTATGTGCGTTTGGAGCATATGTAATGTGCAAGACAAATCGCACAATAATTTCTGATATTTCGTTAAGAGGTAGAAGTGGTCTGAAAAATGCATGTATTATAATGGTACAGTACAATACAATATAGTACAATGTGGTGTAATGCCTGAGTGGTATAGTATGGGCATAACATGCATAAAGATTCATTGATTAATCACCTTAAAATAAACGAATAAACAAATAGATGAACTATAAGTACAACATTAGAAGTAGTGCATGACATATATAGGAAAAATATAATAGTGGTTTCACTCATAGAAATGGGAAACATCCCATTCAAAGTTGAGTCCCCTAGGCAGTCTAGAATTAAGGTGAAAAATTACGTCATCGGTTGCTATGGGAGGGTCGAGCGCACGCACCGCTATATGTGACGTGTCAGCCGCGGGTGTCAGAGTAGATGCTGGCTGGTGCGCGTTTCCCTGAGGGGAGGAGAAGAACAACGCAAGTAGAGGTGAAAGAACAGTGAGGAAACAAAACAGTGAGGAGACACAGGTACAGTACTTGTACCTGTCATTTTCAATGTATGATAGTTTTATTGCAGGCATGGTGTTTCTAAAAAGAAAATACATAACACTTGTTGGCACTTTCATTGCCTCACTTTTTATTGCAGGCATGGTGATTTTTTTTTAAATGTAATATAATATACATGGGCTATGTGGGTTATTATTGATAATGATAATTGTAAACTTCAATACTGCAGTTTGGCCGCAGCGTAGGTGTAGCGCAGGGTACTTGCGGTTTTCATGTGGTTTCTCATTGACTTCTTTTATGTCCCTCATGTTTGGTGTGCTTTCAGAAAATGTACCAAAAATTTACTACATAATAGAAGTTTGAGAAACCACATGAAAACCGCAGGTACCCTGCGCTACACCTACACTGTGGCCAAACTGCAGTATTGAAGTATACAGTTAACATTATCAATAATAACCCACATAGCCCATCTATATGATATAAAAAATAAATAAAATCACCATGCCTGCAATGGAATGAGTCAATGTGAAAGTGCCCTAATTGTAACAAGTGTTATGTAGGTTTTTATTTTTTTTCCCCACAAGACCACAATTCGTTACAGATTTGGAATGGTTTGCCGGGGTTATGGCTGAACATCAGCCATAACCTTGGTATTTTGTTTTAATTCATTGAAGTGAATTTTTTTACAAAAATAAATGCATTTGCAAAACCACTGTGCAAATAGCATGTGGCATACATTTTTTTCCGCATTTTTGGTTTAGTGTGCCTCAAGATTCTGACAGATTTTAAAGGGTGTCTTGGTTGAAAAAAGGTTGAAAAACACTGTTGTAGTATGTGGGTACAATTATGTCATATAAGAGAAAACATAGAGCATTTAGTGCAATTCATTTGTCAAAGACTTAGAACTGAATAGGATATAAAACATGCAGACACAGCTGGGCTTGTATGGTCGAGCCCATGCAGTCTATATAGCCTAAAGTCATAGTGAAAATAGAGGCAGTATAATATATGACTATACTTTGCTTAGCCGGCAAGCCTTGGGCTCAAACTTGTTTGAGAAATCTTGATCTATTTTTTCTGTTTAAAGCCTCAGGTAACTGTGGTCAGCTCAGAAATCCAATCACAATTTACTTACAGAAATCACTTCATACAATTGAAAGTGGTATTTATATGTCGTGTTTCACTACATGCATACACTGCATTATTGTCTTATTTGTACATTTGCATTGCTGGGATAGTATACATTTATCAAATTTCTTTTCATATAACGCAATATTCATAAAGAATAATGTTGGTAACATGATAATTCCTGCACTGAATGTAAGAAACTATATTTTTACTACATTGCTTGCAAATTCTAACCCCGTCTGTTCAGACTGTAAGCTACTCTAGGTGTTCTGTGACTGGAAAAAGAGTTTTTAAACATGGGCTGTATAATTCTTAATCATTTAAAGTATAGATTGAACGTGTGCCTTTAAGTAGAAATGTTTTTCTTTACTGGCAGGTTCCCTTTATTTGTGCATAGTTGCTGCACAAGTTCTTCTAAGCATAGCCCCTGTGCACCAGTCCACCCCTCTTTTTTGTGTTGGGGGTCTGCTGACATGAGAGCATGTGCTTGTGATGCAGTAGGTATTCCTAAAAACATACACTGCAGTCTGTTTACAGTCTAAAGGCCCATACACACGGTCAGACTTTTTGCCAACAAACTTCAAAATGAGCACGTTTTAAAAAAAGTCAGACCGTGTGTACGCTCCATCTAACTTTTCAGCAACAAAAGTCCGATGGTGCAAAGTCCAACCGTGTGTGTGACAGGCTCGGACCCTCTTATGTCTAAAATCATCCTATGTCCACTAGGGGCATATGATGACTGAGAAATGATATCTTGGACTACCTGAGATATGATTATTCTGTATCCACAATATATTCCAGGATATTTGTAAAGAACTATTTACTGATTGTTGATTCTGAACTCAATGGGTGAATTCTAAGAGTGACTCATTTATACTGCTAGATGCTAATCCCATCCCCTCCAGCCATCTCTCTGTTCTCTGTGCTAATTTACAGTGCTATTGTGTGAAGATGTCCAGCGTTTACACTTATGATAATGTGTGTTGTATAGCACGTGAATGAGGAGCCATGACGTCTACTCGCCTAGTCTGGGTAAATGATTAGTTAATTAGCTTATGTTAATTTATCTTCTGGTTACCTCCTCTAACTGTATATAAGACTGTATTCTTGGTTCTAATAAACACTCCATGTTTAGCACACAAACAAGTCTCGTCTCGTTGTGTGTTGAGAGCAGCTGGAATATCTGATATCTACAGGGAGTGCAGAATTATTAGGCAAGTTGTATTTTTGAGGATTAATTTTATTATTGAACAACAACCATGTTCTCAATGAACCCAAAAAACTCATTAATATCAAAGCTGAATATTTTTGGAAGTAGTTTTTAGTTTTAGCTATTTTAGGGGGATATCTGTGTGTGCAGGTGACTATTACTGTGCATAATTATTAGGCAACTTAACAAAAAACAAATATATACCCATTTCAATTATTAATTTTTACCAGTGAAACCAATATAACATCTCAACATTCACAAATATACATTTCTGACATTCAAATACAAAACAAAAACAAATCAGTGACCAATATAGCCACCTTTCTTTGCAAGGACACTCGTGCAGCCTGCCATCCATGGATTCTGTCAGTGTTTTGATCTGTTCACCATCAACATTGCGTGCAGCAGCAACCACAGCCTCCCAGACACTGTTCAGAGAGGTGTACTGTTTTCCCTCCTTGTAAATCTCACATTTGATGATGGACCACAGGTTCTCAATGGGGTTCAGATCAGGTGAACAAGGAGGCCATGTCATTAGTTTTTCTTCTTTTATACCCTTTCTTGCCAGCCACGCTGTGGAGTACTTGGACGCGTGTGATGGAGCATTGTCCTGCATGAAAATCATGTTTTTCTTGAAGGATGCAGACTTCTTCCTGTACCACTGCTTGAAGAAGGTGTCTTCCAGAAACTGGCAGTAGGACTGGGAGTTGAGCTTGACTCCATCCTCAACCTGAAAAGGCCCCACAAGCTCATCTTTGATGATACCAGCCCAAACCAGTACTCCACCTCCACCTTGCTGGCGTCTGAGTCGGACTGGCGCTCTCTGCCCTTTACCAATCCAGCCACGGGCCCATCCATCTGGCCCATCAAGACTCACTCTCATTTCATCAGTCCATAAAACCTTAGAAAAATCAGTCTTGAAATATTTCTTGGCCCAGTCTTGACGTTTCAGCTTGTGTGTCTTGTTCAGTGGTGGTCGTCTTTCAGCCTTTCTTACCTTGGCCATGTCTCTGAGTATTGCACACCTTGTGCTTTTGGGCACTCCAGTGATGTTGCAGCTCTGAAATATGGCCAAACTGGTGGCAAGTGGCATCTTGGCAGCTGCACGCTTGACTTTTCTCAGTTCATGGGCAGTTATTTTGCGCCTTGGTTTTTCCACACGCTTTGTGCGACCCTGTTGACTATTTTGAATGAAACGCTTGATTGTTCGATGATCACGCTTCAGAAGCTTTGCAACTTTAAGAGTGCTGCATCCCTCTGCAAGATATCTCACTATTTTTGACTTTTCTGAGCCTGTCAAGTCCTTCTTTTGACCCATTTTGCCAAAGGAAAGGAAGTTGCTCAATAATTATGCACACCTGATATAGGGTGTTAATGTCATTAGACCACACCCCTTCTCATTACAGAGATGCACCTCACCTAATATGCTTAATTGGTAGTAGGCTTTCGAGCCTATACAGCTTGGAGTAAGACAACATGCATAAAGAGGATGATGTGGTCAAAATACTCATTTGCCTAATAATTCTGCACTCCCTGTATATCCAGACTGATAGGAAGCAGTATATGATGGAAGCACTCCAACGGAGTGTGGGAGGTTCCATTACAGTGGGTATGCTATAGACCAACTCATCGTCCAGAAGAAGCTACGCGACCACGCCCAGCGAAACGCGTTGACGACATCACGGGTCCCGGACGGCGGTGTCTTTGATCCCCCGGACCATCACCAACCAGGAGATCGAGCATGTAGACGCCGACAGCTGCACGCGAACTCAGCTAATCCAACTACTTTCCTCTTAGGGGATGTGCGGCACGGCTTGCAATCTTTGCCGACATTGCTGATGATCACCGCTTTGGAGCCTTCCCTACTTTGGCTGTCCATTCACGGCATGCTGCGGACGTCATAGACCAACTCGGTGAGCAACGGGAATTTGAATTGATCAATGCTGCCGAGGACACGGTAAGGTGACACTCACCTGTTGTATGCAGGGGCGCCCAATTTGAACTCCCACTCAGCAATCATTGGACACATGCTCGCTAAAGGGGGACACTAGCTGTACTTTATCTGCTGCTTAATTACATGAAAGCTGTTAAATACTATGAACCACATAGACTTCTATGGCACTATACAATACAATTGATCAACATCATCACTGATGGTTCTTTTTAGCACCTGCAGCATATGGGACTTGGTCATATATGACTAGATTCACCAGCTACTAACCCTATCCTCTTGTGTGATATCATCACGTCATCTCCAGCAACTGGATCTTGTCAGGATCTACAGCCATTGCTTTCAGCTTTAGTCCCTTGATATTAGCCACCGCTATTTCTACCCCCCGCGGGGACGCACTCATTGGGGTTTGTTCCCATATATTTTATTTGTTATTTTTTCTTGTATGCGGTGTATTACCGCTGGGAACCCCAGTTTATTCAGAGACTAATTTGGCTTTGATTGACTGCAGCCTTCCCTTGTCAGGCATAGGGGGTGCTTTTAGAGGTTTTTCTAATAAAGTTACATGTATATATTATCTATTTGAGTATGGCCCATTATTACCTATGTAGCTTCTTTTATCAACAGTGATCTCTCCAGTTCTTGGAGACCTCCTGTTTGATAGCCCTCTCGTTTATGCTTATAGGCCAACTCCCTTCAGACAAAAATCCACTGAAAAGTTTGTTTGAAGTCCGATCGTGTGTACGAGGCTTTATACAGAGGATGCAGAGAGAGACTCTCATACTCCAAACCAGTGTTGCCAACTGGTTTGGAGTATGAAAATTTACTGACTCAAAATTTACAGGCACAGCCACGTTTTTACTGGCATTTCCAAAAAGTTACAAAATTAGTTTTAAGTACAACAAATCTCAGTATTTAGACTACAAATAAGTACAATATGCAATTAGAAATGTGATTAAAGGTAGATATTAAGGCAAAAAACATATTTCTTATTTTATTTTCAATATAGTAAGTATGTAGCTAAGGGACGGGACTCAGGAGGGCAAGAAAATAAAATGGGTGGCACAAACACATGAAATTGATTCTCACAGTGACACTGACAGTAGTGTGCAGCAGCAAAGATCACCGACACAAAACATGCCCTCCTGAGTCAGTGACAGTCTCTCTCCACACCAGGGGGTCCCTCCACTCCAAAGCACTGACAATCCTGCTCCTGGCTTGCCTTGTTACCGTCCCTCAGACCCACACATGAAGCTCTTGGCTCATTTGCTCCATGACATCACACAACACTCAGGGACCACCTCCACCAGTCCCGTCCACTGACGGCACCAACTGAACACACTGTAGCAGGCACTTTGACAGTCTCGGCCGCCTCGGCACCCGAACTACGCATGCACAGTTTCAAGCCGAGTGTCACAAACATATTTTTACTGGCAACATTTCCTCTTACTGGCATTTACTGGCGGGAGAAAAGTGCCCATTTTTAAAAATAGTGACGGTTGGCAACACTGCTCCAAACACAGATTTAAAGTCCACCATTTAAAGGCTAAGTATACCACACACAGTGGTACACAGTCTGGGTCAGAGACCCATCAGAATGATGTAAATAGGACATGTCATTACAGCAAAATTACTCAAAAAGCAGAAGTCTGAAATACGTTCACCCATTCTATATTGTAAATTGTAAGGCACATAAGCAATTGCTGTTCCCATCATTTTCATAAGTATTTCAAAAGTTAGACTGGATTGTTGTTTGTCAGAGTTAAAGAAGGTGGAAGGAGGATGAAAGAGAGAAAACAAAAACACAAAGGGGAAGGGATAGGGAGGGGCTGGGTAAGGGGCGGAAGGGAGAGTAGGGGGTCATGAGGGGAGGGAAGAGGAAAAAAAGGCCTGGACATAGGAATGGGTGCAAGAACCCCATCCCCACCTGGACATTCACACAGAAACAAGAGAAACAGAATAAGAATCTGAGGCCTGGAGCTGTGGTGGCTCAACGTGATTGGCACTGCGCTGACAAGCCATTCACCTCTGCAGCCAAGGGTTCGGATCCCGGTCTCGGCTACATGTGAATTGAGTTTGGTGGTCTCAGCCCGGCTCCCGGTGGGTGTGCTATGCAAGGTACGCCTGTGCTTAGTACGCCCACCCCCCCCACAAAAACCACCACACTTGCACGCACACAAAATTGGTTTAAAAAACACATGCACTTTGGCCATGCGGTCTCATAAAAATAAAGAGAGGCGAAGGACCTACGGGGCTGGCTGGGTGGGCTAGGCCCCCTCACTCCCTCATAGGGGGAGTCCCTCTGCCCCATTGGGGTCCCGTTGGGCCCCAGTTGGGCTCCCAAGAGGAGCAGGTAGGGCGGGGTGAGTGGGAGGCCCCCCTTCACACCCGCCATTGCCACCAGGGGCATGGAGAAGGATGGCGATTGCCTCCGGGGGGAGGGTCTACCTACTCCCAACTCCTGCAGTCCGGCTCCTCTCTCTCGAGTTCACGCACAAAAATACACTTAAAAAAAAAAAAAAAAAAAAAAAAAAAGAATCTGAGGCCTGTGAGTTACCTTTGCAAAGCCAAAGGGGACTGGTAAGTCCATGTTTCGGACCATGTTTCATGTTACACCCATATTCAGGATGTAACATAAAACATGGCTGCAGTCTATATAAACCCACCCCAAACTACCAACCCCTCTTTATGATTCATGTTTTTTTTAGAGTGCCCCCTTTTTTCTTAATTTGGAAAGTCAATGTGTGTCGTCATTTATTCCCAGGCTACGTGAATGAGCGCTTCATGTCACAACTGTCACCGTAGACAAGTGTGGTAAAGTAAATGCACTTAAAGTCTATTGATACTTCCTCTAGCCCCATAGCCAGGTGGAAGGCTAGAGGAATAGCCTGCAGGGACCAGAGCGTTGTAACCCCAATCCATTGGTTGTGGTTGCAATGCTTTGCGTGCTCCAATACAAACAAATAATAAATGCACATTTTTTTTATTTTTTATCAATGTGGATGCATTTATTCTTTTTTTTTTGTTGTAGAATTAGCATGTAAAGAAGTAAAACCCTGGTGACTGTGTGGCGTCCTCAGATATTCAAAACACCATTTAACTTATGGATTCACTGGAAATCATTATTGCAATCACTAATTATAATCGTTACATACGGTTAGCAAGCTTATCTTTATATATCTTCACATTAGCTTTCTGAAATCCCCTGTACAGCAGCACTGAAATAGCCAAGGCTAGTGGTTTCAGACAATCAGGCTCTACTGCATTGCACAGTGGTGTCCAAAAAGTGCTACTACTTTGTGGTCCAGTAACAGACTGGGCACGTCTTAGATTATTATTATGCTCTACTGCACAACTACAGTTAAGTGTGGAGTAAAGACAAAGGGGCGCAGGCTTAGCTATCTGGAAGGTGTGCCTAGATCACAAGACAGGCTGAACAAAATTATAAATCCATTTGTCATACTTTAAGACTAGTATTACATCAGAATGTATGGAATGCTTTATTTGAATTTGTGTGAATGGCTAACCGCAGGTCAAAGCAACCAAAATGCAGAATGTAGGACTTTTTCCCACACACCACACCCTAATGGATTGGTGGATACACACTCTATTGAAAACTATAATTTTCTGATGCCAGTGCAATTTGGTTATATTGGAAAACACAGCAAGATCTCAATAACACATCTGGTGGTAACAAACTAGGAGTCAATCTGGTGCATCTTAGTATAGAACCAATCAACTTAAAGTTTTTTTTATCATAGCTTATTTGAACAAGCTGAAGTTAAAAGCTGATTGGCTACCATGCACAACTGTGTCTGCGTGCGCGTACTTTGATTAATTGATGCGGATGCTTCCGCCCTTTCACTCCCTCTCCGACGCGTCACGTTCCGCCCACAACAAATTGGGACACATCTTTACTTCCGCCCTTGCGTGATGCTTGTCAGTGCGTCATATCCGCCCACACTCTGGTGATGTGGGATTGGTTTGACTCACCCTATAACACTCGCGGCGCAGAGATTTAGAGACGCTGACTTATCTCTTAGATTGGGATACACAGGTTATCACAGGGGATTACTGAATCAAGTTTAGTATTTGATGTAACTCGTCCGCCCGTTTTAAATCGCAATACATGCTTACTTCTGCCCTCACGTGCGACCTCCACGGCGCCACTTCCGCCCTTACTTTGATGCTATGGGATTGGTCGGAAGCATTATGTGACGTGTTCTACGCGGGGGTACTGATATTGCATGACGGAGCTGTCTGATTGGAGGACACAGATGGCTATAGGGGGACGCCCAAAATTAAGTGCACTGCTGGATATATATAAGAACACACTAACATACATGTAGCTCAACCTTATGAATAAGTCTATATGACGAAACATGTCGAGGCTCATCTACATTTAAACATATGAACATCTGAACCAACGTGGGGAGATAGCTCTGCATGATACATCACGCTATTTATTAGCGATCGTGAGTTTTTTTTCCAACCAGGGATACAAGTATAGTGCAGGTGGAATGGTGAGAAGCTTCTGGTTGTTTACACAGGTCCGCTGTGACCACAGTTCAACTTCTGCTTTGTTTGATTCACGCTTTTGATACATTTGCTTTTGTGAGTGCAATTTTTGCAGATTTTATGTGGTATGTATTAAATTGTTTTTACGATATCACACTATTATATGCTTTCTTTATTTTTGGATTATTCACGTATCACAACATTGGAATTGGAATTTACCTGATGGGTTAAGAATTATACATCATGCTCTTTTGCCCAAGAGTGTTAGACAACTCGTTTTGGTGAGTGGCCAACTTAATTGGTGGAGGATTCACTCTCACATCGGGTGCGGTGGAAGATTACTGTGAAGATCATTGATCTAATTTTTATATTTTCAAACTATATTGCTTGAAACACTACTTATTTCACGGGTTCACATCATTTGTTTATATATATTCATATATTTTGTGTTGTTCACTTATGAGGATCATCCACATATAAGCGCTGTTTATATATGCTTAGTATTTTAACACAGTGTTTAGATACACCATATATGCTTTACCATGCACAACTGCATCAGATTTTGCACTCTCCAGTTTCAGTAAATCAACTCCAGTACATCATGTAGCCATACTTTATCAGAAAAGTATGTCTGAAATCTTTCAGCTTTGCCTAGGAATGAATATACATACTGTATGTGGCAAATCTACCTCTGTGTAGAATGTCATTGGTTCCTTTACAGCAATAGTTTTTACCAAAGCAATGGAAAATAGAAAATTTGACAAGGGCCTCTCTAATTGGCATGAACGTATGATTGAATACTGTATACAGTATCTCACAAATGTTAGCACACCCCTCACATTTTTCTAAATATTTTATTATATCTTTTCATGTAATAATACTGAAGAAATTGCACTTTGTTATACAAGCTGCTACTACTTTACATTGTAGCAGTGTAAATTTGCTGTCCCCTCAAAATAACCCAACACACAGCCATTCATGTCTAAACTGCAACAAAAGTGAGTACACCCCTAAGTGAAAATGTCAAAATTGGGCCCAAAGTGTCAATATTTTTTTGTGGTCACCATTTTCCAGCACTGACTTAACCCTCTTGGGCATGGAGTTTCCCAGAGCTTCATAGGTTGCCACTGGAGTCATTGTCCACTCCATGGTGACATCACAGAGCTGGTGGATGTTAAGAGACCTTGCGCTCCCCCATCTTCTATTTGAGGATGCCCCACAGATTCTCAATAGGGTTTAGGTTTGAAGACATGCTTGGCCAGTCCATCACCTTTGCCCTCTGCTTCTTTAGAAATGTAGTGGTCATCTTGGAGGTGTGTTTTGGATCATCATCATGTTGGAATACTGCCCTGCAGCCCAATCTCTGAAGTGAGGGGATCATGCTGTGCTTCAGTATATCACAGTACATGTTGACATTGATGGTTTCCTCAATGAACTGTAGTGCCACAGTGCTGACAGCACTCATGCAGCCCCAGACCATGACACTCCGACTAGCATGCTTGACTGTAGGCAAGACACACTCGTCTTTGTACACCTGGTTTATGCCACACACACTTGACACCAATCTGAACCAAATAGGTTTATCTTGGTCTCTTTAGACCACAGGACATGGTTCCAGTAATCCATGTCCTTAGTCTGCTTGTCTTCAGCAAGCTGTTTGAGGGCTTTCTTGCGCATCATCCTTAGACGTTGCTTCCTTCTGGGACGACAGCCATGTAGACCAATTTGATGCAGTTTGCGGCATATGGTATGAGCACTGACAGGCTGACTCCCCCACCCCTTCAACAACTGCAAACAACCTCTGGATATGACGATGAGCACGTGCACTCAACTTCTTTGGTCGACCATGGTGAGGCCTGTTCTGAGTGGATCTTGTCCTGTTAAACCGCTGTATGGTCTTGGCCACCGTGCTGCAGCTGAGTTTCACGGTCTTGGCAAGATTCTTATAGCCTAGGCCATCTTTATGTAGAGCAACAATTCTTTTTTTCAGATCCTCAGAGAGTTTGCCATGAGGTGCCATGGTGAACTTCCAGTGACCAGTATGAGAGAGTGAGAGCGATAACAGCACATTTAACACACCTGCTCCCCATTAACACCTGAGACCTAGTAACACTAACGAGCCACGTGACATCAGGGAGGGAAAATAGCTAATTGGGCCCAATTTGGAAATTTTCACTTAGGGGTGTTCTCACTTTTGTTGCCAGTGGTTTAGACATTAAAGGCTGTGTGTTCAGTTATTTTGAGGGAACAGCAAATTTGCATTGTTATAGAAGCTGTACACTAACTACATTACATTGTAGCAAAGTGTAGCAAAGTGTAATTTCTTCAGTGTTGTCACATGAAAAGATATAATAAAATATTAACAAAAATGTGAGGGGTGTACTCACTTTTGTGAGATATTGTATATGCCTGGTCATATATTGTGAGAGATATAGCCAGTAAAGATCAGATTAGAGCTGGAACCGGATAATAAGAGTATCTTCTTTCAAGCCTTCATTTTGGAACCATTTAAAAAAGGAGCTATACAGGAATAAGTGATTTTTCATGCACTTAAAAGTTAAACAATATAATTCATACATATATGATCCTACTCAAACTCTACCAATTTCAACACTAAAAACAATGAATCTGACATTTACCAAACATTTGCTGTAGATGAATCTTTCAGGTGCATGTATTTTAAATGACAGAAATTGATTTACCACCAGTAAACCTTTGGTGAAAGACATTCACTGCTTTATAAATATAAATGTAAACATGAAAAGGGCAAAACCCTCTGGCTGTCCATTGGTTTACAACTAAGTAAATACTTGCCATAAATTCACTGCAGGCCTAGTTGCAGAATGCTGCCCTCACAATGCATTATACACTAAGGGGCAGATTCACGTAGATCGGCGCATTATCATTCCGGCGTAGCGCACCACTTTTCCGTTAGACTTGCGCAATCTAGCCGCGTAATCCGGCGATTCACGTAGCTTTTACGCAAGAGCTTGCGCAAACGTAAGGTTTTTTCCGTAGGCGTAAGGAGGAGTAATACAAATTGGGAGGGACGTGGGCGTGTTACATTGAAATGAGCCGTGACCCCATGCAAATGAAGGGCCGGCCGACTCGCGCATGCGCGCGTGAAGGAAACCATGTCAGCTCCGTTGTGCGCATGCTCACAACTCGGGAGCGGCGCAATCATTGAAATTGGAAATGGACTAGGGCAATGTTGTGAACTACGCAGACAGCATAAATAGACACACACAAACGCCCTTCCATTGCAAAAGTACATCCCTTTGTGTCCCTTCCCATTGAATCAAGTGCTTTTGCTCTGTTGTTCGTTAGAGTGTGTTTTGTAGTTGTCAGATTAGTGTTCTGTGTGATCTTGTGCTTGTTGGTAGTTTTGTGAAAGTGTATTTTGATAAGTGTTTGAGACTGTTTGTTTGATTGATATATTTCTGAGCGTTTGTTTTCTTGCTTTATTTTTTCATCTGATTTTTTTGTGTCTGTTTCTTGCTGAGTGCTAGTGTGATTTTTGGCTGTTCTTTTTCTCTTTGTGTGTGTTCTTGTCTGATTGGTTGTGCTTGTATTTGTGACAGATTTTTGGTGACTGCTAGTGAGTTTGTTTGGAAGTATGACTGAGAGAAAAAGAAAGCTCAATTTTACTGTGGGGGAAAAAAGAATTCTTGCCCGGGCCATTACCGACTATGGGCGTTTTCTCCACGGCCCGCAGAGTGCCACCACCACCCCGGCCAGGAGGAGGGAGATATTGGATATAATCACGGAGCAGGTCAATTCATCGGGGGAGGGGGAGACACGGACCCGCTCTGGGATAGAAAAGAAAATAAATGACCTCCGGCGTGAGGTGAAAAAAAAACTGGCCGCAATAAATGCCCATGCCAGGGGCACAGGAGGGGGCCCACCATGCCGGGTTAGATTTTCAGAGACGGAGCGTGTGGTGGCCCTGACCTTTCACCGGCATGAAGTGGAGGGCCTGCCAGGCTTTGACACAAGTCCGGTCCCCGCGGTGCCAGGTAAGGTTTTTATTTCTCTCAGGTGTGTAGCATGTGTGGGGGAGGGGGTGAAAGGGAATATGTGGCAAGTGTGTGGATCCTCCAACCTGTGAATGTTTTGTGTCATCCACAGCTGTGCAGGAGGGTGCAGGGCCATCTGGACTGACCGCTCCAACCCCAGGACAGCAGCCTAATGAGGCCCCCCCAACAAGGCCAGAGTCCGCAGAGGAGGAACAAGAGGAGGGGGAGGATCATGCGGAGGACGATCATGAGGAGGAGCAGAATCATGAGGAGGAGGAGTCCATGGAAGGCACTGGCCCTTTGGTTTCTGCGGACTCTTCCCCTCTGGCTGCAAGAAGCCTGCCCTCCCTAAGGGTCAGCCCCCCCCCCTCCTCCCCCAACATGGCTCCCCTCACAAGGGCCTCCCCTTCTCCCCGGCCACAACCATCAGCAAGAGCCAGGAGGTCATCCCCAAGCACCAGGGGGGCGCCCAATCTCATGCCCGCCTGTCTGAGAAGGAACCTGGCCACCCAGACCCGCCTTCTGAGACAGCTCTGCCAGACTATGGGGCGGGTGGATCAGAGCCTGTCCTCCATTAATGATAGCCTGGGTAACCTGGACTCCCACTCCCGGGCCTCCACAACCTGCCTAAATGACCTGCAAACTACAGCAGCAGGCGTTGGGCAGGATGTGAGGGCCCTTACCCAGGCTATCCAGGGCAACACGGCAACACTTGGTGCTGCCCTGGACAGAATAGCCGTGGCCTTGGAGGGCAGGCCGCCAGGTGGGCAGATCTCAGGGGCTGCTCCTCCTTCCCCGGCTTTTCCCCTCCCCCATGCGTCTCCCCTGAGGGTCCGGGGCCGTGGCCGGGGGCGCCCCAGGCGTGGCTCAGGCAGAGGGCAATAATTTTTTTTTCCCCCTTTTGTTTGTTTTGAAAGCTTTTTTATTTTTGTTCTCTGCTTTTTTTTGTTTTTTCTAAGCATTTTTTTTTTCAATGCATTTTTGTTTGTTTGACTTTTTTGGCATATTTTGGGTTGTGAATGATGTTTGAATGTGGGGGTGACATTCCTGCTGGAAAAGGGGTGTCACCCTCAATTTTGGTGGAGAAGGGTTCCCCAGGACCAGGGAGAAGTGATTCCCAGGTCCGTGTGAATGGTGTATGAATGTACAGTGACATAATTGGAGCCTTGACGTGGCGTTACTGCTCACCAGTCTTGCATGGTGGACTGGTGCCAATCCAATTTGATGAGGATGTGGGGTGTGTGTGCTAGGGACCATAGTGGTGTGCATGCATGCATTCTCATTGTGCCATGATTAATGTGTGTGTTTAACGTGCAAAGATGCCCAATATGAGCTGCCTCCTGACTGCTCTTCCCTCAGAAGACGGGGTATCCTCGGTTAGGGGTTGATTTTCTGGTTGGGGGGTCAGATCATCACGTAGCTCAACCTGCAGGCCCTTCCTCACTGCGAGATTGTGTAGCATGCAACATGCAGCGATGATATGGCACACGAAGTTTGGGGAATACAACAGTGTACCCCCAGACTTATCCAGGCATCGGAAACGTGACTTCAGGAGGCCAAAGGTGCGCTCCACCACTGCACGGGTTTTGATGTGTGCTTCATTGTATCGTTCCTCTCCTGGGGTTTGGGGGTTCCGGATAGGAGTCATGAGATGGGGTCCCAGTGCATATGCAGAGTCACCTGTAAAGGAAAAGACAGGAGAATGTTAGTCATGCATGTGCCACTTCTGTTGTGCATCACGGGAGGGGATAGTCATGCCTGACTCCCATGTCACTCACCAACCAGCCAGGTGTTCCCATACACGTTCTGTTCGAATTCTGTTCGGATGTGGCTTTGATTGTAGATGTAGCTGTCATGGCTGGACCCTGGGTGTTTGGCACGGACGTGCCATATGAGGCCTTGGGCATCAACTATCACCTGTACGTTGATGGAGTGCCAATTCTTCCGATTGCGGTACATGTGCTCGGTCTCATGGGGGGGCTGGAGTGCCACATGTGTGCAATCTATGGCCCCGATGGTGCGTGGGAATCTGGCAATTCGGTAGAAATCTGCCATTGCCTTGATTCGAAGCTCCTCAGTGGTGGGTTTGATGATTTGGTTGGCCAAGCGTGTGAGGATTGCAGGGACAACCTGGTGCACACATCTGCTCATGGAGGATTGTGACATCCCAGCCACCACTCCACTTGTACGCTGAAAAGAGCCACTGGCAAGGACATGGAGTGTTGCCAGGACCTTGACCAGTGGCTGCACTGCATGTGAGCGTTGTGTTGGGCTGGTGATGTCCTCCTGCAAGGTTGTGGTTAATTCCAGGATGGCATGAGGGGGGAATCTGAAGATGCGAAAGACCTCTGAATCATTCATGCCAAACAGGTGTATGCGGGTGCGGTATACCCTCTCCCGTGCCATCCTCCGTGCCATCCTCTGTGCCCTCCTCCTTCTTTGGTCATCTATATTCACTAGTGCAGCTATGAGCGACGATGCCCCTAGCATGTTGGCAGTCAAATTGTAGTGCAACACGTGTGTGTGGTCTGCTCCTCAATAACGGTGTTGCTTTATCTGACAATTAGACTTTTTTTCAAAAGTTAGATCAGCTTTTATGTGCTCTAACTTTAGACAGGACATTTTGCAGTTGCGCACATCGCGTAGCCTGCGCAGCAACTGCGTTTTTTTGTGGATCCCCGTAACTCCCTCATTAGCATATTTGACTAGCAAATCAATGGTGTGTCTAGCGCAGTTTTGCGCGAAGGGAAGCGAATGTCTAACTCAATTACGCCGGACCAAAAAACGTAGATTTCTGGCGTATATTGTTTTGTGAATCGCGTCCAACTATACGCACGCGCACATTTAGACTTACGCACGCGCAACAGCAGTTGCGCACGCGTAATCGCTCTGTGAATCTGGCCCTAAGTACTTTGGTACAGAGAACATCAACAAAAATATTTTCTTTCCATCCTAGAAGAAAGGAAATTTCAACAGGTTTTCATCAGTTTACTTAAGGTTTACCTCCCAGTTCATTGAGCTATTTCATTTTCAGGATTCTAAGATAATAATGACCGTTCAATGCTGTACTATATAATTTGCCACGGTTGCACATATCAGTCTTTATTTGCTGCCCCTAACTATCCCCTACAACAGAACCTATATACTTTATATTGTGTCATAGCATTTATCACTTCATTAAAATGATATTAACCTCTTGTTTAAAAATAACAGATATGTTATACTTACTTGCTCTGTGCAGTGGTTTTGCACAGAGCAGCCCCGATCCTCCTCTCCTCAGGTCCCCCGCCGGTGCTCCTGGCCCCTCCCTCCTGCCAAGTGCCCCCATAGCAAGCAACTTGTCATTCAGACATGGAGCCATGGCTTGGCCAGCCCCCTCTTTCTCCATATTGGCTCACTAATTTTGATTGACAGCAGTGGTAGCCAATGGCTCTCGCTGCTGTCTCAGCCAATGAGGAGGAAGAGTCCCAAACAGCCAAGACTCTCTTGCAACATCACTGGATCGAAATGGGGCTCAAATAAGTATTGGGGGTGGCTAAGAGGGTTGCTTTACACAAAAGTTATTTTTTTCTCTCAATGCATAGAAAACCGTCTACCTTTAGAACCACGTTAACTTGCCTTCTGTATCTTACCATGTGATACACTTAATGAATGCTTATATTGTCAATGCTGTTTATGTCTTTATAAATAAAAGGTAGCAATAATGCTTTATTTGTAGAGCTTTAATGTATTCCACCTACTGTAACTTTGCATTCATTTTGGACATTAAGGCCCCGTTCACACCTGAGTGATTTCCACCTTGAAGCATGTAGCTCTAATACCCTCAACACACAAAATCTCATTAATTTCAATGGTATTTGTTCACATCTGTGCATTTTGTTGCACACTTGTCGTTCAAAAAAATACACAAGCTTCTTTTAGGCAGATTGGCCCCATAGACTTCAATGGGAACACCTGAAAAGCGCTCAACATTAGCTTTTTACAAGCATGCACAGAGCAGCGTGAACCTTCTCTTCTGAGGTCCCGTACTGCATGTGCTGACATAAAAACTCTATGTTGGCACACATGCAGGTTTTCTCCCAAGCTGTAGTGCAGCTTGGCACTTCCCCCAGTTTCCTCCTCACTGAATTTTGACTGACAGCAACAGGAGCCAATAGTTCCCACTGCTCTGGGACAAGCCTGTAAGGGACCGGAGACAGGAGAGAAGTCCTGCAGAAGAGAAGAGCACTGGACCAATACAGGACTCAGGCATATGCGTGTGGACAGGGTGTGCCAGGTGTGCCCAGGCACACCCTAATCACCCTGTGCAGCATAGATTCCCCCTACTGCCTTAGCCGCGCCGCTGCTGGCTTCCCTCCTCTCCTCTCCCAGCGGCTGATGCTGCATATGTAATTTACTGACACCTTCCCTTTCTGAATAAACATAGTGAGCGATTGGTAGTGCATGTTTGAGCTTTGGGGTGCATACCCTAATGCAATAGGCTGGACTCAGGTAAGCATTTAGGTATGGGAAGAGGAAAAAACAGGCAGAAAACAAATCCCAAATGTTATATATTGCAGCTTTCCAGATCATTAGATCTGGTGGCTGCATCATTTTTTTTAATTTCCTTTGTTTTTGCCTGGTGATTTGGCCAGTAACACACCTCCTGTATTAGTGAGACACCACTCTGGATGAATGAAAACAGGAGGCACAGCAGCATTATCAGTCTGGGGGGGGGGGGGGTAGTGACCCAAATAAAGTGTGCTGGTGGTAGGCATCTATGAAGACCTGGACAGAACCTACTTCTATGGTGGGAATTTTACCCAACTTGAATGATAAGAACACAACGCACTGTTTAAAGAAAAGTGTTTAAAGAAAAGTGAGTAAACTCTTCCTGAGCTTTATATAAAAATGACAAACTGAAACACAAGGAACTTATAATCTTAAACTTAAACTTAGGTGCTTACATTAGCTATATATTTAAATGCTTGTGGTTTTGTTACAGGTTGTCAAAGCCGCAGCCTTGTTGTTGTCGCAGACTCCAGGTGAGGCAACAGGAGAAGACGGTTTATAATCAAGCGGCAGTGGCAAGAGGTTTTCTCCACCTCATCTGTCCCGTGAATTTAGGAGGAAGAATGAAATGGGAGTTAGAAATGGCAATATTTCTCTACTGAAGCATATTCTCATCTGTTTTGCTACTTTATATGGATAACCTGTAATTATTGACCATTTACAAGCTGAACAGATGAATGGGTTTCATCAACTAAGAATTATAGCAGTTATTTGTCAAATGCACTTTATTTAACCCTCCTCTTATGTTAGCGTTCTGTTACTATCCATGATGTTAACGGGTCGGTTTTGACCCGTGTCTTAAATCTGCCATAAAATACCCTCTGAACAATTATTTATCATCCAATTTGTTTCTTACCTCTTGGTTACCTTGTTAGGCTTCTTTATCCTTGAAAAGATTGGTTTTAATATTTTTGGTGTGACCCCTTAGACCTTTCTTTTGATAGCATACCTCTCATTTTCAAATTTAAAAAATGGTAAAATCAAGTCAGCAACTCTGAAATGTATTGGTCCTATGTTTCTTTACTTTATTTAGAGAAGCAGACAAGCAGGCAAAGAGATAGGCTCCTCCCTAACTACAGCTCACAGGGTTGAGAGGTGATTGGCTATCAGTGTTAATAAGCAGAGAGAGTGTTTATGATTTCAGTTTTGACACTTATTAGTGTCCTAAAATCCTATACAGGCATACCCCGCGTTTAAGTACACAATGAGGTTAATTTACTAAAGCTGGAAAGCGCAAAATCAGGATCACTTATGCATAGAAACCAATGAGCTTCAAGAATTTATTACCAGGCTTAGTTGAACAAGATGGGGTTAGAAGCTGATTGGTTTCTATGCAGAAGTGAGCCTGATTTTGCGCTTTCCAGATTTAGTAAATAAACCCCATTGTGTACTTAAAAGTGGGGTATGGCTGTATTATAACTGGGTCAGAATTGACCCTAACACCATAAACGTCTTAATTTTCACCACAGTATTTTATAATTTAGTGAAAAGGATTATTTTTCTATTACATTGTTTAAATAGAGGTTCCTGACAAAGTAAAAAAATCTTGAGGCAATAAACAAATTTATGTGATACTTATAGACATTCAAAACCTGAAAACGAGTCGGTTCTGACCCTAACATAAGAGGAGGGTTAAAATACATTTTAAACTATTTTTCTAGCTATTATGTAATTCTATTTTAGTGTGTAACATTTTGAAATAAGTGTTAAAAAAGATACAAGATAAGTTCTGGTGTTGGCAATTTGTAGAATGTTACTAGTGGTCTTATTTCTTTAATTTCTTGCTAGCCGTAAAAAGTGTGCTGCATGCACACTTCTCTATTTGCATCTAATTCATTTGTTTATGTGTACTTATATTTACCATAAAGGTTAAAGGTCAAGTCCACCAAAATGGATATTTATTTATTTATATATACTGTATATATATACACTATATTACCAAAAAGTATTGGGACTCTTTACACGCACATGAACGTTAATGGCATCCCAGTCTTAGTCCGTAGGGTTCAATATTGAGTTGGCCCACCCTTTGTTTAGGAGTGTGTCTATAGGAATGCTTGACCATTCTTCCAGAATTTGTGAGGTCAGGCACTGATGTGGACATTTTGGACCATTTCATGTTCCCAACTTTGTGGGAACAGTTTGGGGCTGGCCCCTCGCTGTTTCAACATGATCAGTGCACAAAAAGGGTCCATAAAGACATAGATGAGTGAGTTTGGGGGGGGGGGGGGGATTAGACTGGCCTGCACACAGTCCTGACCTCAACCTGTTAGAACACCTTTGGGATGAATTAGAGCAGAGACTGCAAGCCAGGTCTTCTCGTCCACATCAGTACCTGACCTCACAAATGTGCTTCTTAAAGAATGGTCAAACATTCCTATATGTAAGCCTTATTATAGATATATAAAACTGAGTACAATGTATTGAATAGTTTATAGCCAGGGTACATTATGGTAATAATAGACCAGGACCCAATTCGATTAATACATGATAATAATACGAACTCAAACAATAACCATAATTAAACACAAATATTACAATTAGCCAATATAATCCAGGGCCTCTCTTAATCCCCAACAATGATAATGAACAGTTTAAAACAGAGAGTAATACATAGTCCAATGGATCACATATATACACATACACAATAAAGCCAAATTATAGGGCCCAATAAATCCCTAACCTAAATATTCATTGTTTCATCCCCTGGGGAGTAGTTAATACACAGAGATTAAACAAATTATCCTAAACAAGTTGTACATGTTTATATGCAGTCATTTCTTTTGTATGATTTGTACATTTTTTTAAAGGGGTTGTAAACTCTCATGATTTTTCACCTTAATGCATTCAATGCATTAAGGGGAAAAACCTTCTGTGGTGCTGCAGCCGCCCCGGGCCCCCGTTTTATTTACCTGACCCCAATCTTTCTTCTGGCCAGGAACGAGCACACCAGCACTAGCCGGTGTTTCATGTCCCGATTGGATAGATTAATAGCAGCGTAGCCATTCCTGCATTCTGTGTGAATGGACACTGATGTGGGATTCAGGATCGTGCCCGCACAGGTGTCCACCAAGGAGAGGGCTTCTCCAACATGGACACCCGAGGCGGGGAGGAGCCACCAGCGCTGATGAGGGACCTCAGAAGAGGAGGACCGGGGCCACTCGGTGCAAAATGAACTGCACAGTGGAGGTAATATTGACATGTTTTAAAAAAATAAATAAAATACAAACCCTTTAAGCAATGAGCTAACCAATCTTATCCTCCCTCTCTAAGGATACTGTACATACCGAAGCTCAAATGCTACGGCCTTCATTTTTTATTTACATCCTTTGACGTAGTAGGTCCTGGCCTTGTAAGTCTCCTCTTTCCTGGCTGTACCAGTGCTGGATTCACCATTAAGCAATAATTATGGGGTCTGGCCTGGGGCTGACCTGGAAGAAAACTTAAGTAGGTTTATAAATCTTAAAACTTTTATTTCACAGCACCTATTGAGTCGTAATGTCACATCAATTAGGCAACTAAGGGGCAAACAAGTGCACTACTGTTGCACTGTGCTTATGATATCAGCTGCCCTTAACCTCCCTGGCGGTATGATTCTGTCTGAAATTACGTACCAAAAGCGGTACAATTTTTGTTGCATGGAAATTTGGCATTTTATACTGTAGGCTTGTAATTCTTAGGAATAACTCACTTAAATTTGTCCAAACCAGAGTCTAGTAGACATCCCGGGTATGATAAAGTTTGAAACACAAAATCATAAAATTATAATATAATAAATAACTATAAATAATTATAAAAAATAATAATGTAATTATAATAAAAATTATTCAATAATGTAATCAAATCAAAAACACTGAAATTTGATCAGTTGCAGAATTGTCGCTGTCATTACTTTTATTTTTTTATGACGAATTTCCCCACAAATAGCTATCGCTCAATTCTGCAAGTGATTATAATGTATTATCGCTGTTTTACAGCTGCTCTAAAATCACGTTTGACATAAAGGGACACTTTTGGTTGCTATGGACAATCTACAGTTTGCAGGCAGAAAAAAAAATGATTTTATTATATAAAAGTACATGTAGGACACAGGGCAGACCACTAGGGACAAGGGGGGTGTGTATTTTTTACATACAGTACTGTAATCTATAAGATTACAGTGTACTGTATGTAATGTGTTTGTTTACTTTTTTGAATTTGGCGCCGGTCTCCGCCCCCGTGCGCCGTTACGTCGCAGGGAACAGAGATCGGCGGCACACGGAGGCACTGTGTGAGTCGAGCGAGGACGCCGCTCGCTCACACAGCGGGGATGCATCGCTGGATCCAGGGACAAGGTAAGTACAGTACCCTGCCTGGATAAAAGGTAAGCCAGCGCGCGCTGCAGGCTCTGCACATCTACCCCGAGCGTGACTCAGGGATAACGATTTTTACATTGAAAATCCACCCCGAGTCACGCTCGGGGATACCGATAGGAGGGTTAAAAACACACAGATCACAATGCAGAGCTGAAGCACAGAGTTCCCTGATATCTGATTGGAGGGATTGAAGGGAAGAGACACTCCCCTTCTAACAGGATCACATAAAATCATACAGAGCTGAGACTGTGAGTCACCTGCTGTGTGCTAAAGGGGGTCAGGGAGTCTCCCTCAAGACTGGTGTGTTAGAACAGTGTTTCTCTCAACTCCAGTCTATAAACAGGTCATGTTTTGCGGGAGTTCCCTCAGATGAAATGGCTGTGGTAATTATTAAGGCAGTGAAACCTGTGCAAATAATGGAAAGCCTGAAAACATGACCTATTGGTGCGCCTTGAGGACTGAACACTGTAGAGTTCTATCAGTGACCCATGAAGATATCAGAGGGATCAGAGAGTAATTACACTTGGTGCTTTGGATTCAGTCTATTACACACTATTTTATTACATTTACTGTATCATCTTTTATTTCTGAGATTTACAAGCACTTTAACCTCCCTGGCGGTCTTCCCGTGTGTGGCACGTGGTGAGATTTTTAAGCTACGATCGGTAACCCTGTGCCACACACGGACTTGCCTCGCTGGATGCAGAAAAAAGTTTACTTACCCTTTCTCTGCGATCCAGCGATGAATCTCCGCAGTACACGGCGGCCGGATGTCCGCCTGATGCTGTGTGTACCGCCAATTCCCTTCCCTGCGAGCGTCGCGACGTAGGGGGGGGGAACGGCGCCAAATTCAAAAAAGTAAACAAACACTATACATACAGTACACTGTAATCTTATAGATTACAGTACTGTATGTAAAAAATACACACCCCCCATGTCCCTAGTGGTCTGCCCTGTACACTACATGTCCTTTTATATAATAAAAACTGTTCTTTCTCCCTGCAAACTGTAGATTGCCCATAGCAACCAAAAGTGTCCCTTTATGGCAAAAATTGTTTTAGAGCAGCTAAAAAACAGCGATAATAAATCAGAATCACTTGCAGAATTTAGCGATAGCGATTTATGGGGAAATTCGTCATAAAAAAAAAATAATGACAGCAAAAATTCTGCAACTGAGCAAATTTCAGTGATTTTGATTTGATTACATTATTGAATAATTTTTACTATAATTATATTATTATTTGTTATAATTTTTTATAATTATTTATTATATTATAATTTTTATTAAAAAATAAAAAAAAATCATACCCGGGATGCCTATTAGACTCTTGTTTGGATAGATTTCAGTGAGTTATTCCTAAGAATTACAAGCCTACAGTATAAAACGCCAAATTCCCTTGCAAATAATGGTACCGCTTTCAGCACCTAAAATCTGAAAGAATCATACCGCCAGGGAGGTTAAGGCCTTATGCACACTGGGAATCTTCTAAATGCTTTTCTCCTGGCAGGAGAAAAGCAACTGAAAAAATGCTCCTAAGCCGTGTTTTTTTCAAGTGCCTTTAGATTCATCAAGTGCTTGGGTGTTTATTCATTCATTCATTGGACAGAAAATGTATTTATTCCACCTATTTAAATGAAAAAAAAAAAACGCTTAATCGCTATAAGCACCTAGAGTTTCCCTGCTTTTGGATGCCCATATGCAGTCTCTCACTGCGCCCATATGCAGTCTCACTGTGCCCATGGTCAGAGGTGTATTTAGGTTTTGTGCTGCCCTAGGCCTGACTAAACTTGTGCATCCCCTAATTTAAATATGACCCACCCCTTCCTGTCATGGCCACACCCTGTGTTGTTTAAGACCCGCCACGAAATTTGAGTGAGGACACTGAGGGCCTGTGGGGGGGGGGGGGGGTGGGCAATGGATTTCCTTAATTTACTTAGATTTCCTCTTACTTCCTGGTTGCCCATAGAGCAGGAAGTGAAGGGAAATCTCCGCAATGGGACAGGGATGGTAAAAGTGTTGCCTATAGTTCTACTTTAAGTAGATGGTGCAGCAGAAACATATAGCACAGTGAGGAAGGTTTGTGGTCCAGGATGACAAAACAGTCAACATTTTTCGCCTATGCAGACGACCTTCTCTTTTTTATTTCTAACCCCCATATATCTATACCCAACCTGGTAAAAATCTTCTCCTCTTTTGGGTTTGTTTCCAACTTCAAGATCAACCAGAGTAAGTCAGAAGCAATTAATATATCCCTCAAGACCAATGTATATGAATCCCTGAAGAGTAACCATAATTTCCAATGGAGGCAAAAAAGTATCAAATACAGTGCGGAAAATAAGTATTTGAACACCCTGCTATTTTGCAAGTTCTCCCACTTGGAAATCATGGAGGGGTCTGAAATTGTCATCGTAGGTGCATGTCCACTGTGAGAGACATAATCAAAAAAAATATTCCAGAAATCACAATTTATGAATTTTTAACTATCTATTTGTATGATACAGCTGCAAAGAAGTATTTGAACACCTGTCTATCAGCTAGAATTCTGACCCTCAAAGACCTGTTAGTCTGCCTTTAAAATGTCCACCTCCACTCCATTTATTATCCTAAATTAGATGCACCTGTTTGAGGTCATTAGCTGCATAAAGACACCTGTCCACCCCATACAATCAGTAAGAATCCAACTACTAACATGGCCAAGACCAAAAAGCTGTCCAAAGACACTAGAGACAAAATTGTACACCTCCACAAGGCTGGAAAGGGCTACGGGGAAATTGCCAAGCAGCTTGGTGAAAAAAGGTCCACATTTGGAGCAATCATTAGAAAATGGAAGAAGCTAAACATGACTGTCAATCTCCCTCGGACTGGGGCTCCATGCAAAATCTCACCTCGTGGGGTCTCAATGATCCTAAGAAAGGTGAGAAATCAGCCCAGGACTACACGGGAGGAGCTGGTCAATGACCTGAAAAGAGCTGGGACCACCGTTTCCAAGGTTACTGTTGGTAATACACTAAGACGTCATGGTTTGAAATCATGCATGGCACGGAAGGTTCCCCTGCTTAAACCAGCACATGTCAAGGCCCGTCTTAAGTTTGCCAATGACCATTTGGATGATCCAGAGGAGTCATGGGAGAAAGTCATGTGGTCAGATGAGACCAAAATAGAACTTTTTGGTCATAATTCCACTAACTGTGTTTGGAAGAAGAAGAATGATGAGTACCATCCCAAGAACACCATCCCTACTGTGAAGCATGGGGGTGGTAGCATCATGCTTTGGTTTTTTTTTTCTGCACATGGGGCAGGGCGACTGCACTGTATTAAGGAGAGGATGACCGGGGCCATGTATTGCGAGATTTTGGGCAACAACCTCCTTCCCTCAGTTAGAGCTTTGAAGATGGGTCGAGGCTGGGTCTTCCAACATGACAATGACCCGAAGCACACAGCCAGGATAACCAAGGAGTGGCTCTGTAAGAAGCATATCAAGGTTCTGGCGTGGCCTAGCCAGTCTCCAGACCTAAACCCAATAGAGAATCTTTGGAGGGAGCTCAAACTCTGTGTTTCTCAGCGACAGCCCAGAAACCTGACTGATCTAGAGAAGATCTGTGTGGAGGAGTGGGCCAAAATCCCTCCTCCAGTGTGTGCAAACCTGGTGAAAAACTACAAGAAACGTTTGACCTCTGTAATTGCAAACAAAGGCTACTGTACCAAATATTAACATTGATTTTCTCAGGTGTTCAAATACTTCTTTGCAGCTGTATCATACAAATAAATAGTTAAAAAAATCATACATTGTGATTTCTGGAATTTTTTTTTTTTTTGATTATGTCTCTCACAGTGGACATGCACCTACGATGACAATTTCAGACCCCTCCATGATTTCCAAGTGGGAGAACTTGCAAAATAGCAGGGTGTTCAAATACTTATTTTCCACACTGTACCTAGGGATACAACTGACCCCGACCCTGGACGCTATATATGACACTAACTATAAACCCCTCCTACAATCCATTATCAATGACTTACATAGATGGACCCCAAAAACCTTCTCGTGGTTTGGTAGGGCATCTATACTAAAAATGACCGTGTTACCGAGATTGCTATACTACTTTAATGCTCTGCCAATCAAGCTACACTCCTCCTTCTTCTCCAAACTACGTGGTGCACAACTGAAGTTTCTATGGGCTGGGAAGAAGCCGAGAATTAACTTCTCACAGCTTACTCTCCCTAAGCATAAAGGAGGTATTGGCCTCCCAGACTTTAGGAAGTATTACATTGCCGCCCACATCACCAGACTCATAGATTGGCACTGCCATAAATCATCCAAAGACTGGGTGCAACTTGAGACAGACCAACACTCTAAACATGTTTCCTTCCTCCCTTGGTCCACTACATCGAAACTGACGGGTAGAATTCCCCATCCATTGGTGGCTGCCACGTTAGCAATTTGGCATAGTGTCGCATCGAACCACAGTCTAGCATCCATACCTAGCCCCCTGACCCCAATTACAGATAACCCGGATTTCCCACCAGGCCAGGGAATGAAACCCCCAGAATCCTTACCTTCCACACAAAAACTCCTCGCCACCCATTGCCTCTCGGGCAACAGAATAAAAACCTTCACCACGCTAAAATCGGAATTGGGGGAGGCTATCCCAGGTTTTTGGTTTTATCTCCAGTTGCAAAACTTTTAATTAATAGTAAACACAAAAAGGCGTATTGTAAGACACCTACACAGCTTGAGCGAATTTGCCTAGAAGGCATCCCGGTCGTTAAAACGACTGCGATGGCCTACTCGTGGCTATGTCAGCCCCAGGTTCCTTCACAGAATAGATCCAAAGTCCATTGGGAAAACGAACTTAATGTCTCACTGTCAGACGAACAATGGGAAAGAGCCAACATATTTGCGCACAAATGCTCCCTCAGCTCGAGATTCCAGGAAATATCCTATAAGATTCTTACAAGATGGTATATTACCCCCTTAAACACCAAGAGTTGGATGCCCAACACCTCGGATGTATGTTGGCGCTGCAAAAAAGAAATAGGATCCCTTTCGCATATATGGTGGTCTTGTCCCCTAATACGCAAATTTTGGTCCCAAATTAAGCATTGGACAATGTTTATTACAGATACACGTATCCACCTAGATGCGGCTGCCTGCCTATTGCATGTTAATGATATGTCAATCAAAAACTATAAAAACTCACTCACTAGGCACTTACTGACAGCCGCGAAAACACTGATCCCTCTTTACTGGAAGTCGACCAAATGCCCTTCAGTTAGAGAGTGGCTAGACAGAGTACATTATATCTTCAAAATGGACGAACTAATAGCTATGAAGAGAGAATACTCCTTGACCTTTAATGACACTTGGCAACCCTGGGTTGCTTTCAAATATTCCAATGAATATCAGCAACTAATGGCCTGACTTTGACCACGTTTTCCTACAGGTTGACACAAGGGTACCTTATAGTTTTGCTTGCCTGATTTCTCATGATGCTTTTACTACTTTATATAAGGTTTCGTCGCCAATTTTGTATACAGGACCCCTGATCGAACCCTACCCGGACAGGACTATTGCTTTCTGTAGTCTAAAAACTTCTTATTGTACTGCTCTCTTCCCCTCCCCTCCCCTTTTTTTTTTTTTTTTCTCTTTCTTCCCTTGTCCCAGCCCTATCCACTTCAGTCTTCACCTTTCCCCCCTTTCTCCACCTCGGTTTTCAATATATCCAGATTCACTACTTTACAGATGTGTTAAGCTTATCTTGGACAGTGGAACAGGTCCCTGTCCAGAATGTTATTCTATATACATTGTTATTTCCGCGTTTCCACTATTATATATGTGTACGACTGTTCTACGGAATACTTGTTACATTTTTGTTTACACACTGTTCTGTGCATTGTTTATTTCCTGCTAATTCAATAAACTTTGATTGTGAAAAAAAAAAAAAAAACATTTTAAGCGCCCCCCCCCCCTCCCCACAGTTGCGGAAAGGCCGGCCGCCTGCATACTAGAAGCAGCGCGGCCGCTTTATGGGGGCGCTACACTAATCTAATATTCCTAACAGTGTAGCGCCAGCCGGCGGGGACTCTTTTCGTGCTGCCCCCCTGAAAAGTGCTGCCCTAGGCCTGGGCCTTGTTGGCCTAGGCCAGAATACAGCTCTGCCCATGGTTGCAGTCTCACTGTGCCCATGGTTGCAGTCTCACTGTGCTCATGGTTGCAGTCTCTCATTGTGCCCATGGTTGCAATCTCTCACTGTGCCCATATGCAGTCATACCTTTTCATTAGGAAAACAGTGTGTGTCTCCTGCTGTGTAATCCAGATTCCAGTCTATTTGACCGTCATTTGTAAGAAAGCCCTGCTTGATACAGTTTCCCAGCATCGTATCAGTGTTCCTCTATCACGGACGGACATAGAGGAGGCAGGGCTTTCTTACAAAGGACGGCCGAATAGACTGGAATCTCAATTACACAGTGACAGACACACACAGTTTTACTAATGAAAAGGTACGGCTGCATATGGATTACACAGCGCAGCGGCAGACACGCCTTTAAATACATGTTTTACTGCTGACTCGAGTATAAGCCGAGGGGGTAGTTTTTCAGCCTAAAAAATGGGCTGAAAAACCTCCCCACAGTTGCGGAAAGGCCGGCCGCCTGCATACTAGAAGCAGCGCGGCCGCTTTATGGGGGCGCTACACTAATCTAATTTTCCTAACAGTGTAGCGCCAGCCGGCGGGGACTCTTTTCGTGCTGCCCCCCTGAAAAGTGCTGCCCTAGGCCTGGGCCTTGTTGGCCTAGGCCAGGATACAGCTCTGCCCATGGTTGCAGTCTCACTGTGCCCATGGTTGCAGTCTCACTGTGCCCATGGTTGCAGTCTCTCATTGTGCCCATGGTTGCAATCTCTCACTGTGCCCATATGCAGTCGTACCTTTTCATTAGGAAAACAGTGTGTGTCTCCTGCTGTGTAATCCAGATTCCAGTCTATTTGACCGTCATTTGTAAGAAAGCCCTGCTTGATACAGTTTCCCAGCATCGTATCAGTGTTCCTCTATCACGGACGGACATAGAGGAGGCAGGGCTTTCTTACAAAGGACGGCCGAATAGACTGGAATCTCGATTACACAGTGACAGACACACACAGTTTTACTAATGAAAAGGTACGGCTGCATATGGATTACACAGCGCAGCGGCAGACACGCCTTTAAATACATGTTTTACTGCTGACTCGAGTATAAGCCGAGGGGGTAGTTTATACTCGAGTACATACGGTAGATTAACATCAGCAGACTGCTGGTACCATGCAGTGTATCTGTGTACCTGTACATCGTACAGCCAAGCAGATACAATCTGACAGGAAGACTCAATGAATTACCACAGTGCTCCACAGCACCGTAGTAGTTTATTGAAAACTACAAGCTGACAGCTGCAAAGGCTATTGGGACTTGTAGTTTTCCATTCACAGAGGCCAGTGAATGAGTGACACAGCCGAGTGGGCTTGTGATAGCTAGCCAGCATGTTACAAAAGGTGAACTTATCCTTTAATGGTTAATCAAGGCCTGGTACATTGGTTTCTATTGTGGTACACATGACTCCTTATGGACAGTTGGTACACTTAAAAGAGGAGTGTGAGGTATTAACAAAATGTAACCTTCATTTTTTTTTTGGGTAGATGCAGCATTTGTGCAATGTTGCATCTGTTCCCAGCCACCTCTACACTGAGAACTGAGCAATCAAAAACCACTGATCGCTCAGTTCTCAGTCTTCAGTGAGCAGAGAACCAGTGACTGTGAGTCACTAGCTCTCTGCTCGGCCCCTCCAGTGCTTAATGAAAAGCTGAGCTGTGGAGCAAACAGGAGCTTCTGGCAGTGTGCTAGGAGGCTGAGCTAGCTTTCGGGCCAGGCATCTGGGTGGATCTTGACATTAAAGTCAGGATCTTTATAGGGCCTGGACTGACTGAGTGATGTCAGTCGACAGCAGGCTTTAGCGCTCTGTCGGCTAAATACAGGTCACATGAGTGCAAAATGGAGTGCATTCGTCTAATCCCACGGAAAAGGGCTTTGGCCTTACTTCTCCTTTAATGTTGGTATTTATTTTGTCTTGTTATTCCAGATCTGCCTCCTGAATATTTCTACTTGGCAGAAAATACTTTATCCATATTCTTGGTTTTCTTATGAGAATGTGTGAATATTTATTTCCATATATGTAGCACATCCCTGGTGTATGATTTGTACATTTCAGTTACAATGACTTACTTGTATACAGTGTATAATATATAGTATGAAATTGGCATCTATTCATGCAGTACTAATGTATGTACATCACTCTACTGTACTTTCTCCAAGATGGAAGGTATGTTTTAAGAACTAGGAGGATCAAGATCAAATCTTTATACTGAATACTGAATAAGAATATACTGAAGAAGAATATAAAAACAATTACACAACATAGTGTTTCACAAGAAATGATTGAGAAGTATCTGAATCAAGCCACTAAGTACTATGGAGTATGTGTGTGAAAGTCAAGACATATATGTCAAATGACAGGATATTAGTTACAAAGCCAGTTTTTAAGAATTTGCAGAGAAGTGTTAAAGAAGACTTTGCAGTAAAATGAAAGGTCTGCTCAAATTACCAAATCAACCTCTCCATTTTTAAATCACCTACTAGTAGGTGTAAAATGTACACTTACTTTACCCCATCTTCCATATTTCTGTGTGGTCACCATCTCTCTGGGAAGATCCCGGTGAATGCAGAGCGGGCGAAATCTTGTTCGAAGACTCTCCAGTCCATTGCGATTTACAATAGCACCTTCTTACAAGCTTTTGACTACCTTGCGGGATTTGCTCATTAAAACTGGAGAGTGTAAAATATGGTGCAGCTGTGCATGGTAGCCAATCAACTGATACTTTAGCTTGTTCAAGTAAACCTTGACAAAAAAAATGGAAGCTGATTTGTTTCTGTGCAGAGCTGCACCAGTTTTTGCATTCTCCAGTTTTAGTAAATCAACACCTGTGTATTTCCAAGGATTTTACTAGAAGCAATATGATGAAATCCTTGCATAGGTACCACTGACAGAAGACGGGGGTGAGGTAAGACCACTTTCACACTGGTGCTGCCCATAACGTCGGTGGTAAGATAACGGTAAAATGCTGCTATTTTACTGTCAGATTTGCGGCACATTTGGGCCACTAGCAGGGCACTTTTAACCCCGCTAGCAGCCGAGAAAGGGTTAATACTGCCCGCATTGCAACACTAGAGTGGCGAATTGCCGGCGGTACAGCAGCGCTGCCCATTGATTTCAATGGGCAGGAGCACATTAGTAGCGGTGAGTTCACCGCTGCTAATGCGCTCCAAAGAAGCTGCTGGCAAGACTTTTTCTGATGCCCTGCCAGCGCACCTCTCCAGTGTAAAAGCCCTCGGGCTTTCACACTGGAGTGTGAGGAGCAGCTGTTTAAAGGCGAATTGCAGGGGTTATTTTTAACACTATAGAGCCTGCAAAACACCCTCAGTGAAAGAGGTCTTAGTATAAACCCTAAATGTTTTCTTTAGCCTGGGTTCACACTAGCGCAATCTCAGATATCGCATGTGATTTGCACCCGCACAGCAGGTGCCGGTCACATGCGATCTCTGAGCAATGCGAGTTCAGCCATAAAGTTGTATGGTCAAACTCGCATTTCATTCGCACAGAAAATAGTGCAGGGACTTGTTTTTCCCAGGACTAGAATCGGATCGCCTTGAGTGTTCTCACCTATGCAAGCCTATTCCTGTGCAAGTTCACAGTTCACACTGCGATCTGTGAACTAAACTGGGGGTGTCATTAACTTTGACACCCGCAACGGTTCGCACAAGGCAGTGTGAACTGACTGCAGAAGAGTAACGATGCTGGAACTGGCGCTGAAATCGCGCTGTTTCCCGCATCGCACTAGTGTGAACCCAGGGTCATAGGTATATTTCACACCTACTAAGTGCTAGTTCACACCAGATGCAGTTCTGTGCGCTTTTTTTTTTCTGCACCAGTGCTAGTTCACACCAGGTGCAGTTATATGTGCTTCTTTCTGCACTAAAAATGCATGTTTAGTATATTCTAATGGCTCTAGTTTACACCAATGCAGTCAGTTCCAGTCAGTTTCCAGTGCAAAAAAGTAGAGCTTGCTTGATTATTCTGCACAGAAATTGTACTGGAACAAAGCAAATTGTATCAAAAACGCAACTGCATTGAAACTTCATGTGGTGTGAACGGGCCGTCAGTTTCTGCACTGGAAACTGACCTGGAACTGACTGTACTGGTGTGAACTAGAGCCATTGGAACACATGGAAAACACGCATGCATTTTTAGTGCAGAAAAAAGTGCACAGAACTGCATCTGGTGTGAACTGATCCTAATAGTAGTGATATGCGAAGGAGGAAAGGAGTATAGTGCAAGTGAACCTTGCATTTTATTGTATATTTGTACATTTTTATAAAATACACATGGGGGGTTTGTCCATTTATTAACAAACTGATTAAATACACTAAGAGTGTACATTGAAATCTGTATTTGAAATCTGCATCATACAGCACTGCTGCATTTCCCCATTTTTTCCTGTGCCTTTTTAAATGATCGTTTGTGTTACTTTTTGCCCCAGGCGAGTTACCTGAAAGTTCTGAGCTGATTTGCTATCACAGACTTGGCTCAGAAATTCCTTCTGATTGCAGAGTTATTTTCCCAGAAGCAATGTTTTTTTTTTTTTTCTCTAACATTCCTCATAAGTGTGAGGTAGTGGTCCAGAGTAGGTTACGATGCATCCTGTCCACAGACAAGGCTGTGTGAACATATGGATGAGGGGTGGGATTTAACTCCTCCTTTCTGCTCATAACTTCTCCTTACTCAAACTACCAATGTCATTCCAGCCAAATCTAACAATCTAGAACACATCAAATCCACAGGAATTTTTTTTATTAAGGCAAAACTTTGCATGTGGGGTTTTTAGCCATCTTTTCACATCTTGAAGAAGCCTGATTTTTACACTGAGACATGTATTACCCAGGTAAGAATACCTGAATATCACTTTATGTGAAGAGTCTGAACTGTATGTATGGTTAGATATACTATCGGAAGTAAATGGAAAGTTCTTGGAATGCATTGTGTTAGTCTGGAACATGTGTGCTGCATACTTAAAAGTTCTAATTGTCTTCATTTTAAATTAATTTTGCAACAGCATATTTTAATTCCTACAAAACCATGAATGTTCACTAACAATTATTATCTTGGATTGTTCTACATATTATTTTGAGAGTGATTATTGCATCCTGTAATACTTATTATGGTTTTCATTTATCTGCTCTTTACATTCACTGTATAAATGATCAAAGATGTAGCAATTGCATTAACAATTTTTAATCTTATACAAAGTAACGGCAAGCATATACAGTTACTTCCAGGTCCTGCATGCAATATGGTACACTGATGCTGTTTTCCCAAAAACCTGTTTGCTATAATTAAAAATATTCGTTGCAAAAAAAAAATAATTAGAAACTACTAAGAAAGCAAACAGTTAAATCGATTGTGCATATGTAAATGTAAATTTATATGAAAAGTAACAAAATTGTGATTTTTTTTTAAAGGGCAAAAGTGATAATTGTTCAAGCTTTAGTACACCAATAATGATGGCTTAGAAGTTTACAGTGGAGATCAGAGTACCTAGAACATTTTAGCAAGAACCGCTGAATCATTTGATAATATATCTGCTAATTTTCTAGCATGTTTTATATTTCTGGAGGATTGTGACTTTTTAAATGTAGTTGAGGGTCAAGAAATTTCCAGGGAGCTCACATTTGAGTTACTATTGTAATATATTCATGATTTTTTTTGTGACTTTTCCATTTTTTACGTACCTGCTGTTACACATTTTCATATTTGACGCTCAATAGAAAACCATACATGACAGGTTAGCCCACATTGAGATTGCATGCTTTCAGTCATTATGAACAGACTGAACACTTAATAAAATTATAAACAATGAAGAACAATCATTGTCTAATAACCAAACATAGTTACCTGCACGTGCATAGATAGTTTCAAAATACACATATAAATGTAATACCTTAGCATGCAAGAATGAAATTAGTTCTATTAAATAGATCTCTTTGATAATTGTGAATGAACTTTACTTATGTAGGGAAAGCAACAGGTTAACTTAAATGACCTTCCCCACCATAACCTCTGTCACGCCCCCCCCCCCCCTTCGGTTCCTGGAGGGAACAGAAATACCTGATACTGCTAGGTATGGGGAGCATGTGATTCACACCCCTTCTGCCAGGAGAATGTCCTTTTTCATATGTAAGCACATCTTACACAGGGCCTCTTCTACCTCGTAGATAAACATAGATAAACATAGCATTAGAGTAAAAGAGAATAAAATATACACTCTCCGGCCATCTTATAAGTGTACACCTTGCTAGTACAAGGTTGGACCCCCCTTTGCCTTCAGAACTGATTTAATTCCTTGTGGCATAGATTCATCAAGGTGTTGGAGACATTACTAGATTATGGTCCATATTGACATGCCAGCATCACGCAGTTTCTGCAGATTTGTCGGCTGCACATCCATGATGTGAATCTCATGTTCCACCACATCCCAAAGGTGCTCTATTGGATTGAGATCTGGTGACTGTGGAGGCCATTGGAGTACAGTGACCTCTTTGTCATGTTCAAGAAACCAGTGGTGAGATGATTTGAGCTTTGTGACATGGTGCATTATTCTGCTGGAAGTACTCATCAGAAGTACACTATAATCATAAAAGATCGTCATGGTCAGCAACAATACTCAGGTAGGCCGTGGCATTTAAACAATGCTGAGTTGGTACTAAGGGGTTCAATGTGTGCCAAGAAAATATCCCACCACACCTTTACACCACCACCACCAGCCTGAACCGTTAAAACAAGGCAAGATGGATCCATGCTTCCATGTTTTTAATGCCAAATTCTGACCCTACCATCTGAATGTCACAGCTGAAATCAAAACTCATCAGACATTTTTCCCAGTTTTCTATTGTTCAATTTTGGTGAGCCTGTGCCAATTGCAGCCTCGGTTTCCTGTTCTTAGCTGTCAGGAGTGGTGCCCAGTGTGGTCTTATGCTGCTGTAGCCCATCTTCTTCAAGGTTTGCTGTGTTGTGTGTTCAGGGATGGTATTCTGCATACCTTTTTTGTAACAAGTGCTTATTTGAGTTGTTGTTGCCCTTGACCAATGACATTTATTGAATTATAAAAAGAGACCTTAGCTCTGAGGAAGGCTGTGCCATGGAAACGCTTCATCTTTTACACCTTCATGTGATACAGCAGTTGTGTCTGCACTATCCCAGACTGTGTGGTTTTATGGCTAATATGCACTTTGTGAGTACCCCTTTTTATTATTCACTAGGTGTGCGCACCCTCCATTTTGCATCCACCTAGTCTTGTAAAAGAAAACAGAACAGGTGCCTCCAGATTAGGATCAATAAGCTTCTGCTTGAGAAAGGAACACGCTAGTTAAAGCGCATGCTCCGAAACGTCGTCGCAACTGCCCATGATGTCATCACTTCCACGCTGCGCTCCACACCAACCTGCTAGCATAAATCAAGCCTCAGCCTCAGTACCCCAGCTACCCGAATATCTTGTCTGACGAGACCACCTTCTCTCCGACACAAACAGCTGCGGGAGAGCCGTAACATCTTTACAGCCACAGACGGACACCACATAAGGGCCAATAAAGGACATGTGCCGGATTCATACAACTTAAGATGTAAATGGATAAATCCACCCGTTGTCTAATAAATATTACTGATCCTGATCTGGAGGCGCCTGTTCTGTTTTCTTTTACATATTTTGGAGTCCGCTCTCAACTTCCCCCTGAAGGCTTGCCCTGGATCATGGACTAATGTCATTTTATATACAGGGCATTCTCCCCCTTGCTCCCAGCTTTAGCCCAGGTCATCTTGTCCCCTTGTTTTTCGGAAAAACATCATAGGACTGTATTGACAGACTTGATATCTTCTATACCAGTCACAGCGCCACTATCCCCTATGTTCCACCTAGTCTTGGAATACTGATGCTCTTGTTGCTCTTTATCCACTTTAGCCCCGGACCATATTGCTGTCCAAAGACCAGAGCACTTTTTGTGATTCGGCACTGCGTCGCTTTAACAAAATTGGCGTCCTTTTTTTCCCACAAATAGAGCTTTCTTTTGGTGGTATTTGATCATCTCTGCGGTTTTTATTTTTTGCGCTATAAACAAAAATAGAGCGAATATTTTGAAAAAAATTCAATATTTTTTACATTTTGCTATAATAAAAATCCCAAAAAAGATATAAAAAAACATTTTTTTTTTCCTCAGTTTAGGCCGATACGTATTCTTCTACATATTTTTCGTTAAAAAAATCGCAATTAGCGTTTATTAATTGGTTTGCGCAAAATTTATAGCGTTTACAAAAAAGGGGGTCGTTTTATGGCATTTTTATTATTATTATTTTTTACTAGTAATGGCGGCGATCAGCGTTTTTTTTTCGGTACTGCGATATTATGGCGGACACATCGGACACTTTTGACACATTTTTGGGACCATTGGCATTTTTATAGCGATCAATGCTATAAAAATGCATTGTATTACTATAAAAATGCCATTGGCAGTGAAGGGGTTAACACTAGGGGGCAGGGAAGGGTTTAAGTGTGGTCCTGGTGTGTTCTAACTGTATGGGGGGGGTGGCCTCACTAGGGGAAGTCACTGATCTTCTGTCCATACATTGTATGGACAGAAGATCAGCGTTTCCCCCGCTGACAGGAACGAAAGGTATGTGTTTACACACATACCTCCCGTTCCCCGCTCTGTAACGAGCAATCGCGGGTGCCCGGCGGTGATCGTACCGGCCGGGCACGCGCGCGGGACCCGCACGGGCGCGCGCGACAAGCTGCTAAAGGGAGGACGTAGAGCTACGTGCTCCCGCGTAGCAGTGCCACCGTCCCGCAGTAATATGACGGCGGGCGGTCGGCAATCAGTTATCATAGAAAACCTCTGAGTGCTGGAAGCAACTGTCTTTTAATGCGCTTATGCTATTGATGATCAGCCCTGAATGCCTTCATAAACTTGATGCCATATGTAATTGTAAAAGTCAAGAGAGATATCAAATACTGTATAATATATCAACAGATGTGAGGAAATCATGGATACTGGTTGGTGAGGTCAGAATTACTATATATAACAAAATCTATAAATGACACATCTATAATAACGGAATTATCCATATGTAATTACAAAACACATTCAATTTCCTGGAAGCATTTTTGGCAGAGATGTAAAAGCACTCTGCGTGACATATGTTTATTTTTCTCTCAAATGATTCTTTCCTAGTGAAAACAAATGTATGAACCCACAGAAGGCATTATGCCAGTATTTACTATATGAAAAAAGAATCTGTAACATCTGATTGAAACATCTTGCGCTTTAACTGTCCACAGATGTTGCTGATAGAAAACCATATTCAAATAACTGTTTCCAATTGTTTTGGGTTAGGAAACAACACTCACCAGCAAGTGTAGGGTACATAAAGAGCAAGTTCAGAAACATTTCACCTCTACTGGCACATAAACAAGCCATGTTTTCAGAGATACAAGCTTTTTTTTTAGAAAATTAGGTCTTCCACCACTCATACTGGCTCCTCATTAGTACATTGTGCACAGGAAGGCTCTCTCTCTCTTGTTTCATTCATTCTGCTGCTTATTGTGACAGTCTGCATCTTACATTTTTATAGGAAACAACATTTGTTTATTTTTTACATGTAGTTTTAACCTGTACCTTTAATCTGTCCTGTAAAAATGCCATTGCTTGCCTATCATTCAGAAAATGTTTGTTCCTGCCTGCAATAATGATGCAGTGGCTTCAATTTTAGTAATTGACTATGAGCTATTAGCCAAATCAAAAGTTTGGCAGCTGTGTGCTTATATTTGGAAAGTGTTGTAGCCTGATAGAGAAAATTGTTTAGCAGAACCCCAAAAGGCCTCATTATATCAAATTTGATACTGTATCATTCCCTATCTTTTCAATTATTTCCTCCTACAATCCCAATCTACACCCTTAAAGGTTTACTAAAGGATTTTTTTTTTTTTAGCTAAATAGCTTCCTTTACCTTACTGCAGTCCTGGTTTCATTGTCCTCATTGTTCGTTTTTTTGCTTTGAAGTTGCTGTAATTCTGCTCTGATCTCCACACTTCCTGCTTGTCTGGCTCCTTATGAAAAATCTCATGGCAGCTTTTCACTGTGGTGCAAGCTGTCATTACTGTGTGTCTAAAACTCATCAGATTCATTTTAAAAACAAAACACTGCCCTGTATTTGTTTGTTTTTGTTCTGTGTGTCTCTTTACTTCACAGAAACATGAAACCAGTTTAAAAATGAAACTAAACTGCAGGCACATTATATGATTGATTTGTATCTATTTTTAATCATTTTTAAAAGGAATCAGTTAACTATTATGTCTCTATACCCTGTAAACAGTCATTTCAGCAAAAAAAATGTTTTCCTTTAGTGACTCTTTAAATCTACTAATGACCTGAATCTAGCAACCTTCTTCATGACTCCTTCCCACTTTCTCTTTTAAGACTGCTTCTGTACTGTATGGGCCAGATTCACGTAGCATTACGCCGGCGTATCAGTAGATACACCGTCTTAACTCAGAATCTGAGCCGTCATATCTTTAAGCGTATTCTCAAAACGAGATATGCTTAAATCTTGCTAAGATACGTCTGGCGTAAGTCTCCTATGCCGTCGTATCTTAGTTGCATATTTACGCTGGCCGCTAGGTGGTGCTTCCGTCGATTTACGCGTATAATATGTAAATTAGCTAGATACGCCGATTCACAAACGTACGCCCGGCCGTCGCAGTACTGATAAGCCATTTACGTAAGGCGATTTCAGGCGTAAAGATATTCCAACAAAAAGATGGCGCGTCCAATGTTAAGTATGGATGTCGAGACCGCGTTGAATTTTAACACTTTTACGACGTTTGCGTAACTCGTCCGTGAATGGGGCTGGACGTAAATTACGTTCACGTCAAAACCAATGAGTCATAGCGGCATCATTTGGAGCATGCGCACTGGGATACGTCCACGGACGGCGCATGCGCCGTTAGTAAAAAACGTAAATTTCGTGGGGTCACACTTAATTTAAATAAAACACGGCCACATAAAAAAAAATTGGAATTAGGTGGGCTTACGCCGGCCCATTTACGCTACGCCGCCGTAACTTAGCTTGGTGAATACAGCACTTGCCTCTCTAATTTACGGCTACACCCGCACAAAGATACGCTCTCTATCCTGAATCTGGCCCTATGGCTTTTATGGAGTATACTACTTGAAATATTATTACTGCCCTCAACAAAAAAAGAAAAAACTATATACATGTCCTTCAAATACCAACAGTTACCATTTAGTCTGCTATTGCTAACCTATTCCTGACCACCCAGGCTTTTACTCCTTAGAAGACCCTTACCTCTTAGAACTTTCATAAGTAGATTTAACAACAGTTTGAAAACTACATGCAAAACTTTGCGAAAAAAAAATTGCAACAACAAGCTGACATCGAATATTTGTTGTTGGAAATTCTGACTGTGAGTATGCGGCATTATTCTTCTTGATATTGCTAACCAGTGGCGGCTGGTGCTCAAAATTTTTGGGGGGGCGCAAATGAAAAAAAAAAATTGCAGCATCACTGTGCCTATCAAACGCAGCCGCTGTGCCATCAATTGTCACCACTGTGCCATGCCATCAAACGCAGTCACTGTGCCATCAATTGTCACCACTGTGCCATGCCATCAAATGCAGTCACTGTGCCATCAATTGTCACCACTGTGCCATGCCATCAAATGCAGCCACTGTGCCATGCCATCAATTGTCACCACTGTGCCATGCCATCAAATGCAGTCACTGTGCCATCAATTGTCACCACTGTGCCATGCCATTAAACGCAGCCGCTGTGCCATCAATTGTCACCACGGTGCGATTCCATTAAACGCAGCTGCTGTGCCATCAATTGTCACCACTGTGCCATGCCATCAAATGCAGCCACTGTGCCATGCCATCAAATGCAGTCACTGTGCCATCGAATTGTCACCACTGTGCCATGCCACCAAATCCAGTCACTGTGCCATCAATTGTCACCACTGTGCCATGCCATTAAATGCAACCGCTGTGCCATCAATTGTCACCACGGTGCGATTCCATTAAACACAGCTGCTGTGCCATCAATTGTCACCAATGTGCCATGTCATCAAATGCAGCCGCTGTGCCACCAATTGTCACCACAGTGCGATTCCATTAAACGCAGCTGCTGTGCCATCAATTGTCACCACTGTGCCATGCATAGGTGTGCGCAGCCTTTGGCATTAGGGTGTGCACCCCAAAGCTCAAACACACTCTACCGATCACTCACGATCTTCAGAAAGGGAAGGGGTAGATAAATGGAATATTTACTGGCCCCTTCCCCCACTCATCCTAAAACATCCACAGCAACAACCGGTGGGAGAGGAGGGAAGCCAGCAGTGCTGTTGGGGGGAAAGAGGGGGAGCAAGATAAGTAGGGGGAATCTGTTCTCCACAGGGTGATTAGGGTGTGCCTGGGCACACCTGGCACACCCTGTGCGCACGCCTATGGTGCCATGCCATCAAACACAGCCACTGTGCCATCAATTGTCACCACTGTGCCATGCCATTAAACGCAGCCGCTGTGCCATCAATTGTCACCACTGTGCCAGGCCATCAAATGCAGTCACTGTGCCATGCCATCAAATGCAGTCACTGTGCCATCAATTGTCACCACTGTGCCATGCCACCAAATCCAGTCACTGTGCCATCAATTGTCACCACTGTGCCATGCCATTAAATGCAGCCACTGTGCCATCAATTGTCACCATGGTGCGTTTCCATTAAACGCAGCTGCTGTGCCATCAATTGTCACCAATGTGCCATGTCATCAAATGCAGCCGCTGTGCCATCAATTGTCACCACAGTGCGATTCCATTAAACGCAGCTGCTGTGCCATCAATTGTCACCACTGTGCCATGCCATCAAACACAGCCACTGTGCCATCAATTGTCACCACTGTGCCATGCCATTAAACGCAGTCACTGTGCCATCAATTTTTACCACTGCGCCATGCCATTAAACGCAGCCGATTGTGCCATCAATTGTCACCACTGTGCCATGCCATCAAATGCAGTCACTGTGCCATGCCTTCAAATGCAGTCACTGTGCCATCAATTGTCACCACTGTGCCATGCCACCAAATCCAGTCACTGTGCCATCAATTGTCACCAATGTGCCATGTCATGAAATGCAGCCGCTGTGCCATCAATTGTCACCACAGTGCGATTCCATTAAACGCAGCTGCTGTGCCATCAATTGTCACCACTGTGCCATGCCATCAAACACAACCACTGTGCCATCAATTGTAGGCAGAGAAGTTCACTACAAAAAAATTTCAATAAGCGGGGGGGGGGGGGGGGGGTGGTGCATGACGGCTGCCACTAAATTCACTAAAACAGTATTTTAAATAAGCGGGGGGTGCGGCCGAGAATTTCCTGTGCTTGGTCTATGGGGCGGGGAGATTGTTCTACACACTGAGTGCACTCGTCCGGCCATAATACAAGCCATCACACGAAAACAGTGGCGGGACGGTCTGCGCCACAAAGGTGTATTTTAGCTTCCAATGTAGCGCCACTCTGCAATCTTGTGATTGCACAGACGTGGCGCTACCCACCCATATTGCACTGTGCCAAGCACCCGGCGCCGGGACACAGTGCACATAAGGACTTTTTTTTTAAAAAAATGTAGTTTTTTAAAGGGACATGTTTAAATTTTTTTTTTTTTTGCTGCCTGGGGGTGGGGGGGGTGGCGCCCGGGCGCCCTCTATGGGCGGGCCGCCACTGTTGCTAACCTTACTATCCTATCTCTCATAAAACGATCCTATTTCTCTCCTTTGCCCAAGCAAAATGCTGGAGTATTTTACTAGTGTGTCTTTGGTAACATGATGTTTTACCTGTTTACCCCCTGTTAATTTTTATTTTATTTCATTGCTGCTGTAGTCTTACTTTAATTTTTACTTATCCAATCTTCATATGTGCTGTCTAAAGCTAGGTGTGAGGTCAACTCGGTTAGGTAAAATGTTCCAGGCCTCACATATAAACTCAATCTGATAAAGAATAATGTTATTTTATACTAAATTGTATTCCAGATGTGGGGAACTTAACATGTAAAATGCTTTTATTTTGCCTTTGAACTGTTTCACTCAAATGGGAAAACCCCTTGTTAAGCAGCTGGGTCCTGGCACAATATTAGAGAGAAAATTAAACACCTTCTGATACTATGTTGATTAATGTTTTTATGAGTGTTTATGAGTGTTCAGGATGGATGGAACATAACCCTGTACTATTTTCAAAGGTATCCTGTGGCAAATGTAATTAAATATTTGAATTACATCTTGTTTAACTACATGATTCAAACTAAACATGCTGATCAAGTGTATACGCTGTCAGTAATTACAATTTTAGCACCTTCAAGATGTTATTATCATACATTGCAGAAATAAAAAAATAAATAAATATATCCTATAATAAAACAAGTACTGTTTGAAAGTATCTAAAATCAATTAGCACAATGGCCTTATTTTTTAGAGACCTTATTAGTTATTCATTTAAATAGAAGATACTGGAGGAATTTTATATCAGCTTTGTAATGCCGTGTACACACAACCGTTTTTCATGATGAGAAAAATGCAATTTTTTAATTGGTCGTTAAAAACGTTCGTGTGTAGGCTCCAGAGCATTTTACTCGATGAGAAAAATGGGCATTAAAAATTTAGAACCTGCTCTATTTCTTCTCGTCGTTTTTCACATTGTCGTTTTTCTCGTCGAGAAAAACAGTTGTGTGTACCCTCTGACGATGGGAAAAAAGGCACATTCGATTGGAACTTCCCCTTTATAGTACCGTCGTACATGTTGTACTTCACCGCGCTTTGCTCGAGCATTTTTTATCACGATCGTGTGTATGCAAGGCCGGCTTCAGAGCAATCACGTAGAGAAAAACTTTGTTTTTTTCCATGACATGAAAACGGCCTTTTTTTGTGCCCGCTTTGTCAGATTGGCCACCACCCTGTCCGCAGTCTCTCTGGACATATCACACTTTCCAGGAGAATGCAGGACCAGTCTCAGTGCACTACCATGCCTCGCACATGCAAAGTAGGGAGCCAGCTGAGAGACTCATACTGGCCATACATTATTCAATTTTCTTATTAAATTTCCCTTAAATTTACCTTCAATTATGTAGTGCAAGGACCCGCCTGAAAGTAGTATATATATATATATATATATATATATATATATATATTGAAAGTGTTTAGGTTTGACCTCATATTTGATGGCTTTAGTAAGTCTAAAGGAAAATTGTACAAGAAAATTGTATAATGTATGACCAGCCTTAAGGAAGTCACAATCAACTACAAAATCCAAAATGGCAGATCCAAAGCTAAACTTCATGAACAGGTAAGTACCTGTTTGTTAAAAGTCAGCATCTGCAGTAATTTTAGCTTCTAACTTTATAATTTTTTTTAACAACCCTGTGTGAAGTTTGTCTTTAAAGTTTACAAATTAAAAAGCAATGGGCAGATACAATGTTAGCAAACGACATGACATAACAAAGGGCACGGGGCTGCGAGTGCACGTGGGCTGCGTGTGTATGTGGGCTGCAAGTGTACGTGGGCTGCGAGTGCATGTGGACTGTGAGTGCACCTGGGCTGTGAGTACATGTATATTGTAATATTGAGTACCCTGTATTGTTGAGCATTATGCTGGCCATACACTATACGAAATTCAGTCGTTCAGACAGTTCGTTCGTTTATCGAACAGTTAATGGGCACAAAATTGATAATCGTTGGGATGTTTTTGAGCCGAAAAAACGTAGGACAAGTTTGGAAAAGTTCTGCCGAACAAACGGAAGGTTAATGTGTTTCCCGCCCAAACTTTCTGCACTAGGTACTGTATATGTAAAAAAAAACTAACCAAATTTTTCGAACAATTTTTAGTAGAGTGTATAGTCAGCATTAGTGTCAGGAATCTAGTTGTTAGTTAATTTGGACAGGGTATAATCCCCTATCCTTTATTAAATTAGTAGGTATTATGCCCGGCGAATGTGGAGATGTGACTCAGTGTACTTCATGCGGGATGTATGAGTTCCTTGATCATCCCTGATCCAGGGCGAATACTGCTGTGCAAAATGAAAGCACATTGTTTCCCTGGAAGCCCAGGTTCTGAATCTAGGAAAGCAACTGTCAGCACTGAGAAGACCCTCCATACTAAATGAGAGTTGGGAACGTACCCGGCAGATGCTGGCAGGGGCCAGCACAGAGGCGGGTGGAGACAAAGAGGTGCAGGCACTAGAAAAGACTAGATGAGTGACAGTCAGGAAGGGTAGAGGGAAAAATTCCAGGGAGGCCGATTCTGGGCTGGAACATCGCAATAAGTATGCTCCATTGAGTGACATTGGTGAAACCAGTCAGGGACCAACACTGCTGGAGCTGAGGGATTCACCTAGCTTCCAGGGGAAGAACTCCTCTAGTGAGAGTCAGGGGGGGGAGCGAAGGGAAAGGAAAGACAGATTCTGGTGGTAAGGGACTCAATTCTTAGAAGGGCAGAGAGGGCAATCTCTGACAAAGACCTGAAGCGCCTAACTGTATGCTGTCTACCGGGGCGCTCGGGATCGGCACATCAAGGATCTACTCAAGTTTACTGGGAGGGACTGCGGAAGACCCGGCTGTCACGGTGCACTGGTTGGCGGTGCTGGTGGGCACTAATAGGCAGCACTGTTGTGCACTGGCAGGTGGCACAGGTGGGCACAGATGAGCTGGCAGCTGCTCTCCTTGATCGGACCCTGACAGCCGCCGGTGATCGTTTTCTATTTTTCTCCTCACGCTATCATCAACTGGGCAACTACATGGCAAATTAAGTTTAATGTAGAAAAATTAAAAAAAGTGCATTTGGGTGGCAAAAATATGAATGCAATCTATGCACAGGGGGAGAACCTCCTGGGGGAATCAAGGATGAAAAAGGACCTGTGGGTCCTAGTAAATGATAGGCTCAGCAATGGAATGCAATGCCAATCTGCTGCTAACAAAGCAAACAGAATATTGGCATGCATTAAAAAGGGGATTAACTCAAGAAAAACTGATAATTTTCACACTCTACAAGACTCTGGTCCAGCCTGTCCATGCTGTCCAGTAGTGGGCAGCATGGGGCAACAAAGCTAGTAAAGGGACTGGGGGGCAACAAAGCTAATAAAGGGACTGGGGGATATTAGCTTTGAAGAAAGGTTTTAAGCACTGAACTCGTTCTCTCTGGAGAAGAGACGCTGGAGAGCAGATATGATTTCAATTTACAAATACCATACTGGTGACCCCACAATAGGGATAAAACATTTCTGCGGAAGAGAGTTTAATAAGACACGTGGCCATCCCATTGGACATTTTCTGTCGGAAATTCCGACAACAAAAATTTGAGAGCTGGTTCTCAAATTTTCCGACAACAAAATCCATTCCCAGAAATTCCGAGCATGTGTAGACAATTCCGAAGCACAAAGGTGCTATAAGGGTCCCAGCACTGAACCTTGGGGTACACCACTGGTGACCTTAGGCCATTCAGAGTAAGAGTCATTAAACACTACTCTTTGAATTGTCTTTTAGCCAGTTTTCTACCCATTTACAAATTGATCTTTCAAGCCTGTAGACTTTACCTTACACATGAGCCGTGTGTGGGGAACTGTGTCAAACGCTTTTGCAAAATTCAGGTATACCGCATCCACAGCCACCTCTCTGTCCAAGGTTTTATGTACCACCTCAGCAAAATAAACCATGTTTGTTAGGCAACTTCTGTCTTTCATGAATCCATGCTGTCACTCATTTATGTGGTCTTTTATTAAACTCTCCAGTATCTTCCCGACTATAGAAATTAAACTAACAGGTCTATAGTTACTTGGTAAAGACTTTGATCCATTTTTAAATATGGGAACCCTACTTCAATTCAATGGTATCAAAATTAGAAACAATGGGCCAGATTCTCAAAAGAGATACGCCGGCGTTTTGTAGGAAACACCGTCGTATCTCTGTTTTTTTTACTGGGTATCTATGCGTGTGATTCCTAGAATCACTTACGCATAGATACAGTGAAGATCCGACATGTGTAAAACCATTACACTGGCGGATCGTAGATGTAATGACATCGCCGGCCGCTAGGTGGCCTGTACGTTGTTTTCTCATTTGCCTATGCAAATGAGCCTAATCCGATGATTCCCGAACGTTTTTACGCCGCCCCGTCGTAGTTTACGTAGTTTCCGTACGCGTAAGGTTACCCCTGCTATATGAGGGGTAACCTTACGAAGTTCCGTCGTTGCCATGTTAAGTATGGCGTCGGGTCAGCGTTGTCTTTTTTCGTCGGTTACGTCGTTTTACTAAGTCGTTCGCGAAAAGGGATTTACGTAAACGACGCTCACGTCAGTTTTATTCACTTTTTTCCGACGTGAGCTGGAGCATGCGCACTGGGCTATTTTTGAGGCCGGTGCATGCGCAGTTCGATCGACGCAGGGGCGCGCTTAATTTAAATACAAGCCGCCCCCTTTGAATTACGTGGGGATACGCAGAGCCATTTACACTACGCCAACGCAACTTACGGAGCAAGTGCTTTGGGAATACGGCACTTGCTCTGTTAAATTGCGGCGGCGTAGTGTAAATGGCTTACGCTACGCCAGCGGCAATTCTACGGGAATCTGGCCCAATGTCTTTGAAATGACAGCGCTCAATTCTTTTAGGATTCGTGGGTCGATGGCATCTGGTTCAGGTGCTGTATCCACCCTTATTCTGTCTAAATATTTCTGGATCATATCACTTTTGAGCCATTGTGGATCATTTGGCGCTGTGTCACCCCCATTATGGACATGAGCTCCCCTATGCTCCTTTGTATACACAGAGATGAAGAAAGTATTTAATACATTTCCAGAGCCGTCTTAATAGCATCATGGGCCCCTGGGCAAAGTAATGCTCTGGGGCCCCTACAATGATGACAGTGCAGGTAAACAGACATCAAGTAGGTAGGAGGCAGACTGCCTCCCCTGTGCATCTATCACTCTCAGTGCCATCATGGGGCCCCCAATTTCTGGGCAGTACGGGCTCAAGGACCAGCTGCTTTGGGCAAAGTTCAGGGGGCCCGCATGCAGCTGGGGCCCCTGGGCAGTGCCCAGGTGTGCCCTCTCATTAAGACAGCCCCGTTGCCTTCTCTTTGTCCCCAGTCACTCACTCACTCTACATTATTTTTTTAAGGGCCTACATGCTCAGACCTGACCTTTTTACTATTAATATATTTGAAAAAATTTTGGGGGTTTGTCCGACTATCTTTTGCAATCTGTCGTTCGTTTTGAATAACTTTTTAGGTAGTCTGTTATATTCTTTGTAACATTTAAAATGATAGCATTCCTTCATTTTTACATTTTTTAAAAGCTCTTTTTTATTATCAATTGGAATGCAATTTATAGCCATTTTAACTTTGGCCCTGAGCCACCTAGGTTTTAATTTTAGCGTTTTAAACTTACAGCCCATGGGTATATACTTTGCAGTGAGTTTACATACAGTCACTTTAAAGAATTCCCATTTCTGTTCTGTGTCCATTGATGCCAATATTCCCTCCCAGTCCTGGAGAGCAGACCTTATCCTTAGAAAATGTGCCCTCTTAACCAGTTGGCGTCCAGGCTATAGCCGAATGATGGCTACAGCACAAACCTGAATTGCCGGTAGGCCGTCAATAGACATCCTCCCCTTTGCATGCTCCTCATGTGGCCCCTGCATCAGCCTCACCTACTAGTGCTGATCAGTGCCCATCATTGCCACCCATCAGTGCCCATCACTGCCACCTATCAGTGCCCATTACTGCCACCTATCAGTGCCCATCAGTGCCAGCTATCGGTGCCACCTATTAGTGCCAATTCTCAGTGCCCACCAGTGCCACCCATCAATGCCACCTCTTAGTGTCACCTCTCAGTGCCCACGAATGCCACCTCTCAGTGCCCACCAGTGGCACCTATCAGTACCGTCTTATTGGTGCCCATCAGTGCAGCCCATCAGTGCCAAACAGTGCAGCACATCAATGCCCATCAGTGCAGCCTATTGGTGCCCATCAGTGCAGCCTCATCAGCGTACATCAAATAAGGAGATAAATTACCCATTTGCAAAATGTTTTGTGGGTTTTTTTTATTCAGACTTTTTTAATTTTTTAGACAAAAAATGATCAAATGCCTCCAAAAGAAAGCTCTATTTGTGGGAACAAAATATATAAAAATGTCATTTCGGTACAGTGTTGTATGACCGCGCAATAGTCATTCAAAGAGTAAGAGCGCGGAAAGCTGAAAATTGGTCTGGGCAGGAGTGGGGTTTAAGTGCCCAATAAGCAAGTGGTTGAAGTGGGTGTGTGTTGCTTACAGCTAACATGAAATTAAATCATGTTATGGTCACTGCTACCCAGATGTTCTTTTATATAAATATTGGTAATAAGCTCCGCATGGTTTGAGATTACCAGGCCCAGCAGAGCATCATTCTCAGTCAGGGACTCAATAAACTGGACCATAAAATTGTCTATTAGAAATGTGGTTTTTACATTTTTGCCCTTTAACTGTCCCAGCAGTGCCATCATTTAATTTCCGGGTAGTTAAAATACCCCATTATTATCACTGTCCCAGCCCTTGCAGCCCTTTCCATCTGTGCAAGGAGCCTAGTCTCCACCTCCTCATTAACATTGGGAGGTCGATAACAAACTTCAAAGACAACCTTTGTAGTATGCACACCCATGTACAGTTCCACCCATAATGCTTCAGCCTCATCACACTCTCCATCAACTAGGTCCTCTTTCACTCTCACTTTGAGATCACTTCTCACATAGAGACGGACACCACCACCCCTCTGTTTTACCCTGTCTTTCCAAAAGAGAGCATTGCCAGGAACATTAATAGCCAAGTCATGAGAAGAATGAAGCCAAGATTCAGCGATTCCAATTAGATCATAGTTCTCTGTGTGCTCCAGAGCTTCCAACTCACCTCTTTTGCTTTGCAGACTTCTGGTATTGGTGAACAAACACTTTAATTCATTGTCAAATTTTGCAAACGTATGCTGCATATTTTTTATTTTAGTACAAACAGTACAATTCCCCTTGATTAATTTTAACATAGGAACCCTCATATCATCTGCCATCGCCCTCCCTCCATCTTTCCCCATTCCACCCACTAATAGGGGCTGGCCCCTGTCTGCCCCATTATAATCTATATCACCCTCCCCCACAATCCAAGTTTAAATACTCCTCCTGTGTCTGTGCAGCTGCTGCATTCCAATTGACAACTATGGAACTGCCGACACAGTGATGAATGCAACTGTGCACCCCTATGACATTAAACATGGCCCTGCACAGGGCTTGGATGTAATTGCCCCACGTGAATAAGGCCAAATTCACCAGCACAGCCCCTGTGTGTTGAAATAGCTGACTCCTGCATATGCACAGAGGAGCTGTGCCAGCTAATTAAGATGTCTGAAGATCAACACCTGTAAAAGCCCGGAAGATGATGTCAGGGAGAATCCCGTTTGAATGGAGGTGAGTATGGTGACTTTAGTTCCACTTTAAAGTGAAACTAAACTCAATGATTTAACTGTCTTCCGTCAGGACGGATGGTGAACGTCTGATTTTAGTGCATCGGATGTCAGTGGACATGGTCACCGCTGACATCAGATGCTCCATATAGACTTAGATGGAGCGCCTGTTCAGGTCCGCCAAAAAAACTGACAGGCGGACCTGAACAGTCTGCCCCTGTGTGTAAGAGGCCTTACTCTTTCTTCCTATCAGTATTATTTTAGCACTGCAGCACACCTGATGAACTTCTTGTGTTAATTCTCCCTTCCCTTCTCTTAGCTCTGCTATAGGTTAGACTGCAAAAAGCTGATACCAAGTCAAATTCAGGTACTTACACAGCTTGCATTTCAAAAGTGTTAATTTAATGAAGCATTTTTACAGAGCTGCATTCATTTGCTACTTTTTTATATGCCAAGCCCAGAGAATGCCAGGTAACTAACTCAGGAGAAGATCAACAATGGCAGCCCCTATACAGTATTTCTCTCAGTACATTGTTTTTAAAGTGTGCACTTGTTTGAGGTGTTTATATTATGATTGTAACTATATTTTGTGTATTGTTTTATGATAATATGCAAATAATTGTACTATGACAATCTGTAGCTCAGATTGTGTGCAATGAATACTTGGTCCAAGGTGTAGTATTCATTTATCTAATAATACTATTATTATTTATGTTTTAAATGATTGATATAGTAAGAAGACAGCAATACATACTATTATACAGGCATACCCCACTTTTAAGTACACAATGGGGTTTATTTACTAAAGCTAGAAAGTACAAAATCGGGCTCACTTCTGCATAGAAACCAATCAGCTTCCAGGTTTTATTACCCAGCTTAATTGAACAAGCTGGGGTTAGAAGCTCATTGGTTTCTATGCAGAAGTGAGCCTGATTTTGTATTTTTTAGCTTTAGTAAATAAACCCCATTATGTACCTAAAATTGGGGTATGCCTGTATAGAAAAGGGTTAGGCAATTGAAAAAGCTCCCGAAAAAACTGCTCCCGAAAAAACGTTAGTTTTTAAAACTTTTTTCCCATTGATACCCAGGTCCCCAAACACTTTTTAGGAGAATAACTTGTATATCAGCCTTTAAAATGAGCACTTTAGATTTCAAACGTTCGAGTCCCATAGACTTTAACAGGGTTCTAAAGTTCACACAAACTTTTGGTCTGTTTGCAGGTTCTGGTGCGAACCGAACAGGGGGAGGGAGGTGTTCGGCTCATCCCTGTTCCGTGCTAACTGCATATCTTCATTTCTGGGTTGGGTTGCGCTCTGGTACTATCATTCCATATGTAATGGAGGGTGTTTATGGTTTTTAATGATACTATTTTAAATTATGGATAATAACATTTACAGTTTTACTTATCCAAGCTGCCTCATGTTGTGCTGATAAAGTCTGATTTATCTAACCTAGAGGATTTCTAGGATACCTTTGTTTTTGTTTTGTTTGTTTTTTATTTTGGATAGCTGAAGGAATTCTGTCAGTTTATTTTTGCCATCTGCATCCAATTGGGGAGATTTGCCTTTGCTTCCTGTCCCATAGTCAAACCAGAAAGTAAGAGAAAGTACCTCAATGTTTAGGAATTCCAGGTTTTATCATGATCACCAGAACTGGTGTCACCATTGGAAGATTTCCTATCTATTTCTGTTATGGTGATAGCCAAAATTGTAGATTGTCTTTCACTTTCACTCTTCGGTGATGACTGTAAAATGGACAACTAAAGAGAGCAAATCTCTCCAACAGGGCCACAGCCGGTAATAAAAACTGTCAGGCCGCGTACACACGATCGGTTTGGACCGATGAAACTGGCCTTTTAGGCCAGATTCATTGGTCCAAACCGATTGTTTGTACGGCCAATCGGACCGACGTCCGTCGGACCAAAGTTTTAAAACGTGCTTTAAAATCGACCAATGGACGCTTGACCATCGGGCCAAACCGATGGTTAGTACGCAAAAGCATCGGTCCAAAAACCCACGCATGCTCAGAATCAAGTCGACACATGCTTGGAAGCATTGAACTTCGTTTTTTCAGCACGTCGTTGTGTTCTACGTCACCGCGTTCTGAACTGATCGGATATTGGACTGATGGTGTGTACGCACATCAGACCATCAGGCCACTTCAGAGGTAAACCGATGAAAACATCGGACCATTCTCATCGGGTTGGACCGATCGTGTGTACGTGGCCTCAGGTGTTCTAATACCTTGCTACCCTATCGAAAACTACCAAAAATATACTTTAAAGCAGTGGTCATCAACCCTGTCCTCAAGGCCCACTAACAGGCCAGGTTTGCAAGATAACTGAAATACATCACAGGTGATATCATTTGCTGCTCAGTGATTGCAGCATTCTAGTCTGCATCTCCCCAAGGTAAGGCTGGGTTCACACTACGATTTTCCTGTCCGTCAGCCGCATACGATTTCAGTTTTGAAAACGTACGGGCCCGTACGGGAAAACGCATACATAGACAATGCATTGCAAATCGTATGCACTCAGATGCATCCGGGTGCGTACGATTTGCTGGCAAAACGTTTTTTAACAGTACACAAAACCGTGTTCGACCACGGTTTTGAGTCAGTTTTTGAAACCGTATGGCAAACGCATACGGTTTTTTTTAACATTAAAGTCAATGGAAAACGCACATATGTGCGGTTCCATACGTATAAACCGTATGCGTTTTTCGTCTGCGCATGCGCATTTTCAAAACAAGAAAATCTTTTTTTATTAAATGACACTAATTCCAAAAACGTATGCGTTTTTTTAATCAAAACCGGATGGAACCGTACGCACTTTTTGAAACCGTATACGTTTTATAAACGTATACGTTTACGTACGGTTCAATCAGTTTCAGCCGCATACGTTTTTTCATATAAATCGTATGCGGCTGACGGATGGGAAAATCGTAGTGTGAACCCAGCCTTATACATAAAACCTGGCCTGTTAGTGGGCCCTGAGGACAGGGTTGATGACCACTGCTTTAAAGTATAACTGAAGGCCCCTGTATGACAGTGTAAACAGCTTCCAAATCCAATTGCTATGTGATGCACATGCTTCATAAAGTAAACAAAACAACTTTACTTCACCTGTCCTGACTGTGCCAAACCCTTCTATATTTCTATCATACAACCGACCTTCTCCAGATCACAGTGGGAGTGTTTCAGCAACAGGCAGTGCTGTCAATACAGAAAGCAATGGGTAACACCAGGTGTGGTCAGATGCTGACTGGAAAGCTACTGTCTAATGAATTTGCAATAACAATGCTGGTAGCCACACTCCCCACAACATTTTTTTCATCCAACTGTTGTTCAAGCAGTCACGGCCTAAATCAGAGTGGCAACTCTGCTCTGAATTCAGGCGCAATGCAGCAATGTTGTTGTACCACTACAGGAAGCTGAATTAAAGTGGATGTAAACTTGATTCATGAAATTTGAGCTGGGTCCATATATCTGCAGTGTTTTCGTATCTCTCTTCAAAACCCCAAGTCCCATGGCTTTCTCCTGCTCCGCTTTTGTGTCATCAGCATGATAACTTTTGACAAGTTCTCAGTCAACTGTAATAAAACCAGCCTGAATTTTATGTCAGGGTGGGTGCTACATATAGATTAAGAGAGATGGTCTATTCACAACACAGCTCTGCAAGTCTGGAAGAAAAATATTAAATGGTTTTCATTTTTTTTTTTTACAAATAAATATCTTAAAAGTGTGGCGTGCATTAGTATTCAGCCTCCTTTACGCTGATACCCCTAACTAAAATCTAGTGGAACCAATTGCCTTCAGAAGTCACCTTATTAGTAAATAGAGTCCACCTGTGTGTAATTTAATCTCAGTATAAATACAGCTGTTCTGTGGAGCCCTCAGAGATTTAATAGAGAACCTTAGTGAACAAACAGCATCATGAGGGCCAAGGAACACACCAAACAAGTCAGGGATAAAGTTGTGGAGAAGTTTAACCACTTAAGCCCCAGACCAAAATGCAGCTAAAGGACCAGGCCCCTTTTTGCAAATTGGCACTGCGTCGCTTTAACTGACAATTGCACGGTCGTGCGACGTGGCTCCCAAACAAAATTGGTGTCTTTTTGTCCATAAATAGAGCTTTCTTTTGGTGGTATTTGATCACCTCTGAAGTTTTTATTTTTTGCGCTATAAACAAAAATAGAGCGACGATTTTGAAAAAATTCAATGTTTTTTACTTTTTGCTATAATAAATATCCCCCAAAAATATATAAAAAACATGTTTTCCTCAGTTTAGGCCGATACATATTCTTCTACATATTTTTGGTAAAAAAAATCGCAATAAGCGTTTATCGGTTGGTTTGCGCAAAATTTATAGCGTTTAAAAATAGGGGATAGTTTTATTGCATTTGTATTATTTTTTTTTTTTTTACTACTAATGGCGGCATTCAGTGATTTTTTTCGTGACTGTGACATTATGGCGGACACTTCGGACAATGTTGACACATTTTTGGGACAATTGTCATTTTCACAGCAAAAAATGCATTTAAATTGCATTGTTTATTGTGAAAATGACAGTTGTAGTTTGGGAGTTAACCACAGGGGGCGCTGATGGGGTTATGTGTTCCCTAATTTGTGTTTACAACTGTAGGGGGGTGTGGCTGTAGGTCTGACATCATCGATTGTGTCCCCCTATAACAGGGATGACACGATCGATGCAGCCACCACAGTGAAGCACGGGAAAGCCGTGTTTACACGCGGCTCTCCCCGTTCTTCAGCTCCGGGGACCGATCGCCGCACTCCAGCGGCAATCGGGTCTGCGAGTCCCAAGGCTGGGTAGTAGTACAGGACGTACCTGTACGTGGATCTGCCAGCCGTGCCATTCTGCCGACGTATACAGTATGTGCAGGAGGCGGTCCTTAAGTGGTTAAAGCAGGGTTGGGTTCTAAAAAAAATATTCCAAGCTTTAAACATCTCACAGAGCACTGTTCAATCCATAATCCGGAAATTTAAAGTATGGCACAATTGCAAACCTACCAAGACATGGCCATCCACTAAAACTAACAGGCTGGGCAAGAAAACCATTAATCAGAGAAGCAGCCAATAGGCCCAAGGTAACTCTGGAGGAGATGCAGAGATGTGTGGCAAAAAACTAACACTGCACACCCCCCCTGAACACACCATCCTCATGGTGGTGGCAGCATGGTTTTCTTCAGCAGGTACAGGGAAGCTGGTCAGAGTTAATGGGAAGGTGGATAGAGCCAAATACAGGGCAATCTTAGAAGAAAGCCTGTTATAGTCTGCAAAGGAATGGGCGGAGCTTCATCTTCCAGCAGGACAAGGACCCTAAACAATGGAATGGTTTAGATCAAAGCATATTCATGTGTTATATCTACTCAGTCAAAGTCCAGACCTAAATCCAATTGAGAATCTGTGAAAAGACTTGCAAATTGCTGTTCACAGACACTCTTCATCCAATCTGACAGATCTTGAGCTATATTGCAAAGAAGAATGGGCAAAAATTTCACTCCCTCTATGTGCAAAGTTGGTAGAAACATAGCCAAAAAGACTTGCAGATGTAATTGCAGCGAAAGGGGGTTCCACAAAGTAGTGACTCTGAGGGCCTGAATACAAATGCATGTCACACTTTTCACATATTTCTTTACAGTGTTGCTCATCGTCTTTTAAAAAAGTAATTAGTTACAGTTACAAATTACTTGTCCGAAAAAGTAATTGAGTTAGTGACTCAGTTACTACATTGGCAAAGTAATTAGTTACTCAGCAAAGTAACTGACTTTTTTTTGCCGGCGTATGACTACCCCCTAATTTTCCAGCTAAAATTTGGGTTTTGGGATAGACTCACTGTATAAGACGACCCGTCACTGTGCCATCTGTAACATGCCTCACTGTGCTATCTGTAACATGTCTCACTGACAGTGAGGCATGTTACAGGCACAGTGAGGCATGTGAGGCATGTTACAGGCACAGTGAGGCATGTTACAGGCACAGTGAGGCATGTGAGGCATTTTACAGGCCCAGTGAGGCATGTGAGGCATGTTACAGGCACAGTGAGGCATGTGAGGCATGTTACAGGCACAGTGAGGCATGTGAGGCATGTTACAGGCACAGTGAGGCATGTTACAGGCACAGTGAGGCATATAACGACCCCCTAATTTTCCAGCTAAAATTTTGGTTTTGGGATATACTGACTGTATAAGATGACCCGTCACTGTGCCATCTGTAACATGCCTCACTGTGCCATCTGACAGTGAGGCATGTTACAGGCACAGTGAGGCATGTTACAGGCACAGTGAGGCATGTTACAGGCACAGTGAGGCATGAGGCATGTTACAGGCACAGTGAGGCATGTGAGGCATGTTACAGGCACAGTGAGGCATGTGAGGCATGTTACAGGCACAGTGAGGCATGTGAGGCATGTTACAGGCACAGTGAGGCATGTTACTGTGCCATCATACATGCCTCACTGTGCCTGTAAAATGCCTCGACGATGACCTCTCTACCTTCTCCTGTTCTCCATATGTCAGACCCAGACGTCGGCGGCCATCCTCCATTATTCAAAATCCGCGCCTCCTCCTCAGGCTGTGATCGTGATAGGAGGAACAGTAATTTTCCTAGCAGAGCCTCTGTTCAGTGTTCTGCCTATCACGGATGTCCTCTCGTCCGAGGCCGAGGCTGAGGATGAGAAGGCATCCGTGATAGGCTGAACACTAAACAGAGGCTCTGCTGGGAAAATTAGTGTTCTGCCTATCACGGAACAGTCAGAGGAGGAGGCGCGGCTTTTGATAATGGATGGCCGACGGCTGCTGCTGACACAGGTATGTAATTGCGGTAAAGCCGGCCCAGTAATGGGAATGACGTTGCCGAGAGGGAAAGAGTAATCAGGTAGATTACTCGTTACCCTCAAAAGGGGTATCATTATTATTTTAACGCCATTAGTTACAACACTGTTTATTTATAAAAGATGTTAAAAACCACTTATCATTTTCCTTCCACTTCAAAATGATGTGTCACTTTGTGTTGGTCTATCACATAAAATCCCAATACACTACATTACAATTTTTAGTTGTAACATGACAAAATGTGGAAAATGTCAAGGGGTATGAATACTTTTTCAAGGCACTGTACATGTAAAACATATGTAGAAGGATTTGTTTCATCCCTGTGTAACATCTGAGGCTGTTCACTTCGCTGGTTATATGTGAGGGTTTACATCCACTTTAAGTGGACTTCCTTGGCAAGATCGACACAGATATGTGTGGGACTTTCTAGGGAAATAAAAGTAAACTGTAAGGCCTTGTACACACGAGGGAATAAATCAGCTGAAAATGGTCCGACGGACCATTTCAGCCGAAAAATCCCCTCGTCTGTAGGGGCAAACGGACAGTTTTGGCCGGACTTCTCCAGCGGAAAAGTTTCAAAGCATGCTTTGGAACTTTTCCGCTGGAGAGCTGCCCGTCGGATATGTCTGCTGGTTAGTACGGCAAACCAGCGGACATATCTGCCCGCAAATGCGTTGTATCCTGTGAATGGATCCAACGCATGCGCGTGGAAGTGTTTACTTCCTGGTGCGGTGACGTGGCGGCATCAACTTCACCGCCGCGTCACCGCGCTGTCCGCCGGTGGGGAATTTGATCCGATGGTGTGTACAGCCATCGGATCAAACAGTCCGGCGGACATATCCAATGGAAACGGTCCGTCGGACCGTTTCCATCGGAAAAATCCCATCGTGTGTACAAGGCCTAAGGTCTCGTACACACGATGAGATATGTCCGCTCAAACTTGTCCGCCGGACAGTTTAGAGCGGACATGTCTCATCGGATTTCGGTCCGATGGCGTGTACACACCATCGGATCAAAATCCCCGCCGGCAGACAGCGTGGTGACGCGGCGGTGACGTTGACGCCGCCACGTCACCGCTACGTCACGCACCAGGAAGTAAACACTTCCACGCGCATGCGTCGGATCCATTCACAGGATACGACGCATGTGCGGGAGGATATGTCCGCTGGTTTCCCGTACTAACCAGCGGACATATCCGACGGACAGGTTTGTAGCGGACAAATTTCAAAGCATGCTTTGAAATTTGTCCGATGGACAAATCTGTCCGCTAGCCCATACACACGATCGGAGATGTCTGCTGAAACGGTCCATCGGACCGTTTTCAGCGGACAAATTCGATCGTGTGTACGCGGCCTTAGTGTATATTCAAGTGCAGCAGCACATATATTTAATGGTAGACCATAGTTCTACTTAAAATTTGATAGACTTTTTTTTTTACCAGTTTTGTCAAACACAAATAACTTTGATGTAGGAAAAAGAAACAAATGTACTATATTCCTAATGTCTATGTGCTGTCTAAATATTCTTGTTAGTAGTACAATGTTGATAGCAGATTATAAGTTATTGAGCTCCAACTTTGCTGTTACTAAAACAAATAGGAATATTAGTACATGGCATAGCAATGTCATTGATTGTTTTCTTTCCAGTACACATTGTGAGATGTCAGTCACTGAACACACATGCCATTTAGTTTACACGCAGATCTTTTGTGAGTATTTCAAAAATATTATAGTGTATCAAAGTTCAAAGGCAGATGTTAGAATGCATACATTCCAACCGAATGAGAACAGAATTCTAACTAAACCTGCAACAACAGGCACACCCTCCATCTGCCACGGTTTATTAAAGGGCAGGTTTATATGCTCCACTAATAATAAAAACTACAATTGCCATTTAGGCAAAACATGAACAATATCCAGCCGTTTCCTGTTGTAATACCATATTGCCATTACTACTACACATTACAGTGAGTTTATTACACTATGTTGTTTTGCAAGGTGATATACAGCTTTCTTAACAAGTTCTGGGGAAATATGAACTTAAAATGTAAGTCTTAGAGAATATACATTAAGAGTCCGTTCACACAGGGGCAACACGACTTCCAGCAAGACTTTGGGAGGCAACTTGGACATGACTTGAGTATGAATCATCAGGCAACTTACAAGGCAACTTCAAGTTGCCTCCAGGACAGGAGTCTTTCCAGTGGCCAATCAAACAACAATCAGCTCTGTGGGAGGGAGGGGTTTGCCTGAGAAATGTATGTTCTCTTCCTGTATTGTTGCTTCAGTTAAGACAGTGACCAGACTTCTGAGGTGACTTCCATTAAAATCAATGGGTACAAGTTGCCTAAAAGTCGCCTTGTAGTATAGGAACCTTTTCTGAAGTCAGAGCGACTTTAGTAGTGTACATTAAGACAGCTCTCATTCACTTCCATTGATTTTCTCAACCGCATGACTTGGAACGACTTCAAGTTGGATCCCAGGTCGCCCCTGTATGAACCGGCTCGTATTTTATTTCAATGTAATATTAGACATTGGTGCCTAACTAACAAATATGTTTTATATACATAGGTGTGCGCAGCCTATTGCATTAGGGTGTTCAACCCAAAGCTCAAACACACGTGCATCTGTATGTGTGTCTGCATATATTTAGCCCTGGCAAATTGATCTCTCTGCTGCCACACAGAGCCATAATGCTAATGCACACTAGGTGATTAGGGTGTGCCCAGGCACATGTGCGCACGCCAATGTTTATATACATAGTAACCTTTCATATTAACAAAATATAAATGAGCAGAATCCACCAGCATTGTGCATAAACAAATAGATTACTTTATTAGCCGCTTCAGCCCCGGGCCATTTTACTGGCCAAAGACCAGATCATTTTTTGCAATTCGGCACTGCGTTTATTTAACTGACAATTGCGTGGTCGTGCGACGTAGCTCCCAAACAAATTTTTTTCCCCCACAAATAGAGCTTTCTGTTGGTGGTATTTTATCACCTCTGCATTTTTTTTTGCGCTATAAACATATAACTATAAAAAGTTTTATAAATTTAGGCTGATACGTATTCTTCTACATATTTCTGGTAAAAAAATAAGCGTATATTGATTGGTTTGTGGTTATAGCGTCTACAAAATATGGGATAGTTTTATGGCATTTTTTTTTTACTAGTAATGACGGTGATCAGCGATTTGTATCATGACTGCGACTTTATGGCAGACACATCAGACACTTTTGACACATTTTTAGGACCATTGTAATTTTTACAGCGAACAGTGCTATAAATATGCACTGATTACTGTGAAAATGACACTGGTAGTGAAGGGGTTGACCACTGATTCTTACTGTTAGGGGGCGTGGCTACGAGTGACACATCACTAATCGATGTTCCCGATGAGAGGGAACAGACGATCATTGACAGTGTCACTAGGCAGAACAGGGAGAGGCATGCTTACACTTGCCTCTCCCCGTTCTGCAGCTCTGTGACCCAATCGCGGGATACCAGCGGATATCGAGTCCACGGGTCCCGTAGGCACGGTCACGGAGCTTGCAACAGGGGCGTGCCTGTACGGTGGGAATTTCAAAGTGATGTATATATCTGTTACGTTGCCCAGCCATGCCATTCTGCCGATGTATATGTACAGGTGCCGGTCGGGAACCGGTTAGGCAAAACTATAGTTCACTTAATGTACAAAGCAACAATCCTAATACGAGAAGTCTACAAGTGGTGAGCAAAACTCATTGCCAGTGTGCATGTCAGGGCTAATTTACACTATATGCGATGACAGACATTTTTTGCCATATTCGCCACGTTTCGCTCATCTATGGACCTTGCTTTGTGCACTGATCCAAATCATTTGGTGGAAGGGGGATTATGGTTTGGGGATGGGCTTGGCCTCTTAGTACCAGTGAAATGAACTCTTAATCCATCAGCATACCAAGACATTTATATTTATGATAAATTTGGGGATGGCCCTTTCCTGTTCCAACAGGACTGCGCACCAGTGCACAAACCGAGGGCACATGATGGCGTGTTATCTGGTCATCCTGGTGTCACCATCACTCTTAAGACCTTGCAGCGTCATGTCTGGTGGCCTCGTATGAAAAAGGATGTTACTGACTATGTGGCTGCCTGCCCAACTTGTGCAGCTAATAAAGTACCCCGCACATTGCCTGCTGGACTCTTACATCCTCTTCCGGCACCTCGTCAGCCTTGGACCCATTTGACCATGGACTTCATTGTAGACTTATCCAAGTCCGAGGGCATGACTGCTGTATGGGTCACAGTGGATCGCTTTTCCAAAATGTCTCATTTTGTGCCGCTCCCGGGATTACCCACAGAGAAAGCACTGTCCACTCTCTTCCTTTCCCATATTGTAAGACATCATGGCATACCTATCAATGTCATCTCAGACCGCGGATCCCAGTTCGTTTACCGATTCTGGAGAGCGTTCTGCAAGAAACTGGGAGTAACGCTCTCGCTCTCTACCTCACATAACCCTGAAACTGATGGTCAAACCGAACGCATGAACCAGACCCTAGAAACCTACCTTCGACATTATGTCAATGCCTTACACTCCAACTGGTCTGAGTATTTGCCTTTAGCTGAGTTTGCCCTAAATTCCTGTTGGCACAGTGCTCTTCATACCACACCATTCTACGCAGCCCTAGGTTATCCCCCTCAGACTTTTCCCCTACTTCAGCCTTCTCCTGGTGTACCAGCAGCAGATCAGCGGGTTAAAAATATTCTACTACATTGGAAGAAGATTCGTTCATTACTACGGAAGTCAGCAGTCAAGTACACGCTTTTTTCCAACAAACAAAGACACCATATACCTCCATATGTGGTGGGGGACAGAGTTTGGCTATCAACCAAGTATGTGAGACTGAAACAACCTTCTACCAAATTGGGCCCTCGATTCATTGGTCCTTACAGGATCATTGCTCGAGTTGAGCCAGTCTCCTATCGCTTAAAATTACCTTCCTCTTTCCGGATACATCCCGTGTTCCACGTTTCCCTCCTCAAAAAAGCAATTTTCAACCGCTACTCCAGATCACAACAGCTACCTCCTCCTGTTCTTGTTGATGGACAAAATGAGTTTAAAGTCTCCAAGATTCTTGATTCCAGAAGACAGGGCCTTTAACCTTCAGTATCTGGTTCATTGGAAGGGATATCCTGTCACAGACCGCTCCTGGGTTCCAGCCAAAGATCTGCATACCCCTTCTCTTATACGAGACTTCCATACCTTGTTTCCCACTAAGCCCCGCTAGGCCCCCAGGGGGGGGCCAAAGGGGAGGGGGCCATGTCATGTCCCGGGGTGTATTTGAACCGGGATCTTCCTGGTGCCTTAAACCATAGCCTTACCTGCTGTGCTACAGAGGAGATCTAAACCTTTGGGAATGTCTTTACTCTGTTCAACACTACCTCAGACTCACTAGCTCCACCTGCTGCCAGCTGTGGACAATTGTCAATCTAGGCAGCCTTTAAATAGGAAGTGATGCCATCACTCAGTGCCCGTTTATCTGGATTACTTCCCTGGGTATTTTGACTTCTGTGATCTTGCTTGTATTGAACTCCTGCCTGATTTCCCGACTATTCTACAGCCTGCTGATTTTGTACCTTACCGCCAGATCGTGTATGACTTTTGCCTGCCTGACCCTTCTCCGGATTTCGATTGTGTACTATTTGCCTGATCCGTTGCCAACCGAATCTGCCTGATGGCGCTTTGCCTGAATTTTCAGCATACTACTTCCACTTCGGACACTACCTTCTACAGGTACCCTACAAGGCCTTCTTGTCCACATTAGTGCTTGACCTCACAAAGGCGCTTCTGGAAAAATTGTCAAAAAGTCCCATAGACACACTCCTAAACCTTGTGGACAGTCTTCCCAGAAGAGTTGAAGATGCTATAGATGCAAAGGGTGGGACAACTCAGTATTGAACCCTACAGTCTAAGACTGGGATGCCATTAAAGTTCATGTGCGTGTAAAGGCAGGTGTCCCAATACTTTTGGTAATATAGTGCAGCTAGTAGTACTTTTTGGGGTTTATTTACTAAAATTGGAGAATGCCAAATTTGGTGCAGCTCTGCATAGAGTCCTATCAGCTTCTAGGTTTTATTGTCAAAGTTTAGTTGAACAAGCTAACATTAGAAACTGATTTGTTACTATGCACAGCTGCAACAGATTTTGCACACTTCAGTTTTAGTAAATCAACCCCTTTGCCTTTATCTTGATATAGAAATATGACACGTGGTTCCACTACACATGTTTTTGGCCTGAAACACCATACCATTCAGGGTAAAATGGAAAAAAAAAGTTAACAGCCCTTTAACTGGACGTTAATAATATCCCAATAGCAGCTCACCATCCTTGCCATATGTTGAGGAACTTGCCTATTTAAAGCAAGTTTTCTCTTGTTCATTTTTCACCCGTTGATTCAGATACAGGCATACCCCACTTTTAAGTACACAATGGGGTTTGTAGTAAGGTACTACCTGCCCTAGAGTGACAACTTTCCCTCAGTGTGACTCTTTGCAGAAGCAGTGTTGTCACCCTAGAAGCAAGCTCTGGCTAGGACATGGCATGCATGTGCATCTACACATTGAGTGAGAATACCTATGAGATTTATTTATTTATTACCTATTTTCAAGCAAATTTATTGACAAAAAAACTGTTTTTGTCTCTATCACATTTCCAAGCATGCACACAGACCTGGAAACTAATAGACTAAGCAGACAAAATAAATGCACATAGTGCTGAAATATAAAAAGCACACCCTCATTAAAATAAATCCTAAAAAACATAAGGCCATGCTTAACTAATTCATATTAATATAATACAGGGCTTTTAAAATATGTGTTTAGTGATACATCAAGTATTTAAAGGGGTTGTAAAGGTAAAAAAAAAACCTCATCCTTTGATTTTGCTTTTAAATGTCCTTCTTTCTTCTGAGAAATCCTCACTTCCTGTTCTTCTGTCTGTAACTCCACACAGTAATGTAAGGCTTTCTCCCTGGTGTGGAGTGTTATGCTCACGGCTCGCACCCTCCCTTGGACTAGAGGCGAGTCAGGATGCTCTCTACGCAGATAGAGAGAAAGGAGCTGTGTGTTAGTGGGCGTCCTGTATTCCAAAGGAGGGGCCAAGCATGACACTCCACACCAGGGAGAAAGCCTTGCATTACTGTGTGGAGTTACAGACAGAAGAACAGGAAGTTAGGCGTGCGACGTGGCTCCCAATCAAAATTGACGTCCTTTTTCCCCCACAAATAGAGCTTTCTTTTGGTGGTATTTGATCACCTCTGCGGTTTTTATTTTTTGCGCCATAAACAAAAATAGAGCAACACTTTTGAAAAAAATTCAATATTTTTTACTTTTTGCTATAATAAATATCCCCCCAAAATATATATAATTTTTTTTCCTCAGTTTAGGCCGATACGTATTCTTCTACCTATTTTTGGTAAAAAAAAATCGCAATAAGCGGTTATCGGCTGGTTTTCGCAAAAATTATAGCGTTTACAAAATAAGGGATAGTTTTATTGCATTTTTAGTAATAATTTTTTTTACTACTAATGGCGGCGATCAGCGATTTTTTTTTTCATGACTGCGACATTATGGCGGACACTTCGGACAATTTTGACACATTTTTGGGACAATTGTCATTTTCACAGCAAAAAATGCATTTAAATTGCATTGTTTACTGTGAAAATGACAGTTGCAGTTTGGGAGTTAACCACAAGGGGGCACTGTAGGGGTTATGTGTTCCCTGTGTGTGTTTACAACTGTAGGGGGTGTGGCTGTAGGTGTGATGTCATCATTGATCACGTCCCCCTATAACAGGGATGACGCGAACGATGCTGCGGCCACAGTGAAGCACGGGGAAGCCGTGTTTACACACGGCTCTCCCCGTTCTTCAGCTCCAGGGACCGATCGTCGCACTGCAGTGTCGATCGGGTCCGCGAATCCCGCAGGCCCGAAGCTTCGGACCGGGTCATGGGAGCGCGCCGTAATATACGTAGATGTGCCCAACCGTGCCATTCTGCCGACGTATATGTGCAGGAGGCGGTCCTTAAGCAGTTAATTAGAGACCTAAATACCTAATTTGGGAATAATGAAATAAAACTCTTGGTTTTATTTTGTTGGTTTTGTATCTATTTGAAATTTTAGTTGAGCTTTTTTTTCCATCCTAGCATGTGTGTTAGCATTAGAGTTGAACGGACACCTGGATGTTCGGGTTCGACGGGTTCGGCTGAACTTCGGAAAAAAGCTCTGGTTCGGGACCCGAACTTGACCCAAACTTGACCTCGAACCCGAACCCCATTGAAGTCAATAGGGCCCTGGACTTTTACCTACTAAAATGTCTCTAAAATACTAAGGGAAGGGCTAGAGGGCTGCAAATGGCAGCAAAATTTTGGTAAAAGCATGGCAAGTACTCAAACAAAATGTGGATAGGGAAATAACTTAAAATAACATAAAATACATTTAAAAAAAATCTTGACAAGCAGGAACCTTCCCCTAAAGCAGTGGTCGGATGCGGCCCTTTACATGCCTTTATCCGGCCCTTGGGAATTCCTCCTAGAGATATGAAGCGCTATTCATCCCACTGACACCAATGATGGGACACTATTCCTCCCACTGACACCAATGATGGGACACTATTCCTCCCACTGACACTAATGATAAACTGGCCCTTTGTTTATAAAGTTTGGAGACCCTTGCCCTAAAGTATATTGCAGTGTATCTCACATTAACATATGTAGCGCTGGTGCAATATGCAGAGTATCTCACTGGAACATATGCAGTGCTGCTGCAATTTGATTTGTGAAGTAGGACTGACTCCTATATATTTCTCTCCCTATAAGCACAATCAGGAAACTTTCCCTAAATTATCTAATGCAGAGTATCTGACAGGAACATATGCAATGCTGGTGTAATATGCAGAGTATCTCACAGGAACATATGCACTGCTGGTGCAATATGCAGAGTATCTGACAGGAACATATGCAGTGCTGTTGCAATTAGATTTGTGAAGTAGGACTGACTCCTGTCTAATTCTCTCCCTATAAGCACAATCAGGAACCTTTCCCTACAGTAGCTAATGCTACAGTATGTAGATCGCTGAGTATTGTAATTTGATTTCTAAAGCAGGACAACCCTATCTAAATCTCTCCCTGAGAGCAGCCTTTCTCTACCCTAGCTAAAGCAGAGTGACGAGCTGTGCTGTGTGCCTCTAGCTTAAATAGAGGCTGGGTCACGTGCTCGGTCACATGCTTCATTGGCCAATCACAGCCATGCCATTAGTAGGCATGGCTGTGATGGCTTCTAGGTCACACAAGTAAAACAAATGCTGATGCGCGCCGTTACATAGCCGAACACCGGACCCAAACCCGAACTTACAGCAAATTGTTCGGGTTCGGGTCCGAGTTCAAAAAATCCAAAAGTCCGGTACGAACCCGAACTTTACAGTTTGGGTTCGCTCAACCCTAGTTAGCATAGCTTTATTTTAACATGTGAGAAAAAGTCCTTATTACTTTGAAACTATGAAAGTGAGATTCAGTGATCCTATATTCTCAGGAGGTGTGTGCTGTTTAGTATACTCTTTAATTTTTCATTTACAAATACTGTATATAATCAGTACAATATTACAGAATCAATAGAATAAAAATTAAAATAATTTAAAAGCACTGTCCAAAATTGGAAAACTTTCTTATATGGCCACAAACAGTACATAGCCTTGTTCAGACAAGAATAGGGACTAATTTATCTTGCCTTCAACATTCAGCTGTCATTAAGACCTACCAAAATTCTCCGTTCAAGTCAATGGAAGCAATCTGCAAATGAACTCTAAATACTCAGGGGAAGTTTGGCATGTGTTTTTGATGCACTACAAGGCCCATACCTATTTTTTTCATCCCTCCTCCCTAGAAAGCTGCAAACGGTCGTTTTTTGTCTTGTAAAAAAACGTAGTTTTTTCTCATGAAAAAAAACAACATTTTTCAAACTTCATTTTAAAAACAACGTTGCCTACACACCATCGTTTTCTGAAAATGCTCTTGCAAAGCGCGGTTATGTACAACACGTACGACGGGACTCTGTTCCATTCAAGCTCGCATCATAACTTGCTTCTGAGCATGCGCGGATTTAAAACGTTGTTTTAAACGTCGTTTTAGTCCACACACGATCATTTTTTATGACACAAAAAATGACATTCTGAAAAACGACATAAAAAATTTAAGCATGTTCGAATTGAATGAAGTCTCTTAAAATCTCTTAAGCCCCATAGCCGCCGTACACACGGCCGAGGTTCTCGCTGAAAACCAGCGAGAACCTCGCTGGAATGCACATTCCAGCGAGGACCTTGGCCGTGTGTACGGTCTCGGCGAGCTTCCCGTCGGGAAGCCCGTCGAGCAGAAATAGAGAGCACGCTCTCTATTTCCTCGACGGCCCGCCCGGAAGAATGGCTGGTTGCCATTCCCGACGGGCGGGTCGCCGATTTCGACGGCCGGCAGGGAACCTCGACGGGCGGAACGATGTGTTCTGCCCGTCGAGATTCCCTGCCGTGTGTACGCCGCCTTACACACTATCAGTTTTCCTGACGGTTTTCTCATCAGGTTTACCAAAACCATGTAGTACAAGGGCCTGCCTGATTGCATACAAATTGAAACTCTTGAGGTTTGACCTCATATTAGATGGTTTTGGTAAACCTGAAGAGAAAACCGTCAGAAAAACTGATAGTGTGTATAGGGCTTCAGTCTCTTATGAGTTTAATACCTGGACATTTTGTTAAAAAATGCTCACCCAATCTATTAGTTAAATATAAATTTAAATAATATTAAATTATACATAATACAGTACTGTAGAGGGCAGCAAATCCCTACATAGATTTCATAGTATCTGTGGAATTTCACAATATGTGGTTGGTGGAGTGGTACGGGGTGTGTTAAGCTCGCTTCTGGTTTTACCCATGTTGTTGAGGAAGGAGAAGCAATTATATGTAGAATCTGGGTAAATTGGATGGGTAGTAATACTCTCAAAAGACGATTAAACAAAATCCTTTATGTAGCATTGATTGTGCCACATGCATCTTCATTGACCAAAGACAGGAACTCCTTAACCCAATTGGTCTGTCTACCTCCTTCTCTATTAGCTTTTAGAGGATCCCTGAAAACCCTCCTCTTCAGAGAAGCCTATCCTACCCACATCTAACAACTGTATTTTAATTTTGTCCATCTGATCACCCCCCCACATCTATTCCCCTTTGTTCCACTTGACCCTCCCTTCTAGATTGTAAGCTCTAACGAGCAGGGCCCTCTGATCCCTCCTGTATTGAATTGTATTGTAACTGTACTGTCTTCCCTGATGTTGTAAAGCGCTGCGGAAACTGTTGGCGCTAAATAAATCCTGTATAATAATAATAATTGACCAAATTTGACAATGACATTGCCCCTTGTCAGTTAGTTTAAAAAGCAGCAGCAGCAGGAATGGGGATTTGTTGTGTGATGGGAGTAGCAACAGGGAAAAATCACCTTGCAGTGGAGCAATTTCATCGGGCCACAGGTCATGGTGGTGGCACACATCATGATTGATGCTGAATCTACATTTTGGGTTATTATTTAAATTTTTTTAAATAAAGGATGTTGTCATGGTGTTTTCTTATTATTTACTATTTTAGGAAAATTCATAAAATAAGGTACTCATGTGCTCCATATTCATTCCTCTGGGGGAACCTGGATATGTGGGGCCCCTCCCTTTAACTACTTGCCTACTGGGCACACATACTCCCTTCCTGCGCAGGCGAAATTTCAGCTTTCGGCACTGTCACGCTTTAAATGAAAATTGCGCGGTTGTGCAACGTGGTTTCCACACAAAATTGACGTCCTTTTTTCCCCACAAATAGAGATTTCTTCTGGGGGTATTTGATCACCTCTGCGGTTTTTATTTTTTGCGCTATAAACAAAAAACTAGTGACAATTTTGAAAAAAACACAACGGCCCAGATTCATAAAGCAATTACGCCTGTCTAACTGGTGTTAGACAGGAGTAATTTCAAATTTTGCGCACCGTATCACTAGTTGATTGAATCCTCAAACCATGATACGGCGGCTTCGGGCTTCGATCCGAGAGGCTTACATCTTCGTAAGCCTTCGGATCTACGCTGCGATATTTTTGCGGCCGCTGGGAGGAGTTTGCGTCGTTTTCATGCGTCGGGATATGCAAATGTGTTTTTACGGCGATCCACGAAGATACGAGCGGTCTTCGCAATCGCTTACGTCTGTTTTTTTTTACGTACTGTTAGACCAGCTTTTCGCTGGTCTAACGGTGCGTAGCCCATGTTAAGTATGGCCGTCGTTCCCGCGTCGAATTTAAATATTTTTTTTTTTTTTTGCGTAACTCGTTCGGGAATAGAAATGTCCGTAAACGACGCTACTCAAACAACGAATGACGTAACGACGTGATTTCGCGCAATGCACGGCGGGAAATTTGCGAACGGAGCATGTGCAGTTCGATCGCCGCGGAAACGCGCCTATTTTAAATCCTTCACGCCCCCTACTCGTCTATATGGATTGCGACGGGAGAAATACACTACGCCGCCGTCGTTTACTGGACAAAATCTACCTGGATTCCACGTAGAGCCAGGTAAGAAACGGCGGCGTAGTGTATTTCTGATACGCTACGAGAATCCAATTCTCTCTGAATCTGGGCCAACATTTTTTCCTTTTGCTATAATAAATTTCCCAATTTTTTTTTTATTTTAAATATTTTTTTCTCAGTTTAGGCCGATACGTATTCTTTACATAATTTTGGTAAAAAAATCGCAATAAGCATATAGTGATTGGTTTGCGCAAAAGTTATAATGGCTACAAAATAGGGGATAGAATTCTGTCTTTTTTTCTTTTTTTTTTTTACTAGTATAGCACTACCACTGAAGGAGCTGCTGGTTTGTTTTGGGTGGCATGTTACCTCATGGCTCCTCCATCGTCTAAGGGTGTATGATGGAAGTAGCATTAATGGAATGTCCACGACAGGTGTCTTTTTCTGTGCTCTTTATTACCCAGCCGGGTAAAAACAATAAAACTTTGTGATGTTAGATGAGTTGAAATAGAAGGAGAAAAAGCAGATTCAGGCGTATCAAAAGGGAAACAGTCCTGCTTCCAACAATACTTAGTCTTCTTTGCCACTCCAGCCAGAGTGGGCACAGCGCACCTGGACAGGCCTCTCTTACTGGCCTGGCAGCCAGAGTATCAATCGGAACTTAGAGGAAAAGTCTCTGCCACAGACCCTTCTTAGGATTGAGGTAGCGGAGGTAATCCTCCTTAAAAGACTTTGGCCTGGATTCCCTTCAGGTAGTTTACAGGTGACCGACTGACAAATGACCAACGTCCAGCCTTTCAGTATTAGGTTTCCTTGATCCCCGGTGGATTGTTGAGACCCTATTGGATTGCCAGCCTCTCTTGGCTCTTCTCAGATGGACTCCCCACCGAACAGCTATCTCGATTGGGATCTTCTCAGGATTGGGGACCCAGTCAATTACTGGGGCCCGCCACAGCTTTAAATGTTCCAGAGCAACATGGTCCCAGAACCAGGAACACAGCGTGGCACGTTCACCCGTCCCTGGTAGGCCATTTCGCCGGGGCGCCGTAATACAGTCACCCTAAAGGTGGGTGCCACACTTGAAGAAGAACCCAGACCAATGGCGTCTGTCTCATAAATACCCTCCCCCAGCATGCACATCGACCTATCGCCCCGGGGTGGGAACAGCACCCCAGGAGCAACAGAATAAGCCAACAGCACAGCCACGCTGAGACAGAGACCCAATTTTAATAGATTAACTGGATCAAAGCTACTTAACTCTCTGATCCCCTTTAAATTTAACAAAGCACCGGTACTTGAAAGTAACCAGGCGCTACACTAGTAACGGCGGCGATCTGCGAATTTTGTCAGGATTGCAATTATATGGCGGACACTTTTGACACATTTTTGGGACCATTCACATTTATACAGGGAAGAGTGCTATACATATGCAATGATTATTGTATAAATGTGACTGGCAGGGAAGGGGTTAACACTAGGGGCGAGGAAGGGGTTAAATGTGTACCCTGGGAGTGATTCTTACTGTGGGGGGAGGGGACTGACTGGGGGAGGTGACCGATCTACGTTCCTATGTACAAGGAAAAAGGCATTGGTCTCCTCTCAAACTGACAGGATGTGGATCACAGAGATTCACTTACCTGCTCTGTCACTGCCGATCACGGGTATGTGGCGGACATTGTAGCTGCCAGGCACGAGCATCGGCGTCTCAGTGACGCACCAGGCACGAGCGGCCCCTGCGGGCGGTGCGCGCGCACCCCCCCAGTGGCCGAAGGACCCGAGGCCGTAAAAAGACGGCCTCCCAGCATTGTAGAGCCACCTTGCGGCCATCTTTTTACAATGGCCCAGGTCTGAAGAAGTTAATATACAGAGGGCTTCTAGATTGAGATATGTCCCCCCACAACCCCTCACATTTCTTTTTGGGGACCAGATGTGGAAATTATGGCCTTTGCCACTCAACATGTTTTCTAAACATGTACTGTCCCAGGGTGGCGAGGCAAGGGACGGCTGCAGATAATATTGGGGTGCAGTGAAGTGTCTCTGCAGTTTACACATGTATTTGCAAATGTGTTAAAATTAACACTTTTTTTAACGCATACTGTTAGACAGGATTATTCGGTTGGTTGCAGGCTGGTTGGTAAGTTGAGCTGGGAATTTTCTGTGGTTTTGTTTGACATGCGTCGCCCTTCTATTTTCTCCTTGCTGTAAAGGCCAGTTATAGCTGGGGCAGTGGCTATTTATTTGTACTGGTGAGGTGACGCACTGGACCCCTTCGCTGCCATTGTGCTATATGCTGAGTGTCCAGTGTACCCCCCCATGCCTTTAAGGAGAGGTGGGCTTCCTCCATGCTCACCTGCCCTCTGCCTATCTATATTAATGCATGTGCTCACACTGTGGAGGCTCTCAGGCCATTTGTTTGTACTACAGGAAAGGGGGGTCAGCAAGCGTGCAGTCCTCCTCACTATACCCAGCCTCATGCCTTCAACATGTACCTTGCAGAGGGGGGAATTTATCAGAATTTGGAAATTAGTATGGGATACATGAGTAAATGTTAAGTAAATATAAACACTATGGGCCAGATTCAGGAACAGTTAGGCTGGCGGATCCAGTGATCCGCCAGCCTAACTGTGACTTTGAGCCGGCGTTTCTGTTTTCTGTAACCAGAAAACAAGAAACGCCGGGTTGAAGCTCTGATGCGAGCAGCGTAACTGAGTTTCGCCATCGCATCGTTACTTCAACTTAAAAATGGCGCCGGGGGCGTTCCCGCCGATTTCCGCTCAAAAAATATGTTAATGAGCGGAAATCGGCAATTCACGATCGCATTCCGGCGCGACGCAGTGACGTTACGACGTTTCCGGACGGGATACGCGGCGCATAGTTATACCTACATGGGGTTGGAATATCCTATGTTAGGTATAGGCGTCGTCATCGCGTCGGAAAAAAAAAAAAAAAAACGTCGCTTGCGTAAAACGGTCATGAATGGGAATGTGACGTCATTGACGTTCATTCACAGATTTTGGAGCATGCGCACGGGGATGTTTTGACACTCGACGCATGCGCAGTACGTTGGCGGCGGGATCGCGCTTAGTTAGCATACTACACGCCCCGTACCCGCCCAATTTGAATTCCGCCGGCTCATTTGCGATGCGCTGCCGCAACTTTAGGAGCAAGTGCTACGTGAATGACAGCACTTGCTCCTAAAATTTCTGCAGCGCAACGCAAATGAGAAGCGTTACTCCAGAGCAAAGATGCTCTGGACTACCTGAATCTGGCCCTATATGTGTCAAAGTATTTGATTATATTTTATATGTAATTCCAACATAAAATATTTCATACACTGTTGTAGCTAATTAATAATGATTACCCACCTCCCAATAATGTTTTCACTCTGGTGCCACAACCACCCACCCCCAGAGATGTTGACCCATAATGCCTGAATTCTTGTACTGTACATTTTTCTGAGATTTTCTGATTGTCCCTTACAGATCCCATTACAAAATATTTTCAATAAAACTTCAGCATTAAGAGTAATAAAAGCAGAACAAGCAGAACAATCGGACACAATGAAGATATTATTACACTTTAGGATTTTCACACTAGCAGCTTTTTTGACTAAATGGACAGCACTGGGCCAGTTAGAAGGTATGACATTCACTAATACTCATAGCAGAAATAAACAAGTGAAGCACTGTAAAAGGTCATTTGTATTTTATGATTTTTTTATTTTTTTTATTATATATAGTGGGGAAGTGTCAGGCCGCGTACACACGATCAAATCTATCTGCTGGAAACGGTCTGACAGACCATTTCAGCAGACAGATTCGATCGTGTGTACGGGCGGACAGACAGATTTTACCAGCAGACAGATTTTAAAGCATGCTTTAAAATCTGTCTGCTGGGAATCCATCCGTCCGACATGTCTGCTGGTTAGTACGCTAACCAGCAGAAATATCTGCTCGCACACGCGTCGAATGGATTCGACGCATGCGTGGAAGTGTTTTACTTCCCGGTGCGGTGACGTGGCGGCGTCAACGTCATCGCCACGTCACCGCGCTGTCTGCCGTCGGGGATTTTGGTTTGATCGTGTGTACAGCGATCAAACCAAAACAGCTCAGCAGACAAATCTGTTCAAATCGGTCTGTCAGACCGATTTAAACAGATTCATTTGCTCGTGTGTACGCGGCCTTAGGCCCCGTACACACGAGCAAATAGATTTGTTCAAATCGGTCGGACCGACCGATTTGACCTAATCTGTCTGCTGGTCGTTTTGGTTTGATCGCTGTACACACGATCAAACCAAAATCCCCGCCAGCAGACAGCGCGGTGACGTGGCGATGACGTTGACGCCGCCACGTCACCGCACCAGGAAGTAAATTACTTCCGCGCATGCATCGAATCCATTCGACGCATGTGCGAGAAGATATGTCTGCTGGTTAGCGTACTAACCAGCAGACATATCGGGCAGACGGATTCCCAGCCGACAGATTTTAAACCATGCTTTAAAATCTGTCGGCTGGCCAAATCCGTCTGCTCGCCCGTACACACGATTGAATCTGTCTGCTGGGACGGTCGGGCCGACCATTTCCAGCAGATAGATTTGATCGTGTGTACGCGGCCTTAGAGTTTCTGAAATTTGTTAATCATTGTATCAATGTCCAACTGGAGAGATTTTCCTTTCCTGTCCTTGTAATGGGAGGGGTAGGCTGTTCAGAGGAAGAAATCTCACCAATTCAGAAACAGACATCAACAAAATCACTTTTGTTAGTAGAATTGTGATGTTTTATTTTTTTCATCATTTGTCTTCATGTTCTGGGGAGCCTCATTGCCCTTATTTCCTGCCCTGGAGTCACATGGAATGAAAATGAAGGGAAATATCCCCTCTGAGGTCACAGACAACAATGCAAACATCAAATTCTAACGCTAAAAAAAATTCTTGACCTTAAGCAGGGCATTCATAGGCCCCATACACACGATCGGACATATCCGATGAAAACGGTCCGCGGACCATTTCCATCGGATATGTCCGATCGGGAGTTTGATCCGATGGCGTGTACACACCATCGGATCAAATTCCCCGCCGCCGGACGGCGCGGTGACGTGACGTTGACGCCGCCGCGTCACCGCCACGTCACCGCACCAGGAAGTAAAACACTTCCGCGCATGCGCCGAATCCATTCGGCAGCGGCGCGGCGGCGGTGGGGGACGACATGTCTGCTGGTAAGTGTACTAACCAGCAGACATGTCGGGCGGACAGATCCCCACCGGATAGATTTCAAAGCTTGCTTTGAAATCTGTCGGGTGGAGAAATCTGTCCGCTAGCCCATACACACGAGCGGAGATGTCTGCTAAACGGGCCATCGGACCGTTTTCAGCGGACATATCCCCTCGTGTGTACGCGGCCATAGACAACATTTTTAACCGCTCTCTCCCCAGTGGAAAAAGAAGACAAAGGTTTTAATATGCTCTATGATATTTAGACCGCCCTGCCTTTTAAAACAAAATAAATATTTTTTGTTTAGATCTAAGTACTTTTTAAGATAAAATTCTTTCATCTTTATGTTTAATTATATCTATATTGCACAAATAAATGTTAACCATTTTTCTTTGGAATTTAGCTAATAAATGTCACTGATACTTTATGTGTGTACAATTTCCTTGTTGTACAGACTGCAGATCTGCTGAGACAGCAGACATTGTATTCCTGATAGATGAATCGTGGAGTGTTGGACAGGAAAACTTCCAGATTATAAAAGACTTTATAAGGAGTATGATAACTTCATTTCAGAATACAGAGGTACTTGGGAGAGAAGGAATACGTTTTGGAGTTGCTGTTTATGGAGATTCAACAAGGTAAACAGATCCTGGGGCATGTTTAATAAATGAATTTGGTTGTTCACTTAGCTACATGTATGTTCACTGTGTATGAACAAAGCTTTACCTCTAAGTGAATATACACTTTGCTAAGTGAACAATCTCTATTCCTTTTGTAAAGCAACCCTCAATTAACCCCCACATTTATATACTTTGTCCCTATCCCACAATATAGTGCTTGGTGCCTGAGTAACCTATTATCAGGCTCTAGAACAGGCATGTCCAAAGTCCGGCCCACGGGCCAAATGCGGCCCCCCTGTTCATTTAATATGGCCCCCTGGGGATTTGGATATATATATTGTTTGTGGCCCCCCGGGCCACAAAAGATATATACCATATTTATCAGCGCTGCCTTGAAGGGGACAGGACGAGCACCGTCAGATTACATGAAGAGAATCTCCTGTTTACTCAGCAGCGTCTGTATTGGAAGTCAGTCTCCTGGGATGCCATTGGACAACTGTTCTGTCTATCATAGGAGGCGGGACTTTGTATTAAAGAGGCCACAGAGTAAACACGAGATTCTCCTGTTTGTAATTGGTCGGCACTCGTCCCGCCCTTCTCCCTCCGCCCTCCCAGGCTGCAGAAGGGCATCGATCAGGCTGCACTGATGGCAATGTTAAGGCTGCATTCATGGCACATGTGAGGCTGCATTGGTTGCAATGGTAGGGCTGAATTCATGGCACGTGTGAGGCTGCATTTATGGCACATGTGAGACTGCATTCATGACACATGTGAGGCTGCATTCATGACACATGTGAGGCTGCATTCATGACACATGTGAGGCTGCATTCATGGCACATGTGAGGCTGCATTCATGGCAACGGTGAGGCTGCATTCATGGCAACGGTGAGGCTGCATTCATGGCAACGGTGAGGCTGCATTCATGGCAACGGTGAGGCTGCATTCATGGCAATGGTGAGGCTGCATTCATGGCAATGGTGAGGCTGCATTTATGGCAATGGTAAGCCTGTGTGTGTTATACCCCAATAAATACGGTATATTTAAATAACACACCCAAGCTCACCCAGCGCTCTGGGATTTATTGGGGCCACTAAATAAATATATACAGTATATCCAAATAACACGCCCAAGCTCATCTCTTCACTACACACAGCCACAAAGGCAAGATAATTATTGTTGGGCAGTGTATTAGTTGCTCGGACAAACACACTTAGACCAAATTTTAATGGTTCAAAGAATGTCGGGCAAAATAGTCGGCCCTCACGCATGTTTACTTCATAAAATATGGCCCTTTTTGAAAAAAGTTTGGACACCCCTGCTCTAGAACTATTACAATCGGGAATAACGTAGATGTATCTAGCCTTATGAAATTTACGAACAGTATGAAATTAAATACCTATTTACTTATTACCACTATGACTGTATCCCAACACATTACAAAAAGATTATGCAACTTATTCATAATTAAATTATGTTTTAGATTGTGAAGCATTGGTGTTCTGGAAATTCTATAGACAACACTTATCCTCATATTGATTAGTGGTTCCAAAATAAAAATAACTACTGCAGTAGGGACTCAAATCTTTCCAAATAACTGTTTCTGTTTATTTGGCACAATGGAAGTTTTTTATACTTATGATTATGTAGGTATCACATTAACCACTTAAGACCCGGACCAATATGCTGCCAAATGACCCATGGGGTTTTTGTGATTCGGCACTGCGTCGCTTTACCAGACAATTGCGCGGTCATGCGACGTGGCTCCCAAACAAAATTTGTGTCCTTTTCTTTCCACAAATAGAGCTTTCTTTTGGTGGTATTTGATCGTATTTTTTGCGCTATATACAAAAATAGAGCGACATTTTTGAAAAAAAAATCAATATTTTTTTACTTTTTGTTATAAGAAAAATCAATAAACGAAACTTTAGTTAAACATTTAGACCAACATTTATTTAGCCACATGTCTTTAGTAAAAAAAATCGCAATAAAAAAAAAAAATTAGCTACCTAGCGGGAACAGCGACACAACAATACAACAATCAGAAAAATTATCGCTTAGTGATGCTGGCAATAGGGAGTGAAAGGGTTAACTAGGGTGGTGATCAAGGGGTTAAAACTTTATTAGGGGGGGTACGGGGGCTACCCAGGACCGAACACTAACTGCCTGTCACACTGCCTGTCACACTGACATTAAATACAGTAATCATACATGTATGATTACTGCATTCAGTGACACTGTGACAGGGGGAGGGGGGGGGGGTGATTGGGGGGGTTAAATGTGACTATGTGTAGTGTTAGTGCAGTGTAGTGTTAGTGCAGGACTTACTGTGTTGTGATCTCTCCTCAGCGGTGGTTGAAAAAAACACTGAGGGAGAGATCACATTGCTTCCTCTTTCCTGTGTTTACACAGAAGGAGGAAGTGACAGGGCGGGCGTGCGCATTGGCTGGGAGCGATCCGGAGGGGGCGGACAAAAACGAATAGCCGCCCCCTCTTGTCGGATCGCTCCTACAGCCGCGCGGACCACCGCATGTACGGGGGGGGTCCGATCGGACCCCCGAACCCCCCCAAAGCACCAACGTATTTATACGTTGATGTGCCTGTCGGTGCCATTCTGCCGACGTAAATGTACATGCGGCGGTCCTTAAGTGGTTAATATAACAATTTTACCTGCATGGTAACAGGGGGAATTACATAGATGGGCTGATTTCTAATCCAGACTCTAAAGAATGCAAACATGTCAAAACATTATTAGTGCAGTGTGCACAACGAGTGCAGGGTGCAATACATACAAAATAGAATACCGTTTTATACAGAATTTACAATTTCTTTTACAACTGGGCACATACAATAATGTATTAGATTCTGAAAAAGTCTCTGAAGGTCTTTTCAGTGTACTTATCCCTACAGCCGGTCCACTTTGAATCAATATATTAAAATAATACCTGTAGAAGAATGGCAGTATGATTTATTCATTTTTTGCTGCCAAGTTTGCCGCTGTATCCTGGCCCCGCCGGCTTGCGCTACACTGGGCTGAAAAGCAAATTAGTCTAGCACCCACATAAAGCGGTCCGGTATGCGGGCGGCTGGCATTCCGCAACTGTGGGGGGGGGGGGGGGGGTTGCAGACCACAAACCTATTTAACCGATGGTGTGTAGGCACATCAGACCATCAGTCAGCTTCATCGGTTAACCAATGACAACGGTCCATCAGACCGCTCTCATTGGATGGACTGATCGTGTGTACAAGGCTTTAGTCCTCTCCATCAAATTATCAAAAATGTGTGCTTAAACTAGAACTACTGTATAGGCAACACTTTTTTTTCATTTTGGATAGAGTAAGAGATGGTTATAGCCCCTGTCAGTTTATTGTTTACTATCTCTGTTGCATTGCAGAGATTTCCCTTCACTTCCTGCTCCATAGCCAAACAGAAAGTGAGAGGAAATCTATGAAAATTAAGGCAATTCATTGGTCTCCCCAGGCCCTTCGAACTAGTGTCCCCACTCAGTGCGGGTCTTAAACAGCAAGGGGTGTGGTCTATTTAAATTAGGGGGTGCAAGAGTTTAGTCAGGTCTAGGGCAGCACAAAACCTAAATACACTACTGAACATAAAAAAAGCTCAATAGTCATAGTCCCCTTACCACAATTATTATCACACTTATTAAGGTTGAGATGCAGTATATGTCACCTGTAGGTGACAGACTGAGAAATGTACTATCTTTATTGAAAATATTCAACATGTATACATTTTTGTGAGTGCTAAAAATTGTGCAGATATGAATTTTATCCACTTGTTCGAATCATCCTAGGGTGAGCATTGAACTGTCAGATTATGAAACCACACAAGACGTGTTACTGGCTCTCCAAAGCATTGTATATAATGGAGGTAACACTAAGACTGGAGAAGCACTTGAATATTTAACAAACAAGGTGTTTAATCCATCCATTTCCAGAGAAGATGTACCCAAGGTAAGTAAACATATCATTAATTTTACATTTCTAATCTACCTTTCACGTATTTTTCAGAATTGCTTTCATGCCAGTTTCATCTGTTTAATATGTTTGGTAAATCACATGTTTAGACTATGAAAACTACTGCAAAGTGAATAAGGTGTTTGCATCTATATCTAGTCATGCCAAACATAGAACTCTCTTTGCAGTTCATTTTGACTAAGAAAATGTTTGCATGCTATGCATTGTCATGTTTTATAAATCCTTTAAACTTATCCTGTACACAGGCAACATAAATTTATTATTATTATTATTATTATTATAAAGGATTTATATAGCGCCCACAGTTTACACATCACTTTACAACTTAAGGGCACACAGTACAATTACAATACAATTGAATACAAAAGGAATCAGAGGGCCCTGGTCATTAGAGCTAACAATCTAAGAGGGAGGGTCTAGAGATTCAAAAAGTAATAACTGTGGTGGATGAGCCAAGGGAGAAAAATAAAAGTACAGTTCTTAGGTGGGGGCAGGCTAGGCGTCTCTAAAGAGAAGGGTTTTAGGGGATCATCTAAAAGTGGACAGAGTAGGAGATAGTCAGACAGATTGGGGTAGGGATTTCCAGAGGATGGGAGAGGCTTGAGAAAATTCCTTGAGGAGAGCATAGGAAGAAATGATGAGGGACCTAGAGAGCAGGAGGTCAGGAGGAACGAAGAGAATGATTTGTTTGGTATTTTGAGACTATGTTAGTGATGTAGCTGGGGCAGAGTTGTGGATGGCTTTGCAAGTTGTTGATAGTATTTAGAATTAAATTAGTTGGGTGAGCAGAAGCCAGTGGAGGGATTGGCAGACACTGAATGGTTGGTAAGGTGAATGAGTCTGGCAGCAGCATTCATGATGCACTGACGAGGGAATAGCCTATATAAAGGTAAGCCAGTGAGGAAGGAGTTGCCATAGCCGAGGCGAGAGATGACCGGGGAGTGAACAGTTAGCTTTGTGGTGTCGTTGTAAACTACTAACAGTTATACGGCGGCAGGTCAGCTCGGCTGGGCGAGAGCACAAAGCTATACGCCATCTCGCCGTTCAGTCATTGGGGGAGCGTGCCGGGCACCCGCTAGTTAGGCCACGTACACACGAGCAAATAGATTTGTTCAAATCGGTCAGACCGACCGATTTGAACAAATCTGTCTGCTGGCCGTTTTGGTTTGATTGCTGTACACACGATCAAACCAAAATCCCCGCCAGCAGACAGCGCGGTGACGTGGCGGTGACGTTGACGCCGCCACGTCACCGCACCAGGAAGTAAATTACTTCCGCGCATGCGTCAAATTCATTCGACGCATGTGCGAGAAGATATGTCTGCTGGTTAGCGAACTAACCAGCAGACATATCGGGCGGACAGATTCCCAGCCGACAGATTTTAAAGCATGCTTTAAAATCTGTTGGCTGGCCAAATCTGTCTGCTCGCCCGTACACACGATCGAATCTGTCTGCTGGGACAGTCGGGCAGAGCGTTTCCAGCAGATAGATTTGATCGTGTGTACGCGGCCTTACAGAGCGAGAACCGGGAGCTGTGTGTGTAAACACACAGCTCCTGGTCCTGTCAGGGGGAGAAATGCCTGATCTTCTGTTCATACAATGTATGAACAGCGATCAGTCATTTCCCCTAGTCAGTCCCACCCCCTTCAGTTAGAACACATTCAGGGAACATACTTAACTCCTTCCTCGCCCCCTGGCATTTTTATAGTAATCAATGCATTTTTATAGCACTGATCGCTATAAAAATGCCAATGGTCCCAAATATTTGTCAAAAGTGTCCAAAGTGTCCGCCATAATGTCGCAGTAGAGATAAAAATCGCTGATCGCCGCCATTACTAGTAAAAAAAAATATTAATAAAAATGCCATAAAACTATCCCCTATTTTGTAAACGCTATAACTTTTGCACAAACCAATCAATAAACGCTTATTGCGATTTTTTTTAACAACAAATATTTAGAAGAATACGTATCGGCCTAAACTGAGGAAAAAAAAAATGTTTTTTTATATATTTTTGGGGGATATTTATTATAGCAAAAAGTAATTTTTTTTTATTTTTTTTCAAAATTGGCGCTCTATTTTTGTTTATAGCGCAAAAACTGAAAACCGCAGAGGTGATCAAATACCACCAAAAGAAAGCTCTATTTGTGGGAAAAAAAGGATGCCAAATTTGTTTGGGAGCCACGTCGCACGTCCACGCAATTGTCAGTTAAAGCGACGCAGTGCCGAATCGCAAAAAGTGGCCCGGTCATTGATTGGTTAAGGAAGGGGCATATCAGAGATGTTGTAAAGGGTGAGGCAGCAAGCTTTGGACATTATTGGATGTGGGGCCGAACATAGTTAAGAGTCCAGGATTAAAAATAAATATAAAAAAAGGTACTGAAACAAATCCTATAGTAGATCCATTTTCTTGAAGTTTAGATACAGTGGGGGATAGTTAAATTCCTCTATCACGTCTTTTTTTTTGGTATCTGTGCCACATCAAGCAGTTTACCTTCATTTCTTGCCCTTAGAGGATTAGTTCACCTTTACATAGAAAATGTAAAGGTGAACTATCACCGGGCACCCTCCCAACCCCCCTGGTCCCTGCTGTAATTACCTCCTAGGTTACCAAGCTGTCAGAACCCCCACAGCTGCTCCAGTGGTCCAGGAATATGGATTACTGATTTTTTTAAATGTTTAGAAATATTTAAAGCATATGTCAAAGGGCAAAGAAATTCTGTACTTTTTTTCACAATGTTTTATCCCTTTAAATGCCTGTTGATCAGACAGAAATGCATTCAGCTCGGAATGTGTATCTAAACCCAAAAACAAACATTTATATATATTTTTTCCTACTGTCACTTGCTAAACTGGCTAGTAACGCACTTCTTGTCCTTGTCAAGGTTCACACTGGACCAGGAGTAGGCAACCTTAGAGAGATGGAGATTTACTTGAACAACACTGATGAAGTCAAAGATCTCCGGCACAGTGTCCTGTTGTTAGGGGTGGTTTACACCAAAACGTGGTGCCAGAAAGGCATGCTCCATGTGTGTTATCTGCATCATGTTCAAAACACAGCAGCATTTTCAAACCATGGAGAGGGTAGGGCTAGATAGATTAGTAGGTTTAAATGAAATCATCAGAAGTGGCAAGTATTTGAAGCTTAACTCCAGCTAAGAGTTTTTTTGTTTTTTACATCACCAAGTTTTTTTTCTTTTCAGAAACCAAATGAATAAAACGTATTATTATTATTATTATTATTTATTATTATACAGGATTTATATAGCGCCAAACAGTTTACGCAGCGCTTTACATCAGGGAAGACAGTACATTCACAATACAAATCAAAACAAGAGGGATCAGAGGGCCCTGCTCATAAGAGCTTACAATCTAGAAGGGAGGTCAAGTGGAACAAAGGGTAGTTAGCTGTGGATGGCTTTGTAGGTAATTGTTAGTAGTTTGAATTTAATTCATTGGGTGAGCGGAAGCCAGTGGAGGGATTGGCAGAGAGGAGCAGCAGAGACAGAGCGGTTGGTAAGGTGGATGAGTCTGGCAGCAGCGTTCATGATGGACTGAAGAAGAGATAGAGGGCCAGATTCTCATATATTTTCGGCGGCGTAGCGTAAGCCATTTACACTACGCCGCCGCTGCGTACTAGAGCAAGTGCTTTATTCTCAAAGCACTTGCTCCGTAGTTTTCGCTGGCGTCTCGTAAATCGCCAAGCGTAAACCCGCGCAATTCAAATGGGACGGCTTGTATTTAAATTAAGCGCGCCCCCGCGTCGAACGAACTGCGCATGCGCCGGCCGGGGAAAAAGCCCAGTGCGCATGCTCCAGCTCACGTCGGGAAGCGTCGTTGAAACCGACGTCAAAACGACGTGAGCGTCATTTACGCAACTCCCTATTCGCGAACGAATTAGTAAAACGACGTAAGCGACGGAAAAAGCCGACGCTGACCCGACGCCATACTTAACATGGCATCCGACGGGACCCGACGGCATCCGACGGTACTTCGTAAGGTTACTCCACATAGAAGCTGGGGTAACCTTACGCGAACAAAAACGACGTACGCGACGACGGGGCGGCGTAAAAGCGATCGAGAATCGGCGTACTACCTCATTTGCATATGCAAACAACGTAAAGGCCACCTAGTGGCCGGAGTTGTCATTACACCTACGATCCGAAAGTGTAATGCTTTTACACTTGTCGGATGTAGAAGCGTATCTATGCAAAAGTGATGCTAAGCATCACTCGCATAGATACGAGGACAAAAAAAAGGCGTTACGACGGGGTATCTGAGATACTCCGTCGTAACGCCTCTGAGAATCTGGCCCAGAGTGTGCAGCGGTAAGCCAGTGAGAAGGGAGTTGCAGTAATCAAGCCGAGAGATGACCAGGGAGTAAATTAATAGTTTTGTGGTGTCATTGGTTAGAAAGGGGCGTATTTTGGAGATGTTGCGAAGGTTGAGGCGGCAATTTTTGGACAGAGATTGAACGTGAGGTTTAAAGGACAGTTGAGAGTCCAGGACTACACCTAGAACCTTGACATGTGGGGATGGGCTGATAGTTGTGCCATCAATTTTGACAGAGAGATCAGGGGAAGAGACACGTGGGGGAGGGATTTGTAACTGATGATTGTATGCATTCTCAGTGTAAATGGTTTATTAAAAGAAGTTGAAAAATAACAGACTTACTGCAGGATTAACGGGCACTAATGCTGTTACAGGGCTGGCTCAAAAAAAAAAAAAAAAGAAAGAAAGAAAAAAAGAAAGAAATTGGCGTTGTTGCTATTAACAGAGATCATTTTAATTTTTAGTTCCACTAAAGTCCTGTTGTGGGCTGACAATACACAGCATTTTTGTGGATTGACTTGTTTGTTCTTTTTCTATTATGACCTTTGCTTTGCTAAAACCCTCCCAATCTCCTAATCTCTACAATATAAACACCAAATATTCTGTAGCCTAAGATAAGAATTAGAAGGGCTAATCTGACTCCTTGACATAAAACAGGCCATGTGTACAAGACACAGGATATCTGTACATTTCCATGACCTGTGGGTATTTTTGTATTGATCAAATAGATAAAACAAACAAGTATATTTAACAGACCAAAAGGTAGCAAATAAGAGAAGTTCAATTTTTGCCTTTATTTATACTTTAAACCAGGGATCTCCAAACTACGGCCCTCCAGCTGCTGTGGAACTACACTTCCCATGAGGCATTGTAAAACTCTGACATTCGTAGACATGACTAGGCATGATGGAAATTGTAGTTCCTGAACACCTGGAGGGCCATAGTTTGGAGACTCCTGCTTTAAACGAAAGAAGACCATAATAGACCATAATAACTACCGTATTTATCGGTGTATAACACACACTTTTTTCCTCTGAAAACAGAGGGTAAACAGTGCCTGCATGTTATACGTCGATATCATGTTTCACCAATAGGGGGCTGGGATCGGGCAGTCCTCCCCCAGGAGACGCCCATTGGGGGGGGGGGGGGGGGTGTCAGGCTGGCTGTCCCGCATCCCCTGCATAGTCTGAAGTTGAGAAAAAAAAAGGCATTTGCCAGCCCCTTCTACAGCGCTCCTCCCTTGTCAGTATCATTGTAAAACAAAGCTTTAAATGTCTTTATGGCTCTTTTTTCTGGCTGCTCTCCTTCTCTAAATGTAGCTTTGATTGGAGGAGGAGAGCAGTCACATAACCTACTGTGTCACATCAGTCATGTGACCAGGTCAATGAAAAAAAAAACTAAGCTATTGTGGTAGATGGAAGCTTCAGTTTGCAATAGGAGTGACACAGGAGGAGCAGTGTGGAAGGGGCCGACAGTGATTTTTTTTGTTACTTAACTGTAGAGAATGCTGGCAGCACTGTCCCAGGAGACTGGGGGTCTCATGGGAGTGCAGTGTGACTGTGTACTGGATGGGGGAATGTATAATGGATGGGGGGATGTACTGTATAATGGATGGGAGGATGTATAATGGATGGGGGGATGTATAATGCATGGGAGGGATGGATAATGGATGGGGGGATGTATAATGGATGGGGGGATGTATAATGGATGGGGGGATGTATAGTAGATGTGGGGGAATGTATAGTGGATGGGGGGCTGTGTACTGGATAGGGGGATGTGTACTGGATGAGGGGCTGTGTACTGGATGGGGGGATGTGTAATGGACGGGGCTGTATACTGGAGAGAATGCTGGCAGCACTGTCCCAGGAGACTGGGGGTCTCATGGGAGTGCAGTGTGGCTGTGTACTGGATGGGGGAATGTATAATGGATGGGGGGCTGTATAATGGATGGGGGGATATATAATGGATGGGGATGTATAATGGATAGGGGGATGTGTACTGAATGGGGGGATGTATAATCGATGGGGGGGCTGTGTACTGGGGAGGAGGCTGTGAAAAAAAGATTTCCTTAAACTTCCCACTTAAACGTAGGGTGCGTGTTATACACAGATAAATACGGTATATAAGTGTTTTTTCACTTTACAGATTGTTGTGCTGTTAACTGATGGAAAATCAGGTGATGCAGTAGAAGAGAAAGCCCAAGGATTGCAAGACAGGGGAGTCACAATATTTGCTATAGGTGAGATTTTTAATTGTTTTGTAGAAATTATATGGTTTAAATGCAGTTTATGTAGGAAAATAAATGCAATTCAGTTGTTTTTTCTTTCTTAAAAATGAATTTCAATATACTGTAACTGCAAGTTAAACTGCAACAACACATGGTACTATTTGGCCATAATCATATACATGGGTTAGAAAAACAAAAAAATACATACAGTTTTTCACAAAATTGAGTACACCCCACATATTTTTTGTAAATATTTTATTATATCTTTTTATGTGACAACACAAAAGAAGTTACACTTTGCTACAATGTAAAGTAGTGAATGTACAGCTTGTATAACAGTGTACATTTGCTGTCCCCTTAAAATAACTCAACTCACTGCCAGTAATGTCTAAACCGCTGGCAACAAAAATGAGTACACCACTAAGGCCCCGTACACACGAGCAAATTAATCTGTTTAAATCGGTCTAATAGACCGATTTGATCAGATTTGTCTGTTGGCTGTTTTGGTTTGATCCCTGTACACACGATCAAACCAAAATCCCCGCCAGCAGACAGCGCGGTAACGTGGCGGTGACGTTGACGCCGCCACGTCACCGCACCAGGAACTAAAACACTTCCGCGCATGCGTCGAATCCATTCGACGCATGTGCGGGCAGATATGTCTGCTGGTTAGCGTACTGCTCCGTCTGCTCGCCCGTACACATGATCGAATCTGTCTGTCAGACCGTTTCCAGCAGATAGATTTGATCGTGTGTACGCGGCCTAAGAGAAAATGTCCAAATTTGTCCCAATTAGCCATTTCCCTCCCCGTTGTCATGCGACTTGTTAGTGTTACAAGGTCTCAGGTGTGAATGGGGATTTCTTTAGTGTTGTCACATGAAAAGATATACTAACATATTTACAAAAACTACAAGGTTTTTTTTGAGATCCTGTAGGTATTAAGAATGAAAAAGTCTGGCAGCAGCTAGAATACATTCAGTTGGTTCCTTGAAGCCTAGTTGAACAGGGAACTTTAGATTAAACATTGTACTTGACATTTTGCTGGTTTGCTTACTTTACACACATTTGTTGGTTTACATTCACCTTTTGCAAACTTCAGAGATTTTGTTCTACTCTATGCCACGTACACACGATCAGATTTTCCAATGGGATTCATCAGAAATTCAGGTCGTGTGTGGGCCCCATCTGACTTTTTGCCATCGGAGTAAAAAAATAGAACATGTTTTAAATTAAAAATCAGATGAGAATCAAGTCAACGCATGCTCGGAAGCATTGAACTTAATTTTTCTCGGCCTGGCAGATGTTTTTAACCACTTGCATACTGGGCACTTACACCCCCCTCCTGCCCAGGTAAATTTTCAGCTTCCGGCACTGCGTCGCTTTAACTCACAATTGCGCGGTCGTGGCTCCCAAACAAAATGTACGTCCTTTTTTCCCCACAAGTAGAGCTTTCTTTTGGTGGTATTTGATCGCCTGTGCGATTTTTATTTTTTGCGCTATAAACAAAAAAGGGCGACAATTTTGAAGAAAAATACAATATTTTTTACTTGTTGCTATAATAAATATCCCAATTAAAAAAAAAAAAACATTTTTTTTCTCAGTTTAGGGCGATGCGTATTCTTCTACATATTTTTGGTAAAAAAAAAAAAAAATCGCAATAAGCGACTGGTTTGCGCAAAAGTTATAGCGCTTACAAAATAGGGGAGAGAATTATTATTTTTTATTATTTTTTTTTTTACTAGTAATGGCGGCGATCTGCGATTTTTTTTGGTACTGCGACGTTATGGCGGACACATCGGACACTTTTGACACATTTTTGGCGCCATTCACATTTATACTGCGATCGGTGCTATAAATATGCACTAATTACAGTATAAATGTGACTGGCATTGAAGGGGTTAACACTAGGGGATGAGGAAGGGGTTAAATGTGTATGCTAGGTGTGTTCTAACTGTGGGGGGAGGGGGTGATGACTGGGGGGGTGACCGATCTGTGTCCCTATGTAGGAAGGAACACAGATCGGTCTCCTCCCCTCCAGAGACAGGATGCTGTCTCTGTGTAACACGGCAATGAGAGATGATCTATGAGAGATCATCTCTCATTCGCCCACAGATCGCATCGCAAACGGCCGCTCTGATTGGCCGTTCGCCGCGCTCTGTGATTGGCCATGTCCAAGGGACACGGACAACACAGGGCTTCCCCGCCGCGCGCTCTACAGCGCGCACTGGGAAAGCCTGAATGACATGCCGTCAAATGACGGCATGTTGGATATTCAGGCCCGCGCTGTTGCCGTCATCCGACGGTAGCGCGGGCCTGAAGTGGTTAAATGTCGGTTACTATCTGTCAAGTTAATTCAAATGTCCCATGTACATTAAACCTAAGAGATGTTTATATTTTACTCAAAATGCTACAATGTGCGTAGGTCTATTTTTAAAATAAGAAAATTGCAAATTATATTTATAATATTGTATCTGTGTCTTGTTCAGGAATAAAAAATGCGGACAGAAATGAACTGATTAAAATTGCATCAGGACCTATTGAAGAACATGTCATCATAGTAAGAGACTACTGGTCCCTATTTGATATACTGCCCAGGATCTCAAGAAGAGTTTGCTTTACTGCATCTGAACCTCCAAGACCTATCAAGCAGATAATTGAAAGTGAGTAAGGTGAACAGTTGTATAGACATTTGTTATGGTGTAATACTTTAGGAAGACTATAAACGTGATGATCATTGTCTAATCTAACCATTTTTAGGATTGGTTGACACTTATTATGTCTTTTGCAATATTCAAACCCACTCCAGACACTCTTTGTTAACAGCTATCAGGAAAAATAGTGACCAACTGTGATGAATAATTTCAATTAGTTGCTATTGTTATTTTATGATAAAAGCTGGCACATAGAAGATATGGGCAATCTTATCCTTCTTCTTCCATAGCCAGTTCATGTATTTGTAAGATTGTAACTGAGGGCAGTTGGACCATGTCTGCACATCTGACCAAATTTTAACCTCTTTGCAAGCTACCCATATACAGCATAAGGATGAGCATAGATTGGCACATTAACATGTTTGATTTTTCTAACTTTTATCAGCTATTCTCTGGCATTGACCCTCTAAACTCATTTACAATGGGTGGAAAAGATAAGTGCCAATGTACGCAGATAGGTCTAAAACTCAAACTTGCAGTATGTCATATGTGAGATAACTGTATGTGAAGACAAGGACGCTGGATTGTGCGTGAAGTCTCCATAGCAATCCAGGGTGAATTTTTTTATTAAATCAATTTTTTTCGGGGGTTCTGTTATAGCATATGTCCCAATCAACCTATTTGGTTACACCCACTAAACAAGAGATTTGTTATATTCAAGATGGACAGTCCATCATCTGCTTTCTACATCCAATAATTCTACTGTACCTGAGCCAAAGGGTTTGCAATTGGCTTTATAAGAATTCATAAACTAAACTAAAGAAAAAAAAAAACACCTTAGGTTTAAACACAGGAAACCACATAGGGTAGGGTGTATATGATCATAGTTTCAATAGGCACTGGTAAGGAGAAAACATTATCACCAGGGCAGTAGGTGTACCTGGTTATAGTGTGAAGTGGGATCTGTGGGATAAAACTGAGTGAGTGGGGAGCCTGTCAACAAATATGGAATCTATTCCATAACTATGGCTATACATGAGTAGTTAGGGATCTGAGCCTTCTTTTAAAAGAAGAATCTTATCACAGTATTGGCAGTTTCAGATAGCAGGCTATCTGACAATGATTTAAACAGTAGAGCATTGACATAAAAAAAATATTACCGGTACTTACCTGGAGAGGATTGTGTTCTCAACAAAAATAAAAATGTAATGCATTTTTTTGATGGCCAGGTGTCCTTTCTTTCTGTAACTCGCTGTCTGTTCTTCCGCTCTAAAGCCTAGTACACACGGGCCGAATGTCGGGCGGCATCGGCCAGTCCCACAAAAGTTGGCTATTCTGCCGGGTTCTGTAGAAGGGGCATAACCGATGAAGCGGTCCTGCGAGACTTTAAAACATTGTACTTGCTCTTGTGATGTGATCTTTCTGCAATAAAATAACCTTTGGATGACATTTGAGGATCCTTGGTGTGCTGGTGAATATGTACATTTATCTGTGATGTTTTCAGTAATCAGCTGGTAGTCACTGCAGCACCTACTATATCGATGAGCCTTGTTCCCATGAATGTGTGCAAGGAAAATGTAGACATTCCTGAATAAGGTCTGCTGATTGGCTTCCGAACAGCTCTCCTAGCCAATGGCTGAGAGCGCTGACCGGAGTGTTCTAGCGGGGGGCCATCCCAGGGCCGTCTTAATAGCATCATGGGCCCCTGGGCAAAGTAATGCTCTGGGGCCCCTACAATGATGACAGTGCAGGTAAACAGACATCAAGTAGGTAGGAGGCAGATTGCCTACCCTGTGTATCTATCACTTTCAGTGCCATCATGGGCCCCCCAATTTCGGGCTTAAAGACCAGCTGCTTTGGGGAAAGTGCAGGGGCCCCTCATGCAGCTGGGGCCCCTGGGCAGTACCCAGGTGTGTCCTCTCATTAAGACAGCCCTGGGCCATCCCCTGTCAGAACACAATGGAACAGCAGGGGATATCACATAGTTAGTAAAGTGGCTCTGACCTGAGCTGTCAGGTTTTTTCGTAGTGTGTACGAGTCTTTATTCAGTTTACAAATCATGCTATTTCTTTATTTTTTATTTAGGTAAAGATTATCAATTAAAATTTTCTTGACAAGCAACCAAGCTGTATTTTCATATGGTGCATACTGTTTTTGCAGCACATCTGGAGATTGTAACTTCCTGTCTTCAACCCCACTTGTTTCTTTGATTTTTTCAGTTTATGGATTCTTGTAGAGTGTGTTGCCATGTCTGCCTTTTCTTCACTCATGGTTGTTGTAAATAGAGTGGTATTGATTAAAACCCAAGTTTACAATTACATCCTCTGATCTATGTCTGATAGGATAAACTTTATAAGCCATTGTTTATGGCCTAATGTGTAAAGTGCAACAACATTTTAATCTGCTGCTCATTGGCTTGACTCTTTCTCATTTTTTTTGGATTTATAGATTCTTAAGGAATGTGTTGTCAAATCTGTTTTTAGTTTGTGACTTTAGATTGGTGTAATGAGGATGTTGGAGCAAAAGGTGCAAAATAAGTTATAGATGAAGGTGATTTGCTCTATTATTCATAAAAGAACATTATTTGGAGAAGGGGGTCAAATGCCATCTGGCTCACTGTATAAGGTAATTCAGTGGAATCTTGGATTACGGGCATAATCCATTCCAGGAGAAGGCTTGCATTCCAAAGTACTCGCATATCAAAGCGAGTTTCCCCATTGAAGTCAATGGAAACAATAATAATTTGTTCCGCATTGACTTCAATGGCATGCAATACCGCATGCGGCCAGAGGTGGGAGGCGCCGGCGAGCCTCGGAAACAGTCGGAAAGGCTGACTGGCGCCTGACATCGGCAATCCTCGGAAAGGCTCGGGAATGGACTATTTCCATGTCTTTCCGAGCATTACCGAACAGCGCAGATCGGCGCCTCCCACCTCAGGCCAAACACGGTACTGCACACCACTTTGGCCTGAATCGTGCTCGTATTGCTCGTTTTGAAACACTCGTTAACCGCGTTATTCGCAATCCGAGGTTCCACTGTACATGTATGACTACAAGTTAATTTCTAAGTTATAATTCTACTGATTTATAGCCATTACAGCAAAGTGATAGAAGAGATCAAGTCTTTTAAAATAGCCATAGGTGTCTGTAAATAAAAGGGGCAACTGGTGAAATTCGAAAAACTTGTTCATAAATGTAATGGCCACTGGTCAATACTGGTAAAACCTGTCACCATAGCAGTGGTTAATATTTGGTAAAAGGGACTTTTACTGCCATGCACAAAACGTAGCTCTTATGTGGTTGAGTGAGAACAGGGACTGAAGATTTGACTACATGTTAAAAGGCCCATTATAGTTTCTTGGCTTGATACCAGATAGACAATAGCAAAATTTTTGTTTTATGGCAGGGTAGAGAAAATTATCGACCTTTAATCAGTGCCCATGGTCAACATTGTTAAACTTATGACTTGTGGCTTATAGCTCCAGTTCAGGGTGAAGCATTTTGCTTCTATGAATCTTAAAGTGTTTGTTAAAGGGGTGTTCCAGCCAAATGTTATGTTTATTAAAAGTCAGCAGCTACAAAAAGTGTAGCTGCTGGCTTTTAATAAACAGACACTTACCTTCTCCACGTTCCAGCGATGCGCCGGCCCGGGGCTCCGCTCCTCTCCCCCCCTCCCTGGCCGGCGTCGTCATTCTAACTGTGGGCACCCAACACAGCCTTCGGCTTCACGGCCGGGCACCCACTGCGCATGCGCGAGCGGCACTGCACATGCGCGCGCGGCACGGCCCGCCGCTGATTAGACAGGTGATCGTCTAGAACCTGTCAGTGTCCTAGGCGGTCGCCTACAGGGAGGGGCTGCTGTAGGCGATTAAGCTTAATCGCCTAACCAGCCCCTCGGCGGAAGGAGGAAGTGGGACAGGAAGTCCCACTCCTCCTGAAGCCCCCACCCCCCCAAAAAAAATTACATGCTGTAAGGGAGTGTGGAGTGGATTAACCGGAAGTTCCATTTTTGGGTGGAACTCCGCTTTAAGGTAAAAAAATGTCTTCCATAGTTCCCTCTGGTATATAACACTAAGCTCCCCAGTGGATGTAATTTAAAAAATATCAGATATAATAGCTTACTTTAGCTTACTTCAGAGCGCCGTTCAGCACTCAGCTGACTGCTTGCTGACTACCGGCCGGTCTCCTGTCCCCATCTGATAGCTGCAGGGGGAGTTGCTGGGAAACCCCTGCTGACATTAGCCGAGATGAGAAGAGGAAGGGAGGAGACCAGTGCTCTGAAGTAAGCTATTATACCGCATATCTACTGGGGAGCTTAATATTATATAACAGACAGAACTGTAGAAGATACACACTGGGCCAGATTCTCTTAGCAGTTACGTTGGCGTATCTCGAGATACGCAGCGTAACTTCAAAGATGCGTCGGCGTATCTATTTTCTGTATTCAGAAAACAAAATACGCCGGAATTTTGCTTAGATACAAGCGGCGTAAGTCTCTTAGGCCTCGTATCTTAGTTGCATATTTACACTGGCCGCTAGGTGGCGCTTCCATCGATTTACGCATCGAATATGCAAATGAGCTAGATACGCCGATTCACAAACGTATTTGCGCCCGGTCGTCACATTTTACGTTGTTTGCGTAAGCCCGGCCTAAAGTTACCCCTGCTATATGAGGCGTAGGTGAGGTGTACGCAATGTTAAGTGTGGACGTTGGGACGGCGTCAAATTTTCTGTCGTTTACGTCGTTTGCGTAAATCGTTCGCAAATAAGGCTTTGTGTAAGTTACGTTCACGTTGAAACCAATAAGTACTTGCGGCGTAATTTTGAGCATGGGCACTGGGATACGTCCACGGTCCGCACAAAGATAGGTGTCCCTACGAGAATCTGACCCACTGTTTTTTTCAAGCAGGAGGGGAGGATCAGGGAGCAGACAATCAGGGAGGGGAGGGGGAGGAGGGCAGAGGGAGACACAGATACAGAAAGCAGGGCTACGGCTCACAGAGGCACATACGCTGACAACGGTGTCAGGGCTCAGCAGCCCCGATTATCGTGGTCAACGTACAGAGGGGAGGGCAGAAACTGGCAGGATCAGCCAGGTATTTCAGATAATACAAATGGACATATTACACAGCAAAAACACTGTGCTGTACAACATGCTTTAAAGAATCAGGATCAATCATTTTTTGCGGGGTTAACAAACACTTTAACTGAGAGAAATATGTAACTATTATGGCTAAGCATGTAGGCTCACTGTATGTGTCTTGTGGTTGTACCTGTAAAACCATAAGCTTAACTAATTACTACTATTAAATTTTTGTTTTGCCCCTCTTTCCCTTATTTAACATTCTTTTTTGGCAGTTCTTCTCAAGGGAATATACCACAGTGCTTTAAAAAGGCATGGCATATGAACTGTTTCTGGTTATGAGATGCCTTCTTCATTTTTCTAGTTATGAATTTTGTAATGTAGAAGTTTTTTATTTCCTTGTTAAAGAATAACTAAAGGCAAAACTTTTTTTTTTAGTTTTGGATAGAGTGGAGAGGGATTGTAACACATTTGTATTGCTGCCTTTGCCCCCAATAGGGAGATTCACCTTCTCAATGTGTCCTATTTACTATTATCATTGAAATTGAAAGTAAAATAACATAAAAAAATGTGGGTTGTCCCTGGAAAAGTAATAGAGGGAAAATCTTGCAATGGTTCTGGTGACATTGAATGAATGAATGAAAACTTATATAGCGCAGCACATGCGAACTTAATCGCCTCTGGGCGCTTGTTGTTCCTGTCTCCTTTGGTATCAAAAGAGATGAGTCTTGATCTTTCTCCTGAACGCTAAGTGATTCTCCTCCAACCGAATACTGGTTGGTAAAGCGTTCCATAGTCTGGGACCTTGGACCGCGAATCTTCTTTCTCCCTTGGACTTGTAATTGGCTTTCGGTATCTGTAGCAGATTTTGATTGGTGGATCGCAGAACGCGATTGGGGTTATGAGCTTTTATTTTTTCGCATAGATAATGGGGAGCATTCCCATGGATACATCTATGCGTTTGACAGAGTGCTTTAAAAGTGATCCTGTCTTGTACTGGCAACCAGTGAAGGGATCTTAGTGAAGGTGAGATTGATTCCCAAGGTTTTTTTCCAGTCACAAGTCTGGCGGCCGTATTTTGAACGACTTGTAGACGAGCGATTTGGTATTTGGGGAGTCCGAGGTAAAGGGCATTTGCATAGTCCAATCTGGAGTTTACAATTGCTCCCACCACGACCGCCAAGTCTTCCTTGGGAATAAAAGGAGTAAGCCTACGTAGTAGGCGCAGCAGATGGTGAGATCCGCTGACTACTGACCCTATTTGTGCGTCCATTGTCATGTAGGAGTCAAAGATGACCCCAAGACTTTTGACTTTGTCGCTAGGGGTGATGATTTTGCCCAGAATGGGCGGGGGGGTCCAGGTTGTTGCAGGTTGATTCATACGCTTGGCGTGAAACAGGAGAAGTTCTGTTTTCGCTCCGTTGAGTTTAAGATAACTCTTTGTCATCCAGTCCTCTATCATTGAGGTGATGATCCTTTTTCTTGCAAATGCGGAAATACAGTTGCGTGTCGTCTGCATATGAGTGGTAGAGCAGTTTTTGGCTGCTAATAATCTCAAAAAGAGGGCGAAGATAGATGTTGAATAACACCGGCGACAAAGGGTATCCTTGAGGGACTCCGCACGATAATGTGCGTTTCGCAGAAGTGAAGGGTCCCAGCTTCACTATTTGCGATCGGTTTTCCAAAAAAGAGGAGAACCAAGATAAATCGCCTTCTGCGACTCTGGCTACTTCAGATAGCCGAGTCAATAAGAGCTTGTGGTCTACTGTGTCGAAGGCTGCACTAAGGTCCAACAGAACCAGAAGACAAGATTCTCCTTCTTCTGCGGCCTCGAGAGCGTCGTCCCATATTTTGAGCAATGCGGTTTCCGTCCCGTGTCCAGGACGGAATCCCGATTGAAATGGGTCAAGTAGCTTGTGGGTATCTAGATGCTGTTGCAGCTGTTGTACCACTACTTTTTCCATTACCTTTGAGAGTACATTTAGGCCTGTTATTGGACGACGGTGGAGTGGGTCCTTGGGGTCCAGGTTGGGTTTCTTCAAAATGGGTCGAATTATACCCTTCTTGAATTAGGAGGGCACTATGCCCTCCCTGAAAGATTGGTTGATAAGCTGCGTGATAGAAGGTGCCAGGATGTCGGCGCATTCCTTCAGCAGTTTAGTGGGGATGATATCATTCGGCGCGGTGCTGTTACGCAAAGTACCGATGATATTATTAGTGTCTTTGATAGAGATAGGTTCCAGCGTGAACTTACCTGGTTGTGATGAATTACTGCAGGTGTTGTGTAAATAGTTACAGGGAGGCTTGAGGGGAGAATTACTTTGCCGAATGCTTTGTCGGATCTTCTCGATTTTATTAATGAAGTAATCCGACAATTCATTGCAAAATTCTTGTGAGTCTGAATTGGGGGCTTCAAGACATCCTGGATTCATGGTCTGAGTGACCAGCTTGAAGAGTTCGCGTGGGCGATTAAGGGCGCTGTTAATAGCCTTAGAAAAATAGTTTTTCTTGGCTTTGAAGATTTCTTTATGGTATTTTCTTGTTGTTGCTTTGTAGACGCTGAGGTTCTCATCTGAAGAGCTTCTTTTCCAGGCAGCTTCCGCCCTTATGCGCTCTTGCTTCAGTAACGCCAGTTGGTTGTTGAACCAGCTAGAGTTATTTTTCCGGATGCGGGTTTTGCGTTTCGGCGCTATTAAGTCGGCTGACTGTAATAGGGCTGTATTTATGGTATACAGTGTTTCTTCAGCCGTTTGGTTCGGCTGAATTGTAATTATTTTCTTCCTTAACGTGGTTTTGAAGAGTTCCGAATGGAGCTTCTTCTGACATCTAGTCCAGTCTGCTGTCACTGGATTTGATGTTTTCGTTAAGGGAGGGAAATCGGAAATAATGAATTTAATTGCATGGTGATCTGTCCATGGCAACGGTTCATTTTCCAAGATTTCTATTTCCAGATCTTGTCTGAAAATGAGATCGAGTGTGTGACCTGAAGCATGTGTGGGGCCACATACTAGTTGTTGTAGCCCTAATCCTTCAAGGTGATCGATGCAGGCGTCGGCAATAGGGTCTTGCGGGGAGTTAACCCAGAGGTTGAAGTCCCCGAGCAGCAAAAGATGTTTGCTGTTAAGGGTATAGGTGGAGATAAAGTCTGTCAATGATGGTAGAAGCTGCGATTTTGGGCCGGGTGGCCTATAGCAGAGTAGAATCCGGACTGTCTCCTGGGAGTTTGCTTGGAGTTGCAGAGTAAGGGTTTCCATGAATGGAAGAGGGTTTTGAAGGACTGGTTTAGTGATCGCAAGACAAGTCTTATGGATCACTGCCAGTCCTCCTCCTCTTTGCCCTATTCTGTTTTCAGTTATAATACGATAGTTTTCTGGCACCAGTTCTCCTAGAATGGTGTTACAGTCGGCTGTGAGCCAGCTCTCTGTATTAAAGAGGCAGTCTAAATCGTATTGTAGGATGAAATCATGGATTTCCAGTCAGTGTTTTACTGCCAAACTTGTGTTAATCAAAGCACATGATATATGCTTAGGCTGGGGTAAACGGCTGAGATTTTTGATAGTCGATCGATTCTCAAAAGTCTCTCAGTTCTTAGGGCTTTTTTGGTGATGGCTGGTAGAATTGCGGCAAATTGCCTCAGATCCCGAATGGTTTCTGCAGAATATTGCAGATTCACCATAGTTGCCAAACACCAGGGGGAGAAGGGGGGGGGGAGGATTTTCAAGAATTAACTTAATCCTTGATCCTGGCTTGGTCCAGAGGAAGGCAAAAAAAACCCTGTCCGTGCTAGGCCAATATGCTAGGACAGGGAAAAAAATTCCTTCCTGACCCCTTGAGAGGCGATCGGGCGAACCCTGGATCAAGTTTAAATAGTATTGAGGAAGGGGGGAATGGGGCTTGGGTGTTGCAAGATGGCCACCACTCCGGCTGCAAGAGCCAGGGTGGTGACCTCAAGGGGGGGGGGGGATTGCCAACTGGTAGTTATTGAGTCAGGAGAGGGTGGTAGGTGACCCAATTACACGGGGGTAGCAAGCTGGTATCTAGAGGGGAGGTGCGGGGGGCCACTCGGTCGCGACAATGAAAGGGGGGGGTGGAGGGGGCCCTACCTATCTACATTCCGTGGGCCACACGTCCTACTCCTAGGAAGCGTGCGCCGGTAGCTACCAGGATGCAGTTCTAGCCCTAGGGAAGAGGGGGGTCTTGCTGGTGTCAAGGGGGGGATAGATGTGCGGCTGGCGGGTCGCAGCAGTGAAGGGGGGGTGGAGGGGGGCCCTACCTATCTAACATCCCGTGGGCCACACGTCCTACTCCTAGGAAGCGTGCGCCGGTAGCTACCGGGATGCAGTTCTAGCCCTAGGGAAAGTGGGGGGTCCTGCTGGTGTCCGGGGGGATTGCTGTGTAGCTAGCAGGTGGATGATGTATCAGGGGGGGGCCGCAAGCCAGGGAAATACTGAGTCACTGTGGGGGGCTATGCGGCTGGATTCCGTGAGGGGGCAGCTCAGGGGGTGGCTGGTGGTGGCTGGGGGGTTCTGCAGGTATCCGGGGGGTTTGTGGTGGTTCTATCAGGTGAATGGAGCGGCGCGCCGCTAGGCCGCGGTTAAAGCCGGGGCCTTTCCTGAATGCGGCGGCCGCGAATGGTTCCAGGGATGGCGTGAAGGCCTCCGCCGCGGCTTATCCTGAAAAGGACGGCCGCCAACGGAGCTCGGGGAGGTGGGAGAGCCCTATAGATTAGGGGCTTACCTTTCTGAGGGCAGAGAGCGGCGGATCCGAGGGGACCAGGGAGAAAACCGGGGAGATAGGTGGGAGACGCCAGGGGAGAGCCCATTGAGGTCCCCAATGGATCCTATTCATTTGCAGGGATTTCCTCTCACTTCCTGTTTTAGCTACGGTACAGGAAGTAAAGAGAAATTTCCCCAATGGGATAAAGCGAGAAAAAAATAAACCTTTCAGAGTGTCATGTACCTGATCCAAAACCAATATGCAGAGAGGGGCTCCCCTTGTGGCTGGGTACAGTATACCTCTGAAAGTGCCACAGAAGGTATACAGCCCGAAGAAGCACAGGTTTCCAGTCGGATCTGCATGGATCCAGAAGAGTCACCTTATGAGGACTGCCTTGGCGTGGTAGTACACAGGTGCCCATGAAACTCCCCGCTGTGCTTGGAATAATCCATACTTCAGAGGACAGCAGTGAATACCAGGCTGAGGGTCAAACACAGGAACAAATGGCTGAGGTTCAAACACAGGAAGACCCGGCTGAGGGTCAAACACTGGGTGGCAAGAAGCAAGACCAATCCGTGGAGTAAGTTTGATTTGGACAAACTGTCAGTTTCTTTGGTATCTGCTTCCTGGCCAAATCTGATAAGAAGTGAATAATTGCATGCATGCATAGAATAATTTCACACTGACAAAGCTGCAGTTTGAAATACTTCCCCTTTTTTATTTTGGTCTTGACTTAATATATGGTTAATGACGTGCATATTCTTGAATATCCAACCTGCTCACTAATATGTAATATTAGTCTTGTGACGTGTGAGCTATTAACTATTTTGTGTTAGGATGGTGCGAAGCATGAAGCAACAATGCTATATATATATTTGGTTTGTCTGATGTCTGATGTCTGGTTTTCTGTGGCTCGATATCCAGACGGGGCTTTCTTTCGCCGATCTATTTTTTGACTTGTTTTGCAGACAGAGTTCCCCTTTTTCTTCAGATCTTGTGACACATATCTGATAGCAGCATCATGTGAGCAAGGATTGCAAGGGTTGTATAAGATCATTACAAATTATGACTATGTATGATAGAAATCAATAACATATAGAGTATATAGGATATATATGAGATATAGAGCATGTGGAGCATGTGTTTGCGCATTGAAATAAGCATTTCACCATCTTACTTTGGCCATTTTTACCATATCCACAACAGTTCTCCCCCCTTGAAATGCCTATTTTAATCTATTTTATCTGTTCCTATCTTTAATCCGAGATTCCCCACCCCAGGGCGCGCGGAGTCTAAGGTCCAGCAGGTGTTCCCCAGAGCCTCTAGTGGTGAGGATGGATTTCGCTGCAGCTGAACCCAGGTCGCGGCCCTTGGGTTCCCTACCCTGTCTGTCCCTGTCGTCCTGCCTACTCATGATGTGAGACTGGGGATGTCTGTAGTGGAATGTGTGGTTCGTCGTACTCATCTCCCTCGTGTCCTACATCTTGGTTCACGAATGTGGGGATTCCTTGTTCCACCGCTTTCTCTATACATTTCTTCAGACAAGGGAGTATGCAACAAATTACCAGAGCGAGGAGAAATAGGACGATTAATATAGTTACTCCTATTTGGGTTAAAATTCTCTGCCACCCGTTCATCCAACTGAAGTATTGGTCCCATGGATCTGTGATGCCTGAATTTTTCTTTAATTCAACTGACAGATTCTTTAACTTTTTAAGAGCTACAGTGACTTGGCCATTCGGGCCGGTGTTGTCTGGGATATAGGTACAGCAAGTGGTGCTGGTCATTTTGTCTATCATAGTACAAACCCCACCTTTCTCTGCAAATATCATATCCAGAGCCATCCGGTTCTGGAAAGTCAGTTGAGAGTCGGCCTCCAACTGTTCGGCTATTCCCTGGAATGCATCTCTCGTGTAGTTGACAAACCTTTGCTGATTGTAATATATATAATTTATCCAATCTACATTTTTGCTAACAGTTATTATGGGGATTAGGGCCTCTAGACCTGCTTTTACCAGGTCTCGGGCCTTGAATTCATCAGGGAACTCCCCTTGGCACTCCAATGGCATCTAAATATACATGAGGGTCAAAACTTCCCGGAAGGGCTTCCCTTTTTGTCCTCTTACCCTGTGTGTTGTGAGTACCTTCTGTTAGGATGTGTAGAGGCATGATAGCCTTTACAAGGGCACATTCTCCCTTCCATTGCCCCTCCAACCTAGTCCTCACCTGCATGTTTCCACATATCCAATACACATCCCCCAAGGATTGGCTTTGATTTTGTACTAAGTTGGCCGGGACGTGACTGTAGGATGTACAGTAACCTTTGGAAAAGTTGCCTAGGTTTTTACCCCTCCCTTCATGGTGAGCATAACAAGTGTAGTTTCCAGGGTATATGGTGATAGCTATCTTGGGTATTGTGTCCCTAGTGTCTATGGGATATTCCTTTTTCCATTTCTCACATGGTAACTGGTTAGTGGAAATGTTTGTGTAGAGGCTTAGGAAGCACTCTTCCTCCTTTTTAGGTATAACTAACGGGACTGTACCCAAATGTGGCCTAGCACTACCACAGACATAGCAGTTGGTTTTATTATGTTTACTGGCGCTATATCTCATCCATTCTAGCCAGAGATTGACTTCCGAAAGGCCGGTTTCAACCTCCATTGTATCTTTAAAGGTAGGATCCGCTATTGCAACCATGTCCCCCAGGGTCTGTACATGGGGCTTCAAGGGGTTTGGTGGGGGCACATTCTTGACTGGCTGCCATTCATTGTTGTTGTACATATCTTCCAAACGGAAAGATCCTCTATGACCCCAGTGACCCCCTCCGAACCACCACCCCAACACATACTCTCCCTTATCGGATGGGCTCGGATTCCGTATGTTTAGAACCAGTGTCTTACTGGGCCCTGGCTTGGTGAGGGTGAGACGGGTTAGCAAAGGCTCCCCCTGGCTGTCTTTACTGTCATAGGCTGGTTGAGGTTTATATCCCCAGGGTGTCCCTGTGTTCCAAGCTGCTGCTCCCCAACTGTCACAATTCTTTCCCCACGACCCTTTAGTGACACATATATATCCCTCTCCGTCACCTTTTTCATACCGTTCTGACCTGCTGTTATGCTCTGGACACGGGAGTATCTTACACGGGTGGAAATCAAATGTGGCTACATGGGTATCAGATGAATTATACCAAAGAATAACCTTCCCATCTTTCTTAGTGATGGCTGCATGTTGTGCCCTAGTCAAACCACACAGACAAAGGATATATAGGATCATGATTTATCTTTTCCTGCTTCCTCGGGTATGGAAGCCTTCTTACAATGGGAGGCGTGTATCCAGGTGTTCTTCCCTGCAACTTTCACCGATGTAGCTGTTATTAGGAGGACCTGGAAGGGACCATCATATCTTGGTTCAAGAGGGTGTTTTCTCACAAATTTCTTTATCATAACCCAATCACCGGGGACCAGCTTGTGTGTTCCTGTATCTAACTCAGGATCTGGAATGGAAGAAAACTTTTGCATGGATACGGGTTAATTCGCGAGACAAAGCAGTCACATAATCAGTTAATACATCGGATTGTAACTGTAATTGCTGTGGATAATAACACCCTAATCTCGGTGCTGAACCAAACAGTATTTCATAAGGAGATAAACCATGGCTCTCTTTAGGAGTGTATCTTACACTGAACAGGGCAATGGGTAGACTGTCTGGTCAGCTCATCCCAGTCTCCTGAGACATTTTCAACATTCGGGATTTTATTGTGCCATTCAATCTCTCTACCTTCCCACTGCTCTGAGGGTGATATGGGGTGTGGAAAGCCAGTGTGACCCCTAGGGCTGTCCATATTTCTTTGGTTAATGAGGCCGTGAAAGCCGGCCCCTGATCACTCTCTATGACCTCTGGCACACCATATCTGCACACTATTTCCGTTAGAAGCTTCTTGGCTGTGGTCTTTGCTGTCATGTTGGTCACAGGGAATGCTTCAGGCCAGGAACTGAACATATCGACGATTACTAAAGCGTATTCATACCGGCCACTCTTTGGCATCTGAATGTGATCGATCTGTATTCGTTGAAAAGGGATATTGAGCTTTAGCTAGATGTTTCACGGGTGTCTTTTCCGTTCTTCCTGGGTTGCACGTAGCACAAATGACGCATGACTTGCAGAAGTTGTTGGTAAGCGGGGTGATTCCCGGGGCCAGGTAGTATTTATTGATCAAAGAATTCATCAAGGTCTTCGACAGGTGAGAAGCATCATGAGCCCACTGCACCACAGCTGGGAACATGGACCGTGGTAAACATGGTCTCTTATTCACTTCCATGAGTCCATCCTTCAATATGGCTCCCTTCTTTGTCCATGTTCCTTTTTCCTCCTCACTTGCTGCCTCTTGCATTTCCTTCAAGCGTGCCCAATCCACAGGAGGGTTCTGCAAGATCATGGTGGCCTGTACCGCGTCTTGTGGCAAAGTTTCTTGTGTCAAAATGTTTTGTATCGGAGTGCCTTGGACGTCCACTCTGCGTACGACTTCTCGCACACCTTTCGCGGCATGTTTTGCTGCAGTGTCCGCCAAGTGATTACCTCGTGCTTCTTGAGTATTCAGTCTGCCATGTGCCTTTACCTTGAGAACCGCCACTTGGGTAGGAAGAAGCAGAGCGCCAATCAGGTCCCTGACTGCTCCGCCAGCTTGCATGCCATGATTAGGGCCTGAAGTTCTGCTTCTTGTGCGGACTTAGAGGGGTGCAATGTAGCGGCATGGAGGATTGTGTCTTAGGTAGTGACAGCATATCCGGTATGGTACCTCCCTTCATGATCTGCATATCTTGATCCATCAACATAGATAGTCAGGTCAGGGTCATCCAGCGGCACTCTGCTAACTGTTGGCAGGTGTGTAGTTTCCATCTTCATCATTTCGAGACAGTCGTGAGGGGTATCGTATGGGTCGTTTCCCCCCTCGAGAAGTGGGAGCAAAGTGGACGGGTTGAGGGTGTTACACCTGAGGAGGGAGATGTTATCCGGGAGGAGCAAAGTGCATTGTAGTCTGAGATGTCTTGCTGCTGACATATGTTTTGGTTGTACTAGTACAAGTAGGATGAGAAGGTGGCCCAGCACGAGATCTGCAGTTTTGTCCAGAAGGGCCTGGGCTGCAAAAACGGCTCTGAGGCAGGAGGGTGCCCCCCTAGCTACTGGATCCAATCGACAGGAATAGTACCCGATAGGTCTGAGTCTGTTGTCATAAGATTGGGCCAGTACTCCTGTGGCGTGTCCTTCTCTCTCTGAGATGAATAGCTTGAAGCTTTTTTCATAGTCTGGAAGGCCAAGCGCAGGGGCCACAGACAGGATCTGTTTCAGAATTTCAAAGTTCGTAAGGGCCTCTGGTGGCAGTGTGAAAGGAAAAACAAAATGCATGGAGAGACTTGTGGCCAGCTGGCACCGGAATTGCCTTGATCACAGCTATTCGCTCTTGAGTAAGATGTCTTACACCTTGTGAGATACAATGTCCAAAAAAAGACCACTGTTTGCTTGCACCACTGAATCTTCTGCTTTGGCGCTTTACAACCTTGTTCGGCCAGGTTACAGAGAAGGTCTTCAGAATGGGCTGCAGCATCATCTTGACTGACGGTCCTCCTGAATCTTTGTATGCTGCGATCATGGTTGGAGTGTATGACACAGGCTTGCCGAATTCCTATGGGTCCATATGGCCAAAAAGAGGAGGAGGAGGCCAATCATTAGGTGCTGAGCTGGAATTCCCCTGGACATTTTGTCCTTGGTGTTGAGCATCTCCCCTTCTTGGGCCATCTCCATGATCGGGCTGTCTTCGATCGGGTCTCCACGGGCTTCGGCATTGTCTCCAAAAGTGTCCGGGCCTCCCACAGTTGTAACAGCAGGCTCGCGAGTTTCGTGCTTGTGGTGGCGGATATGGTGTGTCAGAAGCCAACATGAGAGGGACTGCCTTCCTATTACCCTGTGAGGACTCTATACCCTTTGCTACCAGTAGTAGAGTGTCAAGAGGTAACACTCTGTATTCTGACCCAGATAGTAGCAGGCCTTTCCGGATTGCTTCCCTGAGGCCTGCTACAAATGCAGAGGATAGCATCTGTGTATGTGCCTTGTTTTGTGTGCTGAACCCTAAATTAGTGAACACCTGTAACATCCTAGTATGGAATTTCTCAACTGATTCAGCCTTGTCTTGGGTAATGTCTTGTATGCTTGTTGCTTGGTCTGCCAGGCGGTCACGTGCCCACCGTTGTAACTGTGTTACAAACTCACATCCCGAACCATATGTATTGTCAGGGACGCCACTGTCCACCCTAAAACACCTTTCCATTACTGGCCAGTAAGCATCCCCTGCTTTGATTTCACACAGGCTTACCAGGTCCCGCCAGGCACAGGAGTATGCCTTCTGGATCTGGGCAATCCTTCTGTAAAATGGCATGGGCTGTTTCTCAGGGACTGGTAGACTGGTTACAAGGGATGATGCTTGTTGAGGGTTAAAGGTCACATACATCATGGGTGCGCCTAATGGTGCAGGCGGCATTTCCCCCCTTGGTATGTGAGGTATGTGAGGCTGCAACCCATGGGGTGGAGGTCTCCAGTCATTCCCCTGTTGTGGCAGTTGAAGAGGTAGTCCCCTATTTGGTGGGGGGGGACCATACTGTATGGTGTCATGTGAATCACCTGTGGGTCTTCCTGAAACATTTGCCATGTCCTCGGAGGAGAAGGGTTGTGAAAGAGGAGGGGAATACAGTGGGAGTGAGTACCTAGCACCCACTCTGGCTTTTTGCACTGCTCCCAAAGGGCCTGCGGATGTAGGCCGTGCTGCTGTGGATGTGGGATGGGGATGTGAGGATGTCACTCGGTCAGATTCCATACAGATTTCCTGCAGCGCCCTTTGAGGTGGCTGGTAGGGGGAGTGTACTGGTTCATGGCCCTGGTAGGGAAGTGTAGTTGCCCTGGTGTCCACATTCGACAGGCCTCCGGACACTATAATCTGAGTTGGGCCATAGCTTCCATGACTGGCTGAACTAGGGGTGGTTGCAGTTGGATTGAGGCCCCCCTTGGTCACTAGTACTTCTTGGAGCGCAGGTGAGTGGCAGTGACTGCCACTGCTTGCCTCTGCCCCGTCCTCATCATCTTCTAACATCATTAATGGGTTAACGTGGTTAGCATCTTCCCTGTAATATGCTCCGGTCTGATCTAACACTGGGCATATAGGGATGGGTGTACCAATATGGCCGTCACAGGAAGTAGTCATAGGGAGTCTTCCTGTGGGTTGACTGGGTGTGTCACCACTGTCGGGTGTAGCAAGATGGCCAGGGTTTCCTGTCTTGTGTTCGGACTCCATTATAGGGTGGTGGCCTTTCGGCCAGTGTACTTTCTGGTTTATGATACACATATACAATATATCAATGTTGATTTGTCTCTCGTTCTACAAACCCCTCCCCCTGAATGGCTTTCGATACTCTGTACCAGGCTTCAGCTGTAGCCAATAAGCCATGATCAGACAACAAACCCTTTTTTCGTTTTAACAATATCCGCCATTCCTCTGCTTGTAATCTTCCACCCATATGCATGTTGATGTCACATATTCTTGCAAGCTCGTTCACCTTCTTAACTGCTCCTCTTCCTTCCCTCTCTGCAACCAAGCTGCACGCTAAACTCCCTTCCACCGGCTTCTGTAATTTCTGTCCCATTTTTTTTCCCACTCTATAAGGAAAAAACACTTGAGTTTTGGCTGCGTGTAATCTTGAAAATCATTCAATCTTTCTCTTAGACCAGCAGCGCTGCCACTTCCTCTTTTTAAAAGTACACTTTCTCTTTTTTTTTTTTTTTTTTTTTAAACGAAAGTGTCTTTAGGCTGCTGCAGACAAACAAAGCTTGTTTAACAAAGCAGCAATTAAATCCAGTGCGTTCCTTCAAATATCATCTACGTGTCCTTACACTTCTCTGGCTGTTCTGGCTGGAGTGGACACCTTATAGGTAAGTATCCCCTTTCTCTAGCTTCACCTTCTATCGCTGGCAATGATGCACCGACTACAATTCTAACAGGGTAATGCACATTTAATCTGAACACTAACAGGTCTGGAACATCCACCAACAAATGTTTCAGGCCAAGAATTTCCTCCCTGTACCCTGGGGTTATCACTTTCACCAGCCCCCAGCCTCCCAGCCTTCTGAATGAATTCCCAACAGTAGTCCACAGACACATTCAGGACATGACATTCCTGGCTCATGCGATGGAAAGATGAGACCCCAGAACAACTGTCACAGGATTATCATGTACATCTTCCTACATGTACCTCTTATTTAATACCTGATACCCTGGTTATGCGCCCTCTCTCCGGCACACTTTGCATCAACCCTGAGAGAAGTTTGACCACGTTTCACAGCCAGTTATCGCATCTGTGACCCTATTCCGTTCTGCCTGTCTCATCAACCCACCAGAAGCCAGCACATGTAACAATAAACCAACAGGATATGTGACAACCGCAGTGAAGTACAGGATTATCAGGTCCTCACGGGATCCCCACGCAACTACTATGCGTTCTCCTGACGCCCCCTCCTGGTCATCCGTGCTTCACAGCACAATTATTTATCCCCCAGGAGGAGTTTGACCACGTCAATTTTCATCCGTGACTACATAATTAATCCCCTTATTCCCAACAGCCGTCACAAGCTTGACAAAACAGAACAGGAAACAGGAAACAAATATACAGGCAGCAGATTACCAGTTATGCAGCTTCTTATAAATGACCTTCGGGCAAGCTATAAGCTATATATTACCTGCCTTTTCTGATCGAGGTAAGCCGACACGGGAACAAGAACCAACCAAAACCACAGGACAGGGTATAAACAGCAGACATTATTAAAAGTCTTACCGTTCAGTCATCAGAGAGTGATCAATTCTCCGTGCCCTGTCGTCTGCGATGGTTCGTCCCAGTTCCCTCTCGATCGGCTTGGCCCTTCGAATCAGGAAGCCCGAAAGCCCCACGTTGGGCGCCAAATTGATTTGGACAGACAAAACTGTCAGTTTCTTTGGTATCTGCTTCCTGGCCAAATCTGATAAGAAGTGAATAATTGCATGCATGCATAGAATAATTTCACACTGACAAAGCTGCAGTTTGAAATACTTCCCCTTTTTTATTTTGGTCTTGACTTAATATATGGTTAATGACGTGCATATTCTTGAATATCCAACCTGCTCATTAATACGTAATATTAGTCTTGTGACGTGTGAGCTATTAACTATTTTGTGTTAGGATGGTGCGAAGCATGAAGCAACAATGCTATATATATATTTGGTTTGTCTGATGTCTGATGTCTGGTTTTCTGTGGCTCGATATCCAGACGGGGATTTCTTTCGCCGATCTATTTTTCGACTTGTTTTGCAGACAGAGTTCCCCTTTTTCTTCAGATCTTGTGACACATATCTGATAGCAGCATCATGTGAGCAAGGATTGCAAGGGTTGTATAAGATCATTACAAATTATGACTATGTATGATAGAAATCAATAACATATAGAGTATATAGGATATATATGAGATATAGAGCATGTGGAGCATGTGTTTGTGCATTGAAATAAGCATTTCACCATCTTACTTTGGCCATTTTTACCATATCCACAACAAGTTGAGGTCATAGGCTGCTAATCAGGCAGAGGCAAAGTCCATATAGCATGCTGGGGTCATGCATGGATAATCAGGCAGAGGCAAAGTACACATAGCAAGGCTGGGTCATGCATGGGTAATCAGGCAGAGGCAAAGTCCATAAAGCAAGCCAGGGAATGAGCCAGGAGACGAGGTCAACAGGGCTGGAACGAGCCGGGTCAATGGTTCAGGAATACAGGAGGCTGAGAACAATCCAGCAACTTGGGTCAGACAGAGGCAGTCCTTTATAAGACAGCAGGGGGATCCAACTGTCACATGGTGTGCCTATGGTGCCCATTTCTTCTACTGGCAAGATTGACAATACTTCCACGGCCATTTCCCTGACACAGGGGGGTCCTGTCCAAAAAAAATAAAAAAAATTGCCTATAGTTCTTTAATTATGATGTTTCTGTATTTTTTTTAAATGTAATACAGTCTTTGTTTGTATCCCAGGCTGACAGTTTTGTAAATAATTGTTTTACTCACAGTGCTTGTATCATGGCAGCATGACAACAGTTCAGTAAAGAAGAAGAGAGAAAACTAAACATGGCTTTTGTTAAATTTGGAATCTCCAGTACTATATTAATCATGTTAATCATGAACAATTAGTCGGCACACTTTTAGTTAGCACAGCGTAAGAAAATAAAGGCCAACTTCAGCTAAGCCCCTGCCAAGCCCTCCAATGGGGTTATTCATAGTGCTTTGTGATTAAGCTTGTGTAAGTGTGAAATGCAATAGAGGCTTGAGAAGAGCCAGTCTTTACTTTCTTACATTGGGCTGTCTACGGGCGTGCAGGTTAATTTTTCAGTATATGCTTTGTGTTTTTGGGCCAGAGGGCCCCTTGGATGCTTGCACCTTATAGTGGAAGGGGTCAACATGTGGATTGACACAGTTGCTAGTAGCAGCACAGTGTATTGTGGAGTTACAGGGAGTTTGCGACTGTTATATGATAATTCTGAGACTTAAATGTTTAGTATTTAGTGTTTTTTATTCTGATTTGTAAAAACATTCTAAAAAACCAAACGATTCTATATTTATGTATAGAAGTGGTAGTAGCTTTTAACATTACTATGGTGGTTATGTTCTGCTCACAATACACAGCAGATAATGCTTCTTAGAATATTTTAATATTGTTACTGTATGGGAAAAACCCCACAGGAAAATGTTGTTGTTTTTTTTTTTTTCTTGTCAAATTTGTTTATTACATTTTCAAAATTACAAGCATATATTGTCAATAAACATAGTCACTATAAATAGTAGCAGTTAAGGAGAACACACATTAGATATTTATATCAAGCTCCAGTGTTTTTTAGAAGGCAACAACAACAAATATGTTGACCATTATCTGGAGATTTGCTAAAATATATGCTTAGTGTTGAATTTAGTCATTACAAACCAGATATAGTAATAATATATAACATGTAAGGTAATATAAGAATTTATAAAGAAAAAATGAAGGGTCATCATTTCAAGACCTTGTATAATGTTGGGGTAATATATAATGAAGATAAACAGGGATTTATTGTATAGACATTAGGTTTGTACTGGTTTCAATGGAGCTCTAAAGCTGAAATATACTGATAAATAAAAACATTAAAAAAAGTAATGCTGTTACCATTTTTGCATATAATAACAATATATGCTAAGAAAAAAGAAAAAAGAAAAAAAAAAGAACTAAAGAGACAAAATAGAAGAGAGGGAAGGATAAGAAGAAGAGAAAAAAATAAAGATTGTAGGTAGATAGGATAGAACAGGTCAAAAAGGTCCCTTGGTATTTTATTATGTTGGTCTTATGTTATTAGCATATTAAATAGCTATTAGTAGTTATATTACCAAGATCTTAAAGGGGTGTTCCACCCAAATGTAATGTTTATTAAAAGTCAGCAGCTACAAAAAGTGTAGCTGCTGGCTTTTAATAAACAGACACTTACCTTCTCCACGTTCCAGCGACACGCCGACCGGGGCTCTGCTCCTCTCCCCCCTCCCCGGCCGGCATCCTCATTGCGACTGTAGGCACCCAGCCGTGACAGCCTTCGGTTTCACGGCCGGGCACCCACTGCGCATGCGCGAGCCGCACTGCACATGCGCGCGCGGCCCGCCGCTGATTGGACAGGAGATCGTCTAGGACCTGTCAGTGTCCTAGACGATCGCCAAAGGGAGCGGCTGCAGTAAGGCGATTAGACCTAATCGCCTTACCAGCCCCTCGGCGGAAGCAGGAAGTGGGACAGGAAGTCCCACTCCTACTGAAGCCCCCACTCCCCCCCAAAAAAAAATGACATGCCAAATGTGGCATGTAAGGGGGAGGGGAGGGGATTAAGCGGAAGTTCCATTTTTGGGTGGAACTCCGCTTTAATAATGTGATGTCAAGATTGGGAGGGAAAAAAATTGTCACCAAAGGATTCCAGATTTTTTCAAATTTTCCAATATTATCATTGGTAATTGCTTCTGTATTTGAGTGAGTCATGGCTTGGTTTATTCTGGTTTTGGCTCCTGAGATCATTAATGTTGGGGTTTTCCACGCTTTGACTTTTTTTCCACGATTGTCTGCTTTGCTGCAGTAGTGATTTGTAGAAGGAGTTTGAATTGAGTGTGGGAAATAGAAGTCGGTTTTAGATTTAGTACTGCACTTGAAGGGTCAGGTTTGATTGTTTTTTTGAATACGGTGGAGAGGATTAGAAAAACCTCCTTTCTAAAAACATTTTGTAACCGGACATTCCCAAAATATGTGTATATGTGATCCTAGTTCACCACAGCCACGGAAGCAGAGTGGGGAGTATTGCGGATTCAATTCTGACAGGAACCATGTACCAGCGCAAAAGTACTTTATAATTTGTCTCTAGAGCTATTATATTTTGTGAAGATGATTTTGTTTTGGTCCAATTTTTATCCAAATCGGATTATTCCAACTGAAGTCCAAGGTCTCTCTCCCATTGTTATTTTTTTTTTAAGCAGTTTAATTTACTAAGCATTTACATTTTTTTTACAGATGAAAAAATTGTTGGTCCGAGAGATCTGTTTGTGAGTGAACAAAGTTACAGTTCTATAAGAGTTACATGGAGCCCTGCCACAGGGGATGTTACTGGGTACCAAGTTGTCTTGAATTCTCTCACACCATCAGGGCGCCTCAATACAAACGACGAGAAACAAGTAAGGAGTGAAAAATTGGTTCTTAAAGTATCAGTATATTTTTGATAGTTGTATTTACTGGAAATTTGGGACATTTATTAAAAGAGGAGTATGGGCAAAGCTTTTTTGGCCATACTTCTCCTGTGAGTCATAGGAGTGCACCCACGTCTGCTATCCTGTGATCCAAAATCAGCTAATAGTGGGCTATTTCCAGAAGGGTCCCAACAATATTGTTAAGATCCACTCAGGTGCCTGATTGACAGCTGGCTTCAACTCTCAGTGTGCTGCTGAGAGCTGGATTTAACTGTGCCCACTTTCTCCCTAGCCCTAGCCTGGTGATTCAGTGAGTGGGTGGGTGGGTAAAGCAGAGAGGAGTGACTGTTATTCATTCGGAGCAGACAGAGAACTAAACAATCAAGTAGTAGTACATTTTTTGTTAACCTCCTTCATGACTTTTCCATCAAGGTCATAATGCAACCATCAATCTCTCCCTTCATACCAGAGTACTAGATGTAATCCTAGACTTTGGCCTGTTCTTTCAGCCTCAAATCCAATCGTTGTCAATAGCTCATAGATTTCACCTCCACAACATCTCTAAAATGTGCCCCTTTTTAACTAGTGAAGCTACTAAGCTACTTATTCACTCCCTAGTTACGGTATCTCTTGTCTAGACTATTGCAACTCCCTTCTCATAGGCCTAACTCTCCATAGGCTATCCCCTCTTCAGTCTATCATGAATGCTGCTGCCAAACTCATCTACCTTACCAACAGCTCACTGTCTACCAGCCCTCTCCACCAATCCCTTCACTGGCTTCTAATCACCCAGCAAATTAAATTTAAAATACTACCAACAACATACAAAGCCATTCACAACTCTGCCCCGAGCTACATCGCCAATCTTGTCTCCAAATATCACCCAAACCGTCCACTCCTCTCAAGACCTCCTGCTCTTAAGCTCCCTTAACCCCCCCCTCCCATTCTCATTTCCGGGACTTCTCCATAGCCCCTCCCATCCTCTGGAAATCTCTACCTCAAACTCATCTCTTCAGGGAAGCCTATCACACCTCCAACACATTTTTTATCACTTCCATCAGCTCATCCCCCAAAGTTACAACCTTGTGTACCACTTGCTCCACCCTATTGGATTGTAAGCTCTTATGAGCAGGGCTCTCTCAACCCTCTTGTATTTGATTGTATTCTAAGTTTACTGCATCCCTTTTTATATTGTAAATTACTATTGGTGCTTTATAATTCCTATATAATAATAATAATGTTTACTTTTTGATAGATAATGTTGGACAAAGACAAACACACAGTGCTGTTGATGGATCTTAAGCCAACCACTGAATATTTATTCACTGTACTTGCCATATACCCCAACGTCATTGGAGATTCAGCCACAGTTAGGGGAAAAACAAGTAAGTTTTGCTTTGCTTTATTATGCCCTTCTAAATATTTGCTGACTTGATCAAACTTTATTAATTCATGCATCAATTTACTTTTTATATAAGACAATGAAATCCTGTATTGGTTTAGCAGAATGTGTCAAAACAGAGGAATGCATATATGCTTTTAAAAGATTACTTAGCCCAGGTTCACACTGATGTGGGTTAGAAATTGTGAGAGTTAAGCTCAACTCGTACAATTTCAAACCGGCAATGTAGTCCAACTTTGGGGGTGA